>CM067843.1:601817133-603067133 GCA_034509565.1 Triticum monococcum | reverse complement strand
TATTCGCCTGTGCGATCAGATCGTAGAAACTTTATTTTCTTGTTACGATGATTTTCCACTTCACTCTGAAATTCTTTGAACTTTTCAAATGTTTCAGACTTATGTTTCATCAAGTAGATATACCCATATCTGCTCAAATCATGTGTGAGGGTCAGAAAATAACGATACCCACCGCGAGCCTCAACACTCATTGGACTGCATACATCAGTATGTAGTATTTCCAACAAGTTTGTTGCTTGCTCCATTGTTTCGGAGAACGAAGTCTTAGTCATATTGCCCATGAGGCATGGTTCGCAAGCATCAACTGATTCATAATCAAGTGAATCCAAAAGCCCATCAACATGGAGTTTTTATCATGCGCTTTATACCAATATGACCCAAATGGCAGTGCCACAAATAAGCTGCACTATCATTATTAACTTTGCATCTTTTGGCTTCAATATTATGAATATGTGTATCACTACGATCAAGACCCAACAAACCAATTTCATTGGGTGTATAACCAAAGAAGGTTTTATTCATGTAAACAGAACACCAACTATTCTCTGATTTTAAATGAATAACCGTATTGCAATAAACATGATCAAATCATATACATGCTCAACGCAAACGCCAAATAACATTTATTTAGGTTTAACACTAATCCCGAAAGTATAGGGAGTGTATGATGATGATCATATCAATCTTGGAACCACTTCCAACACACATCGTTACTTCACCCTTAACTAGTCTCTATTTATTCTGTAACTCCTGTTTCGAGTTACTAATTTTTTAGCGACTGAACAAATATCAAATACCCAGGGGCTACTATAAATACTAGTAAGGTACACATCAATAACCTGTATATCAAATATACCCTTGTTCACTTTGCCATCCTTCTTATCCACTAAATATTCAGGGCATTTCCGCTTCCAATGACCAGTCCCTTTGCAGTAGAAGCACTTAGCCTCAGGCTTAGGTCCAGACTTGGGCTTCTTCACTTGAGCAGCAACTTGCTTGCCATTCTTGTTGAAGTTCCCTTTCTTTCCCTTTGCCCTTTTCTTGAAACTAGTGGTCTTGTTAATCATCAACACTTGATGCTCTTTCTTGATTTCTACCTTCATCGATTTCATCATCATGAAAAGCTCAGGAATCATTTACGTCATCCCTTGCATACTATAGTTCATCACGAACTTCTACTAACTTGGTGATGGTGACTAGAGAATTCTGTCAATCACTATTTTATCTGGAAGATTAACTCCCACTTGATTCAAGCGATTGTAGTACCCAGACAATTTGAGCACATGCTCACTGCTTGAGCTATTCTCCTCCATCTTTTAGCTATAGAACTTGTTGGAGACTTCATATCTCTCAACTCGGGTATTTGCTTGAGATACTAATTTCTACTCTTGGAACATCTCATATGGTCCATGACGTTCAAAACGTCTTTGAAATCCCGATTCTAAGCTGTTAAGCATGGTGCACTAAACTATCAAGTAGTCATCATATTGAGCTAGCCAAATGTTCATAACGTCTGCATCTGCTCCTGCAATAGGTCAGTCACCTAGCGGTGCGTCAAGGACATAATTCTTCTGTGCAGCAATGAGGATAAACCTGAGATCACGGACCCAGTCCGCATCATTGCTACTATCATCTTTCAACTTAGTTTTCATTACGAACACTTATAAAACATAGGGAAGCAATAACGCGAGCTATTGATCTACAACATAGATATGCAAATACTATCAGGACTATGTTCATGATAAATTAAAGTTCAATTAATCGTATTACTTAAGAACTCCCACTTAGATAGACATCCCTCTAATCATCTAAGTGATCACGTGATCCATATCAACTAAACCATAACCGATCATCACATGAAATGGAGTAGTTTTCAATGGTGAACATCATTATGTTGATCATATCTACTATATGATTCACGCTCGACCTTTCGGTCTCCAGTGTTCTGAGGCCATATCTGCATATGCTAGGCTCGTCAAGTTTAACCCGAGTATTTCTGCGTGTGCAAAACTAGCTTGTACCCGTTGTAGATGGACGTAGAGCTTATCACACCCGATCATCACATGGTGTCTAGGCACGACGAACTTTGGCAACAGTGCATACTCAGGGAGAACACTTTTATCTTGAAATTTAGTGAGAGATCATCTTATAATGCTACCGTCATAACTAAGCAAAGTAAGATGTATAAAAGATAAACATCACATGCAATCAAAATATGTGACATGATATGGCCATCATCTTGTGCCTTTGATCTCTATCTCCAAAGCATCGTCATGATCTCCATCGTCACCGGCATGACACCATGATCTCCATCATCTTGATCTATATCAATGTGTCGTCACATGGTCGTCTTGCCAACTATTGCTCTTGCAACTGTTGCTATCGCATAGCGATAAATAAAGCAATTATTTGGCACTTGCATCTTATGCAATAAAGAGACAACCATAAGGCTTCTGCCAATTGCCGATAACTTCAACAAAACATGATCATCTCATACAACAACTTATATCTCATCACTTCTTGACCATATCACATCACAACATGCCCTGGAAAAACAAGTTAGACATCCTCTACTTTGTTGTTGCAAGTTTTACGTGGCTGCTACGGGCTGAGAAAGAACCGTTCTTACCTACGCGTCAAAACCACAACAATAGTTTGTCAAGTTAGTGCTGTTTTAACCTTCTCAAGGACCGGGCGTAGCCATACTTGGTTGAACTAAAGTTGGAGAAACTGACACCCGCCAGCCACCTGTGTGCAAAGCACGTCGGTAGAACCAGTCTTGCGTAAGTGTATGCCTAATGTCGGTCCAGGCCGCTTCATCCAACAATACCGCCGAACCAAAGTATGACATGCTGGTAAGCAGTTTGACTTGTATCGCCCACAAATCAGTTGTGTTCTACTCGTGCATATAATATAACATCAACGCATAAAACCAGGCTCAGATGCCACTGTTGGGGAACATAGTAATTTCAAAAAAATTCATACGCACGCACAAGATCATGGTGATGCATAGCAACGAGAGGGGGGAGTGTTGTCCATGTACCCTCGTAGACCGAAAGCGGAAGCGTTAGAACAACGCAGTTGATGTAGTCGTACGTCTTTACGATCCGACCGATCAAGTACCGAACGTACGGCACCTCCGAGTTCAGCACACGTTCAGCCCGATGACGTCCCTCAAACTCCGATCCAGCTGAGTGTTGACGGAGAGTTTCGTCAGCACGACGGCGTGGTGACGATGATGATGTTCTACCGATGCAGGGCTTCGCCTAAGCACCACTACAGTATTATCGAGGTGGACTATGATGGAGGGGGGCACCGCACACGGCTAAAAGATCAAACGATCAATTGTTGTCTCTCTAGGGTGCCCCCTGCCCCCCATATATAAAGGAGCAAGGGGGAGGTGCGGCCATCCAGGAGGGGCGCGCCAGGAGGAGTCCTACTCCCACCGGGAGTAGGACTCCCTCCCTTTTCCTTGTTGGATTAGGAGTGGAGGGGGAAAGAGGAGGGAGAGAGTAAGGAAAGGGGGGGGGCGCCACCCCCCTCTCCTTGTCCTATTTGGACTAGGGGGGAGGGGCGCGCGGCCCTGCCCTGGCCGCCTCTCCTCTTCTCCACAAAGGCTCACTATGGCCCATTAAGCCCCCGGGGGGTTCCGGTAACCCCTCGGTACTTCGGTAAAATCCCGATTTCACCCGGAACACTTCCGATATCCAAATATAGGCTTCCAATATATCAATCTTCATGTCTCGACCATTTTGAGACTCCTCGTCATGTCCCCGATCTCATTCGGGACTCCAAACTACCTTCGGTACATCAAAACTCATAATATAACCGTCATCAAACTTTAAGCATGTGGACCCTATGGGTTCGAGAACTATGTAGACATGACCGAGACACGTCTCCGGTCAATAAACAATAGCGGAACCTGGATGCTCATATTGGCTCCTACATATTCTACGAAGATCTTTATCGGTCAAACCGCATAACAACATACGTTGTTCCTTTTGTCATCGGTATGTTACTTGCCTGAGATTTGATCGTCGGTATCTCAATACCTAGTTCAATCTCGTTACTGGCAAGTCTCTTTACTCGTTCCGTAACACATCATCCCGCAACTAACTCATTAGTTGCAATGCTTGCAAGGCTTAAGTGCTGTGTATTACTGAGTGGGCCCAGAGATACCTCTCCAACAATCGGAGTGACAAATCCTAATCTCGAAATATGCCAACCCAACAAGTACCTTCGGAGACACTTGTAGAGCACCTTTATAATCACCCAGTTACGTTGTGACGTTTGGTAGCACATAAAGTGTTCCTCAGGTAAACGGGAGTTGCATAATCTCATAGTCATAGGAACATGTATAAGTCATGAAGAAAGCAATAGCAACAAACTAAACGATCAAGTGCTAAGCTAACGGAATGGGTCAAGTCAATCACATCATTCTCCTAATGATGTGATCCCGTTAATCATATGACAACTCTTTGTCTATGGCTAGGAAACATAACCATCTTTGATCAACGAGCTAGTCAAGTAGAGGCATACTAGTGACACTCTGTTTGTCTATGTATTCACACATGTATCATGTTTCCGGTTAATACAATTCTAGCATGAATAATAAACATTTATCATGATATAAGGAAATAAATAGTAGCTTTATTATTGCCTCTAGGGCATATTTTCTTCACTTGCATCACCAGCGGCCTCCTCTCCTTCCCAGCACCCGCCCCGCCTCTCCAATCACCTCTGGAGCCCCTCTCTACCTTCCATGCCGAATGTGCCCGCCACCGTCCTCCGCCTAAATTTGAAGTAACCGAGCTCTCCGTCTCTTCTTGGCCGCCACCGGAGCTCTCCAACATCACTCCAGAAGTCCACCCAAGCTCCCTCGCCCTTCGCCCACTCCTCCGGTGGCCTATGGCCATGAGCCCATCTCCACCCAAAGATCCCTCCACCGCGAGCTCACCTGCGTTCCCCTCAAGCACCTCGGTGAATGCGCAGTGCACCAGAGGGTCCGCCTGTAACACCCATGATGCGGATATATCTCCCACGTGTTGGAGCACGACTTAGAGGCATAACCGCATTGTAGGCATGTCACAAGGGGGTAATCTTTGCACATCCCAGGTACTGAATAAGAAAGAGATAAGGAATTGGCTTACAATCGCCACTTCACACAATACATAAGTATAGCATTACATCATCCAGAATACAATCAAGGTCCAAGTACTGAACCAAAATAAAAGAAGACTACCCCCAATGCAAAAGATCCCCGATCGCCCCGACTGGGCTCCACTACTGATCAACTAGAAAATGAAACAACACAACGAACACGATCTTCATCGAGCTCCCCCTCGAGCTCGGTTCCGTCACCTGCACAAGTATCATCGGCACCTGCAACTATTTGGAAGTAATCTGTGAGTCACGGGGACTCAACAATCTCACACCCTTGCGATCAAGACTATTTAAGCTTGTGGGTAGGAAAAGGGGGTAGTAAGGTGGAGCTGCAGCAAGCACTAGCATATATGGTGGCTAACTTACGCAAATGAGAGCGAGAAGAGAAGCAAAGCACGGTCGAGAATCTATGATCAAGAAGTGATCCTAGAACTACTTACGTTCAAGCATAACACAAGAACCATGTTCACTTCCCAGACTCCGCCGGAAAGAGACCATCACGGCTAAACACGCGGTTGATGCATTTTAAATTGAGTTAAGTGTCAAGTTCTCTACAACCGGACATTAACAAATTCCCATCTACCCATAACCGCGGGCACGGCTTTCGAAAGTTCAAAACCCTGCAGGGGTGTCCCAACTTAGCCCATCACAAGCTCTCACGGTCAATGAAGGATATTCCTTCTCCCACGAAGACCCGATCAGACTCGGAATCCCGGTTACAAGACATTTCGACAATGGTAAAACAAGACCAGCAAAGTCACCCAGATGTGCCGACAAATCCTGATAGGAGCTGCACATATCTCGTTCTCAGGGCACAACGGATGAGCAAGATGTCGGGTTGGCATAGACCCTGGTTGCACAGGGGGTGCCGAACATCGCTCATGTTGGACCAACACTTAGAGAAGCACTGGCCCGGGGCGGTTAAAATAAAGATGACCCTTGAGTCTGCAGAACCCAAGGGAAAAAAGGCTAGGTGGCAAATGGTAAAACCAAGGTTGGGCCTTGCTGGAGGAGTTTTATTCAAGGCGAACTTTCAACGGGTTCCCATTATAACCCAACCGCGTAAGGAACGCAAAATCAAGGAACATAACACCGGTATGACGGAAACTAGGGCGGCAAGAATGGAACAAAACACCAGGCATAAGGCCGAGCCTTCCACCCTTTACCAAGTATATAGATGCACTAGTTAAAATAAGAGATATTGTGATATCCCAACAAATATCCATGTTCCAACATGGAACAAACTCCAAACTTCACCTGCAACTAACAACGCTATAAGAGGGGCTGAGCAAAGCGGTAACATAGCCAAACAACGGTTTGCTAGGAAAGGTGGGTTAGAGGCTTGACTTAGTAATATGGGAGGCATGATAAAGGAAGTGGTAGGTATCGCGGCATAGCAATAGAGCAAGCAACTAGCAAGCAAAGATAGAAGTGATTTCGAGGGTATGGTCATCTTGCCTGCAAAGATCTCCGAGAAGACGAAAGCTTGATCCTCGAAAATGTACTCAATGGGTACCTTGAACACGAACTCGTCTCCCGGCTCTACCCAAGGTAAGAACACAAGCAAAGGAAACGACAATCAACCACGGTGCAATGAGCAAGCAACATGATGCAAAACATGGCATGATATGTGGGATGTGATATGCAATGCATATGCATGCTCCAGAAGGAAAAGATATAATCATGCTTCAACTTGGAAAACCAAGCATTCCTCTAGAAAGATGAGTTGATTTCGGTTGAAATCGACATAAAGATCACCTGAATTGGATGCATGGTTTGCAAATGGCAAGTAAAACAATACTGGCACAATTATGCGATTAACAGCACGATGCCATCTAGAATGCAACAAGAAACTAAGCTACTGCACTCCAACATAGCAACCAAGCACATGGCAGTGATCTACTCAAGATGCTTGACAAAAGATGAACACTGAGCTACGGCTAAATCACACAAGAGCAAGCTCAAACAAGCATGGCAAAAGTGCAAAAGACATCAGGTTCACAGACTTAGTGAAAATAACATGTCAGGATTTAACATCAGGAAGCAATGTTTAGAGCAAGATAACAACATGCTATAGGAACATATCATGATAAAGCAAGGCATGGCATGAAACTACTCAAAGCATATAACAAAAGTCCCTTACTGACCATAAGCCAAAAAGGATCAGAAGATATGATGGCACCCATGTAAATATAGCAAGTTTCGTTAACAGATTTAGACTTAGCAGAAAACTGGACATGGCAGAAACAGAATTATGAAGACATGTTTGTGAGCTCGATGCACTCAACACAAGGCATTACATGACAAGCTAGGCATACACCCAGAAAGAATACACGATCAAGAAGCTAAACATGGCAAGAACAATCTCATAGCATGCATGGATCAACTACATCAACCTTGGCAAAATTGATTAACACATAAACAATCTGCCAGGAACATTTTGTAGCAAAAGTAGAGCAAGATTGAGTCATGCTAGGGCACTCCATAAATGCAAACAAATACATGGATGGATAGAACATAACAATATCTCAAAATCATCCTCACTGGACATGCTCAAAAGAGGCATGGATCACTCTGTAGCAACATGAATACATGGCATAAAAATAACATCAGGGAAATGACTTGGTGAAATTCTAAGTCCCTGAAATCAGCAATATCACGAGAGCTAATTTGCATGCTTGTGCTAGTCACCACAATGATCACAAAAATACATCGCATACACCCCTGTAAAGATGGCATGGCATATAACAAAACACATGTAGAGCTCATGCTCATATGTAGCACACAATAATCATGGAAAAAATGACAAATGCTCATAAACTGATAAGAATCAGGAACTAACATTTTATAGCACTCTTGCAACAGCATTTAGGGCATCAAGATGGACTCAAACAAGCATGGTGCAATGGAACAAAAAGAAGAGCACAACCTGATGAACAATTCCATATCTCATATGCACAAAACGGACCACCGAGCACGAAGTTATGGCATGATGAACAGAGGCATAATATAACACTGGGAAAAGACTTAGAAGAAATTTATACCCTCTGGAAAAGTCAACGAGGACGGGGAGATCTGGGATGGGGTGGATCCGGTTTGCGGGACGGTGGCGTTTGGATCAGGGGACGGGTGGATCTCATCCACCCGCCCAGATCTGGCGCGGGACGGCTCCGGCGAGCTCGAGAAGTCTGGCGAGGCGCTGTCTCCGGCAAGGTCGGCGGCGCGGAGGCAGCCAGCGGTCGGCGACGCGGTAGACGGCGGCGCGGGGAGGCGATGTAGGCGGCGGGCGGCGGACGCGCGGCGACCGGCGCGTGAACAGGCGACGGTGGCGGAGATGGGCGGCGCTAGCGCGGGGTCATCGGAGGCGGCCGGTGCCAGAGAAGAGGCGCGGCGAGGTGCGCCGGGCGGCGCAGGGCGGAGCAGCGGATGCTCCACGGGCCAGGCGGCGGCGGGATCTGGGCCCGCGCGGGCCCGCGACGGGCTCTGCGGGCCGCGGCGGCTGGAGGTCTTCGGCGGGACACGTGGCGGCCCTTGAGTGGCCGGATGGTGACGGCGGACATGTCCGTCGGCGGGAAAATTGTCCGGCGGTGCGAGGGAGAGGAAGGCTATGGTTCATCCACGAATTTTTGGGGAGGCACACATATATATATAGGTAGAGGCAGCTAGGAGAGTCCAAATGAGGAGCGGTTTTCGGCCACGTGATCGTGATCGAACGACCGAGAGGATGGAGGGGGTTTGGATGGGTTTTGGGCCACTTTGGAGGGGTGTTGCAATGCAACACACACGAGGCCTTTAAGGTTCCCCGGTTAACCATTGGAGTATCAAACGAAGTCCAAATGGCACGAAACTTGACATGCGGTCTACCGGTGGTGAACCAAGGCCGCTTGGCAAATCTCGGTCCATTCCGAGAAAGTTCAACACCGCACACGAAAAGAGACAAAGGGGAGCACCGGAGGACATAGGAGCGCCGGATTGCAAAACGGACAACGGGGAAAATGCTCGGATGCATGAGACGAACACGAATGCAAATGCGATGCACATGATGACATGATATGAAATGCATGACACATAAAAAAATGACAAGGCAACAACAACGAATAACTGGAAGACACCTGGCACATCGGTCTCGGGGCGTTACACCGCCTCATCCTCCCGATCACATCGGTAGGTCGGGTGCCCCAAGTGGTGGCCGGAGGCGCCAGTGATGTCTACTATGCAACTTTATTCTTACAGACTCATGTTGGGCCTCCAAGCATAGAGTTTTGTAGGACAGTAGCAATTTTCCCTCAAGTGGATGACCTAAGGTTTATCAATCCCTGAGAGGCGTAGGATGAAGATGGTCTCTCTCAAACAACCCTACAACCAAATACAAGAAATCTCTCGTGTCCCCAACACACCTAATACAATGGCAAATTGTATAGGTGCACTAGTTCGGCGAAGAGATGGTGATAAAAGTGTAATATGGATGGTAGAAATATATTTTAATAATCTGAATAAATAAAAACAGCAAGGTAGTAAATAGTAAACAGGCACAAAAAAGGGTATTGCAATGCTTAAAAACAAGGCCAAGGGTCCGTACTTTCACTAGTGCAATGTCTCAACTGTGCTAATATAATTCGATCATATAACCGTCCCTCAACGTGCAACGAAGAATCACTCCAAAGTTCCTATCTAGCGGAGAACATAAGACGGAATTGTTTGTAGGGTATGAAACCACCTCAAAGCTATTCTTTCCGATCAATCTATCCTAGAGTTCGTACTATAATAACACAAAGCTATTCTTTCCGACCGATCTAACCAAGAGTTTGTACTAAAATAACACCAAAGAAAATTCTGATTCATAATACTCAATCCAACACAAAGAACCTCCAAGAGTGCCCCAAGATTTCTACCGGAGAAACAAAGACAAGAACATTCATCAACCCCTATGAATAGATTACCCCAATGTCACCTCGGGAATCCACGAGTTGAGTGCCAAAACATATCTCAAGTGAATCAATACGATACGCTGGTGCGCTTCGGTTCTAAACAAACGGTTTTAACCCCTTTCCGTGATGGCATTTGGAACCTTCGCCAAATGACTGTGGGCGATAAGGGGGCTCCTTCCCACACGACCCATAAACCGACGGGGATATGCCCTCCTGGCACACACATTCGGCAAAATGAGGCCGTGTGCGGCCGGTGAGCGCTCAAATACAGAAATACGTACAATAGAGCTAAAAAATACAATTATACGGCGAAATTGTTTCAGGTCGCAAGTACACCCCACACAGTCAGTCCCCGCTAAACGTTTCCGTTCGTATGCACATCCCACATAGTCGCTCCAAGGAAAACGTTTCCGTTCACAGGTACATCACACACAATTTTGCCTGTTAAATTGTTTGCGTTATTGAATGTATCACACACGGTCCGTAGAAGAAACTATGTGGCAAAGGCTGTCCATCACACATAGTTTTTATGTGGTAAACGTTTGCGCAAGGTGGCCTAACGTAAACAGTTTTCACAAGAAAGTCGTGTGTGATTGTTCATTGATCCAACACAATTTATTCCTAGAAACTGTGTGCGTTGCCTGAGGTCATCGCCCACAGTATTATTTCAACAACCATTTGCAATAGAAAAACCCAATTAGCAGGCAAATTCACCATTAGTAGGCTAATTATCTGATTATTCGTAATCCATTTATTAATCTAATTGGCATTCCATATTAAGCACACAATACATTTCATTTCCATATTAAGGAAGCAGAATTTCATAATCAAAATACATCAAAGTACAACATGATATAGCTTCAGCACTCAGCTACCCCATTACACAACTGCACCAGCAGCAAGTTCCACATGCAACATGTAGAACCTTTCGAAATTAGCATCATAGATGGTATATAGACAGATGCATCTCATCTGGAAAACTGCTGAAGCGGAAGGAGAATATTGAGCCTTCATTCATGTTGAAGGTCTTTGCAACTTTAGGCCAGTGCCTGTGGATGACTGATCGTCTGTCCTTCGTCCTCTTCGGGAACACTTCAATATTGAACAGTGGGTGTTGTATGAAAACCTTCCTCGCCTCCTGACCATATAGGTGGTTTGAGAGGTAATCATCAGTGAACTGCTTTGGAAAGGCCTGAAAACAAGGATGTGCATAAATATCTTCTCTATATTGATAATGGGGCTAAGGAATAAAAAAGGCAATGTATAATAGTTAGTACCATCTTGTAGTGAACTGATGTCTTCTTCATTGTGCAGACAAAGATCTTGTTGTTTCTTGTCACTAATTTCTTTATCCTAACAATCTTGCTGAGTTTCTTGATTTGATTGATATTCATGGACAACTCATTTCCCCATATGCAAAAAGGTCGAACATTGGGTCAAAACCTCTGACAGCAAGACCTACATGTGCAAGACCAAATTGTTAAAAACCTAAATACTAGAATGGTTCTTGCAATTGCACAATAATGTGCTATTAGACAACGGACCATGCATGTGCTAACCTCGATTGTAAACCTCAGTGCTTCCCATTGTTTCCCTCCAACACATATAACGTAGTTAGTCATCAGGTTAAGTAAGGGTTCGCATGCTATCAGTAAAATATGTTGATGAGAAATAAGCACATTGCAGATTAATCAGATTAATTCAAGCCACACAGAAAACCCATTTATCCAAACCAAGCGTGACTATGAACTAGGAAATATAGCACTTGTATATGTTTCTCATGTATTAAGTGCAACCAAATTCGATTTATTCCTTGGTACGTCTCCAATGTATCTATAATTTTTGACTGTTCCATGCTATTATATTATCAACCTTGGATGTTTTATATGCATTTATATGCTATTTTATATGATTTTTGGGACTAACCTACTAACCTAGAGCCCAGTGACAGTTTCTGTTTTTTTCCTTGTTTTAGCATATCGCAGAAAAGGAAAATCAAACAGAGTCCAATTGACCTGAAACTACATGGAACTTATTTCTGGATTAGAAGAAGCCCAGAAGACTTGGAGTGCATGTCAGGGAAGAAACGAGGAAGCCACGAGGCAGGGGGCGCGCCCTCCACCCTCGTGGGCCCCTTGTGGCTCCCCTGACGTATTTCTTCCGCCTATATATCTCCATATACCCTAAAACTATCGAGGAACACAATAGATCAGGAGTTCCGCCGCTAGAAGCCTCTGTAGCCACCGAAAGCCAATCTAGACCCGTTCCGGCACCCTGCCGGAGGGGGCAACCCCTCTCCGGTGGCCATCTTCATCATCCAGGTGCTCTCCATGACGAGGAGGGAGTAGTTCTCCCTCGGGGCTGAGGGTATGTACCAGTAGTTATGTGTTTGATCTCTCTCTCTCTCTCTCCCTCATGTTCTTGAGGTGATACGATCTTGATGTATTGCGAGCTTTGCTATTATAGTTGGATCTTATGATGTTTTCTCCCCCTCTACTCTCTTGTAATGGATTGAGTTTCCCCATTGAAGTTATCTTATCGGATTGAGTCTTTAAAGATTTGAGAACACTTGATGTATTTCCTGCCGTGCGTATCTATGGTGACAATGGGATATCACGTGATTCACTTGATGTATGTTTTGGTGATCAACTTGCGGGTTCCGCCCATGAACCTATGCATAGGGGTTGGCACACGTTTTCGTCGTGATTCTCCGGTAGAAACTTTGGGGCACTCTTTGAGGTTCTATGTGTTGGTTGAATAGATGAATCTGAGATTGTGTGATGCATATCGTATAATCATACCCACGGATACTTGAGGTGACATTGGAGTATCTAGGTGACATTAGGGTTTTGGTTGATTTGTGTCTTAAGGTGTTATTCTAGTATGAACTCTAGGGCTGTTTGTGACACTTATAGGAATAGCCCAACAGATTGATTGGAAAGAATAACTTTGAGGTGGTTTCGTACCCTGCCATAATCTCTTCGTTCGTTCTCTGCTATTATTGACTTTGGAGTGACTCTTTGTTGCACTAGTGAAAGTATGAACCCTAGGCCTTGTTTCAACGCATTGCAATACCGTTTGTGTTCACTTTTATCATTAGTTACCTTGCTGTTTTTATATTTTCAGATTACAAAAACCTTTATCTACCATCCATATACCAGTTGTATCGCCTTCTCTTCGCCGAACTAGTGCACCTATACAATTTACCATTGTATTGGGTGTGTTGGGGACACAAGATACTCTTTGTTATTTGGTTGCAGGGTTGCTTGAGAGAGACCATCTTCATCCTATGCCTCCTACGGATTGATAAACCTTAGGTCATCCACTTGAGGGAAATTTGCTACTGACCTCTGCACTTGGAGGCCCAACAACGTCTACAAGAAGAAGGTTGTGTAGTAGACTCAAGCTCTTTTCTAGCGCCGTTGCCGGGGAGGTGAGTGCTTGAAGGTATATCTTTAGATCTTGGAATCGAGTCTTTTAGTTCCTTGTTTTATCGCTAGTTTAGTTTATAAAAGAAAACTACTTAAAAATGGAATTAAGGTTACCTCATATGCTTCATCTTTTTAATATCTATCATGAAAATAAGGATTCCGGTAATTGTGCTCACGTGCTAGAAGAAAAATGCATTAGAATGTTTGGCACTAAATATTTGAATAATGAGCATGATTGCAATGTTGTTAGTATGAATTCCTTGAATATCCGTGATGCTAATGATACGCAAAGCCACAAGCTTGGGGAAGCTATGTTTGATGAAGATGATATATTTTGTCCCCCAAGTTTTGATGAGCAAATTTATTATGATGAAAGCATGCCTCCTATCTATGATGATTATTGTGATGACACGTATGCTTTAAAGAATACTGATAACAATGAAACTTATCATCTTGATTTCAATTTTCAATCCCATGATAGTTATTTCGTTGAGTTTGCTCCCACTACTATTGATGAGAAGAAATTTACTTATGTGGAGAGTAATAAAAATTATATGCTTGTAGATCATTAAAAGAATGCCTTAGGTGCTGGTTATATTGTTGAATTCATTCATGATTCTACTGAAAATTATTATGAGGGAGGAACTTATGCTTGTAGGAATTGCAATAATATCAAGTTTCCTCTCAATGTGCTTAAAGTTTTGAAGTTATGCTTGTTTTACCTTCCTATGCAAATTAATTCTTGTACCCACAAGTTGTTTTCTCACAAAATCCCTATGCATAGGATGCGCTCTTTATGTTTCGATTGTTATCCTTTATGTGAGCATCATTGAAATCATCATGCCTAGCTAGGGGCGTCAAACGATAGCGCTTGTTGGGAGGCAATCCAATTTTATTTTAGTTCCTTGCTTTTTGCTCCAGTTTAGTAATAAATAATTCATCTAGCCTCTGTTTAGATGTGGTTTTATGTGTTTAATTAGTGTTCGTGCCAAGTAGAACCTTTGGGAAGACTCGGGGAAAGTCTTTGCGATCATGCTGTAAAAAACAGAAACTTTAGCGCTCACGAGAATTGCCGCCATTTTTATTTGGATAGTGATATTTAGTTAATTCTTTTTGAATATGATTAATAGATAAATTACTCACGTACATAAATTTATTTTATAATTTTATGAGTTCCAGAAATATACGTTTGATCCATATTACTACACACTGTTCTGTTTTTGATAGATTCTGTTTTTGATGTGTTGTTTGCTTATTTTGATGAATCTATGGCAAGTAAAAGAGTTTATAAACCATAGAGAAGTTGGAATACAGTAGGTTTAACACCAATATAAATAAAGAATGAGTTCATTACAGTACTTGAAGTGGTGTTTTGTTTTCTTTCGCTAACGGAGCTTACGAGTTTTCTGTTAAGTTTTGTGTTTTGAAGTTTTCAAGTTTTGGGTAAAGATTCGATGGATTATGGAATAAGGAGTGGCAAGAGCCCAATTAAACTTTGGGATTCCCAAGGCACCCCATGTAAATATTCAAGGACAACCAAGAGCCTAAGCTTGGGGATGCCCCGGAAGGCATCCCCTCTTTCGTCTTCGTTCATCGGTAACTTTACTTGGAGCTATATTTTTATTCACCACATGATATGTGTTTTGCTTGGAGCGTCATTTTTTTATTGCTGTTTGAATAAAATACCAATATCTTAAATTCTTAAATGTTATAGAGTCTTCACATAGTTGCATAATTATTCGACTACTTATTGATCTTCACTTATATCTTTTGGAGTAGTTTGTCATTTGCTCTAGTGCTTCACTTATATCTTTTAGAGCACGGTGGAGGTTTTATTTTGAAGAAATAATTGATGTCTCATGCTTCACTTATATTATTTTGAGAGTCCTAAACAGCATGGTAATTTGCTTTGGTTATGAATTTAGTCTTAATATGATGGGCATCCAAGAGGGATATAATAAAAACTTTCATATAAAGTGCATTGAATACTATGAGAAGTTTTGATACTTGATGATTGTTTTGAGATATGAGGATGGTAATATTAGAGTCATGCTAGTGAGTAGTTGTGAATTTGAGAGATACTTATGTTAAAGTTTGTGATTCCCGTAGCATGCACGTATGGTGAACCGTTATGTGATGAAGTCGGAGCATGATTTATTTATTGATTGTCTTCCTTATGAGTGGCGATCGGGGACAAGTGATGGTCTTTTCCTACCAATCTATCCCGCTAGGAGCATGCGCGTAGTACTTTGTTTTGATAACTAATAGATTTTTGCAATAAGTATGTGAGTTCTTTATGACTAATTTTGAGTCCATGGATTATACGCCCTCTCACCCTTCCACCATTGCTAGCCTCTCTAGTACCGTGCAACTTTCGCCGGTACCATAAACCCACCATACCTTCCTCAAAACAGCCACCATACCTACCTATTATGGCATTTCCATAGCCATTCCGAGATATATTGCCATGCAACTTTCCACCGTTCCGTTATTATGACACGCTTCATCATTGTCATATTGCTATGCATGATCATGTAGTTGACATCGTATTTGTGGCAAAGCCACCGTTCATAATTCTTTCATACATGTCACTCATGAGTCATTGCACATCCCCGTACACCGCCGGGGGCATTCATATAGAGTCATATCTTGTTCTAAGTATCTAGTTGTAATTCTTGAGTTGTATGTAAATAAAAGTGTGATGATCATTATTATTAGAGCATTGTCCCAGTGAGGAAAGGATGATGGAGACAATGATTCCCCCACAAGTTGGGATGAGACTCCGAACGAAAAATAAAAGAGGCCAAAGAAGCCCAAATAAAAAAAGAGAAAAAAGAGGCCATAAAAAAAGAAAGGCCCAAATAAATAAAAATTATAAAAATAAAAATGAGAGAAAAAGAGAGAAGGGACAATGCTACTATCCATTTACCACACTTGTGCTTCAAAGTAGCTCCATGATCTTCATGATAGAGAGTCTCCAATGTTGTCACTTTCATATACTAGTGGGAATCTTTCATTATAGAACTTGGCTTGTATATTCCAATGATGGGCTTCCTCAAAATGCCCTAGGTCTTCGTGAGCAAGCGAGTTAGATGCACACCCACTAGTTTCTTTTGTTGAGCTTCCATACATTTATAGCTCTAGTGCATCCGTTGCATGGCAATCCCTACTCACTCACATTGATATCTATTGATGGGCATCTCCATAGCCCGTTGATACGCCTAGTTGATGTGAGACCATCTTCTCCTTTTTTGTCTTCCCCACAACCACCATTCTATTCCACCTATAGTGCTATATCCATGGTTCATGCTCATATACTGCGTGAAGATTGAAAAAGTTTGAGAACATCAAAAGTATGGAACAATTTCTTGGCTTGTCATCGGGGTTGTGCATGATTTAAATACATTGTGTGGTGAAGATGGAGCATAGCCAGACTATATGATTTTGTAGGAATATCTTTCTTTGGCCATGTTATTTTGAGAAGACATGATTGCTTAGTTAGTATGCTTGAAGTATTATTATTTTTATGTCACTATTAAACTTTTGTCTTGAATCTTATGGATCTGAATATTCTTGCCACAATAAAGAGAACTACATGGATAAATATGTTAGGTAGCATTCCACATAAAATAATGTTTTTATCATTTACCTACTCGAGGACGAGCAGGAATTAAGCTTGGGGCTGCTGATACGTCTCCAACGTATATACAATTTTTGACTGTTCCATGCTATTATATTATCAACCTTGGATGTTTTATATGCATTTATATGATTTTTGGGACTAACCTATTAACCTAGAGCCCAGTGCCAGTTTCTGTTTTTTCCTTGTTTTAGAATATCGCAGAAAAGGAAAATCAAACGGAGTCTAATTGACCTGAAACTTCACGGAACTTCTTTTTGGACCAGAATAAGCCCAAAAGACCTAGAGTGCACGTCAGGGAAGCAACAAGGAAGCCACGAGGCAGGGGGCGCGCCCACCCCCCTGGGCACGCCCTCCACCCTCGTGGGCCCCTCGTGGCTCCCTTGACGTATTTCTTCGGCCTATATATCTCCAAATACCCTAAAACTATCGCGGAGCACAATAGATCGGGAGTTCCACCACAAGAAGCCTCCGTCGCCACCGAAAGCCAATCTAGACCCGTTCCGGCACCCTGCTGGAGAGGGCAACCCCTCTCCGGTGGCCATATTAATCATCTCGGTGCTCTCCATGACGAGGAGGGAGTAGTTCTCCCTCGGGGCTGAGGGTATGTACCAGTAGCTATGTGTTTGATCTCTCTCTCTCTCTCTCGTGTTCTTGAGGTGATACGATCTTGATGTATCGCAAGCTTTGTGTTGGGGAACGCAGTAATTTCAAAATTTCCTATGCACACGCAAGATCATGGTGATGCACAGCAACGAGAGGGGAGAGTGTTGTCTACGTACCAACGCAGACCGACTGCGGAAGCGATCACACAACATAGAGGAAGTAGTCGTACGTCTTCTTCCCGATCCGACCGATCCAAGCACCGTTACTCCGGCACCTCCGAGTTCTTAGCACACGTACAGCTCGATGACGTTCCTCGGGCTCCGATCCAGCAAAGCGTCGAGGAAGAGTTCCGTCAGCACGACAGCGTGATGACGATCTTGATGTATCACCGACGCAGGGCTTCGCCTAAGCACTACAACGGTACGATCGAGGTGGAATTTGGTGGCAGGGGGCACCGCACACGGCTAAGGAGCGATCTCAAGGATCAAGTTGTGTGTCTATGGGGTGCCCCCTGCCCCCGTATATAAAGGTTGGAGGAGGGGGAGCCGGCCGGCCAGGGAGAGGAGGCGCAGGGGAGTCCTACTCCCACCGGGAGTAGGACTCCTCCCCCCAATCCTAATCCTATTAGGACTCCCGGGGGGAAAAGGAGAGAGAAGGGGGGCCGGCCCCTATCCTAGTCCTACTAGGACTTTGGGAAGGGGGGCGCCGGCTAGCTTGTGGGCTTTCCCTTTTTCTCCTTTTCCACTAAGGCCCAATAGGCCCATTAGTCTCCCGGTGGGTTCCGGTAACCCTCCCGGTATTCCGGTAAAATCCCGATTTCACCCGGAACACTTCCGATGTCCAAACATAGGCTTCCAATATATCAATCTTTACGTCTCGACCATTTCGAGACTCCTCGTCATGTCCGTGATCTCATCCGGGACTCCGAACAACCTTCGGTACATCAAAATGCATAAACTCATAATAACTGTTATCGTAACGTTAAGCGTGCGGACCCTACGGTTCGAGAACAATGTAGACATGACCGAGACACGTCTCCGGTCAATAACCAATAGCGGGACCTGGATGCCCATATTGGCTCCTACATATTCTACGAAGATCTTTATCGGTCAGACCGCATAACAACATACGTTGTTCCCTTTGTCATCGGTATGTTACTTGCCCGAGATTCGATCGTCGGTATCCAATACCTAGTTCAATCTCGTTACCGGCAAGTCTCTTTACTCGTTCCGTAATACATCATCTCACAACTAACATATTAGTTGCAGTGCTTGCAAGGCTTATGTGATGTGCATTACCGAGAGGGCCCAGAGATACCTCTCCGACAATCGGAGTGACAAACCCTAATCTCGAAATACGCCAACCCAACATCTACCATTGGAGACACCTGTAGTACTCCTTTATAATCACCCAGTTACGTTGCGACGTTTGGTAGTACCCAAAGTGTTCCTCCGATAAACGGGAGTTGCATAATCTCATAGTTATAGGAACATGTATAAGTCATGAAGAAAGCAATAGCAACATACTAAACGATCGGGTGCTAAGCTAATGGAATGGGTCATGTCAATCAGATCATTCAACTAATGATGTGATCCCGTTAATCAAATAACAACTCTTTGTTCATGGTTAGGAAACATAACCATCTTTGATTAACGAGCTAGTCAAGTAGAGGCATACTAGTGACACTCTGTTTGTCTATGTATTCACACATGTATTATGTTTCCGGTTAATACAATTCTAGCATGAATAATAAACATTTATCATGATATAAGGAAATAAATAATAACTTTATTATTGCCTCTAGGGCATATTTCCTTCAGTCTCCCACTTGCACTAGAGTCAATAATCTAGTTCACATCGCCATGTGATTTAACAGCAATAGTTCACATCACCATGTGATTAACACCGATAGTTCACATCGTCATGTGACCAACACTCAAAGGGTTTACTAGAGTCAGTAATCTAGTTCACATCTCTATGTGATTGACACCCAAAGAGTACTAAGGTGTGATCATGTTTTGCTTGTGAGATAATTTTAGTCGACGGGTCTGTCACATTCAGATCCGTAAGTATTTTGCAAGTTCTATGTCTACAATGCTCTACACGGAGCTACTCTAGCTAATTGCTCCCATTTTCAATATGTATCCAGATTGAGACTTAGAATCATCTAGATCAGTGTCTAAAACTTGCATCGACGTAACCCTTTACGACGAACCTTTTTGTCACGTCCATAATCGAGAAACATATCCTTATTTCACTAAGGATAATTTTGACCGCCGTCCAGTGATCTACTCCTAGATCACTATTGTACTCCCTTGCTAAATCAGTGCAGGGTATACAATAGATCTGGAATACAGCATGACATATTTTATAGAACCTATGGCCAAGGCATAGGGAATGACTTTCATTCTCTTTCTATCTTCTGCCGTGGTCGGGCTTTGAGTCTTACTCAACTTCACACCTTATAATACAGGCAAGAACTCTTTCTTTGACTGCTCCATTTTGAACTACTTCAAAATCTTGTCAAGGTATGTACTCATTGAAAAACTTATCAAGCGTCTTGATCTATCTCTATAGATCTTGAAGCTCAATATGTAAGCAGCTTCACCGAAGTCTTTCTTTGAAAAACTCCTTTCAAACACTCCTTTATGCTTTACAGAATAATTCTACATTATTTTCGATCAACAATATGTCATTCACATATACTTATCAGAAATATCGTAGTGCTCCCACTCACTTTCTTGTAAATACAGGCTTCACCACAAGTCTGTATAAAACTATATGCTTTGATCAACTCATCAAAGCGTATATTCCAACTCCGAGATGCTTGCACCAGTCCACAGATGGATCGCTGGAGCTTGCACATTTTGTTAGCACCTTTCGGATTGACAAAACCTTCTGTTGCATCATATACAACTCTTCTTTAATAAATCCATTAAGGAATGCAGTTTTGTTTATCCATTTGCCAGATTTCATAAAATGCGGCAATTACTAACATGATTCGGACAGACTCGAGCATAGATACGAGTGAGAAGCTCTCATCGTAGTCAACACCTTGAACTTGTCGAAAACCTTTTGCGACAATTCTAGCTTTGTAGATAGTAACACTACTATCATCGTCCGTCTTCCTCTTGAAGATCCATTTATTATCAATTGCTTGCCGATCATCAGGCAAGTCAACCAAAGTCCATACTTTGTTCTCATACATGGATCATATCTCAGAATTCATGGCTTCAAGCCACTTTGCGGAATCTGGGCTCACCATCGCTTCTTCATAGTTCATAGGTTCATCATGATCTAGTAGCATGACTTCCAGAAAAGGATTACCGTACCACTCTGGCGCGGATCTTACTCTGGTTGATCTATGAGGTTCAGTAGTATCTTGTTCTGAAGTTTCATGATCATCATCATTAGCTTCCTCACTAACTGGTGTAGGTGTCACAGAAACAGTTTTCTGTGATGTGCTACTTTCCAACAAGGGAGCAGGTACAGTTACCTCGTCAAGTTCTACTTTCCTCCCACTCACTTCTTTCGAGAGAAACTCCTTCTCCAGAAAGTTTCCGAATTTTAGCAACAAAAGTCTTGCCTTCGGATCTGTGATAGAAGGTGTATCCAATAGTTTCCTTTGGATATCCTATGAAGACGCACTTCTCCGATTTGAGTTTGAGCTTATCAGGATGAAACTTTTTCATATAAGCATCGCAACCCCAAACTTTAAGAAACGACAGCTTAGGTTTCTTGCCAAACCATAGTTCACATGGTGTCGTCTCAACGGATTTATATGGTGCCCTATTTAACGTGAATGCAGCTGTCTCTAATGCATGACCCCAAAAACGATAGTGGTAAATCGATAAGAAACATCATATATTGCACTATATCCAATAAAGTACGGTTATGACGTTCGGACACACCATTATGCTGTGGTGTTCCAGGTGGCGTGAGTAGTGAAACTATTTCACATTATTTTAACTGAAGACCAAACTCGCAACTCAAATACTCTTTTCCACGATCAGATCGTAGAAACTTTTTATTTTCTTGTTACGATGATTTTCCACTTCACTCTGAAATTATATGAACTTTTCAAATGTATCAGACTTCTATTTCATTAAGTAGATATACTCATATCTGCTTAAATCATCTGTGAAGGTCAGAAAATAATGATACCCGCTGCAAGCCTTAAATATTCATCGGACCACATACATCAGTATGTATGATTTCCAACAAATCTGTTGCTTGCTCCATTGTTCCGGAGAACGGCGTTTTAGTCATCTTGCCAAAAAGGCATGGTTCGCAAGCATCAAGTGATTCATAATCAAGTGATTCCAAAATCCCATCAGCATGGAGTTTCTTCATGCGCTTTACACCAATATGACCTAAACGGCAGTGCCACAAATAAGTTGCACTATCATTATTAACTTTGCATCTTTTGGTTTCAATATGTGTATCACTACGATCGAGATCCAACGAACTTGTTTCATTGGGTGTATGACCATCGAAGGTTTTATTCATGTAAACAGAACAACAATTATTCTCTGACTTTAATGAATAACCATATTGCAATAAACATGATCAAATCATATTCATGCTCAATGCAAACACCAAATAACACTTATTTAGATTCAACACTAATCCCAACATTATAGGGAGTATGCGATGATGATCATATCAATCTTGGAACTACTTCCAACACACATCGTCACTTTACCCTTAACTAGTCTCTGTTTATTCTGCAACTCCCGTTTCGAGTTACTACTCTTAGCAACTGAACTAGTATCAAATACTGAGGGTTTGCTATAAACACTAGTAAAGTACACATCAATAACATGTATATCAAATATACTTATGTTCACTTTGCCATCCTTCTTATCCGCCAATCACTTGGGGTAGTTCCGCTTCCAGTAACTAGTCCCTTTGCAGTAGAAGCACTTTGTCTCAGGCTTAGGACCAGACTTGGGCTTCTTCACATGAGTAGCAACTTGCTTGCCGTTCTTTTGAAGTTCCCTTCTTCCCTTTGCCCTTTTCTTGAAACTAGTGGTCTTGTCAACCATCAACACTTGATGTTTTTCTTGATTTCTACCTTCGTTGATTTCAGCATCACGAAGAGCTTGGGAGTTGTTTCCGTTATCCCTTGCATATTATAGTTCATCACGAAGTTCTACTAACTTAGTGATGATGACTAGAGAATTCTGTCAATCACTATCTTATCTGGAAGATTAACTCCCACTTGATTCAAGCGATTGTAGCACCCAGACAATCTGAGCACATGCTCACTAGTTGAGCGATTCTCCCCCATCTTTTAGCTATAGAACTTGTTGGAGACTTCATATCTCTCAACTCGGGTATTTGCTTGAAATATTAACTTCAACTCCTGGAACATCTCATATGGTCCATGACGTTCAAAACGTCTTTGAAGTCCCGATTCTAAGCCATTAAGCATGGTGCACTAAACTATTAAGTAGTCATCATATTGAGCTAGCCAAACGTTCATAACGTCTGCATCTGCTCCTGCAATAGGTCTGTCACCTAGTGGTGCATCAAGGACATAATTCTTCTGTGCAGCAATGAGGATAAACCTCAGATCACGGATCCAATCCGCATCATTGCTACTAACATCTTTCAACACAATCTTCTCTAGGAACATATCAAAATAAACACAGGGATGCAACAACGCGAGCTATTGATCTACAACATAATTTGCAAAATACTACCAGGACTAAGTTCATGATAAATTTAAGTTCAATTAATCATATTACTTAAGAACTCCCACTTAGATAGATATCCCTCTAATCCTCTAAGTGATCACGTGATCCAAATCAACTAAACCATAACCGATCATCACGTGAGATGGAGTAGTTTTCAATGGTGAACATCATCATGTTGATCATATCTACTATATGATTCACGCTCGACCTTTCGGTCTCTGTGTTCCGAGGCCATATCTGCATATGCTAGGCTCGTCAAGTATAACCTGAGTATTCTGCGTGTGCAAAACTGGCTTGCACCCGTTGTAGATGGACGTAGAGCTTATCACACCCGATCATCACGTGGTGTCTGGGCACGACGAACTTTGGCAACGGTGCATACTCAGGGAGAACACTTCTTGATAATTTAGTGAGAGATCATCTTATAATGCTACCGTCAATCAAAGCAAGATAAGATGCATAAAAGGATAAACATCACATGCAATCAACATAAGTGATATGATATGGCCATCATCATCTTGTGCTTGTGATCTCCATCTCCGAAGCACCGTCATGATCACCATCGTCACCGGCGTGCCACCTTGATCTCCATCGTAGCATCGTTGTCGTCTCGCCAATCTTATGCTTCCACGACTATCACTACCGCTTAGTAATAAAGTAAAGCATTACATCGCGATTGCATTGCATACAATAAAGCGACAACCATATGGCTCCTGCCAGTTGCCGATAACTCGGTTACAAAACATGATCATCTCATACAATAAAATCAGCATCATGTCTTGACCATATCACATCACAACATACCCTGCAAAAACAAGTTAGACGTCCTCTACTTTGTTGTTGCAAGTTTTACGTGGCTGCTACGGGCTTAAGTAAGAACTCATCTCACCTACGCATCAAAACCACAACGATAGTTCGTCAAATAGACTCCGTTTTAACCTTCTCAAGGACCGGGCGTAGTCACACTTGGTTCAACTAAAGTTGGAGAGGCAGTCTTCCGCAAGCCATCTATGTGCAAAGCACGTCGAGGGAACCGGTCTCGCGTGAGAGTACGCGTAAGGTTGGTCCGGATCGTCTCACCCAACAATACCGCCGAACCAAAGTATGACATGCTGGTAGGTAGTATGACTTGTATCGCCCACAACTCACTTGTGTTCTACTCGTGCATATAACATCAAACCATAAAACCTAGGCTCGGATGCCACTGTTGGGGAACGCAGTAATTTCAAAATTTCCTACGCACACGCAAGATCATGGTGATGCACAGCAACGAGAGGGGAGAGTGTTGTCTACGTACCAACGCAGACCGACTGCGGAAGCGATCACACAACGTAGAGGAAGTAGTCGTACGTCTTCTTCCCGATCCGACCGATCCAAGCACCGTTACTCCGGCACCTCCGAGTTCTTAGCACACGTACAGCTCGATGACGTTCCTCGGGCTCCGATCCAGCAAAGCGTCGAGGAAGAGTTCCGTCAGCACGACGGCGTGATGACGATCTTGATGTATCACCGACGCAGGGCTTCGCCTAAGCACTACAACGGTACGATCGAGGTGGAATTTGGTGGCAGGGGGCACCGCACACGGCTAAGGAGCGATCTCAAGGATCAAGTTGTGTGTCTATGGGGTGCCCCCTGCCCCCGTATATAAAGGTTGGAGGAGGGGGAGCCGGCCGGCCAGGGAGAGGAGGCGCAGGGGAGTCCTACTCCCACAGGGAGTAGGACTCCTCCCCCCAATCCTAATCCTATTAGGACTCTCAGGGGGAAAAGGAGAGAGAAGGGGGGCCGGCCCCTATCCTAGTCCTACTAGGACTTTGGGAAGGGGGGCGCCGGCCAGCTTGTGGGCTTTCCCTTTTTCTCCTTTTCCACTAAGGCCCAATAGGCCCATTAGTCTCCCGGTGGGTTCCGGTAACCCTCCCGGTATTCCGGTAAAATCCCGATTTCACCCGGAACACTTCCGATGTCCAAACATAGGCTTCCAATATATCAATCTTTACGTCTCGACCATTTCGAGACTCCTCGTCATGTCCGTGATCTCATCCGGGACTCCGAACAACCTTCGGTACATCAAAATGCATAAACTCATAATAATTGTTATCGTAACGTTAAGCGTGCGGACCCTACGGTTCGAGAACAATGTAGACATGACCGAGACACGTCTCCGGTCAATAACCAATAGCGGGACCTGGATGCCCATATTGGCTCCTACATATTCTACGAAGATCTTTATCGGTCAGACCGCATAACAACATACGTTGTTCCCTTTGTCATCGGTATGTTACTTGCCCGAGATTCGATCGTCGGTATCCAATACCTAGTTCAATCTCGTTACTGGCAAGTCTCTTTACTCGTTCCGTAATACATCATCTCACAACTAACATATTAGTTGCAGTGCTCGCAAGGCTTATGTGATGTGCATTACCGAGAGGGCCCAGAGATACCTCTCCGACAATCGGAGTGACAAACCCTAATCTCGAAATACGCCAACCCAACATCTACCATTGGAGACACCTGTAGTACTCCTTTATAATCACCCAGTTACGTTGTGACGTTTGGTAGTACCCAAAGTGTTCCTCCGGTAAATGGGAGTTGCATAATCTCATAGTTATAGGAACATGTATAAGTCATGAAGAAAGCAATAGCAACATACTAAACGATCGGGTGCTAAGCTAATGGAATGGGTCATGTCAATCAGATCATTCAACTAATGATGTGATCCCGTTAATCAAATAACAACTCTTTGTTCATGGTTAGGAAACATAACCATCTTTGATTAACGAGCTAGTCAAGTAGAGGCATACTAGTGACACTCTGTTTGTCTATGTATTCACACATGTATTATGTTTCCGGTTAATACAATTCTAGCATGAATAATAAACATTTATCATGATATAAGGAAATAAATAATAACTTTATTATTGCCTCTAGGGCATATTTCCTTCACTTTGCTATTATAGTTGGATCTTATGATGTTTTCTCCCCCCTCTACTCTCTTGTAATGGATTGAGTTTCCACTTTGAAGTTATCTTATTGGATTGAGTCTTTAAAGATTTGAGAACACTTGATGTATGTCCTGCCGTGCGTATCTGTGGTGACAATGGGATATAACGTGATTCACTTGATGTATGTTTTGGTGATCAACTTGCGGGTTCCGCCCATGAACCTATGCATAGGGGTTGGCACATGTTTTTGTCGTGATTCTCCGGTAGAAACTTTGGGGCACTCTTTAAGGTTCTATGTGTTGGTTGAATAGATGAATGTGAGATTCTGTGATGCATATTGTATAATCATACCCACGGATACTTGAGGTGACATTGGAGTATCTAGCTGACATTAGGGTTTTGGTTGATTTGTGTCTTAAGGTGTTATTCTAGTACGAACTCTAGGGCTGTTTGTGACACTTATAGGAATAGCCCAACAGGTTGATTGGAAAGAATAACTTTGAGGTGGTTTCGTACCCTGCCATAATCTGTTCGTTCGTTCTCCGCTATTATTGACTTTGGAGTGACTCTTTGTTGCATGTTGAGGGATAGTTTTATGATCCAAATATGTTATTATTGTTGAGAGGACTTGCACTAGTGAAAGTATGAACCCTAGGCCTTGTTTCAATGCATTGCAATACCGTTTGTGCTCACTTTTATCATTAGTTACCTTGCTGTTTTTATATTTTCAGATTACAAAAACCTTTATCTACCATCCATATACCACTTGTATCACCATCTCTTCGCCGAACTAGTGCACCTATAGAATTTACCATTGTATTGGGTGTGTTGGGGACACAAGAGACTCTTTGTTATTTGGTTGCAGGGTTGCTTGAGAGAGACCATCTTCATCCTACGCCTCCTACGGATTGATAAACCTTAGGTCATCCACTTGAGGGAAATTTGCTACTGTTCTACAAACCTCTGCACTTGGAGGCCCAACAACGTCTACACGAAGAAGGTTGTGTAGTAGACATCATTCCTCAGCTGCACAACAATATAAAATTCTACCCACGACAATTGGACATTGCATTTGCAGAATTGAACCAAGCAGTTAACTAATCACCATAACAAATGAACCAAACATCAATTGAGCACCACATTGCACAATATAACATACTCCTAATAGAAGATCAGACAGTTAACCAAATAGTTAACTACAACCAATTGTAGTAATTGTATTTGTTTCTCATGTATTTACTACAGCCAAATTCAATTTATTCCTCAAATGGTATACAATAACAGAATGCACCCACAATTTTGTAAATATAAATTCGATTTACACGGAAGACAATACAAAATTGCAGCCTGAAGAATTGAACATCACATTTGCAGAATTGAACCAAACAGTTAAGTGAAGACGACAACTAATTAACAAAACAGTTAATAAGTGAGCACCACACTGCACGACATATAGAACATATACACTAGGGAAACATATTGCATGGTAAAATTAGATAGCATACTTCACTAGAATTTGTGAAGGAAAGGCAGGAGCAGCACATGCAACGGGTAAACCAAGCATGCTTAACCGCCGTAGCTAGCAAATAGCAAGGTGCTCGTTCAAGATCTGGGGGTCGGCACGAATGGCAGCCATCACGACCTCATCCACGCATGCGGCCGGGATTTGCTTCTCCGCTGCCAAATGCTCCTTGAGGGTTTGGCTATACTGCGTGCACCATGGCTTAGGCCGGCGCTTATTTGGTGGAGGGTTCGGTGATTTGGGTGGAAGGTGTCGCGCTCGCGCTGGCGGTCAGGGCATGTGGGATGTGGAAGGAGGAGGAGGATGGGGGTCGGGTGTGGATTACCTGCCTGGATAGAGGAGGCCGAGCAGCGTGAAGGAGGGTCGCCGATGATGAGACGGCGCTGCAAGCAAGGAGTGAAGGTTTCAACTTGGAAAGGAAGGCGGAAAGAGGGGAAATGTGGCTTTTGATAGGGGGAGGGGGCGGGGAGTTAGATATTTCCGCTAAGGCCAAAAAATTGGAATCACTTCAGCGAAAAAACTAGCACGCAAAGTGTCATCAGACATGGTCCTTTATTCAGAACTGTGTATGATATGTGGACATTGCAAATGATTCAGATAGCTTAACCCGTGTGTGATGAGTTTGAACGTCAAAAGTTTTGGTTCAAATTTCCATGGTTACAGTGGTCATCCACGTTATTGCATAATTTGGGTACACAAAGGAGACTAAAGCACACCCACACTTCTTAATCGAGCAAGTTCAGCAATTAAACAGAGCTAGCTGACCTAAACATTACTCTAACAAATTAAAGACCGACGCTCTTAATTAAACAAAACAAAGAGTACTACTATGGCTGGTGCTCGTTGATCTCCACCGCCTCCATGTCCAGCTCGTGCCCGATGGTCTCCTAGGGTAGGGGCTCCATGGCATCCATCGCACCATACTCGACATGCATCTCGCCATCCGCGTGCGCCATCTCTTTGGGAAAGGCCGCCACGAGCTGGGTGTGGGCGGACGCGATTTGGGCTTGTACGGGCTCCGTCATTGCAAGGTATGCGGCAGAGGAACATACGGTTGCTCGAACGCTCTCGGCGATTGCCTGCTCTTCGGTCATGGGTTGACGACCGTTGTCGGAGAAGCTTCGTTCGATTTGAGCGGTGACCGCCAGGAGCTGGGCGTGGGCTGCCTCTATCAGGGCTAAGGCCTCCACTACAAAATGGACAGCTGTTGTGCCACTCTTGCCAGTTGCTATCCCTGAGGCAGATGTTGCTGCCGCCACCTGAGATGCAACATCAGCCGTTTGGGCTGCCTTTGCTACCCGATCGCAGATTGCGACCGCGCTTATGCTCCTTGATAGCACGCGCATGGCGGTTGCGTTCGCTCTCTCGCCGGAGTGGGCCATCAAAGTTGCCCTCACGATGCGGGTCCACGTGCCCATCTTTCACCGGCGACGATTGAATAGTGAAATGATATTTGGGGAGCGAGCTAGTGTGCTTGAGACGCCGGCTGTGGACTGTAGCCGACACACCTTCTTGCATAAGCCATAGGCGTACTATAGGTCGACGGTGCTCCAGGATATTTTGTGCTGCATCTCACATGGTTGCTGATAATAAACTGTGTGCGATCTACTTGATTTTTCATGTTGATTTGAATTACATAATAGGGTCACAGCGGCAATGGGAGATGTTCAAATTGCTAGACATTTTATCTAGAGTGAACATGCAACTATATGTGTGTCGTAAAATAATTGGAATTATTTAGGGTTTGTTCGAACATTTAATACATTAAATTGGATTTCTAGCCATTTCAGGTGAACAATTCAAATTTTAACTACATGCACATGCTCCAGTGCATATAAATTGGTCGAAAAATCAAATCTGTGTCCTTGGGTGCATGCTTAGGTCCCATGCAAGAAATGGGAATGAATTTCAAACACCAGGGCATCGTTGATTGCCGGCAAAACATTGAGATGCCTGGTTTTTAAATTGTAGTAAATCAAAAACTCGTCGTAAATTCATGAAACTTGGCATGCTATCATGGAGCGGCATCAACATGCCGTGGTAAAAATTTTGTCCCATTTGGGGCAGGTTTGGGTATATGCTTCTCATAAACTGGAGCTTCTCACAATAAGCATGATGGTTTTCGGTAGGGAACATCCCACCTTTGGGGATGAAATGATATCCATTGCCTCTTATTGCTTTCAATTTTTTCTCGTGTCAACATAGAACAACAGGAGTGTTCTGTGAATTTTTGTGATTTTTCGGGGTCCGTTTGGACATTTTTATGCATTAATTGAGTTTTCAATGCATTTATGTGCATAATTCAAATTTGAAATACATGCACATGCTCCACTGCATATAAATTGGTCGAAAAATCAAATATGTGTCCTTGGGTGCATGCTTAGGTCCCATGCAAGAAATGGGAATGAATTTTAAACACCAGGGTACCGTTGATTGCCGGCAAAACATTGAGATGCCTGGTTTTTAAATTCTAGTAAATCGAAAACTCATCTGAAATCATGAAACTTGGCATGCTATCATGGAGCAGCATCAACATGACGTGGTACAAATCTTGTCCCATTTGGGGCAGATTTGGGTATATGCTTCTCACAAACCGGAGCTTCTCACAATAAGCATGATGGTTTTCAGTAGGGAACATCCTACCTTTGGGGACGAAACGATATCCATTGCCTTCAAATTTTTTTCTTGTGTCAACATAGAACAACAAGAGTGTTGTGTGAATTTCGTGATTTTTCGGGGTTCGTTTGGACATTTTTATGCATTAACTGAGTTTTCAATGCATTTATGTGCATAATTCAAATTTGAACTACATGCACATGCTCTAGTGCATATAAATTAGTCAAAAAATCAAATCTGTGTCCTTGGGTGCATGCTTAGGTCCCATGCAATAAATGGGAATGAATTTCAAACACCAGGGCATAGTTGATTGCCGGCAAAACATTGAGATGCATGGTTTTTGCTACCTCTTGAGCACTGCGTTGGTTTTCCCTTGAAGAGGAAAGGGTGATGGAGTAAAGCAGCCTAAGTATTTCCCTTAGTTTTTGAGAACCAAGGTATCAATCCAGTAGGAGATCACGCTCAAGTCCCACACACCTACACAAACAAATAAGAACCTCGCAACTAAGCGATAAAGGGGTTTCAAGCCCTTCTCGGTCACTTACGAGAGTGAGATCTGATAGATATGATAAGATAATATTTTTGGTATTTTTATGATAAAGAGAAATAAAGATGCAAAATAAAATAAACGACAAAGGAAATAACTAAGTATTGGAAGATTAATATGATGGAAGATAGACCCGGGGGCCATATGTTTAACTAGTGGCTTCTCTCAAGAGCATAAGTATTACGGTGGGTAAATGAATTACTGTCGAGCAATTGATAGAATTGAGCATAGTTTTGAGAATATCTAGGTATGATCATGTATATAGGCACCACGTCTGAGACAAGTAGACCGAAACGATTCTGCATCCTCTACTATTACTCCACACATCGACTGCTATCCAGCATGCATCTAGAGTTTTAAGTTCAAGAGAACAGAGTAATGCTTTAAGGAAGATGACATGATGTAGAGGGATAAACTCATGCAATATGATATAAACCCCATATTTTTATCCTCGATGGCAACAAGACAATACGTATCGGTTCCCTTTCTGTCACTGGGATCGAACACCGCAAGATTGAACCCAAAGCTAAGCACTTCTCCCATTGCAAGAAAGATCAATCTAGTAGGCCAAACCAAACTGATAATTCGAAGAGACTTGGAAAGATAAACCAATCATACATAAAAGAATTCAGAGGAGAATCAAATATTGTTCATAGATAATCTGGATCATAAACCCACAATTCATCAGATCTCGACAAACACACAGCAAAAGAAGATTACATTGAATAGATCTCCAAGAAAATCGAGGAGAACTTTGTATTGAGATCCAAAGAGAGAGAAGAAGTCATCTAGATAATAACTATGGACCCGTAGGTCTAAAGTAAACTACTCACACATCATCGGAGAGGCCATGGAGTTGATGTAGAGGCCCTCTGTGATCAATGCCCCCTCCGGTGGAGCTCTAGAAAAGGCCCCGAGATGGGATCTCTCGAGTACATAAGGTTGCGGCGGTGGAATTAGGTTTTCATGGTGCTCCTGGATGTTTGGGGGACACGTGGATATATATAGGAGGAAGAAGTACATCGGTGGAGCAACGGAGGGCCCACGAGGGTGGAGGGCGCGCCCAGGGGGGTAGGCGCGCCCTCTGCCTCGTGCCTTCCTCCCTTGTTTCTTGACGGCCACTCCAAGTCTCCTGGATCACGTTTGTTGAGAAAATCACGTTCCCGAAGGTTTCATTCCGTTTGGACTCCGTTTGATATTCCTTTTCTTTGAAACCCTAAAATAGGAAAAAAAAACAGCAATTTGGGCTGGGCCTCCGGTTAGTAGGTTAGTCCCAAAAATGATATAAAAGTGTAAAATAAAGCCCATTAACATCCAAAATAGATAATATAATAGCATGGAGCAATCAAAAATTATAGATACGTTGGAGACGTATCAGTTTTTAAATTCTAGTAAATCCAAAACTCTTTTGAAATTGATGAAACTTGGCATGCTATCATGGAGCGGCATCAACATGTTGTGGAACAAATTTTGTCCCATTTGGGGCAGGTTTGAGTATATGCTTCTCACAAACCGGAGCTTCTCACAACAAGCATGATGGTTTTCGGTAGGGAACGTCCCACCTTTGGGGACGAAATGATATCCATTGCCTCTTATTGCTTTCAATTTTTTTTCTCGTGTCAACATAGAACAACAGGAGTGTTGTGCGAACTTTTGTGATTTTTCGGGGTTTGTTTGGACATTTTTATGCATTAACTGAGTTTTCAATGCATTTATGTGCATAATTCAAATTTGAACTACATGCACATGATCCAGTGCATATAAATTGGTTGAAAAATCAAATCTATGTCCTTGGGTGCATGCTTAGGTCCCATGCAAGAAATGGGAATGAATTTCAAACACCAGGGCATCCTTGATTGCCAGAAAAACATTGAGATGCCTGGTTCTTAAATTCTAGTAAATCAAAAACTCGTCTGAAATTCATGAAACTTGGCATGCTATCATGGAGCGGCATCAACATGCCGTGGTACAAATTTTGTCCCATTTGGGGCAGGTTTGGGTATATGCTTCTCACAAACCGGAGCTTCTCACAACACGCATGATGGTTTTCGGTAGGGAACGTCCGACCTTTGGTGACGAAACGATATCCATTGCCTCTTATTGCTTTCAATTTTTTTTCTCGTGTCAACATAGAACAACAGGAGTGTTGTGTGAATTTTTGTAGTTTTTCGGGGTTTGTTTGGACATTTTTATGCATTAACTGAGTTTTTAATGCATTTATGTGCATAATTCAAATTTGAACTACATGCACATGCTCCTGTGCATATAAATTGGTTGAAAAATCAAATCTGTGTCCTTGGGTGCATGCTTAGGTCCCATGCAAGAAATGGGAATGAATTTCAAACACCAGGGCACCGTTGATTCCCGGCAAAACATTGAGATTCTTGGTTTTTAAATTCTAGTAAATCCAAAATTCTGTTAACCATTCACGTGACGCCACGTGTCTTGGTTTTAATGGCTGTAGGAGGTGTCGTGCGTTCAGCTGCTTGACCTTGACTGGTCGGGAGGCGTGTGAGCGCCGTCTGGGGCGTAGGCTGACCGAGAGGCGTGCGAGCTGTCCTCGAGTGCGCAGGCTCACCAGGAAGCGTGCGAGCTGTACGCTACGCAGGCTCACTAGGAAGCGAGCCCTTTGACTTTCATGGCCACCCGCCTTGCTTGCATCCTCTCCATTAATGGCGCCCAAGCCATAGTTCAATTCTCTTTTTAAATATAAAACACTCATCGCAAACGTTTTAGTTAGAACACCCATATGCAAACCGACAACTTCCCCAGGAAGCCAAGAGAAAATGTGCCGAGTAGGATTTCTGCAGCTCTTGATTGCAAACATTTTAGATAGAACACCCGTATGCAAAGTGAGAGCATCGCATGATTTGTGCATCCCTTCAATGCAAACGGTTGTTTTGGATGATCCGTATGCAACCACGTACAAACAAATTGGTAAGATTTGTCAATCCTTGCAACACTGCTATTTGTCAAAATTCGGTAATTAAGGATAGATTTCATTCATAGATTAAGCAGTCGTTCTTAATTTATACAAACAGTTTAACTCAATAACTGAACCGACCAAACTTTTCCCCAATTTTTGCCAACCACGTACTGAAATAGCTAGTTCAACTCTATATACTAGCTAATTTTAAGTACGTTGTACAGTTCCACCACATCTATAGTCAGATGAACTAAACAAAATAGCCCCTAAATACTATTGCTGCTGCGGAGGGGCTTTGTACTACTTCCGGCTGCCTCTCCTCGGCTGAGCATGCTCAGTAATAGGTGGAGGAGGAGGAGGAGCTTACCGACGAGCTGGGCAACCGCAATGCGGTGCCTGCCGCTAATGCAGCTTCAGCGATGCTCACCTCGAACGCCCTCTGCCGCTCCAGACGATCCCTCTCGAAGTGGTGGTTCTCCTTGTATATCTCCTGATTCCTCGCCTCTGAGGCGGTGTGTGCCGTGGCCATGGCGGCGGTAAGGCTCTTTGCATGCTCGACGAGGCGCTCCTCCTCCGCCCGCAGGAACTCAGCGTAGCGCGCAAGGTCACTGACGCACGTTCAGGCGTCCACCTCCGCCTCCCACCTTTGGGTGGCGGTGGCGGAGTGGGTGATGACCCCGGCGGTTGACGGTGGGCTGCCGACCACGACAGTCGACGACGGGGTGGCGGCCACGACCACCACCTCCCGCCTTCGGGCGGCGGTGGCGGAGCGGGTGATGGCCACAGTGGCTGGTAGTGGGGTGGCGGCTAGGACAGCCACCTCCCGCCTTCGGGCCGCGACGGCAGAGCGGGCGATGGCCCTGGCTTTCGACGGTGGTGTGGCGGCAACGGCGGCTGGCAACAGCTGGCTACGGGCACATGCGTCGGAGAGTGTGGTGGGTGTTCCGCGCACACCCAACAGGGACGCCACACGCACTACACTACGCCGAGGATTGGTCGCCTCCGTGGTGTAGCCTCCTAGCTGGAGCTGTCCCCTGATGACGGCAGAGTGGCTGAGCAACGACAACAGACTGGTGCCATTGGCGATTGTGGGAGAAGCAGATAAGATAACCTACAGGGATGGAGGGGAAAATGCGACGCAGGACTCGCCGGCCGTGAGGGTTTTTATAGCAGGCTAGTAAGCATTGGGATTTTGGGGGATTTCACCGAGTCAGGCGGGAAGCTTGCGCGGGAACCTGCGAGCTTGCAGGGGAACGGGCTCATCAACGATTCATTGGTGCCACCGTTTGGCAAAAAGAACGCCCTCGCGCACTGCGCAAGCTTGCGCTGTAAGCCGTCTGCGGTAGCGGGGTAACAAGACGTGCGAGAGGAGGACGAAAGGCCATGTACAAATACGGTTAATAAAAAAATGTTTGCGATTCAATTACGTACTATACTACCGTCCTGGTTTATAAGTATGATTTAAGTAATAAATACGAATGCATGTCGCCAAATATTATATAGTTGGATTTGTATTTGAACATAGTTTCCAATTATATAATTTTTAAAACATGCATTAACATTGTGTCGGTTAAATTTGAGGGAAAAGTATGGCATGGAATATAAAGGGGACTATAGACTAGATGGAGGTGGTACCACAAGGCCACTCTCTACGCAGCGACGCAACTGTCGGCCGGCTTGTAGGCGACCATTTCCCGCGTTTTCAACTGCTCTATGCGTGTGGTTGCTTGCGGTTCAGGCGGCCGCGGCGCGCTCTGCTCGCATCCTGCCACGTGGTCTCTATTCTCATGTCCCTCCGGGTGCTCGGCGCATGATCACGCACGTTCGTGTGCAAGTGGTTGGGCCAGGCGTGGCGCGACGATGCAGTTACCCGCTGCAAAAACTGCCATGCGGATGCGCCGACAATCCACGCCGCCCGACCCCCTTTTATTCCTGTGGCCATTTACCTTCATCTCTGATCTCACACGACACAATAAGCACACCCACGAGGACACATACAGAGAGGACATCCAGCGGTTCCAATGGCGCTCCCCGTGGCTCCAATGGCGCTCCCAGCGGCCGACGACGATAACGGCGGGCAGTTCACCACGCATCACGTAGTGGACACCCATGTGAGGGGGATGAAGGAAATATGCCCTAGAGGCAATAATAAAGTTATTATTTATTTCCTTATATCCTGATAAATGTTTATTATTCATGCTAGAATTGTATTAACCGAAAACATAATACATGTGTGAATACATAGACAAACAGAGTGTCACTAGTATGCCTCAACTTGACTAGCTCGTTAATCAAAGATAGTTATGTTTCCTAACCATGGAAAAAAGAGTTGTTATTTGATTAACGAGGTCACATCATTAGTTGAATGATCTGATTGACATGACCCATTCCATTAGCTTAGCACCCGATCGTTTAGTATGTTGCTGTTGCTATTCTTCATGACTTATACATGTTCCTATGACTATGAGATTATGCAACTCCCGTTTACCGGAGGAACACTTTGGGTGCTACCAAACGTCACAACGTAACTGGGTGATTATAAAGGAGTACTACAGGTGTCTCCAAAGGTAGATGTTGGGTTGGCGTATTTCGAGAATAGGATTTGTCACTCCGATTGTAGGAGAGGTATCTCTGGGCCCTCTCGGTAATGCTCATCACATAAGCCTTGCAAGCACTGCAACTAATATGTTAGTTGTGAGATGATGTATTACAGAACGAGTAAAGAGACTTGCCGGTAACAAGATTGAACTAGGTATTGGATACCGACGATCGAATTTCGGACAAGTAACATACCGATGACAAAGGGAACAACGTATGTTGTTATGCGGTCTGACCGATAAAGATCTTCGTAGAATATGTAGGAGCCAATATGGGCATCCAGGTCCCGCTATTGGTTATTGACCGGAGACGTGTCTCGGTCATGTCTACATTGTTCTCGAACCGTAGGGTCCGCACGCTTAAGGTTTCGATGACAGTTATATTATGAGTTTATGAGTTTTTGATGTACCGAAGGAGTTCGGAGTCCCGGATGAGATCGGGGACATGACAAGGAGTCTCGAAATGGTCGAGACATAAAGATCGATAGATTGGACGACTATATTCGGACTTCGGAAAGGTTCTGAGTGATTCGGGTATTTTTCGAAGTACCGGAGAATTACGGGAATTCGCCGGGGAGTATATGGGCCTTAGTGGGCCATACGGGAATAGAGGAGAGAGGCCAAAAGGAAGGAGGCCTGCGCCCCCCCTCTGGTCTGAATTGGACAAGGGGCGCAGCCCCCTTTTCCTTATTCCTCTCCCCCTCTTTCCCCTTCTCCTACTCCAACAAGGAAGGAGGGAGTCCTACTCCCGGTGGGAGTAGGACTCCCCTTGGCGCGCCTCCTCCTAGGCCGGCCGGCCCCTCCCCCTTGCTCCTTTATATACGGAGGCAGGGGGCACCCCATGACACACAAGTTGATCCTTTGTGATCGTTCCTTAGCCGTGTGCGGTGCCCCCTGCCACCAAATTCCACCTCGATCATATTGTTGCAGTGCTTAGGCGAAGCCCTGCGTCGGTAGTACATCAAGATCGTCACCACGCCGTCGTGCTGACGGAACTCTTCCTCGACGCTTTGCTGGATCGGAGCCCGAGGATCGTCATCGAGCTGAACGTGTGCTAAGAACTCAGAGGTGCTGGAGTGACGGTGCTTGGATCGGTCGGATCAGGAAGATGTACGACTACTTCCTCTACGTTGTGTGATCGCTTCCGCAGTCGGTCTGCGTTGGTACGTAGACAACACTCTCCCCTCTCGTTGCTATGCATCACCATGATCTTGCGTGTGCGTAGGAAATTTTTGAAATTACTACGTTCCCCAACAGTGGCATCCGAGCCTAGGTTTTATGGTTTGATGTTATGTGCACGAGTAGAACACAAGTGAGTTGTGGACAATATAAGTCATACTGCCTACCAGCATGTCATACTTTGGTTCGGCGGTATTGTTGGACGAGACGACCCGGACCAACCTTACGCGTACGCTTACGCGAGACCAGTTCCCTCGACGTGCTTTGCACATAGATGGCTTGCGGGCGACTGTCTCTCCAACTTTAGTTGAACCGAGTGTGGCTACGCCCGGTCCTTGAGAAGGTTAAAACGGAGTCTATTTGACAAACTATCGTTGTGGTTTTGATGCGTAGGTGAGATTGGTTCTTACTTAAAGCCCGTAGCAGCCACGTAAAAGTTGCAACAACAAAGTAGAGGACGTCTAACTTGTTTTTGCAGGGCATGTTGTGATGTGATATGGTCAAGGCATGATGCTAAATTTTATTGTATGAGATGATCATGTTTTGTAACCAAGTTATCGGCAACTGGCAGGAGCCATAAGGTTGTCGCTTTATTGTATGCAATGCAATCACGATGTAATGCTTTACTTTATTACTAAGCGGTAGTGATAGTCGTGGAAGTATAAGATTGGCGAGACGATAACGATGCTACGATGGAGATCAAGGTGTCGCGCCGGTGACGATGGTGATCATGACGGTGCTTCGGAGATGGAGATCACAAGCACAAGATGATGATGGTCATATCATATCACTTATATTGATTGCATGTGATGTTTATCTTTTATGCATCTTATCTTGCTTTGATTGACGGTAGCATTATAAGATGATCTCTCACTAAATTATCAAGAAGTGTTCTCCCTGAGTATGCACCGTTGCGAAAGTTCTTCGTGCTGAGACACCACGTGATGATCGGGTGTGATAGGCTCTACGTTCAAATACAACGGGTGCAAAACAGTTGGACACGCGGAATACTCAGGTTATACTTGACGAGCCAAGCATATACAGATATGGCCTCGGAACACGGAGACCGAAAGGTCGAGCGTGAATCATATAGTAGATATGATCAACATAGTGATGTTCACCAATGAAACTACTCCATCTCACGTGATGATCGGACATGGTTTAGTTGATTTGGATCACGTGATCACTTAGAGGATTAGAGGGATGTCCATCTAAGTGGGAGTTCTTAAGTAATATGATTAAATTGAACTTAAATTTATCATGAACTTAGTCCTGGTAGTATTTTGCAAATTATGTTGTAGATCAATAGCTCGCGTTGTTGCTTCCCTGTGTTTATTTTTGATATGTTCCTAGAGAAAATTGTGTTGAAAGATGTTAGTAGCAATGATGCGGATTGGATCCGTGATCTGAGGTTTATCCTCCTTGCAGCACAGAAGAATTATATCCTTGATGCACCGCTAGGTGACAGACCTATTGCAGGAGCAGATGCAGACGTTATGAACGTTTGGCTAGCTCAATATGATGACTACTTGATAGTTTAGTGCACCATGCTTAATGGCTTAAAATCGGGACTTCAAAGTCGTTTTGAACGTCATGGACCATATGAGATGTTCCAGGAGTTGAAGTTAATATTTCAAGCAAATACCCGAGTTGAGAGATATGAAGTCTCCAACAAGTTCTATAGCTAAAAGATGGAGGAGAATCGCTCAACTAGTGAGCATGTGCTCAAATTGTCTGGGTACTACAATCGCTTGAATCAAGTGGGAGTTAATCTTCCAGATAAGATAGTGATTGACAGAATTCTCTAGTCACCATGACCAAGTTAGTAGAACTTCGTGATGAACTATAGTATGCAAGGGATGACGAAAACACCTCCCGAGTTTTTCATGATGATGAAATCGATGAAGGTAGAAATCAAGAAAAACATCAAGTGTTGATGGTAGACAAGACCACTAGTTTCAAGAAAAGGGCAGAGGGAAGAAGGGGAACTTCAAAAAGAACAGCAAGCAAGTTGCTACTCAAGTGAAGAAGCCCAAGTCTGGACCTAAGCCTGAGACTGAGTGCTTCTACTGCAAAAGGACTGGTCACTGGAAGCGGAACTACCCCATGTAATTGGCGGATAAGAAGGATGGCAAAGTGAACATAAGTATATTTGATATACATGTTATTGATGTGTACTTTACTAGTCTTTATAGCAAACCCTCAGTATTTTATACTAGTTCAGTTGCTAAGATTAGTAACTCGAAATGGGAGTTGCAGAATAAACAGAGACTAGTTAAGGGTGAAGTGATGATGTGTGTTGGAAGTGGTTCCAAGATTGATATGATCATCATCGCACACTCCCTATAATTTCGGGATTAGTGTTGAACCTAAATAAGTTTTATTTGGTGTTTGCGTTGAGCATGAATATGATTTGATCATGTTTATTATAATACGGTTATTTATTTAAGTAAGAGAATAAATTGTTGTTCTGTTTACATGAATAAAACCTTATATGGTTACACACCCAATGAAAATAGTTCGTTGGATCTCGATCATAGTGATACACATAATCATAATATTGAAACCAAAAGATGCAAAGTTAATAATGATAGTGCAACTTATTTGTAGCACTGCCGTTTAGGTCATATTGGTGTAAAGCGCATGAAGAAACTCCATGCTGATGGGCTTTTGGAATCACTTGATTATGAATCAGTTGATGCTTGCGAACCATGCCTCATGGGCAAGATGACTAAGACTCTGTTCTTCGGAACAATGGAGCGAGCAACAGATTTGTTGGAAATCATACATACTGATGTATGTGGTCCGATGAATATTGAGGCTCGCGTCAGGTATCATTATTTTCTGATCTTCACAGATGATTTGAGCAGATATGAGTATATCTACTTGATGAAACATAAGTCTGAAACATTTGAAAAGTTCAAAGAATTTCAGAGTGAAGTGAAAAATCATCGTAACAAGAAAATAAAGTTTCTACGATCTGATCGTAGAGAAGAGTATTTGAGTTACGAGTTTGGCCTTCAGTTAAAAACAATGTGAAATAGTTTCACTACTCACGCCACAAGGAACACCATAGTGTAATGGTGTGTCCGAACATCATAACCGTACTTTATTAGATATAGTGCGATATATGATGTCTCTTACCGATCTACCACTATCATTTTGGGGTTATGCATTAGAGACAGCTGCATTCACGTTAAAAAAGGGCACCATCTAAGTCCGTTGAGACGACACAATCTGAACTGTGGTTTAGCAAGAAACCAAAGTAGTCGTTTCTTAAAGTTTGGGGTTGTGATGCTTATGTGAAAAAGTTTCATCCTGATAAGCTCAAAACCAAATCGGAGAAATATGTCTTCATAGGATACCCAAAAGGAGACTGTTGGGTACACCTTCTATCACAGATCCTAAGGCAAGACATTCGTTGCTTATAATGGATACTTTCTAGAGAAGGAGTTTCTCTCGAAAGAAGTGAGTGGGAGGAAAGTAGAACTTGATAAGGTAATTGTACCTTCTCCTTTATTGGAAAGTAGTTCATCACAAAAATCTGTTCTTGTGACTCCTACACCAATTAGTGAGGAAGCTAATGATAATGATCATGAAACTTCGGATCAAGTTACTACCGAATCTCGTAGGTAAACCAGAGTGAAATCCGCACCAGAGTGGTATGGTAATCCTGTTCTGGAGGTCATGTTACTTGACCATGACGAACCTACGAACTATGAGGAAGCGATGATGAGCCCAAATTCCGCGAAATGGTTTGAGGCCATGAAATCTGAGATATGATCCATGTATGAGAACAAAGTATGGACTTTGATGGATTTGCCCAATGATCGGCAAGCCATAGAAAATAAATGGATCTTCAAGAGGAAGACGGACGTTGATAGTAGTGTTACTATCTACAAAGCTAGAATTGTCGCAAATGGTTTTCGACAAGTTCAAAGTGTTGACTACGATGAGAGTTTCTCACCCGTATCTATGCTTAAGTCTGTCCGAATCATGTTAGCAATTGTCGCATTTTATGAAATCTGGCAAATGGATAAACAAAACTGCATTCCTTAATGGATTTCTTAAAGAAGAGTTGTATATGATGCAACCAGTAGGTTTTGTCAATCCTAAAGGTTCTAACAAAATATGCAAGCTCTAGCGATTCATCTATGGACTGGTGCAAGCATCTCAGAGTTGGAATACACGCTTTGATAAATTGATCAAAGCATATAGTTTTATACAGACTTGCGGTGAAGCCTGTATTTACAAGAGAGTGACTGGGAGCACTACAGCATTTCTGATAAAGTATATGTGAATGACATATTGTTGATCGGAAATAATGTAGAATTATTCTGTAGAGCATAAAGGAGTGTTTGAAAGGAGTTTTTCAAAGAAAGACTTCGGTGAAGCTGCTTACATATTGAGCTTCAAGATCTATAGAGATAGATCAAGACGCTTGATAAGTTTTTTCAATGAGTACATACCTTGACAAGATTTTGAAGTAGTTCAAAATGGAGCAGTCAAAGAAAGAATTCTTGCCTGTATTACAAGGTGTGAAGTTGAGTAAGACTCAAAGCCCGACCACGGCAGAAGATAGAAAGAGAATGAAAGTCATTCCCTATGCCTTGGCCATAGGTTCTATAAAGTATGTCATGCTGTATACCAGATCTATTGTATACCCTGCATTGATTTGGCATGGGAGTACAATAGTGATCTAGGAGTAGATCACTGGACAGCGGTCAGAATTATCCTTAGTGAAATAAGGATATGTTTCTCGATTATGGACGTGACAAATAGGTTCGTCATAAAGGGTTACGTCGATGCAAGTTTTTGACACTGATCCAGATGAATCTAAAGTCTCAATCTGGATACATATTGAAAGTGGGAGCAATTAGCTAGAGTAGCTCCGTGTAGAGCATTGTAGACATAGAACTTGCAAAATACTTACGGATCTGAATTTACAGACCCGTTGACTAAAATTATCTCACAAGCAAAACATGATCACACCATAGTACTCTTTGGATGTTAATCACATAGATATGTGAACTAGATTACTGACTCTAGTAAACCCTTTGAGTGTTGGTCACATGACGATGTGAACTATGGGTGTTAATCACATGGTGATGTGAACTATTGCTGTTAAATCACATGGCAATGTGAACTAGATTATTGACTCTAGTGCAAGTGGGAGACTGAAGGAAATATGCCCTAGAGGCAATAATAAAGTTATTATTTATTTCCTTATATCATGATAAATGTTTATTATTCATGCTATAATTGTATTAACCGGAAACATAATACATGTGTGAATACATAGACAAACAGAGTGTCACTAGTATGCCTCTACTTGACTAGCTCGTTAATCAAAGATGGTTATGTTTCCTAACCATGGACAAAAGAGTTGTTATTTGATTAACGAGGTCACATCATTAGTTGAATGATCTGATTGACATGACCCATTCCATTAGCTTAGCACCCGATCGTTTAGTATGTTGCTGTTGCTATTCTTCATGACTTATACATGTTCCTATGACTATGAGATTTTGCAACTCCCGTTTACCGGAGGAACACTTTGGGTGCTACCAAACGTCACAACATAACTGGGTGATTATAAAGGAGTACTAAAGGTGTCTCCAAAGGTAGATGTTGGGTTGGCGTATTTCGAGAATAGGATTTGTCACTCCGATTGTAGGAGAGGTATCTCTAGGCCCTCTCGGTAATGCTCATCACATAAGCCTTGCAAGCACTGCAACTAATATGTTAGTTGTGAGATGATGTATTACGGAACGAGTAAAGAGACTTGCCGGTAACGAGATTGAACTAGGTATTGGATACCGACGATCGAATCTCGGACAAGTAACATACCGATGACAAAGGGAACAACGTATGTTGTTATGCGGTCTGGCCGATAAAGATCTTCGTAGAATATGTAGGAGCCAATATGGGCATCCAGGTCCCGCTATTGGTTATTGACCGGAGACGTGTCTCGGTCATGTCTACATTGTTCTCGAACCGTAGGGTCCGCACGCTTAAGGTTTCGATGACAGTTATATTATGAGTTTATGAGTTTTTGATATACCGAAGGAGTTCAGAGTCCCGGATGAGATCGGGGACATGACGAGGAGTCTCGAAATGGTCGAGACGTAAAGATCGATATATTGGACGACTATATTCGGACTTCGGAAAGGTTCCGAGTGATTCGGGTATTTTTCGGAGTACCGGAGAGTTACGGGAATTCGCCGGGGAGTATATGGGCCTTAGTGGGCCATACGGGAATAGAGGAGAGAGGCCAAAAGGAAGGAGGCCTGCGCCCCCCCCTCTGGTCTGAATTGGACAAGGGGCGCAGCCCCCTTTTCCTTATTCCTCTCCCCTCTTTCCCCTTCTCCTACTCCAACAAGGAAGGATGAGTCCTACTCCCGGTGGGAGTAGGACTCCCCTTGGCGCGCCTCCTCCTAGGCCGGCCGGCCCCTCCCCCTTGCTCCTTTATATACGGAGGCAGGGGCACCCCATGACACACAAGTTGATCCTTTGTGATCGTTCCTTAGCCGTGTGCGGTGCCCCTGCCACCAAATTCCACCTCGATCATATTGTTGCAGTGCTTAGGCGAAGCCCTGCGTTGGTAGTACATCAAGATCGTCACCACGCTGTCGTGCTGACGGAACTCTTCCTCGACGCTTTGCTGGATCGGAGCTCGAGGATCGTCATCGAGCTGAACGTGTGCTAAGAGCTCGGAGGTGCCGGAGTGACGGTGCTTGGATCGGTCGGATCGGGAAGACGTACGACTACTTCCTCTACGTTGTGTGATCGCTTCCGCAGTCGGTCTGCGTTGGTACGTAGACAACACTCTCCCCTCTCGTTGCTATGCATCACCATGATCTTGCGTATGCGTAGGAAATTTTTGAAATTACTACGTTCCCCAACAGAGGAAGCCCCTCTCGGTGGTGTACAAGAACGATCCAGTCTCGGTGGAGAGCTCCATCCAAACTATGTAGCAGTTCCCTACCGAGGACACGTACCGAGTGGTCAGCTTCGACCTCGAGTACACCATCGGTCGTGCCGGGCACGATCAGAAGGTTGCCGTCGCCCAGTTGTGCGTGCGACATGATGTCCTCATCTACCACTTCCACCTTTCCACAAGGCCCTGTGAGCGTTTCTCCAGGTTTATCAAGAGCTCCGACTACAGTTTCGCTATGCTGGACACCACCAACGATCTAAAAGCGCTCAAGGTTTCGGACTTGAAATGCCCGAATCTTGTCAACATCCAGCACCACTACAAGGTCTGGGGCAGCGACAAAAGCAAACTGATCTCCCTGGTTGACCTCGCCTCGGCCATCATCGACCCCTACTATGCGAAGATGAAGCAAGAGAGCAATAAGGACAAGAACGCCCGACACAATGTGTGGCATAAGAGACTGGATGAACAACATGTAAAGTACGCAGCCATGGACGCGTACACAAGCTAAGAGATGTATAGGCGGATCGTTGACATGAGGAACTGTCTTCTTCCTGACAAAGACGAGGGATCGAGCCACATAGCAGTGGCGGGAGCGTCACAAGAAGTAGATGACTAGACGATCGTTTCTCCTACTTTAGAATGCATGCAATTGTTTATGAGGTGTGTGCGAATGATCTGTATAGTCACTTATGCAATTGGATGTTTATTTCAGTTATATATATATATATACATGTTATTCTACTATAGATAGAGCAATTCACACGGCTTATTAGTAGCAATCGTCTGTGTTATTATTGGACTTCGCACACATTTCAGATTATGGACCCGTTTGCCGCGTGTCACACACATCTTGTTCAGTTGAACCGTTTCCATTGTGTTGCCTAATCACACACAGTTCATCCCAGTGAACCGTATGCTATATATCGCACATGCCTTCATCTGGCTTCCCGTTTCTTTTGTGCCTCCTCACCCAAACAGTTAATTGAGCTGAACCGTATGCCCTACATCGCACACGCAACTAAATTCTGAATCATGTTTGATGCATTTGTCATCGCAAACATTTTGCACCTTTTTGATGGTTTTTTACACCACCATTTGCGATTATGGCACCGCACACGGTTTCGTCGAAGGGTCTCTGATTGTAGTGTCGCGTTTGGACCATCCTGCAGTAGTGATACCCCATTGTCACCATGAGTATTCAATTGCAAGACATATATCGAGTGTTCTCAAATCCATAAAAGTATTCAATCCGATAACAACGAAATCTCAAAGGGAAAAACTCAATTCATCACAACAAGATAGAGAGGGGAAAACACCATATGATCCAACTATATTAACAAAGCCCGCGATACATCAAGATCGTGACATCTCAAGAACATGAGAGAGAGAGAGATTACAAACCCTCAGCCCCGAGGGTGGACTACTCCCTCCTCATCGTGGTGGACGCCGGGATGATGAAGATGGCCACCGGAGATGATTCCCCCCTCTGGCAGGGTGCCGGAACAGGGTCTAGATTAGTTTTCGGTGGCTACAGAGCCTTGCGGTGGCGGATCTTCTGATCTAGGTTAACCCCAGGGTTTTTGGAATATTTGTGAATTTATAGGGTAAAGAGGGGGTGCGGGAGGCCACCGAAGTGGGCACAACGCACCTGGGCGCGCCTGGGCCCCTAGGCACGTTTTGGTGGGTTGTGCCCCCTCGGGGCACCCCCCAGGTGCTGCTCTGGCCCATCCTGGGTGTTCTGGTCCATAAAAATTCTCCAAAAAGTTTCGCGATGTTTGGACTCCGTTTGATATTGATTTTATGCGATGTAAAAAACAAGCAAAAAACAACAACTGGCACTGGGCACTGGGTCAATGGGTTAGTCCCCCAAAATGATATAAAGTTGCTATAAAATGATTGTAAAACATCCAAGAATGATAATATAACAGGATGAATACTTCATAAATTATAGATACATTGGAGACGTATCACCGGCTATCGCCGTCGGGGCTCGCTGCCCCCCGCGGCCTGGCACGTGCGTGAAGGAGCGAGGAAGAAGAAGCCACTAACCTGGCCAGGCGGGCCCTGCTTCACCTCGACCCCACTCGTCAGTCGCACAATGTGTTGACTTGGACTTGCTGAGGTGGATAAGTGAAGGCATATTCCTATGAATACGTCTTCACCACCGAAATCGCCTTTCAAATCTTCTTCGGGCGTAACTACGCTTCGTCTAATCTGAAAGTGTATTTTCCGCCTCTTTCGGCCAAGAATACGTTTTCTCTGTTATTAAGCGTATTCTCAGCTTTACGCTTTCTGTTTTTCAGTCAGGGGCTGGTTTGTGAAGGTTTTATTTGTAGATGGGTCCCTGGAAGAAAAACTATCATAACTTTTTGTTCGTAACTTCGATTGAGGTGAATCCGGCGCCCGTTCTGTTCGTATCATTTTCACTATGGGTTGACATATTGGAAATGACCTTTTTTCCATTGCCCCTAATCAGCCCATTTCCAGAGAGAAACTTTTCCGGCGATTTGTTCCGCGAGCTTTCCGCACTTCATGCCAAGGCAAGCCACGACAACCACTTGCATGATTGCATGCAGTAGCCATGGTTTTCTACTTGAACATTTAATAACTGTCGGTTTGGTTTTCTACTCTTATCGGTGTTTCGGTAATGCTTATAGTGTCATGTTCATCTTCACGGTATGCACTTGGTTATCATGTATTCTTGGTAGTATTATTTTCTTATGGCATGCTTGGTAGAAGTACATGTGGGTGTTGGTCATGTTCTTCAGTGCATGACCATCATTTGCTACTGAGTACCATTGATATGCATGTTCCTTTGCATCTAGCTGGTTATATGTTTGCTTGGTAGAAATCTTGATATGTTATTGCTTGGTATTCATTGTTGATGCTAGTGGTCATGTATGCTATGAGTAGTGGTATACTTGTGATGTTCATGCCGTTAGTATGCCAAGCTCATTCGGAAAATGGTTTATTGTTGTTGATATGCTTGATGATTATGTTGCATCCCATGCTTATGTTGATATCATGCATTATAGTTGCATCATGTTAGTTTAAAATGGCTCAGCTCATTGCATTCAAGTTTAACTTGACTTAAATGAACTTGAACAACTGTTGGCTGAGTCATGATGACACCAAATCGAGCTGACCAGTGCAGCCACACTTACCTTATGGGGGGGTCCTAACTGAGTCTATTGTCATGCCTCTCGCCGGTGCCTCCAACGAGGAAAGGTTATGCGCGGGCGCTACCTTGGTCGGGTAGGTCGGCATAAGCCTTGTGTGCCCGTTGTTGTTGTTGTTGTTGTAAGGATCCTTGTCCCCATTTGGGACCGTTTATGTTTCGCCACAACGGTGGCCGTTGGATGTCTTTGGTAGACATCGGGGCCACCCATGACTTAGCCCAAAGGGGAGTTTGTCGGAGCGGCCGGGAGGGTGTCATGACAGTAGATTGGTTTTGTCGGAACGCTGTTGGTCCACACGTATGGGAGTGCGAGGCCATGGGTTCCGTTGTTGGGGATATGACCCCCAGGTAGGCCCAAGGCGGTGAACAACGCTTCAAAAACATCAGGGCGACCAGCGCCCCTGTCCGGTTATCCCGCCACCCAGGCCGGCTCACCATCCCAACTGCCCGGGCGGCTCCCCGTTTGGTTGCTCCAGCCGGCCTGCTACGCGAAGTCAACTGCTGCATCGACCCGACACTGACAAAACGGTCATACCGCGACCACTGTTGCTGATAAAACATACACTATTCACTCTTCATACGCGACATCATGCACATTGCTACTTGTCCCTGGGCACTAATGTATAAAATGACCCAAGGGAGGCACTTACTTGGGCAAGAGGTCACTCCTTTGGCCAAGAAGGCATTGCCTTGGCCAAGGGGATACGCACCCATCGCACACATAAAAGCTCCATCCATCCATCCACTCACGGCTCCTTGGCCACACATGCATTCGGCCACAAGCTACAAGGCACATATGCCCACTCACTCTCTCATTCTTACACACTCACGTACATGGAGACAAGCCCATAGCTGCTTTCTTCTCTCTTCTCTAAATACAGCTCCAGAAGCAACTCTATACTGCCAGACACGTACACCGCATATATATTTAGACATACACGAGTAGGGGTATAATCTCTCCGGAGAGCCCCAAACCTTGGTAAACCACTACGTGCTATTTGCTCAATCCCGTTTCCGGATCTTCACAGCAGTCATGCCCTCACCTCAAGCCATCATGTGGCATCTGTCCTCTCACGAACTCGTCTGCGAGATAACCATGACAGTTGGCGTCCGCCATGGGGCAAGCTGCTGCTGAAACCACGGTCCGAGCAGGACCATTTTTTTCATCACCGCGGCGTCGCCGCCATCTCTCTGGTAGCGCTCGGGGGCCTGACATCGACACGCCCCTGGAGCGGCCGCGCGGGGTGGCGCATCCTCGCCACCGGCCTCGCCATCTTCATCACCATCGCGACATCACCGTCGTCTCTCCGGCAGCGCTCAGGGGCTCTACATCGACACACCCCCAGAGCGGCCGCGCAGGACGATGCATCCTCATCGGTGGCCTCGGCTCCGTCCGCCTCGCTCTCTTCTCCGTGGACGCTCCGTGCTGTGCGTCTCACCAGCTCCTTGCGAGCGACCGCGGCCTCGCGCCCCCCTGTCCAAATAGCAGCGGCGCTGCTGCTCAACGTCGTCACGAGTCTGGCCAGTACACGCTCGTCTTCCTCCTGCTGCTCCCTGCTCACCCTCATACCCGAGTACCCACGCTGCAGCCGCTCCTCCTTGCTTACGCGCTGGCCGTACACCACTCATAAGCTAGCCATACACAAGCCAGACACTCCTCATACACTTCTCAGGTGCAGGTCAGGCACTTCCTGTACAATGGCTAGATAATCCCAATACACAACCCATACGTTGGCCATACACTACGTCGCACACTAGGTGGATAATGGCTGTAATCTGCCTGGACGCTAGCCATGCAGAGGCTCGCTCCGACCGGCTGCTCCGCCTCCGCGCGCTCGCGCCAACCGCTGCCGCGTCCGTCCGCTTCCGCTCAGCCCGATGACACCATGTTTTCCTCTGCTGGGTCGCATCCACCCGTGGCCGGGACGCGGCCATCCGTCCAGCTCCGCTCCGGGCCGACCTCCCACGTCACCTCCGCCCGTTGCCGGGACGCGCCCGTCCGTCCGGCTCCTCCTGTGCCAGCGCGCCGGCTCCTCATGCCCCGCGCCCGTCCACTCGCCACCTCCCGCAAGACGGCCCCAAATCTGCTCGAGCCGCCTCTGCCACCTGGCCTACATCGGGCCGGCTCCGCTCGTGCCTCACCCGTCAAGGCTCGGTTTGTGCCCGCGCCGGCACTCTCCTTCGTCCGGCTCCGCCCACGGCACCGGCTCCGGCTCCTGGCGCCCCTCCGCCCTCCGTGCCCCCAGCCCCCTGCGCCGGCCTGCCTGTCGGCTCACTGCCCGCACCGGCCGCGTTGCGCCCGGGCTCCATGCCGGGTCGCCATGGCTCTGGCCTCCTCCCCGTGCCGGCCCCGCGCCACCCCGCTGGCTCCTGAGCCCCTGCCGGGTCGCCGCGCCTTTAGCCACCTCCCGGTCTGTGGCCGCCGCGCGTGCGACCGGCTTCCCACGTGCTTGGCCGCCGTGTCGCCGTCTGGCCTCCTCCATTCTGCGCCGGCCTCCCGCGTCGGTTCTGCCCCGATAAAGGCGCCTCTTGCTGCAACCACGCGCTGCGCCCAATCATCCGTCCGCGCACAGGCCAGTGTCGGGTCGCCTCCGCCCGCGGCCGGGTGCCCCGCTCCGGCCGGCTCTGGGTCCTCGCCGGGTCGCCTCCTGCCCACCCTCACGCCGGCTTCTCCACCTCCTGTGCCGGCTCCAGTGGCCGCCCCATGCCTCAACCCGGCCGATGTCTCCCTCAGGTCAGCCCGACCAACCACCGGCTCTCCACCCGGCGCCCCCACACTAGCCCCCGCTGCTCATCTAGAAAAGGAAAAGAAAAGAAACAAAGAGAAAAAGAAGAGTGAGATGCCAGCTGGCCAAGCCGACCATCCAAAAGAAGAGAAAAGACAAAAAGAAAAGGGCTGCCAGACGCCTCCAACGGCCCGCGTCGCCATCCAGTTGGCTGCGCCTGCGTGTCCGGATTGCCGCTACACCGATGGTCCCGCCCGCCTCGACGCCGAGCCGGCTGTGCCAAGCCGGCCCAACTGCATCCCGACCGGCTGGACCCCCTTCGAGCACCCGGAGGCTCGAAGGCTACCTCCAGTGGGTGTACTGATGTCTACTACACAACCTTTTTCTTGTAGACATTGTTGGCCCTCCAAGTGTAGAGGTTTGTAGGACTGTACAAATTTCCCTTAAATGGATGACCTAAGATTTATCAATCCGTGGGAGGCGTAGGATTAAGATGGTCTCTCTCAAACAACCCTGCAACCAAATAGCAAAGAGTCTCTTGTGTCCCCAACACACCCAATACAATGGTAAATTGTATAGGTGCACTAGTTCGGCGAAGAGATGGTGATACAAGTGCAATATGGATGGTAGATATAGGTTTTTTGTAATCTGAAAATATAAAAACAGCAAAGTAACTAATGATAAAAGTGAGCGAAAACATTACTGCAATGCGTTGAAACAAAGCCTAGGGTTCATACTTTCACTAGTGCAAATTCTCTCAACAATAATAACATAATTGGATCATATAACTATCCCTCAACATGCAACAAAGAGTCACTCCAAAGTCACTAATAGCGGAGAAGAAACGAAGAGATTATTGTAGGGTACGAAACCACCTCAAAGTTATCCTTTCTGGTCGATCTATTCAAGAGTCCGTAGTAAAATAACACGAAGCTATTCTTTCTGTTCAATCTATCCTAGAGTTCATACTAGAATAATACCTTAAGACACAAATCAACCAAAACCCTGATGTCACCTAGATACTCCAATGTCACCTCAAGTATCTGTGGGTATGATTATACGATATGCATCACACAATCTCAGATTCATCTATTCAACCAACACAAAGAACTTCAAAGAGTGCCCAAAGTTTCTACCAGAGAATCAAGACGAAAACGTGTGGCAACCCCTATGCATAAGTTCACGAGGTCACGGAACTCGCAAGTTGATCACCAAAACATACATCAAGTGGATCACGTGAATATCCCATTGTCACCACAGATAAGCACATGCAAGACATACATCAAGTCTTCTCAAATCCTTAAAGACTCAATCCGATAAGAGAACTTCGAAGGGAAAAATCAATTCATCACAAGGAGATAGAGGGGGAGAAACATCATAAGATCCAACTATAATAGCAAAGTTCGCGGTACATCAAGATCGTGCCATATCAAGAACACGAGAGAGAGAGAGAGAGAGAAAGAGAGAGAGAGATCAAACACATAGCTACTGGTACATACCCTCAGCCCTGACAGTGAACTACTCCCTCATCATGGAGAGCGCCAGGATGATGAAGATTGCCACCGGTGATGGATCCCCCACTACTAGGAAAAGGGCTATAGATGATATGGCCACTAATGGTGCACCAGGCATGTGGTGCACCACTACTATATAGTAATGGCGCAACATGAGTTTGTGCGCCATTAGTGTGGTAGACACTAATGGCGCACCAGACCAATGGTGCGCCACTAGTAACAATTTTTTTTATATTTTTCCAAAAATACTAATGGCGCACCAGGGAACAGTGCCCATTACTAGTTTAACTAGTAATGGCACACCTGCCACATAGTGCGCCACTACTATGTTTTTTTTGCAAAACTACTATAATGGCGCACCTCAAGCCGACGACCCACCACACCCTCCCCCGCTCGACCGCCGTCGAGGACCCACCGCACCCTCCCCCGCTCCAACGCCGCCGATGACCCATCGCACCCTCCCCCGCTCCACTGCCGCCGACGACCCACCGCACCCTCCCCTACTCCACCGCCGCCGATGACGACACCCCGCACCCTCCCCCGCTCCACCGCCGCCGACGACCGCCTGCATCCTCCCCCGCTCCACCGTCACAAATGAATGCAACTAAAAATCCAAAAAAAACAAATTTGATTATGTTTTCAAATAACAAATTGGATGATATTTTCAAATAAAAAATTTAATGAATGCAACAAAAAATAATGAAAAATTTGATGATATTTTTTTATATTCATAAATATTTTCAAATAAAAAATTTGATGATATTCTTTAAAAAATTATTACAGTTTTTATAAAAAAATATTACTGTTTCATATTCATATTCATTTTCTAAAAAATTATTAGATCCAACAAAAAATAATAATAAAAAAATAACTTATGGCGCACCGCTGGCTGGTGCGCCATTGCTATATAAAAGAATTTACTAATGGCGCACTGCTAGGGGGTGCGCCATTGCTATTCAAAAAAAAATATTACTAATGGCGCACCTCCAGGTGATGCGCCATTGCTATCCAAAAATAATAATTTCTAATGGTGCACCGCTAGGGGGTGCGCCATTGCTAAGCCTCCCCCCACTAAAATCCCCCAATCCCCTTTCAATTCTTCCCCTTTCTGATCCACTGCACCCGCTGCCCCCGCCGCACCCGACCACCACCGCTCCGGCGCCTCGCTGCCCGTCGCCCCACCACCCTCGACCCCTAGGAGACCTCCGCCGCCGCCTTCCTCCTCCCCCACCCCCAATCCAGCCCCGCCGCCGATGACTCCGCCCCCACCCCCCAATCCAGCCCCGCCGCCGACGACTCCGCCCGCCGCCGGCTCCCTGCACCATCTCCTCCTCCACCGACAACCCCGAGTTCAGGGCCGTGCCCACCATCTCCTCTACCTCCGGACGCCGCCCCCTCACCCGTCATGCAGAGCATCCAAGCGAGACATCGAGGCCCCCCTCTTCACCGCCCTCCTCGACGACGCCCCCTCTTCAACGCTGGCCGCTGCCGACCTGCCTCTGCCTCGTCACCGGATGGTGAGCTCCTCTACACACAATCGATGTAGGTTTTAGGGGGGCACATAGCAATTGACATGATGAGGAGGAGTATCTTATTTGGCATGACTAGAGAAGGCAGGCTTGATATGCATGCATGCATTCTTTGCTTGTTTATATTCATTCTTGTAAACTGAACATGCTCATCTATCTAACTATCTATCTACCTGCTTTATTATGTATGTATGCATTGTATTTTTATTTCCTTTGGAAAGTAAAGTTAATGTGAAAGAAAGAGAGAAAAAGAAAGGGAGGAAGAAAGATGCTTCAGTCAGTCTAAGCCCAGCTTAATTTGAGTGACAATCACCTGCCTGGCTGGCTGGCATGATCATCTTTTATAGAAAACAATTTTCAGCAAAGGTCATGTCTCCGACCATCGTGTCATGATGATTTTGCAGGTACCCCGAGTGGCCCTTGAGTTTGCTGGAATGTCGATTAACTTCCGTTCTGGCAAATTTGGGTACTCCATATGTCCTATTTTTAGCAAAGGTCATGCTGAAATTTTTCGTGAATTTTAGCATGACATTGCTAAAAATAGGACATATGGGGTACTTGCGACTAATGCATGGGCCGGGGTATCTTAGTACTTAATTAAGTAGGATCAACTGCCTCTTGTGTTATACATATAGAAGTGTGATATCAACTCATAGTTATTACTAATGTCAGTTGCTCGTCATCGATAAACCCTAATCTGGTAGGCTGACCTACTAAAAAAGCCCATACCACATATTCTATTTGGATGGCCCTGCTAACCCTTGACCATAAATACTTGAGATGGATGTAGCAGGCTTAAAGAAAGAAATGTTTTTAGGCCAACTCCACTGGGCCTGGCTGAAAATGCACAAGTGTGCATGACTAACAATATTCTATTGTAAAGCTAAACAGGAAAGAGGAACCACTCATCCTAACCATTTGCTCTCAAAATTACCACTTCACTTCTTACTACTGAAAATCTTAGACCATCTCCATTCACCAATAGCTCAAACCAGTTCGAAGGGCGTGTTTTCACCACACTGTGGATTATCTTATTGGACCCAACGCAAGAGATGATGTAGTTTTGAATTATGAACGTAGGATATGTCGTCATCGGAAGACGAAAGTCTCCCGGGGGAGTGCGGCTGGTGCGACGACGGTCGAGGTCTGTGCGACATGCCTCACCTGGATGATGATCGGCGCTTCAGCATTAAGCCCGAGGAGACCTTCGAAGTTGAAACGGTACACAACGACGACAAGTGTTATTTTCATAATTAAGCATGAATTCAACTATTTCAACGTGTAATTTTCATCTTTTACAATTCGAGTATAGCTTATCCCATGCCATGCAAGACGCTATGTCTTGGAGAGGATGGATTTTGAAGACCATTAAATTTCTGAAACAAAGAAAATTCACATAAGGACTCATCAGGATGTGGATTTTGAAGTAAATATGTATAATTTTGGGAGCGTGACCCATTTTGGTTGCAAAAATTGGGAAGCATTTTGCAAGATGTATGGTTTTGATGAGGGTATGCTTGTCACCATGGATCTTGGTGATCCTAAAATCGAGCAAGACAATATGGACATTTGGGTCCTTGTTGATACGCCTCTAATTGTACCGCTATGTGAGTTTCTCAATCATAGTTATTACCTAATTTATATTGTTTATTTCAAAATAGTTGACAGCTTATTTCCATTGACAGCTTATTTTTATTGTTCAAAGAATGTGCGGGAGATGGTAGACAAAACCCACTACACCGATGGCTCCGAATTAACAACTTACAAGGAGAAAAATCATCTGGTCGGATTTTGTACTGACATTGAGAATTACAATATCTACAATCAAACTCCTCAACATTATGGTCAATACGTACCACTAGTGCATGTGTTCAACTACGGTAACTACCATGGAGATAACCTGGTAAGATTTTTTACTATTACGACATCCATGCATCTTTTGCATACTTCTAAAACTAGTACATCATTGCTAACTATGAAGTTATTACTATGTTTTTCAACAGATAATCCCAGAGAATTGTGTGCCTCATTTGATGTATCAGAAAGGTAGTCTTAATGTTTTGAACATACAGCTAGGATATCATACGAATCTCAACTATCCATATGAGATTTCTACAAGAAGTGGAGACATGAAAATCAAGGGATGGAAAAAATGTATGGACAGTCGTAAGGAGGTTCTTGGAAGCAAAAGGAAGCGAAGCGCAAGAATTGGAGACAGGTTGATCTCCATTCTCCATAATGGAGAGTCAGGGTCTATATTGTTTTATGCTATTTTACCTTAAATAGGGTATTTAGGTCTTGCCTAATACTGATGATCATGTGCTAAGAACAATTAAGTAGGGTTGGTTCGATGACTATCAAGATGATGATCGTATGACTTGTTATTAATAACGAGTAGAAGTTGTATGATGATGATTAGTAGGACTTGTTAGGATTAGTATTACTTCCGACAAACTCGCTACTCGCGGTCTCGAGACTTGTAATGTCTATCTTTGTTCGGTCTTTTGAATTCGGAGACTAATATGATGAATTGTATTCGAAGACTAATCTTCTATTGTATTCGATGAGTCTGCTGTTGCTGTGTGGTGCTAGCTATATTTTGTCCAATAATATATTTTGTAACCTGTGAAAATATCAGAAAAGAAAAAAAATCCCTAATATTCATACTAGTGGCGCACCACCACATAGTGCGCCATTAGTAAGCCAGAGCACACTAATGGCGCATCATCCACCAGTGCGCCATTAGTATGCCAAAGCACATGGGTAAATATGGCCCCCTGGGAGGCATACTAATGGCGCACCGTGGGCTATACTAATGGCGCGCTGCATGGTGCGCCATTAGTATACCAGATACTAATGGCGCACCACAGGTGCGCCATTAGTAAAAATACTAATGGCGTGCTACTAGTGGCGCACCTATAGTGCGCCATTAGTAGGCAAAATAGGTGCGCCACTAGTAGGCCTTTTCCTAGTAGTGCCCCCTCCGGGAGGGTGCCGGAACAGGGCCCCGATTGGTTTTTGGTGGCTACAAAGGCTTGCGGCAGCAGAACTCCCGATCTAGGTTATTTTTTGTAGGTTTCAGTATTTATTGGAATTTTTGGCGTCGGGAACAAGTCAGGGAGGTGCCCGAGTCGTCCACGAGATAGGGTGGCGCGCTTGGGGGGGGGGGGGGGGGGGTAGGGCGCGCCCCCACCCTCATGGACGGCCCGAGACTCTTCTGGCCAAACTCTTTTACTCCGGGGCTTCTTTTGGTCCATAAAAAAATCATCAAAAATTGGCACATCAATTGGACTCCGATTGGTATTCCTTTTCTGTAGAAGTCAAAAACAAGGAAAAAACAAAAACTGGCACTGGGCTCTGGGTTAATAGGGTAGTCCCAAAAATCATATAAAATAGCATATAAACGCATATAAAACATCCAAGGTTGATAATATAATAGTATGGAACAATAAAAAAATTATAGATACGTTGGAGACGTATCATGTGCCGGTGCGCTCCGCGAGCACCAAGCCGCGCCGGCTGTCTTCGAAAACCTCTGCATCGTCTACACATGAATCAATGTGAGCTCCTCACCCGCATACTTTCGCACCATGTGCAAACACAGATAACCCCGAGTGATGCTTGGGGACCACCTCCGCCTTTATTACAGTTGCATCACTGCCTTTATTACAGTTGCATCACAGTTCGCCCCGGTGCCGGCTAGTCTCGGCCCGGAGGCTGGCCGGTCGGCCCGACACGTTTGTTTCTACAGACGGCTTAGTAGCGCGTATGGTATCGAAGGCCCACCTCTCAGCCACAGACCGCCACGTGGCTGTCTGGCAAGCGAGAGCCAAAGCTGGAAGTCACCCCACGTGGAAAACATCCGGGAGAAGACGACTTGGGCAACCTGGTTGTTTCCTTTATGAGTATCTACTCGGTTGAATCTGCTCTTGTAGTCCGAGTACTGTACGCTCCACTTCGTGATGTCTACTACACAACCTTCTTCTTGTAGACGTTGTTGGTCCTCCAAGTGCAAAGGTTTGTACGACAGCAGCAAATTTCCCTCAAGTGGATGACCTAAGGTTTATCAATCCGTGGGAGGCATAGGATGAATATGGTCTCTCTCAAACAACCCTGCAACCAAATAACAAAGAGTCTCTTGTGTCCGCAACACACCCAATACAATGGTAAATTGTATAGGTGCACTAGTTCGGCGAAGAGATGGTGATACAAGTGCAATATGGATGGTAGATATAGGTTTTTGTAATCTGAAAATATAAAAACAGCAAGGTAGCAAGTGGTAAAAGTGAGCGAAAACAGTATTGCAATGCTAGGAAACAAGGCCTAGGGTTCATACTTTCACTAGTGCAAGTTCTCTCAACAATAATAACATAAATGGATCATACAACAATCCATCAACATGCAACAAAGAGTCACTCCAAAGTCACTAATAGCGGAGAACAAACGAAGAGATTATGCTGGGGTACGAAACCACCTCAAAGTTATCCTTTCTGATCGATCTATTCAAGAGTCTGTAGTAAAATAACACGAAGCTATTCTTTCCGTTCAATCTATCCTAGAGTTCATACTAGAATAACACCTTAAGACACAAATGAACCAAAAACCCTAATGTCACCTAGATACTCCAATGTCACCTCAAGTATCCGTGGATATGATTATACGATATGCATCACACAATCTCAGATTCATCTATTCAACCAACACAAAGAACTTCAAAGAGTGCCCTAAAGTTTCTACCGGAGAGTCAAGACAAAAACGTGTGCCAACCCCTATGCATAACTTCACGAGGTCACGGCACTCGCAAGTTGATCACCAAAACTTACATCAAGTGGATCACATGATATCCCATTGTCACCACAGTAAGCACATGCAAGACATACATCAAGTGTTCTCAAATTTGTAAAGACTCAATCCGGTAAGATAACTTCAAAGGGAAAACTCAATCCATTACAAGAGAGTAGAGGGGGAGAAACATCATAAGATCCAACTATTATAGCAAAGCTTGTGATACATCAAGCTCGTGCCGAATCAAGAACACAAGAGAGAGAGAGAGAGAGAGATGAAACACATAGCTATTGGTACATACCCTCAGCCCTGACGGTGAACTACTCCCTCCTCATGATAGAGAGCACCGGGATGATGAAGATGGTCATCGGAGAGGGATATCCCCCTCCAGCAGGGTGTCGGAAATGGTCTAGATTGGTTTTCGGTGGCTACGGAGGCTTTTGGCGGCGGAACTCCCGATCTAGATTATTTTCTGGAGGTTTGGGGTTATATAAGAGGTGTTGGAGCCGGGGACAAGTCAGGGGGGTTCCCGAGGCGGCCACGAGGCAGGGGGGCGCGCCCCACACCCTCATGGTGGCCTCGGGACTCTTCTGGCCCACCTCCGGTACTCTGTGGGCTTCTTCTGGTCCAAAAATGATCTCAGTGAAGTTTCAAGTCAATTGGACTCCGTTTGATTTTCCTTTTCTGCGATACTTAAAAGCAAGGAAAAAACAAAAACTGGCACTGGGCTCTTGGTTAATAGGTTAGTCGCAAAAATCATATAAATTAGCATATAGATGCATATTGTCACACCCTGATTTTCATGCCACAACACTTAAGCTAATAAATCATGATAAAGTGTGGTTTGACAAAAACTTTTGCATTATTTGTCTTTTATTTGGAGTTAGTTTTCTCTCTTTGTTTTTCAGCTGCTCTTTAAAGTCAACACAACTCCCCCTCCCATACTTCATCTCCTTGCCCCAAACTTCTGCCCAATGATCATGCCATGTGTATAGCGCAATATAGTATTTTCTTACAAAAATAATTTGGCCAAATAGTATTTTCAAAAATTAGTTTTCCAAAACCCCGTGAATTGAGGTTTGCACTACAAGTACTTGATTTGGGGTATGAAAAATATTTCAAAGAGTATATTTGAAACCTAGTAGATATAGGACTCCCATAAACCACAAAAATATAATTTTAAAAGTTATTTTCCTTTTTTATTTAAAAGCTTTTTCTTAAGGCTAGAAATGGTCTTTAATAGGGAAAATTATTTTATTGTTTCAAACATATTTGACATAAACCAGGGAAACTCAGTGGACATATATCTTCCATATATAAGAGTTTCAACACATGGTCATGTTCAAAATATTGGGCAAAATTCTCCAAAACCATTTCTGTCCATTTCAAGTATTTGAAATATTTCTACAAGAAATATTTTCAAATAAATCCAGGAAAATTCTAGAAAGTCACATATGCATAATGTGATGATCTTGAAAATTTTCATATCAATCAAAATAATTTTGGTTCACAAAAGTGCCCCAAAAGTGTCCACATCCAAGTTTGAACAATTCTAGATTGCCAACTTTCTCCATTTGATCCCAAACTTTGTGGAGATTATCAAATACCCAAATGATGGGACTACACCAAGTGGTGCATCAAGGAGAATATTTTTGGATGACTAGATCTTGAAAAACCCATTTCTGTTGATTTCTAGGGTTTACAAAAGTTGCATTGGCAACTTTACCCAAATGAACTCAAATTTGGTGGAACACCCTATTTCTATGTGCCATTCCATCCTGTTAAGTATCATGGCAAGTGGAATTCATTTTCCTACCCAAACCAGCAACAAACACATTCTGACACATTACCAAAATGCCATCTTAGACCTCTTCCACTAATCTTCATGGGCTCAACTTTGTACTACAGCTACTCCTGACCCTCTTCTACCTCCAGTAACGTTCCCCTGGCCATTGCTCAATGATTGAGGGGTGAAACACCCCCATTTACCTCCCTAGACAGCAGCTTCTCTCTCTCTCCCTCAACCTTCCTCCTCACTCCAGTGGCTCCCCGGGGCATCCAAGGCCATAGCCCACTTCTTTACTTCCCCCTAGAGCTACCAGACACCTTTGGCTGCGCTCACATTGCATAAAAAATGGCCATGCCGGCCATTTGGGCGCTCTGGAGCATGCTACAGTGCGCTCCCGCACTGTAGCCGCCCCCTGCCAACCACTCCCGGCCACCTCGAGCTTCCCAGCGCGACCGACGATGTGCCTCGGCGTCTGCGTCACGCTAAACCCCTGTCCCCCTCCTCCTTCTCCCTCCTACCGCCCCTCATCGCACGCGCACCGGCTGTCGTGGTCCTAGGTCTGACAGTAATGTAGGGGGGTAGGTATGGAGAGGCAAGATCTTAGCTATGGAGAAGTTGTAAGCACACGAGGTTTACGAGTTCAGGCCCTTCTCGGAGGAAGTAATAGCCCTACGTCTCGGAGCCCGGAGGCGGTCGACTGGGTTATGCGTGTATGGTTTACAGGGGTGCGAACCCTTTACACTGAGGAGGGGGTGGCTTATATAGAGTTCGCCGGACCCCTCCGGCCCTCAGTTGTGCAGGGTTTAAATACATTAAGGCCGGGCGTTACTGGTAACGCCCCTAATAAAGTGCTATGATGACCATAAAGGCTACTTAATAACCGACCGTTAGCATGCAGAGTGCCTTTAGGTCTCTTGGCCGTCGAGTGGTTCGGTCTTGGTCGAGTGATTGCTTCTTGGTCGAGTGTCTTCGAGTCTGTCGAGTGGAACACCTCCAAGTCGATTGAAAGGTGATTTCTTCTAGAGATGTCCTTGGGTAGGGCAGTTGGGACAGGTCCATGACCCTACCCTAGGTACATAGCTTCATCATTAGCCCCCGAATGGATCGAGGTTTGAGTGGGGAAGGAGTTGAGAATTTCCCCGACTTATTTTTCATGCCATGAGCATATCTGGTTTCGGATCAATGAACCTGAGTGATGACAGTAACTTCCTTTTCGGTCGCCTTGATCCATTCTTAGTTTTTTGTTGAGTGAGTTTCTTTACTTGAAAGGCTCCGAGTGACGGTGCGGAGGGGATCTTTGGTCTGACAAGTTGTTCTGCTGCCCGCAGATTTCGCGGGATCCGAATTTTGGGAAGCGCGCGGGACGGGGGAGGCCGTAGTAATCGGATGGGATAGGGCGGAGCCGCTTCGATCCCCGCGCCACCTTTTTCGCCACGTATCGCGCGCGCGATTGTTACGGGATTTGACAGGACCGCCCGGGCCTAAGAGTCAGCCACTCGGAGGCAGCCTCATATAAGGCGTCGGACCGGGGTCTCTCGAATAGTGCATCCCCATTATCTCTTCTCCTCTTCATGCTCCTTTGCTGCGCTCGCTCTCGCCCCAGCGCCACCGCTCCGTATGTGTCTCGCCGGGGACGATGGGGAAGGAGAAGACAGCGGCTCTGGAGCGGGCGAAGAAGGCGACGGCAAAGGCGAAGGGGAAGGCGACCAGTCGGGGTGGATCTTCCTCGCGAACCGGCCTGCCAAAGGGCTGGATCCAGGGCGACTGGATCCGCTCGACGATCACTCAAGATGATCTCGACGACCTAGACGAAGGAGGGCTGATCCCCCATGAATCGGCGTGGCTTCCGGGGAAGGAATCCGAGCCGCAACCTCGGGAGGGTGAGCGCGTTCTCCTTGCCACCCACGTCGACCGTGGATTTTCCTTGCCTCCTCACCCTTTCTTTCGGGGATTTCTGAACTTCTTTGGGGCACAACTCCACCACTTCACTCCCAACACAATCGTTTATCTCGCCGCTTTTGTTTCTTTGTGTGAGAATTTCCTGGGTTGTCGGCCTCACTGGGGTCTTTTCAAGCACATTTTCACTTGTCGCTCTCAGACGGTGAAAAAGGCCAATCCGAGTGATGAGAGAACTCAAGTGATTCAGATGTGCGGGGGTCTTGGTGTTCAGATGAGAGGCAAAAGTTCCTTCCCGGCCATGATTCTTCCCGACTTGATCCGTGGATGGCAGTCGACCTGGTTTTACTGTAAAGACCAGTTGACGCCAGGGCAGTCGACTGGCCTCCCTCCTTTTACCATGGACCGAGTGAGGAAACCCTCCTCTTTGAAGGTGCTCCTGGAGGAGAAGGCGCAGGTGAGGGTGCTGGTCGAGCGAGTGGTCCAGCTTATCCATGAGGGGGTCACCGGTATGGATCTCTTGGAGGTCTTCCTCCAGTGGCGCATCCAGCCTCTTCAAGCCCGAGACCATCCGATGTGGATGTATTCGGGTCTTGACGACTCCACTCGGATTCACCCGGAGGAGGTCGATGACGTCACACTGGAGAAGTGGCTGTCGGGCATGACCAGAAACAAGGACAACCCTAGGGGAGCCAGGAGAGTTCCTCCATTCGACTAGTCCCATGTACCAGAGAAGGTCCGATTCTGAGATTTTGATTGTAATCTGAATTCACTCGCGCAGCTGTCTATACCGCGCCGACTGACTTTATTCTTCCTGCTTTCTTTCAGGCCCTTATCGAAATGTATTCAATGCCCAACGGAGAGCAAGAGCAAGATATGGAAGGAGAGGCAAGCGGCGGCGATAGTGGCGAACGGACTTCTGACGGTGAAGGGGACGGAGAAAGCGACGACTCAAGTGACGAAGAGGAAGTCGAGTCACCTCCTCGTAGGGAAAGGCGATCCAAGCTTGACCAAGAACGACCGAGTGCCCGCGAAAAGGCGACTGCTCAGGCTGGTCAGTCTTCAAAGCGTCCTCGGATCTCTTCACCGACCCCGACTGAAAAAGGGCCAAAGCATCCCAAAGTTGCAGAGCCGAAGACTCGGAAGGCGTTGCCCAAGATTAAGATTGACATCCCTGTCGCTTCTGCGTGAGTGTCTACCTTTGTATTCACTCGACGCCCCGTGCTGTTTGTTTTTCTTGTTTTAACCAGACGAACTTTGGAACTGGCAGCGCTGCTACTTCCGGGACCTCAGCTTACAGGGACGAGGATGAGGTAATGGAGGATGTGGTCACTACCAATCTGGGTATGATTTCTGCCATTCTGTCTTTATTTGGTCGACTCAGCTGCAATGTGCACCATTGGGTGATGTGATTTTGGCGATTGAACTTTGCACAGCTACCAACATTATCGACCTCCTCGATGATGATGAAGAGCCCGAGAGGCCTTTGACGAGGAAGAATAGGCAAGCTCCCGCAAGCAAGGTTTCACAGTCGACACCGAGGGCGGAACCAGTCGTTCAGGACACAGGCGACGCCAATCGGGGTTCTGTTACCTTCGCCGTGCCACTGTCGAGTGCCTTGCCTTCTTCGTCGATTGCTCAGGCCCCTGTCGACCCACCTTCAGTTTTTGCGACCCATCATGTCCCAGAGGACGAAGTGAATGCTGCCAAGGAGGCCATACGCCAGGCGGGCATCATGATGGAGAAGATGAAGACGGTGCGGGACGCCAGTCAGGCCGCCTACGACGCCAGCTCGGCTCTCCAAAGCAACGTTCAGGTTAGTTGGTCACCACTTGTTCTGTTAGGATATGCTATCTGAAGACTCTTTCCGAAAATCTTTGCATCTGTACACCCACTGGGTGCGTCGATTGAATTTTTGAAGTAGTGGGGGCACGCTGAGTGCACCCACTGGGTGTAGTCCCCGAGACTACGGTGGACTGCTGGCAGTCGACTATAGTCTTTGTATTTTGTTGAGTGTAAATCGAACTGGTAGCTTGTCTCTTCCACTCGGTCTGGTCGAGTGGGATCAGAACCGGTGGGGGCACGCCAAGTGCACCCACTGGGTGTAGTCCCCGAGACCGCGGTCGACTACTGGCAGTCGACTGTGGTCTGAGTTCTACTTTCTCTCCTCTTTTTTTACTCCCTGCACTCGACTTCGGCGGGCCGGTTGAGTGGGATTAGAACCGGTGGGGGCACGCGAAGTGCACCCACTGGGTGCAGTCCCCGAGACTATGGTGGACTACGGGCAGTCGACCGTAGTCTTAGTACTTATTGTCTTTGTCGTTTTTCACTGTAAAATAACTTCTCCTCTTTGATTTCAGAAATCTTGTGGTCTTGGAGCTCGCTTTGCTGACTTGGAGAAACAGCAGATCCAACTGAACCTTGACTTGGAGCTGGCCAAGACAGAGCTGCAAAATGTCAAGGACGGCGCAGGTGGTAAGACAAGTTTGTCGACTGGTCTGTCTTAGGCTTGAGTACCCTTCTGCTCTTTCTGAATCAATCATCATTTCTTTGCAGAAAAACTGAGAGAATCTCTGGCGAAGAAGGATCAGGATTTGGCTGCTTCTCGAAAGGAAGCTGACGACAGAATCACTCTGGCTGAACAGAAACTGGCTTATGTCAGCCAGTTGGAAGAAGAGAATACCAAGATGAAATCTGCTCTAAACGAAGCCAACAAGGAGTGCACGCACTGGAAGAAGGACAATCTCCACCTGTGCGAGAAGATGGAAGGCATCGCTCACAGGAGGGACGATCTGGAGAGCTATCTGAGGAGCCTTGCCAGGAAGTTGTTCATCAAGCTTGAAGGTGCACATTTTGTTCCGACTAATTTATTTTTGTGTCGACTCAGCGTACGAAAATTGACTTATCCTTGGATCGTGAATGCAGAGTTTTGCCAGAACTTCGAGGAGGAGACTGGGCGGATCGAACCAGGTTTGGACCCAATCAATTCTCCCGTGAAAGATGAAACTGCCATGAATCTGCTCCGACTGGAATCCCGCATCGACGGTGTTGTGGACTACTTGGCTCGACTGAAGGTCGCTATGTCACGGATTGACCCGTCACTTTGGCCAAAGGCGGCGCTCCAGAATGATCTTGACTCCCTGATGACTCGACTTAACGAGATCCCTAACCGAGTGCAGGAGTGGAAGAAATCTTCTGCCCGGTGTGGTGCTGATGTGGCTCTATCTTTGGTTCGTGTCCATTGCAAGGAGGTGCGACAAGATAAGATGGCAGCAATCAAGGTCGCCAACACCCAGAAGCATGACTTCCGATCTTTTATGGAGACTTTAATCGCTGCAGCCACTCGGATCACCGACGGCGTCGACCTAGACGAGTTCGTCGAGCCTGCTAGTCCTCCACCCGCGGAGTGAACAAACTTTTATGCCTCGCCTTAAATTTGCCTCGGAATGCCGAGTGATTTTTGTAACCTTTGAACTCTTTCGGGCTGAATGCCCGAGCACTTCGATCTGTGGTCCGGATCCTTTGGGATTTATTTGAACATGGTTTATCGTTGAATATCTTCATGAATCCCCCGTCGAGTGGAACTCGTTCTTCATTCGAGACGACTTTTGTATTTATGGCGCAGCTCCAAGGGGGAAGGAAGCAGTCGACCTGCACCTCGTCGTCCTTGCGGGTCGGCGATGGAGCGCGCATTGTATTTGTGGCGAAGCTCCCCAGGAGAAGGTGGCAGTAGTCCTACACCTTGTCGTCCTTGCGGAGTGGGATGGAGCGCATGTTGTATTTGTGGCGAAGCTCCCCAGGAGAAGGTGGCAGTCAACCTGCACTTCGTTACTTCACAGTGGGATGGAGCGCACGTTGTATTTGTCGCAAAGCTCCCAAGGAGGAGGTGGCAGTCGACCTCCACCTCGTCGTGCTTGAGGATTCAGATGTGTTTAGTACTTAGGCGAGTACTGGACTGCAGCTAAGCCCCCGAGCGGGAGGCTGGGTCACCACTCGGTAGGATTTTCAAATAGTTAGGCGAGTACTGGACTACAGCTAAGCCCCCGAGCGGGAGGGTCGCTCACCACTCGGTAGGATTTTCAAATACTTAGGCGAGTGCTGGACTGCAGCTAAGCCCCTGAGCGGGAGGGTCGCTCACCACTCGATAGGATTTTCAAATACTTAGGCGAGTACTGGACTGCAGCTAAGCCCCCGAGTGGGAGGCTGGCTCACCACTCGGTGGGATTTTCAAATACTTAGGCGAGTACTGGACTGCAGCTAAGCCCCGAGTGGGAGGCTGGCTCACCACTCGTTAGGATTTTCAAATACTTAGGCGACTATTGGACTGCAGCTAAGCCCCCGAGTGGGAGGCTGGCTCACCACTCGGTAGGATTTTCAAATACTTAGGCGAAACAGGTTCCCAGCTAAGCCCCCGAGTGGGAGGCTGGCTCACCACTCGGTAGGATTTTCAAATACTTAGGCAAAACGGGTTCGCAGCTAAGCCCCCGAGTGGGAGGCTGGCTCACCACTCGGTAGGAAATTATTTTTACAAACTTAGGCGAAACTGATTCGCCGCTAAGCCACCCGCTGGGGGATTTCTCACGAAAACAAGAACAATAACAATCACTGGGAAAATTATAACGCTCTTGTCTTTGATAAATAAACTACAGGAGTTTTTCTTATTACATCTCATCCGAGTGAGAATTCAAGTATAGAAGGGGCGGAGTAGCTCCGCATTCCAGGCTCGTGGCTCATCAATCCGGCGATCGACATTATAGAGGTGGTACGCTCCATTGTGGAGGACTCTGGTGACTATGAAGGGGCCTTCCCAAGTACGAGCGAGTTTGTGTGGTTTCTGCTGATCCACCCGGAGGACTAAGTCTCCTTCTTGGAAGGTTTGACTCTTCACATTTTTGGCATGGAATCGACGCAAGTCTTGCTGATAGATGGTCAATCGGATCATGGCTATTTCTCTTTCTTCTTCCAGGAGGTCGACTGCGTCCTGCCGGGCTTGTTCTACTTCATCTTCAGAGTAGAGCTCGACTCGGGGGGGCGTTGTGAAGCAGGTCACTCGACAAGACTGCTTCGGCTGCGTAGACCAGAAAGAATGCGTAGACTAGAAAGAATTCCCAAAGGACTGATGGAAGCTCGTCGACCCATGCACCTGCTGCGTGCTTAAGATCGCGCATCAATCGAGGTTTTAGTCCTTTGAGAATTAGGCCGTTTGCTCTTTCCGCTTGTCCATTCTAATGGGGGTGGGCGACCGAAGCGTAGTCGACTCCTGTGCCCCGAGAGGCGCAAAAGGCCCTAAATTTGTCGAAATCGAAGTTTGACGCATTGTCAGTGATGATGCTGTGCGGAACTCCATATCTGAATATCAACTCTCTGATGAAACTGATACCAGTGCAAGCATCAAGATTCTTGATAGGCTTAGCTTCAATCCATTTGGTGAACTTGTCGACTGCTACTAGCACATGAGTGAAGCCGCCCCTGCCCGTTCTCAGTGGTCCAACCATGCCCAGCCCCCAAACAGCGAAGGGCCAGACGAGTGGAATGGTTTTCAGGGCTGACGTGGGCTTGTGCGACATATTGGAGTAATACTGGCATCCTTCACATTTGTCGATTATCTTTTGCCATTTCATTGGCCCTTGGCCAGTAGAATCCCACTCGGTATGCTTTAGCCACAATGGTCCAAGAGGATGCATGATGACCACAGGTCCCCGAGTGGATATCATCAAGGATCATCTAACCTTCTTCTGGTGTTATACACTTCTGACTGACTCCAGTCGCGCTTTCTCTATATAATTGTCCCTTTATGACTGTAAAGGCCTTGGATCGACGGACGATCTATCGAGCCTCTTCTTCGTCCTCTGGGAGTTCTTTCCTTAGGATGTATGCGATGTACGGTATTGTCCAGTCGGGAGTGATGACCAAGACTTCCATGATCAGGTCGACCACAGCTGGAACATCAACCTCAGTCGGATCCGTGGCACTTTTTGGTTGCAGGGCCTCTTCAGTGAAGGGATCCTCCTGAACTGATGGTGTGTGGATGTGTTCCAAAAACACATTGCTGGGATTGGCTTCTCTTTTGGAACCTATTTTGCCAAATCATCAGCTGCTTGGTTTTTCAGTCGGGGTATGTGATGAAGCTCTAACCCCTCGAATTTCTTCTCCAGCTTTCTCACTGCATTGCAATAACCAGTCATGGCTAGACTTCTGACGTCCCATTCCTTCATCACCTGATTAACCACCAAATCTGAGTCGCCATAGACCATGAGGCAACGGACGCCGAGTGAAATGGCCACACGCAACCCATATAAAAGTGCTTCATATTCTGCCTCGTTATTGGAAGAATCAAAGTGGATTTGAAGAACATATCTGAGCTTATCTCCTCGGGGGGAGACCAACACCACCCCGGCACTGGAACCATTCAACATTTTGGAACCATCGAGGAACATGGTCGAATGCTCCGAGTGAACTTGAGTCGGCAGTTGCCGTTCAATCCGCTCGGCGATGAAATCTGGTATTGCCTGGGACTTGATAGCTTTCTTTGCCTCAAACTTGATATCTAGAGGAAGGAGTTCAATCACCCATTTTGCCACTCGACCAGTTGCATCTCTGTTATGCAGGATCTCTGACAATGGAGCGTCGCTGACGACTGTAATGGAATGATTAGAGAAGTAGTGAGCAACTTTCTTTGTGGTCATATAAATCCCATATACAAGCTTCTGATAATGAGGATATCTTTGCTTCGATGGGGTCAAAACTTCAGAAATATAATATACTGGGCGCTGAACTTTGAAGGCTTTTCCTTCTTCTTCCCGCTCGACTGTAAGTAACGTACTGACGACTTGTCCCGTGGCTGCGATGTAAAGCAGCAAAGGCTCCTTGCTGATTGGGGCAGCAAGCACCGGCTGGGTGGAGAGCAGAGCTTTGAGCTCTGCAAACGCTGCATCAGCTTCGGGAGTCCACTCGAACTTGTCGGGCTTCTTCATTAATCGGTAAAGAGGCAATGCCTTTTCACCGAGACGAGATATGAATCGACTTAAAGCGGCCAAGCAACCAGTAAGCTTCTAGACGTCGTGCACTCGCACAGGACTTCTCATTCGGAGTATAGTACCGACCTTTTCTGGATTGGCGTCGATTCCCCGTTTGGAAACGAGAAAACCGAGTAATTTTCCGCCAGGAACTCCGAATGTGCACTTTGATGGATTAAGCTTGATATCATACCTCCTGAGGTTGGCAAAGGTTTCAGCAAGGTCAGTCAGCAGGTCGGAACCCTTCTGTGACTTGACCACAATATCATCCATGTATGCTTCCACATTCCGACTGATTTGAGTGAGCAGACACTTCTAAATCATCGTCATGAATGTGGCTCCGGCATTCTTGAGGCCGAATGGCTTGGTAACATAACAGAAGCACCCGAATGGAGTGATGAAAGCTGTTTTGATCTCGTCAGGTCCATACAGACGGATCTGATGGTACCCGGAATAGGCGTCTAAAAAAGACAGTCGCTCACATCCCGTAGTCGAGTCGACTATCTGGTCGATGCGGGGGAGAGAAAAATGATCTTTCGGGCAGGCCCGATTGATATGTTTAAAGTCAATGCACATGCGAAGTGACTTGTCCTTCTTGGGGACCATGACAACGTTGGCGAGCCACTCGGAGTGGTAGATCTCTTGGATGAACTCCGCTGCTAAGAGCCAAGCCAGCTCCTCGCCAATAGCCTTTCTCTTCTGGATGGCAGACCGTCGGAGATGTTCTTTGACAGGTTTTATTTTTGAGTCGACTAGTAGGCGATGCTCAGCCAGCTCCCTGGGAACACCTGGCATGTCAGAAGGCTTCCATGCAAAAATGTCCCAGTTCTCACGGAGGAACTGGATGAGCGCTTCTTCCTATTTGGAGTCGAGTGTTGTTGAGATATGAGTTGGAGCAGCGCTGGGATCGGTCGGGTGGATGTGAGCTGTCTTCGTTTCGCCAGACGACTGAAAAGCTGATTCTGTAGCGGGCTTCTTGGCTCACAACAAATCACTCGGCTCTGCAGTCTTCTGGTATTCATGCAGCTCTACCACTGCCATCTGAGCATCAGCGATCTTTGAACCTTTCTGAAAACACTCTTCTGCTTTCTTCCGATTGCCCGTAACAGTGATCACACCTTTGGGACCAGGCATCTTCAATTTGAGATACACATAACATGGTCGAGCCATGAAGCATGCATAAGCCGGCCTGCCCAAAATAGCGTGATACGCACTCTGGAAATCTACAACTTCGAACGTCAACTTTTCTTTGCGGTAATTCTTGGAATCACCGAAAACCACATCAAGAGCAATCTGGCCGAGTGACTTAGCCTTCTTTCCAAGAATGACTCCATGGAAACTCATGTTGCTGGTACTGAGTCTGGACATCAGAATGCCCATCCCTTTCAACGTCTCAGCATATAGTATGTTCAAACCACTGCCACCATCCATCAAGACTTTGGTTAGTCGAGTGCCTTCAACAACTGGGTCGACCACCAAAGCTTGCCTCCCAGGGGTGGCAATGTGCGTTGGATGATCGGACTGGTCGAATGTGATGGCAGTCTGAGACCACTTCAGATAACTGGGTGTCGCCGGAGCAACCATATTCACCTCTCGGTTGATAACTTTTAGTCGACTTTTGCTTTCAACATCAGCAAAAATCATCAGGGTGGAATTGACCTGGGGATATCCATCGTCACTATCTTCCTTGTCCTCAACTTTGTCCGACTCCTTTTCCTTATCTTTGGTCTGCTTGCCCTGGAACTGCTGGATCAAGATTCGACACTGTTGAGTGGTATGTTTTGGGTAAATGAAATTTCCCTCTTCATATTTCTTGGTGTGGATGTGACATGGTAAATCCAACACATAATTTCCGTCCTGGTCCTTAACCTTCTTGGGGTTCCAAGGTCCTTTGGGTTTCCCCTTAAACTTTCCTTGAGTTATGGCCAAGGCTTCCCCAGGAGCAGCTGGCTCGGCTTTCTGCTTCTATTTCCGATTGGAATTTCCTCCGGTTTCTTGAGCGACTGACTTGAGCTTGCCACTCCTGAGTCGATTCTCATCTTCACCATTAGCGTACTTGGTGGCAATCTCCATCATCCGATTTAGAGACATATCTCCGGTTCGACTGAATTTCAGATTCAGTTCTCTGTACTTGATGCCTTCTTTGAAGGCACAGACTGCTTGGTGGTCAGGCACATTCTCTACCGTGTGATGTAACGTGATCCATCTCTGGATGTAATCCCTCAAAGTTTCATTTGGCTTCTGCACGCAAGACCGCAGTTCCGTCAGCCCTGCCGGTCACTTGCATGTTCCTTCAAATGTGGTGACAAACACTCGGGCGAGATCTTCCCAAATGTAAATGCTGCTGGGCGCTAACTGGTTCAGCCACGCTCTGGCCGAGCCCTTCAACATGAGAGGCATGTGCTTCAAGGGCACTTCATCATTGCCGCCGCCAACCTGGACGGCCACTCGGTAGTCTTCAAGCCAAGTATCGGGCTTGGACTCACCAGTGAACTTACTGACTCCAGTCGCCAACCTGAAGTTGGGAGGAATCACAGCGGCCTTGATGGCTCTACTAAAGCACTCTGGCCCCGAAACATGTACTCTGCTGCTGGTAGGTGCATCTCTGTCGTGACCTTCTCGGTGCGCTCTGTTCCTGTCGACCAAACCTTGAACGAGAATGGATCTCGCATCAAAGCCTGGCTCCCTGGGGTCGACTGGAATCCTTCGCCCAACACTATGAGGGCGCCTGTCATCCTGCTGTCGAGGCGCATACGACCCGCTCCTCGGAGGAGGGGTGGGCACTCGACGTCGACCGTCACGATCGAATTGGTGATCATATTGTTCACGGTTCCCATACTCATTACGCCGGTCCCCACGTCCCTCACGCCTCGGGGGCGATCTTGGGCTATGAGCCAACTGGACTGTGTCTGCAGCAACGGATCTACTATGAATTTTGTTCCGCGACTGAGAAACAGCGGAATTCTGGTCTCCTGCTGCCCGGAGTAACGCTCTGATCTGCAGCAAGTCTCTGCTAGCCTCCGACTAGGAAGGCTGAATCGACTCTACTATACGGGCTGCAGCTGCTAAATTCTGAATCGGAGTTCGATATACCTGTGGGGGCGGAAAGAGCTGACATCGACTGCATTCTGGAACCCGTTGTCGCACATGCTCGTCGAGTGCTCTCTAGAGGTTCTCCAGTCGAGTGCGCTCGGCCAAGTTTGCCAGGCGCACGTCCTCCAAGGCACGAGCCTCGGGGGTTTCTCCAACGATAGCAGTGTGTAGTGCATCCATGTTCCGGCGACGAAGTTCTTCTCTCTGCAGCGACATGAGAGGCTCGGGGAGATATTCCTCATGGGGACGCGATGGGTCGCCTCCACCTGCGCCTCCGTCAGTGCGGGGAAAACCGGGAGTTCTGGGCGGTTCATCGACCATCAGAACCTCCGCCGCCGGATCACTGCTGTCGCACTCGGATGCAGTCTCTGCCGAGCCATTCGACAGATCGAACAGGCCGTAGAGGGATTCGTCGGGCTCGATCGCCGTGACTTGAGGGGTGGCCGACTGGCGTGCCACCGCGTGTCTTACCCACTGCTGAAGTCTCGACCGACCGGAGCGCTTGCGCCGGCGGGAAACAGGGAGGGAGGGCAACACAGCAGCCGACCGGTAGGGGGTCGACGGTTGCCGCAAGAGAACACTGCGGACACACGCGCTAACGTGCGTTGCCCCGCGGAAGGGGAGTGCGTCCACGTCGAGCAGAGCCTCCTGAAGCCAAGCGGAGTCGTCGGCGATGAACGTGAGCGCGCCGAGACGGATCTCATGGCCCTCCACCAAAACTCCCCTAGAAACTATGATGATTTGGATCAGAAAAGATCGCAACTCCTCCAACAAATCGCTAAAACACCGGCCCCACGGTGGGCGCCAACTGTCGTGGTTCTAGGTCTGACAGTAATGTAGGGGGTAGGTATGGAGAGGCAAGATCTTAGCTATGGAGAAGTTGTAAGCACACGAGGTTTACGAGTTCAGGCCCGTCTTGGAGGAAGTAATAGCCCTACGTCTCGGAGCTCGGAGGCGGTCGACTGGATTATGCGTGTATGGTTTACAGGGGTGCGAACCCTTTACACTGAGAAGGGGGGTGGCTTATATAGAGTTCGCCGGACCCCTCCGGCCCTCAGTTGTGCAGGGTTTAAATACATTAAGGTCGGGCGTTACTGGTAACGCCCCTAATAAAGTGCTATGATGACCATAAAGGCTACTTAATAACCGACCGTTAGCATGCGGAGTTCCTTTAGGTCTCCTGGCCGTCGAGTGGTTTGGTCTTGGTCAAGTGATTGCTTCTTGGTCGAGTGTCTTCGAGTCTGTCGAGTGGAACACCTCCAAGTCGATTGAAAGGTGATTTCTTCTAGAGATGTCCTTGGGTAGGGCAGTTGGGACAGGTCAATGACCCTACCCTAGGTACATAGCTTCATCACCGGCCGCCCGAGAGCTCCAATGAGCGGGCTCACACGCGTGGCATCTCTGGCTTTACCCGGCTCTCTCCCTTAGCTGCCATCGGCGTAGTCCATGCCCAACAACACCCCAGACACGGTGCCAGCTCCTCCCGAACCCTGTGGCGACGAGCAGGAGCTCGCCGACGCACGGGTCTACGCCACCCCGCCGTTCACCTATTCAAGGGCCTCTCCGAGCCCTACTCTCCTCACCACTCGCTCTCTCACTCCCCTAATCACCCCCCTACACCACTCACCCCACTCCAGACGAGCCCGAGCTCGAGATCCAGCTCGAGCTCCGCCCCTTGGGTTGCCGTAGATCCCATGGTACATGCCACCCCCGGCCCTCTTTATTGCTTCTTTGGAACTCCCACATCCCACTGATCGATCCCCCCTCTTTCCCGCTCGTTTTTCAGTCGGAAACGGCCGGAGCCATCGATGCCCGACGCTCCTCCACCGCGAACCTCGTCGCCGGCGAACCACTGCTCCCCTCCGGTCAACTTGGGCACCACCTGAACGGCGACACGATGACGAGTCCAACGGTGCCATCAGCTCACCCTGCCATGCCCGAAAACATCACCGGTGAGCAGGGTTAGGGATGACAGGTGGGCCCCGCATGTCAGCCTCTCCTCTCCATTGCCCCTCTCTCGCTCGCTGACGCTTGGGCCCCGCCCGTCATGTTTAAACCTGGCGGGCGCGCGTGCACCAGTGCGCTGGGTCGCCTCTCTGGCTAGGCCTGCTGCACTGCGGCTGTTCTGGCCCAGCAAGCACAGTGCCCCTACACCTTTTTTCTTTTCTGTCAAACTTGAAAAAAATTCCACAGGATTAAATATTAATCCAAATGCAATAATTCCAGTTCCTAAAATCTTGTAAAAATCCCACATTTTTAATGGTATAACTTTCATCCAGGTCCAACCAACTTTTATATACTGTTCATATTCAAATTTAAATTTGAATATATTTAAACCCCTCTAAAAATCCATTTCATCTATTCTGCTACTCCAAGTCCAAAACTAGGAATTTTCCCCTTCTTAGTTTTCACCCTAGTATTTAACAAAAATGAGTTGACATTTTCCTGAGCACTTTGGTTTTTCTGATTTATTATTGCCTTATGTTTCCCGTTAATATTTTGCGACGATAGATTGCATTGCTGACAAAGGAGTTGGACCAGAAGACTTTGAAGACCCAGAAGACCTTGTTGAGCCAGGCAAGCAGCTCTTTGACCATGTCTAAGAAACCCTTTTTGTGCATGTCATATGGCACTTTCATTGCTTGCATCGAAGTCATGATAATGTGGTGACCACTTGAGGTGGTTTTCTACCGTTACTTCCTAGTTGATACTTGCATGGTGCATGACCCTACCTCCTTATGAGGGTTATGCCGGTGGGAGTAGGTAGGATGCTGGAGCAGTTGCTATGCAAAAAGGGACGGGAATATGCATGGTGATGAAGGCAAAGTATTTTTAAAAGACTTTTTTGAAAAACCCTGCCATGTGCCACTTATGCCCGAGGGAGATAATGAGTTGGGTAACCACTTGATGCCGAAGTGGTGTACCGAGGCAAGTGTGTGTGTGTGTGTGTTGTTTTCAAAAACGGATTAGATTTAAGATTTGTCGACTGTCCCAACCTTACATGCGCAACCACTCTACCCTTATATGCGAAAGGGAATTATTGATTACCTAGGCCGATACTAGCTTGGAGCCGGCATTACTAGTGACGAGAGAGTTGTTGTTGCGCTCTCTCGGGACGGGGTCGTGCCAGGTAGGGCGGCCATGACTGTTTTCACAGGGCACCGGACACACCGTTGGTACCCCGTGCTTGTGGTATGTGATGAATATGGTTGCAAGGATCCACAATTTTAAGACATGAAATGTTGGGCACGGGGGTTACTACCAATCGAGTGGACTCTATGTTAGTGTCGTCTAGGGAAAGATAGTGATCGGGTTCTTACCCCGGGTACTTGAGGTACCGCGGGTCATGGATGACACGGAAGTTCCCCGGATCTTGTGGGTAAAGTGTGCAACCTTTGCAGAGTGTAAAACTATTCGAATATCCGTGTCCACGGTCAAGGACTATTGGGTGGTGCTGCTTAAACTACGTCCAGAGTTTTACAAATCGTGTGTGTGTGTGTTGATAAAACTATTTGGGTTAAGTCAGATGGCTTGACACGATGATCAAGTTGGATTGGTGTCCAACTCTGCTTATGTTGATATCTGCAACTTGTCCATACGGATATCTGTACTCCCATGATGCATACTTTATATGTTGATAGATCATGTCATTACACTCAAAACTAGCTTTCTACAAACTACCTACTTAGTGCTATATCATTGCATTATTGTTCCTTGTTCCAATCATGGGTTGCTTGCGAGTACATTGAAAGTACTCATTGGCTTGACACTAGTTATTTAATTGGCCAGGCATGGAAGAACAGGAGTTCGATGAAGAGTTCTTTGGAGACGAACATGCGAACTAGGACGTTCGCCAGTCAGAATGCCTATAGGGTTAAGGCAGATGGCATGGGTTCTACTTATCGACGAAGATTTTCGCTGCTTAAGTTTATTTGGTATTCAGGCCTTGTGGCTTTATCTATGTATGGCTTGACCATAATGGTCATAATTCGTGTAAGACGGTATGTATGGATGTAAGACTCTTGTTATTCAGCTTTTTTGTGTTCAGTGAGCATTGATCTCCAGGATCATTGTACACGTGCATTCGGTGATCACGACTTATGAGTCGGGGTCCCCACACATATAAAACATCCAAGGTTGATAATATAATAGCATGGAACAATCAAAAACTATAGATACGTTGGAGACGTATCAAGCATCCCCAAGCTTAATTCCTGCTTGTCCTCGAGTAGGTAAATGATAAAAACAGAATTTTTGATGTGGAATGCTACCTAACATATTTCTCAATGTAATTCTCTTTATTGTGGCAAGTATATTCGGATGCATAAGATTCAAGACAAAAGTTTAATATTGACATAAAAATAATAATACTTCAAGCATACTAACAAAGTAATCATGTCTTCTCAAAATAACATTGCCAAAGAAAGCTATCCCTACAAAATCATATAGTCTGGCTATGCTCTATCTTCATCACACAAAATATTTAAATCATGCACAACCCCGATGACACACCAAGAAATTGTTTCATACTTTTGATGTTCTCAAACTTTTTGAATCTTCACGCAATACATGAGCATGAGCTATGGACATAGCACTATAGGTGGAATAGAATGGTGGTTGTGGAGAAGACAAAAAGGAGAAGATAGTCTCACATCAACTAGGCATATCAACGGGCTATGGAGATGCCCATTAATAGATATCAATTTGAGTGAGTAGGGATTGCCATGCAATGAATGCACTAGAGCTATAAATGCATGAAAGCTCAACAAAAGAAACTAAGTGGGTGTGCATCCAACTTGCTTGCTCACGAAGACCTAGGACATCTTGAGGAAGCCCATCATTGGAATATACAAGCCAAGTTCTATAATGAAAAATTCCCACTAGTATATGAAAGTGACAACATAGGAGACTCTCTATCATGAAGATCATGGTGCTACTTAGAAGCACAAGTGTGGTAAAAGGATAGTAGCATTGCCCCTTCTCTTTTTTTGTGTTTGTTTTTGTTTTTTGGGCCTTCTCTTTTTTTATGGCCTCTTTTTTTATTTTTCGTCCAGAGTCTCATCCCGACTGGTGGGGGAATCATAGTCTCCATCATCCTTTCCTCACATGGGACAATGCTCTAATAATGATGACCATCACACTTTTATTTACTTACAACTCAAGAATTACAACTCGGTGCTTAGAACAAAGTATGACTCTATATGAATGCCTCCGGTGGTGTACCGGGATGTGCAATGACTCATGAGTGACATGTATGAAAGAATTATGAACAGTGGCTTTGCCACAAATACGATGTCAACTACATGATCATGCAAAGCAATATGACAATGATGGAGCGTGTCATAATAAACGGAATGGTGAAAAGTTGCATGGAAATATATCACGGAATGGCTATGGAAATGCCATAATAAGTAGGTATGGTGGCTGTTTTGAGGAAGGTAAATGGTGGGTTTATGGTAACAGCGAAAGTTATGCGGTACTAGAGAGGCTAGCAATGGTGGAAGGGTGAGAGTGCGTATAATCCATGGACTCAACATTAGTCATAAAGAACTCACATACTTATTGCAAAAATTTATTAGTTATCGAAATGAAGTACTACACGCATGCTCCTAGGGGGATAGATTGGTAGGAAAAGACCATCGCTCGTCCCCGACCGCCACTCATAAGGAAGACAATCAAAAAATAAATCATGCTCCGACTTCATCACATAACGGTTCACCATACGTGCATGCTACGGGAATCACAAACTTTAACACAAGTACCTCTCAAATTCACAACTACTCAACTAGCATGACTCTAATATCACCATCTTCATATCTCAAAACAATCATCAAGTATCAAACTTCTCATAGTATTAAATGCACTTTAGATGAAAGTTTTTATTATATCCCTCTTAGATGCCCATCATATTAGGACTAGTTTCATAACCAAAGAAAATTACCATGCTATTTAAGACTCTCAAAATGATATAAGTGAAGTATGAGAGTTCATCTATTTCTTCAAAATAAAACCACCGCCATGCTCTAAAAAGATATAAGTGAAGCACTAGAGCAAATGACAAACTACTCCAAAAGATATAAGTGAAGATCAATGAGTAGTCGAATAATTATGCAACTATGTGAAGACTCTCTAACACTTAAGAATTTCAGATCTTGGTATATTATTCAAGCAGCAAGCAAAACAAAAGAAAATAAAATGATGCTCCAATCAAAATACATATCATGTGGTAAATAAAAATATAGCTCCAAGTAAAGTTACCGATGAACGAAGATGAAAGAGGGGATGCCTTTCGGGGCATCCCCAAGCTTATGATCTTGGTTGTGCTTGAATATTACCTTGGGGTGCCTTGGGAATCCCCAAGCTTAGGCTCTTGCCACTCCTTATTCCATAGTCCATCGAATCTTTACCCAAAACATGAAAACTTCACAACACAAAACTTAACAGAGAACTCGTAAGCTCTGTTAGTATAAGAAAATAAATCAACACTTTTGGTACTGTTGTGAACTCATTTTAAATTTATATTGGTGCAATATCTACGACCAACTTCTCTATGGTTCATACCCTCCGATACTACTCATAGATTCATCAAAATAAGCAAACAACACATAGAAAGCAGAATCTATCAAAAACAGAACAGTCTGTAGTAATATGAATCAAACGTATACTTCTGGAACTCAAAAAATTCTTAAATAAATTTGTGGACGTGAGGAATTTTTCTATTAATCATCTTCAAAAAGAATCAACCTAATCGCACTCTCCAGTAAAAAAATGGTAGCTAATCTCGTGAGCGCTAAAGTTTCTGTTTTTTACAGCAAGATCATAAAGACTTCACCCAGGTCTTCCCAAAGGTTCTACTTGGCACAAACACTAATTAAAATATAAAACCACATCTAAACAGAGGTTAGATGAATTATTTATTACTAAACATGAACAAAAAGCAAGGAACAAAAATAACAGTAGGGTTGCCTCCCAACAAGCGCTAACGTTTAACGCCCCTAGCTAGGCATGATGATCTCAATGATGCTCACATAAAAAATAAGAATTGAAACATAAAGAGAGCATCATGAAGAATATGACTAGCAAATTTAAGCCCAACCCACTTCCTATGCATAGGGATTTTGTGAGCAAATAACTTATGGGAACAAGAATCAACTTGCATAAGAAGGTAAAGCAAGCAAAACTTCAAAACTTTAAGCACATAGAGAGGAAACTTGATATTATTGCAATTCCTACAGGCATATATTCCTCCCTCATAATAATTTTCAGTAGCATCATGAATGAATTCAACAATATAACTATCACATAAATCATTCTTTTCATGAGCGACAAGCATAGAATTTTTGTTACTCTCTAGATAAGCAAAATTCTTCTCATTCGGAATAGTGGGAGCATCATAAGAAACTCGAATACTATAAATTGTTTCCACATTAAAGGAGTAATGTTCAGAAAAGGGTAATCATAATCATGACAAGTTTTATAAATATAATCATCTATAATTTTTATAGCATAAGTATCATCACAATAATCATCATAAGTAGCAACTTTGTTCTCATCATAATCAATTGAAACCTCTTCCAAGATAGTGGAATCATTACTAAATATATTCATGACCTCTTCAAATCCACTTTCATAATTGTCACAATAAGATTCAACACCCTCCAAAATAGTGGGATCATAACTTCCTAAAATTGACACTCTTCCAAACCCACTTCCATCAATATAATCATCATAAGTAGGAGGCATGCTATCATCATAATAAATTTGCATATCAAAAACTTGGGAGACTAAAAATATCATCTTCATTAAACATAGCATTCCCAAGCATGAGGCAAAAATTAATTGCAGCAAATATATTCTCAAACTTGTCATTCTCATCAAACATAGCATCCCCAAGCTTGGGCCTTTACATATCATAAGCATAATCACTCTCATCATTAATAGTATGGATAGCACCAATAGTATAGCAATTATCATGATCACAATGAGTAATAGGAGCAACATCATTTGGGAGGGATACCTTTTCACCTTTGCTCCTCCATCTTTTCTTTTTCTTCTTCACATCATGTGTGGGTTCAATCCTCTTTTCGGAGCTCCTTATTAACGAGATTGGTTGAATAGGAGGCTCCTCCTCGTTACCTGATTCATCATAAGAAATAATAGGAGAATATTGGGAAGTCTCTTCCCTTTCATTAGTATTCTCTTCATCTTCTAGTTGTTTTCTTGTCTTTATGTAATTGGCAATATAAGGATTTTCAATGCAATTCACCGCACAATACATAAAAATTTCTTCTAGACCAAAATCAACAAATCTATCAAGATTAAATTTTGGAATACCCTCAGCTATACGTTTCATTTCTTCATACCCCAAAAGAAGACTAAGCTCTTTATGGTGCTCAAGGGTAACGAAGTTATCACAATTTTTGGACATGATTTGATCATGAAACAAATAGCATTGGAGCTTTAAATGACCATGTTCATTGCAAAGTACAAAAGGATGGCGATAAATATTGAATCTTTCAGCACAATCATCTAGCCTTTCTTGCAAACATTTAGTTTCCAAATACTTATGCCTCTTGAAAAATCTGTCTTCCCTATTTGGTGTGTGCTTGCAAGCTCTATGTATTCCATAAAAGTTGACATGCTTATAAGAGACATTTTCATCATGACTAGTGCAATCATCATTAGTACTATGGATATTCCAAGAATTCATACTAACAACATTGCATTCATGCTCATCATTCAAAGATTTAGTGCCAAAAATTCTAATGCATTCTTCTTCTAACACTTAGGCACAATTATCGAAGTCCTTATTTTCATGAAAGACATTAAAAAGCTGAAGCATATGAGGTACTCTTAATTCCATTTTTTGTAGTTTTATTTTATAGACTAAACTAGTGATGAAACAAGAAACAAAAAGATTAGATTGCAAGATCTAAAGATATACCTTCAAGCGCTAACCTCCCCGGCAACGCCGCCAGAAAAGAGCTTGATGTCTACTACACAACCTTCTTTTTGTAGATGTTGTTGGGCCTCCAAGTGAAGAGGTTTGTAGGACAAAAACAAATTTCCCTCAAGTGGATGACCTAAGGTTTATCAATCCGTGGGAGGCCTAGGATGAAGAGGGTCTCTCTCAAACAACCCTGCAACCAAATAACAAAGAGTCTCTTGTGTCCCCAACACACCCAACACAATGGTAAATAGTATAGGTGCACTAGTTCGGCGAAGAGATGGTGATACAAGTGCAATATTGATGGTAGATACAGGTTTTTGTAATTTGGAAATATAAAAATAGCAAGGTAGCAAGTGGTAAAAGTGAGCGAAAACAGTATTGCAATGCTAGGAAACAAGGCCTAGCGTTCATACTTTCACTAGTGCAAGTTCTCTCAACAATAATAACATAAATGGATCATATAACTATCCCTCAACATGCAACAAAGAGTCACTCCAAAGTCACTAATAGCAGAGAACAAACAAAGAGATTATGGTAGGGAACAAAACCACCTCAAAGTTATCCTTTCTGATTGATCTATTCAAGAGTCTGTAGTAAAATAACACGAAGCTATTCTTTCCATTCAATCTGTCCTAGAGTTAATACTAGAATAACACCTTAAGACACAAATCAACCAAAACCCTAATGTCACCTAGATACTCCAATGTCACCTCAAGTATCCGTGGGTATGATTATACGATATGCATCACACAATCTCAGATTCATCTATTCAACCAACACAAAGAACTTCAAAGAGTGCCCCAAAGTTTCTACCGGAGAGTCAAGACGAAAACGTGTGGCAACCCCTATGCATAAGTTCACGAGGTCACAGAACTCGCAAGTTGATCACCAAAACATACATCAAGTGGATCACATGATATACCATTGTCACCACAGATAAGCACATGCAAGACATACATCAAGTGTTCTCAAATCCGTAAAGACTCAATCTGTTACAAGAGAGTAGAGGGGGAGAAACATCATAAGATCCAACTATAATAGCAAAGCTCGCAATACATAAAGATCATGCCGAATGAAGAACATGAGAGAGAGAGAGAGATCAAACACATAGCAACTAGTACATACCCTCAGCCCCGAGGGTGTACTACTCCCTCCTCGTCATGGAGAGTGTCGGTGTCAAAACCGGCGGATCTCGGGTAGGGGGTCCCGAACTGTGCATCTAGGCCGGATGGTAACATGAGGCAGGGGACACAATGTTTTACCCAGGTTCGGGCCCTCTTGATGGAGGTAAAACCCTACGTCCTTCTTTATTAATATTGATGATATGGGTAGTACAAGAGTAGATCTACCACGAGAGCGGAGAGGCTAAACCCTAGAAGCAAGCCTATGGTATGATTGTATGTTGTGGTTGTTGTGTCCTACAGACTAAAACCCTCCGGTTTATATAGACACCGGAGAGGGTTAGGGTTACACATGATCGGTTACAAAGGAGGAGATATCCATATCCGTATTGCCTAGCTTGCCTTCCACGCCAAGTAGAGTCCCATCCGGACACGAGACGAAGTCTTCAATGTTGTATCTTCATAGTCCAACAGTCCGGCCAAAGGATATAGTCCGGCTGTCCGGAGACCCCATAATCCAGGACTACCTCAGTAGCCCCTGAACCAGGCTTCAATGACGATGAGTCCGGCGCGCAGTATTGTCTTCGGCATTGCAAGGCGGGTTCCTCCTCCGAATACACCACGGAAGAATTTGAATACAAGGATAGTGTCCGACCCTGCAAAATAAGTTCCAGATACCACCGTAGAGAGAATAATATTTTTGCAAATCTAATTTGCTGACCTGTTTTAGCAACAGGACATTACGTCACGGCCTGGTGATTATTCGAGCCGTTTCGTTTAACTAGCCCCGCACATAACGCGAGGCAGTTTTTTGACACGCCTTATTAAAGCAGAGATCGTGTCCCCTTATCACGGGACTCTCATCAATATGGGCGTGGGTAACCCAACTGCGCCATCGATTACGACACTTTTGGGATAAGCGAGTTTTACCAGGCTAGTGGGGGCGCATAGTTTCGTCCGCCCATATAAAGGGATAAGGATTCACCTTTTCATCCACGCCTTCCTCCTCCCTTGCTCATCCGTTTTCGCACACTCGAACTCTAGCGCCCAAGTCCGCACTTCCCACCTCAACCTTCTCCAACCATGTCCAGAGCGGGAGGCAGGTGGATGGTCTCCTCCGTCATGGATGGAGACATCAAGAAGCTGAGGAGAGCCAGATACCTGCCCGACGACATCGCACACTGGCTCCCAGATGAGGGGCAACTCATCCCCACCCCCAGGCCCCATGAGAGGGTAGTGTTCCTTACCCATTTCCTCCGCCGACTGGGATTCCCTCTGCACCCATTCATCCGGGGGCTCATGTTCTATTACGGCCTGGATTTCCACGATCTGGCCCCGAACTTCATCCTCAACATCTCGGCGTTTATCATTGTGTGCGAGGCCTTCCTCCGCATCAAGCCCCACTTTGGTTTATGGCTGAAGACCTTCAATGTCAAGCCGAAGGTTGTGGGCGGTCGCCCGGCGGAGTGCGGAGGCGCCATGGTGGGCAAGATGCCCAACGTTACATGGCTCGAGGGCTCCTTTGTGGAAACCATAAAGGGGTGCCAATCGGGGTGGTTCTACATCACCGAGCCGCGTGACCCTGCATGGGCAGCGGCCCCTGAGTTCCGATCTGGCATGCCCATGTGGCTCACCTCCTGGAAAGAGAAGGGCATGTCTTGGGGTAGTTCGGGAGAGCTGACCGGACTCCAAACATGTATTCAAAACATGGTGAGCAAGAAGCTCAAACTTGTCAACGTAGTCCAGGTCATGCTCCACCGCCGGATCCTCCTGTGCCAAAAACAGGACTTCAACTTGTGGGAGTTCGACCCCACGCAGCACCGAACTCTGAACAGGCTCTTCGACACAACTCACGAAGATGCCTGGAGGGTGCTGTTCAAAAGCGCCGAGGTCCCTCCTCCCATTACTGAGGATCACGGATTCAGCGCGAAGCACCAAACCAGTGCGGTAAGCTGCTTTACCTTTCACAGGATACTTATCTTTTATAGATTGACTCCATGCGGGATCTAAACTCCCGTACCTTTGACAGGACTGGCTGGAGACGGCCGGACAAATCGACTATCTGGCTCCTTTGCCCGAAGGCCCAGCGGACGCTCTTTTGGCGAAGATGCTGACTTCGGCTCCTTATACGGTGCCGGAGAAGACCAAGAAGGCCAAGGGAACCCGAAAGAGTTCCCGACGCCAAGCGTCGTCGGACTCTCCGTCCGATGACTCTACGGCACACTCATCCCCTAAAGAAGAGGAAGAAGAAGAAGATGCTCCCCCTCCAGCTGGGGGAGATAAGAAAAGGAAGGCCGCCCCAACTGGGGGGGGCAAAGGGTCCAAGAAGGGAAGGACTCTCCTTCCGGACAGTTCCACCGCCGCTGACGAAGGCGAAGATGAGTGGTTGCCCAGGGCCAAGCCCCTGGGGAGATCGTAAGTATTCGGATACCAGAGTCACTCATAGCATTCCTTTGTCGCCCTGCTTTCCCTAACACCGAACATAATTATGCTGGCCACCATGAGCTAGTATCGATGTATCATCGGACGGCTCCCTGGGGTCGTCAGACATGGATAGTGATCCAGTCCCGACCGCCACCTCCCCTCGTCCTGCTGACGACGCTGAGGTGCTGTCTCAAGAGGCACCGTGTGGAGGGGAGACAGTCCCGGAGGCGAGTCAAGGCAACCTTCCGGACTCCGGGAGCCGAGGGGATGGGGCCCCTGAGAGCTCCGAGTTTGGCCCTCAGCCGAACAGCGCGCCAGAACCTCCAGTGATAACAGGCTCGGGCAGGCGGCCTCCTTCCAAGAGGGGCAAGACGCTTGTGCCGGTGACCTCAGTCCATCCAGAGGCGCCGGACAATCTGCTGGAAGCGCTTTGCGGCGCTTCCATCGACGAGGAGCACCGTACTATTATGAGTGCGGTGGTCCAGAAGGTTCAGTCCGCTAAGAACAAATTGACTGAAGCCTGTGCCAGCCTTCTAACAGGCTTTGAGGTAAGTGTTTTTAAAATATACGAAAAATATTACCGCATAAACAGTAGCCCCTTATGCTTTGTTCGGTGTTCACAAAGAAAAGCCGAATAGAGGATCAAATAATATCGCAGGAGTCTAATATAAGTATGTCAATATGCGTATGCAGGCCTTGCTGCTGGCGTCCGCCGCACTGACTGCGGAGGTTGCCGTACTAAAGAAGGACCTTGAGTGGTCCAAGAAAGAGCTCGGCCTTGCCAAGAGGCAGCTCGAGGAGAACAAGGGTAAGTAATACCCTATCTATAGATATGTATAAAAAGAATGCGATTGCAAAATGACAGGATTATCATGAATTTTCCAGGGGCCACGACCGAAGTGGCGACCCTAAGGCAAGTGCTGTCCGAGGCCGAAGATAAAGCAGCAAAGGAGCGCACCGAGCGAGAGAAGCACAAGGCTCGGATGGGCGAGGTGCAGCAAGAGCTCCAGGCTCTCGTGGCGAAGCACGAGGCGTTGGAGCTTGACTCAAAGACACGGGAGTCTGCGCTTGCCGCGGCCCTTGAGAGCGCAAAAAGTGCCAAGGCCGAAGCCCAAAAGGCCCTCTAGGAGATCGACGCAATGAAGAAGATAGCGGCGAGTAAGGCTTTCTATATGCAAAGCAAGCATGTAAAAGTAAATTACCGATTACTTACCCGAATCCGGAGCTCTCTAGGAGCATTCGTAGATTTGCCCCGTAGCGTGTCCGATGCCGCACAATTTTACCATGCCGAGGATGGAAGCTCAACGGAGAAGTTGTTCTGGTCTTAGTATACTGAGGCCGAACACCCGGTGCTAATGAGCGACCAGCTGAAGCAGATAATCGAGCTACATAAGGCGGCCGATCAGGACATGAAGGGCTTTATAGTCCGGCTGTGGCCTGGTGATGCCCTTCCGAACAACTTCTTCGGCCTGGTGAGGCGGCTTGTGGATGCCTGCCCGCGGCTGGAGGTCGTCAAGCGATCTGTCTGCATTGAAGGTGCACGCCGGGCTTTCGCCCGTGTGAAATTGTAGTGGGTCAAGCTAGACGCCGTGAAGCTGATCAAGGAGGCGCCGCCGGAGGGCAAGGAGCACCGCCACTCCGAGATGTACTACGAGGGTGTTCTGCCGGGTGCCCGTCTCATAGCGGATGAGTGTTTAAAAGATGTAATATTTGAGTGAGACTTGCTCGTTTTATCCTGTATTTATGAAAACTTGTTTCATATGCGCTATGCAACGCTTGTTTGAATTTAAAATATTGCCTTCTGTTTGGCTGTTTATCCAATCTAAGAGATGGCTCGTCCTCGGCTTCTGCCCCCATGCCACGAGTGCTCGGGTGTTCGGGATAAACCTGAGCACTCTTGTTCCCATGTTTGGGTCCTTCGAGGGAGGTGCTCAGCACAACGAACAAGGAAACCGGACTAATAATGCTTTATCACTCTCACTTAGCCATAGAATTCTATAATTTTAAATTTCAGCAAAGCCCCTGGTATTCGGAAGGCTGAATTCGGGGCGCGAGACACGCCTTTAAGCCGGACAGGGCGGCCCCTTCCTCTAAGCGGCATAAGTCTTTAGGGACTCGAAAACCTCGCCAAACAGCGACCAGTCTCTTGCCTTATCATGACAGTCAGTTTTAGCTTTCTCTACTGAGGTGCTGAACCCAGTAGAACTGGGGCACAATCACAGTAGTTGTCCTAGCGCTACCTTAGCCGATAGAGCGGAACGTAAGGTACCAAAACATAGGAGTTGGGCAAACCCAACATTTGACCAAAGACATGATTCGGAGCTGATGGATATAATGCTATAAGTTCGGGGTGCTGCACTTGTGAAAGTGTTAGGACTTTTCACACCTTATTGTGGGGTACGTAAGCCCCTGGTGTATTGGTCATACCAAAGTGTACGGTTGCAAGGCGTCATTAATGAACACACACACACACACACACACACACACACACATATATATATATATATAACAAGAATGCAATAATAGTCGTAATGTCATGCATTGTTTATTCAAAAAGCTGAGGAATGATATTAAATCGAATATTTCGCTCGTTACTGTAATCCACCTAGGAATTCCGTGGTATGACGTAGCTGTCTCCCTCCTTGGTTGCTGCATCATGTGTTCGGAAATAGTGCTGCCGGACAGTGTTTCCAGAGATTAAGGTCCTGAAAAAAAGAGAAAAATAACCAAATGGGAAGCCCCTAGTGCGGTTTAAGCCGCTTCTTGGGGTGTGCCGCAGTTTTGCCCCCCTCCCCACCTGTTCCCATGGTATTTTTAATGCGTAATTATGTACGCATGGCACGAGTCTTGCCGTTGGGCTGGGATTGGGGTGGCCGCCGTATTGCTACGCGAGCTCAGATCGCGCCAGGCGGTCTATTTGCCGATTGCTCCAAGCGTGCTTGAAGGTGTCCGGGCTTTGAAGCGCCGAACTGGTTGATTGCCTTGAGAGGCTGCTTTGCGCTTCTGCTGCGAGGGCCGAAGTGTGCTCCTCTGTTCGAAGAGAGCGCTCTGTGTTTCCATTGACTGTAATAACTTCGCGAGGTCTTGGCATCTTGAGCTTGAGGTATGTGTAATGCGGTACCACATTGAATCTAGCAAATGCGGTTTGCCCGAGCAGCGCGTGATAACCACTGCGGAACGGGACTATATCGAAGATTAACTCTCTGCTTCGGAAGTTATCTGGGGATCCGAAGACCACTTCTAGTGTAACTGAGCCTGTGCAATGGGCCTCTACACCTAGAATGACGCCTTTAAAGGTCGTTTTTGTGGGTTTGATCCTTGAGGGGTATATTCCCATTTTGCGCACTGTGTCCTGATAAAGCAGGTTCAGGCTGCTGCCGCCATCCATAAGGACTCGAGTGAGGTGAAATCCGTCAATGATTGGGCCTAGGACCAGTGCGGTGAATCCGCCATGATGGATACTAGTGGGGTGGTCCCTGCGATCGAAGGTGATCGTACAGGAGGACCAAGGGTTGAACCTTGGGGCGAGTGGCTCCAACGCATATACGTCCCTGAGCGCACGCTTCCGCTCCCTCTTGGGGATGTGGGTTGCGTATATCATGTTCACCGTCCGCACTTGTGGGGGAAACCTCTTTTGTCCTCCGGTGTGTGGCTGCCGGGATTCCCCCTCGTCATCGCTATGCGGCCCCTTGTCCTTGTTTTTGGCAATTAACTTGCCGGCCTGCTTGAACACCCAACAATCCCTGTTGGTGTGATTGGCCGACTTGTCTGGGGTGCCGTGTATTTGACACGAGCGATCGAGTATACGGTCCAAGCTGGACGGACCCGGCATACTTTGTTTGAATGGCTTTTTCCGCTGACCGGGTTTAGAGCCTTTGAATCCAGCATTGACTGTCGTATCCTCGGTATTTTCGCTGTTAATGCGACACTTATTTTTGTTGCGACGTGACCTGCTATTGCCGTCCTTGGTATCCGAGGTACCATGGTTCTTTGATATGTTATTACTGCGAGACAGCCAGTTGTCTTCCCCCGCACAAAAGCGGGTCATGAGCGTCATGAGAGCTGCCATAGATTTCAGCTTTTCCTAACCAAGGTGTCGGGCTAGCCACTCATCTCAGATGTTGTGTTTGAAAGCCGCTAAGCCTCTACATCCGGACAGTCGATGATTTGATTTTTCTTTGTAAGGAACTGAGTCCAAAATTGCCTGGCCGACTCTTCTGGCTGCTGAATTATGTGGCTCAAGTCATCGGTGTCTGGTGGTCGCACATTAGTGCCCTGAAGGTTGTTGAGGAATGCGGCTTCCAGATCTTCCCAACAGCTAATGGAGTTCGCTGGCAAGCTGTTAAGCCAATGCCGCGCTGGTCCTTTGAGCTTTAGTGGGAGGTGTTTGATGGCGTGTAAGTCATCACCGCGGGCCATGTGGATGTGGAGGAGAAAATCCTCGATCCATACTGCGGGATCTGTTGTGCCGTCGTATGATTCAATATTTACAGGTTTGAAACCTTCTGGGATTTGATGATCCATTACTTCGTCTGTGAAGCATAAGGGGTGTGCGGCGCCTCTGTATTGGGCTATATCGAGACGCAGCTCGAATGGGTCTTGCCCGCTGTGTTCGGCCTGGCCGGGTTTGCTTTTACTGTATCCGGCGTGACGTTTATCATCTCGCAGAGTGGTGCGCCCTCGTGATCTATAGATCGATCTTGCATGCTTTTCTTTGTCCTCCAATATGTCTCGCAGGTCTGGCGTATCTCCCCATGCCTTTTTATTTGAATGGCCTCGGGGTGGAGGCTGAGTTTTTGGCTGGAATGCCTCTCTATCGCGGCCACGAGGTGGCCGATCAGCCGTATCCTATGCTTCTTCCTCCAGTCGAGGTAGCAACTTGCACTTTGGGTAACTCTTGGAGGGGCGCTCAAGTTTATATTCCTCGACCGCGAGGACTTCAGTCCATCTGTCAGCTAGCAGATCCTGATCAGCTTGAAGCTGCTGCTGCTTTTTCTTAAGGCTATTTGTCGTGGCTATAAGCCGGCGTTTGAAGCGCTCTTGTTCGACGGGATCCTCTGGCACAACAAATTCGTCGTCGTCGAGGCTTGCCTCGTCCTCGGAGGGGGGCATGTAATTATCATCCTCCTCTTCTCCATCTGCCGCTCTCTCAGGAGGGCTGGCTCCTCCATCCTTTTTCTCTAAATCTTGCTGGAGGGGATTGTTGTTGTCTTCGGCACTATCCGGAGTATTATTATCTCCTGTGCCGGTATGACCACTTTTGCTTTGGCGAGACTTAGAGCGGCGCCGCTGACGTCGGTGCTTGGGTTGCTTCTTGGAGGGGTCATCCTTCGCTATCTCGTCGCCATTGTCTTCTTTGGGTGTATCCACCATGTATATGTCATATGACGAGGTGGCAGTCCAGTGCCCCGTAGGCAGTGGTTCCTCTCCGTCTCCCGCATCGTCGTCCATACCGTCGATGTCTTTGGAGTCAAAGTCGAGCATGTCGGTTAAGTCATCGATAGTGGCTACTAAGTGGGTGGTGGGTGGGTCGTGAATTTCTTCGTCGTCCGCATCCCAGTCCTGCCGGACATAGTTCGGCCAGGATCCTCTTGACAACGAGAGAGACCTTAATGAGTTCAGTATGTCGCCAAAGGGCAAGTGCTGAAAAATATCCATGGAGGTAAACTCCATGATCGACGCCCAGTCGGATTCGATAGGAACGAGCACAGGCAGTTCGGAGTCCGTGGCCGAAGAAGGATCCGGCAGTTTATCAACACGGCTCTTGTGCAAGGTAAGGTCGATGTTCAGCTTGATCGCCGCTGAGGGTAAGGCCTCCGTGGCAGGGTCCATCCACCCGTCCGCAGAAGGCGCAACTGGCTCTGAATCGAGGGTCGGAGCTGCTGCCGGTGCGATCTCCTGAACACTGTCTGATGGTAGAGCTAAATCGTACACATCGTGACCGTGTGACGCACAAGGCAGAGGCTCCAATCCGTCGAAGATCAAGGCTCCGCGGACATTGGCCGTGTAGTTTAAGCTTCCAAACCTAACTTGGTGGCCAGGAGCGTAACTTTCGATCTGCTCTAGATGGCCAAGCGAATTGGCCCGCAGTGCAAAGCCGCCGAACACAAAGATCTGTCCGGGGAGAAAAGTCTCACCCTGGACTGCATCGCTATCGATGATAGTAGGAGCCATCAAGCCTAATAGTGATGACACAGCGGAACTCTCAATGAAAGCACCAATGTCGGTGTCAAAACTAACGGATCTCGGGTAGGGGGTCCCGAACTGTGCGTCTAGGCCGGATGGTAACAGGAGGCAGGGGACACAATGTTTTACCCAGGTTCGGGCCCTCTTGATGGAGGTAAAACCCTATGTCCTGCTTGATTAATATTGATGATATGGGTAGTACAAGAGTAGATCTACCATGAGATCGGAGAGGCTAAACCCTAGAAGCTAGCCTATGGTATGATTGTATGTTGTGTCCTACAGACTAAGACCCTCCGGTTTATATAGACACCGGAGAGGGTTAGGGCTACACAAGGTTGGTTACAAAGGAGGAGATATCCATATCTGTATTACCTAGCTTGCCTTCCATGCCAGGTAGAGTCCCATCCGGACACGAGACGAAGTCTTCAATCTTGTATCTTCATAGTCCAATAGTCCGGCCAAAGGATATAGTCCGGCTGTCCGGAGACCCCCTAATCCAGGACTCCCTCAGAGAGCACCGGGATGATGAAGATGGCAACTGGAGAGGGATTCCCCCCTTCGACAGGGTGCCAGAACGGGTCTAGATTGGTTTTCGGTGGCTACGAAGGCTTCTAGCAGAACTCCCGGTCCAGGTTATTTTCTGGAGGTTTTGGGTTATATAAGAGGTGTTGGAGTCAGGGAGAAGTCAGGGGGGGTTCCCGAGGTGGCCACGAGGCAGGGGGCGCGCCCCGACCCTCATGGTGGCCTCGGGACTCTTCTGGCCCACCTCCGGTACTCTGTGGGCTTCTTCTAGTCCAAAAACGATCTCTGTGAAGTTTCAGGTCAACTGGACTCTGTTTGATTTTCTTTTTCTGTGATACTTAAAAACAAGGACAAAACAGAAACTGGCACTGGGCTCTAGGTTAATAGGTTAGTCCCAAAAATCATATAGAATAGCATATAGATGCATATAAAACATCCAAGGTTGATAATATAATAGCATGGAACAATCAAAAATTATAGATACGTTGGAGATGTATCACTCCGCGGCCACTCTTCGTAATAGCTACGGACCGGCTCCCGGTTGTCTATCTAACTAGAGGCAAGGCTGAGGAGCGGAGGGGGCATGAAAAAGACTGAAGGGGGCTCGAGCAAAACCGAGTCGGACCCTCTGCATACGACTTGCATCGCTAAAAGCAAATATTTGATATATCTGCGCAGTCTAACCTTGTCTTTTGCATGATCACCTCTATGGGGAACCCCCTCCTCGTCGGGAGGCTCAGAGGCTACATGCCGGTTGCAAGCCCACCACCGGCTGCAGCCGGCATCCCGACACCGCCATCTGCTCCAACCACAGTGAAGACCCTTCGGCCGACTCTTCGAGTCGCCCGGAGGCTCATAGGCTACACCCGGTAGGTGCGCTGGCGCGCCCCCATTGGAAGCGAGCTACGCCGGCTGCAGCGCGCAGCCGGCCGCCATCATCAACAACCGCGAAGACCCTCTGCCCAACTTTTCCAAGTTCCACGGAGGCTCAGAGACTACACCCAATGGGTGCGCTCGCACACCCCCACTCAGCCGGCAGACTCCATGTCCGCGTCCGGCATGGCCCCGCGCCCTCCAGCCGGCGAACACCGTGTCCGCGCCTGGTACCCTCGACATCACCGTCGGCTTCTTCATCAACAACAAGACTCTTCGCCCAACTTTTCCAAGTTGCGCAGAGGCTCAGAGGCTACACCCAGTGGCTGTGCTCATGCGCCCCCACTCTACCGACGGACTCCATGTCCGCGCCCGGCACCCTCGACATCATCGTTAGCTTCATCATCAATAGCAAGCCCTCCGCCCAACTTTTCCAAGTTGCCCGGAGGCTCGGAGGCTACACCGAGTGGGTGCGCTCGCGCCCCCCCCCCCACTTGGAACACGCCACGCCCGTTGAACGTGCATCGCCGGCTGCAACAGGCATCCTCAACGCCATCATCTGCACCAACAACCACGAAGACCCTCCGCCCAACTTTTCGATGTTGCCCGAAGGCTCAAAGGCTACACCCAGTGGGTGCGCTCGCGCGCCCCACCGGTAGCAAGCCGCACCGGCTACGGTCCGCAGCCGGCCATCATCGACATCTACTGCTTCATCGACGCCTGCCAGAACCCTCCGCGCAACTTTTCAAAGTTGCTCGGAGGCTCGGAGGCTACTATCGGGGGTATGACCCTCGGGTTGGCCCAAGGCAATGAATGACGCTTCAAAAACATTGGGGAGACCAGCGCCCCGGTCCGGTTATCTGGCCACCCCGGCCGGCTCGCCATTCCGGCTACCTGGGTGGCTCCCTGTCTGGTTGCTCCAACCGACCTACTACGCGACTGCATCAACCCGATACCGACAAGACGGCCATACCGCGACCACTGCTGCTGATAAAACATACACTATTCACTCATCATACACGACATCATGTACAATGCTACTTGTCCCTAGGCACTAGTGTATAAAGTGACCCAAGGGAGGCACTTACTTGTGCAAGAGGTCACTCCCTTGGCCAAGAAGGCATTGCCTTGGCCAAGGGGATACACACCCATCGCACACATAAAATCTCCATCCATCCATCCACTCACGGCTCCCTGGCCACACATGCATTCGGCCACAAGCCACAAGGCACACATGCCCACTCACTCCCTCATTCTTACACACTCATGTACATGGAGACAATCCTGTAGATGCTTTCTTCTGACTTCTCTAAATACAGCTCCAGGAGAAACTCTTTACTTCCAGACATGTACATCGCATATATATTCAGACATGCAGGAGTAGGGGTATTATCTCTCAAGAGAGCCCCGAACCTGGGTAAACCACCGCGTGATATTTGCCCAATCCCGTCCCCGGATCTCCACAGCAGTCTTGCCCTCACCTCAAGCCACCCCGTGGCATCTGTCGTCTCATGAACCCGCCCGCGAGATAACCATGACATCCGTGGTGTGGGTACACTATACTAACCTCTGCAGAGTGTATATTAAATCCACCGATAGCCGCGCCCGCGGATATGGGCCCAGTTAGTAGTCGGTTACACTATGGGTCAATAATAATAATAATAATAATAATAATAATAATAATAATAATGTGATTAAGAACAACCCTGGTTTGATGATGAGAAAGAGATTGGTTGTGATCGAGAGAGGATCACAGAGGTATCATGGATACCGAAGTTGGTTGATCTTTATGTGATCGTGAGAGGATCACCGTGGTATCGAGGATACCGAGTTGATGGATATTTGTGATGTTGTGCGAGAGTCACGGGTAAAGGTCAAGCTCCTTGTGGTAATGTAATGATTACTACGGTATGGTAATACCAAGCTTGATTGGATCCTGAGATGATCATGTGATGTTCGCGATGGTAAGCTTATACATGTGATGGTTACGAGGTAACCCGAGAAGAGTAAGTTGGTGCATGATAGCGTCATCATGTTGCATGCTAGTAACATCATGTTCATATGTTCATGCCATGCTCATATTGTTCTAGCTGTATCATGTTAATCTTGTTCATGCTATGATTGATCTATTAGTATCATGTTAATCCTTGTTAATCGGTAATTGCCATGTTGTTGTTTGTCTTGATTGCTCTTGGTTGCTATGAGCTTGCAAGTACATTCAATGTATTGACCTGGCGTGTCATGCCAGTTTGCAGGTCAAGCCGGATTTGATTGCTTGTTTGCCGTGTGTCCCTTGTTTGCGAGCTAGGATAAGTGTTCTAGCCAGAGTCCCTGTGGAGTGGAGTTCATCACTGTTGTCGTTGTTCCGCTGCTAGAGTTATCCCATTCCTTCGTGTTGTTCTGCTGCTTGCATGGAGTGATAACCAACAAGTATAGGGGATTGCAACAGTTTTCGAGGGTAGAGTATTCAACCCAAATTTATTGATTCGACACAAGGGGAGCCAAAGAATATTCTCAAGTATTAGTAGCTGAGTTGTCAGTTCAACCACACCTGGAAACTTAATATCTGCAGCAAGGTATTTAGTAGCAAAGTAATATGATAGTAGTGGTAACGGTAGCAAAAGTAATATTTTTGGTTTTATAGTGATTGTAACAGTAGCAACGGAAAAGTAAATAAGCGAAGAACAATATATGAAAAGCTCGTAGGCAATGGACCAGTGATGGGTGATTATGTCGGATGCAATTCCTCATGCAATAGTTGTAACATAGGGTGACAAAGAACTAGCTCCAGTTTGTCAATATAATGTAGGCATGTATTCTGAATATAGTCATACGTGCTTATGGAAAAGAAATTGCATGCCATCTTTTGTCCTACCCTCCCGTGGCTGCGGGGTCCTATCGGAAACTCAGGGATATTAAGGCCTCCTTTTAATAGAGTACCGGACCAAAGCATTAACACTTAGTGAATACATGAACTCCTCAAACTACGATCATCACCGGTAAGCATCCCGATTATTGTCACTTCAGGGTTAACGGATCATAACACATAATAGGTGACTATAGACTTGCAAGATAGGATCGAGAACGCACATATAGTTATGAAAACATAATAGGTTCAGATCTGAAATCATGGCACTCGGGCTCTAGTGATAAGCATTAAGCATAGCAAAGTCATAGCAACATCAATCTCAGAACATAATGGATACTGGGGATCAAACCCTAACAAAACTAACTTGATTACATGATAAATATGATCCAACCCATCACCGTCCAGGAAGCCTACGATGGAATTACTCACACACGATGGTGAGCATCATGAAATTGGTGATGGAGGAAGGTTGATGATGACGATGGCATCGGATTCCCCTCTCCGAAGCCCCGAACGGACTCCAGATCAGCCCTCCCGAGAGAATTTAGGGCTTGGCAGCGGCTCCATATCGTAAAACGCGATGAATCCTTCTCTCTAGTTTTTTCTCCCCGAACACGAATATATAGAGTTGGAGTTGAGGTCAGAGGAGCACCAGGGGGCCCATGAGGCAAGGGGGCGCGCCTAGGGGGGTAGGCGCGCCCCCACCCTCGTGGACAGGGTGTGGGCCCCCTGGCCTTGATTCTTTTACCAGTATTTTTTATATATTCCAAAAATAACCTCCGTTGATTTTCAGGTCATTCCAAGAACTTTTATTTTTGCACAAAAATAATACCATGGCAATTCTGCTGAAAACAACGTTAGTCCGGGTTAGTTCCATTCAAATCATGCAAGTTAGAGTCCAAAACAAGGGCAAAAGTGTTTGGAAAAGTAGATATGTTGGAGACGTATCAACTCCCCCAAGCTTAAACCTCTGCTTGTCCGCAAGAAATTCAGTTGATAAACTGAAAGTGATAAAGAAAAACTTTTAGAAACTCTGTTTGCTCTTGGTGTTGTAAAGATGTAAAGCCAACATTCAAGTTTTCAGCAAAGATTATGAACTAACCATTTTCACAATAACATTTAGGTCTCATGATTACTCATTTCAATGGCATAATCAACTAGAGAGCAACAATAATAACTCTTGGACAACAACACTTTCTCAAAAAAATCATAATATGATATAACAAGATGCTATCTCGCTAGCCCTTTCTAAGACCGCAAAACATAAATGCACAGCACCCCTGAAGATCAAGGGCTGACTGGAAATTGTAATTCATGGTAAAAGAGATCAAGCCAAGTCATACTCAATGTAAACTAACAATAATACAGGAAAATGATGACAGTGCTCTCCAACTGGTGCTTTTTAATAAGAGGATGATGACTCAACATAAAATTAAATGGATAGGCCCTTCACAGAGTGAAGCAAGGATTTGTAGAGGTGCTAGAGCTCGATTTTGAAATAGAGATGAATAATATTTTGAGTGGTATACTTTCATTGTCAACATAACAACTGAGAGATCTCGATATCTTCCATGCTACACACATTATAGGCGGTTCCCGAGAAGAATGGTAAAGTTTATACTCCCCCACCACCAACAAGCTTCAATCCATGGCTTGCTCGAAACAACGAGTGCCTCCAACTAACAACGATCCTGGGCAAGTTTTGTTTGCAATTAATTTGATTTGATTTGAGCATGGGACTGGGCATCCCGGTGACCAGCCATTTTCTCGTGAATGAGGAGCGGAGTCCGCTCCTCTTGAGAATAACCTGCCTAGCATGGAAGATACAAACAGCCCTAGTTGATACATGAGCTATTCGAGCATACAGAACAAAATGTTTATTTGAAGGTTTAGAGTTTGGCACATACAAATTTACTTGGAACGGCAGATAGATACCACATATAGGAAGGTATGGTGGACTCATATGTAATAACTTTTGGGGTTTATGGAGTTGGATGCACAAGCAGTATTCCCGCTTAGTACAAGTGAAGGCTAGAAAGAGACTGGGAAGCGACCAGCTAGAGAGCGACAACATTCATGAAAAAGCATTAAAATTAATCAACACTGAATGCAAGCATGATTAGGATATAATTCACCATGAACATAAATATCGTGGAGGCTATGTTGATTTTGTTTCAACTACATGCGTGAACATGTGCCAAGTCAAGCCACTCGAACCGTTCAAAGGAGGATAGCACCCTATCATACCACATCACAACCATTGTAATAGCATGTTGACACGCAAGGTAAACCATTATAAACTCCTAGCTACTTAAGCATGGCATGAGCAACTATAATCTCTAATTGTCATTGCAAACATGTTTCATTCATAATAGGCTGAATCAGGAATGATGAACTAACCATATTTACAAAAACAAGAGAGGTCGAGTTCATACCAGCTTTTCTCATCTCAACCAGTTCATCATATATCGTCATTATTGCTTTTCACTTGCACGACCGAATAGTGTGCATAGTAATAATAGTGCACGTGCATTGGACTAAGCTGGAATTTGCAAGCATTCAATACATGGGAGAAGACAAGGTAATATGGGCTCTTTGTTAGATCAACAATAATGCATATGAGAGCCACTCAACATTTTCATCACGGTTTTCTCCTCTCGACCCCCAAAGAAAAGAAAGAAACAAAACTATTTACACGGGAAAGCTCCCAACAAGCAAAAGAAGAGCGAGAAATCTTTTTGGGTTTTCTTTTTAATTATTACTACTACAAGCATGGAAAGTAAACTAGCTAAAAGCTACAACTATTTTTTTGTTTTTCTTAAGGTTTTTCAAACACACAAGAAGAAAGCTTAAAAAGAAAATAAACTAGCATGGATTATAAAGTGAAAAAGTATGAGCACCGACAACTAGCATGAGTGTGTGAACATGAATGTAATGTCGGTGAGAAATACGTACTCCCCCAAGCTTAGGCTTTTGGCCTAAGTTGGTCTATGCCCATGGATCAAAGTTGTAGCTGGGGTCGTACTGAGATGCAGCGGCAATTGCCTCATGATCTGCAGCTTGGACGCGGGCTGCCTCCGTCCTCCTCTCATACTTGCTCGCCTTCTCCCGGGTTATAACATATCTCCCTTTTGTCTAAAAATCAAAGAAAGCAGGAGCAGGGAGAGCAACGTGGATGGTCTGCAGTCTGTCAAAGATTAGTCGGTACTGGAGGAACTGATCATTCCTCTCAACAAACTGATGACGAACCATAGCATTATAATCTAGGTAAGAAGGAGGCAACTCAATATCATCCCCACGTATGGGTATACCAATAAAGTTAGCTACACAAGTTGCATAAATTCCACCAAACAAATCTCCAGTTAAACCATTAAGATGCAATCTACGTGCAACAATAGCCCCCAAGTTGTATTGTTTATTTCCTAATACAACACTCTTGAGAACACTAAGATTAGGAACACACATGTGACAAGCCTCATCCTTACCATTAATGCATCTACCCATGAAGAGAGAAAAATAATGTATGGCAGGAAAATGAATGCTCCCTATGGTAGCTTGTGTTACTTCTCTAGATTCCCGCACAGTAATACTAGCAAGAAATTCTTTCAATTCAGATTTGCGAGGTTCACTAGCACTACCCGACTGCGGGAGTTTACAAGCAGTATTAAAATCTTCTAAGTCCATGGTATAAGATTTATCATAAAGATCAAATAGGACATTGTGAGAGTTGTGTGAGGATGTAAATTTAAACCTTCTCACATATGAATCAGTTAACTAGAGGTATTGCCGGCACTTATCTGCCTCGAAGCTCTCAAGGTCGGCGTTACGCACATATGCATCAAATTCTTCCTTGATGCCTGACTGGACCATGAAATCCTCTGACGGCCATTCACAAGGCCGCACTTGAGCCTCCCTTGGTAGTTCATTGTCTAGCTCGCGTATTGCGGGCCTTGGGTCTTGCTTCCTTGAGGAGCCACCTTGGTACATTTTCCTAAACATATTTCTTCCTCTGAAAAATTTCTGAAATTTTTAGTGACTCAAAATAAAAGTGAACCAAACTACTCCTACAAGTGCCTAGAGGCTATATCATGCATTAAAACTACTTTTGACCACATAAATTTGACATGCAAGCTCAAGAACGGGGTCACCTAAGCAGCAAAATTTGCAATAAATAAAGCACTAGAACAAAAACTAATTGGACCATTGGACGAGTCACATAAAATATGCTTATCTTGATGAGAAAAAGATATATCCTGTTATTATTAGTGCTAACCTTTCAGAGCATGAGGAAGAGAGATTATTGAAAACTCTGAAGAAGCACCGTGCTGCTATTGGGTATACTCTTGATGATCTTAAGGGCATTAGTCCCACTCTATGTCAACATAAAATAAATTTGGAAGAAGATGCTAAACCAGTTTGTGATCATCAACGACGGCTGAATCCTAAATTGAAAGAAGTGGTAAGAAAGGAAATACTGAAGCTCCCTGAGGCAGGTATAATCTATCCCGTTCCTGATAGTCAGTGGGTAAGTCCTCTCCATTGTGTCCCTAAGAAGGGAGGTATTACTGTCGTTCCAAATGATAAAGATGAATTGATTCCTCAAAGAATTATTGTAGGTTATAGGATGGTAATTGATTTCCGCAAATTAAATAAACCACTAAAAAGGATCATTACCCCTTACCTTTTATCGATCAAATGCTAGAAAGAATATCCAAACATACACATTTTTGCTTTCTGGATGGTTATTCTGGATTCTCTGAAAAACCTGTCTCAGCCAAGGATCAATCAAAGATTACTTTTACTTGTCCTTTTGGTACTTTTTCTTATAGACGTATGCCTTTTGGTTTATGTAATGCACCTGCTACCTTTCAAAGATGCATGATGGCTATATTCTCTGACTTTTGTGAAAAGATTTGTGAGGTCTTCATGGACGATTTCTCCGTCTATGGATCCTCTTTTGATGACTGCTTAAGCAACCTTGATCGAGTTTTGCAGAGATGTGAAGAAACTAATCTTGTCTTGACATGGGAAAAGTGCCACTTTATGGTTAATGAAGGTATTGTCTTGGGGCATAAAGTTTCTGAAAGAGGTATTGAGGTTGATAAAGCCAAGGTTGATGCCCCAAGGACATCAAAGGTATAAGAAGTTTCCTTGGTCACGCCGGATTTTATAGGAGGTTCATTAAGGACTTCTCAAAAAATTCTCGGCCTCTGACTAATTTATTAGAAAAAGATATACCATTTGTCTTTGATGATGATTGTGTATTAGCATTTGAAATACTTAAGAAAGCATTGATCTCTGCACCTATTGTTCATCCACCTGATTGGAATTTACCCTTTGAAATTATGTGTGATGCTAGTGATTATGCTGTAGGTGTTGTTCTAGGACAAAGAGTTGATAAGAAATTAAATGTTATTCAATATGCTAGTAAAACCCTAGACAATGCTCAAGGAAATTATGCTACTACTGAAAAAGAATTCTTAGTAGTCGTATTTGCTTGTGATAAGTTCAGAACTTATATTGTTGATTCTAAAGTAGCTATTCACACTGATCATGCTGCTATTAAATATCTTATGGAAAAGAAAGATGCTAAACCTAGACTTATTCGATGGGTTCTCTTGCTACAAGAATTAGATTTACATATTGTTGATAGAAAGGGAGCTGAGAACCCCGTTGCAGACAACTTGTGTAGGTTAGAAAATGTGGTTGATGACCCACTACCTATTGATGATAGCTTTCCTGATGAGTAATTAAATGTCATAAATACTTCTGATACTGCTCCATGGTATGCTGATTATGCTAATTACATTGTTGATAAGTTTATACCATCTAGTTTCACATACCAGCAAAAGAAAAAGTTCTTCTATGATTTGAGGCATTACTTTTGGGATGACCCACATGTTTATAAAGAAGGAGTAGATGGTGTTATTAGACGTTGTGTACCTGAGCATGAACAGGAACAGATCATACGCAAGTGTCACTCCGAAGCTTATGGGGGACACGATGCTGGAGATAGAACTGCACATAAGGTATTGCAATCTGGTTTTTATTGGCCTACTCTCTTCAAGGATGCCCTTAAGTTTGTCTTATCTTTTGATGAATGTCAAAGAATTGGTAATATTATTAGACGTCAGGAAATGCCTATGAATTATTCACTTGTTATTGAACCATTTGCTGTTTGGGGCTTTGATTATATGGGACCTTTTCCTTCCTCTAATGGATATACACATATTTTAGTTGCTGTTGATTACGTTACTAAGTGGGTAGAAGCTATTCCAACTAGTAGTGCTGATCATAATACTTCTATTAATATGCTTAAAGAAGTTATTTTTCCAAGATTTGGACTGTAACGTCTCAAAATTCTAAATTTTGGAATGTTACAATAAATAGATAGATTTGATTGACTGAGTGTAATTGAGTGAAATTCGAAACTTTTTGAAAGTTAAATGAGAGGGAATAAAAGGACTTTCCCAAACTTTCATTTTGCATTTATGATCTCCATGAATTCAAATTCTTTTCAAATACAAAACCCTCGAGAGAAGATGACATGACTTCTTCCATTTAAATAAATGAATAGGGTTTTGAAAAGATTTGAATTTTATTTGGAAATATTTTTAATTCAGAAACTTCAAGCAACTCAATGATTTTCATGAGAGAAGATAAAATGAATTTTTCAAATTATATGAAATATGAGTTGGGAGTTTCAAAGAATTAAATTCAAAGTCCTTTTGGAAATTATTTTCAAATTGGAGTTATTTTGTTTTATTCAAATTATTTTTCTCCAAAAATAAAATACATGGAAAATAGGGTAACATGATTCCCTACAATAGAAAATTGGAGAGAAATAAATTTGAATTCAGTTTGGAATTTTTAAAATGATTTTGTTGGATTTTATTAGACCAGTAGCACTCTTTGAATGATCTGATTTTGTGTGGATTTTATTTGGCATTATAAAAATGTTCATGTCGTAGAAAATCTTTTTCTGAAAATTTTGATATATTATATGCCTATATAATATATTTGTTTATTCTGTTTTTATTTGTGCAGAAAATGTTTTTTTAAACTTCCTCCTCCGCCGAACTGGGCCGGCCCAGCTAGTCGCCAGGCCACGGCCCAGCCTGGCCCACGCCCTAGCGCCGCTCGTCCTCGAGCTCCCGCCGCAGTCCCGCTTGGGCACGACGCCCCGTCGACCTCGACGGCCGTGCCTCCTCCGGCCTCCTCCTGCCTCCTCCCCCACGCCACCCCTCGACCCCCTATAAAGCCGCAGCCCCGGGCCTAGTCCCCCTCTCTGCTCGCGCCGCCGCTCGCCTCCTCGCCGCGTTGCGCCACTGCCACCGCCAGATCCGTCGTGCCGCCGCCCGCTGCTGCTGCTCCGCGCTTCGCCTCGCCGCTGCCCGCGCCGCCCTCTGCCGCATCCGCCGCTCGCCTACGCCGCCGCCCGCGTCTCGGCCCGTCGCCGGAACCGCCGCCGACATCGCCGGACTCGCTAACTGCCGGCGGCGGTTTTTGATGGAAAACCGCCCCGAACCAGTAACCACCCCGGTTTAATCTCGGTTTAGTCCGGTTCTTTTAAAAAAAACCTAGATCGTTCTTTTATAAAACCGATTTTCTTTTAGAAGGATCTATTTAGAGAACGTTCGTTGGTTAGGTTTAGAAAACGAACATTCACTTTTTAGTCTTTTCCTTTTTCTGTTAGTTCTAGACAGGGACTTCTTTGTAGATGTTTTATTTACAGTTTAGCCCCTGATCTCGAAACAATCACTACTTTTTACTCGTTTGTCCAAATCCAACGAAACCAATGCCCACTTCTTCGTTATGATTCCCTCTATCCAGTAAAACAACTTAAACATGTTTTTGAAAGGTTTAAAATTTGAATTAGACCAGATTTGAATTCAAACTTCATTTGATCATAACTTGAGGTTTGTAGCTCCGTTTGAGTTGATTCTTTTTGCAAATCAAAGCTCTTGACCTAAACTTTCTGATAAGGCCAAATACACATAATTTTGGTACTGTTAGAAATAGTTTTATGTTGCAAGATTTATTTGCTTGGCTTTGATGTTTTCCGAATTGTTCTTCGTTCTTTCCGACCCTTTTGAGTGATTGCTTATGTGTGGTTACTATTGCTTGCTTACGATAGATTGACCGGAGTGTGATGAGTAGATCTATCAAGAGTTTTGAGTGCGAATCATCTTCATCAACATGCCAGGCAAGTTCACACTTTGATCATATCCCCCGTCATACCCAGTTTTTATGCATTAGTTTCACCCTCAAGCATTGCACGAGTAGGATTGATAACATGTGGGTATTGGGAAGTAGTTGATGAGGTAGGAACCTATTGCCCTACATTCAAACCTTGGGAGTTACTTTTACGTTATGCTTATATTGCCATGCTATGCTCGTAGATGTGGATTGGGTTTGAGAGTATTCATGACCGATGAGAGATTGTTAATTAATGGTTTACTTAAGGTGGCAACTTTAACACACATCTGGGTGGATTGAGGCACCTGGGTATTCCAGTGATTGCCTGTTTGGGCACTTGGGTATTCCAGGATTGCCTGTTTTTTTATGGACCGCCACCCAGGGTCAAAGGGATCATGAGATTATTCATACTAGAAACATCCATGTGCAGCCACAAGCTACTATGGGCTCTAGCATAGTTGATTAAGTCGTGCGAACTCTTACAGTGGTAGACTAGCAGATGTAGGGGAAAGTAGGTGTAACGGTCTACCCGATCGTAAGGTGCTAGCGCTTCTGAAAAACTATGTCTCGGTCATCCGTTTCTCAAACACCATGTAGTGCGAGAATCCCAATGGAGGAGATCGAGTCTTGTGGGGAGAAGTGTGCAAACCTCTCCAGAGTGTATAAACTAATCATGCTTAGTCGTGTCCCCGGTTATGGACGTCTTTTTTTAGCATCTTGAGTATCTAGTAATTGGATTATCATGTGAATCTCATCATGTTACTTTAAATTAATTTTGTTGGGTTTAATGATGTTACTTAATTGGGATTGAGAATGCTGTCAACCATTCTCAATGTTCAACAACCACCATGATAGTTAAATAAAAAAATTACTCCTTTGCAGTAGGGAAAAATTGGCTTTTCGCAAAAACATTATAACCATAGAGCTTTTCCACCAGCCAAATATGCATGAAGAGCTAGCCATTGTTCATCATTTCTCTCTATGGTGTGAATTTGCCAATACATTCAATGTACTGACCCTTTGTGGCTGCAACGTATCATGTTGCAGGAAATCTTACGACGAGTAAGTGATACGTTAGGGTTACGATTTCTACACTCAACTTTGCCGTTGTTGTTGATGGGAATCCACAACCTTGTTACTTCCGCTATTTGGATTGAGGTAATAGTAATTATGTTACTTTTACATGTGATTTACCTCTGCTATAAATCCTCGAGTACTGTGTGTGTCAGCATATTGATCTAGGGATGACACTTAAGCACAGAGTCTTGATCCATTCGGGTCGGGTCGCTACAAGATGGTATCAAAGCACATGTTGACTGTAGGTAGTGAGCCCTAGAAACTGGCAAGCCCATAGGAAAGATTTTTCTCTACAACTTTCTTTTCAAAATGATCTTTTACCTCTGTTTTCTTCTAAGCATATTCAAATATTCCCTTTTAGTGAGACCATACTCCTTTTCCCTTTTGACCACTCAAAGATTCGACTGGTGAGACCACTCCAAGAGGTACAAAATATCGGACAACTAAGACCACTTCGAAATGAAGAGGATTTTACTGTGTATTATAATAATGGAAACTACAATGGTTGAAGACTCCAAAGACTAGGAGAATTTGAAGGCCCTATAGAATTTTTCAGATTTGTATGACCAAAGAAGGCACCCCTTATGGAACTAGGCAGACTATTGAAGCTGTCAATACCCGAGATCAATGTGTATCGGAGAAAGACCGGAACATGGAGCATGAGAACTTGAAGTTTTGTCAGGAAAACCCTAAGGCAGGAGATATCAATTATGCAAGATAGCTCATGACAATGACAAGGGCATAAACACGGTTATCCGTGATGTCATCGCCACTGATACTATGATCACCGAGCTGAGCTAAGCATGCATTTCTTCGGAAGGATTGGATGGTAGAAGGCTGATGGAGGATCTATCAGCAAAAGATGAAGTTTTAACCTTAGCTGATGTAATACCGGGATCTGGAGTATTACATCAAGGATTTTAAGATGGACTTGTAGGAAGTCATATTTCCAAGAAGCTGAAAGTAGTCAAGTTGGAGGAGCTACAACCTCGAGATACCGGAGAATTGTCAGGAACTGAAGGACAGTAGGATCATGGTCTATGACAAGGATGTTGAAACCTAGAAGTTGGAATGAAACTACAGAATATTAAAGGATGTCACGAGAGACTTCACGTCAACAGAGATGATCTGGCAGAAGGATTTGAGAAAGACAAGCATGATCGAAAGAAGCCATCGAAGACAGGAACAAGACTTTAAGAGTTTTGGCGATGTTGACCTTTAGAAGACCAAACCCCTGTTATATACCTACGTTAGATGCGACGATTGTGAGCTGTCATTTGTTTGATGCTTTTCGAGAGCCACAATAAAAATCTGTCTTTTCAAAACTATTGTTTGTATTGTGTGTATCCCTCTCCCTCTCTCTTATCTCACCCCAAACCCTTGCACCCAATAGAGGATGAATGGAGGTGAGCTTGTACTTTCTGGACCGATGAGTCAGTTGGAGACAGACCGATGGATTAAGAACATGGAGGATCACATGGAGAATAACCCTATAGTTGGACATGATATGACCCAGCATGCTCTTCAGTGCTTTGAAAGAGGTGCTGCTACTTGGTGGAGGATGTATCAAACCATCAATGGATGGCAAGGAGCAACCACTTGGAAAGAATTTAAGTTGACTTTGCCAAAGTCTCGGATTGTGTCCTAGAAGTTGAAGCCTTATGGAAAGGATATGCAGAAACCTTGTGCATGCAAGATTTGTGGAGAAATAGGACACACCCATAAAGAACACAAGGGTGAATGCCCAAATTGTGAAGGAAGTCACCCAGTTGAAGAATGCCCAACTAGGCAGATTACTTGTTTCTTGTGTGAAGGGACTACCCACTATCCTGCTCAGTGTCACATTTACCCCATGGTACAACAAACGATCCAGCAGAAGAAAGAAGTAATGAAAGGAGCCCTCATGGAAATTTTAGAAGAAACTTTGATGAAGGAAGGGATGGAGGACACACCTAAATAAGACCCGAGTAAACCCTGCACTAAGACTTGCTATTCATGTGGAGAAGGACACATCTCCCAAAATTGTTTGAATGGGGATCTAGTAGTATTCCCTGTCGGCGTTCTGGGAACGGGGGTCCCCAGACTTGCCTGCCTGCGGCCTGCGGCGTGGCTCGAAGGAGGCCCAGCATGGCCCATCTTCATCAACACAAGACTCAAGACCCTCGCGAGGGGCCAAGCCTCGCGGGGCGGACGACACGGCGCATCCTCAGGCGCAGCCTCCTCAGGCTGGCTCGCGAGGAGGCGGAGAAATCAAGGCGGGGTACCTCGCGAGGTGCCCATGCCGCAAGCCATGACGACTCAGGGCGCCACGCGGGCGCAAGCGCACGCAGCGTCCTTCTTTCCTCTTTGGTGCAAAGGGGGCAAGCGCAGCCGTGGAGTACCGAGGCATCAGGCAAAGGTTGCCATTTCGGTGCAACAAGACCAAGACCAGGCGGACTACGAGAAGGAGGTCACCATGGAGCCCAACACGGCGTCACCGTAGAGCCTTTCGCAGGCGAAGACCAACTTTAGTCAGGATAAGTGTACTTGTTGTTCCCCTTCAAATTAGCCCGCCATTGTTGGCACCCTTCCCGCTCAATATTTGGGAAGAGGACCAGGGCCTCTATAAATAGGACCGGCCACCCACGTAGCAAGGGGTTCGGTTCGTTCGGTTGGCCCAGCTAGCAAGCAGAGAGAGTGAGTGTGAGAAGGAGAGAAGGGTGGATGAACTCCTCCTAGCAGTTCATCGCCCCAGCCAAGAACAAACCCTCGCGAGGCTGTTCTTCCCTGTATTGTTCATCATCATCAGCCCCAAGAGGCAATCCACCCACCACACACTGGAGTAGGGTATTACACCACAATGGTGGCCCGAACCAGTATAAACCTTGCGTCTCTTGTGCAGCTCTTTTAGCAGTTTAGACCTTTGCGAGACGGGGAGGTAGAGGGCGCGATCTCTGCACACACCCCAGTGTTCGAACCTTAAGGGTCTGTCGGAACCCGTGATCCGACATTTTGGCGCGCCAGGTAGGGGTGCGCCGGAATCTGTCCTCCACCACTCTGTTCTCCTCCGACCGTCGCGTCCATGTCCGACGCTCGTCGGGCCCGCGCCAAGCGTCGGGCCACCATTGTTTCTCGCGTCGCCCAGACGGCCCCCGTCGATGGGCGCCCTCGTCGTTCCCCGTCGCCCGCCGTCAACACCGCCACCGGCCCGGCGGGGGGCGAGCAGCAAGCGTCGTCTCAACATCCGTCCATGCGCCAAGACGGCCGCACCGCTACTCCATCGCTCGCACCAGCCGGTTCTTCGTCCCGCGCGCTCCGCGCACCCTTGGAGGCTCGAGCTGCGCTCCTCGCGGCAAACGAGCTCCTGCGCTACCGCCCATCGACGACATCTATGAAGAGTGGCTCGACCGCGTCACCGAGCTTGTCCGCGCCGCAGGGGGCTCTTCCACGCCATCCGTTCCTCTGCGCCACACCCCGCCCCGCGCGGGCAACGAAGCTCCAGAGGCCCACCAGCCGCCTCCTCTCCAAGAAGATGCCATGGCTCCAAGGCGCGTGGCCCTGGGCGGAACCCGCTCCATCAGGTGCCAGCGCAACAAGAACGGAGCTGCCAAGAAGTCCCTCGCCCGCAAGGAGCTGCCCGGGCGCTCCCTGCTCCGGCACGCCGCGACCCTGCTCTAGCTCCGGTGCTCCAAGACCACACTCTGCTCCTAGCTGCAACGCGTGAGGACCCTCAAGACCAAGCGCTCCACCAGCCGAAGCCTTTCGTGGCCACCGCCGGTTGCCGCGCCTACACCACCGATCTGCGCAGCGTCGCGTGGCCCGGCAAGTTCAAGCCAGACCTGCCTCCTCGCTACGATGGCACAACTAACCCCGCAGAGTTCCTCCAGCTCTATGAGCTGGGCCTCGAGGCTGCCAGCGGGGATGAAAAGGTCATGGCGAACTGGTTCCCCATGGCGCTCAAGGAAGGAGCTCGAACCTGGCTCCTGAATCTGGCTCCGGGCATGATCTCTTCCTGGGACTAGATGCGCACCCGCTTCATCGCCAACTTCCAAGGTACTCGCGACCGGCCACCCGCCGTGAGCGACATGCGCCGCGTCAAGCAACAACCCGGAGAGACCCTGCAAAAGTACATCCAGCGCTTCAACAGTGCGCGCCTCAAGATCCCCAAGGTGTCCGAGGAAGCCATCATCTCGGCCTTCTCCGATGGTGTGCGTGATGTCAAGATGAAGGAGGAGCTGGCGATGCATGAAGACCTCTGCACCTCCCTGGAGTTGTTCAACTTGGCGAACAACTGCGCTAGGGCTGAGGAGGGACGTCTCTCCCTCCTCGAGCTACCTGCCGTGGACCCAGAAGAGAAGAAGCCCAAGGCCAAGGACGTGAAGCGCAAGGGGGCTGCCGTACTCGCGGCAGAACCAGACACCAAGCGGGGCAAGGATCTGCCCGAATCCTCCAGGGGCAGCCAGTACTGTGTGTACCACGACCTCCACACCCACAACACCAACGAATGCCAGGAACTCCGCGCCGTGCGAGAAGGAAGGATCGGCCGTCGCCCTGACCGTGCTGACTGGGGCTACGGCCGAGGAGGAGGAAGAAACCCAGGACGCTGGGAAGATCGCGGCCCGCGCCAGGGGTGGCGCGACCAGCCTGACGAGGACCGCTGGCGGGACCTGCCTCGCGAGGGGGACTCGAGGGATCAGCCTCGTGAGGATCGCCCTCATGGCAACGCAGGCCTACCTCCACTGCCGCCTCAGCCAAGGAGGAACGAAGACCGCCATCAAGACGAGGGGGCTGGGGGCTTCCAAGAGCCGCGCGCAATCGCCTGCATCCTGGGCGGAGCTCAAGCCCCAGCCTCTCAACGTATCTTCAAGCAGTTTTCCCGTGAAGTGAATGTAGTTCTCCCCAAGCTCAAAGCAACGCGCCCCCTCAGGTGGTCGGCATGCGCCATCACGTTCAGCTCAGCGGACCAGCTCAAGTGCGCGGCCACGGGCGGAGTCCTCCCGATGCTTTGCTCCCCAGTCATCAGCAACGTGCTGGTCACCAAGACCCTCATCGACGGAGGGGCGGGGCTCAACGTCCTGTCCGTGGAAACATTCAACAATCTCCAAGTACCCTATGACCAGCTTCAGCCAACCAAGCCCTTCTCTGGAATCACCGACGGTTCCACTGTCCCGATCGGGCAGGTCCGCCTCCCTGTCACCTTCGGGGCTCGCAGCAACTACCGCACCGAGCTCATCGACTTTGACGTCGCCCACATCCGCCTACCGTACAACGCCGTCATCGGGTACCCAGCGCTGGCCAAGTTCATGGCCATGACTCACCACGGCTACAACGTCCTCAAGATGCCAGGAAGTGGCAGCGTCATCACGGTGCCTTGTGAAGAGAAGGATGCAGTGTGCTCCCTGGAGCGAGCCTATCAGGTCGTGTCGCTAGAAGACCCAGATCGCGGAAGCAGGAGGCTTCCTGAGACCACCCCCAAGAAGAAGAAGACGTCATCAGGCTCAGCCCCTCAGGAGGCAGGCCCTTCAGGGCCCGTGTCAGCCAAGGGGGACCCCCCATCCATCACATAGGAAAGCGCGCCCGGCGCCCTCCTCAGGCAGGGCTCGGGGCTCTCACCTAGAGGGCCACCGACCTAGCCAAGGTCACGAGGGAGGCGCTTGGGCACCATGTGGAGGCACGCTTCGAAGCACGTTTCCCTCGAGAAGGAGCCAGGCAAGGAAGGTCAGACCAGCAGGAGTTCGTTAACAAGGCCATTCAAGAACTACAGGAGTCAACGATCATGAGAGGTTGCCGCCGTCTACCAGCTGTGGCCCCACATCTAGGCGAGGATGATGGGCTGCGCGTCTGGTCGACGTACCAGGGCTCAATCAGATCGCCACGACGGAGCGTCTCTGGCCCTCGCAAGTGGGGCGCTACGGGGGTCCACCCCACAGGTATGTTCACATGCCTTACGGCCTGCCGAGCATGGCTGCGGCATACCAGTGCCTCATGATGGGCATCATGGAGGCTCAGGAAGACAGGCGTTCCGTGGCCTTGGCGGAGGTGAAGACAGCTCGCGAGGAGTCACCAGTGCCTCCGGAGCCTCCTGAGGCCCCGGGGCCTGGGGGCTCGTGAGGACCGGCTTCCGCAGCCCACCGAGTCTGCTGCACCAACGCCACTTCACCGACGACATCCTCAGGTGACATCTTTCAAGCTTCATTCCCAGCTGAGCACCCTCCCAGGGTTGCATCACTCCCAGGCCGCGTGGGTCCATCCCTACGGCATGTATCCCCTTTTATTTTTCGGTCGTTAGTTTGCCTTGATGGGGGCGCCCCTCGGGCTGTATCATCGCCAAGCCGCTCGGGCTAGGCCCAGCGGCGTGTATGTCCCTCGCGTTTATTTCCAACTATGCATTCGCCTGTCACGCTTGATTGCTTGATGCCTGTCTGCAGCATCCCTTCTTCTCCATATCGGCCACTTGCACGTTAAAGGGGGGGTGCCTGAGCATCGCGACTCAGGGCTCTTACTGGCTCTCCAGCCCTCACCCTCTGGCCTTGTCCACGGCATCGTGACCTGGCATACCAGCGATGGCTGAGACAAGCTCGAAGGCCGGGACCCGAGGACGTAGAGTACCGGCATCTAACCAAATTTTGCAGGGACACATTTCAAGATACGGCCCAGTGCCAGGCGCAACCCGCCTAGAGGTAGGGCCTCGTGAGTCCCGCGCTGGCTCACGGGTGCCCTGATACACCTCACCTGCCCCAACCAGCGAGCTCTTGAGCGACTAACGAACGACTAATGACTGCCATGGCAACCCCATCTTCTTTCTGTGATGAACCTGCAGGATCCTTGGAGGGAACTGCGCTAGCCAAGGCCCTCACGGAGTTCCCTTCACCCTCGCTTGCGCGAACCGCTTGCACGTTAAAGGGGGGGCACCTGAGCATCGTGACTCAGGGCTCTTACTGGCTCTCCAGCCCTCACCCTCTGGCCTTGTCCACGGCATCGCGACCTGGCATACCAACGATGGCTGAGACCAGCTCGAGGGTCGGGACCGGAGGACGTAGAGCGGAAAGGGGAGCAGAGGCGAGGGAGAAGGGGCGCGTGAGGACCTTGTCGAGCAACTCCGTCCCAACTACCCCACGGACCCGACGATGCGCTAGGGGCGATCCCCGATCCTCAAGATAAGTCACCACCCAAAGCACTGGCTACCGTGGCACTACACCCACACCTAAAGCAATTCCGTACTAGCAACGTCGCTTCCCTTTCTCACCAAGCGACGGCTGCTTGGGCGCCAAAGGGGACCTCCTGAGCATCGCGACGCAGGGGCTCTTACCGGACCCCGGGTCGCTCACCTCCTGGCCTTGACCACGGCATCGCAACCTGGCATACCAGGGACGGCTGACGCCGCCTTGGGACTGGGACCTGTTGACGCAGAGCACCAAGCCCTCGCGAGGTTCGAAAGGGAGAACTAAGCTAAGACGAAATCAGCAACTCACACAGCTCTGCGGCAAAGGTTATGTATTAACAAACGGGACTACAGGCGCCTTACAAGCCCCCGTGGGGCGCATTTTGATTCCTCGCAGGGAACGGATCCTAAGGGGTGCTAACTACACGAGCTCCTACAAAAGATGCCATCATCAACAATGGGCCGTCAGGCACCGGCGCCAACCCCATCCAGATCAGGGTCGGCGACGGCCCGACAAGCCCGCCCTGCTCCGGGAGCGGCGCCGACTCGGGGGCTCGTAGCTGTTGTCGCTCGTCTCTGGAGTCGCGCAGATTTCGCTGGAGTCGTTGGACCCTCCGGCGCCTCCGCCAAGGGAGCGGTCGACGGGCCTAGCCCTCACCAGGGCAAGGTCCTGGCCACCTCTCCTGGAGCAACACTCTAGCCGGCGCCCGTTCGCGTCGAAGACCTTGAAGAACATCACCGCAGCGCCATCGTACTCCAGGTGGACCGCGAAGATGCCCCTTTCCCTGCAAACCCGGGCGATCTCTCTCTAGCCGCGGGACATGTAGACCTCGCCCGGGGCAGCGACCACGACCTCTGCTTCGGTCGCGAGGGCGCTGCAGCCGGCGTGCTGCAGCCAAAGTTCCAGGGGCCCTCCTGGAGGGATGATGGAGGCGAAGAAGGGAGGCAGACGGATCCAGGACTGGAGAGGAATGACGACATGGAGCATGAACTCTTGGGAGGAGCCCTCGGCATGGACTCCAGGAGGAACAACCCATGCCTTCGTGACCCGACGGCGCCTACGACGGCGCCGGCCGTGGAGATCGGCATCGACACCTTTGGGGCCCTCGACATGGGCATACAAGGGAAGCGGGAACCCCGGCGGAGCCTGCTCGCACCAGGGCCTCGGCACCACCTGACGGTCTTCCTCGCCCCAGCTGCAAAGGGCGAGCCATTTCTTCGGCGGGAGCGGGTCTGGCCCCTCTCGAGGAACCTTTCCCTTCTCCACTGCAGAGAACCGGCGGATCGGAGCCATCGCAGCAAGACGGAGCAAGGAACGGGAAGGAGGAGAAGCTAGGAGGAATGGACTGGAAGGGCATGCACAGCTTCGTACTTATAGCCGGCGAAGGCCAACCGCCGGCCTCCACGATCACAGGTAATCATAACATGATCTGCATGTAGGGACTTGTCCAACTCGCGCGATCACCGAGGCATCGTGGGGAAGTGGAGACGCCCACGTCCCATCAACCGCCACGCGGCGCCCAAGGCCGCAGGCTGTTAGGGCCCGCGGCACTTCGCCCTTGCCCTTTCGCCTCTCAGCACGGCCAAGTCCATGCGCGCCTTGGGCCCGGGGGCTACTGTCGGCGTTCTGGGAAAGGGGCTCCCCAGACTTGCCTGTCTGCGGCCTGCGGCGTGGCTCTAAGGAGGCCCAGCATGGCCCATCTTCATCAACACAAGACTCAAGACCCTCGCGAGGGGCCAAGCCTCGCGGGGCGGACGACACGACGCATCCTCAGGCGCAGCCTCCTCAGGCTGTCTCGCGAGGAGGCGGAGAAATCAAGGCGGGGTACCTCATGAGGTGCCCATGAAGCAAGCCATGATGACTCAGGGCGCCAGGCGGGTGCCAGCGCACGCAGCGTCCTTCTTTCCTCTTTGGTGCAAAGGGGGCAAGCGCAGCTGTGGAGTACCGAGGCATCAGGCAAAGGTTGCCATTTCGGTGCAACGAGACCAAGACCAGGCGGACTACGAGACGGAGGTCACCATGGAGCCCAGCACGGCGTCACCGCAGAGCCTTTCGCAGGCGAAGACCAACTTTAGTCAGTGTAAGTGTACTTGCTGTTCCCCTTCAAATTAGCCCGCCATTGTTGGCGCCCTTCCCGCTCAATATTTGGGAAGAGGACCAGGGCCTCTATAAATAGGACCAGCCACCCACATAGCAAGGGGTTCGGTTCGTTCGGTTGGCCCGGCTAGCAAGTAGAGAGAGTGAGTGAGAGAAAGAGAGAAGGGTGACTGAACTCCTCCTAGTAGTTCATCGCCCCAGCCAAGAACAGACCCTCGCGAGGCTGTTCTTCCCTGTATTGTTCATCATCATTAGCCCCAAGAGGCAATCCACCCACCACACACTGGAGTAGGGTATTACACCACAATGGTGGCCCGAACCAATATAAACCTTGCGTCTCTTGTGCAACTCTTTTAGTAGTTTAGACCTTTGCGAGACGGGGAGGTAGAGGGCGCGATCTCCGCGCGCACCCCAGTGTTCGTACCTTAAGGGTCTGCCGGAACCCGTGATCTGACATTCCCAACAGAGGAAGTAGAGTATGACCCACAAGAAATAGAAGCCATGATCGGCATGGAAAGGTCCAGTAAGAGAAGCAGATAGGATTCCAGGAAGGACCTGAGTCATATCACTTGTTACAGGTGCAAGGAGTTAGGGCACTACCTCAGCAGTTTCCCAAAAAGGAAACCTCGAGACTTGTCAGAAGTAATATGTTTTTGTTGTAATGAAGCAGGGCACTTTGCCAGAGATTGTCCCAAAGAGAAGGAGACTCATGATAAATAGTTGAGTCTGTGAGAAGTATAGTAGTAGAAGTGAGAACAACTCTTTTGTATCAAGGTGTTGAGTTGATACATGTAATGGAAGAGCGAGAGATTGTAATCATTGGAGAATAAATAAAGTTAGCATCGTTCGTACTGATAGGGATTTTATGAGTTGTTACTCTATGAAGAAGGATTTTGACCATTTTTTAGGATATAAGAAATATGGTCTATGGAAGATTTGTGCACTTTAAGGGTGGTAGTACCCTATAAGAACCCTTGACCCCTGGAAAAGATAAGGATACTCCACTGAGTGGATTTCGGACAAAATGAATACGAGTTCTGTCTTGATATGTGTGATGCCCCAAGAGTATGTGGGATGAAGTTGGAGACCGTGAGTTGTTTGGACCAAATGTGATCAAGGAGTCAGAAGAGAATGTTAAGTTGATTCAAGATAGACTGAAGGTAGCCCAGTCTAGGCAGAAGAGTTATGCAGACTCAAAAAACATGCAAGGAGGTAGTCTATGAGATTGGAGAAAGAGCATGTCTTCGTCCCCACTGTGAGGAGTTAAACAATTTGTAGTTAAGGGAAAGTTAGCCCTGAGATTTGTAGGACCATACCGAGTTTTGGAGCATATGGGAGAAGTGGCCAACAAGTTGGAGTCACCTGAAGGACTGTCAGGAGTTCATGATGTGTTTCACGTTTCCCAGTTGAAGGAGTGCCATGCATAGATGGCCAATATTCCCCTGTAAGGACGGTTGACCCTGGAAAGGATAATGATGTTCCATGAAGGGGAGTATGGACTTCATAAGTATAAGTTTTTATCTCGGTATGAGGGATATCCCACGAGGACGAAGAGATGAATTACTATTGGATATAAAGTAGCTATGATATGGATCAAGGGAAATTCCATGATGAGTCTGAGTAATCATGTCATAGTTTGGTGCCAATAAAAGGAAGGGAGACAATACAATTGGATGGATTTTAAGTATGCTAGGAAGCTATGAAGTTGGATGTTGGAATAAAGATCAATGCCCCGCGGATGAGTTCAAGGTTACAAGTGATGAGATGGGCCATAACCCACAGGCCCTAGGACCTGCCAATAAGCAAGCACACTCCTGCTGAAGGAAAAACCATGGAAGAAGTTACGATTTTATCGATAGATGATCTTATAGGAGTAACGCAAAACCTGAGGGTTGGGAAGGAACGGTAGATGTTTGTTTGGCTTCCAGAATCAATGGATTTATCCGAACTTGGTTCATCGACAAGAGAAATTCTACAATGCTTGTGAGGATTACCGAGTGTTAGAATGCGAGATTCGCTAAACCATATACAAGGTGATGATTTGGGTGTGGGATGGATTGATCACCATACCAACTTACTCTTATTATTCGCCTTGCTATATAGGATGGTAAATCTGAGTGACTTACCTATAGTAGAGAGACGACGATATTAAGCCTTGTTTAAACCTTAGAATGGTATAGAAATCTTTCCCTTGTACAAGGCAGCTTTTGCCAGCCGTAGGATATACGGTGAGGATCAACCCAGACCCATTTCCTGCAGGAGAAACCATAAATTGTTGACCACCATGAGAGATCGATAGTTGTTTAGTATAGGCGCCAGACCCATCAGCTAAGAAGACCAAGTCATGGAAGAACCTTACCAAGATGAAAGGACAGAAGAATTGTGGTAAAGGTTATGCCACTACCAGAAGAGCCCGGATAAGGAATTATCCTGAAGATCTAAGAAGACCGACACCGTTAACAATAAGGATGGTGTATATGAGTTTTGTTGAACCGTAACCATGTTTCTAAGGGTGGTAGCACCCCAGACCCTATGATGATCGATGGATTTTGAGAAGGCCCCAATCCTAACCTATTTCTTTCTAGCCTCTCCGAATCTCGAGGACGAGATTCATTTTAAGGGTGGTAGGTTTGTAACATCCCAAAAGTCTAAATTTTGGAATGTTATAATAAATAGGTAAATTTGATTGATTGTTTGATTGATTGAGTGTAATTGAGTGAAATTCAAAACTTTTTGAAAGTTAAATGTTTGGGAATAAAAGGATTTTCCCAAACTTTCATTTTTGCATGTATGATCTTCGTGAATTCAAATTATTTTCAAATACAAAACCATCGAGAGAAGATGACATGACTTCTTCCATTTAAATAAATGAAAAGGGTTTTGAAAATATTTGAATTTCATTCGGAAATATTTTTAATTCAGAAACTTCAAGCAACTCAATGATTTTCACGAGAGAAGATAAAATGACTTCTTCAAATTATATGAAATATGAGTTGGGAGTTTCAAAGAATTAAATTCAAAATCCTTTTGGAAATTATTTTCAAATTGGAGTTATTTGGGTTTTATTCAAATTATTTTCTCCAAAAATAAAATACATGGAAAATAGGGTAACATGATTCCCTATAATAGAAAATTGGAGAGAAATAAATTTGAATTCATTTTGGAATTTTTAAAATGATTTTGTTGGATTTTATTAGACTAGTAGCACTCTTTGAATTATCTGATTTTGTGTGGATTTTATTTGGCATTATAAAAAATGTTCATGTCGTGGAAAATCTTTTTCTGAAAATTTTGATATATTATATGCCTATATAATATATTTGTTTATTCTGTTTTTATTTGTGCGGAAAATGTTAAAAACAAACTTCCTCCTCCGCCGAACTGGGCCGGCCCAGCTAGTCGCCAGGCCACGGCCCAGCCAGGCCCACGCCCCAGCGCCGCTCGTCCCCGAGCTCCCGCCGCTGTCCCGCTCGGGCACGACGCCCCGCCGACCTCGACGGTCGTGCCTCCTCCAGCCTCCTCCTGCCTCCTCCCCCACGCCACCCCTCGACCCCCTATAAAGCCGCCGCCCTGGGCCCCGTCCCGCTCTCTGCTCGCGGCGCCACTCGCCTCCTTGCCGCGTTGCGCTGCCACCACCGCTAGATCCATCGCGCCGCCACCCGCTGCTGCTGCTCCTCGCTTCGCCTCGCTGCCATCGCATTACGCTGCTGCCCGCGCCGCCCTCTGCCGCATCCGCCGCTCGCCGCCTCCCCTCGCCGCTCGCCTGCGCCGCCACCCGCGTCTCGCCTCGTCGCCAAAACCGCCCCAAACCAGTAACCACCCCAGTTTATTCTCGGTTTAGTTCGGTTCTTTTAAAAAAAACCTAGATCGTTTTTTTATAAAACCAATTTTCTTTTAGATGGATCTATTTAGAGAATGTTCGCCTGTTAGCTTTACAAAACAAACGCTCGCTTTTTAGTCTTTTCCTTTTTCTGTTAGTTCTAGATAGGGACTTCTTTGTAGAAGTTTTATTTACAGTTTAGCCCCTAATCTCAAAACAATCACTACTTTTTACTCGTTTGTCTAAATCCAACGAAACCAACGCACACTTCTTCGTTATGATCCCCTCTATCCAATATAACAACTTAAACGTGTTTTTGAAAAGTTTAAAATTTGGATTACACCATATTTGAATTCAAACTTCGTTTGATCATAACTTTAGTTTCGTAGCTCCGTTTGAGTTGATTCTTTTTGCAAATCGAAGCTCTTGACCTAAACTTTTTGATAAGTCCAAATACACATAATTTTGGTACTGTTAGAAATAGTTTTATGTTGCAAGAGTTATTTGCTTGGTTTTAATGCTTTTCGAATTGTTCTTCATTCTTTCCGACCCTTTTGAGTGATTGCATATGTGTGGTTACTATTGCTTGCTTACGATAGATTGACCGGAGTGTGACGAGTAGATCTATCAAGAGTTTTGAGTGCGAATCATCTTCATCAACATTGCAGGAAAGTTCACACTTTGATCATATCCCCCTTCATACCTAGCTTTTATGCATTAGTTTCACCCTCAAACATTGCATGAGTAGGATTGATAACATGTGGGTATTGGGAAGTAGTTGATCAGATAGGAACCTATTTCCCTACATTCAAACCTTGGGAGTTACTTTTACATTATGCTTATATTGGCATGTTATGCTCGTAGACGTGGATTGGGTTTGAGAGTATTCATGACCGATGTGAGATTTTTAATTAATGGTTTACTTAAGGTGGCAGCTTTAACACACATCTGGGTGGATTGAGGCACCTGGGTATTCCAGCGATTGCCTGTTTAGGCACCTTGGTATTCCAGGATTGCCTGTTTTTTTATGGACCGCCACCCAGGCTCAAAGGGATCATGAGATTATTCATACTTGAAACTTCCCTGTGCAGCCACAAGCTACTATGGGCTCTAGCATAGTTGATTAAGTCGTGCGAACTCTTACATTGGTAGACTAGCAGATGTAGGGGAAAGTAGGTGTAACGGTCTACCCGATCGTAAGGTGCTAGCGCTTCTGAAAACTATGTATCGGTCATCCGTTTCTCAAACACCATGTAGTGCGAGAATCCCAACGGAGGAGATCGAGTCTTCTGGGGAAAAGTGCGCAAAACTCTGCAGAGTGTATAAACTAATCATGATTAGCCGTGTCCCCGGTTATGGACGTCTTGAGTATCTAGTACTTGGATTATCATGTGAATCTCATCATGTTACTTTAAATTAATTTTGTTGGGTTTAATGATGTTACTTAATTGGGATTGAGAATGCTGTCAACCATTCTCAGTGTTCAACAACCACCATGATAGTTAAATAAAAAAGTACTCCTTTGCAGTATGGAAAAATTGGCTTTTCGCAAAAACATTATAACCATAGAGCTTTTACACCAGCCAAATATGCATGTAGAGATAGCCATTGTTCATCATTTCTCTCTATGGTGTGAATTTGCCAGTACATTCAATGTACTGACCCTTTGTGGCTGCAACGTCTCATGTTGCAGGAAATCTTACGACGAGTAAGTGATATGTTAGGCTTACGATTTCTACAGTCAAGTTTGCCGTTGGTGTTGGTGGGAATCCACAACCTTGTTACTTCCGCTATTTGGATTGAGGTAATAGTACTTATGTTACTTTTACATGTGATTTACCTCTATTATAAATCCTCGAGTACTGTGTGTGTCAGCATACCGATCCAGGGATGACACTTAAGCACAGAGACTTGATCCATTTGGGTCGGGTCGCTACATGGACTCCCTAGATATTTAATGACTGATGATGGTTCACATTTTATTCATGGTGCTTTTCTTAAAATGCTTGCTAAATATGATGTTAATCATAGAATTGCATCTCCTTATCACCCTCAGTCTAGTGGTCAAGTAGAATTGATTAATAGAGAACTCAAATTAATTTTGCAAAAGACTATTAATAGATCTAGAAAGAATTGGTCGAAGAAACTTGATGATGCATTATGGGCCTATAGAACTGCATATAAAAATCCTATGGGTATGTCTCCGTATAAAATGGTTTACGAAAAAGCATGTCACTTACCTCTCAAACTAGAACACAAGGCATATTGGGATATTAAAGAACTCAATTATGATTTTAAACTTGACGATGAGAAGAGGTTATTTGATATTAGCTCACTCGATGAATGGAGAACCCAAGCCTATGAAAATGCCAAATTATTTAAAGAAAAAGTTAAAAGATGGCATGATAAAAGGATACAAAAGCGTGAGTTTAATGTAGGTGATTATGTATTGCTATACAACCCTCGTTTAAGATTTTTTGCAGGAAAACTTCTCTCTAAATGGGAAGGTCCTTACGTTATAGAGGAGGTCCATCGTTCCGGTGCCATAAAAATCAACAACTTTGAAGGTATAAATCCGAAGGTGGTGAACGGTCAAAGAATCAAACATTATATCTCAAGTAATCCCATATATGTTGAAACCGTAACCCCGGAGGAATACATAAGGGACACTTTCCGAAACGTTTCAGACTCCGAAAAGGAATAGGTATGTGGTACGGTAAGTAAACCGACTCCAAAACAATTTTTAAAGCAATATTTCTCTGTTTTGGAATATTTAGAAAAATAGAAAAAAAGCAGTCCGGGAAGGACACGAGGGTGGAGGGCGCACCCTACCCCCCTGGGAGCGCCCCTACCTCATGGGCACCTCGTGCGCTTTCCGGACTCCGTTTTCTTACACGACACGTATTTTGGTCGGTAAAAATTCATTATATAATCTCCCGGAGGTTTTGACTCCCGTATCACGCAAAAATCTCCTGTCTTTGTTTCGAGTTGTTTTTCTGACAGATCCAGGTCATCATGTCGTCTTCAAGTGCCCCCAAGGACCAGTTCTTCGAGAAGGTCATCAACCCCTACCTCGCGGAGGTGCTGCAACACCCTCAAACCATTGAGATGCGTGAGGGGTTGTTGCACATCCGTGATGTTCAGGGACTAAGGAAGACCGGAAGCACAAAAGCAAGGCTCGAGGCATTGGAGCAAGAAGCTTTCAAGTGTCAGGAGATGGTGGAGCGTGGACTCGATTCCAATCAGATTATGATCGCGGAGTTCACCAACAACCACAAGCTGGACGTCAAGGACATTGGGGAGGCCATGTTCAAGCTTCATGAGAAAAACGAGCACCTCCAAGCCCTGATCTATGACCTGCAAAATCAAAACTGTGAGTATGAATATAGATTCAAGATGGTGAGTTTGGCTGCAGATTTGAGGTTTCAGGAGACTCGATCATCCTTCTATGATGGTGAGCCTATGCCTTGGAAGAAGGACGACAAGCCCACACCATTAACAAAACCATCACCTTCTCCACCAACAAAGAAGAATTGAGTATCTGGTATGGGCACTCCCCTTGGCAACTGCCAAGCTTGGGGGAGTGCCCCGGTATCGTATTACCATCACTTTTATCTTTACCATTTTTCTTAGTTCGATCCTTGGTAATATCTTGATCTAGTAGAATAAAAGTTCTTAGTATGATCTAGTTGTGAGTTTTGCTTTATGATCCTTCTATGTAATCGAGTCCGTGACCTATATATAATAAATATTAGTGTTGAGGCAAGGGCTTGATTATTTTGCCATGATCCTAAGTGAATAAAAGAAAAGAGAAATAAATAAAAATAAACAAAAGAGATCATATGGATCTTTATGGAGAGTAATGAGCTCACCTAGAAAAATGTATGATGAATAAAATTTGTTGAGAGTTGACAAACATAGTTTTGGTCATCGTTGCAATTAATAGGAAGTAATAAAGAAAGAGAGGTCTTCACATATAGATATACTATCTTGGACATCTTTTATGATAGTGAGCACTCATTAAAATATGACATGCTAAAGAGTTGACGCTAGACAAGGAAGACAACATAATGGGTTATGTTTTCTTACATCTGAGATAAATTATATTGTCATGGATCATCCAACATGGTTGAGCTTGCCTTTCCTTCTCATGCTAGCCAAATTCATCGCACCAAGTAGAGATACTACTTGTGCTTCCAAATACCCTTAAACCAGTTTTGCCATGAGAGTCCACCATACCTACCTATGGATTGAATAAGATCCTCTAAGTAAGTTGTCATCGGTGCAAAGCAATAAAAATTTGTCTTTAAATATGTATGACTTATTAGTGTGGGAGAAAATAAACTTTATATGATCGTGTGATATGGAAGAAATAAAAGCGACAGACTACATAATAAAGGTCCATATCACAAGTGGCAATATAAAGTGATGTTATTTCGCATTAAGATTTTGTGCATCCAACCATAAAAGTGCATGACAACCTCTGCTTCCCTCTGTGAAGGGCCTATCTTTTACTTTTATCTCCTACCTTGCATAAAAGTCATGGTGATCTTCACCCTTCCTTTTTACATTTTATCCTTTGGCAAGCACAGTATGTTGGAAAGATCCTGGTATATATGGCTAATTGGATGTGAGTTTTCATGAACTATTATTGTTGACATTACCCTTGAGGTAAAACATTGGGAGGCATAACTATAAGCCCCTATCTTTCTCTGTGTCCGATTAAAACTCCATACCCATAAGTATTACGTGAGTGTCAGCAATTTTGAAAGACTATATGATAGTTGAGTATGTGGACTTGCTGAAAAGCTCTTATATATTGACTCTTTCCTATGTTATGATAAATTGCAATTGCTCCAATGACCGAGATTATAGTTTGTTAGTTTTCAATGAAGTTTACGATTCATACTTGGAATTGTGATTGAAATTATTACTCTAGCATAAGAAATCACATGACAAGAATTATATAAGTTGATGTTATAAGAATGATCATGATGCCCTCATGTCTGTATTTTATTTTTATCGACATCTCTATCTCTAAACATGTGGACATATTTTTTGATTTCGGCTTTCACTTGAGGACAAGCGAGGTCTAAGCTTGGGGGAGTTGATACGTCCATATTGCATCATGCTTTTATATCGATATTTATTGCATTATGGGCTGTTATTACACATTATGTCACAATACTTATGCCTATTCTCTCTTATTTTACAAGGTTTACAGAAAGAGGGAGGATGCCGGCAGTTGGGATTCTGGGCTGGAAAAGGAGCAAATATTAGAGACCTATTCTGCACAGCTCCAAAAGTCCTGAAACTTCACGGAAGTCAATTTCAGAATATATAATAAATATTGAGCGCAAGAAGTTCACCAGGGGGGCACACCCTGCCCAGGAGGGTGGGGGGCGCGCCCTACCCCCCTGGGCACACCCCCTACCTCGTGGGCCCCCTGGTGGCCCTCCGATGACCATCTTCTGCTATGTGAAGTCTTTCGATGGGAAAAAATCATAAGCCATCTTCTCTGACAAAACTCCGCCGCCACGAGGCGGAACCTTGGCGGAACCAATCTGGGGCTCTGGCGGAGCTTTTCTGTTGGGGAAACTTCCCTCCGGGAGGGGGAAATCATTGTCATCGTCATCACCAACACTCCTCTCATCAGGAGAGTCCTCTCATCAGGAGAGGGCAATCTCCATCAACATCTTCACCAGCACCATCTCCTCTCAAAACCCTAGTTCATCTCTTGTATCCAATTCTTGTCTCCAAGTCCGGGATTGGTGCCTGTGGGTTGCTAGTATTGTTAATTACCCCTTATAGTTGATGCTAGTTGGTTTATTTGGTGGACGATCATATGTTCAGATCCTATATGCATATTAATACCCCTCTGATTATGAACATGAATATGCTTTGTGAGTAGTTACGTTTGTTCCTGAGGACATGGGAGAAGTCTTGGTATTAGTAGTCATGTGAATTTGGTCTTCGTTCGATATTTTGATGAGATGTATGTTGTCATCCCTCTAGTGGTGTCATGTGAACGTCGACTACATGAAACTTCACCATTGTTTGGGCCTTGACAAAGACATTGGGAAGTAATAAGTAGATGATGGGTTGCTAGAGTGACAGAAGCTTAAACCCTAGTTTATGCGTTGCTTCGTAATGGGCTGATTTGGATCCATATGTTTCATGCTATGGTTAGGTTTACCTTAATACTTTTGTTGTAGTTGCGGATGCTTGCAATAGAGGTTAATCATAAGTGGGATTCTTGTCCAAGTAAGGACATCACCCAAGCACCGGTCCACCCACATACCAAATTATCAAAGTACCGAACGCGAATCATATGAACGTGATGAAAACTAGCTTGACGGTATTCCCATGTGTCCTCTGGAGCACTTTTCTCTATATAAGAGTTTGTCCAGGCTTGTCCTTTTCTACAAAAAGGATTGGGCCACCTTGCTGCACTTTATTTACTTTTGTTACTTGTTGCTTGTTACAAATTATCCTATCACAAAACTATTTGTTACCACTTATTTCAGTACTTGAAGAGAATACCTTGCTAGAAACCGCTTATCATTTCCTTGTGCTCCTCGTTGGGTTCGACACTCTTACTTATCGAAAGGACTACGATAGATCCCCCATACTTGTGGGTCATCGGCTATGTGTGTTTTTGTTTTTGTCGTGTCTACCAAACCTGGAGGAGGGTGTTACACCTCAAAGGTGGACTGAACCTGGGTAAAGATCCTTGCGCTCCCTGCTAGACCTTCTCTTTGTGTTATGTGCATTCCCCTCACCAAACTACAAAAAGGGCCGGGCTAGATCACCCCATAGATATTCATTCCACACCGACATCTTTTGCGCGCCAGGTAGGGGGATCACTGGCATGAACCTGGGTAGCAGGCGGCGTGTTGATTTCACCGAGTTTGATCTTCATCTTCATAATTGTTGGCACCCAAGAAGAAGGGCTCCTTGGCGACGAGACCATCCACATCCAAGATTCCTTCCCACGTCTATCTGGGCGGCGCAGGCGGCGCCACCGCCTTGGACAGCGGAGTCGGAGCCATCACCTCGGACGGCATGAACATCGCGGTAGGCACGACCAGCACAGGCAGCGTGGTCGTTGTGCCCACCGCGGTGGGAATGGGCGGTGGAGGTGCTGGAGGCGGTCACCTTCTATGACCCTCTAGCAAAGACAACAACAATGGCGCACATGGCGCGGTCACGTAGCTCCCGCCTCCCCAGCAACACCGTCCGGTCGAGCGCAAGCCAAGACCCTCCCGCTGCAGCGACTACAACAACGGCGAGGGAGATGACGTCAAAGCACACGCCACGTCCGTCATGAGATGGAAGTGACGTGACCCCGAGCGGTGTTGTTGATCACGCACAACAATGCCTGCACGGCAAGACGCCTGTTGACCAGGCTCAAGATCCTGAGGCGCCACCCCCGCCACGCCAACCTATTGTCACCCCATGGTATAACGTCAAGATTGCAACAACGCTCCTGCTGGCTCTCCCACGAGTCGAGCGACATCGCATTCTTCGCACTCTAACATGCCTTCGATGGCAATGGAGGCGATGGCTCAAGCCCACATGATGTTGAATTTTCCCCCAACAGCAGAGAAGATGGATGAGTGGAGAGCCACCGTCCAAAGTTTGATTGGGTTTGCAGAAGCAAGCAAATCGCAGTTGGCGGAACCCTCGCAGCGCCCACAAACAACACCAATAGCTCAAACTGATGTCCATGTTGAAGGTCATGCACCAGTAATGCAATCGCCTCCATGACATCAACCCTGGAAGCAGCATCAGTAGGCGCAATGAACCGTATGAACTTCTGAGCCTAATGGTGTGTCAATGGCCTCCTCAGACCCATGGACCCAACAAGATCAATGGCAAGCATTGCTGGACAGGCGAGCAGAAGATGCTCGTACCACCATTCAATGGTGCCAAGAGGTGCGCCGTCAATCTAACGAGCGCAACGGTCCAATCGTCAACGAGCCAACGCCTATTGTTGGCAGGTATCTACCTTACACTGGTATAACAAGGTGCTATACAAACAGTTTTTAACCCATTTCCACGATGGCATTTGGAACCGTCGCCAAGTGAGTGACTGCGATAGGGCGGTCCTTCCCACATGACCCAAAAACCGTCGGCGATAGGGAGCCTTGATGCATATACAATACTCACTACTCATTGTGCTTGCATTGCCATCGCAGTCGGTATTCTGTGGTGCTATGTTTACAATGCACGACACATCACAAACGGTTCACGATTATAGAACGTGTATGATAAGCAGACAATCACACACATTTGCTTTTCCGAAACCATATGCGATTCAGAAGATTGGCTAATCATCGTACGAGTGCCTGACATGATTACGTAATGTCGGACCGTCGTAACATCGTCATACACGACAACTATCCCACACGCTATTCTGTGAAGCAATGTTTATGATGCATACCACATTAGAAACAATTCATGGTTGCGAATCGTGTATGATAAGGCAACTATCACAAACTTTAGTTTGCCCGCACCGTCTGTGATATTGTCTGACATCACACACACTTTGCAAACGGCAACTGTGTGCATGCTTGCACACGTTTCTGCTCTGTGAACCATGTCGGATTATGGTGTATATCACAAATGTTTGTGGTTTACCAACTGTGTGTGCTGTAACGACTTGGAGAGCGTAATTTCATCGTAATTTAATTGCCGCTATTTCAAATTGTACGGGATTTGAATTGAAATGTATGCTATAGCTTTATTCATATCCATCAGGTTCAAACAACCAATGCATTATTCGATTCATAGGTACATATGTTCAAGAATTACATAAGAACCAAATAAAGAATGATGAACCATAGTTTTATACTTGTACTATTAAAGAAAGTAAAGAAAGAGGCGAAATACATTCTGGTTGTTGAACAAGGTGAAGCAGAATGCCCATATGGTGCCCTCCTCCATGCAGAAGGCACGCACGACTCTAGTCCAACCCCTTGTGATGGCCGACCGCCCATCCTTCACGGTCTTCATGAAAAAATCTAGATAATCATCGTGTTCTGGTAGAAATACTTTAACCTTTGCATGCCCACAAATCATGTCGTTTGAGAGGTAATCTTGAGTAAACTGCCTTGGGAACCACTACAAAGGAAAAAGATTCAGACATTGTCATCTAACACAACTCATTATGGGCAGTAAAAAGAACGCTGGAGAGTTCTTACTTACCATGTTGCAGTTCACTGTTGTCTTGGGTATGGTGTAAACAAATAGTTTAATTGCCATCTTTTGACCCATTTTACTAACAATCTTTATCAGCTTCCTCACTTGATGCTAGTTCATCAATATCTCATTGCCCCATACGCAGAAAGGGTCGAAGCGCGGATCTATACCAATGACATATGTACCTAAAAGCACCAAGTTAATATTACAAGATAAACAACAATTGCACAATGATGTAGTACAACACTCTTTTATAATATCTTATAACATCCAATACACTAACATATTAGATGAATTAACATCTTATATTATGGGCTAGAATGAGTTTATTGCATTTTTACAAATTATCGGCTGATTAACTGCTGCTGTATCCATGGGTTAGAGTTAGTTTTAGCTCAAATAGCCCTAAAGTATATCCAAACATGTGGGCTAGTTTGAGCTAGCTGCATCTAGCCCACCCGAAAAACTATCCCACCCAAGAGGTGCTAATTGGAGCTAGTTCTCCTAGTGCATTTTTTGTCAATCTAACCCTGTCATCCAAACACCTCTTGGGATGGAGTTAGGTTAGGGTTAGTCATGAGCTAGAAACTAACTCTAACCTCTAGCTAAGTTGAGTGTCCAAATAGGGTTGTGTTGTTGTTGTTGCTGCTGCTCTTCTACGTATATCTAGACATCATCAGAACATTAAGGTAACACTCTTCCTTGTTGCTATGTAGCCTAGGACTACATATTTAGACATTAAGTATAGTGCATGTTGCTATGTAGCCTGAGATATATTACATATGGCCCTAGTTAAACTAACGATAAATGGGTTACAAATATATTCAGTTAAAATTCTGATTAACCAATTAGTCCCTTTTCAGCCCCCGACCTATATGGTACCAGCTACCGATATCACTACAAAAAAAGACACTCCCGTGATGATACATGTTTGTCACAGTAGGTCACGTTTTCTGTCATGCATGTACATCCATGATAATTTTATGACAAAATCAAGATAGGCATACCTGTGCTGTCGTAGAAGTCTTCCATGACATTACCAAAATTATCATCATGGAACTGTCCACTACCATGACGATAAATCACGCGTCGTGGAAGCGCTTTCGTCAAGGGTGACCGACACGTGGCATCCACCATAACGGGTCACCGTTAAGCTATCGGGTCCGGTTTTGGATCCGATAACCCGCTAACAGCCCGAACCAATGAGGATTTTCCACGTGTAAAATTCTCATTGGCCGGAGGAAACACGTGTTGGCTCACCGTTGGGATAGATGTCATCCATTCATTGGACAGGAGGCACCTATATGATACGTTGACACGTGGCACGACCCAACAAAGGCCCATTCCGGTGAAAAGGCCGGCCCGTTTGACTTGGTCAAAAGGTAACGGGCCGGCCCACGGGAAGCCTGTTAACGGCTTGTTCATATATAGCACATTTACGACCCGCTAACTCCCGGCCCGTTACGGCCTATCGGAATTAAGACCGGTAGCTTCATCTGGGCTGTACAATATGATTCCAACCCATTGTCACATCTGTCCCATGTATGGCCCATGATGTCTTTCGGCCCATACGAGTCCATTTGTAACTCTTGGCCCATTAACGGCCCGTGGTGAATCTGGTCCGTAATGAATAGTGTACCCCTTTATACCCATTAACAACCCATTATTCCATTGGGCCGATTCCAACCTGTGTTATCTTTCGGCCTTCTCAGGGCCCATTTATTCTTGGGCTCATTTCCAGCATTCGGTTACTTACGACCCGTTATTGGCCTTTTCTGCTTGTGGGCCAAATTCAGCCCGTGGTTACAATTGGCCCATTTGCGGCCCATTAATCCGTTGGGCCGTTTTTATAGCGTTATCAAATATGGCCAATTAACGACAGCCCGTTATTGTCGGCCCATGAATGGACGACTCCAAATCTAGCCCGTTTACGGCCCATAATGCGGTCTGTTATTGGCCCATGTTTGGCCTATCGATCATACGACACATAGAAGACCCATTTATGCTATGGCCCGTAGAAGGCCCATTGTGTCTACAGCCCTTAGAAGGCACGTTGTTTCTACGGCCCGTAGGAGGCCCATGGTAACTACAGTAAATATGTAGCCCATGGTTATTGTGGCCTAGTTTTAAAAAATAGGTTATTGCAGCCACTAGCAAACCACGGAAAAAGAACTGCACTGACTACAAGCAAACAAATAAACAAGACAACAAGGAAATAAATAAGCAAGCAACTTACGCTAGGCTATCACGGCTATTACGCATATTACATCCACTGGGCATCAAAGTTCGCCACCAGTGCAAATATAGGGAACATAGCAGCATATCATATACACTGGTTGTCAAAGTTGGCGACCAGTGCAAATAAACGCCACAGCAAAACAAGTCCAGAACTAAAACCACTTCAGAAGAGCTCAAGAAACAATATCTTGGGTACCCATAGTGCTGACAAGATGCTTAGCAAGCTTATTAACTTTCTCTTATTTGGCGCTTAAATCCTCCAACACTTGTTGTTGCACCAGAAAGTATGCATCTAAATTTTGCAGGGACTTCCTCAGTCCTTCAGCTTCTTGTCACATAACATCTGATCGATGTGTTTCAACTTGAAGTGTAGACTCAAGAAGCCGGACTGATTCAGGCAGCGAGTTCAAAGAGCTAGTGCCAGCAGTAGTAGCCAGTAACTCGAACACTACATCAAGACATGACTTTGGGGTTGTCTCAGTGTCTTCAACATAGTTTTTATCAGCTTTCTTGGAGACCAACAGGGATGTCTCACTATCTTGAACCTTATCTCCATTACTTTCTTTACCATTGCATAACGGGGTACTCTTCTCCAATATTTTATCCGCGTTCTAATAGAGAAACAAACAAACACATCACATGTTTACAATGTAGTATATGAAACTCATTTTGGTAAACCAGTTCAGTAGTAAGGTGGACAGGATAACAACATGAAACAACCATATATCTATGTAGTGGTCACTGTATGGTCTATTTCATTCTAGTTTATGTTGCCAAATCAAGATAGAAACAGTTCGAATCATATCTATTTAAGACAAAGCAGCATAGACAGAATATAAGTGTGGGAAACTACATAGCAATAACAACACTTGTAATGTGCATGGCATGAGAACATAACTGTTTATTCAATTGAAACTGAAATCAACATAGAGCAAGTTACAACAGCAAACACGTTAAAGAAACAGGTTTAAAACATACCTGTTGCACCATTGGAGTTTCAATTGCATCCTTCAAATTTGAAATTAGTTGGTATGAGTAAATATAGTGATGCAAGAGCAAAGTAGTATGAACCATAGCTATGGAACCTGACCTGAGAACAATTCTTCTTTTGCTTTAAGCGTTGACTTGGGGTTCGGAGTGATGGTCCTCATGCTTTGGGCACTGCAATTGCCTTACTAACTGCTCGTGTTCGAGTGCTCTATGGTGGAGAAGGTGTTGTGTCAACTGGAACTGGGTTACTATCTGCTGGGGTGGGGGTTAAAAGGGGTGTAGCTGGTTCTCTGTCCAACTGGGTAGGGGTACAATCTGCGTGAGTCTGGGTTATGTGTGGTGAGGCTGGTTCTTGGGCAAGTACAACTGTGGTTCTATTTGCATCAACAGGTAGCATGATCTTTTCCGAAGACCGTGTTTTACTACCACAGATACTGCCATCACCCCCTCCAATTGAAATGGCTGATAAACAAGAAAAGTAATTGAATGTACAGACATTGTAAGATACACATGTGCAATACATAGCAGGGAAGAAAACATGGCATGAAATAATTCACATTTATGTTGTCTAACCAAACATAATAGTAGGACATAATTTCACATATATGATGGCTAATTAAACAGGATTGCATGGCACAATTTCACATGTATGATGGCTAACTAAACAGGATAGAAAGACATACTTCTAAATATGATGACTATGTAAACATGATGACATGATATAACTATACGATGTGTCTATTAAAGTGGTTGGCATGCCATAAATCACAATCATGCCATCAATGGAAACATGATGGCATGATATAATTCACGGATAGAATGACATAATTCAAAATATGATGACTATGTAAACAAGATGAGATGATATAACTATACTATGTCTTTAGAAAATGGGTTGGCATGCCACAATTCAGATACATGTTGTCTATGTAAACATCTTGGCATGATATAATTCAAAAATATGATTTATATACTAAGCAAGTGAGCAGAGGGCAATCGCATATATGATGTGTCAACTAAGGAGATGGCATTCAATATTGTGTATATGATGTAAAAACTAAGCATTGCAATACAACATATGCATGATATGAGTAATATAACCCTGCCAAGTTTGAGCATACACCTCAAGGGGATAATACGACTGGTCATCTGCCTCTGAATCCTCCTTGGAAGAGCTAGCTGTAACCAGCAAGATATCTGCTTTAGTAGATAGCATTGTCTGCTCTGAAGACCTTGTTTTCACTCCAGATTTCTCCATCACCAATTCAAATGGATGATGCACAGGAAGAGTAGTTGACTATACAAACATTATCGACAATGCAATAAGAAATACAAAAAAAGGATGGCATGATATAATTCACATATATGACGCTTGGATAAAAGCATGGCATTGCATAATTCAATGCCTTGTAACAAGATAGCATTGCATAATTAACATATATAATGTCTTGCAACAAGATGGCATTGCATAATTCACATATATGGTAATTAGACACTAAACAGGTGGCATTCACACAAAGCATGTCTAAACTAAGAAAATGACATAGCAATGCAAGATACCAAGATACCATACGCACGATATGAGCAACATAACCCTACCCAGTGAGAGCATGCACCTCGGGGGGGGGGGATAGGACTGGTCATCTATCTCTGAATCCTCCTTTGAGGAGCTATCCGTAACTAGCAAGACATGCGCTTCGTCAGATAGCATTGTCTGCTCTGAAGACCTTGTTTCCACTTTAGATTTTTGCATGACCGTGCCGAATGGCTGATGTATAGGAAGAGTAATTGAATGTACTAAAATTGTTGACAAATTTAACACGTAATAAAAAAATGATGGCATGATATAATTCACATATAAGATGACTGGCTAACCAGGGTGGCATTGCAAAATTCACATATATGATGCGTGGCTAGACAAGATGAATTGCATGATTCACATATACGATAAAGAAACTAAACAGATGGCATTGACACAAAGCATGTCTAAACTAAGTAGATGACATCTTTAATGTATACAATAAGCAATGCAAGGCACCATATGCATGATATTACCAACATCAGCATGCCAAGTTAGAGCGAAGACCTCATGGGGTAAATAGGAGTGGTCTTCTCCTTCTGAATCCCCATCAGAACAGTTATCTTCCTCTTGATTACGATCCGAAATGGGTGGAGGGGGGCTGCCTTTGCGCCCACCATGGAACGACGTCTGCATGAAATTTTATTGCTACGCAAGGCTCGTCTCTTTTGCTCTACATGATCAGTTCCATTGTGTACAATAACTGGCATGCATAGGAATAAAACATAGTGAGATTATGTAAGGAGTGCATGCACAAATCCAGAGTGATGGTAGCAAACTGTGGATAGACCCAAAACCAATGATAGCAGGCAGATAATAGCTTTAGTAAAAAAATACAGATAATGGCTCCTTTAATGTTTGTTTGCACCCAACATGAAACTCATAGTAGACACCCGAGATTAACCAGATAGTAGATAGATAGTAAGGGCTTGTTTGAATTTGATGATTCTAACAATGCAAGGATAGGAAATAGACAGGAATAGGATAGGAATGCACGTGCAAAACAAAGAATTTAGAAACACATGATTTCTGCCAATCTGGGTGTTTGATTCACAAGAATTGGAAGATCACATGATGCAAAGAAGCATGGTGAGATTAAATCAAACCACAAGAAAATGTACGGTTATAATGCTATTATGCTACTATCTCTTAGTCTTGTGCTTCATGAATAGGAAATTGAAAAGGAGGACAAGTGGAAATTAAAATTCCTATGATTTTTCGTTGAAGGAGACACTAAAGGAACAAATCCTATAGTTTTACTTTGCTCCATTCCTTTGAACCAAATTCATCAATATTAGTACCATTGGAAACTTTACAATTCCTATGTTTTCCTTCACTTTTCCTTTCAAGCACTGGCGATTATAGTAGGCAGGCTAGAGCAAGGAAAAGCCTACACTCAAAAAATGTTTTTGTGCTACTTCTATTACTTTAGACCTAGGCCACTGCCCTACTAGCTCAACTCCGAGGCCCATCGACAAATGCACAGCTCTAACGCGTAGAGATAAATAATGATGGTGTTCAAGAGAGTCCATCACAGATAGCTAAGTTGCCTGGTACCTCACTGCTTGTCATATAGTAGGATAAAATAGTCATTTTTCACGTTACTACGTGTGCTCAGTGGAGAATATATATATATATATATATAACATGTAGAGTAAAAAAGAGATGCAACATGTGTACAACCTCTTTGGCGAACCCATGTCGATCTCAGCGTGATTGGGTTGGTCGGTGAGGATGCTCCGGCTGACTTGGCTATCGGAGGAGGGGAAGAAGATCTTAGGCGTCTGGAGATGGAGCCCAGGGTACTGCTCCGCTGTGATGGAGGGTTTCATCATTGGAGCAGCTCCAGTGAGTTGTACGATGCCGAGGCTGAAGCAGGACAACAGAGACAATGTTAACCTGAGTGAAATTGTAATAGCATCTCCAATAGATGACGTAAAATACATAACCACAAAGTGCTAGATGTAAAATAAATCAGCCGCTCATCCATGAATTTAACTGTCGAAACTGAATTTAACTGTCAAAACTAAACTTAACTGTCAAAACTGAATTTTGCTGTTGAAACTGAATTTTACTATCAAAACTGAACGCACTAGTAGCAGAAAAGAAGTAGCAGTAGCAGTGCATGCAAGAGCTAGGGCAGCTGGTCGTGTAGCAGCATTAGGTGAGGCTACCCTGAGCCGCCAGGCACCACCGGCCAAACAGTCGCCCCCTGCCGCCCGCGGCCGGTGGTGCGCCACCCCGCCCGCCCCAAAATCACTCCCCATCACCGGTCCGCCACCGCCTCGGCCGTCCCTCTAGGCCCCCCTTGCCGAGCTTTTTGTCTGGCGATCCCCACGCCACCACCCCACCACCGCCGGCGACCACCGCCCCCACCCTGAACCCTAAGATAGATAGTGGGGTACCTCTCCGGCGAGCCACCCTCCCTGTTGCGGCTGGTTCTTCCTTAACTCCGGCGAGCCCCCCCTCCTAAAAATCAACTGACCCAAAAGTCGATTCAGTCGACTGAAGTGTAGCTAAATTGGAGCAGCATTGCAAGCAAGAGCAAGAGCAGCAGCGCGAGCAAGAGCAAGAGCAATAGCAAGAGCAAACCAAGTAGGGGACTAAGAGCAAGAGTAGAGCAGCAGCACGAGCGAGAGCTAAAGCAGCAGCAACTCCTACTAATGTGGACGTCACCGCCGAGGGAGCGATGCTGTGGAGGAAGTGGCCAGTGATGCCACCATGGATGGGGCCGCGCCGTGTCGTCTCGGGACTAAGCACCGGAAGCACCATGAGATCGAATCAAGAAGAAAATGCGGCGATTAGTGTACAACCTCTTTGGCGGTGCCGATTAGGCCTTAGCCTCATCCGAGGAAATGGTGATGATGATGTTCTTCCGGTGGTGCAGGTGAAGCCGATGGTGTGGGAATGGAGGTGGCGCGAAAGACGAGGGGAACGTCGGGGCAGCTCCTTGGAGGTGTAGGACGGGGTGGCTGAATCAGTGGGACGACGAGATCGACGACGGATCCTCGTCCGGTGCGGTGGATGAGGGATGTCGAGGTGTTGCTGTGGACAACGTCGTTGGTGAAGAGGCTTCGGATGGGTGGCGGACGGAGGAGGGTGTGGGGCTTCGCGGGTTTTCACGGCCTCGATGTACAAATGGGTAGGCGGATGGGATGGGAGTGGGGAACCATGGCTTAGGGACGCGCTTGTCCAAAATGTGGGGCAAGTTACAAAAGTACCCCCACCGATTTGAGATAGGCGGTTCTTTCGGTTCAGGGGTATCACGGGCATTTCGCGTGTCGGGATTTTCATAGGAGGTGGGAGTTTTCGTGCGCGTTGTAATTTTGTAATAGCAAGGCGCGGGTTGAGATGGAGGGAGTTGTCAGAGCACAACGAGACAAAGATATATCTTAAATATTTCAGGGTAACAAGGCACGTGTTGAAGAGGCGAGAGGTTCACAGCATGATAGACAGAGACGCTAGCTTGAAATTTCGGCATAACAAGGCGTGGCTTGAAATTTTGGGAGAACAAGCTTAATGTGTACCCAAAAAAAGACAATTCGCACCTCATCACTAGAGAGAGCCATGTCCCATTTTACTATATTACTAGAAATACATTCAAATACAACGAAAAAACTAAAAACATCAGGACAACAAACATAACGTGTACAGTACCAAAACAATTTGCACTTCCCTCAATAATAAAAAAATAATGTGTGTTGTCTAGCATATGGACTAAATTTGAGTACATTTTCCCTGTTGAATGGGATTGTACTCGGGTTAGTTATACAACCATCTAAATATTATCTTCACAACACATGACATGAATATAGGAGAAGTAAATTCCTATATAAATACGAACTACATGTACATACGATCATAAATTCAAATGTATGTATCCATTTTGTGTTGAATTCAAATCATAGTACAAGTATGCTCTAGCTAGATGTTCGGAATCTAAACCATGTATGATATACTACGTACAATATGTTTAACATGCACAACACGCACACAAACACCATTTAGACTAGTAAGGTACACGTGCATTGCACACATGAGATTTGGCAACCAAGTTATGAATAAATACCACATTATAGCATGTAAGCTTTGAGTCATATATGCATGATGTAGATGTTCATTTAATTCTTATAGTTCATTTCATTCAAAACCATCTAGTTTTTATAAGAAAGCTAATCTATTTTAAGATTCATGGAATTGTGTGTTGTAAGGCATAAAGTAAAAAATAATAATGGCAAATCATGTAGAAAAACATTTGGGCAATTCTGATACGGAAGATTCTACAACAAAGAAGAAGTGCTTGTGTTTTGAGGTTTGTGCATTATGCTTAAGTTCAACCATGGAGTCTTCTAGATTGTACATGTGGCAAAATCTGGTGGAATCTAGATGATATCCAATGGCCAGTAGTGCTCAAATTTTCCATCTCTGCACCATCGGATTGGCCTCATCCAACGACCATCTTTCAAAGTTAAAGTTATCCGCACACTATATAAAAAATATAAAATATAATATATATATATATATAGTGGTATAGATATAGATATATGATGTGGAAGCCACCCATCATCTCCAATTAGAATAGTGTGTCCATGCACGGATGCAATGTGGCCAAACGATCTCTGCCATCGATGTCTCAAATTCAAATTAGTCTGACCTTGTTCAATGTCTATACAGTACAACATGATCATTTCGAAACCCGCGCATATCTTAGTTATATTCAAGCATGCATGAGTTTCAAACATCATGATCTCTTATTCAAATATTTGAATTCAACTTTACATTGATTATGACCTCACCTAGTCTTTTACACCCTCACAGTCGTCTTCTCTTTTATAATTGTACCACTAACTTTCTCCCATGCATGCATGCACACACAGTACCAATCGGCATTATCCATCGCACACATGCAATCTTTTTCTTCAGGTCAGTCTCCCATGCATGCACACACACACACACCTCCCCCTCTCCATCATATTGGGCATTCTTTATCTCTCATGTGCATGCGCAACGATCAATGTTCCACTATGTGTGTGTATATATAGCTAGGTCTTTCACAGTTTCCCACACAAACCGATCAATCTATATATCTAGTGAGTTCTCACCCTCTTTCCCATGTCCACATCGATCAATCTATACCTCTCTATATAGGATTACATAGATAATACACACACACATTAATTATATATCCAATGTCCCCCTCTCATCATCCATGCCTTCCGCTTCATCTCTCAAATGCGCGCACAGTGGCGAAGACAGGGGGCAGCAAGGGCCCTGCCCCCCCTAACATCACTATATGCCGAGGCTAATATGAATGTGATCATTAGACAATTGCTGGTAAAATGGTTTAAGTTGATGAATTGGCCCTCCTCGTAAAGGATTAGCAATGCTTGGCCCCCTAGCTCATTTATTTTTCATGGCTCCGCCACTGCGCGCAACATCACACGTTCTTGCCCCCTCTCTTTAAATATCAATCTCGCACTCGGGCACTCCTTCATAGTCTCCCTCCAGTTGGCCGCTCGCACCATCTACTAGCCCCCACCAGATTTTTGCACATGTACAATCTAGCAGACTCCATGGTTGAACTTAAGCATAATGCATAAACCTCAAAACACAAGTGCTTCTCCTTTGTTCTAGAATCTTCCGTCATAACTGCCCAAACTTTTTTTCTAGTTGAATTGCTATTATTTGTTTTTACTTTATGCTTTACAATGCACAATTCCATGAATCATAAAATAGATTAAGGGCTTCTATGATTCAAAGGATTCTCAAAGGAATTTTGGAGGATTCTAATCCTTAGGGATTTTTCCTATCTTAGTTGTTTGATTCGTAGGATTGTAAACCATATGAAGTTTTCCATAGGATTCATTTGCACTGGATTTCATAGGAAACATCCCATCTACTCAAACCTCTTTGAAAGAATCACATGATTTTTCTATGCACAATCAAACACTCATACAATCCTATAGTATTCATGACGACATTCCACTCTAATCCCATGTTTTTCCTATTCCCGTGTTTTGGAAATCCTGCGAATCAAAGAGGCCCTAGCTTTTTTATAAAAACTAATTTATTTTGAATGAGATGAACTATAAGAATTAAACAAAGGTCTACATCAGGCATATATGACTCAGAGCTTACATGCTATAGTGTGGTATTTATTCATAATTTGGTTGACAAATCTGATGCGTGCAATGCACATGTACCTTACTAGTACTTCGAGTATGTGCAAAACACATAAATTAGAATTCCAATGGCACGCTACACCGTGTCTCTCTTACAGTTCATGAAGCCACGTGGCACATGTGGAGGCGTTGTCGCGACCTCCTTGTGTGGATTGATCACACTGACGTGCTGCTTGTTCCAGAAGAATGTGCTCGTCCTCTCCGAGCCACATTGGCGGTACATGCACGTAGCAAAGATGTGCACGCACGCCACACACACACACTCATTCCCTCGCACGCACACGCGGGTACACGGGGGGATGCATTTTTTCGAAGATCCACCCCATGTGATACTTTGATGCGTGTAAAGTCCTTCACTTCATTGATGGTCAATTAATACAGCGCATGCAAATTGAGTGGACGTGAGGGCGGAAGAAAGACATTACTACTCCACTTCACGCATGCGAGTAGTTAAATCATGGGTTGCTAGTACTTCCATTGGTCTCGTCCATATTTTGTGCCAATTTTTAACCATATTTGTAAGTAACATAATATTTATGCATGTCATAAAAAGTGGCACAAAAAAGGGGGCCAATAAACCAGGACGCAGGCAACATGATTAATTTTTGCCAGGGCTACTGTTGGTGTCCTGTATTTAAATATGGACGGAGTGGAGTAGTACTATCTTTATCTTAGCCTCGTAGGGCTCTCCCAGCGCCTAGGCTCGCCTACCAGCCTCGCCCACCGGATCCTGTCATGAAGGATCCCGCCATGGATAATCCCTTGGATCCCAGGATCCCGCGGGCTGCCCTCTCGCTGCGGCCGGCAGCACACTGCCACCTCTAGGCGAAACCCACATGTGTATTAGAGGGGATCCATTGCTCTAGAATCATAGATCGGTGGCACCGGAGGTCATGCCAGGGCTGCATTTCAGGTGGTGGGTAGCAAGGGAAAATCGGGTCAAGGAAGCGTCGCATCGATTGGAGAGATGTTCCAAGGAGCTGCGCCTGGTGCAGCACAAGGCGGAGGCGCAAGTCGATCTCAGGGGAGAGATGCTCAGGGATGTCAGCATCTGGCAGCATTGCGTTGATTTCGAGCTAGGCCTAATGGTAGAGATCATATTCACGGAGTCGACTGCGGAGGAAAGAACGCGCATGCCTGTGCAATGGCATGAGGAGTCGGTGCAACTGTTTAAATGGGTGGTAGGAGAAGCCAAATCCCGGGACCAGTTGCGGCGGCGCCGCTGGGCATGTATTGTGGGCGAGGTGAGCTGCCCTCCTTTGCCGCAGCAATGCAGTGATCTAGTCGGTTGCTGCTGCAGTGAACTTGCAATGCCATGTCGGTTTGCAACCTTGAGAATCACTCCATCAATGTGTATTGTATTCCTGTGAAAATACTTGGTCGTTTGGAAAAAGGTGGTAATTGATTTATCCCTAGTTTTACAATGCTTTGTCGTGATAATCAACCGAAGCCACAACCAGAAGTCTCCATTGCGTAATACTTAACGGTCGGTCGAACCAACAGACTGTCGGTTGGACCCGTGTCTCACCAAAGGGACACGCATCGGCTTGTTCTGACATGTACGACCAGTTACATCACTGACTTGTGCGACCGCATTTGAGCAGTGTAGTACTCCCTCTATCTCAGTTTACAAGTCTTGCATGTGTACCTAGGTCATTAATTTGACCAACTTAATAAGAGGCATGCATTATGAAAAATATATCATTACAAACTTCAAATATTTTTTAATGATATATTTTTTATGTTAAACAATTTATTTTATATAAGTTACATTGATGACCTAGATACACATGCAAGCCTTGTAAACTGAGATGGAGGGAGTACTTGAAATTTATGTCCCACTAAACTCATCGGGAGCCGTTTCGGGCGTTGAAACCAAAACCATCAATTGATGTTTACCTTGTTCCCATCACATTCCAAAGTACTAGTGCTACAATTAAGTGCAAGCCTGCTCACACCTACTAGTACGTACCAAACCTGAACGTGTTCCTACTATGCAGGTTTTAGTACTAGTGCTAGTACTTAGCTAATAAAAAGGGGAACAACCTAACCAAAAATTACTCTAGCTTCCTCCTCATAAGTCCTTCTTCTTCGTCCATCCTTGCCATGGCCGGTGTGCAGAGCTCTAGGTCGAGAACTACTCGTAATAAGGGAGCGGCAACCAAGGCTGCGAAAAAAAGAGAGGGATCAACACCACGCAGAGACCTCGAAAGATCGCTCATGGGCAGGAGATGGCTCCCAGGAGTGCCCTAGCTACGGAGGCGAACATGCCGAGCTGGCGGCGCTGGAGTCGTTATGCCTCGATGGCATGCCCGATCAGCTCAATAAGCACCTCAATAAGCAGAAGGAGTTCATCCATAAGCTGAAGCAGAGCCTCAACGACATGCCCGCTGAGGTCAATGAGCAGGGGGAGTTGACCGCCGGCTTGGTGATGCTGCTGAAGAAGAGCATTGCCTCGGAGAAGAAGTCGACCGACGAAATCCTGCAACTTCAGGAGGACAAGGTGAAGCTCTACCACGAGCTCGACCTGCTGAAGGAGAAGAACGCCGGCTAGAAGAAGCTGCATGAGAATAGTAGTTCCTCGATGAAGATGCTGCAGGCCCTCGTCATGGAACAGAAGGAGGAGTTGGCAAAGCACTGCATCGAGCACCCGGTTGCCGTTAAGGTACGTAATGCGACCGCGGAACAGATGATGAAGGCTCGCGTCGAGAAATCCCGCAACATGGACAGAATGAAGAAGATGGCGGAGGAGACGCGCAAGGAGATGGAGGTCGTGGAGGTGATGAAGAAGTAGTTACGACACCGCGGCCAGCAACCCTTCAAGTAGTAGAGAGGAGCACCCCAGACTTGTGTGTGCGTCTTCCTTCTTTTTTGTGGGTGATAGTCTTCCTTCTTCTTTTCCTCATGTGTTTCTTCTTTTGCTCCCGTGTTTCTTCTTTTGCTCCCGTGTTTCTTCTTTTTCTTCGGGTGTTTCACTACACGTGTCATGTTCTCTGCGAGGCATGAATAGAACAATGCTAACAATGAGATGACTAGCAAGTTAGATCATGTTTTATCGCCATATGGTACTGGGCTACCGTGTTTCGTGCTCCTCTGTTGTACTACTCCAGTGGCAAACTTGAGTATAGCGCATGGTTCTTTGCTCCTCCTCAGGTCGTCGGCACATTTATATGAGCAATCAATCCACAAGGCCCCGCCTTCCAGTAGTAATGAGCCATCAAATGATAAAGGCCCTCGCCTCTCTTGAAACCGACCAAGCTAGACTGCCCCGCTCTCTAGCCTTTTAAAAATGTATACTTTTGTAGAGTAGTAGTATCGATGGACTGCGCCATGGAGCAAAACTAACAAGATGAAATTAATGAAAAAGGTGGTACATATAGAGAATGCTCGTCGCCAATTATGCATATAGTACTATTAAAAAAGCTAGTACGTGCTTAAATGGGGTTCTAAATTATATTAAAGAAATTAGCATACCTATTTAATTCTTGGGTTCTTATTATTTATGCCACTAGTTGTGTATCACTACTTAGTTTTGCCATTAGAAGTTACACCTACTCGAAAATGCCATCGATCTGTGAGACGCCTGCTCAAAAATGCAATTAGATATCTCAAAAATGCCATCGTTAAGTTAGATGTTTGCTCAAAAATGCCATTAGACATTGTTATTTTCACGTCAAACCCGTTGACCATGTTATATGACAAAAATAAGCCGATTCTCACAATGTTAAGTGTGGCCTCGCTTGTCAGGACTAACCAAGCGAATAATTTCACAGGAAAATAAGAACGCTGTTGGGATCAAGTAGGCCCCACACTTTATTTTACTCTAGTGAGATAGAGGGAGAGATGGCATGTTGGTCCATCGGTATTTATGTCATTATAACATGGCCAAAGAGATTTGAGTCACAATAATGGTGTCCAGCATAACACACCCCTCAAATAAAACTAAGCACCCTGAAATTCTTTGACAACTAAACTGCTGGCTATATGATGTTGGATATATATTGTACGTATATAATGTGAAGAAACAAGTGGTAGTACTATACCAACTAAAAGATGAACTATAAGAAATACTAGCATGTACCTACTGAAGAGTTAAAGTAACGAGAAGGAACACCCCTCAAATAAAACTAAGAACACCTAAAATTAAACTAAGCTACTAATCCGATAGACACTGCATTAGAACCACCATGAGAAACGACACTGCCACCTTACTCGGACTCCTTGTCCACGTGCTCGACTTCATCCTTGTCCCTCTTTCTCTTGGCCGATACTTCTTTGCTTGAACTGCACACTTGGCTCTTGCTCTTCATCCAACCCTTGTAGATATTAAAACAAAGGTAGCCATCCATTGCAACATAGTGGATGTGGCCTATATCTAGTACATTCCACTCCCATGCATGATGAAACATGAACGGAGGTTTCTTCAGTGTACCGTATGAAGGATGAACCATGGCTCATGCCAGGGTCAGCATTGAAGGCTGATCATGGGAGGGCACCAGCCCTTTCTTTTGGAGGTCGTAGGGGTTGCCTACAATGAGGCCTATCCGATCCAGGACATCCTTGTCATTCCTAAAGTCTACAATAACGAATTTGACTTGGCCGTCCTTGAGGAAGTTATTAAAATCTTGGCACTCAACGTCGGCATGGCATATTTGGTAGACCAAGCAAAAGTCATGCACGCAAACCTGGATCACCGCGGGCTTCTTCTTCTCTGCCTCCTTTAGAGTCTTCTCGCTTTGCAGGACTATGGTGTACTCAACATCTAGCTCAGTGACCCACTCATCCTTTGATTTTTTGAACATGCGTCTGAAGCGAGCAAGGCATCTTTTCACCATCGCAGAAGAACGGGTGTAGATGACATCGAATTGATTGCCGGTGATGGTTCTAACCTTGTACTCACCACCGATCATGGAGATTTGGGACGCCATGGATTTAGGAGGAGGGTTAGGATTAGTGGAACTGCCGTAATGTGAAAGGAAGGGACGACTAGGAGCGAACTATCGTAATGTTAAAGGACGTCCGGGGACGAGTAGGAGCGAACTGCCAGCAGTTTTTGTAAAAATGCTGAGTGGGGCGTGCGAACGACAGGGTAGTGGCTTGCCTGGTGGATAAATGGATTCATGCACAGTACTATAGTGGCCCAATTAAATGTCATGTCTACTCGACGCCCAATTAAATGGCTTTCGATGTCATGTCAAGCGTCGGGAAAATTACAGGTGATACAAAGCTTTCCATTCTCCCATGATACTGGCTTCCGAGAGCCCTTGGATCTGAGATCGAGCGGTTGCATGGCGTGATTCTAGACCTATGGGTGAATACCCTATCCTGGAGGTTTATTCTACAAATTTTCAGCAACTTAGCATGTGACCGTTTGTTCTCAGGTCCAAGGGCTGCCAGCAGCCCGTATCACGGTCGCGCCTACCATGACCGTCGCCTCGCTCGCGCGGTCGCGCCCTTGAAGATTTAACACGGTGCGTTAGGTTATCTGATGTTGGTATGTCATACATAGTCATCACTTAGTCACTCATACAACAAGGTTAGCTATAAGGTTGGCTCTAAGAGTATTTTTTGCTTCTCTCTATCTCTTTCTTCGTAGTATTTATTGCATTTGCCAAGGAGTAACCTCTTCCAATGAAATGGTAGTCTCAAGTCATTAAAAGCATGCACACCCCACATCTCTTATTGGTTGATATGTCAAGACACAAGAAACGATGTACTCGATCCTTTCCGGTTTATAGGGCTTATCTCAAATTTTTTGTTTTTCCAATTTATAGGGCTCATCTCCATTTCATTTTTAGTTTCCGAGACGCATTAAATCTTTGCATGTAAGAATTAAAAAGGAACACACCAATGCATGGTAATGTTTCCACTTATCTAGTGGCCAAGCATGCATGCACTGCAATTAATCCAATTTAATGCATGAGTTTAATTGGGGTAGTTTTTTAAAGTACGAGGTACATTCCTCCACTCACAAAATGCCTTGATTGATGAGATTTCAGATTTGAGCCTTATAAACCGAAAAAGAGGGAGTAGAAGTTAATGCACCGCGCCTAAGTGTTTTGGGATTATTTGGTTTTCATAAGATGACTTGCACACCTAAACGGAGGGAGTAATTAACTTGCCACATCAGACTTTATGCCTATGTGGTAGGCTTAGCACATGTACGATCAAGTACAATAGTGGGCTATAAGGCTGCTTACATGGCATTTTTGCATATGTGGAGGAAAGAGGCAAGGAAAAAGTGGAGGAGTAGGCTCTCATGCAAGAGCCAGCCTCTACATGGTGGACCATTAGGAGAGGCACCTGTATACCACGGAGGTGGTCAGGAATCGGGAGACTCACGCCGGTGGTAGCACCGCAGTTAAAATTATAATATGGCAAGTCAAATCACCGGGCCCCACCTGTCCAGCAGTAACTCGCTATCAAATCACACAGCCTACGTTTGCAGCCTACTCCCTCATCTTCTCTGTAACGCCCCATATGTAACCTTCCCAATTTGTACTCCAACTCTTGCCGTTTCCGGCATTAAGTAATATTTCATTCTCGGGTTCGGGTCTTTGTCTCCGTGTGTTGTTTTTGTTTTCGTGCATCTCATATCATGTCGTCACGTGCATTGCATTTGCATACATGTTCATCTCATGCATTCGAGCATTTTCCCCGTTGTCCGTTTTGCATTCCGGCGCTTCGTTCTTCCCCGGTGGCCATTTCTAGCTTTCTTTCATGTGTGGGGATTAAACATTTCCGTATTGGACCGAGACTTGCCCTGCGGCTTTGGTTTACTACCGGCAGACCGCCTGTCAAGTTTCGGGTCATTTGGACTTCGTTTGATACTCCAACGGTTAACCGAGGGACCGAAGAGGCCTCGTGTGTGCACAGCCCAACACCCCTCCATTTTGGCCCAAAACCCACCAAACTCAGCTCCATCGTCTCGGTCATTCGATCACGATCGTGTGGGCGAAGACCGCACCTCATTTGGACTCTCCTAGCTCCCTCTATGCCTATATAAAGGCCCCCCTCGTTTTTGGATCATCCCCTACCTCGAAACCCTAAAAAAAATCCCAGATCGCAGCTCCGCACGCCGGACATTGTCTGTCCGGGCCGGACATAACTGCCGCCGCCCCCGTGCCCAATCAGGTTGTGCCGCGTGGCACTCCGCCGAGGCCCACTCGGGCCCGTCCCCGGCCCTCTCGGTCACGACGCCCGCGCCGCCCGGGTCCTCGTCTCCCCCGCGCCCGGCGACGCTCTCCGCCGCCGACCACCGCGGCCGCCATCGTCGGCCCCCGCCGACCTCCACTCCGGCCGCCTCCTCGCCGCGACGCCCGACCGCCTCCTCGCCGCACCCTCCGCCGCGCTCCTCGCCGGGGCCCCGCGCTTCCCCGCGCCGGGAGCCGCGCCGCACCGCGCCGGCCTCCTCCTCCCCGCCTCGCCCCGCCTCGCCTTCGGCTCGCCGGAGCCGGCCGGCATCGCCGGAGCTCGCGGTGCTACAGTAACCGCCTCGGGTGAACAGTACCGGGCGCCAGATCCAGATCCAAAAAACCCTAGCTGGTTGATTTTGCCCTCTCCGTTTAATTTTTCATGCAATGTTTGACCTGCCATATCTTTGTACCCGTAGCTCCGATTTGGGCATATGATATGTCAAAATCTTCGTCTCGACGAGTACATCATTTCATTCCATTACATCATTTGCATTTGAGGTCATCTTGGTGCCCAAAATGCTGTTGGAAGGAGGCATCATGAGTTAAATTGCAGATCCGTTAGTTCAACATGCACTTTTGTCATTTTTGCCATGTTTAATCCGTGCATGATATGCCTGTGCCCCTTTGGGATGAATTGTTAAGCATGTTTTCTTCTTTCCAGAGGTGCCTTCCTTGTATTTTTAGGATGTGTGTGTTGTCTTGTGCAAGCTTGCGAAGAGGGCTACCTGAGTTTACTGATTTTAGGGACTTAGTGAAAATCACTAAGTCTGGGATGTTTTAGTTCACGATGCTATATGTCCGGCTTGTTTCCTAGTGATCCGTGCCTCTTTTGAGGATGATCAGTAAGAGTGATTTGTTATGCTTGTTGTGATTAATCCATCCGTGTCTTTACTTGTTATGTTGGAGCAACCTAGGTTGACTCAATCGAGCTCAACTTTTGGATAGTTGTTGTTTTGGGCAGATCGTGAACTCTTTTGCGATTTTGCCGGAGCGATTGCTAGTGATCCATGCAGGCTATGCCATTGTTCTTGCCATGTCTAGCTAGATTTTTGTGCCTTCTTAATGGATATATGCTTGCCTTGCCATGACTTGCACCGTAGTGAGAGCATCGAGCTCGTTTACATGCCTCCGTGAGTTATTATTTCAGCATGTCCCAGTTTTCACTAAGTCTGAAAACTGATTGTGTTTCATCGATGATCGTGTGCTTGGTAGAGTATTTTGTGAACCCTTTTGGCCCCAGGTCATTTTGGGTGTTTTGTTAAGCTTGTTGAGTAGCTCCATGCCATGCTCTTACTTGCCATGTTCAGGTTTTGATTCATGTTGTTCCGCTGCTCCGAAGAGAGCATCGTGGTCTGAAATTCTTGACTAGCGTTAATTTCGTTAAGTCTGAAATCTGTTTTGCTTATTCAGTTTTGCCATGCTTGTTTGAAGCCCTTAATGGATGAATTTTCCTATGCCTCAGTACTGGTGATTTGTTAAGCTTCTTGAGTACATCACTGCGATGCAATTTGTTTTCATGTTTGGTGGCTGTAGCATGTTCATTTTGTTGCATTTAGGAGCCTATTTGCTGTAAATCACAGATCGGTTCGTTTAGTAAATCGCTTGCCATTTCTAAACTGTAGCTCCGATTGCCATGATCTTTATATCGTTTTCAGGGGATTTCTTCCCCTCTATCCAGTGGCACACTTGGTTTTCCAAGTTGAGGCAAGCTTCATGCATTTCCTGTCACATCTTGCATTTTGCATCCCGCATCGCATCCCGCATAGCATATCATCTTTGCATGTTATTGGTTGCCCTTGCACGTGGTTGATTGTATCCTTGTTGCTTGTTTGTGTTTTTGGGTAGAGCCGGGAGACAAGTTCGCTAACGAGGAGCCCGTTGAGTTTGCTTTTGAGGATCCAGTCAATTCTGACAACTGTGCAGGCAAGATGATCACACCCTTGAAATCACTACTATCTTTGCTATGCTAGTTTGCTCGCTCTTTTTCTTTGCCAATGCTACGATGCCTACCACTTGCTTGTCAGCCTCCCAATTGCCATGCTTGAGCCTCTAACCCACCTTTGTCCTAGCAAACCATTGATTGGCTATGTTACCGCTTTGCTCAGCCCCTTCTTATAGCGTTGTTAGTTGCAGGTGAAGATTGGAGCCGTTCCTTGTTGGAACACTTATTTACTTGTTGGGATATCATTATATTTCTATTTATCTTTACTCATCTATATACTTGGTAAAGGGTGGAAGGCTCGGCCTCTCGCCTAGTGTTTTGTTCCACTCTTGCCGCCCTAGTTTCCGTCATATCGGTGTTATGTTCCCGGATTGTTGCGTCCCTTACGCGGTTGGGCTATAATGGGAACCCCTTGATAGTTCGCCTTGATTAAAGCTTTTCCAGCAATGCCCAACATTGGTTTTACCATTTGCCACCTACCCTTTTTTTTCCCTTGGGTTTCCGGAGCCCGAGGGTCATCTTTATTTTAGCCCCCCACGAGCCAGTGCTCCTCTAAGTGTTGGTCCGAACTAGAGTCCTGTGCAGCGCCCCCTCGGGGAAACTCGAGGTTTGGTTTTAGTTGTATGGAGAGCTCATCTGAGTGTGCCCTGAGAACGAGATATGTGCAGCTCCTATCGGGATTTGTTGGCACATTCGGGCGGTGTTGCTGGTCTTGTTTTAACCTGTCGAATCATCTTCTTGTACCGGGATACCGAGTCTGATCGGTGGGTCCTGGGTGGAGGTCTATTCCTTCGTTGACCGTGAGAGCTTGTTATGGGCTAAGTTGGGACCCCCCTGCAGGGATTGATCTTTCGAAAGCCGTGCCCGCGGTTATGGGCAGATGGGAATTTGTTAATGTCCGGTTGTAGATAACTTGAACCTTAAATAATTAAAATTAATCAACCGAGTGTGTTGCCGTGATGGCCTCTTCTTGGCGGAGTCCGTGAAGTGGACACGGCGTTGGAGTTATGTTTGCGTAGGCTGCTCTATATAGTTTTCCGCACGTGCTTTGCCTGCTCTTCTCGCTCTCCTTTGCGAATAAGTTAGCCACCATATATGCTAGTCGCTTGCTGCAGCTCCACTTACATTACCCCCTTTCCTACCTATTAAGCTTAAATAGTCTTGATCGCGAGGGTGCGAGATTGCTGAGTCCTTTGTGGCTCACAGATTACTATTACACCAGATGCAGGGACCGATGATACTCCTCCGGACGGCGCACTCGAGCTGAAGTGGGAGTACGACGAGGACTCTCAACGATACTATGTGTCTTTTCCTGATGATCAGTAGTGGTGCCTATTCGGGGTTAGATTCAGGGCCTAGTCGCTTGTTGGGGGTCTTTTCTATTTTGGCGCCGTAGTCGGGCCATGAGTGATTGTATGTTGGATGTTATTTATGTACTTTGATGTGATGTGGCGAGTGTAAGCCAACTATGATATTATTCCCCTTTATATTATATATGTACATGGGTTGTGTAATGATTCCCGACTTGCGACATTGCTTTCAATGCGCCTATGTCTCTAAGTCGTGCCTCGACATGTGGGAGACATAGCCGCATCGAGGGCATTACAAGTTGGTAATCAGAGCCTTCCCTGACCTTATGAGCCCCATTGCTTGATCGTTTTTAGCAGCCGAGTTGTGTCTAGAAAAATGTTTTGAGTCCTTAGGAATTATATATCGGAGAGCTTAGGAATTCTTTTTACTTCCCAGTCTCCCCATCGCTCTAGTAAGGCATCTTGACGTAGAGTTTTGACTATTCTCTTCTCAAATTTCACTAAATTTTTTTTAGGATCACGCGAGTATCTTCGTTTTGTTCCGATGGCTTATGATGAGAATACTGTCTTGGTGCCTCCTGTCAGGGGTTTAGTGGAAGTGTCCCGGGGAGTTGAGCTCTGAGGTGTTGTCATCATAATTCTATCGTTGCAATTTTGGCATACTTTAGATATGTGCGCGACATCGAAAATCTCCTTTATGCAGTTCGTTGGTGAGATAACCTCGACGCCACCCAGTACTGGGGCGGGAGTTCGGGAGTATCGCCATAACTTGTATAACGGATGCTTTTCGAAGGTTGAGATAGATGGTTTCTGAAGGTTTCTTGGTTATGTGTTGAAGAATGGATGCAGCTGGATGTAGGATTTGCTAGCTTGGGTGAGATATTATGCTTCCCATGTATCCCCAACACCTGATTGCATAACCGGAAAGTTTCGGGAATTTCATAGGTGGGAAGTCAAGTAGCCTTAGGATATCTTTCCAACAGATGTGTGATATGAAATTGGGGTTCGACGTCTAGTGGTTCGCCTATTCACGGTCGATTTTACAGTGCCCTCGTTGTGTCTTAAAGAGTCCTTGGCTATGCTGACTCGGGGACGCTTCGTACGTCATGTGCACTGCCTTGTACATGATGGTGCTGTACGGTCGAGCCCGTGTAGGTCCTACCACGAACACTTCGGACGAAATTTCTATCATGCGTTTGTTCCGGCTTATTCCGCAAGCCAACCCTTGGTTTTATTTCGAGTTGTGGTATTCGTTCTTCTTCGACGTCATATGTTGATTCCATCCCTCGTTGTTGTACCTCTTCTACCTGATTCTTCGTGGCTTCGCAATTTAGGAATATGTGACCACTTCAAGAGAAGTGCATTCGTTCATTTTGTTCGGATGTGAAGACTTTATGTTGCAATTTTCATTCCGTTGGTTTCACCTTCAATATTTCTCTATTTGTGTGCTAACGGTGGTCAACCTCTTCAGGATGGCTCCCGCTAAGAGCACCAGTCAGAACCAGAATCAAGATCCTCCGCCACGTCTGCCTCCTCCGAAAGCATGGCAGGCTGTGATGGCTGCTAGTAATGCAAATACTCAGCTGATCATGCAAATCATCCAAGAGCAGAATCAAAGCAGTCAAGGAAATCAAGGCAACAACCAGAACCAATTTGCAACTCTGAATCAGTTCCTCGCAAATGGTCCAAAGACGTTCAGCAACTGCGTTGAGGCTACCGATGCTGATGATTGGTTAGTCGATCTGGGCAAGCATTTTGAATGTAGCAACGTCAGACCTGAAGATTTCGTCAAGTTCACGTCTTTCCAGCTCAAGGATCAGGCCGTAGAGTGGTTTCAGCAGTACCGGGATTCCAGAGGTGGACGTTTGATCACTTGGGATGATTTCTGTCATGATTTCCGCGCTCATCACATTCCTCAAAGTGTGACTGAAAGCAAACGTGAAGAATTCCGCAATCTGAAGCAAGGCTCTTTGTCTGTCTATGACTACAACAAGTTTTTCCAGAAGCTCGCCCGTTTTGCCAAGCAGGATGTTCCTGATGAGAAGAGCATGATCTATTAGTTCAGGGGTGGTCTTTGTGAAGAAATTCAGCTCGCTCTTGTCCTCTTCGAGCCGCTGAGATACGATGAGTTCTACAACATGGCACTGAAGCAAGAGGCTGCTCAGCTCAGGTGTGATGCTTCCAGGAAGCGAGTCAGAGACACTACGTCTTCGTCCTCTACTCAAGTGGCCAAGCAGCAGAAGTATTGGCTTCCTCCTCCTCCGTTCCGTCAGCCGTATCAGCAGAAGAGCAAAGGTGGCAGTGGTTCGTCCCACCCACCCAACCCAGGCTTTCAGAACAAGACTTCGTCTCAAGCTCCAAGATGAAGTGCTCCGTACCACCGTCCGCTCTCAGAGGTCACGTGCAACAAGTGCCAACAGAAGGGTCACTATGCCAACAAGTGTTTCAACTAGAGGCGTCTTCCTCCTCCTCCTCCTGTCAGATCGGCAAGTACAGCTGTGGTCAAGCATAACCCCAAGTCCGCCAAGGTCAACTTGATGAACGCAGCTCAGGCAGAGGATTCATCAGATGTGATCATGGGTAACCTTCCTGTTAATGATATTCCTGCAAAAGTTCTTTTTGATACAGGTGCATCGCATTGCTTCATTTCCAAACCTTTTGCATCAAAGTATGACTGTGATTATCAGCACCTACAAAGTTCTTTACAAATTGTGTCACCGGGCAAACAGATGACACCTAATTTCTGTGTTCCGGATGTTACTATCACTTTGGGCGACCACAAGTTCCTTTCTTCTCCAATTGTTCTTGGCAATTCTGATATTGATCTTATTCTTGGGATGGACTGGCTCACTAAACACAAGGCTCACCTCGATTGTGCAGCCAGGCAGATTCAACTGACTCATTCCTCTGAAGATGTCATTGTTTTTGCTGCTCGGGATAATACCATCCGGTTGTTCTCTCTCAATGAAAAGGGTGAATTGGATGCTATTTCGCAGATTCCAGTTGTTTGTGAGTATCAAGATGTCTTCCCTGAAGAACTCCCAGGCATGCCTCCAAACCGGCCGGTTGAATTTGTTATTGAACTTGAGCCCGGTACGGAACCTGTGTGCAAACGGCCTTACAAGCTCGGCCCCGAAGAGTTGAAGGAGTTGAAGAAACAACTTGATGTGCAAGAAAGAATGGGTCTCATTCGGCCTAGTACTTCTCCGTGGGGTTGTGGTGTTCTTTTTGTGAAGAAGAAGGATGGAACGGACCGACTTTGTGTTGATTATCGTCCATTGAACAAGAAGACCATCAAGAACAAATATCCACTTCCCAACATTAATGAGCTGTTCGAACAACTCAAGGGTGCCCAAGTATTCTCCAAGCTTGATCTCCATATGGGTTATCACCAAATTCGCATTCGTGAACAAGATATTCCAAAGACGGCGTTCAGAACAAGCTATGGGTCATATGAATACACTGTTATGTCTTTTGGCCTCGCTAATGCTCCTCCGACGTTCTCTCGCATGATGAACTTCATCTTCAACCCCTACACCAACGACTTTGTTTTGGTCTATCTCGACGACATCCTGGTTTTCTCGAAGAACAAGGAAGATCATGCCAAACACTTGCGTTTGGTTCTTGACAAGCTAAGGGAACATCAATTCTACGCCAAGTTCTCCAAGTGTGAGTTTTGGCTCGATGAGGTTCTTTATCTTGGCCATATTATCTCTGCCAAGGGCATTTCCGTGGATCCTGAGAAGGTGGCTGCAATCGTTAATTGGGAACCTCCTCAGAATGTGAAGCAACTCCGTAGCTTCCTCGGTCTTGCAAGTTATTGCCGAAGATTCGTTGTAAACTTCTCCAAGATCGCGATGCGTCTCTCAAATCTTCTTCAGAAGCACGTGAAGTACGTTTGGTCTCCGGAGTGTGATGTTGCTTTCAACGCTTTGAAAGAGAAGTTGATCACTGCTCTAGTTCTAACTCCGCCTGATGAAACCAAGCCGTACGAGGTCTTTTGTGATGCCTCTCTCCAAGGTCTCGGTGAAGTACTGATGCAAGAGAAGAAAGTTGTTGCTTATACCTCTCGCCAGTTGAAGCCTAATGAGAAGAACTACCCCACTCATGATCTCGAGTTGGCGGCAGTTGTGCATGCATTGTTGACTTGGAGACATCTTCTCTTGGGAAGGAAAGTGGACATTTTCACTGATCACAAGAGTCTCAAGTACATCTTCACTCAGCCTAATCTCAACCTCAGGAAGACTCGATGGGTCAAGATGATTCAAGAGTACAATCCGAGTATCGAGTATACTCCAGGCAAGGCTAATGTGATTGCTGACGCTTTGAGCAGAAAAGCATATTGCAATAGTCTGATTCTCAAGCCTTATCAACCCGAGCTTTGTGAAGCCTTCCGCAAACTTAATCTGCAAGTTGTTCCTCAAGGTTTCCTCGCCAACCTTCAAGTTTCTCCTACCTTGGAAGACCAGATTCGCCAAGCCCAGCTTCTTGATGCTATGGTGAAAAAGGTGAAGATTGGTATTGCAAAGAGTCAGTCCAAGTACAAGTGCTACCGACTTGATGACGAGGACACTCTCTTCTTCGAGGATCGAATTGTTGTGCCCAAAGGTGAACTTCGTAAAGTGATCATGAATGAGGCTCACAACTCTCTCCTCTCCATCCACCCTAGGAGCACGAAGATGTATCAAGACCTGAAGAAAACTTATTGGTGGACTCGAATGAAGCGCGAGATCGCTCAGTTCGTGAATGAATGTGATGTCTGCAGAAGAGTGAAAGCAGAACACCAAAGGCCAGCAGGTCTCGTCCAACCTCTCGCCATTCCAGAATGGAAGTTTGACCACATTGAAATGGACTTCGTGACTGGGTTTCCTAAGTCCAAGCGTGGCAATGATGCTATATTCGTTGTCATCGACAAGCTCACCAAAGTGGCTCATTTCTTGCCTATCAAAGAGTCAATCACTGCAGCTCAATTGGCGGAGCTCTACACCTCTCGAATTGTCTCTCTGCACGGTATTCCTCAGGTGATATCTTCAGACCGTGGCAACATCTTTACCTCCAAGTTTTGGGATTCTTTTCAGAAGGCCATGGGCACCAGCATTCGCTTCAGCACTGCTTTCCACCCTCAAACAAGCGGTCAAGTCGAGCGTGTCAACCAGATTCTTGAAGATATGCTCAGGGCTTGTGTTATCTCCTTCGGCATGAAGTGGGAGGATTGTCTTCCTTATGCTGAATTCTCATACAACAACAGTTTCCAAGCAAGTTCCGGAAAGGCCCCATTTGAAATTCTGTATGGAAGGAAGTGCCGTACACCTCTCAACTAGTCTGAAACCGGTGAACGTCAGCTGCTGGGTAATGACCTGATCACAGAGGCAGAAGAAATGTGCAAGTTCATTCGTGATAACCTCAAAGCAGCCCAATCTCGTCAGAAGAGCTACTATGACACCAAGCACCGTGATTTGGCCTTCGAGATCGGAGATCATGTCTACCTCCGCGTCTCTCCTATGAAAGGGACTCGTCGTTCGGTATCAAAGGGAAGCTTGCCCCCAGATACGTCGGGCCTTTCAAGATCGTCAGCAAGAGAGGCGACCTCGCCTATCAACTCGAGCTTCCTGCAACCTTTGCCAATGTTCATGATGTGTTCCATGTCTCGCAACTCCGTAAGTGCTTCAAGACGCCTGAGCGCACCGTCAACTTCGAGGACATTGAGCTCCAAGAAGATCTCTCCTACCGTGAGCACCCAGTTGCAATCCTTGAAAGACTGAACGCAAAACTCGCAACAAGTCAATCAAGTTTCTCAAAGTCAAGTGGTCACACCATTCCGACCGTGAAGCTACCTGGGAACGCGAGGATCACCTCCGTTCTGAGTACCCGGAGTTCTTTCAGTCCTAGATCTCGGGACGAGATCTTTTCGTAGTGGTGGAGTGTTGTAACGCCCCATATGTAACCTTCCCGATTTGTACTCCAAGTCTTGCCGTTTCCGGCATTAAGTTATATTTAATTCTCGGTTTCGGGTCTTTGTCTCTGTGTTTTGTTTTTGTTTTCGTGCATCTCATATCATGTCGTCACGTGCATTGCATTTGCATACATGTTCATCTCATGCATTCGAGCATTTTCACCGTTGTCCGTTTTGCATTCCGGCGCTTCGTTCTTCCCCGGTGGCCATTTCTAGCTTTCTTTCGTGTGTGGGGATTAAACATTTCCGGATTGGACCGAGACTTGCCATGCGGCCTTGGTTTACTACCTGTAGACCGCCTGTCAAGTTTCGGGTCATTTGGACTTCGTTTGATACTCCAACGGTTAACCGAGGGACCGAAGAGGCCTCGTGTGTGTGCAGCCCAACACCCCTCCATTTTGGCCCAAAACCCACCAAACTCAGCTCCATCATCTCGGTTGTTCGATCACGATCATGTGGGCGAAGACCGCACCTCATTTGGACTCTCCTAGCTCCCTCTATGCCTATATAAAGGCCCCCCTCGTTTTTGGATCGTCCCCTACCTCGAAACCCTAAAAAAATCCCAGATCGCAGCTCCGCGCGCCGGACATTGTCCGTCCGGGCCGGACATAACCGCCGCCGCCCCCGCGCCCAATCAGGTCGCGCCGCGTGGCACTCTGCTGCCCACCACCGCGGAGGCCCGCTCGGGCCCGTCCCCGGCCCTCCCGGCCCACGACGCCCGCGCCGCCCGGGTCCTCATCTCCCCCGCGCCCGGCGACGCTCTCCGCCGCCGACCACCGCGGCCGCCATCGTCGGCCCCCGCCGACCTCCACTCCGGCCGCCTCCTCGCCGCGACGCCCGGCCGCCTCCTCGCCGCACCCTCCACCGCGCTCCTTGCCGGGGCCCCGCACTTCCCCGCGCCGGGAGCCGCGCCCCACCGCGCCGGCCTCCTCCTCCCCGCCTCGCCCCGCCTCGCCTTCGGCTCGCCGGAGCCGGCCGGCATCGCCGGAGCTCGCGGTGCTACAGTAACCGCCTCGGGTGAACAGTACCGGGCGCCAGATCCAGATCCAAAAAACCCTAGCTGGTTGACTTTTGCCCTCTCCGTTTAATTTTTCATGCAACGTTTGACCTGCCATATCTTTGCACCCGTAGCTCCGATTTGGGCATATGATATGTCAAAATCTTCGTCTCGATGAGTACATCATTTCATTCCATTGCATTATTTGCATTTGAGGTCATCTTGGTGCCCAAAATGCTGTTGGAAAGAGGCATCATGAGTTAAATTGCAGATCCGTTAGTTCAACATGCACTTTTGTCATTTTTGCCATGTTTAATCCGTGCATGATATGCCTGTGCCCCTTTGGGATGAATTGTTAAGCATGTTGTTTTCTTTCCAGAGGTGCCTTCCTTGTATTTTTAGGATGCGTGTTGTCTTGTGCAAGCTTGCGAAGAGGGCTACCTGAGTTTACTGATTTCAGGGACTTAGTGAAAATCACTAAGTCTGGGATGTTTTAGTTCACGATGCTATATGTCCGGCTTGTTTCCTAGTGATCCGTGACTCTTTTGAGGATGATCAGTAAGAGTGATTTGTTATGCTTGTTTTGCTTAATCCATCCATGTCTTTACTTGTTATGTTGGAGCACCCTAGGTTGACTCAATCAAGCTCAACTTTTGGATAGTTGTTGTTTTGGGCAGATTGTCAACTCTTTTGCGATTTTGCCGGAGTGATTGCTAGTGATCCATGCAGGCTATGCCATTGTTCTTGCCATGTATAGCTATCTTTTTGTGCCTTCTTAATGTATATTTGCTTGCCTTGCCATGACTTGCACCGTAGTGAGAGCATCGAGCTCGTTTACATGCCTCCGTGAGTTATTATTTCAGCATGTCCCAGTTTTCACTAAGTCTGAAAACTAATTGTGTTTCATCGATGATCGTGTGCTCGGTAGAGTATTTTGTGAATCCTTTTGGCCCCAGGTCATTTTGGGTGTTTTGTTAAGCTTGTTGAGTAGCTCCATGCCACGCTCTTACTTGCCATGTTCAGGTTTTGATTCATGTTGTTTTGCTTATTCAGTTTTGCCATGCTTGTTTGAAGCCCTTAATGGATGAATTTGCCTATGCCTCAGTCCTGGTGATTTGTTAAGCTTCTTGAGTACATCATTGCCATGCAATTTGTTTTCATGTTTGGTGGCTGTAGCATGTTCATTTTGTTGCATTTAGGAGCCTACTTGCTGTAAATCGCAGATCGGTTCGTTTAGTAAATCGCTTGCTATTTCTAAACCGTAGCTCCGATTGCCATGATCTTTATATCGTTTTCAGGGGATTTCTTCCCCTCTATCCAGTGGCACACTTGGTTTTCCAAGTTGAGGCCAGGTTCATGCATTTCCTGTCACATCTTGCATTTTGCATCCCGCATCGCATCCCGCATAGCATATCATCTTTGCATGTTATTGGTTGCCCTTGCACGTGGTTGATTGTATCCTTGTTGCTTGTTTGTGTTCTTGGGTAGAGCCGGGAGACGAGTTCGCTAACGAGGAGCCCGTTGAGTTTGCTTTTGAGGATCCAGTCAATTCTGACAACTGTGCAGGCAAGATGATCACACCCTTGAAACCACTACTATCTTTGCTATGCTAGTTTGCTCGCTCTTTTGCTTTGCCAATGCTACGATGCCTACCACTTGCTTGTCAGCCTCCCAATTGCCATGCTTGAGCCTCTAACCCACCTTTGTCCTAGCAAACCATTGATTGGCCATGTTACCGCTTTGCTCAGCCCCTTCTTATAGCGTTGTTAGTTGCAGGTGAAGATTGGAGCCGTTCCTTGTTGGAACACTTATTTACTTGTTGGGATATCATTATATTGCTATTTTATCTTTACTCATCTATATACTTGGTAAAGGGTGGAAGGCTCAGCCTCTCGCCTAGTGTTCTGTTCCACTCTGGCCGCCCTAGTTTCCGTCATATCGGTGTTATGTTCCCGGATTGTTGCGTCCCTTACGCGGTTGGGCTATAATGGGAACCCCTTGATAGTTCACCTTGATTAAAGCTTTTCCAGCAATGCCCAACATTGGTTTTACCATTTGCCACCTACCCTTTTCTTTCCCTTGGGTTTCCGGAGCCCGAGGGTCATCTTTATTTTAGCCCCCCACGGGCCAGTGCTCCTCTGAGTGTTGGTCCGAACTAGAGTCATGTGCAGCGCCCCCTCGGGGAAACTCGAGGTTTGGTTTTGGTTGTATGGAGAGCTCATCTAAGTGTGCCTTGAGAACGAGATATGTGCAGCTCCTATCGGGATTTGTTGGCACATTCGGGCGGTGTTGCTGGTCTTGTTTTAACCTGTCGAATCATCTTGTTGTACCGGGATACCGAGTCTGATCGGTGGGTCCTGGGTGGAGGTCTATTCCTTCGTTGACCGTGAGAGCTTGTTATGGGCTAAGTTGGGACCCCCCTGCAGGGATTGATCTTTCGAAAGCCGTGCCCATGGTTATGGGCAGATGGGAATTTGTTAATGTCCGGTTGTAGATAACTTGAACCTTAAATAATTAAAATTAATCAACCGAGTGTGTTGCCGTGATGGCCTCTTCTCGGCGGAGTCCGGGAAGTGGACACGGCGTTGGAGTTATGTTTGCGTAGGCTGCTCTATATAGTTTTCCGCACGTGCTTTGCCTCCTCTTCTCGCTCTCCTTTGCGAATAAGTTAGCCACCATATATGCTAGTCGCTTGCTGCAGCTCCACTTACATTACCCCCTTTCCTACCTATTAAGCTTAAATAGTCTTGATCGCGAGGGTGCGAGATTGCTGAGTCCTTTGTGGCTCACAGATTACTATTACACCAGATGCAGGGACCGATGATACTCCTCCGGACGGCGCACTCGAGCTGAAGTGGGAGTACGACGAGGACTCTCAACGATACTATGTGTCTTTTCCTGATGATCAGTAGTGGTGCCTATTCGGGGTTAGATTCAGGGCCTAGTCGCTTGTTGGGGGTCTTTTCTATTTTGGCGCCGTAGTCGGGCCATGAGTGATTGTATGTTGGATGTTATTTATGTACTTTGATGTGACGTGGCGAGTGTAAGCCAACTATGATATTATTCCCCTTTATATTATATATGTACATGGGTTGTGTAATGATTCCCGACTTGCGACATTGCTTTCAATGCGCCTATGTCTCTAAGTCGTGCCTCGACACGTGGGAGACATAGCCTCATCGAGGGCGTTACATTCTCGCGTCTCTGTCAAACCAACTAGGCGGAACTGCCTCGCCTACCGTGCGGGAAAAGCCCCGCCCTCGAATTTTAAATAGTACAGTATACTAATATTGTATCCATGGATTGTGCCATGGAGCAAAGCCTCAAGAAAACGGCCGTACAAATGTAAGGAGCATACAACACGCCCGTCGCATTCGGATGGCACCCTAGACGGTCGGTCGGTCCGGCATGCCGATCTCCGAATGGAACGCGCGTCATATTGCGTTTACACACACATGTGGGACCGCAATCGGGAACCGACCATATAGGCACACTCCCTGGCCCCGCAATTCGGGTGAGTTAATAGAAGAGAGAGACGAGCGATAGTACTAGAGAAGTGTTGTACAGACATTGGTGCCTGGACGATCCCTGCATGACATGGAAGATCGGTTCATCCATGCATGTGAACAGACTCCAGCAGACATGCCTGGATTGGCTTTCGTCTACATATCGTGCAGGCTATGTTGTACAGGGCTGTAGTTCTGATGACATATCTAAAAAAAGGTTTCTTGTCATCTCGCAATATTAGGTGTCATGTGCTTCAGATCACTGTGAGAGTTAAACAATGACAACTGAGTTCCTCCAAGGCGCTGGTCATTGGGGGCACATGCACGAAGACTACTCGGCTGCCATCTAGGTCAAGTCGGCTATGTTAATTAGGACATCTACTGAACAACCCATTTTCTACAAGTTTATCTTTAATTTGAGCTTTGATCCTCGTCTAGTTTGTCCGTCGGGATTCATGTTGTCTCCTTTGGGTAGTGAGGTTATGGTTTCTTGTCATGTGGCATTTTTTCGTGTTATATGTTATAATCCTGTGCTTCAGATCAAAATGACAACAACTACACCTCCGGGGCACGTGCATGAAGACTTCTCGACAGTCATTGACGAGGTCAAGCCGGCTCCGGTAGACAAAACAAAACTAGTACTCCACTATATAGGCAGGAGCCTCCGCGCTTGCTTGCTAGTGTTGCTCTCTTCACACTGTCTCGTCCTCTCCAGATCTAAACACGACAGCGGTGTCCACACTCTCTCTCTGCTCACCGTTGGTCACAGATCCAGCCAGATCGTCTCCGTCGGGGAAGGTGAGAAGGTGCAACATTCACGCGGCCGTCCTCGGCGACGGCTCTTACCCACTGCCGGCACGTCCCGATCAGCGTGCCTTGCTGTTCTCTGCCAAGAACCGCTGGCTAGGGAGGGCCTGCGACCCCTTCTTCCTCGCTGACGTAGTGTGGGCAGATCCGGCCTCCCGCCGCCCACCTAGCGACATCCCAATGACACTCAGGTATAACTTCCTTCGAAACCGGCCTTGCTCTACTTCCTGAGCTCCTGACGTCGCTGCATTTGTAACTTTTATTATTTCCCAGGCCCCCTCGTAGATAGGATCGATCGGCTATTCGAAAGCCACCTAAATTTTGACTATTAAGAGGTAAAACTAGTTCATGCACTCGAATCTAGTACTACTTGGTTCAAACAAGGAAGAAAGGGGGTGGGGGTGGGGGAAGATCTGTTACCTGAATCTAGGACTTGGTCGAAAGAGGAAATAATGGGGGCGAAAAGTAGCAGAGACTGGCTATCCAACTGGTCTCTTGGTCGAATAGGGAAATAAAGGGAAACACAGTACAAACTCAATATAAACCCGATCTATCGGTTGAAAAAGGAAAGAAAGTGGGGATTGGGGGACAAGTAATAGCGTAAGTCCAACACTAGATTTGCTAGGCTCACATAGTAGAAGGTGGCTATACCGAACAAAAAAGGGACAAAACCAGATATCCTGTTCTGATATTTGTTGCCCTGAGCCACTCTTATGTAATGCCACTGGTAAAATGTAGCAGTCGCACTGCTAAAAGTAAGTACACGTTAAACCAATATTGTTTTCAATGTAATGCCTTGAGTAATATGAATCAATGGCACTTTTTTTCATGTCCTGCTAAATTTCCCATCAAGATAAGTTTCTTCTTTTCGTTAGAAATGGAACTATCCTGGTCCGCCTACTCTCCCGTGCCCAAATACCGACTCTGTAGCAGCTGTTAATGTAATGTTGTTGGTAAAATGAAGCAATGGCACCATTAAAGTAATGTCGTACTTAACGGTTGTCATAGTTGATCCTAATGCCCACACTAATATCTAGCAATGCTACTGCTTTAGAAATTGCTATTGTCCTTGTAGGATTGCCATTCAGATAAGGAACATGCTTCTTTTCATTTGATGTATGTTTCATCACTTGTTTGTCATCCTCCTTTCCACCTTTTTTGTGCAAACAGAGACATACATTTCATGCTTGATCTTAGTTGAACTGCACAAATAATATCCAAATTATAGTTGAACATTCGAGGAGCTTCACAACCAACCTTGACATTGCTCAATTTTATTGCAAATGAAGAAGAAGCTCTGTGGGTTTCGTTTTCTGATGGAAATGGAACCAGGCTAAAGCCCTTTTCTTAAAAAATTGAAGAAGAAGAAGAAGAAGAAGAAGCTTCTAGCTCATGGGACATTGCTTCATTTTAGGTGAACTGCACCAAAATGTCCCGTGAATTGAATCATCCATGTTGGTGACTGGTGTCATCCCTTCTACGATGGCGTTGACTGCAGGTATGGTTCCCATCACGAGGTATGTGGATTTTTGGTCTGACCGTTTGCCAAAGATCCTGCATGTTGAGTCTGCTCTTGTGCTACTGTTTTAGCATTGCCATGATAAAGCAGTAATGTTATTATTTTGCACCTTAATCTAGTGGCACTATAAATTTGAGGCAATGTTTTGGCACCGCTAGTGCCACTAATTTTTTTATGTATCGAAAGAGGGGGTTTCCTCCGATTTCATTAAAGAAACCCTACCATAGAGAACCATTATCCGACAACATCTCAGTGTAAATGGGCTGTTATGCAACTACTACTAGATCAGACTGAGTACTAGCAGGAGACAAGTTCGCCACATAAGCTAGCCAGGTAGGGGGATGCAGCACCAGCTCGACCAAGTTTGGATTACAACTCACATGCTACCATAGAAACATCAGGGGGGAGATAGAGCCAACTTCAGCATCCGAGTCTAAGCACCCTGGCCTCCATCCTTGCGATGCACGGTACACCTCGTTTGTCACCTGCTCGACCCTAGTGCCACTGATAAAATGAAGTAATAATATAGTTAAAATAGAGCGAGTGTCCTCTCTATCATTTCATTTCCAATGTAGATAAAAAAAGTGCTTCTCTTTGTTAGTATATGTGTCGGTGTACTAAAGTAGGGGTACCTTAGTATCCCGAACTTGTGCACGGGCAGTCGCAGCACCCCGCGGCAAGGCTTGCCGGGCAACCGCCAAGATCCTCCGTGGTTCCTTTGGAGCCATTCAAGAACAAAGTATCCAAGGCCCCGACAAGAGGAGCTTGCCGGGAAGGCCACTAGAAGCACGAAGACCCCGGCAAGAGGAGCTTACCGGGAAGGAGACAAGGCCCTGGCAAGAGGAGCTTGCTGGGAAGACCAACCAAGGCATCTCGAGAAGCTTGCTGCGACGCGCTGCGTGTCCCGGCAAGACCCGGTGAGCGACAAGCTCCCGGACGCAACAAGACAACATCCACGGCAAGGCGCTTGCCGCGGCAAGCTACTACTCCGTAGCCCGCGCTCCAGCTCACCCACCAATGTGTCGCTCTGGGACAGTTCCTGGCGTACGTGGCGGGAGGCTGCGCAGCCAGGGGCATGCGGTGGCAAGCAGGCGCTGACAAGGTAGCCATCGTGGCAAATGGTGGCGCCCCTGACGGTCCCTTTCCGCACCGTCTAGGCGACACAGACAGGCATTTAATGCCCTTGTCCCCTGCCGTCAGGGTTAGGTATGATACAACTGTAGAAAGCGGTGGCGCCAACCACCACCTCTTTTACCCTTTTACCCTCATCTCTGTTGCCACCTGTCGGTGACCCCTTTGACATATAAAAGGAGGCCCATGCGCAACAGGGGGGAGGGGGGGACGATCATTCTGACGCTCGGTCTCGTTAGCCATCCAAGCGTACTGTGGCATTCATCGCTCCCGAGCAAGAACACAAATACAAACCAAGGCAGGAGTAGGGTTTTACGCATCCGTGCGGCCCGAACCTGGGTAAACTGCTCGCGTCGCTCGTGCGCTTCGCCTCGATCTGCTCTTCACGCACTCTCCGCCCCCTGCCGAACCAAAAGGGGCCCCGGTCCGCCGTGGTCCCATACGTGTCCGTGGGATCAGTCACCCCCGACATCTTTGGCGCGCCAGGTAGGGGGTGCGTCGAGGCTGTGTGAACCTGATCCGACGTGCGCACGAGCCGAATCTTCGTCATCTACATCAACATGCCGCCGAAGAAGAAGGCTTCGGAGGTAGCTGCTCCGTCTGTGCCGAGCCTACCATCGCCGGAGCGAACGGCTGGTGGAGTAGGCGCCCGCGGAAGAGTGGGCGCCGACGAGGGAACTCATGGTGCTGCCAGGTCCAAGGACAAGACTGCGCTGCACATCGACGGCGCGGTCGGTTCCCACAACGACCGAGCGCACTCCAAGACCTCGGCGTCCGTACACGCACCGCGCCCATCTCAGGAAGCGCGAGACCAGCAGTGTCATGGTACTCATGGTACCATGCGCTTGCTGGGCCAAGATCAAGCTGGTGGATCCTGGAGCGCTCAAGACTAGCATGCACGCCAACATGCTGGCACGAGCGTGGCACGGTCACTTGGGCTAGATATTGCTCCTTCTAACGCAGTTAGAAGTCCGAGCATATCTCGCTCCTCGCACCGTTCACCGCCGCCGCCCGCCACTCCAGCAGAAGCGTTGGTGCGGGCCCAACTGCTCCTAGATTACCCTCCAGCGCCAGAGAAGATCGATGACTGGAGGGCTACTATCCAGAGCCTCATCGGCTTCGCCAACGGTGGCAACCCACGGCAGCCGAGCGCGTCGCTGCCGCGGCAAGTCAGCCAGGCGCGAGCCGGTGGCGACAAGACCGGGGAGGGTGCAACCACTGTGCACTCTCCGCCTAGAAGGCCAAGATCGCCGACTCGCCGGATCCACCTCGACAGCGACTCCACCGCGTCATCAGATCCGCGAGCTCGTCGCGATCAGCGCCAAGTTCTTCACGAGCGACGACAAGAAGACGCTCGAACACGCATCGAGCGCCGAAGAGAAGCGCGGCGTCAATCAGACCTGCGCGCTGGACCCTCTATTGACATGCATGCGCCCGGAGAACCAAGCGACATGCCGTACGCGGTAGGTTGCCCTGTGTTTACCTGTGAGCTGCGGCAAGTCCAGTGGCCCAGCCAGAAGCATTTCAAGACAGACGTACCGGAGAAGTACGACGGCAAGTCGCACCTGTCTGAGTTCCTCAGCATCTACACCATTGCGGTGCAAGCTGCCGGGGGGCGAGATGACAAGGTCCTTGCCAACTACTTCCCGCTTGTACTCAAGCCCGAAGTCAGGTCCTGGCTCATGCACTTGCCGGACAACTCCATATCCTCTTGGGCGGACTTGTGCCATCAGTTTGTCGACGCCTTTACAGGCGGCCACAAACCACATGGCCAAGAGAGTGATCTCCACCTGCTTGCCCAGAAGGAAGGAGAGCCCCTGCGCAAGTATATCCAGAGATTCAGCCGTGTACAGCGTAACATCCCAGACATCCACCCTGCCGCGGTTATCAGCGCGTTCCATCAGAACGTGCATAATCGCAGGATGCAGGAGGAGATGGTGATGAGCAGGATCAGAGACGTCAGCGAGCTGTATGCCCTGGCCGACAAGTGTGCACGCGCTGAAGAAGGGAGGAAACTCCCCAGAGAGAATACTGGAGCAGGGGGATCTGACAGTGAGGATGCCGCCCCGGCAAAGAAAAACCGGAGGCGCAACAGAAACAAGAAGGGCAAAGAGGTGCTAGTCGTTGAGCAGTCCGGCAATGACGGCGCCGCCAAGCAAGCCAAAGTTGGTAGCTCCGGCAAGGAGGTTGCCGCATGCACCAACTGCCAAGCTGTGGCGGCCGCCGACAAGCAGGACGGCTCCGACAAGCAGTACTGCAAGATCCACTGCACCAAGGGCCATGATCTCTAGAGCTGCAAGAAGGTCGAGCAGCTTGTCCAGCAACAAAAAGCTGAGTATGAGCGGCGCGACAAGGAGAGAGCCCAAGGAGGCGGTGGAGAGGCCGGCAAGAAGCGCGCTGGCCAGGGAGGACGCCGCGGCAAGGCCAAATAGCGGCAAGGAGACAGACCTCCCCGTGGCCGCGACAAGGATGAAGACGAAGACGGCGACGAGGACATGGATGATGTTGAGAACAGTGAGCAGGAGTTTCAGAAAGCTACAGAAGTCTTGTGTGTTGACGGCGGTGCTTCTCTGCATACTTCCCACCGCCAACTCAAACAGTGGCTGCGGGAAGTTAATGCGGCAGAACCACCTGTCGAGTCGCGCAAACTTCTGAAATGGTCCAGCACGCCTATCATCTTTGACATTGAGGACCACCCTGACCACACAACTGCGGTCGGGTGCTTGCCGTTGTTTGTTTCGCCAACAATCCGCAACCTCAAGGTCACTAAGATGCTAGTTGACGGCGGGGCGGCTTTAATCTGATCTCCTCCGCTGTGCTCCAGAAACTCCAGATCCCGGACAGCGAGCTCGAAGAAACCGGTACATTCCAAGGAATTAACCCGGGAAGGAGAAAGCCGAAAGGGAAGGTCACGTTGCCGGTGGCATTTGGCAGCGAGCTGAACTTCAGAACGGAGAGGGTCACTTTTGACGTTGCTGATTTCCCATTGCCTTACAATGGGATACTTGGCCGTCCAGCACTCGCCAAGTTCATGGCAGCCTCTCACTATGCATACAACATGCTCAAGATGCCAGGCCCGATAAGCGTCATCTCTGTCCCTGGCGACAAGAAGGATGCCCTTATCTGCGCCGACAAGATCTACCGGGAAGCAGCTGCCGCGACAGACCGCAAGGCACTTGCCACTGAAGCTCCCGGGGGGAAGAAGAAGACCAAGTCCGGCCAGAGCTCTGATGCCCACTCCGGCAAGCGCACCTCTTTGGAGTGCTGCGCTGCCGTCGAGGACGCACCATCGAGCTCCACCGGCAAGTGTAAAAAGGAAATGGAAGCTCCACCACGTACCAAGAAGGTGTCCACCAAGGAGGACGGCACTGGTGGTACCTTCACCATCAGTGCCACGCTTGACCCTAAATAGGAAAGCGCGCTCGTTACTTTCCTCCGAGCGAATGTCGACGTGTTTGCATGGCAACCGTCTGATATTCCCGGTGTTCCCAGGAAAGTAATTGAGCACCATCTTGCCATTTGTCCACATGCGCGGCCCGTCAAGCAGAAGGTCAGAAAACAGGCAGTGGAGCGCCAAGAATTCATAGCAGAAGAAATCAAGAAATTGGAAGCAGCAGGCCTTGTCAGAGGAGTGCTCCAGCCCACGTGGTTGGCCAATCCGGTTGTAGTGCGCAAAGCAAATGGAAAATGGAGGCTTTGTATTGACTTTACTGATGTTAATAAAGCTTGTCCCAAAGATCCATTTCCCTTGCCGCGCATCGACCAGATTGTTGACTCCACAGCCGGATGTGATTTGCTTTCATTTCTTGACGCATACTCAGGATACCATCAGATCTTCATGGCAGAAGAGGATGAGGAGAAAACCGCATTCATTACTCCATGTGGCACGTACTGTTTCATAAGGACGTCTTTTGGTTTAAAGAATGCTGGTTCAACATTTGCTAGAGTAGTCCACGTCGCTTTGAAGCCACAGATACACAGAAATGTAGAAGCTTACATGGATGATATAGTGGTCAAAAGCAAGGATAGGGCAACTCTGATCCAAGATTTAGGAGAGACTTTCTCAAATCTGCGCAAGATCAACCTCAAGCTCAACCCCGAGAAGTGTGTGTTTGGAGTTCCTTCCGGCAAGCTTCTCGGGTTCTTTGTGTCTCAGCGGGGAATTGAAGCCAATCCCGACAAGATTAAGGCCATTGAGCGGATCGAAGCACCGAAGTGCGTCAAGGATGTACGGAAGCTTGCCGGTTGCGTGGCTGCTCTCAGAGGTTTATCTTTCGGTCTGCTGAGCGCGCCCTGCCATTTTTCAAAATTTTGAAAAAGGCAGGTCCAATGAAATGGACTCCGGAAGCGGAGGCTGCGCTGGAAGACTTGAAGAGATACCTGTCCTCCACTCCAACACTTGTCGCACCTAAACCACAAGAGAAGTTGCTGTTGTACATAGCGGCAACCAATCAAGTGGTTAGTGCTACGTTAGTAGCGGAGAGGGAGGCAGATGACGAGCCAGCAACCGCGGCAAGCACATCCAGCGACAAGCAGGGGGCTCCCCCGACAAGCTCGGGTCCCGACAAGCAAGGATCTGCGCAGATGCAAGAGGAGATACAGAAGAAGATGGTGCAACGCCCAGTTTACTTTGTCAGTTCCCTTTTGCAGGGGGCTAGGTCAAGGTACTCTGGTGTGCAGAAGTTGCTTTTCGGTCTTCTCATGGCCTCGAGAAAGCTGCGCCATTACTTCCAAGCACATGAGATCACAGTTGTCACTCGCTTTCCGCTGAAAAGGATATTGCAAAACCCAGAAGCAACAGGCAGGATTGTCGAGTGGGCACTGGAACTATCAAGCTTTGGCCTCAAATTTGAGAGTACATCAACAATCCAAAGCAGGGCATTGGCAGAATTCATAGCAGACGGGACGCCAACACCAGACGAAGAAATTCCGGAGACGAGCATCCCCGTCAAGGAAGCAAACAAAGAGTGGCTCATGTACTTTGACGGAGCCTTCTCACTGCAAGGCGCCGGCGCGGGTGTGCTGCTTGTCGCACCCACCGGAGAGCACCTCAAGTACGTAGTCCAGATGCACTTTCCCAAGGAGCAAGCGACAAACAATACTGCAGAGTATGAAGGCTTGCTTGCCGGTCTTAGGATCGCGGCAGAACTTGGGATTAAAAAGCTCGTAGTCAGGGGTGACTCACAGCTTGTCGTCCGCCAAGTAAACAAGAATTACCAGAGTCCTTTGATGGAAGCTTACATTGACGAAGTGAGAAAGCTAGAAGAACACTTTGACGGCCTGCAAATGGAGCATGTCCCAAGAGCTCACAATGACATTGCCGATGGCCTGTCAAAGTGCGCTGCACTGAAATTACCTGTGGAACCAGGGATTTTGTGCTCAAGCTGACTCAGCCGTCCGTAACACCACCAACTGGGCAGAGCAAGAAAAGGAAGTTGGTTTCTGGCGACTATTTTCCGGCGGAGCTTCCCGAAGCCGCCGCCAAGAAAGTCCCCAAGATCAACAGCAAGAACGCTGAGGAGCAGTCTGCTCCGGCAAGCCCCAGGGTTTGTTTCGTTGAAGCAGACACTCCCGGCAAGTTCTGCTCCGGCAAGCTTGCCGGGGAACGTCAAGCTCCGGCAGGACCGCAGGCTCTTGCCGTAGAAGCGGACATTCCCGCAGCAGCAGATGTGCCTTTAGTCCTTGTTGTCGAGCCACAGGCTCCAACATGGGCGCAACAGATTGTCCATTTCCTTCAGACAGGAGAACTTCCCGAAGAGCCAGAAGAAGCGGAAAGAGTAGCCCGGCAGTCTAGTATGTACCAGTTTGTCGATAACATACTGTGCAGAAGAAGACTCAACGGTGTGAAATTGAAGTGTATTCCACGGGAAGATGGACAGAAGCTGTTGGCAGAGATACATGGAGGCATATGTGGCCACCACATTGGCGCAAGATCGCCGACAACCCTCCAGGATGCAACTGCACAAGTAACCAAGTGTGAAGCGTGCCAGTTCCATTCCAAGCAGATACACCAGCCAGCTCAAGCTCTCCAGACGATCCCTTTATCCTGGCCATTTTCGGTCTGGGGGCTCGACATCCTCGGCCCCTTTCCCCGAGCAGTCGGGGGCTTTGAGTACTTGTACGTTGCAATCGACAAGTTCACAAAGTGGCCGGAAGTGGAACCACTGAGGAAGGTGACAGCACAGTCAGCGGTCAAGTTCTTCAGGTCGATTGTTTGCCGTTTCGGAATCCCTAACAGGATAATCACCGACAACGGTACACAATTTACAAGCCGCACCTTCATGCAGTACGTCCAAGATCTTGGCGCCAAGCTCTGCTTCGCTTCTGTTGCTCACCCGAGAAGCAACGGTCAAGCGGAGAGGGCAAATGCTAAAGTGCTGCGCGGGCTCAAGACCAGAACTTTCGACAGGCTGCACAAGTGCGGAAGAAACTGGATCGAGGAGCTGCCGGTGGTTCTTTGGTCGATCAGGACGATGCCAAATCGAGCCACTGGCCAGACACCCTTCGCTCTAGTCTATGGAGCGGAGGCAGTTATCCCCACGGAACTCGTATACGGGTCACCTCGAGTGCTCGCTTATGATGAGCTTGAGCAAGAGCAGCTGCGTGAAGATGACGCGCTGCTCCTTGAGGAAGATCGTCTTCAGGCTGCTGTACGAGCTGCTTGCTACCAGCAAGCTTTGCGCCGCTACCATAGCCGCAAGGTTAAAGCCAGAAGCTTCGAGGAAGGCGACCTTGTTCTTCGGCGCGTTCAGTCCGCCAAGAATTCCAACAAGTTGACACCGAAGTGGGAAGGCCCTTACCGGGTGAAACGAGTCACTAGGCCTGGCGATGTCTGCCTTGAGACCGAAGATGGCGTTCCGGTGAGCAACTCAGAGAATATTGAGCATCTTCGTAGGTTTTACCCGTAAGGCGCGGTTGTCGGACCCTATTCGGCAACCACCCTTTTGTACAAGTCTTGCCGCTGTTGCATGTAATCCTTTGTACAAAGCCAGGCGCAGACCCTGAGCACAAGTAAATGAAGCGCTGGTGCCCTGAGTTATAGCATGCATGCTAGATCGAGTCTCGTCCTTGATTAGGGTTGATAGTGCTTAACAGCGGTTAACCCCTAGCTTAGAGGTCGAGTGTGCGTCCCTTTGCCTTTCTTTCGTTTCCCTTGGTTCGCAGGGCTCGCATATCCTTGTCGGACCGCCTGAGGACGAAAAGGAGAAGAAGGACGTACCGGCATCTGGACCCCGGCAAGCCAGTGTTGCCGGGGGCTGCAAGTACCAACATTCACCCACGGCAAGCCAGAGTTGCCGGGGGCTGCAATCTCAGATAAGTCTTTCATCCCTCATCATGCATTCTCTTATGAACTGGGGAATACGAAACCTCGTTTCTTCCTGAAAACTACCGTGCTCCCTTAACTCTAGGCCCTGGGGCTCGTTCCTGGGGCCGAGTTTGGTCGTAGTCGCGGCAGCAAAGGGATGAAACGAGGGGCCGCACCCGCCTCGTTCCTTCCTCCGTCAAAAGCGTGAGAAAGGTCGAGTGACGTGGGAAGACGGCAGGGCCTGTTGCCAGGAGAAGAAGTGTCTATCTGAAAGATACCAAGGATTTGCTCCTTGATGTGGGTTCTACCCACGAGACAAATAACCCGGCAAGCATCCCCTTTTCATTAAAAAAACATTCCACTCAGGTACAGTCCATAGAGGATGAAAAACATGAAGGAGAGGATTACAAGTTTTAAATGCAACTAAGGCCCGAAGGCTTACAAATTAAAAAGATAAGAGGCCCGTAATCCCTTTCTTGTCCCTCTCTTCAGGAAGTAGGTCAAGGAGGCGAAAAGGGTAAAAGGGGCGCCTAGGCGAGCTACGGGTGCCAGAAGACACCAAGAGAACATCCCGGGGGCCGTTGTTAGGCTGGACGGAGATGGCAGCGCCAGAAGCAGGGCTCGAAGACGAGGCGGCAGGACGTCAGCACGCTGTCGAGGGGACCACGCCCTCGTACTCCGACTTGACGGCCTTGGCGCCAGTCCTCTTCCTCTTCCGCAGCCTCCCTACGCCAGCCTCCCAAGGAGACGAACCCAGGGAGTTCAAGGAGCCGGCGACACGGATGATGGGGTCGCCGGTGCCGCACGGAGCGGCGCCCGACACCTAGTCGGACCCGTCATCCTGCCGCCCGCTACCCTCGTCGCCGCTGTCGCTCTCCTCCTCGTCACTCTCGCTCGAGGAGGAGCCTTCGCTATCGGAGGAGCTGTCCGCGCAGCACTTTGCCCGAGTGCCGAAGCACCCAAAGACCTTGACGGAGAGGAGATCGCCGTCCATCAACTTAAAATGGAGGGTGAGCCCCCCCGTCAGGCTGTGGATACGGGTGAACGTCTTCCACCCTCGACCAAGATACATCACATTAGGGGCTGGGAATTCAACACAGACTCGCGTGCCGCTGATCCCACAGCCCCTCATGTGCAGTCTCAGTGTCTCGGGCGGGTCCAACTCCATCGCGCTCGCAAACGGAGCTGGGAGCCGGAAGCGATGATGAGGCGCCCGGCGCAGCCTGACGAAGAACTCGCAAGGGTCATCCCCAATATGGACCCCCGTGGGAAGAGGAACCGCCGGCGGAGGAGAAGCCGGCGCGCCGCCCCGTCCACCTCTCCCCCGAGCGTCTCGACCTCGTCCACGACCTCGCCCCCTCCCTCTTCCCCTTACGGCTGGCTCTGCCACCACGGGTGCGGGAGAGGGAGGGATGCGCTGTCTGGCAGCAACCCTCGACGCCATCGATGAAGGACCAGGATTCCCTTTCTCCATGGCGAATGAGAGAAAGGGGAGCAGAAGCTGAAGGAAGGAGGAGATGAGAGAATGCGGGCTTCCGTCCTCCCCTCCCGCTCTTTATAAAGGAGCGAGGTGGGGGCTCAGCCGCCCCGCTCAGCGAATCAAGACACGGGAAGAGCAGGGAGCTGGGACCGACCCGCTGCCTCGACCCGCGACGGAGTGGTTTCCCGCCTCCACCGTCCGCGACCCCAAGCGCATGGGAGCCGCGTGGCAGGCGTGCAGAGCCAAGGCGGCGGATGGGGCGACCTCTCCCAACCCCTTGATCGTGTGGAGTGGACACCTCGAAAACCGCCCATGATCTCTCCCATGATGCCGCGTTTGACGCGTGCCATGCGGGGAGGGCGCGATGGATGCGGAGTCAGATACGGCGTGACCCAGGCCGCACGTGCCCGTGCACTGTTTTGGGCCTGGCCCAACAGCGCTCGGCACCGTGTATGGCCCAGGCCCGGGGGCTCCTGTCGGTGTACTAAAGTAGGGGTACCTTAGTATCCCGAACTTGTGCATGGGCAGTCGCAGCACCCCGCGGCAAGGCTTGCCGGGCGACCGCCAAGATCCTCCGTGGTTCCTTTGGAGCCATTCAAGAACAAAGTATCCAAGGCCCCGGCAAGAGGAGCTTGCCGGGAAGGCCACTCGAAGCACGAAGAACCCGGCAAGAGGAGCTTGCCGGGAAGGAGACAAGACCCCGGCAAGAGGAGCTTACCGGGAAGACCAACCAAGGCATCTCGAGAAGCTTGCTGCGATGCGCTGCGCGTCCCGGCAAGACCCGGTGAGCGACAAGCTCCCGGACGCGACAAGACAACATCCGCGGCAAGGCGCTTGCCGCGGCAAGCTACTACTCCGCAGCCCGTGCTCCAGCTCACCCACCAACGTGTCGCTCTGGGACCGTTCCTGGCGTACGTGGCGGGAGGCTGCGCAGCCAGGGGCATGCGGTGGCAAGCAGGCACTGACAAGGTAGTCATCGTGGCAAACGGTGGCGCCCCTGACGGTCCCTTTCCGCACCGTCTAGGCGATGCAGACAGGCATTTAATGCCCTTGTCCCCTGCCGTCAGGGTTAGGTATGACACAACTGTAGAAAGCGGTGGCGCCAACCACCACCTCTTTTACCTTTTTACCCTCATCTCTGTTGCCACCTGTCGGTGACCCCTTTGACATATAAAAGGAGGCCCATGCGCAACAGGGGGGAGGGGGGACGATCATTCTGACGCTCGGTCTCGTTAGCCATCCAAGCGTACTGTAGCATTCATCGCTCCCGAGCAAGAACACAAATACAAACCAAGGCAGGAGTAGGGTTTTACGCATCCGTGTGGCCCAAACCTGGGTAAACTGCTCGCGTCGCTTGTGCGCTTCGCCTCGATCTGCTCTTCGCGCACTCTCCGCCCCCTGCCGAACCGAAAGGGGCCCCGGTCCGCCGTGGTCTCATAGGTGTCCGTGGGATTAGTCACCCCCGATAATATGTTTCATCAACTAGTCCCATTGTTAATGTTTAAGCTTTTTGCAAACTAGGGTGCTTAATTTTAGTTGATCTGCACAAAATAGAGATTGGAATGTCTCAAGGCCCCTCCTTGTACTACCGTTGTACATTGATGTTCATCACTAGCAGAAGGTGTATTGGGAGACTTGGGTCGATTTCCAGTATGAGGCGTCGCAGGGCCCATCTCGCCCTCGCAGCATGGCATACTATGATACTATCGCAATATTTTCTTCTATTTATTAGTGTATGTTTCATCAACTAGTGCCACTATAATATAATCACGCTTTTTCATTATATATGCAAACAGGGTTATTCAGCAGCATTTTGGTGGAACTGCACAAATGTACGGATGGAGCCGGCATATATGCAGAGTGCGAGGTGCCAAGTAAAAATTACAGACACCAACCCTGCTCCATCTAAGCATTGGCATCCACCACCACCAATGGGATGTGTGGCGCTCACTGTGGACGGATATTTCTCGGCAGCAAATCCTCTAACCAAAAACTAGTAGCTTAAACTTCAAAAAAAAACTAGTAGCTTATATTGGCAGTTTCCTAGGGAGTACTCTTTTCTGAAAGAAGTACCAATCTATTTTTTCTTTATTTGTACGAAGTGTCACAACTTTGACCCAAAGGTCGAGAGCTATTTTAGGGTGATTGGCGTAGTACTCGGAGACTGATTGTAAGCATGATTTTTATTAGCTGTCACACTGATTGTAAGCATGAGCGGATGGAAGATTGGGTTAGTGCGAAGCTTACCTTAAACCCTACCGACGCCGTTTAAACAAGGCGAGCATTGAGGGAACCATGGAGAATGGCGGGGAAGCGACGTCACGCCATCCAGCCTCCTCTTGCGGTGGTAGAATGAATACTCATGTGGCTCCAGCTGGCTCTGCACCCTCACGAATGGCACACCGTACTCGATCGATTTGTTATCCTCTGGGTGCTCGACCTTCGACCTATACACCCACCACCTCCGCCTGACTTTCGCCTCGGGTGAATCTGTCTGCTCCATCGCCCAGAGGAGATACTCGATGAACTTGAAGGACTGCGGCGTGAATGCCGCCGATGAGTACATCGCCACCCTCATCGCCGTCGTCTTGCTCTTTCGCATACATTGCCACATGTCCCTCACCATCTTCAAAGTCTCCCACTCATTGTCAAACCAAGTAAGGACCTCCTTCAACCTGGCTAAGTTTGCCTGGTCGCTGCCGGCGATCTGCCCGATTCGCTACTCTCCATAGATGTCCTTCTGAGTGGTCCGGCGCTAGCTTTGGAAGATGTGAGGAGAGATGGTGGTCTTGCAATAGAGAAGAGGGAGAGGTGAGATGGTGGTTTTGGAATGGAGATGATGGAGAGGAGAGGGGTGGTTTTGCAATGTAGAAGAGGGAGAGGCAAGACGGTGGTTTTGGAATGGAGATGATGGAGAGGAGAGGTTTCCCTGCCTTTCGGTCGCTGACAGGTGGGCCCCGTGATTGGTGGGACCCATGTGTCAATGCCTTAATGGCAGGATGGGCTACGTCAGGGGATCCTCGTCTGAGGAGAGAGGATGTGGTTTTGCAATGAAGAAGAGGGAGAGGCGAGGCGGTGGTTTTGGAATGATGATGATGGAGAGGAGAGGAGGTGGTTTTGCAATGGAGAAACGGGAGAGAAGCGTGTGGCAGCAATTTATGATTGGACTGGATCAAAATCAAAATCGAGTTACCCTTCAATTAAGAAAGCGACCCCAGATTAACTGGTCTCCCTTTTATTCTGGGTCATAATTGACCATGATTTTCACAAATAAAATATATGTTATACGTTGCAAAAATAATATAATTTGAAAGTTCATTCAGATACGAACCAAACGATTCAATTTTTGGTGACATGCATTCCCATTTTGCTTGACAAATACAGTACGTGGTCAAACTTTGACCCAAAATAGGCAAAACAAAAAAATACTTCCAAGACCAGCACCGCTCCTCTCCTCTTAAACCACCGCCGCTCCTCTCCTGTTCCAATCTAAATCCAGTGTCGCTCCCCTCCTCTTCCATTTCAAAACCACCGCCCCTCCTCTCCTGTTCCAATCCAAAACCAGCGTCACTCCTCTCCCGTTCTAATCCAAAACCAGTGTTGCTCCTCTCCTCTTCCATTCAAAACCACCGACGGCGAGTGAAGGTGCTGTGGAGAAGTAGATCGATGGAGGAGTACAACCGATACGTGAGGATCGCAGACGGCGACCTCGTGAAGCTAGCTAGGATGTTGGAGATACAGTCTTGGTTTGACAACAAGGACCAACTCGCGGTGACGGTGACATCCATGGCCAAATATCTGCAACAGAGTGAAAAGGCGGCGATACTCCCGAAGGGAGTCGCGCGGGAGTACATAGAGCTCCTTCTCTGGGCCATGGAGCAAACTGATTCACCGAATCCGATCATGAGGGAGCGGTGGTGGGAGTATCGATCCTAGATGGAGCATCCACTAGAGATTGAAGGATCGAGCATCTACAGGGTGCCGTTTGTGAGGGTGTCATGCCAGAGCGAGCCGGTGGAGTCTTTGTTGACCGAACCCAACTGCAAGAGGAGAAAAGAAGTTGGCCCGATGATGCTTCCCCGCCGTCCTCTCCCTCGTCGTTCATATCGTATCACGGGGTGGCTGTCTGCCGCCGAGGAATACGAGGGGACTGTCCCCTAGCCCAATAGTCTTGCAGGTTGTGAATTGTCAGGAGGAGCTTAGGGTTGTCAGTATTTGAAGGTTGTGAATTGTGTTTTGTGTTGTGTATTTTGAGAGTACTTTCAAATATGAATGTCTTTTGAATTTTAGATTTGCAGTATTGAGCATATGATGTATTTTATGAATTCTAGAGATCTATTTTTATCACTTAAAAACATGTAGTTTCATAGGAGTATAAAAGTGCAGATAATGTCATTCTCAGAGAAGAAACTGCAAGTTTCAATTTCAGATAAGAAACTACAAGTTCAGTTTCAGATAAGAAACTTCAACTTTCAGAGGCAGAGCATTTATATTAACACGGCCTTTTCAAACAGGGTTAACATCATGTTGGATGTTTTATTCATGGTCGAAAATGGAACTACCAGCCAGTTAACATCATGCTGATCAACATTCATGCATAGCACATCTTCATATGATGCACAGTCAAAAAGGTATGCTATTACAAAATGCCCACACAATGTCGAGTGTGCGAAAAACAGAGAAAACAAGGGATGAAATTTTGGCAAGTGTTGGACGTGGTGTGCGTTGATGACAATGGGGCCCACATGTCAATAATGGCAGAGGCAAAAAATTTGGAGATATTTTCCCTGCATCAGGTGGAATCGAACCCAGGCAGAACAGCTGTCGGGTAGTGTCAGTTGGCCACTGGCTAGTTCAGTAATTTTGTTACAAATAAGGGACTACCTCAGGTGGTCCGATCTCCGCCTGTGCCTTTGTGCGCTCGCCGCAGCGCCGCTGTCTGCCATTGTGAACATGCTGAACAAATAAGAGGAATCTAGAGAGGACTGTACGTGGAGAGGCGGACAGTCAGGACCCACCAGGTCTATGGCCGTACGCAAGCAAGTGCCTCATCGAAAAAAATACTTCCTCCTAATGCTATACTGACATTGGGGCCCATGGGTTTGTCAACATAGTTACATTTTTAGGTGCTTCAATGTAGTTACTATAGGAGATAAATTCACAACGAAGCCGAGGAGCTAGCAGGTATCATTTATTATCACTAGGGCATCAAGTATCAGCTGGGTTTTGGGCTGCCCCTTCTAGGCTTTCTTTTTTAACATGTGCAGCCCACGGCATGCCGATTTGTATTTTTTGAGGGCCGCCATGTATCGACTGGCCTATGGACCTCCCATCCGAGGATTTATTTTTCCTGAAACATCGGCAGCCCAATTTATGTATTTTTTTGAAGAAAATGCAGAGGTCTGTTCTATTTTTTTTATATAAAAATAGGAATGCCTGGTCCAACTTATGTTTCCCTTCTAACTATACTATATATATTTAAATTATTTTATATGTTATTGTTATTGTCATCATATATTTAACAGACACTTACATATGTAAGAGAACAATATCCCACATCTTGTTAACTTATAAAAATAATTTCTTAACAATAAAATCCTAGATTTTTTTGGCAACAAAATCCTGGTGATTGTATACAAATGCTTGGTAAGATTTAAGGACCAATGTAATAATAAATCACTTATTATTTAAATATATTTATAACAAAATGCTCAACCCCTACTTATTTTTTGATAACATTGATGCGCCCAACCCAACATTATAATTAGAATCAGTCCAACAAAATCAAGTATTTCGAGAAAGTGCAAATGGCTTGTAATTTTTTAGGAAAAAAATAAATGGGCCGCATGGATGCTACATTATTTGTTCACCCAGCCAAGAAAATGGACTGTAATTCTAAAAAAAGATCAAATTGACTGTAAATTCTGAAAAAAATAGGTTGAATACGTGCCACATTTTTGGAAGCCGAAATGTGGGCCAAAGGGTTGAAGCCAATGCAAGTCATTGTCAACTTAGTCAACAAATGATTCTAACATCGTTATCCATTGGATTTACATCCAAGGACTGGCATCCATCTTCAATCTCTCGTCTTCTTCCTCAAGCGTCGCCGGGACCACCTCCTCCCACCTCCTGCTGCTAGCAGCTCTGCTTAGCACGCTTCACTGTGAAGCGCTACAACACCGTTGGCCAGGCCACCCCTCCACCCCTCCACACCTCATGTTATTCTCCATCGACTGCTGAACCACACCGCATCAGAACTAATTAACCCACGTACACCTCTCCGTCTGCGACTCTACTCCCGCGTCTTCCCATCTCCGGCTCGTTGCTGTCCGAGGCCTCACCGTCGTCCACCACCTTGGTTGCGCTCGACACGGAGTGGTCAACGAATGACATCCATCTGAAGTAGACTGTGCATGGAGAGGCTAACAGCTGGGTCCACGGCCGCACGCAAGGAAATGCCTCCTTATTACACGCAAAATAATGATTCCTCCACCTGACAGCTGGGACCCACCGGAAGGGCCTCTGTATTTTGTGATAAAACATTCCCCTCGCTGACAGGTCAGACCCACCAGCTATATCTTCGCACGCAAGGAAGTGCCTCCTTATTCCACACACAAAATGAATACCTCCTGCTAGCTGGGACCCACCATAGTGGGAGGCTAACTTGTGGGCCTACTAAGTTGACGGGGATGGAGGACTTTGTCAACTTAGTCAATATGAACGATTCTAGCCCCAGTGACCATACGATGTCCATCCAACGGCCCTAGTGCTTCTTCAACCTCTGGTCTTCTTGCTCCAGCCGCCCAAACCAGCGCCAGACGTGTCACGTGCTCCTGCCTCCCGTGGCCGGTTGTGATGCCGCGGAGGCCTCACTGCCCCTACTACTCCCACCATTGGCCTGGCCATCCCTCTACTCACCCACACCCCCTGTTATTCTGCGGCGACGACAGCCTCACACCGCAGCCGAACCAGTGAACCCTCATACTCCTCTCCGCGTGGGCAACCACTGCCGCGTCTTCCCCGGCTTCACGTCATCCCCTCCCTAGGCCTCGCTGTCGTCCACCACCCTGGTGCTCTCGGAGCGGCATGGTCAACGTGGTCAAGGAACGACTGCCGTCGGAAGAGTACTGTACGTGGAGAGGCTGATAGTTTGTCCACGGCCACAGCAAGGAAGTACCTCCTTATTACGCGGAAAATAATGATTCCTTCACCTGACAGCAGGAACCCACTGGACGGGCCACTGTATTTCATGAAAAAACATTCCCCCCTGACTGCTGGGACCCACCAGCTACATCTTCGCACGCAAGGAAGTGCCTAACAATCGGGACCCACCTGGTCGAAGCGTACGTAACATTGTCATTCTAGTCGCGAACGTGTACGTACATACTAGTCGATGTAGAGGCGTGCACGTGTCATAGTAGAGGCGCGCACATGTTGCAGTAGAGGCGCGTATGTAGCATGTACACGTACGTACAACGTCCAGGGTGCAAGAAACAAAATACGGCCACGTACGTACATACGGGCGGGGTCTCGAACGCCTACTTGCGCATATGTACGGCCAGGGCTCGTGTAAATGGCTGGGTCAGAATGGAGAAGCTGCACCGTCGTCGTATTCATGGGGAGGCAATGGAAATGCGTCGTGTTCATCGGGAGGCAACGGAACATGTGCGGTTCATCGGGAGGCAACTGATACGTCTCGAACGTATCTACTTTTCCAAACACTTTTGCCCTTGTTTTGGACTCTAACTTGCATGATTTGAATGGAACTAACCCGGACCGACGTTGTTTTCAGCAGAACTACCATAGTGTTATTTATGTGCAGGAGAAAACGTTCTCGGAATGAACTGAAACTTCAAGACACTTTTCAGAAAATAAGAAAAATACCTGCCAAAGATGAAGGCCAGGGGGGCCACCACCTTGCCACAAGGGTGGGGGGCACGCCTGCCCCCCTAGGGCGCGCCCCCTACCTCGTGGGCCCCCTGTTACCTCTCCAACGCCAACTCCAGCTCCATATATTGAGTTTCGGGGAGAGAAAAAATCAGAGAGAAGAAATCATCGCGTTTTACGATACAGAGCCGCCGCCAAGCCCTAAAACCTCTCAGGAGGCCTGATCTGGAGTCCGTTTGGGGCTCCGGAGAGGGGAATCCGTCGCCATCGTCATCATCAACCATGCTCCATCACCAATTTCATAATGCGCACCGCCATGCGTGAGTAATTCCATCGTAGGCTTGCTGGACGATGATGGCTTGGATGGGATCTATCATGTAATCGAGTTAGTTTTGTTAGGGTTTGATCCCTAGTGTCCACTATGTTCTGAGATTGATGTTGCTATGACTTTCCTATGCTTAATGCTTGTCACTAGGGCCCGAGTGCCATGATTTTAGATCTGAACCTATTATGTTTTCATCAATATATGAGTGTTCTTGATCCTATCTTGCAAGTCTATAGTCACCTATTATGTGTTATGATCCGTTAACCCCGAAGTGACAATAATCGGGATACTTACCGGTGATGACCGTAGTTTGAGGAGTTCATGTATTCACTATGTGTTAATGCTTTGTTCCAGTACTCTATTAAAAGGTGGCCTTAATATCTCTTAGTTTCCGTAAGGACCCCGCTGCCATGGGAGGGTAGGACAAAAGATGTCATGCAATTTCGTTTCCATAGGCACGTATGACTATGTTCAGAATACATGCCTACATTATATCAATGAACTGGAGCTAGTTCTGTGTCACCCTAGGTTATGACTGTTACATGATTAACCGCATCCGACATAATTCTCCATCACCGATCCATTGCCTACGAGCTTTCCATATATTGTGCTTCGCTTATTTACTTTTCCGTTGCTATTGCTATCATCACTACAAAATACCAAAAACATTGGTTTTACTATTGTTACCTTTTGCTACCGTTATCACTACTATCATATTACTTTGCTACTAAACACTTTGCTGCAGATATTAAGTTTCCAGGTGTGGTTGAATTGACAACTCGGCTGCTAATAGTTGAGAATATTCTTTGGCTCCCCTTGTGTTGAATCAATAAATTTGGGTTGAATACTCTACCCTTGAAAACTGTTGCGGTCCCCTATACTTGTGGGTTATCAAGACCATTTTCTGGCGCCGTTGCCGGGGAGCATAGCTCTATTCTTTGTGTCACTTGGGATATATATCTGCTTATCATTATGAAGAACTTGAGAGATCCAAAAACCAAGATCTATCCCTCAACTACGAGGGGAGGTAAGGAACTGCCATCTAGCACTGCACTTGATTCACCTTCTGTTTTGAGTAAGCTTGCGACACCTACACCTGCTTTTGCTATTCGTTCTGATATGTCACATGTTATTGATGATGCCACTTCTTCTATGCATGATACTTATGATGAAACTACTTCTATGGTTGATACTACTGTGCCACTTGGTGATTTTCTTGATGAAAAAATTACTAGGGCTAGAGAGATTGAAAATATTGAATCTGATAATACTGATGAAAGTGATGATGAAGAATCACTTGTTATTGCTAAGGGTTATGTTTTTGATCAAGAAGCTTCTTTACCTATTTTAGCTTGCAAAGATAGAAACGAACTTAAGAGGTTATTAGCTAAATGGAATAAGCAATCTCTAAATGCTAGAATGAAACCTGACCCTGCTTTTGCTACTTCACCTATCTATGTTACCGATAAGGATGATGAATTCTCTGTTGATCCTGATATAATTACTTTGGTTGAATCTGATCCTTTTCATGGCTATGAATCTGAAACTGTTGTGGCACATATTACTAAATTAAATGATATAGCTACCCTGTTCACTAAAGATGAGAGAACTCGCTACTTTTACATCCTTCAAATATTTCTGTTCTCATTAAAGGGTGATTCTAAGATATGATTTAATTCTCTTGATCCTAGTTGTGTGCGTAGTCCCCAGGATATGATTTATTACTTCTCTGCTAAATATTTCCCTGCTCATAAGAAAGAAGCTGCTTTAAGGGATATATATATAATTTTGTGCAAATTGAAGGAGAGAGTCTCCCACAAGCTTGGTAGACGCTTCTCCAATTACTTAATGCTTTGCCTGATCATCCTCTTAAGAAAAATGAAATACTTGATATCTTTTATAATGGACTAACTGATGCTTCCAGAGATTACCTTGATAGTTGTGCTGGTTCTGTTTTAACGGAAAGAACACCGGATGATGCTGAAATTCTATTGAATAATATGTTGACAAATGAAAATAATTGGACACCTTCGGAGCCAATTCCTGAGCCTATTCCTAAACCAACTCCGAAGAAGAGGGGTATTCTATTTCTCAGTACTGAAGATATGCAAGAGGCAAGGAAATCTATGAAAGAAAAAGGTATTAAAGCTGAAGATGTTAAAAATTTACCTCCTATTGAAGAAATACATGGTCTTAATTTACCGCCTGTTGAAGAAACATATGATCTTAATCCATTACCTATTGAAGAAACTCATGGTCTTGATAACCCGACACAGGTAGTAAAGGTAAATTCTCTCTATAGATATGATAAAGTTGTAATCCCATTTACTAAAATTGCTAGCCCATGCTTAGATGAGTTTGATAAATTTATGGCTAAGCAAGAAGATTTTAATGCTTATTTTGGTAGACAATTGAAATACAATTCAAATATGCTTGAACACTTGGGTGATTATATGGTTAATGTCAAAGGTGAACTTAAACTTATTAATAAACATGCTTCTATGGTTACCACTCAAGTAGAACAAGTACTTAAAGCTCAAAATGATTTGCTCAATGAATTGAATTGTAAAAATAATGATTATGTTGTTAGGGTGGCTACTAGAACTGGTAGAATGACTCAGGAACCTTTGTATCCTGAAGGCCATCCTAAGAGAATTGAGCAAGATTCTCAAAGAAATAATATAGATGTACCTAGTTCTTTTAAAAAGAAGAAAAACAAAAATGACAGGACTTTGCATGCTTCTAGTGATCCTATTGTTGAAACACCTGAGAATCCAAATGATATTTCTATTTCTGATGCTGAAACACAAGCTAGTAATGAACCTGAAACTAGCGATAATGTTAATGATAATGTTCATGATAATGCTCAACCTAGTAATGATAATGATATAGAAATTGAACCTGTTGTTGATCTTGATAACCCACAATCAAAGAATCAACGTTATGATAAGAAAGACTTTTTTGCTAGGAAACATGGTAAAGAAAGAGAACCATGGGTTCAGAAACCCATGCCTTTTCCTCCCAAACTATCCAAGAAAAAGGATGATGAGGATTTTGAGCGCTTTGCTGAAATGATTAGACCTATCTTTTTGCGTATGCGATTAACTGGTATGCTCAAAACCAATCCTTATGCTAAGTACATGAAAGATATTATTACAAATAAAAGAAAGATACCGGAAGCTGAAATTTCCACCATGCTTGCTAATTATACTTTTAAGGGTGGAATACCAAAGAAAGTTGGAGATCCCGGTGTACCAACTATACCATGCTCCATTAAAAGAAATTATGTTAAAACTGCTTTATGTGATCTTGGAGCCGATGTTAGTGTTATGCCTCTCTTTTTATATCGTAGACTTGATTTGAATAAGTTGACACCTACTGAAATATCTTTGCAAATGGCTGATAAATCAACTGCTATACCTGTCGGTATTTGTGAGGATGTGCCTGTTGTAGTTGCAAACGTTACTATTTTAACTGACTTTGTTATTCTTGATATTCCCGAGGACGATAGTATGTCTATTATTCTTGGAAGACCCTTTTTGAATACTGCAGGGGCTGTTATTGATTGCACTAAAGGCAATGTCACTTTTCATGTTAATGGTAATGAGCATATGGTACACTTTCCGAGGAAACAACCTCAAGTTCATAGTATCAACTCTATTGGAAAAATTCCATCGATTATATTTGGAGGTTTTGAATTTCCTCTTCCTACTGTCAAGAAGAAATATGATATTCTTATTATTGGGGATGTGCATATCCCCGTTCAGGTAACATAGTGTTATTCGAAATTTCTCTGGTCCATGTTATTCGGAATGAGTTCGTTAACAAGACTTGATCAACCTTGTTAGTGGATTCCTTTTGATGATCATGAGATGGACGAAACTAGAAGGCACAACCTTCTGTACCCCACTTTTACTTTCTATTATTTATATTAAATAAAATAAAAACAAATATCTTTCTGTCTGTTATCTGATTATTCGTGCAATATAAAAATACCTCGAAAATAAAAGTTCTCCAAATGCCCTGAAAATTAAATATGATTTTTTCTAGAATATTTGAGGATTTATGGAACTGAGAACACACCAGGGGGGGTCAACCACCTGCCCACGAGGGTGGAGGGCGCGCCCACCCCCTTAGGCGCGCCCCCCTACCTCGTGGGCCCACGGTGGCCCTCCTCCACTTATCCTTTTACCCATACACTTCATCTTCCTCCCCCAAACATGAATATCCAGCTCAAACCCGAGTCCAAGCTCGTTTTGCTGCCATTTTTGATCTCCTTGCTCAAAGCACCTCTCACAAAACTGCTTGGGGAGATTTTTCCTTGGTATGTGACTCCTCCATTGGTCCAATTAGTTTTTGTTCTAGTGCTTTATTCATTGCAAATTTTTGCTGCTTAGGTGACCCTGTTCTTGAGCTTGCATGTCAAATTTATATGGTCAAAAGTAGTTTTGATGCATGATATAGGCCCTAGGCACTTGTAGGAGTAGTTGCTATCAATATTATTGAGTTTTTTTACTTTTATTTTGAAGTTACTAAAAAAATTCAGAATTTTTCAGAGGAAGAAATATGCTTAGGAAAAATGTTCCAAGGTGGTTCTTCAAGGAAGCAAGGACCCAGGCATGCAATGCATGATGCTGATGACGAGCCACCAAGAGACGCTAGTGCGTCCTTGTGAATGGCCTTCTGAGAACTTTATGGATCGAGCGGGAATTAAAGAAGAATTTAACGCATATTTGCGTAATGCCGATCTTGTGAGCTTCGAGGAAGAGAAGTGCAGTCAGTATCACAACCTCACCAGTACCTTTGTGGGGAGGTTTGAATTTTCAACTTCACGTAATTCACCAACTGTCCTGTTTGATCTTTATGAAAATTCTTATACTATGGACTTAGGATTTTACCACTGCTTGCAAGCTTCCACAATGGGGTAGTATAAGGGATCCTCGCAAATATGAATTTAGAGATTTTCTTGCTAGCATAACTGTGGGGGGAATCTAGAGATATAACACAAGCTACCATAGGGAGCATTTACTTTCCCGCTATACATTATTTTGCTCTCTTCATAGGTAGATGCATTAATGGTAAAGATGAAGCATGTCATATGTGTGTTCCTGACCTCAGTATTCTTAGGAGTGCTGTGTTAGGAGACAAATCTTATAATTTGGGAGCCATTGTTGCACGTAGGTTGCATCTTAATAGATTTAATGGAGATTTCTTTGGTGGAATTTATGCAACCCACATAGCTAATTTTCTTGGTATAGCCATACACAAAGATGATATTGAATTACCTCCTGCTTACCTAGACTTTAATGCTATGGTTCACCATCAGTTTGTCGAGAGGAATGAATCACCTCTCCTGTATCGACTAATCTTTGACAGACGTCGTGCTGTCCATATTACTCTCCCTGCTCCTGCCTTCTTTGATCATCAGGCAAAAGGAAGATATACTATTACCAGAGAGGAGGCAGATGAGTATGAGAGGAGAGCGGAGGCCGCTCGTCGCCACGCTGCAGCTCAGCAGGCGATAGCCGCTGCATCGCAGTACGACCCCAGCTACTATTATGGATATCCGCCAGGCCAGCCATGGCCATAGACCAACTTAGGCCAAAAGCCTAAGCTTGGGGGAGTACGTATTTCCCACCGACATTACATTTATGTTCACACACTCATTGCTAGATGTCGGTGCTCATATTTTTTCATTGTATCATCCATGCTAGTTTAATTTCCTTTTTATGCTTTCTTCTTGTGTGTTTAATAAACCTTAAGAAAAACAAAAAAATTAGTTGTAGCTTTTAGCTAGTTTTAATTTCCATGCTTGTAGTAGTAATTAAAAAGAAAACCCAAAAATATTTCCTGATCTTCTTTTGCTTGTTGGGAGCTTTCTTGTGTAAATAGTTTTATTTCTTTTCTTTTCTTTGGGGGTCGATAGGAGAAGACCAAGATTAAATTGTTGAAGTAGCTCTTATATGCATTATTGTTGATCTGACAAAAGAGCCCATATTGCCTCATCTTCTCCTGTTTATTGAATGCTTGCAGATTCCAGCTTAGTCCAATGCACGTGCACTATTATTATTATTCACACTATTCGGTCGTACAAGTGAAAGGTAATTATGACGATATACGATGGACTGACTGAGATGAGAAAAGCTGGTATGAAATCGAGCTCTTTTGTTTTTGTAAATATGATTAGTTCATCGTTCCTGATTCAGCCTATTATGAATAAACATGTTTGCAATGACAACTAGAGATCATAGTTTCTTGTGCCATGCTTGATTAGCTATGAGTTATAATGGTTTACCTTGCGTGCCAACATGCTATTGAAATGGTTATGATGTGGTATGATAGGGTGGTATCCTCCTCTGAATGATTTAAGTGACTTGACTTGGCGCATGTTCACGCATGTAGTTGAAACAAAATCAACATAGCCTTCACGATATTTATGTTCATGGTGGATTATATCCTACTCATGCTTGCATTCGGTGTTGATTAATTTTAATGCATGTTCATGATTGTTGTCGCTCTCTAGCTGGTCGCTTCCTAGTCTTTTGCTAGCCTTCACTTGTACTAAGCGGACTGCTTGTGCATCCAATCCCTTAAACCCCAAAGTTATTCCACATGAGTCCACTATACCTACCTATATGCGGTATCTACCTGTCATTCCAAATAAATTTGTATGTGCCAAACTCTAAACCTTCAAATAAATATCCTGTTTTGTATGCTCGAATAGCTCATGTATCAACTAGGGATGTCTGTATCTTCCATGTTAGGCGGGTTATTCTGAAGAGGAGTGGACTCCGCTCCTCACTCACGAGATAAATGGCTGGTCACCAGGATGCCCACTCCCATGCTTTATGCAAACTAAATCAAAATAATTGCAAACAAACTCCCCCTGGGACTCTTGTTAGTTGGAGGCACTTGTTTTTTCGAGCAAGCCATGGATTGATGCTTGTGGTGGAAGGGGGAGTATAAACTTTACCATTCTGTTTGGGAACCGCCTATAATGTGTGTAGCATGGAAGATATCTCCATCTCTTGGTTGTTATGTTGACAATGAAAGTATACCGCTCAAAATATTATTCACCTCAGTTTCAAAACCAAGCTCTGGCACCTCTACAAATCCCTGCTTCCCTCTGCAAAGGGCCTATCTATTTACTTTTATGCTGAGTCATCATCCTCTTATTAAAAAGCACTAGTTGGAGAGCACCGCTGTCATTTGCATTCATTATTGTTAGTTTACATTGAGTATGACTTGACTGGATATCTTTTACCATGAATTACAATGTCTAGTCAGTCCTTGCTCTTTAAAGGTGCTCTGCATTTATGTTTTGCAGTCTCAGAAAGGGCTAGCGAGATACCATCCTATTATATCATATTATGATTGTTTTGAGAAAGTGTTGTCATCCGAGTTTTATTATTATGGCTCGCTAGTTGATTATGCTATTGATATGAGTAAACTTGAGACCAATGTGTTATTGCAAATGTGGTTAGTTATAATCTTTGCTAAAAACTTGAATGCTGGCTTTACATATTTACAACAACAAGAGCAAACAGAGTTTGTAAAAGTTTTTCTTTATCACTTTCAGTTTGTCAACTAAATTGCTTGAGGACAAGCAAAGGTTTAAGCTTGGGGGAGTTGATACATCTCCAACATATCTACTTTTCCAAACACTTTTGCCCTTGTTTTGGACTCTAACTTGCATGTTTTGAATGGAACTAACCCGGACTGACGTTGTTGTCAGTAGAACTACCATGGTGTTATTTATGTGCAGGAGCAAACATTCTCGGAATGACCTGAAACTTCACGGAGACACTTTTCAGAAAATAAGAAAAATACCTGCCAAAGATGAAGGCCAGGGGGCCCACCACCTTGCCACAAGGGTGGGGGGCACGCCCCCCTACCTCGTGGGCCCCCTGTTACCTCCCCGACGCCAACTCCACCTCCATATATTGAGTTTCGGGGAGAAAAAAATTAGAGAGAACAAATCATCGCGTTTTACAATACGCAGTCGCCGCCAAGCCCTAAAACCTCTCGGGAGGGCTGATCTGGAGTCCGTTCGGGGCTGCCGAGAGGGAAATCCATCGCCATCGTCATCATCAACCATCCTCCATCACCAATTTCATGATGCTCACTGCCGTGCGTGAGTAATTCCATCGTAGGCTTGCTGGACGGTGATGGGTTGGATAGGATCTTTCATGTAATCGAGTTAGGTTTGTTAGGGTTTGATCCCTAGTGTCCACTATGTTCTGAGATTGATGTTGCTATGACTTTGGTATGCTTAATGCTGGTCACTAGGGCCCGAGTGCCATGATTTCAGATATGAACCTATGATGTTTTCATCAATATATGATTGTTCTTGATCCTATCTTGCAAGTCTATAGTCACATATTCTGTGTTATGATCCGTTAACGCCGAAGTGACAATAATCGGGATGCTTACCGGTGATGAACGTAGTTTGAGGAGTTCATGTATTCACTATGTGTTAATGCTTTGTTCCTGTACTCTATTAAAAGGAGGCCTTAATATCCCTTAGTTTCCGTAAGGACCCCGCTGCCACGGGTGGGTAGGACAAAAGATGTCATGCAAGTTCATTTCCATAAGCACGTATGACTATGTTCGGAATACATGCCTACATTATATCAATGAACTGGGGCTAGTTCTGTGTCACCCTAGGTTATGACTGTTACATGATGAACCGCATCCGGCATAATTCTCCATCACCGATCCATTGCCTACGAGCTTTCCATATATTGTGCTTCGCTTATTTACTTTTCTGTTGCTATTGCTATCATCACGACAAAGTACCAAAAACATTGCTTTTACTATTGTTACCTTTTGCTACAGTTATCACTACTATCATATTACTTTGCTACTAAACACTTTGCTGTAGATATTAAGTTTCCAGGTGTGGTTGAATTCACAACTCAGCTGCTAATACTTGAGAATATTCTTTGGCTCCCCTTGTGTCGAATCAATAAATTTGGGTTGAATACTCTACCCTCAAAAACTGTTGCGATCCCCTATACTTGTGGGTTATCAGCAACTAGCTTGGATGGATCAGCCGATGGAAACGAGGCATGGCGGACCGCAGAACGGAGGAAACAGCCTTGTGTTCGACCGGCCACGGTCGAAACGGGATCCTGTTCAACGGGAGGGGTCTGACGTACCGCAAAACGGTCGAAACAGGGTCATGTTGATCAGTATGCGTGTGGCATACCACAAAACGGAGGAAACGGACTTGTGTTGGAGCGCTATGGTCGTAACAGGGGTCCTGTTCATCGGGAGGGGTGTGGCATACCGCAAAACGGGACTCCACGGGATACTGTTCATCTCCACCGTCGACCTCCTCCAGCTTCCACCTGCGATTGTTCATCCGCGTGCTCCTGTTCCTCCAGCCTCCACCGCGCGCTCCTCCACTGGCTACTGTTCAACTAGCCCTCTACACGGGGTCCTGTTCAACCACCCCTCTGATGACCCACAAGTGTAGGGGATCTATCGTAGCCTTTTCGATAGGGGAGCAGAAAGAAATGATAAGCAGTTTTCAGTAAGGTATTCTCTGCAAGCACTGAAATTATCGGTCACAGATAGTTTTGTGATAAGGTAATTTGTAACGAGTAGCAAGTAAGAAACGTAAATAAGGTGCAGCGAGATGGCCCAATCCTTTTTGTAGCAAAGGACAAGCCTGGACAAACTCTTATATGAAGGAAAGCACTCCCGAGGACACATGGGAATTATCGTCAAGCTAGTTTTCGGCCCTGTTTGGTTCAGCTTTCATCAACAGATTCCGCTCCCGCGTAGCAGAATCTGAACCAAAGGGCGAACCCAGCAGAATCCGATTCCAGAAATCCGCTGCCAAAATCCGAATCAAAAGCGGAAGCAGCCCAGGACGTGCTTTCAAAAATCTGATTCCGCTGCGGGTCAAAATCTGAAAAAGTTGTATCAGCTGGTTTGCCAAATGACCTACATCTTTTTCACATCAGATTTTTCACAGCAGATTTTTCACAGCTACTTTTAGAAATCCACAGCCGAACCAAATAGGGCCTTCATCACGTTCATATGATTCATGTTCGGTACTTTGATAATTTGATATGTGGGTGGACCAGTGCTTGGGTACTGTCCTTACTTGGACAAGCATCCACTTATGATTAACCCCCATTGCAAGCATCCGCAACTACAACAGAAGTATTAAGTTAAGCCTAACAATAGCATGAAACATATGGATCCAAATCAGCCCTTACGAAGCAACGCATAAACTAGGGTTTAAGCTTCTGTCACTCTAGCAATCCATCATCTACTTATTACTTCCCAATGCCTCCCTCTAGGCCCAAACAATGGTGAAGTGTCATGTAGTCGATGTTCACATGACACCACTAGAGGGATGACAACATACATCTCATCAAAATATCGAACGAATACCAAATTCACATGACTACTTATAGCAAGACTTCTCCCATGTTGTCAGGAACAAACGTAACTACTCACAAAGCATATTCATGTTCATAATCAGAGGGGTATTAATATCCCTGTTCAAGGATTCATCCGATTAACAAGTTAACTTGCCGATTAATCCCTACTCATAGGGTCACCGAGTAGCCGATAAACTATAAATCGTCTGATTAATTGATTAAATGGCCGATTAACTTGCCGATTAGCTTATTAATCCCCTACTCGCCAGCCAACCAAGCAGTTACCAGTTAACGATTTCCTCAACGATGATTAATATGCATAATGGATCTAAACATATGATCTTCCACCAAGTAAACCAACTAGCATCAACTACAAGGAGTAATCACCACCACTAGCAACCCACAGGTACCAATCTGAGGTTTGGATACAAGAGAGGAACTAGGGTTTGAGATGAGATGGTGCTGGTGAAGATGTTGATGGAGATTGACCCCCTCCCGATGAGAGGATCGTTGGTGATGACGATGGTGATGATTCCCCCCTCCCGGAGGGAAGTTTCCCCGGTAGAACAGCTCTGCCGGAGCCCTAGATTGGTTCCGCCAAGGTCCTGCCTCGTGGCGGTGGAGTTTCGTCCCATGAGCTTGCTTATGATATTTTTTCTCGGACAAAATACATCATATAGCAGAAGATGTGCATCAGAGGGCCACCAAGGGGCCCACGAGGCAGGGGGCGCGCCTAGGGGGTAGGGCGCACCCCCACCCTTATGGCCAGGGCGTGGGCCCCCTCTAGTGCTTTCTCCGCTCAGTATTTTTTATTAATTCAAAAAATGACTTTCATGACTTTTTTGGACTTTTGGACCTGTGTAGAATAGGTCTCTAATATTTCCACCTCCTCCATCCCAGAATTCCAGCTCCTGGCATTCTCCCTCTTCATGTAAACCTTGTAAAATAAGAGAGAATAGGCATAAGTAATGTGACATAATGTGTTATAACAGCCCATAATGCAATAAATATCGATATAAAAGCATGATGCAAAATGGATGTATCAACTCCCCCAAGCTTAGACCTCGCTTGTCTTCAAGCGAAAGCCGATATCGAAAAATATGTCCACATGTTTAGAGATAGAGGTGTCGATAAAATAAAATACGGACATGAGGGCATCATGATCATTCTTAGAACAACAACATATATATATTGTCATATGATCTCTTATGCTAAAGTGACAATTCAATCAAAATTTCAAGTATGAATCATAAACTTTATTGAGAACCAACAAACTCTAATCTCAGTCATTGACGCAATTGAAATTTATCATAACATAGGAAAGAGTCAATATAAGAGCTTCTCAGCAAGTCCACATACTCAACTATCATTTAGTCTTTCACAATTGCTAACACTCACACAATACTTATTGGGTATGGAGTTTTAATCGGACACAGAGAAAGATAGGGGCTTATAGTGTTCCCTCCCAACTTTTTACCTCAAGGGTAATGTCAACAATAATTGTTCATGAAAACTCACATCCAATTAGCTATATATATCAAGATGTTTCCAACACATTGTTCTTGCCAAAGGATAAAATTTAAAAAGGAAAGGTGAAAATCACCATGACTCTTATGTAAGGTAGAAGATAAAAGTAAAAGATAGGCCCTTCACAGAGGGAAGCAGAGGTTGTCATGCGCTTTTATGGTTGGATGCACAAAATTTTAATGCAAAAGAACGTCACTTTATATTGCCACTTGTGATATGGACCTTTATTATGCAGTCCGTCGATTTTATTTGTTCCACATCACAAGATCGTATAAAGCTTATTTTCTACAGATTAATAGATCATACATATTTAGAGAGCAATTTTTATTGTGTGCACCAATAACAACTTACTTGAAGGATCTTACTCAATCCATAGGTATGTATGATGGACTCTCATGGCAAAACTGGGTTTAGGTATATTTGGAAGCACAAGTAGTATCTTAAATGGTTTATTTATTTCAGAAAATGTTATAAACTTCTAAAAATCATATAAAATCAGTCGTAACTCCAAATAAAATAAGTTTTATATGGAAAATGATCAAAAAAATCCAATCTAGCCATCTGTACTGGTTTCATGCATGTTAGAGCAACCTAACCTTGCTTATTAGATGAAACATGATAATGCACTTATATGAGTTCATAGTTTAGGCTTGTATTTGAATCTTTGATTCAAATAAGCTCAAACCACCCTGGTTTTAGTTGCATTAGCCCAACACACTCATTTTGCCATGTCATTTGCATGCATCATAATGTTGCATATTGCCATGTATTGATTGTGTTACCGGTGTGGTCTTCGTGGTAGGTTATGCTCCCGAGGATATTCACGAGTATCCAGTTGAAGGGAAGTACCCCTCGACCACTCTGTCAGGCAAGCAAAAAACCCTTGTTCATTCTGATACAATCCCACTCTCTCGCTCCTGCTCTGTTTTACTGCCTTAGGACAACAACAATTCAAATGTTACATGCTGCGCCAGTTGAACCCCTTTTCCTCTGCATGACCTATCATTGCCACAGTAAATAAATGAAACCCACTAGCATGAGTAGGAGTTGTTTGAGCCCTGATGTGCCTACTCATTCATGCTTGTTGTCATGCCTGCTACTGCTTAGAGTTGAGTCAGGTCTGATTCATCGAGGATGAATTGGAATGGTGATGAACATGTCCTACTGTGCGTGAGCTAAGTGTGTGAACACGATTTGGTAAAGGTAGCGGTGAGAGTCCATGTAGGAGTACATGGTGGGTTGTCTCATTGAAACCGTACTCGGGAAGTGAGTTCTGTGTTTGTGATCCATGAACAGCTACCAGCACACATTGGGATCCTTAATTGACTCTCTCGACTTATTAATCGCCTTGATCTCTGTCCAGCAGTTGCAACTAGTTTCTGGTGTTTGTAGGATATGTGTTGGAGGTCGTGCGTAGCGCTGACCCTAGGGCTGGGTTATGATGCGGTAGATACATCATGGCATGGTGTACCGAGTGCCTGTTTGGTGTCTTGGGAACCCTGCACACATTGTTTGGGACTGTGAGCGAAACCCCGGCTAGATCTCCTCGCCGATGGAACCCGAATAGGCGATAAACCTGTACTAGAGACCTGTGTGGTTAGTCAGGTCGTGGACGACTTCCTTGCCAGGCCTCCGCTTGAAGGTTGCCGAGATACATGACGTGTACATGGTGGAAAGTGGCGAGAGTGTGTGTGAAGAAGTACACCCCTGCAGGGTTATAAATGATCTATTCGAATAGCTGTGTCCGCGGTAAAGGACTTCTGGGTTGCCTGTATAGTTCATAGACAAGTGAAAGTGATACTCTAAAATGCGCAAGATAGGCATGAGTGCTATGGATGGCGTTCTCGTAGGGAGACGGGAATGGATCCATAGTGGTGTATTGAAATGGAGAATATGTGGACTCGTGTGCGCCACCTCAAAAGAGTTACTTACGGTAGTAGTTTAGGATAGCCACCGAGTCAAAGCTGGCTTGCTGCAGTTAAACTCCACCACCCCCTTTGTTGATACCGATGCATATGTAGATAGTTCTGATGTAAGTCTTGCTGGGTACATTTGTACTCACGTTGGCTTAATTTTTAATGTTGCATATTGCCATGTATTGACTGTGTTACCAGTGTGATCTCCGTGGTAGGTTCTGCTCCCGAGGATATTCAAGAGTATCCAGTTAAAGGGCAGTACCCCTCGACCACTTTGTCAGGCAAGCAAAACCCCCTTGTTCATTCTGATACAATCCCACTCTCTTGCTCCTACTCTCTTTTACTACATTAGGACAACAACGATTCAACTATTACATGCTGCGGTAGTTGAACCCCTTTTCCTCTGCATGACCTGTCATTGCCACAGTAAATAGATGAAACCCACTAGCATGAGTAGGAGTTGTTTGAGACCTGATGTGCCTACTAATTCATGCTTGTTGTCATGCCTGCTACAACTTAGAGTTGAGTCAGGTCTGATTCATCGGGGATGAATTGGAATGGTGATGAACATGTCCTACTGTGTGTGAGCTAAGTGTGTGAACACGATTTGGTAAAGGTAGCGGTGAGAGGCCATATAGGAGTACATGGTGGGTTGTCTCATTGAAACCGTCCTCAGGAACTGAGTTCTGTGTTTGTGATCCATGAACAGCTACTACCACACATTGGGATCCTTAATTGACTCTCTCGACTTATTAATCGCCTTGATCTCTGTCCAGGAGTTGCAACTAGTTTCTAGTGTTTGTAGGGTATGTGTTGGAGGTCATGCGTAGCCCTGACCCTAGGGGTGGGCTACGATGCGGTAGATACACCATGGCAGGGTATACCGGGTGCCCGTTTGGTGTCTCGGGAACCCTGCACACATCGTTTGGGGCTGTGAGAGAAACCCCGACTAGATCTCCTCGCGGATGGAACCCAAATAGGCGATAAACCTGGACCAGAGACTTGTGTGGTTAGTCAGGTCATGGCCGACTCCCTCGTCAGGCTTCCACTTGAAGGTTGCCGAGATACACGACGTGTACATGGTAGTAAGTTGCGACAGCGTGTGTGAAGAAGTACACCCCTGCAGGGTTATAAATGATCTATTCGAATAGCCATGTCCGCGGTAAAGGACTTATGGGTTCCCTTTATAGTTCATAGACAAGTGAAAGTGGATACTCTAAAATGCGCAAGATAAGCGTGGGTACTATGGATGGCGTTCTCGTAGGGAGACGGGAGCGGATCCATAGTGGTGTATTGAAATGGTGAATATGTGGACTCGTGTGCGCCACTTCAAAAGACTTACTTGTAGTAGTAGTTTAGGATAGCCACTGAGTCAAAGCTGGCTTACTGCAGTTAAACTCCACCACCCCCTTTGTTGATACTGATGCATATGTAGATAGTTCTGATGTAAGTCTTGCTGGGTACATATGTACTCACGTTTTCTTAATTTATGTTTTGCAGAGAGACTTCAGTCTCGCTAGTAGTTCCGCGTGGACTTCGACATTTAGCTTGTTACCTCAGCTACGATCTTCACTACAAAAAAATACACTTCCGTGATGATACGTGTTTGTCACAGTAGGTCATGTTTTCTGTCATGCATGTACATCCACGACAAATTTATGACAGAATCAAGATAGTCATACATGTGCTATCGTAGAAGTGTTCCATGACATTACCAAAATTATCATCACGGAAGTGTCCACTTCCATGACGATAAATCACGCGTCACAGACGTGCTTTCGTCAAGGGTGGCCGATACATGGCATCTACCATAACAGAACGCGGTTAAGCTATCGGGTCCGGTTTTGGATCCGATAACCTGTTAACAGCCCGAAACAATGGGGGTTTTCCACGTGTAAAATTCTGATTGGCTGACGGAAACACGTGTCAGCTCCGCGTTGGCACATGAGTCACTCATCCAATGGGCGAGATGCTCCTATGATATGTTGACACGTGGACCGGCCCAAAAGTGGCCCATAAAGTTTAAATGGGCCGGCCCAACTAAAGGCCCACATGATTTTGCAGTCCATAATGGGCCAGCCTAGCAAAAGGCCCATGAGATTTTGCGTATCATAATAGGTCGGTCGTGAGATTTTGCGGGCCATAATGGGTCGGCCCAGCTAAAGGCCCGTGAGATTTTGCGGACCATATTGGGCCGGCCCAGCTAAAGGCCCAACATTCTCAGTTAAGGCCCGTGCGGCTAGTGTGAAATCGGCCCATCAACAACATGTCCTAAACTTGTCATCATCGCGACCCATGGTCACTTCTAGCCCGTTAACAGTCCGCTAAGTGTATGGGCTGAATTACGCCCCAGTGTATTTCCGGCCTGTTAAAGGTCCTGCTTCATTTGGGCCTATTTACAGGCCATTGAAACTTTCGGCCCATAAACAACCGTGAAGGATTTGGGTCCTACTCGGCCATGTCTGACATTCGGCTTGTTAGAGGCCCACTATAGATTTGGGCCACTTTCGGCCTGTTGTGATTTTTGGCCTGTTAACGTCGGACGAAATCCATGGGCCATATGTGGCCCAACGTCACATCGGGCCCATTAATGGCCCATATAAAAATGACGATAATCTAGCCCGACCGAACTTCCGGCCTGTTAAAGGCCCGTGTATTAGGTCGGTGCATTTATGGCCCGTCTGAATTTCTGCCTGTGAAAGATCTGCCTCGTAAATGGGGCCAATCTCACTTTCGGTCTTTTAAAGGCCCATATTTTTTATGGGGTCGAGATATTTACACATGTGAACGGCCTATTGTTACTGAGGGCCCAAATTATGTTTAGGGCAGTTAAAGGCCCACTATGGGCACAGGCCTACCAGAAAAATATGAAATCTTATGCTGATTTAGGCCCAGATATTTTTAGTGGGCTACATGCAAATTTCGGCCCATAATCGTTTTTATCCCAATTGGAATGGGCCCGACGAATGTTAGCATGTTGGCCTCCTATGAAGCTTTCGGCCGAATACATTACTAAGATCAACCTACACTATACAAAAACAGCGTCGTAATTATTGCAACCTTTGGCAGCATCATAAATGCTATATCACAACAAAAGGCCTATTGGCACAAAGTTTACAGTCCTTGCAGATAAAAGCACCATCAGCTATATAGAAGCACAAATCATTTGACCTGATGCTAATGTTTTAGGTTGTAGAATCTGATGGAGCAACACGATCTTCACCTTTTTCCGCCATTGCTCTTGAACAACAAAGCGAATGTCTGATAGTCTGGTTTCCAAAATGACGTCCATTAGGGATTGGACTTGTGTCTGGAGCATAGATATATCACTCTGTCTAGTATGAAGATTTTGTTCAGTAGGCGATTTGGACGAGGTTACCTTGACAACCAACCCAGAATTACGCAGGAAGGTGCTTTTTGCACTGTTAGTGGAGAGATACTGACGCACTACAACAAGAGGTGACATTGTGCCTGTGGTAGCCTCATCACCTTTATGTGGTTGTGGCTGTTCAATCATTTTTTCCATAGCTTCCTGAAAGTTTGAACTTGTAGATTAGTGTACCAGATAAGTTACTAATGAGACAAAAACAAACAAAGTAGGTTACACGTTTATACATAACTTATTTTGGTGAACTACTATAAACCAATGATATACTTTTTGTGACATAGTAACTCAAATTTAGTTAGTCAAATGGATGACCTAGAACTACGTGCATGCCCTATAAACCGAGACATCTAAAAAAGTGAGACGGAGAGGGTTGTTCAGTATGTATCTTTTTAGATCAATATAGTGAGGATTCACCAAGGAGCAAAACCAAGTGGTAGGCTGCACCTGTCATGTTGGCATAGCGACTCAAGCAGGGTCAGTCCGCACACGAAATGGTGACACACTTAACAGGACCCCTTTGGCCGACATGTGGCTCATCCACCGTCTTGTTCCACGTGCGATGCACCAAATTACAGTTCAGAGCAGCGGTTGGAATTGGAGGCACCCCGGTCGTAGTGCCGCAGTAGTAGAAAATGAGCGATGAGGGGTCAAATCACAAAGCCCCACCTTTCCCGCATTAAGCTGGATGGACGAAGCAACCATCATTTCACTCTAGGGCGCAAGAGCATAAAGAAAAGAGAAAACCAATTATGCGTGCGGCAGCTACCTTGGGCACCCTAGGGTAGGGGTCTCCACTATAGATCATTTTTTAAAGCACCTCCACTACAAATCGGCTTCTCCCTCGTCCTCTTGAAGAAAATCGATGATGCATGCGGCGGTAGGGTTTGTAGGAGTACTACTAGGGCGTCCGGGGCCACGTCATAGAAAACGGGGGAGGGATTGAGTTCTAGTCGACGCCTTAAATATGTGTGGGCCACATGGTTTTAGCGGAACGAGGTAGCATTTTGGGTTCAGGGACCAGTGGAGATATAATACGTATAAAAAATTGTCGACATAGGTTCGACGAAAGGCAATGATGCATGGGCCTTGCATTTTATATACCCGGGGTCGCGTGAAATTTGCTACTCTACTCAAAACTTGTAAGGTACACATGCATTGAACGCATGAGATTTCGAAACCAAATTATGAATAAATACACACTATAGCATGTAAAGCTTTGAGTCATATATTCATGATGTAGATCTTCGTTTAATTCTTATAGTTCATCTCATTCAAAATCAATTAGTTTTATAAAAATGTTAAGATTCATGGGTTTGTGCATTGTAAAGCATAAAGTAAAAACAAATAATGGCAATTCATTTAGAAAAAAATCAATTATGATACGGAAGATTCTAGAACAGACACTACAAAAAATACACATCCATGACATTTTGGGCCGAATGAAAAAAAATTCTGTCATACATATGACACTTCTATGATGATAATTGTGACAAAACCCGGTATCATCATAGATGTGGTGGGCTCCTACTTCTATGACAAAAAATCATGACAGAAAATGGGCTTTTCGTCTTGGGCGGGACGGAGACGCAGCTGCATGACATTCTTTGGGCCGTCCATGACAGAAAAAACCATGGTAGAAGCGAGGGGGAGGAAAATTTCGGTGAGTTCCCGGTTATGGTGGGAGGTTGGGGGCTGAGCGATGCACGTTTCTCTCGTACACATACGCGTGTGTGTGCGAGGCGTTGGCTCTAACTGAACCCGAGCGAGGCGTTGGGCTCTAACTGAACCCGAGCGATTGCACTGCAGGCTACGCGTTACTGAACCCGAGCGATCGATCGATGGCTGTTAATTGAACCCGATCGAGCGATTCATTCGCTACTGCTGCTAACTGAAGCCGATCGATGCTGCCTCGGGATGAACAGTGAGCGTTGCGCGAGGGGGGTTGGATGAACAGTTCCTGGTGGGGGTGGATGAACAGGACCCCGTGGTGTTGCCTCTGGATGAACAGGACCCTGATTGATCGAGCCGGTTGGGGCTGGATGAACAGGACCACCACGTGGAGGGCAGGATGAACAGTAGACGATGGAGGGCAGGATGAACAGTAGCCCATGGAGGGGTGGTTGAATAGGAGCCCGTGGAGAGGGCTAGTTGAACAGTAGCCGGTGGAGTAGCGCGTGGTGCAGGCTGGATGAACAGGAGCCCGTGGATGAACAGTCGCAGGTGGAGGCTGGAGGCGGCCGACGGTGGATGAACAGTAGCTCGTGGAGGATAGAGGGGGTCGACGGTGGAGATGAACAGTATCCTGTGGAGTCCCGTTTTGCAGTATGCCACACCCCTCCCGATGAATAGGACCCCCGTTTCGATCGTTGCGCTCCAACACAAGTCCATTTCATCAGTTTTGCGGTACGCCACACCCCTCCCGATCAATAGGACCCCCGTTTCGACCGTAGGAGGTCCGTTTCCTCCATTTTGCGGTACGCCAGACCCCTCCCGATCAACAGGATCCCGTTTCGAACGTGGCCGGTCGAACACAAGGATGTTTCCTCCGTTCTGCGGTACGTCAGGCCTCGTTTCCATCGTATATTCCGTCCAAGCCCTCCCGATGAACATGACGCATTCCGTTGCCTCCCCATGAACACGACGACGACGCTGTTTCTCCGTTCCGACCCAGCAATGTACGCGAGCCCTGGCCATCCGTATGCACGAGTAGGCGTTCGAGACCCTGCCCGTATGTACACATACGTGGCCGTATTTTCTTTCTTGCACACTGGCCGTTGTACGTACGTGTACATGCTACGTGCGTGCCTCTACTACGACATGTGCGCGCCTCTACTATGACATGTGCGCGCTTCTACATCGACCAGTATGTACGTACACGTTCGGTACCAGAATGACAATGCTACGTACGCATCGACCAGGTGGGTCCCGACTGTCAAGCACTTCCTTCCCTGCGAAGATGTAGCTGGTGGGTCCCAGCAGTCAGGGAGCGAATCATTTTTTTTGCCCGGACGCACTTCCTTGCGTGCGAAGATGTAGCTAGTGGGTCCCAGCAGTCAGGGGGAAACATTTTTTCGCGAAATACAGTGGCCCGTCCGGTGGGTCCTAGCTGTCAGGTGGAGGAATCATTATTTTCCGCGTAATAAAAAGGCACTTCCTTGCTGCGACCGTGGACCCAGCTGTTAGCCTCTCCACATACAATCCACGTCCGATGGAAGTCGTTCCCTGACCACGTTGACCACGCCGCGCCAAGAGCACCAGGGCGGTGGACGACGGCGAGGCCTAGGAAGGGGACGACACGGAGGCAGGGAAGACTCGGCAGTTGTTTCCCACGTGGAGGGGAGTATGACTGTACGAGGGTTTATTGGTTCGTCTGCCGTTGCCGGAGAATAACAGCAGGTGTGGGTGAGTAGAGGGATGGCTAGGCCAGTGATGGGAGTATGGTCGGGCGGTGAGGCCTGCGCGGCAGCACAACCGACCGCGAGGAGGAGGGAGCAGGCTGACCCGCCGGCGCTTGTTTGAGCGGCTAGAGCAGGAAGAGCAGAGATTGAAGAAGCACGACGGTCGTTGGATGGACATCCAATAGTCAGTGCTTGTGCGTCAACCTTTTTATAGGAAAGCCTAAAATCTGTGGAAAACAGTATACAGCCCATCTGCCATTATTTCTAATAATTTACAACCCATTTGCTAATTCTTAAGGTTTTTTTGGAGCCATATTCTTTTTGTTAGCATTACAGCCCATATTGTGGCAACGGTTAAAAAATTATACGAAATTTTGCATATTTCGATGCGGTCCGAACTGTTTTTAATCCCGAAATTTCGACTCACATTCAAACTGATTTTAAAAATAAATGTATATCAATATAAAATCCAACAAATTCTCCACGCATAAAAATTAATGTAATTTAAAATCTTGAAATGAAAAAAAGATATTTGAAACTAATTGCCGGTTTGATGTGTTTTAAAAATGTACAACCCATTTCTCATTACTGATGGGCCATTTTCTCGGCCAGCCGAATGAAATCTCTCCTCGTCTTGAAAGATTTGCAGCCCAATAGGCCTAACAAAGCGACTTACTTGGCAAATCACAAAAAAAACTGGGATGTGGCCGTGGACACAGCTGTCAGCCTCTCCACGTACAGTACTCTTCCGATGGAAGTCATTCCTTGACCATGTTGACCACGCCGCGCGGAGAGCTCCACGGCGGTGGACGACGGCGAGGCCTAGGAAGGGGATGACGCGGTAGTGGAAGCCCGCGCGGAGAGGACTACGAGGGTTCACTGGTTCGGCTGCGGTGTGAGGTTGCCGTCGCCGCAGGGCCTGGCCAGCGTTGGGAATAGTAGGGGCGGTGAGGCCTCTGCGGCAGCACAGCCGGCCACGGGAGGCAGGAGCATGCGCCACGACCGGCGCTGCTTTGGGCGGCTGGAGCAAGAAGACCAGAGGTTGAAGAAGCACTACAGCCGTTGGATGGACATTGTACGGTCACTGGAACTAGAATTGTTCATATTGACTAAGTTGACAAAGCCCTTCATCCCTATCAACTTAGTAGGCCCACAAGTCAGCCTCCCAGCAAGGTGGGTCCCAGCTAGCCGGGGAAGTATTCATTTTTTTGTGCGTAATAAGGAGGCACTTCTGGTGGGTCCGAGCTGACAGCGGGGGGGGGGGGGGGGCGTTTTTTTCACGAAATACGGTGGCCTGTCCGGTGGGTCCCAGCAGTCAGGGGAAAAGATTCTCTTTGCAAAATACTGGTGGCCCATCCGGTCGGTCCCCGCTGTCAGGTGGAGGAATAATTATTTTGCACGTAATAAGGAGGCACTTCCTTACTGCGGCCGTGGACCCAGCTGTCAGCCTCTCCACATATAGTCCACGTCTCATGGAAGCCGTTCCTTGACCATGTTGACCACGCCACGCCGAGAGCACCAGGGCGGTGGACAATGGCGAGGCCTAGGAAGGGGACGACACGGAGCTGCGGAAGACGCGGCAGTGGATGCCCACGCGTAGAGGAGTACGAGGGTTCACTGGTTCGCTATGGTGTGAGGCTGCCGTCACCGCAGAATAACAGGGTGTGTGGGTGAGTAGAGGGATGGCCTGGCCAGCGGTGGGAGTAGTAGCGGGCGGTGAGGCCTCCGCCGCATCGCAGCCGGCCACGGGAGGCAGGAGCATGAGGCACGACCGGCGCTGGTTTGGGTGGCTGGAGAAAGAAGACCAGAGGTTGAAGAAGCACTACGGCCGTTGGATGGACATCGTACGGTCACTGGAGCTAGAATCGTGCATATTGACTAAGTTGACAAAGCCCTCCGTCCCCGTCAACTTAGTAGGCCTACAAGTCAGCCTTCCACTAAGGTGGGTCCCAGCTAGCAGGGGGTATTCATTTTTTGTGCGTAATAAGGAGGCACTTCCGGTGGGTCCAACATCATAGCAGGGGAACTTTTTTGTGAAATACGGTGGCCCGTCGGGTGGGTCCCAGCAGTCAGGGGCAAACGTTTTTTTCGCGATATACTGGTGGGCGTCCAGTGGGTCCCTGCTATGAGGTGGAGGAATAATTATTTTCCGTGTAATAAGGAGGCACTTCCTTGCGGCTGTCGTGGACCCAGCGGTCAGCCTCTCCACGTACAGTATTCTTCCGATGGAATTCGGTCGTTGACCACATTGACCACGCCGTGCCGACAGGACCACGGTGGTGGACGATGGCGAGGCCTAGGAAGGGGACGACGCGGAGCCGGGGAAGACGCGACAGTGGATGCCCACGCGGAGAGGAGTACGAGGGTTCACTGGTTCGGCCGTGCTGCCGTCACCGTAGAATAACAGGGGGTGTGGGTGAGTGGAGTGGAGGGATGGACTGGCCAGCGGTGGGAGTAGTATGGGGGCGGTGAGGCTTCCGCGGCAGCACAGCCAGCCACGGGAGGCAGGAGCAGGCGGCACGACCGACGCTGCTTTGGGCGGCTGGAGCAAGAAGACCAGAGGTTGAAGAAGCACTACGGCCGTTGGATGGACATCATACGGTCAGTCGAGCTAGAATCGTCTATATTGACTAAGTTGACAAAGCCCTTCGTCCCCGTCAACTTAGTAGGCCCACTATACTGGGTCCCAGCTAGCAGGGGGAGTATTCATTTTTTTGTGCGTAATAAGGAGGCACATCCTTGCGTGCGAAGATATAGCTGGTGGGTCCGAGCTGTCAGTGGCGGTAACATTTTTTCGCGAAATACAGAGGCCGTTTTCGGTGGGTCCCAGATGTCAGGTGGAGGAAATCATTATTTTGCGCGTAATAAGGAGGCATTTCCTTGCATGCGGCCATGGACCCAGCTGTCAGCCTCTCCACGTACAGTCCACTTCAGATGCATGTCGGTCGTTGACCATGCTGACCACGCCACACTGAGAGCACCAGGACGGTGGACGACGGTGAGGCCTAGGAAGGGAACGACACGGAGGCAGGGAAGACTCGGCCATTGTTTTTGTTTCCCAGGCGGAGGGGAGTACGACTGTACGAGGGTTTACTAGTTCATCTGCCATCGCCGGAGAATAACAGCAGGTGTGGGTGAGTAGAGGGATGGCTAGGCCAACGACGGGAGTACAGTGGGGCGGTGAGGGCAGCGCGGCAGCACAGCCGGCCGCGGGGAGGAGGGAGCAGGCAGTCCCACAGGCGCTTGTTTGAGCGGCTGGAGCAGGAAGAGCAGATATTGAAGAAGCACAACGGCCATTCGATGGACATCCAACAGTATACAGGCGATCTGTGGAAAGCCTCAAATCTGTGGAAAACAGCATACAACCCATCTGCCATTATTTCAAATAATTTACAGCCCATTTTCTAATTCTTACGGGTTTTTTTGGAGCCCATATTCTTTATGTTAGCATTACAGCCCATATTGTGGCCACGGTTAAAAAATTATACGAAATTTTCGCATATGTTGGTGCGGTCTGAACTGTTTTAATCCCGAAATTTTGAGTCACATCCAGACTGATTTTAAAAATAAATGTATATCAATATAAAATCCAATAAATTGTCCATGCATAAAAATCAACGCAATTTAAAATCTCGAAATGAAAAAAAAAATTATTTGAAGATAATTGCCGGTTTGATGTGTTTTAAAAATGTACGGCCCATTTCTCATTACTGATAGGCCATTTTCTCGGCCAGCCGAATGAAGCTCTCCTCGTCTTGAAAGATTTGCATCCCAGCAGGCCTGATAAAGCGACTTACTTGACAAATCACAAAAGAACTGGGCTAGCCATTTTCAGAAAGAAAAAAAACTACTGGGCTGGTCTGTGGTAAACATAAAAGAAAAGGCTGTCTAGACAGGCCAGAGTGTCCCGCACAGCCCAGTTGACACCCTGCTTCCGTCTCGAAAACAAATTAGATAAATGCCACTCCAATTATGGCGATTCATAAAAATGCCACTGCAATTTCCAAACTTTGAAAAATGCCACTGCAATTTTTGCAAACTTTGAAAAACGCCACCTCAGTTTGCAAACTTTCAAAAATGCCACTCCAGACTTCGAAAAATGCCACTAGAAATGGCATGAAATGGCATTTTTCAAAGTTTGGAAATTGAAGTGGCATTTCTCGGATACACCAGATTTGGAGTGGCATTTATCAAATTAACCCAAAACAAAAATAACTGGGCGAGCTGCTGGGTCCCTGGTGTTAGCCGCTTGTTGTGCAATTCTCTCGTTTATTGACTACGTTGACAATGGCATGGGACCTAGATGTCAGAAATCCACTAGGAAGAGCCATTTTTATTGGCTTGAAATAAGGAGGCACTTGCTTGCGTACTGCCATGACCTTGGCGGGTCCCTGTTGTCATCCTCTCCACGTATAGTACCAGTTAGTCGTGCTTCAAAACTGATCGGCACGCCATTAAAAAAATAAAGGTCGATAACTAATGTGGCACCTCGGGCCAACTCGGCCAGATCGAATTTTGCACGAGAAATTACACACCATGTTTCGTTGACATGTGGTCCCGTTCCAACATATCAGTGAGACGACGGCAAGTAGTAGGAGTATTTCCGAACGGACGTGTAGGCCGGGGCGCCTTTTTGTGAACCGTGGCAAACTCACAACCGTCCACCCACTCTTCGCCTTTCCCTCTCGATTTGGAACTGCTGTCGCACGCTCTTCCTCTCCCTCCTCCATTTTCCTTCAGCCCTTCACCCTTTCTTCTGCCATTGTTCGATCGTCTTCTCCATGGAGGGAATAGGCCAGAAACGACCCCGCTATTCTTGCCCCGATCTGAAAGATGACGTGGTGGAGGAACTCATTGATCGGTGCGACGTCATCACCTCAGCTAGCATGGCAGGTTCGTTCAAGCCCATTCTCGACTCAACTAATAACATCATTACAAAGAACCCAAGAGTCAAGGAGCGGTTTGATCTCCCCTATCTTCTTCGCCGTGACCCTGATGACTGGCGCCGGCATGATGGAGGCCTCGCCCTATGCCAGTTGATGCCGCTTGATAATGATACATATGATGTTAAGATGCCATCGCTCGAGGGCAAGCCTTGGGCGGGCGCAAATGGATATTGGGTTGTTTACATTGGGTCCAACTGTGAGTGGGAACTTGTGAATGTGTACACTCGTCATCGGGTTCCACTTCCAAAAATCTCAGCACACTCCCAGAGGTTGAGCACACCGGTAATGTACGCGCGTTCAAATACGATCATGGTGACTGTCTTCTATGGAAGATAGCAATTTGTCGAGTTCCCAACCGCTCTTGGAATTACAACAACTATGAAGTTGTTGCTATCTTTGACAAGCTTGTTGCCATCCTTAGTGGTTTGACTCGATGGACATTCCTCAAAAATCAGTTTCTGTGCACGAATGAGTACTGTGATGCAATTCAATACGAGGGCCTTGTGTTTGCTGCCACCACTTGTGGCACTCTTTTTGCATGGTATCCTCGTAGTTTTGGTACATTTTTATTCCACCACAATTATAATTGTTTCATCCACATGCATGCGGGTTAGCAAGTTTCCCTTTACTAATTAACCTTCTTCTTGTGTTTCCAAGGTCCTGTGAACATCTCACCACCTATACTTAAAAAATTTATAACCAAGGGGGAGATGCCGATGGTGATGATCACGAGCAGCGCCCATATACTCTGTGGCGCCTGGCAACTAATTCCGATGGATCACCTCTTCTTGTGTGTATACAGCCCACTGATGATGTTACTGCTAAGGAAGCAGGTGTCTCCCATGGTCGCACTCTCCGGACCTATTCCAACACCCGTTGCATGGTATTCGGGATGGATACTAGTGTGCTAGCGCCAACTCCTTCTCCCTGGCACAGAATTGATAGTCCTGGAGAAAACTCACTCTTCCTTGGAAAAAACTATCCGATGATGGTGAAAGGTAATCCAACAGCTGTTGACACATTTATGAGAAGCAACTGTGTCTATACCTCGGACATTTGGGTGGTTCCCTACCCTGGTACTGATATAGTAGGCCGCTTCAGCCTAGATGATCAGTCCTGCGTTGGTCTCCAGATCCACAACGGATGGCCCGTCCTAGAGAATCACTTGTGGTTCAAAGCAAGTGTTTCCAACACCGCGGAATGGTTGAGTTGAAGTTCATTTCATGGCTTGTTATTTGCTGTGTGGTGAAAACTGTAGTATTTATAATGTATCCTTGTTGTCGATGTGGGTTGATGACCTGTTGTATGTAATAAAATGATATGCCTGTGATAAACTTACTAAATTTATGAATGGCTTTTGAGTCGCTTCTCTAAATTTGTACTAGCTTCACATGCTTCGCGCGTCGGGCGGGAGTTTTTACTGTAGCCATATGTTAATGTGTTCGTTGTACGTAACCAGCACCTCGAATCCTCGATACTAGTATACTATATACTAGTAGGAGTAAGTAGTAGGAGTAGTAGGGTGGCATGGGCGAGAACAAGCATTCACGTCCAAGAGTATGGCACACGCCACCACCACGACATCCATCTGACACCATATTATTTCTTGGAGTCCGTGCTAGAGCAATCTCTTCAACCTCGTGTTTCTCTAACTTCAGCCATCGTGCGGCGGGCGAGGTGGGGGTTTGCCAATAGTCGTTTTCCTTAACTGCGGTCCCACTTGTAAGGCCAACTCCAACGCACGACCCCAAATGCACCTCCATTTTGCACGAACTCCAATGATAATTTTGACTAGATAAGCAAGACCAAAGAAAACAAGAACCACAATAATACATTTTACTACTCCTATAAGTTGGATTAGTGCCTTCTCGATGCATTCATTGTTGTTCTGCGGACGCTCGATCTTGCGTGCTTATTTCTTCTTCGAGTGTAAAGAAGTAGACATTGCTTCCTCGCATCTAGTCTCAAGTCTAGACTCTATTCTAGTAGGAGTATCAAAAAGTTCACTAATCTCATCCGAGAGCAGAACCGAAGATTTGGTCGAGTTCTTCCTCCTTTTGCCGACACATGGGACATCCCACATCCAGGTCGTGTCATGAAATAAAATAGAGTGGTAGTTGAAGCCACGAGATGTGCATCTTGTGTTAAACTGTAAATAGAATCTTACTACTCTTGAGTAACTCCAAAAGTGGCCACTAAAGATCTTTATTTGATTTGTTTTTCATCACCAGCACATCGAGGTGAAAGATGTGCAGGTTCAGTGGGTCCTCTTGCGTTTTCACTGACATGTGGGGCCGCATGTGAGCAAACAGATGATGGGCTCGGCGCGTCCGCTAGCTGGCTGAGAAGAGAGATAGAGCAGGGTTGAGCATGGACTGCATAAAATTTGTTCTACGTACCTCGATATAGGCTCGATATAGTGGGGTGGCATGGGCCATAACTAGCATTCACGTCTAGCAGTACGGCACATGCCACCCACACGAGTCCCATCCGACACCAATTTTCTTGGAGTCCGTGCTACAACCATGTGACGCCCCGAGACCGATGCTCGAGAAGACCTCCGTATATTCCGGGTTTCGCCGTGTGTTTCATTTGTGCCTGCCCTTTTACTTTTGCATTGCATCATGTCATCATGCCATCATGTCATTTTTTAACTCAACTAAATAAATGGCATGGATCTTTGATCCATTTAAATCGAGGGAATTCACATGGTGAGTTCTCTTTATAACACATATCCTCCCGATAGTAGGGAGCTATATTAAATATTTTCTTTAATTTAAAATTCACCATAACACACATGCACAATCCCAATGCCTTTGTTATCACAACTCTTGACCTCTAGCTTTTCCATATATCCTTTTGTCATTTTCATGAGCTCCATTAAAAACACGAACATTTTTGGGTACATCAAAATCCCCCCTTGTTCAAAACATTTGAATTAAATTAAAATGCTTTTAATTTGAAACTTTGCAATCTTGCTCACTCCAATTCTAGTTGTGGTGCTTTCATATATGTCCTAGTAGCCGCATGCCAAATTCCAGCTTGATTCGAATTTATTTGACCCTTCAAATAAATTTGTAACCTTCTTTTTTTTCCTTATTGTGTTGGAATTAAAAAAAGGGAGAACCTTTCTTTTCTGTTAGGCCCTACTCTTTTCTCTCTCCCTCCTCTTCTATGCATGGTAGCTAGCCCAGCCGGCCCATCTAACTCCTCTAACCCTAGGCGCCGAGCGACCTAGGCCCGATCCCCTCCTCCCTCTCCTCTCCCTTCACACCGCCAGGGAGCCCGACTCCTCCATCTCGCTCGATCCCATCTCCCTCTCGATCTCTTCCCTACTCGCTGCCTCTCTTTCCCTCGTCCTCCTCCCAACACTTGCATGCAGAGGAGCAGCTTCCCATTCCCCCGATCCCCGTGTCCACTACCTTGGCCTCCGGCCATGGCGCCCGCACTGACCACCCAGCAGGCCGGTGCCCTTGCCGAAGCCACCTTGCCACGCCCCTTCCTCACCAAGCTCCCCGTCGCCCAGGCGCCCGAGGAGAGGAGCTCCTCAAGCACCTGCGACCGCAGACATCGCGCCTGTCACCGGCGCCACAAGTCCAAATCGCCGAGCCCCTCGTCCTGCCGGAGTTGCTCCTTCTGCCGCACGCCCACCGAGCTCCATCACGCCTGACGCCATCGACCTCGAGCTCCCGTGCCCTGCCTTTGTCCGCATGCCTATGATGAAGCTCCAGGAGCAGCCATGGCCGTGGATGTCGTCCGCCGCCTCCAGCTCAAAGCTCTGGCGTGCCCAAGCCTCGGAGGCGACCGGATCGACCTCCACAAGCCCCTGTCGCTGGCCTACCCTGTTTCTGCGATGCCGAATGACGACGACCAGCGCCATACGCCCTGCTTGCACTCCTGCTGCGCCTTAGTTCTGTATCCTAGCGAAGGAGATGACTAGCAGCACCCAGCCCCATTGACCGCTGCACGCGCAGGCCCAATGCACCCACCAGGGTCTCCCCTCCTTGTGTGGGCTGCGCCCCTCTCCATGGCCAAGACCGGGACCCCGCGAACGTCAAGTTCCTCCACAGGCGCCCGAACGACTACAAAGTTTTGTGTCAAGTACCTCTACTATCATCATCGGAATCCCATGAACGCCAAGTACCTCGACGCCCGACGCCAAGAGAAACTACCGACGCCGAAGACCCACAAACCAAAAACGTCAAGTTCGACAACCGTTGACGTGCACTTCGACAAGTAACACTACGGCCGGAGACCTCGATGCCCGACGCCTAAAACGATCACCGAACCGGAAATAACACCAAGTACTAGGTCAACGAGAACTGCCAAGTTCGTCTTCCGCCGTCTCCAAAATTGTCAAGTACCACGACGATACGAGAACAACTGCTGTCGACGTGCATTTTGCCAAGTATCACTATCGTCGACCCTCGATGACTCCGTGGACGTCAAGTTTCTCGCGGTGGCCCTGAACAGCTACGGAAACTTGTGAGACTAAGAACGTGAACGACTACCGTCGACACGAGAATGACTACTTCCCACAACGAACCGTGAACAACTACTTCCTCCACCATCGCCGAGTACCACTACTTCCCACGACGATCGTGAACGACTACACCGCTTGACCCGAACCATTCCGATAATGCACGCTCCGAAAGGTATAACCGCCGAGACGATGATCCATGGAATGAATGCATGTTGGTTGTTGTAATTCGCCCGTGAACGTTAGTTGTTCCATCGTTTGACACCGTCGTCGACTCATGGGACACCAAGGTATCCGGGATCACCCCATCATCTCTAGCATGTTCCAAACATTTGCAGCGGTATCTCCGTGAGCTACCGGAACCGATATGGTGCCATGGCATCATTTTTGGATTTGTCACCATGGCACCCTTTCTTTCCACCACGGTGACAAATGCTTCATTATGCTCTTATCAACTTTTAATAAAAAATGCATAAACTTGCACATGTCATCCGCATCATGTTAACAACATCTAGAATGTTTAAAATTGTTGTTTGTATTAATTTGCTAAATGCATATGGGGTTTTACCGGGTTTGTTGTTTGTTATATCCGGCCCCATTTAAATTGTTTAGATGGTATAGTTTTGTTATGCGTCACCTCTTGCCATGTTAACCAACCTTTAATATTGTTGATTACCTAGTCGGGAGTGAACTAAATAATTGATGTGGTGTTTCGTCAATATGCAACAGAGTTGCATATTGAGCTCCACTTAATTTGTAGGGTTGTTTGTGCATTTTTGCCATGCCATGCTTCATTAAACTGGACATGCATCATACTTGATTGTGCATCATGCCATGATTATGTGTTGGTTATTTTCTATGTTGTGTGCTTCTTTCCGGTGCTGCTTCTTCGGGTTGGTTCCGAGAACGTCGCGTTTGTGAGGACCCGTTCGACTACGTCAGTTTGCCTTCTTCATGGACTCGTTCTTCTTCCTTGCGGGATTTCAGGCAAGATGACCATACCCTTGAAATCACTTCTATCTTTGCTTGCTAGATGCTCGCTCTTTTGCTATGCCTATGCTGCGATACCTACCACTTGCTTATCATGCCTCCCATATTGTTAAGCCAAGCCTCTAACCCACCTTGTCCTAGCAAACCATTGTTTGACTATGTTACCGCTTTGCTTAGCCCCTCTTATAGCGTTGTTAGTTGCAGGTGAAGATTGGAGCTTGTTCCATGTTTGGAACATGGATATCTTGTTGGGATATCACAATATCTCTTATTTAATTAATGCATCTATATACTTTGTTAAGGGTGGAAGGCTCGGCCTTATGCCTGGTGTTTTGTTCCACTCCTGCCACCCTAGTTTCCATCATATCGGTGTTATGTTCCCGGATTTTGCGTTCCTTACGCGGTTGGGTTATAATGGGAACCCCTTGACAGTTCGCCTTGAATAAAACTCCTCCAGCAAGGCCCAACATTGGTTTTACCATTCGCCACCTAGCCTTTTCTTTCCCTTGGGTTCTGCAGACTCAAGGGTCATCTTTATTTTAACCCTCCCGGGCCAGTGCTTCTCTAAGTGTTGGTCCAACTGAGCGATGTCCGGAGCTACCAGGGGCAACTCTGGGCTGGCCCAGCCGACGTCTTGCTCATCCGGTGTGCCCTGAGAACGAGATATTTGCAGCTCCTATCGGGATTTGTCGGCACATTTGGGTGGCTTTGCTGGTCTTGTTTTACCATTGTCGAAATGTCTTGTAACCGGGATTCTGAGTCTGATCGGGTCTTCCCTCTAGAAGGAATATTCTTCGTTGACCATGAGAGCTTGTGATTGGCTAAGTTGGGACACCCCTGCAGGGATTTGAACTTTCGAAAGCCATGCCCGCGGTTATGGGCAGATGGGAATTTGTTAATGTCCGGTTGTAGAAAACCTGAAGTTGATCTTAATTATAATGCACCAACCGCATGTGTAACCGTGATGGTCTCTTTCCGGCGGAGTCCGGGAAGTGAACACGGTGTTGGAGTAATGCTTGACGTATGTTGTTCTAGGATCACTTCTTGATCATAGTTGTTCGACCGTGCTTTTGCCTTCTCTTCTCGCTCTCATTTGCGTATGTTAGCCACCATATATGCTAGTCGCTTGCTGCAGCTCCACATCATACCTTTTACCCTACCTATAAGCTTAAATAGTCTTGATCGTGAGGGTGTGAGATTGCCGAGTCCCCGCGACTCACAGATACTTCAAAACTAGTTTGCAGGTGCCGATATTACCAAGCAGGTGACGCAACTGAGCTCCGGAGGAGCTCGATGAAGACTTTGTCCATTGTGTTGTTTTGTTCCAGTTGATCAGTAGTGGAGCCCAGTTGGGACGATTAGGGATCTGTGTAGCATTTGGGGTAGTCTTCTTTCATTTTGGTTCCGTAGTCGGACCTTGATTGTATCTGGTTGATGTAATGTTTTATTCATGTAATTGTGTGAAGTGGCGATTGTAAGCCAACTATGTATCTCTTTCCCTTATGTATTACATGGGTTGCATGAAGATTACCTCACTTGCGACATTGCTTTCAATGCGGTTATGCCTCTAAGTCATGCTTCGACACGTGGGAGATATAGCCACATCGAGGGCATAACAAGTTGGTAATCAGAGCCTTCCCCGTCCTTAGGAGCCCCCTGCTTGATCGAATCGCTGGTGTTATTGTGTCTAGGAAAAATGTTTTGGGTCATTTAGGATTATATATATCAGAGAGTTAGGAATTCTTTTTTACTTCTCAGTCCCTTTATCGCTTTGGTGAGGCATCCTGACGTAGAGTTTTGACTCTTCTCTTCTCAAATTTCACTAAAAAAAATTTAGGATCACGCGGGTATCTTGGAATCATTCCGATGGTTTTGTGATGAGAACATTGTTCTTGGTGCCTCCTGTCATTTAGGGGTTGTGGCAGTGTCCCGGGGAGTTGAGCTCCGAGGTGTTGTCGTCACAATTTTATCGTTGCAGTTCTGGAATACCTGAGTTTAGTTTTGCCGACATCGAAAATCTCTTTTATGCAGTTGTTGGTGAGAAAACCTCGATGCCACCCAGTACTGGGGCGGGAGTTCGGGAGTATTGCCATAACTCGTATAACGGATGCTTTTCGAAGGTTGAGGTAAACGATTTCCGAAGGTTTCCTGGTTATCTGTTGAAGGATGGATACAGCTGGATGTAGGATTTGTTAGTTTTGGGTGAGATATTATGCTTCCCCTGTATCCCCAACACCTGATTGCATAACCGGAAAATTTCGGGAGTTTATAAGTGGGAATTCAAGTAGCTCTCAGGATATATTTCTGAAAAATGTATGATATGAAATTGGGGTTCGACGTCTAGTGGTCCGCCTATTCACAGTTGGTTTTACAGTGGTCTCGTTTTGTCTTAAAGAGTCCTTGGATATGCCGACTCGAGGACGCTTCGTATGTCATGTGCACTCCCTTGTACATGATGGTGCTGTACGATCGAGCCCGTGTAGGCCCCACCACGAAAACTTCGGACGAAATCTCTATCATATGTTTGTTCCGGCTTATTCCGCAAGCCAATCCTTTGTTTTGTTTTTGAGCTGTGGTATTCGAGTTGCATCAATGTCAAGTGTTGATTCCATACCTTCCCCAAGTGGTGTTCTCATACTTCGATGTGAATACCAATCCCTCATGTTAATGGAGATTGTTATGTCAATCCTTTTTCAACCGGCGTGTTTTCTCTTCGAGTGGACCCGATCATTTCAACATCCGCAAGATCAAGTATTAGTTCTTCTCAACGATGTTTGTTTCATCCGTCTCCAAGTCGCTTTTGTTTTTCCCGCCCACCCACCCTTTTTCTTCAAGGACTAAGATTTCTTTATCAAGTATCTATCTTATGGTTATCAAGTCTCTCCATTCTTTTCCGTCAATGTTCTTACCTGGTGGTTCTATTGAAGATGCTCTACTAGTTCATTAGTCTTCATTATTTTTCTTCTTTGGTGGATTTAATTCAAGCTTTGTTGATCACATCCTTTTCCTCGTTTCAAATGTGTTCTTATGCCGGTGCACCTCTTAATCTTCCCCGCTTGCTATTCTATTGTTCCGGAGTGCTCAAGATATCTCAAAAGGCTCGTCTTGTCATTCAAGATCCGTTCAACCTATTTCGGGGTTATTATCTCATTCAACCATTTAATTCAACCGACGCTATCTCTCTTTTCAAGCAATCATTTCAACGGTGTTTCTTTTGAGTGGGCCCTAACCCATAGGTCTTTTCCCAAGATCTTACCTGACTCTTCTTATTTTTCCGGAGTTATTCTCAAATTCATTTTAAAGTTTGACGTAAGAATGAATTGTCCTCATTCTTATGTCGTTCTCCAAGATTTTTCAAATTCTTCTAGTCGTTAGTTCAACTTTTCCATTCTTCATCCCGGGGTATCTCAACAACTCTTGTTGGTGTTTCGCATCGTCATTATCAACATTTGAAGACCAAAGAAGATTTTCTCTCAATCTTGCTCCTTTCTCTTCGAAATTCATGGTTCTAGCTTGCTGCCATCCTCTCATAATTGTTTTGATTATGAGAATTCTTTTCATCCATCTGGATCATTTCAGAAATCTTTTCAGTTTGATTCTCCGGAGCCCATCACCTCAGAAGTATTCATTCTCAGCTTTCAGCTCTCTCTCTCTCTCTAAATACTTACTAGTGCATCATTCAAGTATTATCTAATCAGTTCACGATCTCTTCATTCACTTCTATCTAAATCCCCTCAAGTATCGTCATTCGTTTCCAATTCTTTTCGATGGTTTGTGCCTTTGCCACTTTCATTTTTAATTCTTATGGTGGTTCGCTCAATATTGCTCTTACCTTGTTATCATATCAATTCATTCGTTGTTTCAATCCTACCGGTGTTTCGTTGAAGACCTTATCAAGTTGTCGATATCTCTCTTAATCCTTTTCAATGAGAATAAGTAGTATGCCAAATCCATTTGCTCGTCATCAATTTAAATTGATGAAGGATAAGCATAATGTAATTCTTATTCTTGTCTCTTCCAAGTGATTAAATTCCTTGTTCCGGAGGTTTTTCAAATTCTCTATTTTAATTGTTTCATCTTTCTTTTTCGGAGTTCCGAGGTTTTCCGTTTTATCTCGTCGCGAAGACCCATCTAATCATTACAAGGATTCGCTGTGTTTTCTACTTCTCTTTCCCTTCGTTTAATCATCCTTTTATTACCGGAGTTCCTCATGGTGGTTCGTCAAGGAGTCTTTTCATTCTTCAAATGTTCTTCAAGATATCTCTCAAAGCTATGATCCGCAAAGATATACTTCAAGTTTTCTTCTTCTTGCAATCTAGAGTGCAACTCTTTCTTCTGTATCATTCAAGGTGGTATTATGTCATTCTTGATAATTTGAGTTCATGTTTCATGATTCACAAGTTGTTAAGAATGAGGTATTTATAAAATCCATCAATCTCGTCATTGGAGTTATCTTGGGTTATATTTCACCTAGAGCCTTACCTAAGGATGTTGCTATTTATGGTTATTATAAATGACCCAAGTCCTTCTTTTATCCTCCTAGTGGTATGAGTTTCCCGTCTCCTTGTTCATATCAATCCAATTCTTTTCCCGTGAGTGGCAGGTTGTCACCTCATAATTTGAGATGTATTCCATAAGACCTTATCAAGCTTATCCTTTTTCGTTGTTGGTTTTCCAACAACTCCGTTCGACCCTTCTCCTAAAGATGCCTTTTCAAGCTCTTTTGTGGTAGAAGTTGAAATTTTCTTCTCCATTCCCCTATTTCAATTATCTATATTCTATTCTTTTGTTCCGGAGGCATTGTCATGTTGCGCTTTTCAACCCATCATCTCGTTTTTGTCAAAGATCATGTTCTTTTCGTGCTTATCCATTTAACCGGAGTGTTGTGCCCTTTTGCTCAAGTTTTTTTCGCCTTATCAAGCCTAGCATCTCTTTTCAACCGGAGTGCTGTCTGAGATCTTTCTTACCGCTTGTTCCATTCATTCAATGGTTCTGGAGGCAGTATGTTGTTGATCTCATCAAGTATCCTCTCATCTTGTCAAGTTCATGTTCTTTTCCTTCAATTTTCAGTCGGAGTGCTGCCCAAATTATATCATTCTAATTCCTTCTCTATTTTGTTTTGACCGGAGTGGCTTCAATGTCAATCCTGTCATTTAAGCTCGTCTTTTTCGCTGTATTTCTGGTTCCTTGTCTAACGGAGTGTTTTCCACTTCGTTCATCTTCATTGTATTCCTTTTCTCTCAATTTGTTCAACCTCGCAAGGTTCTTTGGGTTCACTCGTTTGTCAAAGAAGCAATTTAGTTCTGCCACTTCTCTTTCTCTTCCGTTTTTCCCTCCAGTGTCATTCTAGATCTCGGGACGAGATCCTCTCGTAGTGGTGGAGTGTTGTGACGCCCCAAGACCGATGCTCGAGAAGACCTCCATATATTCCGGGTTTCGCCGTGTGTTTCATTTGTGCCTGCCCTTTTATTTTTGCATTGCATCATGTCATCATGCCATCATGTCATTTTTTAACTCAACTAAATAAATGGCATGGATCTTTGATCCATTTAAATCGAGGGAATTCACATGGTGAGTTCTCTTTATAACACATATCCTCCCGATAGTAGGGAGCTATATTAAATATTTTCTTTAATTTAAAATTCACCATAACACACTTGCAAAATCCCAATGTCTTTGTTATCACAACTCTTGACCTCTAAATTTTCCATATATCCTTTCGTCATTTTCCGGAGCTCCACTAAAAACCCGAACATTTTTGGGCACTTCAAAATCCCCCCTCGTTCAAAACATTTGAATTAAATTCAAATGCTTTTAATTTGAAACTTTGCAATCTTGCTCACTCCAATTCTAGTTGTGGTGCTTTGATATATGTCCTAGTAGTCGCATGCCAAATTCCAGCTTGATTCGAATTTATTTGACCCTTCAAATAAATTTGTAACCTTCCTTTTTTTCCTTCTTGTGTTGGAATTAAAAAAAGGGAGAACCTTTCTTTTCTGTCGGGCCCTTCTCTTTTCTCTCTCCCTCCTCTTCTATGCGTGGTAGCTAGCCCAGCCTAGGACGGCCTGCTAGGCCCAGCCGACCCATCTAACTCCTCTAACCCTAGGCGCCCGAGCGACCTAGGCCCGATCCCCTCCTCCCTCTCCTCTCCCTTCGCACCGCCAGGGAGCCCGACTCCTCCATCTCACTCGATCCAATCTCCCTCTCGATCTCTTCCCTACTCGCTGCCTCTCTTTCCCTCGTCCTCCTCCCAACACTTGCACGGAGAGGAGCAGCTTCCCATTCCCCCAATCCCCTTCTCCACTACCTTGGCCTCCGGCCGTGGCGCCCGCACCGACCACCCAGCAGGCCGGTACCCTTGCCGGAGCCACCTTGCCGCGCCCCCTCCTCACCAAGCTCCCCGTCGCCCAGGCGCCCGAGGAGAGGAGCTCCTCGAGCATGTGCGCTCGCGGACATCACGCCCGTCGCCGGTGCCACAAGTCCGCGTCGCCGAGCCCCTCGTCCTGCCGGAGCTGCTCCTTCTGCCGCACGCCCACCGAGCTCCATCGCGCCCGACACCATCGACCTCGAGCTCCCGTGCCCTGCCTTTGTCCGCGCGCCTCTGATGAAGTTCTGGGAGCAGCCATGGCCGTGGATGTCGTCCGCCGCCTCCAGCTCGAAGCTCCGGCGTGCCCAAGCCTCGGAGGCGACCAGATCGACCTCCCCAAGCCCCCATCACTGGCCTACCCTGTTTCTGCTACGCCGAACAACGACGACCAGCGCCATCCCCCCTGCTTGCACTCCTGCTACGCCTTCGTTCTGTCTCCTAGCGAAGGAGATGACTAGCAGCACCTAGCCCCGTTGACCGCTGCACGCGCAGGCCTAGTGCACCCACCAGGGTCTCCCCTCCTTGTGTGGGTTGCGCCCCTCTCCATTGCCGAGACCGGGACCCCGCGAAGGTCAAGTTCCTCCACAGGCGCCCGAACGACTACAAAGTTTTGCGTCAAGTACCTCTACTGTCATGATCGGAATCCCATGAACGCCAAGTACCTCGACGGCTGACACCAAGAGCAACTACCGACGTCGAAGACCCACGAACCAAAAACGTCAAGTTCGACAATCGTTGATGTGCACTTCGACAAGTACCACTATGGCCGGAGACCTCGACACCCGACGACTAAAACGATCACCGAACCGGAAATAACGCCAAGTACTAGGTCAACGAGAACCGCCAAGTTCATCTTCCGCCGTCTTCGAAATCGCCAAGTACCATGTCAATACGAGAACAACTACCGTCGACGTGCATTTTGCCAAGTATCACTACCGTCGACCCTCGAAGACTCCGTGGACGTCAAGTTTCTCGTGGTGCCCCTGAACAGCTACGGAAACTTGTGAGACTAAGAACGTGAACAACTACCGTCGCCACGAGAACGACTACTTCCCACAACAAACCGTGAACAACTACTTCCTCCACCATCGCCGAGTACCACTACTTCCCATGACGATCGTGAACGACTACACCGCTTGACCCGAACCGTTCCGATAATGCATGCTCCGAAAGGTATAACCGCCGAGACGATGATCCATCGAACGTATGCATGTTGGTTGTTGTAATCCGCCCATGAACGTTAGTTGTTCCCTTGTTTGACACCGTCGTCGACTCATGGGACACCCGGTATCCGGGATCACCCCACCATATCTAGCATGTTCCAAACATCCGCACCCTTGCTTCCTTTGCAGCGGTATCTCCATGAGCTACCGGAACCGATATGGTGCCATGGCATCATTTTTGGATTCATCACCGTGGCACCCTTTCTTTCCACCACGATGACAAATGCTTCATTATGCTCTTATCAACTTTTAATAAAAATTGCATAAACTTGCACATGTCCTCCGCATCATGTTAACAACATCAAGAATGTTTAAAATTGTTGTTTGTATTAATTTGCTAAATGCATATGGGGATTTACCAGGTTTGTTGTTTGTTATATTCGTCCCCATTTAAATTTTTTACATGGTATAGTTTTGTTATGCATCACCTCTTGCGATGTTAACCAACCTTTAATATTGTTGAGTACCTAACTAGGAGTGAACTAAATAATTGATGTGGTGTTTCGTTAGGGTTGTTTGTGCATTTTTGCCATGCCATGCTTCATTAAATCGGACATGCGTCATACTTGATTGTGCATCATGCCATGATTATGTGTTGGTTATTTACTATGTTGTGTGCTTTTTCCGGTGTTTCTTCTTCAGGTTGGTTCCGAGAACGTCGCGTTTGTGAGGACCCGTTCGACTACGTCCGTTTGCCTTCTTCATGGACTCATTCTTGTTCCTTGCGAGATTTCAGGCAAGATGACCATACCCTCGAAATCACTTCTATCATTGCTTGCTAGATGCTTGCTCTTTTGCTATGCCTATGCTGCGATACCTACCACTTGCTTATCATGCCTCCCATATTGTTAAGCCAAACCTCTAACCCACCTTGTCCTAGCAAACCATTGTTTGGCTATGTTACCGCTTTGCTCAGCCCCTCTTATAGCGTTGTTAGTTGCAGGTGAAGATTGGAGCTTGTTCCATGTTTGGAACATGGATATCTTGTTGGGATATCACAATATCTCTTATTTAATTAATGCATCTATATACTTGGTTAAGGGTGGAAGGCTCGGCCTTATGCCTGGTGTTTTGTTCCACTCTTGCCGCCCTAGTTTCTGTCATATCGGTGTTATGTTCCCGGATTTTGCATTCCTTACGCGGTTGGGTTATAATGGGAACCCCTTGACAGTTTGCCTTGAATAAAACTCCTCCAGCAAGGCCCAACATTGGTTTTACCATTCGCTACCTAGCCTTTTCTTTCCCTTGGGTTCTGCAGACTCAAGGGTCATCTTTATTTTAACCCTCGGGTCAGTGCTTCTCTAAGTGTTGGTCCAACTGAGCGATGTCCGGAGCTAGCAGGGGCAACTCTGGGCTGGCCCACCCGACGTCTTGCTCATCCGGTGTGCCCTGAGAACGAGATATGTGCAGCTCCTATCGGGATTTTTCGGCACATCTAGGTGGCTTTGCTGGTCTTGTATTACCATTGTTGAAATGTCTTGTAATCGGGATTCCGAGTCTGATCGGGTCTTCCCGCTAGAAGGAATATTCTTTGTTGACCGTGAGAGCTTGTCATGGGCTAAGTTGGGACACCCCTGCAGGGATTTGAACTTTCGAAAGCCGTGCCCGCGGTTATGGGCAGATGGGAATTTGTTAATGTCTGGTTGTAGAAAACCTGAAGTTGATCTTAATTAAAATGCACCAATGGCATGTGTAACCGTGATGGTCTCTTTCCGGCGGAGTCCGGGAAGTGAACACGGTGTTGGAGTAATACTTGACGTAGGTTTTTCTAGGATCACTTCTTGATCATAGTTGTTCGACCGTGCTTTTGCCTTCTCTTCTCACTCTCATTTGCGTATGTTAGCCACCATATATGCTAGTCGCTTGCTGCAGCTCCACATCATACCTTTTACCCTACCTATAAGCTTAAATAGTCTTGATCGCGAGGGTGTGAGATTGCTGAGTCCGCGCGACTCACAGATACTTCAAAACCAGTTTGCAGGTGCCGATGTTACCAAGAAGGTGACGCAACTGAGCTCCTGAGGAGCTTGATGAAGACTTTGTCCATTGTGTTGTTTCGTTCCAGTTGATCAGTAGTGGAGCCCAGTTGGGACGATCGGGGATCTGTGTAGCATTTGGGGTAGTCTTCTTTCATTTTGGTTCCGTAATCGGACCTTGATTGTATCTGGTTGATGTAATGTTTTATTCATGTAATTGTGTGAAGTGGCGATTGTAAGCCAACTATGTATCTCTTTCCCTTATGTATTACATGGGTTGTGTGAAGATTACCTCACTTGCGACATTGCTTTCAATGCGGTTATTCCTCTAAGTCATGCTTTGACACATGGGAGATATAGCCGCATCGAGGGCATAAAAAACCATCTCATCTCCCTCCTGTTTTCTCAGCCATCGCATGGTGGGCGGGGTGGGGGATTGCCGATAGTCGGTTTGCTCAACTGCAGTCCCACTTGTAAGTGAAAATGCAACACCGCACGCATTCCCGCTTGAGCGGCGTGCCGGACCAACCGTGTGGGGGTGCGACGCGAACACGGAAGGCTTTTCCTTTTGAACTCGTAACTTGTAAATTTTGGTTCTGCTCCTTGGCACGACTGATAGATAGAAAATAACTATTTTGCCTAGAGTAATGAGAAGTTTGGTTCTGGCGCCGTTCATGCATGGAGTACGTACAAAAGTTATGAAGTTGATGCGAAAGGTAAGATAATTACTGTAGTATCATATACTACTACATGGATTTGACGGAAAGATAAAAATACATACTGATCCATAAATGTTCAACGACATCCTCATGCCCTAGTGCGCCGGGTCACCAACCGACGTGTGAGGAGCAGCGGCGTTGGCGGCAAGCTCAACGTGCTTCTGAACAGTGCCGTCCAAGGTTGCCATGCGCTCCAAGAAGGCCAGCGTCCTATCGTCCTCCTCTTGCATGTAGTAGTCCTTGTGGACGATTTGCGCGTAGACATGGGTGATTATGTCGATGGTGTCTTGCTACGCCAGGCGCTGCGCGGCGAGTGTGACCTCGAGATGGAAATTCTCCGGCACGACGGCGGGCAATCGCAGTGCCACCAGTGCGTCGAAGAGGTTGTTGCCATAGTGGCCGTTGAGGGTGGCGGGCATCGCAGAGCCTGGGCGCGTCGGCTGGAGGCTTATGTCAAAGTCGTCCGCAAGCTTCTTGACGACGGTGACCTTGTCGAGGAAACCGACGGGGACCTCATCGAACAAGGAGAAGAAGCTGTCATCCAAGCAGCTCCTCGCCCTAGAGGCCTCAAGCAATACTACCTGGAGACGTTCCTCGGTACCGGGCCGCAGGCCGGAATCGTGGACCATCTGGCACAGCCGGCTGATGCTTGATGTCTACTACACAACCTTCTTCTTGTAGACGTTGTTAGGCCTCCAAGTGTAGAGGTTTGTAGGACAGTAGCTAATTTCCCTCAAGTGGATGACCTAAGGTTTATCAATCTGTAGGAGGTGTAGGATGAAGATGGTCTCTCTCAAGCAACCCTACAACCAAATAACAAAGAGTCTCTTGTGTCCCCAACACACCCAATACTGGTAAATTGTATAGGTGCACTACTTCGGCGAAGAGATAGTGATACAAGTGCAATATGGATAGTAGATAATAGTTTTTGTAATCTGAAAATATAAAAACAGCAAGGTAATGAATGATAAAAGTGAGCGTAAACGGTATTGCAATGAGAGTAAACAATGCCTAGGGTTCATACTTTCACTAGTGCAAGTTCCCTCAACAATACTAACATAATTGGATCACATAACTATCCCTCAACATGCAACAAAGAGTCACTCCAAAGTCACTAATAGCGGAGAACGAACAAAGATATTACGGTAGGGTATGAAACCACCTCAAAGTTATTCTTTCCAATCAATCCGTTGGGCTATTCCTATAAGTGGCACAAACAACCCTAGAGTTCGTAATAGAATAACACCTTAAGATACAAATCAACCAAAACCCTAATGTCACCTAGATACTCCAATGTCACCTCAAGTATCTGTGGGTATGATTATATGATATGCATCACACAATCTCATATTCATCTATTCAACCAACACATAGAACCTCAAAGAGTGCCCCAAAGTTTCTACTGGAGAATCACGATGAAAACGTGTGCCAACCCCTATGCATAGGTTCCCAATGTCACGAAACCCACAAGTTGGTCACCAAAACATACATCAAGTGGCACGTGGTATCCCATTGTCACCACAGATATCCACTGCAAGACATACATCAAGTGTTCTCAAGTCTTTAAAGACTCAATCCGATAAGATTACTTCAAAGGGGAAACCCGATTCGTTACAAGAGAGAAGAGGGGGGGGGGAGAAACATCATAGGATCCAAATATAATAGCAAAGCTCGCGATACATCAAGATCATATCATCTCAAGAACACGAGAGAGAGAGAGAGAGAGAGAGATCAAACACATAGCTACTGGTACATACCCTCAGCCCCGAGGGAGAACTACTCCCTCCTCGTCATGGAGAGCGTCGGGATGATGAAGATGGCCACCGGTGAGGGTTCCCCCCTCCGGCAGGGTCCCGGAATAGGGTCCCGATTGACTTTTGGTGGCTACAGAGGCTTCTGGCGGCGGAACTCCCGATCTATCTTTCGTTCTGGAAGTTTTAGGTCACGTGGGTATATATGGGTGCAGGGAGGACGTCGGAGGAGCCACGGGGGTCCCACGACACAAGGGGCGCGCCCTAGGGGCGGCGCCCCCACCCTCGTGAGCACCTCGTGTCTCCCCTGACGTGGGGTCCAAGTCCATCAGGCGTGTTTCCTTCCAAAAATAACTTCTCCAGTTGATTTAGTTCCATTTCGACTCCGTCTGATATTCCTTTTCCTCGAAACACTGAAATAGGCATAAAACAGCAAATCTGGGCTAGGCCTCCGGTTCATAGGTTAGTCCCAAAAATAATATAAAAGTGGAAAATAAAGCCCAATATTGCCTAAAACAGTAGATAATATAGCATGGAGGAATCAAAAATTATAGATACGTTGGAGACGTATCAAGCATCCCCAAGCTTAATTCCTGCTCCTCCTCGAGTAGGTAAATGATAAAAAAATTGATGCGGAGTGCTACTTGGCATAATTTCAATGTAATTCTTCTTAATTGTGGCATGAATATTCATATCCATAAGATTCAAGACAAAAGTTTAATATTGGCATAGAAACAATAATACTTCAAGCATACTAACTAAGCAATCATGTCTTCTCAAAATAACATGGCCAAAGAAAGTTATCCCTACAAAATCATATAGTTTGGCTATGCTCCATCTTCACCACACAAAATATTTAAATCATGCACAACCCCGATGACAAGCCAAGCAATTGTGTCAGATTTCGGGTTCCGGCAGACCCTTGAGGTTCGAACACTGGGGTGCGCGCGGAGATTTCGCCTCCTACCTACCTGCACCCCTCCGCCTTGCTAGGATCTAAACTATGGCAAGAACAACACAAGAGACACAGGGTTTATACTGGTTCGGGCCACGTTTGTGGTGTAATACCCTACTCCAGTGTGTGGTGTGGTGGATTGCCTCTTGGGCTGATGATGATGAACAATACAAAGAAGAACAGCCTCGCGAGGGTCTGTTCTTGGCTGGGGAAGTGAACTGCTGGGTGGAGTTCAGTCACCCTTCTCTCTCTCTCTCTCTCTCTCTCTCTGATCCTCTTTATCCTTCAATTCCTCTTCTTTTCTTCCCACCTCCCTCCCTTGCTCTGTGGGTGGCTGGTCCTATTTATAGAGGCCCTGGTCCTCTTCCCAAATATCGAGCGGGAAGGGAGCCAACAATGGCGGGCTAATTTGAAGGGGGATAGCTAGTATCAGCTATCCTGACAAAAGTAGTCTTCGCCTGCGCAAAACTCTGGTGATGACGCCGTCTCCTGCTCCACAATGACCTCCATCTTGTAGTCCTCATGGTCTTGGTCTCGTTGCAGCGAAATGGAAACCTTTGCCTGATGCCTCGGTACTCTGTGGCTGCGCTTGCCCCCTTTGCACCAAAGAGGAAAGGAGGACACTGCGCGGGCTGGCACCCGCCTGGCGCCCTCGGTCGTCATGCCTTGCGTCACGGGCACCTCATGAGGTACCCCGCCTTGATCTCTCCACCTCCTCATGAGCCAGCCTGACGAGGCCGTGCCTGAGGAAGCTCCGCGTTGTCCGCCCCGCGAGGCTTGGCCCCTCGCGAGGGTCTTGGGTTTGTGTTGGTGAAGATGGGCCGCGCTGGGCCCCCCTTTGAGCCACGCCGCAGGCCGCAGGCAGGCAATTCTGGGGACCCCTATTCCCAGAACGCCGACAGTAGCCCCCGGGCCCAAGGCGCGCCCGGACTTGGTCATGCAGGGAGGCGGAAGGGCAAGAGCGAAGCGCTGCGGGCCCTAATAGCCTGCAGCCTTGGGCGCCACGTGGCAGTTGATGGGACGTGGGCGCCTCCACTTCCCCATGGCGCCTCGGGAACTGCACGGATCGAACAAGTCCCTGCATGCATAGTGGGTCATGATTACCTGCAATCGTGGAGGTAGGCGGTTGGCCTTCGCCGGCCATAAGTACGGAACAGTGCGCGCCCTTCCAGTCCATCCCCCCTTGCTTCTCCTTCTTCCCGATCCTTGCTCCGTCTTGCTGCGATGGCTCCGATCCGCTGGTTCTCGATGGCAGAGAAGGGAAAGGCTCCCCGAGAGGAACTAGACCCACTCCCGCCGAAGAAACAGCTCGCCCCCCGTGGCCCGGACGAGGGTGCCCTTCAGGTGGTTTCGAGGCCTTGGTGCGAGCGGGCGCCGCCGGGGTTCGCGCTTCCATTGTACGCCCACGTCGAGGGCCCTGAAGGAGCTGATGCTGACTGCCACGGGCGGTGCCACCGTCGGCGCCGGCGGGTCACGAAGGTGTGGGTCGTCCCCCCTGGGGTCCACATCGAGGGCTCCTCCCGAGAGTTCGTGCTTCACGTCGCCATTCCTCTTCAGTCTTGGATCCGCCTTCCTCCCTTCTTCGCCTCCATCATCCCGCAGGGGGAGCCCCTGGAGCTCTGGCTGTAGCACGCCGGCTGCAGCACCCTCGCGACCGAGGCAGAGGTCGCGGTCGTTGCCCCGGGCGAGGTCTTCATGACTCGGGGCTGGAGAGAGATCGCCCGGGTTTGCAGGGTAAGGGGCGTCTTCACGGTCCACTTGGATTATGATGGTGCTTCAGTGATGCTCTTCAAGGTCTTCGATGCGAGCGGGCGCCGGCTGGAGCGCTGCCCCGGGGAAGGTGGCCAGGACCCTGCCGCGATGAGGACTGGGCCCGCCAACCGCTCCCTTGGCGGCTCCTCAGGCAGTGGAGGCGTCGGAGGTTCCAGCGACTCCGGTGAGCTCTTCGCGACTCCGGGGATGAGCGACGACAGCTACGAGCCCCCGAGCCGGCGCCGCTCCTAGAGCAGGGCGGGCTCATCAGGCCGCCGCCGACTCTGATCTGGATGGGGTTGGCTTCGGTGCTTGACGGCCCACTGTTGATGATGGCGTATTTTGCAGGGACGCGCGTAGTTTGCGTCCCTTTAGGATCTGTTCCCTGCGAGGAATCAAAAACGCGTCCCGTGGGGGCTTGTAAGGTGCCTGTGATCCTGTTTTGCCTTTAATTCCTGCACATGTATCATGCCTCGGGGAGGCGTTTGAACTTGCGTTTGGCATTGAGATAACAGTGTGGACTATAATATTTGCTTTTGAATTCCTTGAAATTTGCGCCTTTCCTTCCTACTTGCTTATGTTCTACGCCGGCAGAGCCCGGCCCGCGCATGCCTCACCCAGCATTGGTCCCGACCCGAAACCAGGACGGGGCCAAGGAGTGAGGGGCCACATGACAAGTTAGGCTCCTGAGTCGCGATGCTCAGGAGTACCCCTTGGCGCACGAACAGCAAGTAGGGAGGTGTGATGCGGGTGGATCTACTGTTCTACGTCTGCAGAGCCCGTCCGCGCGCGTGCCTCACCCAGCGTTGGTCCCGACCGGAAACCAGGACGGGGCCACGGAGTGAGGGGCTACGTGACCAGTTAGGCTCTTGAGTCGCGATGCTCAGGAGTCCCCCTTGGCGCTCAACCGGCCTTCGTACCTTGGCTCCGCTCGGGGAGAGACGTGCGACGAACCAGGCCCGGGGGGACCTGGCTGGGCGGCGTGCGTCTGGGTGTGACCCAGGCGCAGCCCCCGTGCCCAGCCCCCTCGCGCGGCACTCCCGAGGGGAGGCGTTATGATGAGGCTAGACACTGAGCTTTGGGCTCCCTGAGGTTGGTGCGGCCCGGGGGCCACCCTCAGTTGTTTATCACCAGCGCGGAGCATAGCGCTACCGTACGTGTACGGGCATAGCGCTCCTCGGCAGTGTCGTCATCCAGCACGGAGCATGGTGCTTCCACTGGTACGTGGGAGGGGGGGCCCCCTCCGGGAGGAGCCCCCGGGGCATGTACAGCCCCGCCCTGACACGTGGCTGGCACGGTAGGGCCTGGCGAGTTGTGTATGGGCACCCGTGAGCCCGCGCGGGACTCACGGGGCCCTACCTCTAGGCGGGTTGCGCCTGGCACTGGGCCTTATCTTGTGATGTGTCCCTGCAAATTTGGTTAGATGTCGGCACTCTACGTCCTCGGGTCCTGGCCCTCGAGCTGGTCTCAGCCGCCACTGGTATGCCAGGTCATGATGCCATGGACAAGGCCAGAGGGTGAGGGCTGGAGAGCCAGTAAGAGCCCTGAGTCGCGATGCTCAGGTACGCCCCCTTTAACGTGCAAGTGGTCGGCATGGAGAAGAAGAGGTGCCATGGACCGGCATCAAATAATCAAGCATCGTGGGTCTAACGCATAATCAGAAATAAACGCAAATGGGATACATGCCGCTAGGCCTGCCCGAGCGGCTTGGGGATCATGCAGCCCGAGGGGCGCCCCCAACAAGGTAAGCTAACAACATGGAATAAAAAGGGATATACGCCGCAGGGACGGACCCACGCGGCCTGGGAATAATGCAGCCCTGGGGGGGGCGCTCCCAGGTGGAAATAAAACTCGAAAGATGTCACCTGATGATGTTGAGGACGAAGGAGCGTTGATGTAGCAGGCTCGGTGGGCTGCGGGAGCCGATCCTCACGAGCCCCCAGGCCCAGGGGCCTCGGGAGGCTCCGGAGGCGCTGGCGGCTCCTTGCGGGCCATCTCCATCCTTGCCAGGGCTGCAGAACGCCTGGCCTCTCGTGCCTCCGTGATGCTCCTCATGAGGCGCTAGTACGTGTCAGCCGTGTTCGACAAGCCGTAAGGCATGCAAACGTAGCTGTGGGGTGGGCCTCCGCAGCGCCCCACTCGCGAGGGCCAGAGGCGCTCCAGAGAGGCGACTCGGTTGAGCCCTGGTATGTTGATGCAGACGCGCAGCCCACCATCCTCACCTGGATCGGGAGCCACTGCTAGTAGGCGGCAGCCGCCTTTCATGACTCTTGACTCCTGTAGCTCCTGAATGGTCTTGCTGACGAACTGCTGAGGGTCTGGATCTCCTTGCCTTGCTCCTTCTTGAGGGAAACGTGCTTCGAAACACGCCTCCATGTGGTTCCCAAGCGCCTCCCTCGTGACCTTAGCTAGGTCGGTGGCCCTCCAGGAGAGAGCTCCCGAGCCCTGCCTGAGGAGGGCGCCGGGCGCGCTTTCCTATGCATTGGTAGGAGGTTCCCCCTGGGCAGGCGCGGGCCCAGAGGGGCTTGCCTCCTGAGTGGTCGGGCCGGACGATGTCTTCTTCTTCTTAGGGGCGGTCTCGGGAGGCCTCCTGCTTCCACGATCCGGGTCTTCCAGTGACGCGGCCTGAAAGGCTCGTTCCAGGGAACACGCCGCGTCCCTCTCCTCACAGGGCACCGTGATGACTCCGCCGCTTCCTGGCATCTTGAGGACGTTGTAGCTGTGGTGAGTTACGGCCATGAACATGGCCAGCGCTGGGTACCCAAGGATGGCGTTGTACGACAGGCGAATGTGAGCGACGTCGAAGTCGATGAGCTCGGTGCGGTAGTTGTCGCGTGCCCTGAAGGTGACAGGGAGGCGGACCTGCCCAATTGGGACCGTGGAGCCATCGGTGATACCGGAGAAAGGCTTGGTTGGCTGAAGCTGGCTGTAGGGCACTTGGAGGTTGTTGAACGTTTCCACGGGCAGGACGTTGAGCCCTGCCTCGCCATCGATGAGGGTCTTTGTGACTACCACGTCGCTGACGATCGGGGAGCAAAGCATCGGGAGGACTCCGGCTGTAGCCGCACACTTGAGCTGATCTGCTGAGCTGAATGTGATGGCGCACGCCGACCACCTGAGAGGGCGCATGGCTTCGAGCTTGGGGAGGACTGCGTTCACTTCGCGGGCGAACTGCTTGAAGATGCGCTGAGAGGCTGGGGCTTGTGCACCGCCCAGGATGCAGGCGATCGCGCGCGGCTCCTGGAAGTCCTCAGCCCCCTCGTCCTGGTGGCGGTCCTCGTTTCTCCTTGGCTGCAGCGGCAGCGGTGGGAGGCCTGCGTTGCCTTGCGGGCGATCCTCGCGAGGCTGAACCCTTCATTCTCCCTCGCGAGGCTGATCTTGCCAGCGATCCTCGTGAGGTTAATCGCGCCACCCTTGGCGCGAGCCACGGTCTTCCCAACGTCCGGCGTTCGTTCCTCCTCCTCGATCGTAGCCCCGGTCACTGCGGTCAGGGCGACGGCCGATCCTTCCTTCTCGCACGGCTCGGAGCTCTTGACATTCGTTGGTGTTGTGGGTCTGGAGGTCGTGGTACACACAGTACCGGCTGCCCTTGGAAGGTTCGGGCTGATCTCTTCCCAGCTTGGTGTCTGGTTCTGCCACGAGCACGGCAGCCCCCCTTGCGCTTCACATCCTTGGCCTTGGGCTTCTTCTCTTCTGGGTCTGCGGCAGACAGCTCGAGGAGGGAGAGACGCCCTTGCTCGTCCCTGGCGCACTTGGTTGCCAAGTTGAACAGCTCCAAGGAAGTGCACAGGTCTTCACGCATCGCCAGCTCCTCCTTCATCTTGATGTCGCGCACGCCGTCAGAGAAGGCCGAGATGATGGCCTCCTCAGTCACCTTGGGAATCTTGAGGCGCGCGTTGTTGAAGCGCTGGATGTACTTCTGCAGGGTCAACCTGGGCTGTTGCTTGATGCGGCGCATATCGCTCACGGCGGGTGGTCGGTCGCGAGTGCCTTGGAAGTTGGCGATGAAGCAGGTGCGCATCTCGTCCCAGGAGGAGATTGTGCTTGGAGCCAGGTTCAGCAGCCAGGTGCGGGCCCCGTCCTTGAGTGCCATGGGGAACCAGTTCGCCATGACCTTCTCGTCTCCGTTGGCAGCTTCGATGCCCAGATCATAGAGCTGGAGGAACTCCGCAGGGTCAGCCGTGCCGTCGTAGCGAGGAGGCAAGTCTGGCTTGAACTTGCCGGGCCACGCGACGCTGCGTAGCTCGACGGTGAAGGCGCAGCAGCCTGTTGTGGCCACGGGAGGTCGGGGAGCTTGGTCTTCCATGTCCCCACGCACTGCAGCAGCGTGGGGTCTTGACGCGCGGGAGTAGGAGCATGGTCACGACGTGCTGGAGCAGGGAGCGCCCGGGCAGCTTCTTGCGGACGAGGGACTTCTTGACAGCTCCGCTCTTGCTGCACTGGCGCCTGATGGAGCGGGTTCCGCCCAGGGGCCATGCGCCTTGGAGCCATGGCGCCGTCCTGAGGGGGAGGCAGCCGGGGCGCCGCCGGAGCTTCATCGCCCGCGCGGGGCGGGGTGCAGCGCAACGGAATGGATGGCGCAGGAGAGCCCCCTGCGGCGCGGACGAGCTCGGCGACATGTTCGAGCCATTCTTCGTGGACGTTGTCGAAGGGACGGTAGCGCAGGAGCTCGTTTGCCGCGATGAGTGCAGCCCGAGCCTCCATGGGTGCGCGAAGCGCGCGGGACGAAGAACCAGCTGGGGTGAGCGAGGGAGTTGCGGTGCAGCCGTCTTGCCCCACGGACGGATGCTGGGACGATGCCTGCTGCTCGTCCCCTGCCAGGCTGGTGGCGGCGTTGACGGTAGGTGACGGGGAACGGCGAGGACGCCCACTGATAGGGGCCGTCTGGGCGACGCGGGAAGCGAGTGCGGCCCGGCGCTCGGCACGGGCCCGACGAGCGTCATACATGGGCGTGATGGTCGGAGGAGAACGGGGTGGTGGAAGACGAATCCCGGCGCACCCCTACCTGCCGCACCAAATGTCGGATTTCGGGTTCCGGCAGACCCTTGAGGTTCGAACACTGAGGTGCGCGCGGAGATTTCGCCTCCTACCTACCTGCACCCCTCTTGCCATGCTAGGATCTAAACTATGGCAAGAACAACACAAGAGACACAGGGTTTATACTGGTTCGGGCCACCGTTGTGGTGTAATACCCTACTCTAGTGTGTGGTGTGGTGGATTGCCTCTTGGGCTGATGATGATGAACAATACAAAGAAGAACAACCTCGCGAGGGTCTGTTCTTGGCAGGGGAAGTGAACTGCTGGGTGGAGTTCAGTCACCCTTCTCTCTCTCTCTCTCTCTGATCCTCTTTATCCTTCAATCCCTCTTCTTTTCTTCCCACCTCCCTCCCTTGCTCTGTGGGTGGCTGGTCCTATTTATAGAGGCCCTGGTCCTCTTCCCAAATATCAAGGGGAAGGGAGCCAACAATGGCGGGATAATTTGAAGAGGGACAGCTGATATCAGCTATCCTGACAAAAGTAGTCTTCACCTGTACAAAGCTCTGGTGATGACGCCGTCTCGTGCTCCACGATGACCTCCGTCTTGTAGTCCTCATGGTCTTGGTCTCGTTGCACCGAAATGGAAACCTTTGCCTGATGTCAGGACCCCGATCCTAAGTCACACCAATCTAGCATGTAACACATCATATCACTTTGCGGCCTCACGCACGGTATTCCCACGGGTGCCACCTTACCTGGCCCGGGACCGTTTGCCCCTTTTGGCTCACGTATATGATAGTGTTGCTAGCATCCATATGACAAAGAACCCGGGCCGAGATGGCTAGTCGTGAACCCAAAGCGGCACTAACCCATGAGGACAGGCATACATGAATCAACCTCGAGCATGTCGGTCAGCAGCGTGTGAATCTGGGCTGTAACACTGGGCTAACAGGACTCCGGTAACCCGGGCTGTAGCATGCTAGGCAGGACTCTGTATGTCACCGCGTGACATTTCCCCGAAGGGACAGACACAGGAATGAAGTGAAACACATGCGGGCCAGTCAAGTGTCCTGAGCAGTAGTGCTGGGCTAGCAGGACTCCGGTGAACTGGGCTGTAGCGGACTACTATGGCTCATGGAAGCACTAGACTACATTTCCCCATAAGAGAGGCTGCCAAGGATAAACAACTAGATTGTCGGATCCCACACATACCAAGCATTTCACACTGTCAGGACCCCGATCCTAAGTCACACCGATCTAGCATGTAACACACCATATCACTTTGCGGCCTCACGCACGGTATTCCCACGGGTGCCACCTTACCTGGCCCGGGACCGTTTGTGCCTTTTGGCTCACGTATATGATAGTGTCGCTAGCATCCATATGAGAAAGAACCTGGGCCGACATGGCTAGTCATGAACCCGAAGAGGCACTAACCCATGAGGACAGGCATACATGAATCAACCTCGAGCATGTCGGTCAGCAGCGTGTGAATCCGGGCTGTAGCATTGGGCTAACAGGACTCCGGTAACCCGGGCTGTAGCAGGCTAGGCAGGACTCCGGATGTCACCGCGTGACATTTCCCCGAAGGGACAGACAAAGGAACAAAGTGAAACACATGCCAACCAGTCAAGTGTCCTGAGCAGTAGTGCTGGGCTAGCAGGACTCCGGTGAACCGGGCTGTAGCGGACTACTATGGCTCATGGAAGCACTACCGCGTGCTCGGACGTGAGCAGATCGAGCTCAGGCCACGGCGGCGATGAGACACTAGGGCGGAAGCTCTCGGCGATGGCGGGAATCGAGCTAGCGGACCAAATCCACCACGGGGTATGACGGGAAAGGGAGAGGGGCTCACAGGGAGTCATATGGAGGTCTCGTCAGGCTCAGGGACGAACTACAGATGACGAATCGGGCGGCAGCATCCGACGGCTGAAGGTGGGAGATGATGGCGAACCCGGCATTGCCGCGCTTCCCTGTTCGTTTCCGCTGATGAGGCGACGTGGAGGAGCTCGGTGGAGTCGAGGGGCACGGTAGTTGGGCGAGTGGACGATGGGGAGCGCGCTGGCAGCGAACGGCAGCGAGGCGGGGCTCTTGGTTCTCTTGGGGACGGGCGCTAGGGAGAGGGAGGCGTCGAGAGGAGAGAGGGGAGTGGGAGAAAGAGCTCTGGGCATCTCCCTGGTGATGGGAGAGGGATGGGGGCACGCGGGACAGCGTGAAGCAGGAGGTGGCGTCGACGCGCGCGCGTCCAGCACGCAGCTGCTTCGGTCGGCGGGGGTTGAAGACGACTGGCAAGGTACTGGTGGGCTGGGCCAGCCAGCTGGGCCGGCTAGGTAAGTGGCTGGGCTTCTCTCTCTCTGTCCTTTTCTATTTTTTTTCCTGTTTTATATTTTTCTATGACTTTGTGGCTTTTCTAAAAATGCTTAGGCACTATCAAAAATCACCAAACTACTCATGACCACTGTTTAGCATATAACCAACATGGAACATTTCAGTTTAGGATTATTTGGACATCTAAAATATTCTATAGCATTTAAATGCCCAAATGCAAATAGACTATGATTTAATTCAGTGACCCCATGATGTCCTAGAAATATGTGCACCATTTTTGTCAAAGGTTCTAGACCAAGGCAAAGATGATGAACATTTTTAGAAGGGCATTTCAGGTTCCTTGAAAAATATTTTATTTGAACCCTAGTTGAATTTCATTTGCTGCTAGGGTTTATCAGCCCCCATTTCAAAGTTAATAAAATTTAGACATGATGCATGGAGGCTAATGCAAAGGCAGGCAAGGCCTGAACTAGGGCTGTGACAGCTCACCCCCACTAAACAAGAATCTCGCCCCGAGATTCAGGTGTAGGGTAAGATGAAAGGGGAACACAAACTAACATAATCTTCACGATCCAGGTTGCACTTCATAAAGGCGTTGATTCAATCACCATCTTTGTCTCGTCGTCTTGCTCCGAGAACTCCATCCAACATGATGACGACAGAAAGAAAGGAAAACCCTACAGGAATCGATCTCCTCGAAGATCGAGCACTCAAGATCAGCTCACGGAATGAGACGTAAGAACATCTCTTGAGTTCAGACATAGCACACACATCAGGAACAATGGAAAGAGGTAAATGACAAAGGTTCAATTGGATAGGCAACAATTCCACGCTGGAGTAAGATGGTGCATGGTTTCAAAGTAGCAAGGAGATATTTGCCATGATTTCGTAATGTGATACCTCGGGGAAGGTGACTCATGGAATTATTCCCTTAAGTGGCAAAAAGAATTACTTTTGATTCGGAGATCATTGAAACTCTTTATACCAGCCTAAGGCAATCACAAACGATCAGTTGAAGGAGTTTGAAAGAATGACATACTCGGACTAGGATGGATGACGTGGACTACCTTGTTGAAGACAACGCAATGGATGATTTGCTTATCATCGGAAATAGATGGAACCCGTGGTAGGACCACTTTGAAGATGATCTTGATCATTAATTACTGAGAAGGGTAGTCCGTAGTAGGATGACACAATGGAGGTGCAAGCTAGGAACAAAACGCAAATGCTGGGAATGATTCTAGTAACTGGGAGAAACCCAACAGTAGAGAGAGATTTCACTGTTTGAAAGGTTATGGCATAATTGAAGAAACTGAGAACGGATCTCAGTTAATGCCGACGATAAATCCTAGTGCTTACGCGTGCTCTCAAGAACTTGAGCATTTCCGTATTAATCAAGGTTTTTCCAATATCCGTGTCAAGGATCCTGGCAACACAACATGCTACCATGATGAATAATGGTGGAAGATGCAGATGAAAAGAAAGATAACACTTTCTCAGATTTCACCTTAGCGAGGCCAAGGGATTAAAATTGGATGATCGACCGAGAGACATTTAGCACTCCGCTTCTAATGTTCTCCTTGATGTGCTAGGATAACCCATTTATTGATATGGTTTGGTATCTAGGACATCAAGTAAAAGGTCGGACTTCGGGAGCACAAGAATCCATAAGGATTAACTACGGAGGTAAATCCTATGAAATCCTTATGGGGAGGTGGCCAACTTTCTTCAATCAAGATACTACAATAATAGGTCTTCCGGCTGGATCTGTTGGCCACGACATCCACTTTACCGGTTATCGAGGGACCAATATTATAGTTATTGGAAAATTCTTGAACCATCATATCTGCCTGAGATTCAGATCTGGTTGGTGTCAGGATATTCCAGACTCATCGAGTCAAGAAAGGAAGATGAAAGTTTGCAACACAAATCGACGAGACGACGTTGCGAGATTCTCGGGGAATGAAGTGCGATAGCAAGCTCCAAAACATGAGCTGGTTCTGCTACAACATGTGAACACGTTGTCCCAGACAAGTATGACCACATAGTAGTCTTTATAATAAAACACTACCGAGTTCTGGTGGGGAACCATCATTGAGGATATCGAAATCTTGTGCATGACCTAGGATAGCACAACAACTTCTTTTCTTGGAACAGGTCAATCAGTGGCTTAGTGTGCTATGGAATTCATATGGAATGAAGATGATCAGTCTATCAGACCATGGAATACTTCACACATGCATGACTAACTTGGGATGATTCCAGAGGAAGCAAAACTAACTTTCTCGAACTCACGGCAGCAACTTGCACCAAATGCACGTGAATCAGAGGAAGTCACTTCTTTCATCCAATATATGCTTCATGAGCTAGCATGAAGAGATGCTTTCAAAAGTTTTCAATACTCACTTAATGTTCGACAAAATCATGGAGAGGACATGGATGTTGTCGATGGGCTCAACAACAATTCATCCAGGTTTCCATATAAATGGAAATCCATAGTTAAGTGAACATGGTGATAGAATTGGTCAGACCCAAAGAATATAATGATGTATGCTCGAGGAATCAACCACGAGTAGGACAACATTACGAATATCGTTGGTTCTGATTTGATTTGACGATAGCCCACACTCAAATCAAAGTTTGGGTAAGACAATAGCACCGACAATTGATCACGAGGATCGATTGATGAAAATATCATCTTTCTCCAACACACACGCAAGATATCCCTTTGGAATGAACTGAGTTGGACAAGCTTTTATCTTTCAACTCTCCAAGTTGTTGTTTAGCATAACCAACTTGCTAAGGGTATCCGACACAGATTCTTGGAGAAAGGACGGTTTGGAGGAAAACCAACATGATCACGAACTCAACATAGTGGGCAGGTGACAACCTGGTAATACTTCCAAGAAGATATTCGAAACATCACGAACCACCGATATGTTACTAAGCCCGAGAACAATCTTGCTTTTCAGGGCAAGACAATGTGATCAAGAGAGTGATGGATTGACACACTCCTAACACATTGGTCGAAGAGTGCACCAGAATCAATGATTAGGTAGCACAATCTACCTTAGAACGATGATTCAATAACCAACATGCTAAGAATGAAGTTATTGTCCTTTAACTACCAAGCAACGGGGTTGCTAGGAGTATTGATTTCACACATCACGATTCACTTGTCGACATTCCGGTTGCAACAACACGGAAACCGAGAAATGAATAATGATGGAGAGAGTATCACCACGTCAAGAATTCATGAGAGATGCTGCATTTCCTATGACAATCCTGACATAAAGGGGGTAATACTCCGAGGTAGAACAGAACAAAAGCTGGATTGGCATTTTGATCTGCGGAATACAACTACTTTCACCAGTCCAAGAAATGGTTGAGGTGCTGGAGTTTGTTTCTCCAAGTCATTCCGGAATAGAATGACTCGATGGACCACAAGAATAATAGGCATTGAAAAGACGAATGCACGACATAAACTTGGCTATCAACTGATAGAAAAGGATCGGAATACAACTACAGAGGGACAACTCAAAGGAACATATATCTTTCTGAGTTGTGGATGCATAGGTTAGTATGTCGAACAAGTTCAACATATTTCTTCCAGATAACCATGCTGAGAGGTAGGACTGGCAGAGCCACAATTATGAATGGAGAACTCCTCAAGAGTACTTTGATTGTGATCTTTTGATCCATCAAACTTCTGCCATAAGTGGTTCATAGTATTTGGAAGAAGGAAATACCACAGACCTCGAGGACTAATGCAAAGGTTAATAATAACCTAAAGGAATGAGCAAACACTATCAACATGAGGTAAGTGGAGTGAATCTTGGGTCAGGAACCCAAGAGTAGAATACCTACTACTAAGTAGCATCGCGGGATGCTTTCAAGAATGATGGCCAGAATCATCACACTTGGGACACAAAACATAGCTAGATTACTAGGTGGCTCCCTAAAACACCTAGGGTCATAGTAATAGCTCCAACATATATGTCAAGGCATCAAAGTACCTCAACTCACCGATTAGTGTGATTAATCTGGCCCAAATGGACATCAGGAACAGGAGGAAGGGGTTTGAAAATGCATCAGACTACTTAGAAACCTGGGATGACTCGGACAGCATAACGGCTGTAAATGCTCAAAATGATTTGAGACAACCTGCAAACTGGTGGCATAACCACTCAATATCACAATATCAAGGTTCTGAGGCCAGCTATGAACATATGGAAGTAGTAGGAACTGAACTGAGGCTTGAACACAACAATCCTAGGCAACTACGGTTTTAGTAACACGTCATCCTAAGAGATAGAAGAGAAGCCTAGTTCTTAACCCGCGTAGAATGAGAAGAGAATGACTCAGATCAGAGGGCATAAGGTAAAGGAGTAAAAGGAGCCTTACATTCCCTTCCACAATCAATTCCCTTACATAACTAAAGCATTTCTAGACACGACTTCGACCAGCTTGGCTTGGTAAACCTACAGGCAGTCAGGCTCTGATACTAACGCTGTCAGGACCCCCATCCTAAGTCACACCGATCTAGCATGTAACACATCATATCACTTTGCGGCCTCACGCACGGTATTCCCACGGGTGCCACCTTACCTGGCCCAGGACCGTTTGCGCCTTTTGGCTCACGTATATGATAGTGTCGCTAGCATCCATATGACAAAGAACCCGGGCCGACATGTCTAGCCGTGAACCCAAAGCGGCACTAACCCATGAGGACAGGCATACATGAATCAACCTCGAGCATGTCAGTCAGCAGCATGTGAATCCGGGCTGTAGCACTAGGCTAACAGGACTCCGGTAACCCGGGCTGTAGCAGGCTAGGCAGGACTCCGGATGTCACCGCGTGACATTTCCCCGAAGGGACAGACACAGGAACAAAGTGAAACACATGCCGGCCAGTCAAGTGTCCTGAGTAGTAGTGCTGGGCTAGCAGGACTCCGGTGAACTGGGCTGTAGCGGACTACTATGGCTCATGGAAGCACTAGACTACATTTCCCCATAAGAGAGGCTGCTAAGGATAAACAACTAGATTGTCAGATCCCACACATACCAAGCATTTCACGCTGTCAGGACCTCGATCCTAAGTCACACCGATCTAGCATGTAACACATCATATCACTTTGCCGCCTCACGCACGGGATTCCCACGGGTGCCACCTTACCTGGCCCGGGACCGTTTGCGCTTTTTAGCTCACGTATATGATAGTGTCGCTAGCATCCATATGACAAAGAACCCGGGCCGACATGGCTAGTCGTGAACCCAAAGCGGCACTAACCCATGAGGACAGGCATACATGAATCAACCTCGAGCATGTCGGTCAGTAGCGTGTGAATCCGGGCTGTAGCACTGGGCTAGCAGGACTCCGGTAACCCCGGGCTGTAGCAGGCTAGGAAGGACTCCGGATGTCACCACGTGACATTTCCCCGAAGGGACAGACACAGGAACGAAGTGAAACACATGCCGGCGAGTCAAGTGTCCTGAGCAGTAGTGCTGGGCTAGCAGGACTCCGGTGAACCGAGCTGTAGCGGACTACTATGGCTCATGGAAGCACTACGACGTGCTCGGACGTGAGCAGATCGAGCTCAGGCCACGACGGCGATGAGACACGACGGCGGAAGCTCTCGGCGATGGCGGGAATCGAGCTAGCGGACCAAATCCACCACGGGGTATGAGGGGAATGGGAGAGGGGCTCACAGGGAGTCGTATGGAGGTCTCGTCAGGCTCGGGGACGAACAACAGATGACGAATCGGGCGGCGACATCCAACAGCTGAAGGTGGGAGATGATGGCGAACCCGGAATTGCAGCGCTTCCCTGTTCGTTTCTGCTGATGAGGCGACGCGGAGGAGCTCGGCGGAGTCGAGGGGCACGGTAGTTGGGCGAGTGGATGATGGGGAGCGCGCTGGCAGCGAATGGCGGCGAGGCGGGGCTCTCAGTTCTCTTGGGGAGGGGCGCTAGGGAGAGGGAGGCGTCCAGAGGAGAGAGGGGAGAGGGAGAAAGAGCTCTAGGCATCTCCCTGGCGATGGGAGAGGGATGGGGGCGCGCGGGACAGCACGAAGCAGGAGGTGGCGTCGACGCGCGTGCGTCCAGCACGCAGCTGCTTCGGTCGGCAGGGGTTGAAGACGACTGGCAATCTACTGGTGGGCTGGGCCGGCCAGGTAAGTGGCTGGGCTTCTCTCTCTCTCTCTGTCCTTTTCTATTTTTTTATTTCCTGTTTTATATTTTTTTTGCAACTTTGTGGCTTTTCTAAAAATGCTTAGGCACTATCAAAAATCACCAAACTGCTCATGACCACTGTTTAGCATATAACCAACATGGAACATTTCAGTTTAGGATTATTTGGACATCTAAAATATTCTATAGCATTTAAATGCCCAAATGCAAATAGAGTATGATTTAATTTAGTGACCCTATGATGTCCTAGAAATATGTGCACCATTTTTGTCAGAGGTTCTAGACCAAGGCAAAGATGATGAACATTTTTAGAAGGGCATTTCAGGTTCCTTGAAAATATTTTATTTGGACCCTAGTTGAATTTCATTTGCTGCTAGGGTTTATCAGCCCCCATTTCAAAGTTAATAAAATTTAGACATGATGCATGGAGGCTAATGCAAAGGCAGGCAAGGCCTGAACTGGGGCTGTGACACCTGATGCCTCGGTACTCCGCGGCTGCGCTTGCCCCCTTTGCACCAAAGAGGAAAGGAGGACACTGCGCGGGCTGGCACCTGCCTAGCGCCCTCGATTGTCATGGCTTGCATCACGGGCACCTCGTGATGTACCCCGCCTTGATCTCTCCGCCTCCTCGTGAGCCAGCCTGACAAGGCCATGCCTGAGGAAGCTCCGCGTCGTCCGCCCCGCGAGGGTCTTGGGTTTGTGTTGGTGAAGATGGGTCGTGCTGGGCCCCCCTTTGAGCCACGTGCAGGCCGCAGGTAGGCAAGTCTGGGGACCCCCGTTCCCAGAACACCGACAAATTGTTTCATACTTTTGATGTTCTCAAACTTTTTCAATCTTCACACAATACATGTGCGTGAGCCATGGACATAGCACTATAGGTGGAATAGAATGGTGGTTGTGGAGAAGACAAAAAGGGAGAAGATAGTCTCACATCGACTAGGCGTATCAACGGGCTATGGAGATGCCCATCAATAGATATCAGTGTGAGTGAGTAGGGATTGCCATGCAACAAATGCACTAGAGCAATAAATGTATGAAAGCTCAACAAAAGAAACTAGTGGGTGTGCATCCAACTCGCTTGCTCACGAAGACCTAGGGCACTTGAGGAGGCCCATCATTGGAATATACAAGCCAAGTTCTATAATGTAAAATTCCCACTAGTATATGAAAGTGACAACATATGAGACTCTCTATATGAAGAACATGGTGCTACTTTGAACCACAATATATGAGACTCGCTATATCATGGTGCTACTTTGAAGCACAAGTGTGGAAAAAAGGATAGTAGTATTGCCCCTTTTTTTGGCCTTTCCCTTTTTTTGGCCTTTCTTCTTTTTTTGGCCTTTCCTTTTTTATTTGGCCTCTTTTTTTTGGGACAATGCTCTACTGAATGATGATCATCACACTTCTATTTATTTACAACTCGATGATACAACTCGATACTAGAACAAAGATGACTCTATATGAATGCCTCCGGCGGTGTACCAGGATATGCAATGAATCAAGAGTGACAAGTATGAAAGAATTACGAACGGTGGCTTTGCCACAAATACAATGTCAACTACATGATCATGCTAAGCAATATGATAATGATGGTGTGTCATAATAACCAGAATGGTGGAAAGTTGCATGGCAATATATCTCGGAATGGCTATGGAAATGCCATAATAGGTAGGTATGGTGGATGTTTTGAGGAAGGTATATGGTGGGTTTATGGTACCGGCAAAAGTTGCGCGATACTAGAGAGGCTAGCAAAGGTGGAAGGGTGAGAGTGTGTATAATACATGGACTCAACATTAGTCATAAAGAACTCACATACTTATTGCAAAAATCTATTAGTTATCGAAACAAAGTACTACGCGCATGCTCCTAGGGGCGTAGATTGGTAGGAAAAGACCATCGCTCGTCCCCGACCGCCACTCATAAGGAAGACAATCAATAAACACCTCATGCTCCGACTTCGTTACATAACGGTTCACCATACATGCATGCTACGGGAATCACAAACTTCAACACAAGTATTTCTCAAATTCACAACTACTCAACTAGCATGACTCTAATATTACCATCCTCATATCTCAAAACAATCATCAAGTATCAAACTTCTCTTAGTATTCAACACACTCATAAGAGAATTTTATTATTAATCTTGTATACCTAGCATATTAGGATTTTAAGCAAATTACGATGCTATTTAAGACTCTCAAAATAATCTAAGTGAAGCATGAGAGTTCATCTATTTCTTCAAAATCAAACTACGATCATGCTCTAAAAGGATATAAGTGAAGCACTAGAGCAACAACAAACTACTCCGAAAGATTTAAGTGAAGATCAATGAGTAGTCGAATAATTATGCAACTATGTGAAGACTCTCTAACCTTTAATAATTTCAGATCTTGGTATTTTATTCAAACAGCAAGCAAAGCAAAATAAAATGACATCTAAGAATAGCAAACATCATGTGAAGAAGGAAAAACATAGGATTAACCGATACTAACCGATAATTGTTGAAGAAGAAAGGTGGGATGACAACCGGGGCATCCCCAAGCTTAGATGCTTGAGACTTCTTGAAATATTATCTTGGTGTGCCTTGGGCATCCCCAAGCTTGAGCTTTTGTGTCTCCTTAATTCCTCTCATATCATGGTCTCCCTAAATCTCAAAAGCTTCATCCACACAAAACTCAACAAGGACTCGTGAGATAAGTTAGCATAAACCATTGCAAAAACCTTATTATACCCTACTATAGCAAATAGCTAAAATTATTATTCAACATTGCATACTAAATTCCTCTGCATATTTAATAGTCCTATCCTCAAATAGAATCATTAAAGAAGCAAACATATGCAAACATCACAGCAATCTGCCTAAACAGGATAGTCTGTAAAGAATGCTGCAACATCCATACTTCCCTAGCTCCAAAAATTATGGCAGAAAATTCCCACTGTAGTAAATTTAACATAGCTTAATATGCAAAAGGTTTCAACATTTTATCACATTCTGAATTTTCTAGGGAATTATTGCAACAGCGGTAAACTTTCTGTTTTCAAACAGCAACATGTATACTTGTAACATATGCATAGTAAAGACTATCAATGCCACTTTTATTGAAATAAAAGATGCAAAATATGGTTCTAAATAACAGCAAGAAAAACCTAACAAAATAAATTGACGCTCCAAGCAAAACACATATCATGTGGCGAATAAAAATATAGCTCCAAGTAAAGTTACCGATGAACGAAGACGAAAGAAGGGATGCCTTCTGGGGCATCCCCAAGCTTAGGCTCTTGGTTGTCCTTGAATATTACCTTGGGGTGCCTTGGGAATCCCCAATCTAAGGCTCTTGCCACTCCTTATTCCATAGTCCATCGAATCCTTACCCAAAACTTGAAAACTTCACAACACAAAACTTAACAGAAAACTCGTAAGCTCCGTTAGTATAAGAAAATAAATCACCACTTCAAGGTACTGTAATGAACTCATTCCTTATTTATATTGGTGTTAAACCTACTGTATTCCAACTTCTGTATGGTTTATAAACTATTTTACTAGCCATAGATTCATCAAAATAAGTAAAAACACAAGAAAAACAGAATCTGTCAAAAACAGAACAGTCTGTAGTAATCTGGATCAAACGTATACTTCTGGAACTCATAAAATTCCCAAATAAATTTCTGGACCATAGTAATTTATCTATTAATCATCTGCAAAAATAATTAACTAAATATCACTCTCCAAATAAAAATGGCAGCAATTCTCGTGAGCGCTAAAGTTTCTGTCTTTGACAGCATGATCAACAAGACTTTCCCCAAGTCTTCCCAAAGGTTCTACTTGGCACAAACACTAATTAAAAGCATAAAACAACGTCTAAACAGAGGCTAGATTAATTATTTATTACTAAACAGGAGCAAAAAGCAAGGAATAAAAATAAAGTTGGGTTGCCTCCCAACAAGCGCTATCGTTTAATGCCCCTAGCTAGGCATGATGATTTCAATGATGCTCACATAAAAGATAAGTATTGTAACATAAAGAGAGCATCATGAAGAATATGACTAGCACATTTAAGTCTAACCCACTTCCTATGCATAGGGATTTTGTGAGCAAACAACTTATGTGAACAATAATCAACTAGCATAGGAGGGCAAAACAAGCATAACTTCAAAACTTTGAGCACATAGAGAGGAAACTTGATATTATTGCAATTCCTACAAGCGTATATTCCTCCCTCATAATAATTTTCAGTAGAATCATGAATGAATTCAACAATATAACCAGCACCTAAAGCATTCTTTTCATGATCTACAAGCATAGAAATTTTATTACTCTCCACATAAGCAAAATTCTTCTCATTCGGAATGGTGGGAGTATCATAAGAGACTTGAATACTATGAATTGTTTCCAAATTAAAAGAGTAATGTTCAGAGAAGGGGTAATCATAATCATGGTAAGTTTTATAAATATAATCACTACTTTTTATAGCATATGTATCATCACAATAATTATCATAAGTAGGAGGCATGATATCATCATTATAAACTTCCATATCAAAACTTGGGAGACTAAAAATATCATCTTCATTAAGCATAGCATCCCCAAGCTTGGGACAAACATTAATTGTAGCAAATATATTCTCAAACATGTCATCCTCATCAAACATAGCTTCCCCAAGCTTGGGACTTTTCATATCATAAGCATAATCACTCTCATCATTAATAGCATGGATAGCACCAATAGTATAGCAAACATTATTATCATATTCTTCCAAGCAAGTACCAAAAATATTTTCAAGATCACAAGAAGTATCATTATCTTCCCAATCATAATCATCACAACAAGCAATAGGCATAACAAGATCATCATAAAGTGTATCATCTTCATTTTCATGAGGCACAACAATAATAGGAGCCACTTTATTTGGGAGAGATACCTTTTTGCCTCTCTTCCTTTTTCTTTTCTTCATCTTCACCACATCATGTGGGGGTTCAATCCTCTTTTTGGAGCTCCTTATTAATGAGATTGGTTGAATAAAAGCCTCCTCCTCGTTACCTAATTCATCATAAGAAATAATAGGAGGATATTGGGAAGTCTCTTCCCTTTCATTAGTATTCTCTTCATCCTCTATTTCTTTTCTTTTCTCTATGTAATTGGCAATATAAGGATTTTCAATGAAATTCACCGCACAATACATATAAACCTTCTCTAGATCAATATCAAGGAATTTCTCAAGGTTATATTCCAGAATATGCTTAGTTTGACATTTCAATTCTTCATAACCCAAATGCAAAGTTAGTTCATTATAATGCGCAAGGGAAATCAAGTCATCACAATTTTTGGACACGATTCGGTCATGAAACAATTTGAATTTGATATTTAAATGACCATGTTCATTGCAAAGTTCACAAGTACGATAAAGATATTTTAAATTTTCAGCACTCACATCAAGACTTTCCTGCAACAATTTAGTTTCTAAACACTTATGCCTCTTCCAATATCTATCTTCCCTATTTGGTGTGTACTTGCAAACCCAATCTACTCCGCAAAAATTGACATGTTTATAGGAGGCATTTTCATCATAACTAGTGCAATCATCATTAGCATCATGGATATTCAAAGAATTCGTACTAACAACATTGCAATCATGCTCATCATTCAAAGATTTATTGCCAAACATTTTATGGATTTCTTCTACTAGCACTTGAGCACAATTATCCTTTCCATCATACTCACGAAAGATATTAAAAAGGTGAACCGTATGAGACAAACTTAATTCCATTTTTTGTAGTTTTCTTTTATAAACTAAACTAGAGATAAAACAAGAAACTAAAAGACTCAATTGCAAGATCTAAAGATATACCTTCAAGCGCTAACCTCCCCGGCAACGGCGCCATAAACTAGCTTGATGTCTACTACACAACCTTCTTCTTGTAGACGTTGTTGGGCCTCCAAGTGCAGAGCTTTGTAGGACAGTAGAAAATTTCCCTCAAGTGGATGACCTAAGGTTTATCAATCCATAGGAGGCGTAGGATGAAGATGGTCTCTCTCAAGCAACCCTGCAACCAAATAACAAAGAGTCTCTTGTGTCCCCAACACACCCAATACAATGGTAAATTGTATAGGTGCACTAGTTCGGCAAAGAGATAGTGGTACAAGTGCAATATGGATAGTAGATAATAGTTTTTGTAATCTGAAAATATAAAAACAGCAAGGTAATGGATGATAAAAGTGAGTGTAAATGGTATTGCAATGATAGTAAACAAGGCCTAGGGTCATACTTTCACTAGTGCAAGTTCCCTCAACAATACTAACATAATTGGATCACATAACTATCCCTTAGCATGCAACAAAGAGTCACTCCAAAGTCACTAATAGCGGAGAACAAACGAAGAGAATATGGTAGGGTACGAAACCACCTCAAAGTTATTCTTTCCAATCAATCAGTTGGGCTATTCCTATAAGTGTCACAAACAGCCCTAGAGTTCGTACTAGAATAACACCTTAAGATACAAATCAACCAAAACCCTAATGTCACCTAGATACTCCAATGTCACCTCAAGTATCCGTGGGTATGATTATACGATATGCATCACACAATCTCAGATTCATCTATTCAACCAACACATAGAACCTCAAAGAGTGCCCCAAAGTTTCTACCGGAGAATCACGACGAAAACGTGTGCCAACCCCTATGCATAGGTTCACAATGTCATGAAACCCGCAAGTTGGTCACCAAAACATACATCAAGTGGCACGTGGTATCCCATTGTCACCACAGATATCCATGGCAAGACATACATCAAGTGTTCTCAAGTCTTTAAAGACTCAATCTGATAAGATTACTTCAAAGGGGAAACCCAATTCAGTACAAGAGAGAAGAGGGGGGAGAAGCATCATAGGATCCAAATATAATAGAAAAGCTCGTGATACATCAAGATCATATCATCTCAAGAACACAAGAGAGAGAGAGAGAGAGATCAAACACATAGCTATTGGTACATACCCTCAGCCCCGAGGGAGAACTACTCCCTCCTCATCATGGAGAGCGCTGGGATGATGAAGATGCCCACCGGTGAGGGTTCCCCCCTCCGGCAGGGTGCCGGAACAGGGTCCCGATTGACTTTTGGTGGCTACGGAGGCATCTGGCGGCGGAACTCCCGATCTATCTTTCGTTCTGGAAGTTTTAGGTCATGTGGGTATATATGGGTGCAGGGAGGATGTCGGAGGAGCCACGGTGGTCCCACGAGACAGGGGGGCGCGCCCCCACCCTCGTGTCTCCCCTGACGTGGGGTCCAAGTCCATCAGGTGTGTTTCCTTCCAAAAATAACTTCTCCAGTTGATTTTGTTCCGTTTCGACTCCGTCTGATATTCCTTTTCCTCGAAACACTGAAATAGGCATAAAACAGCAAATCTGGGTTGGGCCTCCGGTTAATAGGTTAGTCCCAAAAATAATATAAAAGTGGAAAATAAAGCCCAATATTGCCTAAAACAGTAGATAATATAGCATGGAGCAATCAAAAAATTTAGATACGTTGGAGACGTATCAATGCTCGCACTCATCGCCTCCATGGGTCTAGCATAGCTTCTAGTCAATTGATCTTGCGATTCGAGTGATCACTTAGCTCTTGGTTAGCGTGCGTAGGTGCGTAGGATTTCGTACTACTCCTCGGCCCTCTACTGCACCTGCCTTTGGCTGTATGATAGGTGGGCAGCCACCCCCTGGGGCCACGTGTCATTCACCCAAAGGCAGTTGCCGTAAGTCAACGAAGCTGCATCCCCCTTCGTGCCGGTGCAGTATAGTCATCTCACCGGACCTCTAGTTGGGGCCAAACGAGAGAAGTTTGATGTTTACTGGTTTATTGGTCCGCTTTGCATTTTGCGCCAAGTTTTGACCTTTGATTTAACTACTAAATGTTAATGCATGTAAACAAAAATGTTGTGTAAGTCACCTTACGAAAACCAAATAATCCCAAAATACTTAGGCACGGTGCATTAACTCCCTCCTTGTTTCTTATTTCGTGACATATCAACCAATGAGAGATGTGGGCCGTGCATGCTTTCAATTACTTGAGACTACCAGACATGACATGCAGTGTTTAGTTCATTGCATGTAATCCTATTAGTACTCTAGTTAGGAGTAGCAAAAAACATTAAGTTCTCTCGCCGATAGGAATAAAACACTATTTATTTAATTACAGAGGGAGTAGTACATTTTTGGTGACATGCATTACTAGATATTGCTAGTCAAATACTAAAATCCAGATGGACGTGGTAGTACTCCTAAATCTAGATGGTGGTGCTACTAGTACTAGTAGTAGTACTACCAATGTAGTAGTAGGAGTACTAGCACTGTACTATTCGTTGGTCAAATTATTACGTGCTGCTCCTCACAGTGAAGTGACAAGACCCTGCGTCGGAGATGACACCTGAGTATAGGCGCCGTGTTCGGCATACCATAGTGAGCCTCACCGTCTACAGCCACTATCATCATGGCTGTAGAGCTAGCCTGCTTACAACTAGCCCTGTTCGACATAATTTCCCATGCGTAGATGCCCGTGCATTGCACGGAACACCAAGATTGGGGGTGGACGGCTTCGGCAGTGGCCATCGCGCCAGATTTTTCCACGGCATTCTACTCCTAGATGTGGTGGGGAGGAGATGAGGCTGATTGTGAGAGACAAGGAGTTGTTTGTAAATAGGGAACAAGTGTGGGCATCTTTTTGCAAAAATGGAGAAGCTTGGTTTGTATGAGTCAGATCTAGATCCGACGGCTATTGGTGAAAGATGGGAGGCACAACATCATCACCAACTCAGGACCAATTTGATTCGCAGGATTTTGAAAATGCAGGAATAGGACACGACAATATTACAAGTTTCAAACTGATATTACAAAAGTTAGGAGTAATGTTGCACCTACGAACAGGGAATTACTAGGAAGTTTATGTAAGAACTTTCATTACTTTAGGTGGATGCAGCATTATCATACAAACTAAAATCCACCGCCCTGACAAGTCACTAATGGGCAAATAAGTTTTCGAGTCTCTGGACACTTGATGTTCCAAAAACAAATTCAGCTTCTGCGGAGAAATGAGCTCCACCGTGTACCCGCACGGGTGTGGCTGGGCACGAAGCGTGAGTATGTGCACGGTGCACCTATTCTCTTCTTGTATACGTACACCACCTACGTGGGGTTGTGTGAGAGAGATACAAACCTAGAGAGATATAGTGTGTGGGTTCTTGAGAGTTTTGGGGGGGTCGATCAAAAAATTTAACATATGCAATGTGTGTGAAATAGAGTCCTGGATATAACATATATATAGAGGGGGCGATCCACGAGAAGAGAGTGGAGGTATCATCGGCTTGAGGTGTCCCATAGAATCGAAGAGAGGGATGATGTGTGTGTGTGTGTGCGCGCGCGATCCATAAAGAGTGCCATCGAATTTGTGTGTGCCCACATCAAAGATATATAGTGGTTGGCCTACTGGAACGTGAGATGGGATATGTGCAGTTTGTCTCTGTGGCATGGATACCTACCTGCAGCGCTCGACTATCGGTGTGTGGTTGGAGAAGAGGGATGCCCAATTAACTACAGAGGTACAATGGCTGGTATATGTGTGGAGGAGGAGAGAGGCCTACCTCATGTATTAAGGAGATCGATCTGCCTCATGTATTAAGGGAGATCGATCGGCATCCATGCATATGTGCAGGAGATGAATAAGGTTGGGAGAGAGATAGAGCTAGAGTGTTGGAGGGGGTGGTAGTGGAGTTGCTTGTAACAAATGGTGGGATAGGCTTGCTAGACAAACGGAAGGCACGCCCGCAATATCAATAAGAGAGGAGATGGATGCTTGTTGTCTGTGCACGTGCGTGTGAGAGACGGGTCAGGAGGCATGCACGAATGATGAGGGGGGACGATGTGGCTGTGGTAAGCAGACGTAACTACATAGGAAGATCAATCGCCCTTTGTAAGATAAAGGAGAGACATAACTTGTGAGGTACATCGATTGATGGGGGGGTAGTTAAAGTCGATCTAGGTATATGTTGGGAGATCGATCAGTATACATGCATGTGTGTGTTAGAAGCAAATGAGGCACGAGGAGAAGGATAGAGAGAGAGGGATGCATGTAGGAGGTGGTACGAGAGGCATACTATATCGAGGGGGATGAGTGTGCGAGTACGAGAACGATGAAAAGAGTGGTGGGAGTGAGGCATGGACGGTGAAAAGAGAAGAGGGGAAGCTTGTGTTTGTTCTAGGCACACCTGGCTAGAGAGGCATATCGATCGATGTGTGCCGTAAACAAGGAGCTGGGGGGCCTACACACACCGTGGGTGAACAACCTAAAGTGAAAACACGAATTTGCGCAATGGAGCTAGAGAATGCTGAGGGAGGGTGAGAGGGATGCGGGCGTGTCGGGGAACTAATCCATGAGCACCTATGGGACCGGCGGACCGAGCCCCTTTCGGTTCGGCGGGGGGGGGGGGGGGGGGGGGCGGAGATCGCACGAAGAGCAGATCGAGGCGAAACACACAAGCAGTTTACCCAGGTTCGGGCCGCACGGATGCGTAAAACCCTACTCCTGCTTTGTGGTTTGTATTGAGTTCTTGCTCGGGAGCGCTGAGTGCTACAGTACACACCAGCAGCTAACGAGACCGAGCGTGAGTGTTCCCTCCTTTTCCCCCAACAACCCACTCTACGTTGCGCATGGGCCTCCTTTTATATGCTCAAGGGGTCACCGACAGGTGGCAACGTAGACAAGGGTAAAAATGGAAAGGTGTTGCCGTTGGTACAGCTACCTGCTATAGTGTATCATACCTAACCCTGACGGCAGGGGACAAGGGCATTAAATGCCCGTCTGCGTCGCCCAAATAGTGCAAAAGGGACCGTTAGGGACGCCACCGCTCGCCACGATGGCAATCTTGTCAGCGCCGCTTGCCACCGCGGACTGCTGGCTGCACAGCCTCCCGCCACGTACGCCTGGAAGGGTCCCAGAGCGACACGTTGGTGGATCTGCTGGAGCGCGGGTACAGAGTTGTGGCTTGCCGCGGCAAGCGCCTTGCCGCGGTCGTTGTCTTGTCGCGTCTGGGAGGTTGTCGCTCACCGGGCCTTGCCGGGACGCGGGGCGCGTCGCGGCAAGTTCCTTGAGATGCCTTGGTTGGCCTTCCCGGCAAGCTCCTCTTGCCGGGGTCTTGTCTCCTTGGCTTGGATACTTTGTTCTTGAATGGCTCCAAAGGAACCACGGAGGACCTTGGCGATCACCCGGAAAGCCTTGCCGCAGGATGCTGCGACTGCCCGTGCACAAGTTCGGGATACTAGGGTACCCCTACTCTAGTACACCGTCAGGAGCCCCCAGGCCTGGGCCATACACGGTGCCAAGTGCTGTTGGGCCAGGCCCAAAACAAGGCACGGGCACGCGCGGCCTGGGTTACGCCGTATCTCTCCCCGTATCCACCGCGCCCTCCCCGAACGGCACGCGTTGAATGCGGCGTCGTGGGAGAGATCGTGGGTGGTCTCTTTGTTCGGAAAGGCGGAACGTCCGCCCCCTCCCTCTTTATAAGCAGGGGAAACAGGGGTAGTTCGTCCATTCGCCAGTTTCTACTCCAATCTCGGAAACCTCCGCCGCTCCCCCGTCTTCCCAAAGCTGAAAGAGAGTAGCGCCCTGCCCCCCATCGCCACCAGCACCACCAACGCCGTCGACCTCCTCCACCACTTCCGCCATGGCTCCGAAAGCCGACAAGGGGAAGGTCGTGAAGTCGACCGAGGCGCAGCGGCTTGCGGCGCTGTGAAAGGAGCGGGCAATCTTCCCCCCCAAGCTCGCCGCGAGGGAGCTGAGGGAGTATTACTACCTCTTCTGGTCGACGGAGACGCGAGCGCATCCGCGCACGAAGGTACTTCCAGCCGTCGCTTGGAAAATGGCTCCAAATGGATATCCTTTCTTCTCCTTGTTCTTCTACTGCGGGCTCTGCCCGCCTTTCTCTGAGTTTTTCTGCGATATTATGAACACCTACGGGTTCCGCCTCCTTGACTTCACCACCAATGCTGTTCTGACCATGGTAGTTTTCGCACATCTCTGCGAAAACTTTGTCGGAGTCTATCCAAATGTAGCCCTTTTCCGCCACTTCTTTATGCCCCGAGTAGAGAAAGGAGAGCCTTTATCCGGCAGAATCGCCTAGATCTCGAGGGCCGGCAAGAAGGACGCTTATCTGGAGGGAGAGTTCCATGGCAAGTGGGAGCTATGGAGAGCAGACTGGTGCTAGATTGTCGAGGAGAACCCGCAGCCGTTTACCGCCCGGCGCCAAGCCCCAGTAGCACGCGGCAGCGATTGGAGCAACGTGGCCCCGGAAGACGATAGGCTGAAGATTGCTGTCACCCGGATCCAACGCCTCAGGCTTGCCGGGCTCACTGTAGGCATTGTTGGCGCAGATTTTCTTCGCCGCCGCATCGCCCCCCTGCAGGAACGGAGGAGACCCGCCTGGGAATTCAAGAATGCGGCGGATATCATGAGGCTGCATCCGGGCCTCAACTTCAACTTCACTGTTCTGGAGCTTAACGCGATGCTCCAGGAGCTGTTCAAGTACGACCCTCAACATCCCGAAGTGTTCAGGTTGCCGAAGGGTGTCGTTCTGCTGTGCAACAACTCCGCGCTTGACCGCATCCGTGCAATGATGCCGCTGTGCGATTCGCATGGAATTGTCCCAACTTGGCAAGAGCCTCCAGAGGACGTCGTGCAGGAGTTCTTTGACGGCTTTGTAGAAGTGCCGGTCCGCTCCGATGAAAAGAAAAGCCTCACTCGCGACACCACCGATGCGGAGATGAAACGCATCGCCACTAGGCTGGAAGAAGCGGTGGCAACCGCAGCCGCGGGCGAGTTTGGATTCACCGTGGAGGAGGCAGAGGCAGCAGAGGCGGCAAGCCGTACCGAGCGAGAGGAGCTTGCCGGCGAGGAAGAGCTTGCCGGGCAAGACGTCGAGTCGAGCGAGCCCGCCGAGGATACGAGCGGCTCGCTGGAGATCAACTCCTCTTCCTCCTCATCCTCAGACAACTCGCCGCAAGCAGAGCCCCAACTCCACCAAGAAGGCGTCTCCGCAAGGCCGGGGACATAGCGGGGCGGCGGGCGAGTCGATAGTCGCCGCACCGTGTGACACGCTCCACCACGGCAAGCACTGTTGCCGCGGGAGCACCTCACGCTGCTGCGGCAACTAGAGCGGGGTCCACCCGGACCACCGCTTCTGCTCCTGCCGCTTCTCACGCCGCGGCGGCAGCCGGAGCGGGATCGTCTCAGACCACCACCACTGTTCCCGCCAAGCGGCCAAGGGAACTTACTCCTCCGCCTCCTCGCGCCGGACGTGAGCCGGACTTCGACTTCTCCGCGTTCAGCTCCGACGAGGAAGAAGAAGAGTAAGATTCTCTTGTTGTACTTGTAGTTCTTCAATTCTTGCGGTTTTGTCTTGTATCTCATTTGCTTTACTCTGAACTTATTCCTTTTTAGGACTCTGGCCCAGAGAGCAGCGAAGAGAGCCAAGGTCCCGGTGATTATCATCGAGGACGAACCCACCGCGACAGCAGGGGGTGCGTCCGAGACAACCTTGCCGGACCCGGCAACTCTTCTCCAGAGCAGCCCCCAGCGTAAGTATATGGTTCGCTTTCCACTGTTAGGCGCGCATGGATACTCTTTCTTTGCTGACATTTGACTGTTGGTTTGTGTAGGACCAGAGCAGCCCCACCAGGAGCGCCCGGAGGCCGCCCCCGAAATGCCAAGGAAGAGTCCTCCGGCAAGGGACAGGTCTCCGGCAAGGGAGGGTTCTCCGGCAAGGGAGAGTTCTCCGGCAAGGGACAGCACCAGCGGCCCCCCAGCGGTGGAGACCATGACTGCAGAACCCGGTACAGGTAATCCTCTTGCTTCAAAACTTCCGTTGGGTTCTTCTTCTTTTGATATTCTTTTTTGGATATTTGCTTGACTCTTCTCCCTTTTCCGGCCGTCAGACCCATCTGATGGAGACCGAGGTTGCCGCCGACGATGCCGCTGCCACCGAAGAAGCAGCCGGCGCTAACGATCCCGCCGGCGCAGAGGCCGCCAAAGCTGCCGCCGCAGAAGCAGGCGGGGGGTCTGGCGATCGCACTGACGGCCCTGAGGCCGCAGGAGCGTCAGGCGCTACGCCGACCGCCGATCCCTTCGTTGCTACCGCAGCGTCAGGCTCCGAAGAGCCCCAGCCAGGCGTCTACTTGAAGGTCGGCGATGGCGTCTTCATCAACCTCCCCTGGGCGTCAAGCTCCAGGGCGCCGGTCGAAGGAGAGAGCTTCGACGGAGAGGTGCTCGCCTCTGCTGGGCTGACGCTGGTTGACGCGCCGAGCAGCAGCAGCAGCGAGCCTGAGGAGGAGCGGCTGCTGCGGAAGCTGGTGTCGCTCTACCGTGCTCGGCAAGCCAAGCTGGAATCCCACGAGGCGCTTGTTGCGAAGGCGGGAGTGGACATCGAAAAGCGTGCGGAGGAGCTCCGGGGTCTCAACCAGGAAGCTCTCCGGTCCCTGGTAGAGGAGCGGGCGCAACTCGCCGAGGAGCAGAAGGCCTTCCTCCTCGAGAGGGCTGAAGTCGAAGAGCAACAGCGGCTTGCCGCTGAAAAGCTGTCTGCGCAGGAGGGCGAGCTGGCGCAGCGGAAGGTCAACCTTGACAGCCACGAGGAGGAGCTTGCCACACGCGAGCGAACATTCGGCGGAGCCCTCAAGCAAGCAGAGGATGCTGCCGCAACTGCCGAGGCCGCCAAGAAGGATCTGGAGACGAAGGTGGCGCAGCTGGAGGCCGATCTCAAGGCGAGCGGTGAAGGGCTTGCCGTGCTCAAGCGTGAGCCGGAGAAGGATGCCTCCAGCCACTCAGAGCTGCAGGCTCGTCTCGCCGAGAAGGGCAAGGAGCTTAGCGCCGCCAAGGACTCCAACGCAGACCTTGAGTTGAAGCTGACTACTTTGACTAAGACGCTGGACAACGCCAGGGAGTAGGAGGCGGCCTTGAAGGAGGAGGTCAAGGCCGACAAGGCGCTGCTGGCGAGTGCTGCTGCCGCCCAGAACACTTTTAGGGAGAATGTGGAGCACTGGACGGAGGGTCTCGTGAATGTTGCAACAGACATTGACAGGGAGCTGGCGCAGCTGGGGATGGAGGATCTCAGGTATCCCTCCGACGAGAACCTCCAACCCAGCGCCAAGCTCACCTTGTCCTTCAAAGGCGTGGTGACGGCCCTCCAGCGACTCCGGGTGAGGATCCCAAAGCAGCTGGCCGACGAGTCGTGCAAGATCAGTGCAGGAGCTCTTCAAAAGGTGTTGGTGAAGGCGGCCTTCCGCAACCCGGGCCTCAACCTCACCAACGTCCTCAAGACCCTGCCGCCGGATGCTGATCTGGAGGCACTCAAGACCCTTGTCGCACCCATTGTGGACAAGGTGAGCGGGATCAAGAGGATTGAGGGCGATCGCGTAGACTAGGCCGCCCGTTTTCTTCTTTTCTTGTCGCTGCTGGTCATGTTATGAGAACAATCTGTTAGAGCCGCGGCAAGCTACCTTGTAATATAACTCTATTCTGTGTAATGATTGCAATGTTATTTCCTTTACTTGATTCCTTCCTTTGTATGTTTTTGCCCTATGCTTTTAGGGAACTTGCCGGCGCAGGCACCTTAGCCGCGAGCGATGAGTGCGGGACGTTAGCAGCCTGCTGGCGGTGCCGCTACCGACAAGAAACCTTGTCGCAACTAGTCGCAGCACACTTAAGTTGTTGAGCGGACTCGAAACAAAGTAAGGGCGCAACTAGCTACGAGTTGGTTCCTCCGCGCACAGGTTTTCCATACAAAGCACGGTCGTTCAAGGAAGATAACTTAAAAATTTAAAAAATCTGATTGCTCAAACTTTGGCAACTTAGCTTTTCTGTTGTTTTCTTCCCGGTAAGGTGAAACTTTCTTGAATGACGCCTGGTCCATACCATTATCTTCTCCTTCCCCCCGGCAAACTTGTGGGGGAGGGAACCTTCCTTTCCTTGAGAAAAAAGAAAGAGGAGAAAATAAAGATATGGAGCCTTATGGCTCGTTGTTGCTTACCAGGGGTAGGTGCTGCACAAAGTGTTAGATAACACATGCAAAAAATAGAAAGCATGAAAGTGACAAGATGTGCGGAGCACATGAGCTTTATGCACGGGGTCTGCGCCTGGCTTTGTACAAAGGATTACATGCAACAGCGGCAAGACTTGTACAAAAGGTGGTTGCCGGAACGGGTTCCGGCAACCGCGCCTTACGGGTAAAACTTACGAAGATGCTCAATGTTCCAGGAGTTGCTCACCGGAATGCCATCTTTGGTCTCAAGGCGGACAGCGCCAGGCCTAGTGACTCGTTTCACCCGGTAAGGGCCTTCCCACTTCGGCGTTAACTTGTTGGAATTCTTGGCGGACTGAACACGCCGAAGAACAAGGTCGCCTTCCTCGAGACTTCTGGCGTTAACTTTGTGGCTATGGTAGCGGCGCAAAGCTTCCTGGTAGCGAGCAGCTCGTACAGCAGCCTGAAGACGGTCTTCCTCAAGGAGCAGCGCGTCATCTTGTCGCAGCTGCTCTTGCTCAAGCTCATCATAAGCGAGCACTCGAGGTGACCCGTATACGAGTTCCATGGGGAGACCTGCTCCATAGACTAGAGCGAAAGGTATCTGGCCAGTGGCTCGATTTGGCGTCGTCCTGATCGACCAAAGAACCACCGACAGCTCCTCAATCCAGTTTCTTCCGCACTTGTGCAGCCTGTCGAAAGTCCTGGTCTTGAGCCCATGCAACACTTCAACATTTGCCCTCTCCGCTTGACCATTGCTTCTCGGGTGAGCAACAGAAGCGAAGCAGACCTTGGCGCCAAGATCTTGGACGTACTGCATGAAGGTGCGGCTCGTGAATTGCGTACCGTTGTTGGTGATTATCCTGTTAGGGATCCCGAAGCGGCAAACAATCGACCTGAAGAACTTGACTGCTGACTGTGCTGTCACCTTCCTCACTGCTTCCACTTCCGGCCACTTTGTGAACTTGTCAATTGCAACATACAAGTACTCAAAGCCCCCGACTGCTCGGGGAAAGGGGCCGAAAATGGCCAGGATAAAGGGATCGTCTGGAGAGCTTGAGCTGGCTGGTGTATCTGCTTGGAATGGAACTGGCACGCTTCACACTTGGTTACTTGTGCAGTTGCATCCTGGAGGGCTGTCGGCCAAAAGAAACCTTGCCTGAATGCTTTGCCGGCAAGTGCTCTTGCGCCAATGTGGTGACCACATATGCCTCCATGTATCTCTGCCAACAGCTTTTGTCCATCTTCCCGGTGAATACACTTCAATTTCACACCGTTGAGTCTTCTTCTGTACAGTGTGTTGTCAACAAACTGGTACATACTTGACTGCCGGGCTACTCTTTCCGCTTCTTCTTGCTCTTCGGGAAGTTCTCCTATCTGAAGGAAATGGACAATCTGCTGTGCCCATGCTGGAGCTTGTGGCTCGACAACAAGGACTAAAGGCACATCTGCTGCTGCGGGAACATCCGCTTCTACGGCGAGAACCTGCGGCTCAGCCGGAGCTTGACGTTCCCCAGCAAGCTTGCCGGAGGAAAACTTGTCGGGAGTCTCTGCTTCAACGGAACAAACCCTAGGGCTTGCCGGAGCAGACTGCTCCTCAGCACTCTTGGTGTTGATCTTGGGGACCTTCTTGGCGGCGGCTTCGGGAAGCTCTGCCGGAAAATACTCACCAGAAATCAACTTCCTCTTCTTGCTCTGTCCAGTTGATGGCATTACGGACGGTCGAGTCAGCTTTAGCACAAAGATCCCTCGTTCCACAGGTAACTTAAGTGCGGCGCACTTTGATAGGCCATCGGCAATGTCGTTCTGAGCTCTTGGAACATGCTCCATCTGTAGGCTGTCAAAGTGCTCTTCTAGCTTCCTCACTTTGTCAACGTAGGCTTCCATCAACGGACTCTGATAACTCTTGTTCACTTGGCGGACGAAAAGCTGCGAGTCACCCCTGACAATGAGCTTCTTGATCCCAAGGTCTGCCGCGATCCTGAGACCGGCAAGCCAGCCTTCATACTCTGCAGTATTGTTTGTTGCTTGCTCCTTGGGAAAGTGCATCTGGACTACGTACTTGAGGTGCTCTCCGGTGGGTGCGACAAGCAGCACGCCAGCGCCGACGCCTTGCAGCGAGAAGGCACCATCAAAGTACATCAGCCACTCTTTGCTTGCTTCTTCGACGGGGATGCTCGTTTCTGGAATTTCTTCATCTGGTGTTGGCGTCCACTCTGCTATGAACTGCCAATGCTCTGCTTTGGATAGTTGAAGTACTCTCAAACTTGAGGCCAAAGCTTGACAGTTCCAGTGCCCACCCAACAATCCTGCCTGTTTCTTCTGGATTTTGTAGTATCCTCTTCAGCGGAAAACGAGTGACAACTGTGATCTCATGTGCTTGGAAGTAATGGCGCAACTTTCTCAAGGCCATGAGAAGGCCGAAAAGCAATTCCTGCACACCAGAGTACCTTGACCTAGTCCCCTGCAGAAGGGAACTGACAAAGTAAACTGGGCGCTGTACCATTCTCTTCTGTATCTCCTCGCGCACCTGCGCAGATCCATCTTTGTCGGGACCAGAGCTTGTCGGGGAAGCCCCCTGCTTGTCGCCGGATGTGCCTGCCGTGGTTGCTGGCTCGTCATCTGCCTCCCTCTCTGCTACTAACGTAGCACTAACCACTTGATTGGTTGCCGCTATATACAGCAGCAACTTCTCTTGTGGCTAAGGTGCGACAAGTGTTGGGGTGGAGGACAGGTATCTCTTCAAGTCTTGCAGCGCAGCCTCCACTTCCGGAGTCCATTTCATTGGACCTGCCTTTTTCAAAATTTTGAAAAACGGCAGGGCGCGCTCAGCAGACCTAGAGATAAACCTGCTGAGAGCAGCCACGCAACCGGCAAGTCTTCGTACATCCTTGGCGCGCTTTGGTGCTTCAATCTGCTCAATGGCCTCGATCTTGTCGGGATTGGCTTCAATTCCCCGCTCTGAGACACGAAGAACCCGAGAAGCTTGCCGGAGGGGACTCCAAACACACACTTCTCGGGTTTGAGCTTGAGGCTGATCTTGCGCAGATTTGCAAAGGTCTCGTCTAAATCTTGAATCAGAGTTGCCTTGTCCTTGCTCTTGACCACTATGTCATCCATGTAGGCTTCCACATTTCTGTGTATTTGTGGCTCAAGAGCGACATGGACTACCCTTGCAAATGTTGAACCAGCATTCTTTAAACCGAAAGGCATCTGTATGAAACAGTACGTGCCACATGGAGTGATGAATGCGGTCTTCTCCTCATCCTCTTCTGTCATGAAGATTTGATGGTATCCTGAGTATGCGTCAAGAAATGAAAGCAAGTCACATCCGGCCGTGGAGTCAACAATCTGGTCAATGTGCGGCAAGGGAAATGGGTCTTTGGGACAAGCTTTATTAACATCGGTAAAGTCGATGCAAAGCCTCCATTTCCCGTTTGCCTTGCGCACGACTACAGGATTGGCCAACCACGTAGGATGGAGCACTCCTCTAACAAGGCCTGCTGCTTCCAATTTCTTGATCTCTTCTGCGATGAATTCTTGGCGCTCCACTGCTTGCTTCCTGACCTTCTGCTTGACGGGCCGCACATGAGGACAAACGGCAAGATGGTGCTCAATTACTTTCCTGGGAACACCGGGGATGTCAGACGGTTGCCACGCAAACACGTCGACGTTCGCCCGCAGGAAAGCAATGAGCGCGCTTTCCTATTTAGGGTCAAGAGTGGCACTGATGGTGAAGGTACCACCAGTGCCATCCTCCTTGGTGGACACCTTCTTGGTCTCTGGCGGAGCTGCCATTGTCTTCTTACACTTGCCGGTGGAGCTCGATGGTGCGTCCTCTACGGTAGTGCAGCACTCCGAAGAGGTGCACTTGCCGGAGTGGGCATCAGAACTCTTGCCGGACTTGGTCTTCTTCTTCCCCCCGGGAGCTTCAATGGCAGGTGACTTGCGATCTTTTGCGGCTGCCGCTTCCCGGTAGATCTTGTCGGCGCAGATAAGAGCATCCTTCTTGTCGCCAGGGACAGAGATGACGCTTATCGGGCCTGGCATCTTCAGCATGTTGTATGCATAGTGAGAGGCTGCCATGAACTTGGCGAGTGCTGGACGGCCGAGTATCCCGTTGTAAGGCAATGGAAAATCGGCAACGTCAAAAGTGACCCTCTCAGTCCTGAAGTTCAACTCGCTGCCAAATGTTACTAGCAACGTGACCTTCCCCTTCGGCTTGCTCCTTCCCGGGTTGATTCCTTGGAATGTGCCGGTCTCTTCAAGCTCGCTGTCAGGGATCTGGAGTTTCTGGAGTACAGCGGAGGAGATCAGGTTCAAGCCGGCCCCGCCGTGAACTAGCATCTTAGTGACCTTGAGGTTGCGGATAGTTGGTGAAACCAACATCGGCAAGCACTCGACCGCAGTTGTGCAATCAGGGTGGTCCTCAATATCAAAGATGATAGGCGTGCTGGACCATTTCAGAAGCTTGTGTGACTCGATAGGTGGTTCCGCCGCATTGACTTCCCGCACCCACTGCTTGAGTTGGCGGTCTGAAGTATGCAGAGAAGCACCGCCGTCAACGCACAAGACCTCTGTGGCTTTCTGGAACTCCTGCTCACTGGTCTCGACATCATCCATGTCTTCGTCGTCGTCGTCATCCTCATCCTCGTCGCGGCCGCGGGGAGGTCTGTCTCCTTGCCGCTGCTTGGCCTTGCCGCGGCGTCCTCCCCGGCCGGCGCGCTTCTTGCCGGATTCTCCAGCGCCTCCTTGGGCCCTCTCCTTGTTGCGTCGCTCGTATTCAGCCTTTTGCTGCTGGACAAGCTGCTCGACCTTCTTGCAGCTCTGGAGATCATGGCCCTTGGTGCGGTGGATCTTGCAGTACTGCTTGTCGGTGCCGTCCTGCTTGTCGGCGACCGCCACAGCCTGGCAGTTGGTGCATGCGGCAATCTCCTTGCCGGAGCTACCAGCTTTGGCTTTCTTGGCACCACCTTCGTTGCCGGACTACTCAATGACTAGCACATCTTTGCCTTTCTTCTTCCTGTTGTTCCGCCGCCGGTTTTTCTTTGCCGGGGCAGCATCCTCGCTGTCAGATCCTCCTGCTCCTGTATTCTCTCCGGGGAGTTTCCTCCCTTCCTCAGCACGTGCACACTTGTCGGCCAGGGCATACAGCTCACTGACATCTCTGATCTTGCACATCCCCATCTCCTCTCGCATCCTGCGGTTACGCACGTTCTGATGGAACGCGCTGATGACCGCGGCAGGGTGGACATCTGGAATGTTGTGCTGTACACGGCTGAATCTCTGAATGTACTTGCGCAGGGGCTCTCCTTCCTTCTGGGCGAGCAGGTGAAGGTCACCCTCTTGGCCATGAGGTTTGTGGCCGCCTGTAAAGGCGCCGACAAACTGATGGCATAGGTCTGCCCAGGAGGATATGGAGTTGTCCAGCAAATGCATGAGCCAGGACCTGACGTTGGGCTTGAGCACCAGCGGGAAGTAGTTGGCAAGGATCTTGTCGTCCCGCCCCCCGGCAGCTTGCACCGCGATGGTGTAGATGCTGAGGAACTCCGACGGATGCGACTTGCCGTCGTACTTCTCTGGTACATCTGGCTAGAAATTCTTCTTGCTGGGCCACTGGACTTGCCGCAGCTCACGAGTAAACGCAGGGCAACCTACCGCGTACGGCAAGTCGCCTGGTTCCCCAGGTGCATGCATGTCAACAAAGGGCCCAACACGCTGGTCTGATTGACGCCGCGCTTCTCTTCGGCGCTCGATGCGAGTACGAGCGTCTTCTTGCTGTCGTTCGTGAAGGACTTGGCGCTGATCGCGACGAGCTCGTGGATCTGATGACGTGGTGGAGTCACTGTCGAGGTGGATCCGGCGAGTCGGCGATCTTGGCCTTCGGGGCGGAGAGTGCACGGTGGTTGCACCCCCACCGGTCTTGTCGCCACCGGCTCGTGCGTGGCTGACTTGCCGTGGCTGCGATGTACTCGGCTGCCGTGGAGTGTCGCCGTTGGCGAAGCCGATGAGACTCTGAATGGTGGCCCTCCAGTCGTCGATCTTGTCTGCCGCTGGAGGGTAGTCTAGGAGCAGTCGAGCTCGCGCCAAAGCTTCTACTGAAGTGGCGGGTGGCGGCGGCGAACGGTGTGAGGAGCAGGATATGCTCGGACTTCTAATTATGTTAGAAGGAGCAGTATCTCGTCCAGGCGACCGTGCCCCGCTCGTGCCAGCATGTTGGCGTGCATGCTGGTCTTGAGCACTCCGAGATCCACCAGCTCGATCTTGGTCCAGCAAACGTATGGTACCGTGAGTACCATGACGCTGATGGTCCCGCGCCTCCTGGGATGGGCGCGGTGCATGTACGGACGCTGAGGTCTTGGAGTGCGCCCGGTCGTTGTGGGAGCCGACTGCGCCGCCGATGGGCAGCGCAGCCTTGTCCTTGGACCTAGCAGCACCGTGAGCTCCCTCGTCGATGCCCGTTCTTCCGCCGGTGTCTACCCCACCAGCCGTTTGCTCCGGTGGTGGTGGGTTCGGCGCGGACGGAGCAGCCGCCTCCGAAGCCTTCTTCTTCGGAGGGATGTCGATGAAGACGATGAAGATTTAGCTCGTGTGAACGCCGGATCAGGCTCACACAACCTCGACACACCCCCTACCTGGCGCGCCAAAGATGTCGGGGAACTAATCCACGAGCACCTATGGGACCGGCGGACCGAGCCCCTTTCGGTTCGGAAGGGGGGGGGGGGGGCGGAGATCGCCCGAAGAGTAGATCGAGGCGAAACACATGAGCAGTTTACCCAGGTTCGGGCCGCACAGATGCGTAAAACCCTACTCCTGCTTTGTGTCTTGTATTGAGTTCTTGCTTGGGAGCGCTGAGTGCTACAGTACACACCAGCAGCTAACGAGACCGAGCGTGAGTGTTCCCTCCTTTTCCCCCAACAACCCCCTCTACGTTGAGCATGGGCCTCCTTTTATATGCTCAAGGGTTCACCGACAGGTGGCAACGTAGACAAGGGTAAAAATGGAAAGGTGTTGCGGTTGGTACAGCTACCTGCTACAGTGTATCATACCTAACCCGGATGGTAGGGGACAAGGGCATTAAATGCCCGTCTGCATCGCCCAAATAGTGCAAAAGGGACCGTCGGGGATGCCACCGCTCGCCACGATGGCAATCTTGTCAGCGTCGCTTGCCACCGCGCACCGCTGGCTGCACAGCCTCCCGCCACGTACGCCTGGAAGGGTCCCAGAGCGACACATTGGTGGATGTGCTGGAATGCGGGTACAGAGTGGTGGCTTGCCGCGGCAAGCGCCTTGCCGCGGTCGTTGTCTTGTCGCGTCCGGGAGCTTGTCGCTCACCGGGCCTTGCCGAGACGCGTGGCGTGTCGCGGCAAGTTCCTTGAGATGCCTTGGTTGGCCTTCCCGGCAAGCTCCTCTTGCCGGGGTCTTGTCTCCTTGGCTTGGATACTTTGTTCTTGAATGGCTCCAAAGGAACCACGGAGGACCTTGGCGGTCACCCGACAAGCCTTGCCGTGGGATGCTGCGACTGCCCGTGCACAAGTTCGGGATACTAGGGTACCCCTACTTTAGTACACCGACAGGGCGTGTGCATGGACAAGAGATAGTTAGCGCTAGCTACAATGATAAGAGGGTTGTGTGGGTGTAAAAGATGAATAGAGATCATATATACTTCATTATAAAAAGCGAATTCGGATATTTGAAGAATTTATCATAGTGTTTCAAACCGACGGATGTGTGAATATATATAACGGTGATACACATGGTGTGGTCATGAACATGGTATACTACATTTAATATGTTTTATCTCTACTCTTATAAAAAACGGAGTTGTTGATGATGGTGTGACTGACATCCTGCATTATAAGCCGTCTGATTTATATTTGGCGGATAGCAAGGAAACTATGATGGTTGAAGTTGGCAACAATCATGATTGTAGATTCTTATTGAAATAGAGAAACGAATTCAAATTTATTTCGAATTGCAGCGGTAGTATAGACATTTGGAATGCACTAAAATGTTGGTATGAGTAGGTTACATGCATTATACAGCAAGCGAAAAAATTTAATCGGACATAACATGGATTCATACTCCCTCCTTCCATCTATATACGGCGTAATGAGATTTTTAAGACCGCCTTTGACTATTGACAAGATTAATAGTACATGACATGCACAATGTGAAAATTATATCATTGAAAGAACCTTTCACAGACGAATTTAACAGTGTGCTTTGTGTAAGTTGCATGTCATATATCATTGCTCTAATATTTGGTCAAAGTTAGCATCGAAAAACGCATTAGGCCCTATATAGATGGAAGGAGGGAGTAGCTTTGAATAGCATTTGTATAGTAAAACGGGGCAAGACTCTCTCTTTGTGTGGTGCTAATAGTTTTATTTTTTTTGTTTTCTTTTTGGTTGAGGGAAGTGCGAATTGATTTGGTACGTACAAGTACAATATTACTACACGTTAGGCTTGTCTGTAAAATTCAACCCGCGTCTTGTTATATCCCGAAAATTCAGATATCGTGCTCCCAAAACTGGCGCCTTCAGAACCCGTGCCTTGCTATCCCGAAATTACAATGCACGCGAAAACTCCCTCCAGCTGCCAAATCCCGACACGTGAAATCCCCCTTCTAACCCTGAACCGAAAGGGCCACTAGTTCAAATCGGTGGGGGGTACTTTTGTAACACACCCTACATTTTGGACAAGCGCGTTCCTAAGTCATGCTTCACCCCCTCCCATCGCCCCCTTTTCGCCATTCGAAATCCCAGGCCGCCATAACCTCTCCGCTCCAGCTGTGAAACCCCACCCTCCTCCGTCTGCCACGTCACCACTGTCTAGCTGGAGCCTCTTCCCCGATGACGACGTCCAGCGCAACAGCTCGACGTCCCACGTCCACCTCCCCGGATGAGGATCCGTCGTCCATCTCGCCGTCCCGCTGGTTCAGCCGCCCCGTCCTCCACCTCCAAGGAGCTGCTCCGACGATTGCCTCGTCTATCGCGGCTGCTCCATCACCACAGCGCCGCCTTAACCTGCTCCACCGGAACCACATCATCCTCACCGACTCCTCAGATGAAGCCGAGGCCTACTCGGCGCCACCAAAGAGGTTGTACACTCATCGCATCACACCATCTCCTTAACTCGACCTCCCGGCGCCGATGGTGCTCCATCCCGCACCCCATGGAGCGGCTACCTTGAAGCCGGCGCCGCGGGCGACATCTCCACCGCGGCTCTCCCCCAGTGCGAGGCCACTTCGGCGGCGGCGTTCGTACCAACCGGATCTGCTGCTGCTGCTCCGGCTCTCGCTCGATCGCTCGCTCGCCCAGCTGCTGCTGCTCTCCCCCTTGCTCATGCTCCTGCTTTGCTCTGATTAAGCCACATTTCAGTCGACTCAATTGACTTTTGGGTCAGTCGATTTTCAGGGGTTGGGGGGGCTCGCCGGAGTTAAGGAAGAACAACCCGCAGCAGGGACGGGGGCTCGCCGGAGAGGTACCCCACTATCTATCTTAGGGTTCAGGATGGGGATGGGGGGCCTAGAGGGCTGGCCGGGGCGGCGGTGGCGAGTTGTTTTGGGGCGGCGAGGCGCCGCTGGGGCCGACGGTTCGACCGGTGGTAGCTGGCGGCTCAGGGGGGTGCAGGTTGAAGATGAACTGCAGGCCCTCCCTAAACTACATGTCAAGTGCCTCTCTGCTACCACTGCGTTCAGTTTCGACGGTAGCATTCAGATTCCACAGTAAATTTCAGTTTCGACAGTTAAGTTCGGAGTTAACAGTTTTTACCTCATCTATTGTAGTTAGGTGGTTTTTGGTGATGTTAATTTTACATCCATTTTACATCATCTATTGGAGATGCTATTAGAATCCCACTTGAGATTGACGATGTCTGTCTTGTGATGCTTCAGCCTTGATGTCTTACGGCTCACCGGAGCTTCTCCAACGACAGAACGATCCGTCACAATAGAGCAGTGCCCCGGACGTCATCTACAGATTCCTCAGATCTTCCTCCACACCTCCGACAGCCACCTCTGCCTCAACTGCTTCAGCGACCAACCCAATGATGCTGAGGTCGACACAGCTACAGCAAAGAGGTTGTACACTTGTTGCATCAGTTATTACTATACATTCATGTCGATCCATTAGGGCTATTTTGGTTCAACGGAAAAACATCGATCCACTGGTTGTTACCATCACTCTAAATTTCTGCATGCTCTCCTTACATAATCTCACCATATTTTTTTTGTATGCATGTCAGATATTGTACACAGTCATGCTGAACATGTAGAGAAAAAGAGAAGAGTTTTGCGCGGCAATACAATGCCATGCAGACATCGCTCCATGGTGGGTTCAATGGCAATCCCTCCCCACCCCTCTCCAGATTGTAATCCAGAGGAAGATATCTGTTCTGAGGCGGATTCGGACGCCGCTGACCACTCCTATTTACCCCCCAAGGTGTTTGCTCTACCTTGGCATGATGATGTTAGTCATATCATGCATATGTTGCCTTGCAGTGCCTACTTTTGACATCATATATGTCATCTGCTTAGTTTAGACATGTTCTGTAATGCCCCCTGTTTAGTTTCTATATCATATATGGGAATTATGCAGTCTCATGTTTGACCAGGCATCATATATTTGAATGATATCTTTCCCATCCTTTTCTTCATTACATTTCCATTTGTCGACAATGTTTGTACATTAAACTACTCTTCCTGTGAATCAGCCATTTGGGTGGGAGATGGAAAAATCTGGAGTGAAAACAAGGCCGTCAGAGCAGACAGTGCTACCTGTCGAAGCAGATCTATTGTTGGGTCATGATAGCTCCTCAGAGATGGATTCAGAGACAGATGACCAGTCCTATTCCCCCCACTGAGGTGTATGGTCTAACTTGGCATGGTTATACTACTCATATCATGCATACGGTGTCTTGCATTGCATAGTTTAGACATCATATACACAATATTCAACACCATGTTCTTAGTTCAGACATCATATCGAATGCCCTCTGTTTAGCATATAAATCACATATGTGAATTAAATGATGCGATCCCGATTACTTAGAAAACATGTAGGTGAATTATGTCATGTGATCCTGTTTAGTTATTCATCATATCTTTGAATTATGTTATGCTATGCTATCCAGTTTAGATAGACATCATATATGCGAAATTATGTCAGGTTATCCATTTTAGTTAAACAATATACATGTCAACTATTTCATGCCCTCTTTTTTCCACACTATCTATTGCATCTGTCTCTCATACAATGTCTGTACATTCAACTATGTTTCCTGTTTATCAGCCATTTGAATTGGAGCAGGTGATGTCAGTATCTAGCGGACTAAAAACACGGTCTTCAAATAAAACAGTGCTACCTCTTGGTGGAGATAGCACCCCGGTTGTACATGCACAAGAACCAGCCCTACCACACATAACCCAAACTCTCGCAGATTGTACCCCTACTACGATGGACAGAGAACCAGCTTCACCCAATCTAACCCCAACCCCAGCCGATAGTAACCCAGTTCCTGTTGACACAACACCATCTCCACCGCAGAGCTCCCAAACAAGAGCAGTTAGTAAGGCAGCTCCAGAGCTCAAAGGGACAGTACTATCACGGCGAACCCCAACTCCACTAGTTAGTACGCTTATTCCTGTGGAGGAAGCACAACCAGCTAGTCGTAGTTTAGCATCTATCACATTTGATGTTGTTAAATCGTATGTGTGTATCTTCCCATCTTGTAAATATTATACTGAAGATGAAGGAAAATGCCAGTTGCAGGTGTTTGTCCAGGAGTTATGTGTAAGTAATGTTATTCATGGCAATTACTTTGCTTCGTCTCATACATCCTACCTCCATGGTGGTTATAATACAGCAAAATTTCCCATTTTTCTCTATAGAGAAGGACCGATTTGGAAACTCAGGATGAGGTAACCAGTACTAATACCTCTGCTATCTTCAAGAATGCTTGGTTGTAGTATCGGAATTACCTGAAGAAAACATACTTCACCGGCAAAGAAACTCATCAAATTCCCTTACGTTCTCCTGAGACACATTTACTGGACGATGACTGGGAACGCCTTGTTCTGTACTGGTCCCGAACCAAGAATGTGGTAAGGTCTATGAGCTCATTTTCTATTTTTAAGTATTATATTCTTGCGTCTTACTATACTCTGTTCATGTAGAACAAGTGCCTAAACCTGAAGAACAACTGTTCTAATTTAAGATTCCATTGCTACCATAGGACATAGATATATGTTTGTTTGATGCTTTTATTATGTACTAGTACTTGGCAATAGAAGACTTGGTAGTTTAATCATGTCCACCTTACTAATGAACTGGTTCACCGAAATGAGTTTCATATACTAGTACATGCTAAACTTGTTATGTGTCTACTTGTTTCTTCTTTTAGAATGCTGACTGCATATTGGGGAAGAGTGCCTTATTAAGCAACGGTAAAGGAAGTAATGCAGATAAGGTTCAGGATAGTGACACATCCTGTCTTGGTTTAGTGTTGGAGTTACTGGCCACTACCGCTTGCACAAGCTATTCAAACTCACTGTCTGAATCAGTTCGGTTTCTTGAGTCTCAACTACAAGCTGAAAGACATCGATCAGCACTGCTGCGAAAAGAAGCGGAAGGACTGCGGAAGTCCCTGGAGCATTCAGATGGATACTTTCTGGTGCAACAGCAAGCGTTGGAGGATTTTAGCGCCAAACAGGACAAAGCTAATCAGCTTGCTAAGCTTATTGCCAGCATGGTGGATACCCAGGATAACGATTCTTAAGCTCTTATGAAGTTGTTTCAGTTATGCTCTTGTTTTGATGCCGCGTTTATTTGCACTGGTGGCCAATTTTGACGGCCGGTGTACATGATATGTTGTTTGTTCCCTATATTTGCACTGGTGGCGAACTTTGATGCCCAGTGGATGTAATATGTGTAATACCCGTGATAGCCTAGTGTTAGTTGCTTGCTTATTTATTTCCTTGTTGTCTTGTTTATTTGTTTTTAAAACTAGGCCACAATAACCATGGGCTAATATTTACTGTAGTGACACTGGGCCTCCTATGGGCCGTAGAAACAGTGGGCCTTCTACAGGCCGTAGAAACAGTAGGCCTTCTACGGGCCGTAGAAACAATGGGCCTTCTACGGGCCGTATCATCAATGGGCCTTATACGGGCCGTATGATTGATTGGCCAAACATGGGCCAATAACAGGCCACGTTATGGCCGTAAACAGGCTAGAGTTGGAATCGTCCGTTCCTGGGCCGACCGGAATGGGCCATCGTTAATAGGCCGTATTTGATGACGCTATGAAAACGGCCCAACGTATTAACAGACCACAAATGGGCCGACTGTAACCACGGGCTGAATTTGGCCCACAACCAGAAAATGACAGTAACAGGCTGTAAGTAAATGAATGCTGGAAATGAGCCCAAGAATAAATGGGCTCTGAGAAGGCTGAAAGATAACATGGGCTGGAAACGGCCCAACGGAATAACGGGCCGTTAATGGGTATAAAGTGATACACCGTTCATTACGGGCCAGTTTCACCACGGGCCGTTAATGGGTGTAAAGTGATACACTGTTCATTACGGTCCGTTTTCACCACGGGCCGTTAATTGGCCAAGAGTTACATAGGGCCTCATATGGGCCGAAAGACGTCATGGGCCATACATGGGCCAGAAGTGAAAATGGCCTGGAATCATATTGGATGGCCTAGATGACGCTACTGGGCCGAATTCGGATAGGTGGTAATGGGCCTTGGTTAGCGGGCTGTAAATGGGCTATATGCGAACAGGCCGTTAACAGGCTTTCCATGGGCCGGCCCGCCACCTTTTTGACCAAGTCAAACGGGCCGGTCTTTTCACAGGAATGGGCCTCTGTTGGGCCGTGCCACGTGTCGACATATCATGGGCGCCTATCTAACCCACTGACTAGCTGACACGTGTTTTGTCCGGCCAATAAGAATTTTACACTTGGAAATTTCCCATTGGTCGGGCCTGTTAACGGCTTATCGGATCCAAAACCCGACCCGATAGCATAACGGTGTTCCATTACGGTGGATGCCACGTGTCGGTCACCCTTGACGAAAGCACTTCTGTGACGCGCGATTTATCGTCATGGAAGTGGACACTTCCGTGATGATAATTTTGGTAATGTCATGGAACACTTCTACGACAGCACAGGTATGACTATCTTGATTCTGTCATAAATTTGTCATGGATATACATGCATGACAAAAAAAGCGACCTACTGTGACAAACACGTATCATCACGGAAGTGTATTTTTTGTAGTGAGAGGAGAAGTGCTTGTGTTTTGAGGTTTGGGCATTATGCTTAAGTTCAACCATGGAGTCTTCTAATTTGTACATGTGGCAGATCTGGTGGAATGTTGATGATATCCAACGGCCAGTAGTGCTTGGATTTGCCATGTATGCACTATTGGATTAGCTTCATCCAGCGACCATCTTTCAAGTTATTCGCACACTATATAGTTCTTGTGCCATAGTTGCATGTCTTGGAAAAAAGCTACTAGTGGGTTGTACTAGCTAATTAGGAATAGAAGATGTATACATGGAAGTTGTAGGGAAAGAGATGACATGGAGTATCTCAATTCCTATGAGTAGGGATTGGAAAAGAGATGTCATTTGATTGACATCATAGGAACTTTTCTATTGAATCTAGAGATGACATGTATCTAAATGTGCAATTTGGTTCATATCATAGGAACTTTTCGATTGAATATACGCTAATGCTTATTTTCCTTTGAAATTATGGGAGTATAGGAATCCATTCATATGAACCAAGTTGCGCTAAAGGTATAGAATTGATATCATGTTTATTTCCTTTGAAATGTGGAGTATATGAATCTATTCCTATGAACCAATTGGATCTAAAGGAAAAATCCTATAAAAATCATATCATATAGAGTTCCTATGATATTCCTCCACACCAAAGGATGGTTGAAATTGCTACAGGTGATATGATGGTCTTTTTTTGTAGACTTCTCCCCCATCTTTATAGTTACCTCTCGAAGATGAATGAAATGATACATACAGGGTATTCTAAATGTGCAATTTGGTACACGAAAACTCGGTAAAAGTTTGCGAGGTTTGAATTTTCAATAAAGCTATATGCACTGCATTTTGGAAAGGAGGGAGCATACGACAGTTGCTAACACTCACGTGGAAGATTTGTGTGGAGGAGTGGTTGTTCTGTTAAATGCATGGCAAAACTGACACTGTCGGATGCCGATCTAACGGTTCTTACGGCGTTCGTCAGGAAAAGGCTTGTGGCGGACGTTTGTCGGATAATTATTTTGGGACACATGCATTGCATTGATACGTGCCCCCCTCTCTCTCATGCACACGCACCCTCCCGAGTCCTCTCGCACCCACCGCCCATCTGCAGGTAGACGTCACACACATATGTGCTCTTCACACCCTACCCTCAGAACATCTAAAAAACAAAAGACGTCGCGCACATTTTATTTTAGCTCACACATCACACACTTATACTATTACTCTTGTCATAAACGTTCTTTGGGCATATTATATTGTACTCTCACGAAGAGAAGCGGTGGACGCACACACTAGTTCTCTCACACCCACTCGCAGGTACACGCAGGAGCGCATTTTTTTGAAGCTGGTACAATAAAATCACTTCACTATATATACATATATATATATATAAGCAGGAGGCTTAGAGCTTGATTTACTAGGGTTCCTCTCATTCACTCTCTCATGCTCTCCAGATCTAAGCAAGACATAGGTGGTCACACACTCTCTCAGCTCACGGCTGGTCACAAATCCGGCCGTATAACCTTGATCGGGGCAGGGGTGTAGGTGCATCGTTCAAGCTGTCATCGGCGGCGAGGGAGGAGACCAACGGCTGCCCGCGCGTCCCGATCGGCGGCCGTGTCGTTCTCTCCGAGAGAGCGCCGGCTCCGAAGGGCCTCCAACCCCGTCTTCCTCCCTGCGGTATTGTGGCCAAGATGCGGCCTCCTGACGCCGTCTTTGCCACATGCCGACGACCCTCAGGTATATATTCCTTCAAAACATGCCTTGCTCTACTGCCCCAGCTCCCCACTTGGCTTCTTGTGGATATTTTTCTACTTATGTCCGCTGTTCCAAAGCCACCTAGACTTTTACTATTATTAGAGGTAAAGCTAGTTCATACAGTCGACTCTAAGAGTTGGTTCAAATAGGGAAGAAAGTGGGAAAGTTGTAGCATGAATCTAGGACTTGGTTCTAAGAGGAAATGGGGGAAAGTAGTAGATACTGGCTATCCAACCGGTCTCTTGGTTGAAAAGATGAAGAAAGCATGGTGGATGGCGAAGGGTGGGGGGAAGTGGACCTATCTCTTGGTAGAAAAAGGAAAGAAAGTGACGGGTGTTGAGGGACAACGCAAATGAGAATGAGCAGGTCTAGATTTCCTGTGTTCACCTAGGAAAATGTCGCCGAGGAGATAAAAAATGGGACAAATGCATACGTGATGCCTGAGTGTTTGCCGCTCTCGGCAACCACATCTGCCTCACCACTTAAATCTCACACCGCTAACATTGCTTCATCCTAGTGGAACTGCAAAAATTTGATTGCACATTTACTGACCATGTGCTACTCTGATGACAGTAATACTAATGCTATTGTTCTGCATGTTAATCTAGTGGCAGTGTTGATGTGATGTGATGCTACTTACATAAGGACATTTTCATACTGTCAATCTAGTGCCAATTATAACACAATAGATGCTGCTGTTAATCATACGCCACTTCAAATATCTGTCACTGTTTAAATAACCGTATTTCGTATTTGCACAAACAGGGATGTCTGTCTCCATATTGTTTCGGGATGTCTGTCTCCGTATCATTTCTATCCATGCAATCAAAAGCACACACCTCAACTTTAGTAGAATTAGGCAAAACAAGATGGCTATCCCTCGTTGCCGTCGTCTAACCATCCGTCTTCCAGGTATTCCTACATTGGTAGTTACTAGGTAGAATGACCAATGCAATATAAAAGAAGTTGATTCGTACGTTTTACTTCCAGATTGCAGTGTAGGGATGAGCGAAAACAACTGCATCCTAGTCCGGAATGCACTTTCTACTAGTTCATCCATGGACCGAGGACTAGCTGGCACGGCTGCACGGCGGTTTTTTGGACAAGTGCGCGGACAAGAGGCATTGTGGTCTGCTTATTTCTGCAAATAGTGGTGCTTAAATTTAGTGGAATGCACAGGAATTTCAGCTGGTCAGTACACTACATGGTTCAGTTCAGCATTCCAGCTAAGAACACAATTATAATTGGTTATTCTGGAATGAGATAACCTAACCCTGGATGGTGGCAACGAGAAAAAACCAGAGTGAACTCCAGGAAATTTATGCCTGCCGGGAGGCCCTTTGCTCAGAGAAGCCTTGCTTTTTTTTCCTGATTTGTAAACCTTCTCACAACTTTGTCTTTTGTTGTGAACTAGTATATGTTTGTCATGTTCTATGAATCATTGAGATGTGTAAAATTGATTAACTTATGCTTTTCAAGTTTTTTATGAAGCTGAGTTTGATGTGATTGTTCCACACGAATGCTGGACTAGCGTGTGAATGTTTGGAATTTACATTGTGGCCTCAGTTAACTGCATGAACCACTGTAACAAGATACATGGTTGCTTCTATGTCAGACAGTAGATTGTTGATTGTTAACTGGTCGATAGCCTAGTGTTGAAGCGAGCCGAGCCAATGTGCCGTGTTTTGCACAACTGCTTACAAGTGGGGTAGCACCAACAGTGTTTACAAGTACTTATGTATACATCGGCGCACAGTTCTCAACCGAGTACTCTATTTCATCAAAACACACACTGCTCGTATTATAAAACTAGTGAGGACGCATCTGTTTCGGCAACAATTATGATGATTCACGGGAACACAAAGTAGCAACAGTTCCCATAGATGGATTCAAACAGTGTACTAGCCCTAGAGGGCTCGATAACAGGCAAGCTTCGGATAATTAGACAGAATCCAAACTACTATTAAACACTAGCTGGGGCAAGTATTTCATGCCTCGATCTAATTTGGGCTGGACACAAGACGGACCTTTCCATGAACATCATCGAGGACGTCCGGTAGCAGCTCAATCATGTGAACCTTCATGAAGAAAACCTTGTGGCCTTGCCATTCATAAAATTGTTTGTGGAGGCATGCCACGTCATCTTCCTGCGTAGGCTTGACAAGAATAGTATGCCTCACAAACGAAGGAGTAGCTTTGAACTTCTTGTGCTTCAGTACACCCTGGACAACATGCCTGACAATAATGAGGCTAGAATACAACTCTTCATTGGTATAAGCAAAAATGGCTTCCAGGATCCAACAGCCTAAAAACTTTGTTTTCCCAGTGTGTATATTTAGTTCATCCGCCTCATAGCGAGTAACATGTACAACCACACAATCCTTGTCTGCATCAGGGCTCTAATTGAAACGAAAAAAATTCTGAATTACATTCCAGTATAAGAAGCACAAGTTATTTAAACCACTATGTACAACATGGCAGCGAAGCTAATAAATTTTTGCATTATTCATCACCACATACTTAGATGAAAAACCACAATCAGGATCGTCAAATAAGAAAATCACCTTGGGCAGCTCAGCGAGGGGGGGGGGACACATCCTTGAAGGGGGAAAGATGCTCCTGTCGTGCTACAGGGGTTGTAACCTCAAACGGGGCATTGACCATCTCAGTAGTGGCCGTGAGCGCATCTGGGTTGGCTCGGTGGCTGCCTCCATATTCTTGGAGCTCTCTGTCTCGTGGGGATCAGCCTCCCGCGTCTGCTCCAATATCAGCAGATCTTTGCCTGGTTCTCCTTGGTCCATCATGAAACTGACGAATACTAGGAGACCACTAAAAGGAAAACACAATCGCAATGACAATGAAACGAAAAAAGAGAGTGAGGATCGATTACTGCTTTGCAAAAGTTCTTTTTTCTCTGAACGAGAATATACCAACATCACGGATCCGCTTACCTTCCTTTCATTGGGAGAGAAGAACAGTGGCATATGCGAGTGTTGCCTTTCTTGAAGACGGCGAGGGAGAAGGGGATTCAGCAAAGAGTGAAATGATGGTTGCTTCATCCGTCAAACTTAGACTGCGGGGAGGTGGGGTTTTGTGATACGACGGCTCGTTATTGCCGTGCTACGACCGGGGTGACTCTCTGCCTGCATACTGCCTTCTAATTTGGTGGATGGCATTTGGGCCCCTGTGCTGCATGGACCGCATGTCGGTGAACAAAAGTATAACGGCATTCAGTAGAGGGAGACGTTTCGATGACCTAGGAGGAGCCAGAAGCGGTATTGTATCCACTGTACTAGTAGTAATTGTTTTTCTGGGTAGCTGTAGAGTGTCTCCACTGTACTAGTAGTAATTGTTTCTCTGGGCCCAAGACAAAACAGCCCATCCACCCTAGTAAATATTAAAATCAATTCGAAAGTCCATATATTTACAGAATGAGAGACGCTACCCACACCCAGCACACCGCCCCCCAAAAAAACCTGGGTGTTCTTCTTCCTCCTCACTCCCGCCCACCTCACGTCAGCTCGCTCCACTCGTACCCCCAAATTCCTCACCTCACTCCTACAGAAAACCCCAGCTCCCCTTCTTCTTCACTCGCACTACAACTAGGCTCGTCATTCGTTACTTTGCTCAAATCCGTGAGTGCGACGCGACGCCCTCGAGGAAAATGGAGTCGGCTGACCCCAGCGCCAAGAAGATGAGGCTCCCGCCAGGGGCGACGCGTGTTGTAGATCCTGCACCCGGTAGCATGGGGAGAAGCGGTGACCCCGCCCCCACCGGATCCCAGGAACCCGTAGAATCTCGGGTGGACCGCATCAGCAATCTCCCAAATGCCATCCTTGGGGAGATCATCTCGCTTCTCCCCACCAAGGATTGCTGCCGCACCCAAGTCCTCTCAATTCGGTGGCACCCTCTATGGCATGCCATGTCCCTTAATCTCAACTGTCGTCAGCTATCTCTCTTGAATGATTTTGAAATCCCCAGAGCCATCACCTCCTCCCACCAGGGCTCTGTTCAAAGCCTCTGCATCCCGTCATGCTACCTGAGCAAGCATACCATGCCCTGCATGGTGGACGCCTGGCTAAAATCCCCTGAATTCACAGAACTACAACTGCTTGAGTTCTACTATTCCCCTGGAAATCACCTACCAGATATCAAATGCCATCTACCTGTGCCCTCAGCACCGATGTCCATCTCGTGGTTTTCCTCCTCTCTCCACACCGCCACCTTTGCGCTATGCGACCTACCAGACAATCTGGTACTAAAACTTTGACTCCCATTTGTGAAGAAACTTTCACTTGTGCAGGTTCGTATATCGAAGGCCTCATTGCACAACATCATCCACTCCAGTTGCCCTGCCCCTAGAGTGCTTGGTGCTTGTTTTCACAGTTAGAACCGGCTGTCTCCAAATAAAGTCGCCTAACCTTGTAAGAATTGGAATTTTTTTGACGGAAGGCAGCTCATCATCCAAGATGCCCCTTCACTTCAAAGTTTGATCATTGATTCTAGTTATTCACCGTTGCAAATAATTGTCCTCTCTGCGCCTAAACTGGAGACCTTGGGTGTAATACATGATCTATGTGCTCATTTCAATATGGTGTTTGGCTCCACAGTTCTTCAGGTACTTTACATTATCATCTACACTTGTAACCATAAGCTGCATTTTAAATTTCCGCGCATATGTTATACGTCATCTTGGAGTACACATTTTGTACTAATATTACGTTCTATGCTCAATGAAGAGTTTCTCCATGGATGGCCTATCAATGGTGCTGGATTCTGTCAAGATCTTATATATCCAAATGCATAGTTTTGATCTGAACAAGATTATTGGCTTGCTGCAATGCTTTCCATGTCTGGAGAAGTTGTATATAAATGTGATAATTTCACGCACATTGGAAGCCCGCATATAGTGTACTAGAATTAACCGTTCAGCTGTTGCTCTTTCGACACTCCTTTTTTTAGACCTTAACTGTTTGCAATCTTCATGTCTATTTAGGCAACATGACGGGGTAAGAAAGTTATAACCAATCGATGGATTCGTAAGCATCGGGATTTTCTCACTTCTCATGAGATTCGATTGAAGACAATAACGGTAGAACGATATGTAGCCAACCGTGCAAACACTAGAGTTGTCACATTCTTCCTGCTGAATGCAAGGTTACTGTTGTCCATCAAGCTTAAGTTTATCAGCAACATGATTTTGACGGATGGGTATGTGGAAGAGCAAAAAAAGGAGTTTTGGGTGGGCAAAAGAGCTTCTGAACATGCCGTGCTTCTATTTACAACATATTGTGGTCATAATCCAGTAAATTTTACGACCCAGGATGTTCATTGTATTGACCTGACCGATCCATTTGACTGTGACTGCCAAAAACAGTGCTGGAGTTAGATGTTGTTTCCCCTTTCAACCTGGGTTTTTTTGTAAACCTGATGAACAATTAACCCTCGTGCTTTTTTACAGTTCGTAAGCTGGAGTTAGATGTTCTTGCCCTTTTCAACTCGGCTATGACTATCATATTTTCTTTGAAGCAAGGCAAATGGCTTGCCAGTTGTTTAATTTAGAGTGAAATATTGTAACAACTAACAAATCCCAACCAAGGGAAATAACATCACTCTCGCAGGCTACTTGAGCTCACTGTGCATTACAGAAGCCAAGTGAGTAGCCCCCACCAGCACCCACAAACTTATTTCCAACTAGCACATCAATTGGGCTGTAAATTTTCATAGGAAGGGCTGCATGATCGTGAGATATTTGGATTCTGACATTTGGGACCCGCGAGGAAATAGCCTATCCAAGGTGGTGCCGACTTACTAGCCAGTCAACAAACGATTCTGCCTAGCAGCCGTTGGATTGACATCCAGCATCTGTCATGTATCTTCTATCTCTTGTCTTCTTCTTCCTCCATCCACCCAAACCAAACCACCCCATTGGCTCCGCCTGCTCCCACCTCCCATGGCTGGCTGTGCCTCCGCTGCCCTACCGTACATACCCTCCAACGTTGGCCAGTTCCTCCCTCTATTCCCCCACACGTCCTGTTATTCTCCAGCGACGTCAGCCCCAACACGCATTCGCACCCGAACCAGTCAACCCTCATACTCCCCTTCGCCTGCGACGGGACCGGTGCATCTTCCACGGCTCCTGTTCGTTCCGTCTGAGGCCTCGTCGTCGTCCTCCGCCTTGCGGCCTTGGTTCGCTCGCCGTGCGGGGTGCGCCGCCCTCTTGCGTTGTCAACGTTGTTAACAACCGAGAGGAACAAGGAGATGACTGTATGTGGAGAGGATGACAGTAGGGACCCACCAGCGTCATGGCAGTACGCAAGCAAGTGCCTCTATATAACAAGCCCAAAAATATGGTTCCTCCTAATGGTTGGACATCTGGGCTCACGCCATTGTCAAAATAGTCAATAAACGAGAGAATTACACTACGAGCGGCTGACGCCAGGGACCCAGCAGGTCGTGCAGTTTTTTTGAGGAACAAGCAGTTGTTATTTATACTAGTTTTAGCGACGGATCAGGGTAACAACGGGGCTGTGCGGGGGCTGTGGCCCGTCTATCCAGGGTTTTATTTATGTTTACCACATCATGAGCCCAGTTGTGTTTTTTTCTTGCTGAAAATGGCTAGCCTAGTTCTATTTTTTTAAAGAAGTACCCGAACAAGGCCTACTTTCTTTATCATCCTTGTTGGGCTGCAAATCTTTGAAGACGAGGAGAGTTTCATTTGGTTTGCCCAAAAATGGGCAGTACATTTTTAAAACACATCAAACCAGGAATTAGTTTCAATTTTTTATCAATACTAGATTTTAAATTCCATTGATTTTTATGCATGGAAAATTATTTGGATTTTATATTTATTTACATTATTTTTCAAAATAGTTTGAATGTGAATCGATATTTCACGATTAAAAACAGTTGACCGCACCGAAATATGCAAACAAATTGTATACTTTTTAACCGTGGCCACAATATGGGGTGTAATGCTAACAAAAAGAAGATGGGCTCCAAAAAAATTCTTAAGAATTAGAAAATGGGTTGTACATTATTAGAAATAATGCACACGAGAGCTGTGATTTTTGGATGTCCATCCAATGGCTGTCGTGCTTCTTCAATCTCTGCTTTTCCTGCTCCAGCCGCTCAAACAAGCGCCGGTGGGACTGCCTGCTCCCTCCTCCCGCGGCCGGCTATGCTGCCGCGTAGGCCTGACCGCCCCACCGTACTCCCATCATTGGCCGAGCCATCCCTCTACTCACCCACACCTGCTGTTATTCTCCGGCGATGGCAGACGAACCAGCAAACCCTCGTACAGTCGTACTCCCCTCCGAGTGGGAAACAACTGCCGAGTCTTTCCTGCCTCCGTGTCGTTCCCTTCCTAGGCCTCGCCATCGTCCACCGCCCTGGTGCTCTCAGCGCGGCCTGGTCAATGTGGTCAATGAACGACATCCATCGGAAGTGAACTGTACGTGGAGAGGCTGACAACTGGGTCCATGGCCGCACGCAAGGAAATACCTCCTTATTACGTGCAAAATAATGATTCCTCCACCTGACATCTAGGACCCACGGGAAGGGCTTATGTATTTCTCGGAAAAAACGCCCCCCCCCCCCCCCGCTGACAGGTCAGACCCACCAGCTATATCTTCGCACACAAGGAAGTGCCTCCTTATGACGCACAAAAAAATGAATACCGCCCTGCTAGCTGGGACCCACCATAGTGGGTGGCTGACTTCTGGGCCTACTAAGTTGACGGGGACAGAGGCTTTGTCAACTTAGTCAATATGAATGATTCTAGCTCCAGTGACCGTACGATGTCCATCCAACAGCCATAATGCTTCTTCAACCTCTGGTCTTCTTGCTCCAGCCGCCCAGAGCAGCGCCGGTCGTGCCGCCTGCTCCTGCCTCCCATGGCCGGCTGTGCTGCCGCGGAGGCCTCACCGCCCCCATACTACTCCCACCGCTGGCTAGGCCATCCCTCCACTCACCCACACCCCCTGTTATTCTGCAGCGACGGCAGCCTCACACCGTAGCCGAACCAGTGAACCCTCGTACTCCTCTCCGCGTGGGCATCCACTGTCGCGTCTTCCTCGACTCCGCGTCGCCCCCTTCCTAGGCCTCGCCGTCGTCCACTGCCTTGGTGCTCTCGGCGTGGTGTGGTCAATGTGGTCAACGACCGACTTCCATTGGAAGAGTACTGTACGTGGAGAGGCTGACAGTTGGGTCCATGGCCACAACCCGGTTTTTTGTGATTTGCCAAGTAAGTCGCTTTGTCAGGCCTGTTGGGCTGCAAATCTTTCAAGACGAGAAGAGATTCATTCGGCTGACCGAGAAAATGGCCTATCAGTAATGAGAAATGGGCTGTACATTTTTAAAACACATCAAACCGACAATTGGTTTCAAATTTGTTTTTTTCATTTGGAGATTTCAAATTGCTTTGATTTTTATGTGTGGACAATTTGTTGGATTTTATATTGATATACATTTATTTTTAAAATCAGTTTGAATGTGACTCAAAATTTCAGGATTAAAAATAGTTTGGACCCACTGAAATATGCAAAATTTTGCATAATTTTTAACAGTGGCCACAATATGGGCTGTAATGCTAACAAAAAGAGTATGGGCTCCAAACAAAACCTTAAGAATTAGCAAATGGGCTGTAAATTATTAGAAATAATGGCAGATGGGTTGTATGTTGTTTTCCACAGATTTAAGGCTTTCCAAAAAAAAGGTTGATGCACAAGCAGTAATTGTTGGATTTCCATCCAACGACCATCGTAGTTCTTCAATCTCTGCTCTTCCTGCTCCAGCCGCTCAAACAAGCGCCGGCGGGACTGCCGGTCCCTCCTCCCCGCGGCCGACTGTGCTGCCGCACAGGCCTCACCGCCCCATCGTACTCCCATCTCTGGCCTAGCCATCCGTCTAATCACCCACACCTGTTGTTATTCTCCGGCGATGACAGACGAACTAGTAAACCCTTGTACAGTCGTACTCCCCTCCGCGTGGGAAACAACTACCGAGTCTTCCCTGCCTCCGTGCCATTCCATTTCTAGGCTTCGCCGTTGTCCACCGCCTTGGTGCTCTCGGTGCGGCCTGGTCAACATGGTCAACGACCGACATGCATCTGAAGTGGACTGTACGTGGAGAGGCTGACAGCTGGGTCCACGGCTGTCAGATTCACGGGTTCCGGCAGACCCTCAAGGTTTGAACACTGGGGTGCGCGCGGAAATCACGCCTCCTACCTCCCCGTCTCGCAAAGATCTAAACTACTAAAGGAATTGCATGAGTGACACAAGATTTATACTGGTTCGGGCCAGCATTCTGGTGTAATACCCTACTCCAGTGTGTGGTGGGTGGATTGCCTCTTGTGGCTGGTGATGATGAACAATACAAGGAAGAACAGCCTCACGAGGGTCTATTCTTGGCTGGGGCGACGAAGTACTAGGAGGAGTTCAGTCACCTTCTCTCCCTCTCTCTCTCTCTTACTCTCCCTGCTTGCTAGTCGGATCCACGTGCTGACCAACCAACTCCGTGAACCGAACCCCCTTGCTACATGGGTGGCCGGTCCTATTTATAGGCGAAGGCCCTGGGCCTCTCCCCAAATATTGAGCCGGAAGGGCGCCAACAATTGGCCAATTCAAAGAGGAACATCTAGTACACTTATCCTGACTAAAGTTGGTCTTCGCCTGCGAAAGACCCTGCGGTGATGCCGTGCTGGGCTCCATGGTGACCTCTGTCTCGTAGTTCGCTTGGTCCTGGTCTCGTTGCACCGAAATGGCAACCTTTGCCTGATGCCTCGGTACTCCGCGGCTGCGCTTGCCCCCTTTGCACCAAAGAGGAAAGAAGGACGCTGCGCGTGCTGGCGCCCGCCTGGCACCCTCGATCGTCATGGCTTGCGTCATGGGCACCTCGCGAGGTACCCCACCTTGATATCTCCGTCTCCTCGCGAGCCAGCCTGAGGAGGTTGCGCCCGAGGATGCGCCGTGTCATCCGCCTCGCGAGGCTTGGCCCCTCGCGAGGGTCTTGAGTCTTGTGCTGATGAAGATGGGCCATGGTGGGCCTCCTTTGAGCCACGCCGCAGGCAGGCAAGTCTGGGGACCCCCGTTCCCAGAACGCTGACAGTAGCCCCCAGGCCCAAGGCGCGCATGGACTTGGCCGTGCCGAGAGGCGAAAGGGCAAGGGCGAAGCGCCGTGGGCCCTAACAGCCTATGGCCTTGGGCGCCGCGTGGTGGTTGATGGGACGTGGGCGGCACTGTTCCCCCCATGCCCCCTTATTCTGCGCCCTGTCAGGCGGACTTGTGGTTGCACACAACCACTCCCCTTCTTGTTGCTCGAGCGTCTCCTGTTCTTCCTTCCTTCGCACGCCGGCTCCCGCCTCCAATCCAATCTCAAATCCTCCCCCTCCTTCCCATCGCCATGACTCCGATGAGGAAGGAGAGAGGGGAGAAATCCACGCCTCCATCTTGTGCGCCGCCATCGGTGGCCCCCGCCGTCGGCCAGTCGACCGTACTCAACCAAGAGTGCCTGGGCAGGGACAGCTTGGCCCTGGCCTCCGTCTTCAACGAGTGCGGGAGGACGACGGCTTGGCCCGCGTCCCACTTCTCCATCAACAGGATAGCAACCGAGGTTCCATGTTTCACCGACGCCTTGTGGGCGGGTCTAGTTCCCCCCTTCTTCGATTTCTTCAATGCCGTGCCCTCCCATTATCAGATCCACTTGATGCATCTAAGTCCCGAGTCCATCACCCTTCTTTCGGTCTTCGCCTTCATTTGTGAAGCCATGGTGGGCATCCCTCCTTCGGTTGCCTTGCTGCGCCACTTCTTCTCACTACGTCTTGTCGACCCTTCCCAACGCTGGGCATGCGTGAGCTTTGCTGCTGAGCCTGCGACCGAGGCCTCTGGGATTGACTTCAAACTCCCCCAGCCCGCGGTTGCGTTCCGCGAGCGGTGGTTGTACGTGGACGCAGGGGTACCCAGCCCCCTGCTATCGGAGCCAACCTCGCCTGCTGTCCCCAATTCGGGTTGGGGCCAGGAGACGCTCAAGAACCCCCAGCTCGTCTTTGTCTGGAGCCGCTTCACACTCCTGAGGAAGCTTGGCGTGACAGCGCCCAAAGTGGTGAAGGAGTTTCTGTTGTGCCGCGTCGCTCCCCTGCAGCGCCACTCTCGCCGAATGTGGGCCTTTCGTGGGCGCGAGGATAACATGAGGCTCCAGGAGGAGGACCTGGCTCCGGCGGTGCTGAAGTCGACGCTCTTGACCTTAGCCGGTGAACTCAGCCCTGGCAACGTCCGGCAGGGAGGGGCCTTGCTGTATCTCTGCCAGAGCAGGGCCGACTTCGTGAAGCAGATGCCTGTGTTCGATCAATGGGACTGCGCCCGGCCGGCTTCCAGGGACCTCGCGAGAACCCGATGGTGGTGACTACCCTTCCAACCGGCCAAGGCGGCTCCTCCTCAAGTGGCGGAGCAGGGACTGCTGGGACCCACCAGCTACATCTTCGCACACAAGGAATTGCCTGACAGTCGGGACCCACCTGGTCGAAGCGTACGTAGCATTGTCATTCTGGTCGCGAACATGTATGTACATATTGGTTGATGTAGAGGCGCGCACGTGTCGTAGTAGAGGCGCACATGTAGCATGTACATGTACGTACAGCGGCCAGGGTGCAAGAAAGAAAATACGGTCACGTACGTACATTCAGGCAGGGTCTCGAACGCCTACTCGCGCATACATATGGCCAGGGCTCGTGTACATGTCTAGGTCGGAATGGAGAAACAACGTCATCGTCGTGTTCATGGGGAGCCAACCGGCTAGGTCGGAACGAAATGCATTTTCGTGTTCATCGGGAGGGCTTGGATTGAACAGCTGATGGAAACGAGGCTTGGCGTACCGCAGAACAGAGGAAACGGCCTTGTGTTTGACTGGCTACGTTTGAAACAGGATCCTGTTCATCGGGAGGGGTCTGGTGTACCGCAAAACGGAGGAAACGGACCTCCTACGGTCGAAACGGGGGTCCTGTTGATCGGGAGGGCTGTGGCGTACCGCAAAATGGAGGAAACAGACTTGTGTTGGAGCGCTACGGTCGAAATGGGGGTCCTGTTCATCGGGAGGGGTGTGGCGTACCGCAAAACGGGACTCCACGGGATACTGTTCATCTCCACCGTTGACCCCCTCCAGCCTCCACGGGCTACTGTTCATCCACCGTCGACCTCCTCCGGCCTCCACCTGCGACTGTTCATCCATGGGCTCCTGTTCATCCAGCCTCCACCGTGCGCTTCTCCACCGGCTACTGTTCAACCAGCCCTCTCCATGGGCTCCTGTTCAACCACCCCTCCACAGGCTACTGTTCATCCTGCCCTCCATGGGGTGGACCTGTTCGTCCTGCCCTCCATGGGGTGGACCTGTTCATCCTGCCCTCCACGGGGTCCGGTTCATCCAGCCCCAACCGGCTCGATCGATCGGGGTACTGTTCATCCAGAGGCAAACAACACGGGGTCCTGTTCATCCACCCCCACTAGGAACTGTTCATCCACACCCCCCCCCCCCGCAACGCTCAATGCTCATCCAGAGGCAGCATCGATCGACTTCAGTTAGCAGCAGAAGCGAAGGAATCGCTCCATCGGGTTTAGTTAACAGCAAATCGACTAATCACTCGGGTTCAGTAAGGCGTAGCCTGCAGTGCAATCACTCGGGTTCAGTTAGAGCCCAACGCCTCGCACACAGGCGCGTACGTATGAGAGAAACACGCATCCCTCGGCCCTGACCACCCACCGTAACCAGGGACTCCCCGATATTTTCCGCGCTCTCGCTTCAACCACGGTTTTTTCTGTCATGGACGGCCCAAAGAATGTCATGCAGCTGCGTCATTGGCCCGCCCAGGACGAAAAGCCCATTTTCTGTCATGATTTTTTGTCATAGAAGTAGGACCCCACCACATCTATGATGATACCGGGTTTTGTCACAATTATTGTCATAGAAGTGTCATAAGTATGACAGAAAAAATTTCGTTCGGCCCAAAATGTCACGGATGTGTCTTTTTTTGTAGTGCTTGTATCTTCGGCAGGATCTGGTAGATAGTCAGGCTTCTCAGCCTTTTTTATTTGTAGATGTCTGTACTCAGACATGTTAAGCTTCCGCATGTGCTTTGACTTGTATGCTCTGAATGTTGGGTCATGAGACCCATGTTTGTAATATCTTGCTCCTCGGAGCCTATTGAATAAATACTTGAGTTGTAGAGTCATGTTGTGATGCCATGTTGTATTTGCACATATCGAGCATATTGTGTGTATGATTGAAATGCTTGGTATGTGTGGGATCCGACAACCTAGTTGTCTATCCTTGGTAGCCTCTCTTATGGGGAAAATGTAGTCTAGTGCTTCCACTGAGCCATGGTAGTCTGCTACAACCCGGTTTACCGGAGTCCTGCTAGCCCAGTTACTACTACTCTGAAACACTTAGACTGGCCGACATGTGATCCACTTCGTTCTTGTGTCTGTCCCTTCGGGGAAATGTCACGCGGTGACTTCCGGAGTCCTGCTAGCCTGCTATAGCCTGGGTTCCCGAAGTCCTGTTAGCCCAGTTGCTACAGCCCGGATTCACACGCTGATGACCGAAACGTTCGATGTTGGTTCATATATGCCTGTCCCCATAAGCTAGCACCACTTTGGGTTCACGACTAGTCATGTCGGGCTGAGTTCTTTGTCATATGGATGCTAGCGACACTATCATATACGTGAGCTAAAAGGCACAAACGGTCCCGGGCCAGGTAAGGCGACATCCGTGGGAATACCGTGCGTGAGGCCGTAAAGTGATATGATGTGTTACATGCTAGATCGATGTGACTTAGGATCGGGGTCCTGACAGCTTTGGTATCAGAGCCTGACTGCCTGTAGGATTACCAAGCCAAACTAGTCGAAGTTGTGTCTACAAATGCTTTAGTTATATAAGGGAATTGATTGTGGGAGGGAACGTAAGGCTCTTTTTAGTCCTTATACCTTATGCCCTTCTGATCTGAGCCTGCCTCTTCTTTTCTACGGGGATTAAGAACTAGCCTTCTCTTCTTTCTATCAGGATCACCTGTTACTAATCCATAGACTTATAGGATTGATGGATTCAAGTCTCAGTTCAGTTTCTTCTACATCTGTATGTTCATAGCTGGCCTCATAACCTTGATATTGTGATGTTGAGTAGTCATGCCACTATTTTGTAGGATGTCTCAACTCTTTTTGAGCATTTACAGCCGTTATGCTGTCTGAGTCATCCCAGGTTCCTAAATAGTCTGATGCATTTGCAAATCCTTTCCTCCCGTTCCTGATGCTCCTTTGGGTCAGATTAACCACACTAATCAGTGTGTTGGGGTACTCCATTGCCTTGGTATATAGGTTGGAGCTATTATTATGAACCTAGGCATCCTAGAGAACCACCTTGTAATCTAGCAATGCTTTATATTCCTTGTGTGATGATTCTGGCCATCATTCTTGAAAGCATTCCGTGATGCCATTTAGTTAGTAGGTATTCTATTCCTGGGTTTTGAACCCGAGATTCACTCCACTCACCTCCTGTTGATAGTATTTGCTAGTTCCTTTAGGATATTAGTAACCTTTGCGATAGTCCTCGAGGTCCGTGGTATTTCCTTCTTCCAAATACCATGAACTGCTTATGGCAGAAATTCTTTTGAACCAAAAGACCACAACCAGAGTGCTCTTGATGAGTTCTCTATACTATATTATGACTCTTTTAGTCCTTCCTTTTCTGCATGGGTTATCCGGAAGAATTATGTTGAACTTTGCTCGACATACTTATCTATGCATCCACAACTCAGAAAGTTATACGTTCCTTTGAGTTGTCCCTCTTTAGTTATTTTCTGGCCCTCGTGTGTCAATTGATAGTCAAGAGTATGTGTGCATTCGTTCATCGATGCCTATTACTCTTGTGGCCCGTCAAGCCATTCTATCTCGGAATGACTAGGAGAAACAAACTCCAGTACCTTGTCCACTTTGAGGATTGGGTCAAAGTAGTTGTATTCTGTGGATCAAAATGCCAATCCAGCTTTTGATCTGTTCTACCTTGGAGTGTTACTATCTTTATGTCAAGAATTTCATGAGAATTGCACCATCTCTTATGAATTCTTGACGCAGTGATACTTGTCGCCATCATTATTCATTCCTCGGTCCCGTGTTGTTGTAGCCGGAATGCCGGCAAGTGAACTGTGATGTGTGAAATCAATACTCCTAGCAACCTCGTTGCTTGGTGGTTAATGGACAATAATCTCATTCTTAGCGTGTTGGTTGTTGAATCATCACCCTAAGGTTGATCGTGCCACCTAGTCCTTATTTCCGGTGCACTATTCGATCAATGCGTTAGGATTGTGTTGATCCGTCACTCTTTTGATCATATCATCTTGCCTTGAAAAGCAAGATTGTTCTCGAGCTTAGTAACATATCGGTGGTTCATGATTTTCCCAATATCTTCTTGGAAGTATCACCATGCCGTCACCTGACCTCTATGTTGAGTTCGTGATCAAGTTGGTTTTCCAATAAACCACTCTTTCTCCAAGAATCCGTGTTGGATACCCCTGAGCTAGTTGGTTAAGCCAAACAACAACTTGGAGAGTTGGAAGATAAAAGCTTGTCTGACTTAGTTCATGTTAAGGCATATCTTTTGCTGTGTGCTTGATGTAGAAAGATGATTTCTTCATCGATTGGTCCTCGTGATCAGTTGTTGAACCTATTGCCTTGCCCAAACCTTGATTTGAGTGTGGGCCATCGTCAAATCAAGTTAGAACCAATGGTATTCGTAATGTTGTCTTACTCGTGGCTGACTCCTCGAGCATACACCATTACATCTTTTGGTCTGACCAATACCATCACATTGTTCACATAAAGGTGGAAGTCCAGTGATATGGAAATTCTGATGAGTTGTTGTTGAACCCATCAGCAGCATCTTGTCTCCTCCATGATTCATGTTGAACATTGAGCTAGTGTTGGAAACTTTTGTAAGCATTGCCTTCGTGTTCCGCTCATGAGGTATATGTTTGGGTGACAGAAGTGACTTTCTCGAAGTTCACGTGCAATAGGTGTAAGTTGCCGCTATGAATTTGAGAAAGGTTTGTTTTGTTCCCCTGGAATCATCCCAAATCAGTCATGCATACGTGTGAAGTATTCTGTGGCTTGGTAGATTAATTACCTCCATCCCATATGTATTACCTAGCACACCAACCCACTGGCTGATTTGTTCAAGGGGAAGAAGCTCCTTCTTAAGAGCTAACCCGGGCTTATAAAAGGACTTCAATATCCTCGTTGATGGTTCCCAACCAGAACTCGGTAGTGTTTTGTTGTAAGACTACTACGTGGTCATGCTTGTCTGGGACAGCGTGTTCACATGTGTGTAGTAGAACCAGCTCATGTTTTGGAGCTTGCTATCGTAGTTCATTCCCCGAGAATCTCGCAACGCCATCTCATCGATTTGTGTTGTAGACTTTCATTTTTTTTCTAGACTTGATGAGTCTGGAATATCCTGACACCAACCAGATCTGAATCTCAGGCAGATATGATGGTTGGAACGTTTCCCAAGAACTATACTAATGGTCTCTCTGTAACCCGGTAAGTGGATGTCATGGCCAACACACCCAGCCAGAAGACCTATTATTGTAGTATCTTGATTGAGAAAGTTGGCCACCTCCCCATAAGGTTTTCATAGGATTTACTTCCGTAGTTCTCCTTATGGATTCTTGTGCTCCCGAAGTCCGACCTTCACTTTATGGCCATGTTGAGCTTTTAAGCATGAAAATGGTAGCTAGAACATCAAGGAGAACATTAGAAGCGGAGTGCTAAATGTCTCCCGGTCGATCATCCAGATTTCATTCCCTTGGCCTCGCTAAGGTGAAATATGAGAAAGTGTTGTCTTCCTTTGCATCTGCATAATCCATCACTATTCATCATGCTAGTAAGATGTGTTGCCAGGATCCTCGGCACGGATGTTGGTAAGACCTTGATGATTATGGAAATGCTCAAGTTCTTGAGAGCACACCCAGTCACTAGGTTATATCCTCGATATCAATTGGGATGTGCCTTCCGTTTGCCGAGTTGTTTGATAACCATAGTTTCCTTTCCGATCTGAGTATGCCATTTCTTCGAACTCCTTCGAACAAGTATTGCGATTGCCTTAGGCTGGTATAAAGGGTTTCAATGATCTCTGAATCAAGATTAATTCTTTTTGCCACTAGGGAATATTTCTGCGAGTCACCTTCCTTAAGATGTCTCCTTATGACATCATGGCAAATCAACTCCTCACTACATTGACAACCGTTCACCACCCTCTTAAGTGTGGAAATGTTGTCTACCTAGTGAACCTTCGTCATCTGTTACACTCCATCCCTCTGGATGTATGTTTCATGTCTTAGCTGAAGAGATGTTTCAATGTCTCACTCCATGAGTTGATCCTGAGTAGTTCGATCTTCGAGAAGATCAATCCTTCTAGACTTTTCCCTTTCCTCTCATTTTCATGTTAGTTGGAGTTCTCAGAGCAAGACATCGAGACAAAGATGGTGATCGAATCAACGTTCTTATGAGATGCAACCTGGATTGTCTAGATTGTGTTAGTTTGCGTCCCCCCTTCATCTTACCCTACACTTGAATCTTGGGACGAGATTCTTGTTTAGTGGGGGTGAGTTGTCACATCCCTAGTTCCGGTAATGCCAAGTGGTAGCATCTACTATTGCATCATGTTTACTTTTCACAAAAAGTTGAAATGGGGATGATAGAACCCCCAGCACCCCCCTGAAACCAACTACTGTTTACTAAAATTATTTTTCAATGAACCTGAAATGCCCTTCTAAAATGTTCATCATCTTTGCCCTGGTATTAAACCACTGACAGAAATGGTGCACAATTTTCTAGGTCATCTTAAGGTCACTAGATTAAATCATATGTTATTTGCATTTGGGCATTTAAATCCTATTAAATATTTTAAATGTCCAAATAATCCTAAATTGAAATGTTCCATGTTGGGTATATTCCATGTAGTGAGCATGAGCAGTTTGGTGATTTTTGAAAGTACTTAGGTATTTTTAGAAAAGCAACAAAGTTGAAGAAAAATAGAAAACATGAATTAAAAGAGAAAGAGAGAGAACTTACCTGGCACCCCAACTGGCCCACCACCGTAGCAGCCCAGCTAGGCAAAGTCAGCCCAGCCCACCACCGCAGCCCTTATGTCGCCTTCCTCCTCGCGCCAGTAGGCAAGTGCGTGTGCCCGGCGCACACAGCCACACGCCGGTCACCTCCACAATGCCTGCATGCTCCCTCGTCGCCATGTATCTCCCTCACGACGCCACGCATCCCCCCTGGTCGCCTCTCACTCTCTCTCGAGCTCGACCCCCTTCTCTGCTCTCTCTCCCTCTTTGCCCGAGCGGAGCTCGTCGCCGCTGCTCGCCGTAGCTGCAGCCTCCGTGCTCCCCTCGCCTCCTCGACATGTCCACAAGCATTGTCGTGCCTCCCTCATCCTCTCCGTCTAGCCACGCCCCGATGGAGGCCCTGTATCGTTGCCATCTTCATCATCTTCATCGTCGACCGCCGGAGATCCCCCTCGCCGCTCCGCTCGCTCAGGTGCTTCCTCGAGCATGCCGAGGCCACTCCTGCACTCCCCGTGAGCTTCTCTTCCTTCTCCCCCTAGCCACGTCACCCTAGCTGCCCCCTAACCCCATTGGCCATCATGACCGGGAGCTTGGCTCCACCGGCCATGTCGCCGCCGTGGCCACCGTCACCTATAGGCGCAACTGAGCATGTCATCGTGCTTAGTGCACCCCCAGGAGGCCGTAGCACCCCTCTGTGCCACCTGCCGTGCCTCCTAACGTCGTTTCCGTGCACACTCGAACTCCGGTCGCCGCCTGGCTCGACGCCGGTGTCATCTCCGGCCACCCCCACACACACTTCTTGCTCCACTCGGCGTGCGAGTTCACCAGCAGCACATAGATGCCCTCCGCCGGCCATTTGGTCGCCGAAGGAGGAATCCCGACGCCCTCCGCTATGTCTGACCTCGCCGGCGGCTTAACTCCATTGGGTTTGACCCACTTTGACCACGACGGGACCCCCTGTGTCCATGACATGTGGGCCGGCCTTTGACTGAATTAGTGTAGGGTTATAATTAGTGCTAATTGCCACTGTTAGAGGTTAATCTCCCGCTAACTAAACACTGTGCCACTGAGACTAGGACCCACTACCCAGTTAATCCATGGTTTATGTTTAAACCTTCTTAATTAAAGCCATAGCCACTGACATGCGGGCCCCACTGGTCAGGTTTGACCTGGACCGCTCCTGTTGACTCGCTGACATCATAGTGACGTCATGCTGACGCGGTAATTCTTTTCTAGAATTTAAATAAATCTTAAATGGTTTATTTATTTTAGAAAATGTTATAAACTTCTAAAAATCATATAAAATCAGCCGTAACTCCAAATGACATAAGTTATATATGAAAAATGATCAGAAAAATCCAATCTATCCATTTGTACTGGTTTCATGCATGTTAGAGAAACCTAACCTTGCTGTTTAGATGAAACATGATAATGCACTTATATGAGTTCATACTTTAGGCTTGTATTTGAATCTTTGATACAAATAAGCTCACACCACCCTGGTTTTAGTTGCATTAGCCCAACACACTCATTTTGCCATGTCATTTGCATGCATCATAATGTTGCATATTTGCTACCTCTTGAGCACAGCGTTGGTTTTTCCCTTGAAGAGGAAAGGGTGATGCAGTAAAGTAGCATAAGTATTTCCCTTAGTTTTTGAGAACCAAGGTATCAATCCAGTAAGAGATCACGCTCGAGTCCCACGCACCTACACAAACAAATAAGAACCTCGCAACCAACGCGATAAAGGGGTTCTCAATCCCTTCACGGTCACTTATGAGAGTGAGATCTGATAGATATGATAAGATAATATTTTTGGTATTTTTATGATAAAGAGGAATAAAGATGCAAAGTAAAATAAATGGCAATAGAAATAGCTAAGTGTTGGAAGATTAATATGATGGAAGATAGACCCAGGGGCCATAGGTTTCACTAGTGGCTTCTCTCAAGAGCATAAGTATTATGGTGGGTAAACAAATTACTGTCAAGCAATTGATAGAATTGAGCATAGTTATGAGAATATCTAGGCATGATCATGTATATAGGCATCACGTCCGTGACAAGTAGACCGAAACGATTCTGCATCTACTACTATCACTCCACACATCGACCGCTATCCAGCATGCATCTAGAGTATTAAGTACATAAGAACAGAGTAATGCTTTAAGTAAGATGACATGATGTAGAGGGATAAACTCATGCAATATGATATAAACCCCATCTTTTTATCCTCAATGGCAACAATACAATACGTGCCTTATTGCCCCTGCTGTCACTGGGAAAGGACACCGCAAGATTGAACCCAAAGCTAAGCACTTCTCCCATTGCAAGAAACATCAATCTAGTAGGCCAAACCAAACTGATAATTCGAAGATACTTGCAAAGATAAACGAATCATACATAAAAGAATTTTGAGAAGAATCAAATATTGTTCATAGATAATCTGGGTCATAAACCCACAATTATCGGATCTCGACAAACACACGGCAGAAGAAGATTACATCGAATAGATCTCCAAGAGAATCGAGGAGAACTTTTTATTGAGATCCAAAGAGAGAGAGAAGAAGCCATCTAGCTAATAACTATGGACCCTAAGGTCTGAAGTAAACTAGTCACACATCACCGGAGAGGCCATGGAGTTGACGTAGAGGCCATTCATGATCAATGCCCCCTCCGGTGGAGCTTCGGAAAATGCCCCAAGATGGGATCCCTCGGGTACAGAAGGTTGCGGTGGTAGAATTAGGTTTTCGTGGTGCTCCTGGATGTTTGGGGGGGGGGTACGTGGATATATATATAGGAGGAAGAAGTACGTCAGTGGAGCAACGAGGGGCCTACGAGGGTGGAGGGCGCGCCTAGGGGGTAGGCGCACCCCCTGTTTCGTGGCCTCCTCGATTGTTTCTTGACGCCCACTCCAAGTCTCCTGGATAACGTTTGTTGAGAAAATCACGTTCCCGAAGGTTTCATTCCGTTTGGACTCTGTTTGATATTCCTTTTCTGCGAAACAATGAAATAGGCAAAAACAACAATTTGGGTTGGGCCTCCGGTTAATAGGTTAGTCCCAAAAATGATATAAAAGTGTAAAATAAAGCCCATTAACATCCAAAATAGATAATATAATAGCATGGAGCAATAAAAAATTATAGATACATTGGAGACGTATCAATATTGCCATGTATTGATTGTGTTACCGGTGTGATCTCCGTGGTAGGTTCTGCTCCCGAGGATATTCACGAGTATCCAGTTGAAGGGCAGTACCCCTCGACCACTCTGTCAGGCAAGCAAAACCCCCTTGTTCATTCTGATACAATCCCACTCTCTTGCTCCTGCTCTCACTACAAAAAAATACACTTCTGTGATGATATGTGTTTTTCACAGTAGGTCGCTTTTTTTGTCATGCATGTACATCCATGACAAATTTATGAAAGAACCAAGATAGTCATACCTGTGCTGTCATAGAAGTGTTCCATGACATTACCAAAATTATCATCACGGAAGTGTCCACTTCCATGACGATAAATCGCGAGTCACAGAAGTGCTTTCGTCAAGGGTGACCGACACGTGGCATCCACCGTAACGGAACGCCGTGAAGCTATCGGGTCGGGTTTTGGATCCGATAACCCGTTAATAGCCCCGACCAATGGGAAATTTCCACGTGTAAAATTCTTATTGGCCGGACGAAACACGTGTCAGTTCGTCAATTGGTCAGATAGGCGCCTATGATAAGTCGACACGTGGCACGGCCCAACAGAGGCCCATTCCTGTGAAAAGGCCGGCCCGTTTGACTTGTTCAAAAGCTGGCGGGCCGGCCCATGGAAAGCCTGTTAATGGCATGTTCGCATATAGCCCATTTATAGCCCGCTAACCCAAGGCCCGTTACGCCCTATCCGAATTAGGCCCAGTAGCGTCATATGGGCCATCCAATATGATTCCAGCCCATTTTCACTTCTGGCCCATGTATGGCCCATGACGTCTTTCGGCCCATATGAGGCCCTATGTAACTCTTGGCCTATTAACGGCCCGTGGTGAAACTGGCCCGTAATGAACAGTGTATCACTTTACACCCATTAACCGCCCATGGTGAAACTGGCCCGTAATGAACAGTGTATCACTTTATACCCATTAACAGCCCGTTATTCCGTTGGGCCATTTCTAGCCCATGTTATATTTCAGCCTTCTCAGAGCCCATTTATTCTTGGGCTCATTTCCAGCATTCGTTTACTTACAGCCCGTTACTGTCATTTTCTGCTTGTGGGCCAAATTCAGCCCGTGGTTACAGTCGGCCCGTTTGTGGTCCGTTAATACGTTGGGCCGTTTTCATAGCGTCATCAAATACAGCCTATTAACGATGGCCCGTTACGGTCGGCCCATGAACGGACGATTCCAATTCTAGACCGTTTACGGCCATAATGCGGCCTGTTATTGGCCCATGTTTGGCCAATCGATCATACGGACCGTATAAGGCCCATTGATGATACGGCCCGTAGAAGGCCCATTGTTTCTACGGCCCTAGAAGGCCTACTGTTTCTACGGCCCGTAAAAGGCCCACTGTTTCTACGGCCCGTAGGAGGCCCAGTGTCACTACAGTAAATATTAGCCCATGGTTATTGTGGCCTAGTTTTAAAAAATAGATTATTGCAGCCACTAGTTAACTGCAGAAAAAGAACTGCAATGACTACAAGCAAACAAATAAACAAGACAACAAGGAAATAAGTAAGCAGGCAACTAACGCTAGGCTATCACAGCTATTACACATATTACATCCACTAGGCATCAAAGCTCACCACCAGTGCAAATATACGGAACAAAGCACCATATCATATACACTGGCCATAAAAACTGGCCACTAGTGCAAATAAACACGGCAGCAAAACAAGAGCATACCTGAAACAACTTCAGAAGAGCTCAAGAAACGTTATCCTGGGTATCCACCATGCTGGCAATAAGCTTAGCAAGCTGATTAGCTTTGTCCTATTTGGCGCTAAAATCGTCCAACGCTTGCTGTTGCACCAGAAAGTATGCATCTGAATGCTCCAGGGACTTCCGTAGTCCTTCCGCTTCTTGTCGCAGCACAGCTGATCGATGTCTTTCAGCTTGTAGTTGAGACTCAACAAACCGAACTGATTCAGACAGTGAGTTTGAATAGCTTGTGCAAGCGGTAGTGGCCAGTAACTCCAACAATAAACCAAGACAGGATTTGTCACTATCCTGAACCTTATCTGCATTACTTCCTTTACCGTTGCTTAATAAGGCACTCTTCCCCAATATTCAGTCAGCATTCTAAAAGAAGAAACAAGCAGACACATAACAAGTTTAGCATGTACTAGTATATGAAACTCATTTTGGTGAACCAGTTCATTAGTAAGGTGGACATGATTAAACTACCAAGTCTTCTATTGCCAAGTACTAGTACATAATAAAAGCGTCAAACAAACATATATCTATGTCCTATGGTAGCAATGGAATCTTAAATTAGAACGGTTGTTCTTCAGGTTTAGGCACTTGTTCTACATGAACATAGTATAGTAAGATGCAAGAATATGATACTTAAAAATAGAAAATGAGCTCATAGACCTTACCACATTCTTGGTTCGGGACCAGTACAGAACAAGGCGTTCCGAGTCATCGTCCAGTAAATGTGTCTCAGGAGAACATAAGGGAATTTGATGAGTTTCTTTGCAGGTGAAGTACGTTTTCTTCAGGTAATTCCGATACTGCCACCAAGCATTCTTGAAGATAGCAGAGGTATTAGCATAGTTTACCTCCATCCTGAGTTTCCAAATCGGTCCTTCTCTATAGAGAAAAATGGGAAAATTTGTTGTATTATAACCATCATGGAGGTAGGATGTATGAGACAAAGCAAAGTAATTGCCATGAATAACATTACTTACACATAACTCCTGGACAAACAGCTGCAACTAGCATTTTCCTTCATCTTCAGTATAATATTTACAAGATGGGAAGATACGCACATACGATTTAACAACATCAAATGCGATAGATGCTAAACTACGACTAGCTGGTTGTGCTTCCTCCACAGGAATAAGCGTACTAACTGGTGGAGTTGGGGTTCGCCCTGATAGTACTGTCCCTTTGAGCACTGGAGCTGCCTTACTAACTGCTCTTGTTTGGGAGCTCTGTGGTGGAGATGGTGCTGTGTCAACAGGAACTGGGTTACTATCGGCTGGGGTTGGGGTTAGGTTGGGTGACGCTGGTTCCCTGTCCATCGTAGTAGGGGTACAATCTGCGAGAGTTTGGGTTATGTGTGGTAGGGCTGGTTCGTGTGCATGTACAACCGGGCTGCTGTCTCCACCAAGAGGTAGCACTGTTTTATTTGAAGACCGCGTTTTTAGTTCGCTAGATACTGGCATCACTCGCTCCAATTCAAATGGCTGATAAACAAGAAACATAGTTGAATGTAGAGGCATTGTATGAGAGACAGATGCAATAGATAGTGTGGAAAAAAGAGGGCATGAAATAGTTGGCATGTATATTGTTTAACTAAAACGGATAGCATGACATAATTTCACATATATGATGTCTATCTAAACTGGATAGCATAGCATAACATAATTCAAAGATATGATGAATAACTAAACAGGATCACCTGACATAATTCACCTACATGTTATCTAAGTAATCAGGATCACATCATTTAATTCACATATATGATTTATATGCTAAACAGAGGGCATTCGATAGGATGTCCGAACAAGAACATGGTGTTGAATATTGTGTATATGATGTCTAAACTATGCAATGCAAGAGACCGTATGCATGATATGAGTAGTATAACCGTGCCAAGTTAGAGCATACACCTCAGTGGGGGAATAGGACTGGTCATCTGTCCCTGAATCCATCTCTGAGGAGCTATCGGGAGCCAACAAGAGATCTGCTTCGATAGGTAGCACTGTCTGCTCTGAAGGCCTTGTTTTCACTCCATATTTTTCCATCTCCCACCCAAATGGCTGATTCACAGGAAGAGTAGTTTAATGTACAAACATTGTCGACAAATGGAAATGTAATGAAGAAAAGGATGGGCAAGATATCATTCAAATATATGATGCCTGGTTAAACAGGATGTCAATGCACATTTCACATATATTATGGTTGGCTAAAAGACATGAGACTGCATAATTCCCATATATGATATAGAAACTAAATAGGTGGCATTATAGAACATGTCTAAACTAAGGAGATGAAATATATGATGTCAAAAGTAGGCACTGCAAGGCAACATAGGCATGATATGACTAACATCATCATGCCAAGGTAGAGCAAACACCTTGGGGGGTAAATAGGAGTGGTCAGCGGTGTCCGAATCCGCCTCAGAACAGATATCTTCCTCTGGATTACAATCTGGAGAGGGGTGGGGAGGGTTTGCCATTGAACCCACCATGGAGCGATGTCTGCATGACATTGTATTGCCGCGCAAAACTCTTCTATTTTTCTCTACATGTTCAGCATGACTGTGCACAATATATGACATGCATACGAAACAAATATGGTGAGATTATGTAAGGAGAGCATGCAAAAATTTAGAGTGATGGTAACAACGAGTGGATCGATGTTTTTCCATTCAACCAAAATAGCCCAAATGGATCGACGTGAATGTATAGTAATAAGTGATGCAACAAGTGTACAACATCTTTGGCGTAGCCGTGTCGACCTTAGCATCATTGGTGTCAGGACCCCGATTCCAAGCCACATCGATCTAGCCGGTAACACCTCAAATCACTTTGCGGCCTCACGCACGGTATCCCACGGGTGTCGCCTTACCATGGCCCGGGACCGTTTGCGCCTTTTGGCTCACGTATATGATAGGGTCGCTAGCATCCATATGACAGAGAACCGGGGCCGACATGGCTAGTCGTGAACCCAAAGCGGCACAGACCTATGGAGACAGGCATACATGAATCACATCGAGCATGTCAGTCATTAGCGAGTGATTCCGGGCTGTAGCACTGGGCTAACAGGACTCCGGGGACCCCGAGCTGTAGCAGGCTAGGCAGGACTCCGGATGTCACCGCGTGACATTTCCCCAAAGGGACAGACATAGGAACGAAGTGAAACACATGCCGGCCAGTCAAGTGTCCTGAACAGTAGTGCTGGGCTAGCAGGACTTCGGTGAATTGGGCTGTAGCGGTCTACTATGGCTCGAGGAACACTAGACTACATTTCCCCATAAGAAAGGCTGCCAAGGATAAACAACTAGATTGTCGGATCCCACTCATACCAAGCATTTCAATCATACACACAATATGCCCGATATGAGTACATACAACATGGCATCAAAACAAAACTCTACAACTCAAGTACTTTATTTAAAGGCTCTAGAGAGCCATACATAACATGTTCATACAGATAGGGGTCACATGACCCGACACTCAAGTCATACAATCATACAAGCACAAGCGGAAGTAAATGGTCTGAGTACAGACACTAGAAAGCAAGAAGGCTTCCGAAGCCTGTCTATCTACATAGGGCCCTCCATGGCCAGGATCACCACCTGGGTGGCTAGTCACTCGTCAATGTCAAGGTCTACATAGAACCCATCGGAGGGGGCGGTGTTGTCGTCTGAAAACAGTAATTAAGAAAACATGAGTACAAAGGTACTCAGCAAGTCTTACAATAGAAACTACTATACATGCTCATTCTCAAGAGGGTGGTGGGGTTATTGCAGCAAGCCAGCTTTGACTCTTGGCTAAGCTATCCTACGGAACCCCACTAGTAAAATAGTTTTCGCACATGAGTCCACTACTCACCAACACAATACTCCACCGGGGATCCTCTGTCGTCATCCTACGAGAGGGCCATTTTCGGTACTCACACTTATCTTGAGTCTTTTAGTAGTAACCATTAACTTGTCTATGAACTGTATAGGCAACCAAGTAGTCCTTTACCGCGGACGCGGCTATTCGAATAGATCATGTTAACCCTGCAGGGGTATACTTCTTCATACACGCTTTCACCACTTACCGCCGTTTACACGACATGTACTCGGCAACCTTCAAGCGGAAGCCCGGCGAGGGTGTCGGCCATGGCCTACCTAAACACTTAAGTCTCTAGTCCAGGTTTATCGCCTATCCAGGTTCCATCCGCAAGGAGTCTAGCCGAGGTTTCCACATACGGCCCCGAACGATGTGAACAGGGTCCCGAGACACCAAACGGGCGCCCGGCATACCCGGCCACGGTGTATCTACCGCAACATAGCCCACCCCTAGGGTCAGCGCTACGCACAGCTACCAACACATAACCTACAAACAGCAGAAACTATTTGCAACTCCTGGACAGAGTACTAGTGTATTTAAGAAGCCGAGAGGGTCAATTAAGGATCCCAATGCATGGCAGTAGCTGAATCTTAAAATCACACATACAGATCTCAGTTCTTAGGGACGGCCTCAATGAAACAACCCACCATGTACTCCTACATGGCCTCTCATCGATACCTTTACCAAAACATGTTCCACACATCCCTCACATTACCGACATAATCATTTCACTCTGGCCCATCACCCAGATGAACCAGACCTGACACAACTCTAAGCATAGCAGGCATAGCAAGGTAGGAATCGCATACATGGCTCAATCAACTCCTACACATGCTAGTGGGTTTCATCTAGTTGCTGTGGCAATGAGAGGTCATGCAGAGGATAAGGGTTCAACTTCCGTAGCACACAGCAGTTTGAATCACGTTGTCTTAATGCAGTAAACAAGAGCAGAAGCGAGAACATGGGTTGTATCAGAATGATCAATGGGATGCTTGCTTGTTGTAGAGGTAGTAGGGTACTGTCCTTCAGACGGATACTCGGGGTTATCCTCGGACGCAGAACCTACCACGAAAATCACACCGGACATAATCAACACATGGAAATATGCAACAATATGATGCATGCTATGACATGGCAAGATGAAAGTGTCTTGGCCTAATGCAAGCTAAAACAGAAGGGGATGAACTCATTTGAATCAAAGATTCAAATATTAGCTCATTAAACATGGCCTTATTAGTGCATTACCTTATTCTGCTTAAACAACAAGGTTAACTTGTTTTGTCATGCATGAAACCATTACTGATGGATAGATTGAATTTTTATGATCATTTTTCATATATAAATCTTTGCATTGGGAGCTATGGTTGATTTTCTATGATTTTTAGAAGTTTTGACTATTTTCTGGAATTTCCTATTAAAGAATAATTCCAGTAATTGAATTAATGCGTCAGCATGACATAGGTGTGACGTCAGCAGTCAACTGGGTCGGCCAGGCCAAACCTGATTGGTGGGCCCTCTCTGTCAGTGACTCAGCTAATTAAAAGAGTTAAATTAACTCTAATTAACTATCAGTGGGGCCTGGGCCCACATGTTAGTGACTGAACTAATTAAATTTAGTTAAAACTAATCCTAAACTAGTTAGCAGGCCGGCCCCACCTGTCCTAGACTCAGGGGAGTCTACCTGGGCCCACACAGGGGTCAAACAGGGTCAACTCGCCAGCGGCTTGACACCGGTGACGACAAACACGGTGGAGGGGCTCGGGTTTGCGTCTCCGGCGACCCAAACGACGGCGGGGAGCAGCTACATGACGCGGGGAGCGAGCCGCGTCGTTTGGTGGAGAAAGTGGAGCTCAGGGAGGCCAAGAACAATGCCGGCGACGACCTTGGCGGTCGCCGGTGTTTGGGCGAGGATGAACCCGAAGATACAGGGCACAGCGAGGCGCGGGGAGTGGTGCGTTAGGCTCCTGCGTGTGCGTGGAAGACGAAGGCGTGCTCGGTGGCGTCCCAATGTGGCTATGGCCACGACGGCGACGTGCGGTGGTGGCGGCGAGCTTCGCCTTCGATGGCAGAGGGGGTTAGAAGGACGCGGACGAGCGCGGGGAGAGGGGGAAACGATGGCAGAGCTCACAACGGTTGCAGGGAAGCGAACGACGAGCTCGGGGAAGGGCTGGAGCGAGCGGGGCGGTGAAGGGGATCTCCGGTGGCCGGAGTAGAGGACGAGCTCGGTGCAGCGTCTCCGGGGCGAGCGAGCGCACGGGGCTCGGCCTACTTTATGTAGTCGACGACAGCGGAGCTTCCTGGCATGTCAGGGCAGCGAATGGACGGCGGTGGCTGCGGTGAAGCTTGTCGGCGGCGACGGTTGCGCTCGGCAGGTGGGTGGGGAGAGAGCCAGAGAGGGAGAGAGGCCACGGGGAGAGTGGGAAGAAAGAGAGGGAGACATGGGGGTCGGCGTCGCACTCGTGGAAGCCTCCAGGGCGTCGACGGAAGCAGGAGGTGGCTGGCGTGTGGCCGCGGGCGCCGGCCACGCGCTCCTCGTCCTCCTGGCGAATGGAGGGGCGACTGGCAAGCGCCAGTCGGCTGGGCCGAGCCAGGTGGGCTGATGGGCTGCGCCTGGTAAGTTTCTCTCTCTCTGCTTTTCTGATTTGTTTTCTTTTTCTATTTTTCTGTAACTGTTGGGCTTTATTAAAAATACCAGGGCATTACCATAAATCATAAAATTAATCATGGCCACTTCTTAGAATATATCCAACAGCAAACATTTTAGTTTATGATTATTTGAGCATTTAAAATATTTTATAGCATTTAAATGCCCAAATGCAAATACCATAATTATTAATCCAATGACCTTTGATGTCCTAGAAAAATGTGCACCATTTTTGTCAAAGGTTTTAACCCAAAACAAAAAGGGTGGGCTTTTTAGAAGGGCATTTCAGGTTCATTGGAAAAGATTTTAGTAAACCCTAGTTGTTCCAGGGGGGTGCTGGGGGTTCTGTCATCCCCATTTAAAATTTAAAAGGAATTTAAACATGATGCACACTCTAATGCTTGAACCAACTAGGGTGTGACAACTCACCCCAACTCAAAATAATCTCGTCCCGAGATTTAGGATTCTCCGAAAAGAAGGTGGGGTACTCGAGTCGAAGACGATCCTCCCTTTCCCAAGTGGCTTCTTTCTCGGAATGTTGTGACCATTGAACCTTGAGAAACTTGATATTATGACGTCGAGTGGTATGCTCGGCTTGATCAAGGATACGAACGGGGTATTCCCGATATGAGAGGTTATCTTGTAGATCAAGCGTTTCGTGGCCCACTCCACGGATAGGATCCGCGAAGCAACGCCTGAGTTGAGAAACGTGGAAGACATTGTGAACTCTGGAAAGATGCGAAGGTAGTTCCAATTGGTAGGCAACTTCTCCTCGTTTGGCAAGAATGTGGAAAGGTCCAATGTAACGAGGAGCCAATTTGCCTTTGATACCGAAATGATGGGTTCCTTTAACGGAGTAACCCGAAGGTAGGCCTTCTCGCCGACTTCATAAGTCATAGACTTACCTTTATGATCATATTGACTCTTTTGACGAGATTGGGCTGTTTTCAATTTCTCACGAATAACGAGAACCTGCTCTTCTGCTTCCTGAATCATATCCGGGCCAAAGAGTTGTCTTTCCCCGATTTCTGACCAGTTAAGAGGCGTTCGACATTTTCATCCATAGAGAACTTCGAAAGGAGCCTTGCCCAAGCTAGCTTGATAACTATTGTTGTAAGCAAACTCCGCGAATGGAAGGCATTTCTCCCAACCCATTCCGAATGAGATAACAGAGGCTCGGAGCATATCTTCCAGAATTTGATTGACACGTTCTACTTGACCGCTTGATTGAGGATGGAAAGCGGTGCTAAAAGAGAGAGGAGTTCCCATAGCATTTTGGAAACTTTCCCAAAATCGAGAGGTGAAGAGACTCCCACGGTCTGAGTTAATTTCCAATGGAACACCATGAAGAGACACTATTCGGGAGATGTATAAATCGGCTAGCTGGCTAGCGGTGATACTCTCATGAACAGGTGGAAAGTGGGCTACTTTGGAAAGACGGTCGATCACGACGATGATGGCATTATTCCCTCTCTTGGTCCTGGGAAACCCAATGATGAAATCCATACTGATTTTATCCCATTTCCACTCAGGAATAGCCAAAGGTTGAAGGGTGCCAGCAGGCTGTTGATGCTCTGCTTTAACACGACGACAAACATCGCAATTAGCAATGTATTGAGCGATTTGTCTTTTCATCCTAGTCCACCAAAACCTCTGGCGTAGGTCTTGATACATTTTAGTACTACCGGGATGAATGGTGAGAGGGGATTCATGAGCTTCCTTAAGGATCAACTGGCGTAGATGTTGTTTCTTGGGAACCACCAAACGGTTCTCGAAGAAGACAGCACCTCGCTCATCCATGGAAAAACATTTAGCAACTCCGCTAGCGATGTTTTCCTTAATTCAGGATATGCCCTTATCATACCGCTGGGCGGTTATGATCTGATCCATAAGATTAGGCTTCATCACCAGGGTGGATAGGAATCCTCGAGGAACAATGTGAAGATTAAGCTTACGAAATTCCTCATGGAGAAGTGGTTGACTTTGTTGTAACATCAGGTTGTTACAATAGGACTTATGACTTAGTGCATCAGCCATGACATTGGCTTTGCCCGGGGTGTAAGTTATTCCTAAGTCGTAATCTGAGATCAACTCGACCCAACGTCTTTGCCTGAGATTCAAATTTGGTTGGGTGAAGATATATTTCAAACTTTTGTGATCGGTGAAGATCTTGCAACGATTACCGACGAGGTAATGTCGCCAAGTTTTAAGTGCATGGACTACAACTGCAAGCTCCAGATCATGTGTGGGATAGTTCTCCTCATGTGGGTGTAATTGCCGTGAAGCATAGGCAATTACCTGATGATCCTGCATGAGTATGCAACCTAGTCCTTGTCGCGAGGCGTCGCAATAGATAATAAAGTCCTTGGAGAAATCTGGTGGTACTAGTACGGGAGCAGATGTTAGGCGTCTTTTCAGTTCCTGAAAGCTGAACTCGCACTGTGGAGTCCACTCGAACTTTTTATCTTTCTTGAGGAGTTCAGTTAGAGGTTTAGCAACCTTGGAGAAATTCTCGACGAAGCGGCGGCAATAGCTCGCTAAGCCAAGGAAGCTCCGAACTTGCTTGACCGTCTCAGGTGGAGTCCAATCAAGGACGGCTTGAACTCGCTCGGGATTGACAGCAATACCCTTGCCAGAGATTACATGGCCTAGATAGGTCACTTCTGGCAACCAAAATTCACACTTGGAGAATTTAGCATAAAGGCGATGCTCTCGAAGTTTCATCAATACCAGCTTTAGATGTTCGGCATGTTCCTCTTCATTCTTGGAGTAGATGAGTATATAATCGAGGTATACTACGACGAATTTATCCAAGTACTCCATGAAGACCGAGTTCATTAACCGAGAGAAGGTAGCTGGGGCATTGGTTAAACCGAAGGACATAACGGTGTACTCGTATTGGCCATAACGAGTAACAAAGGCCGTTTTGGGAATGTCCCCGTTTCTGATTTTGATTTGATGGTAGCCCAACCTCAAATCCATCTTGGAAAAGACTGAGGATCCAGCGAGCTGATCATACAGATCGTTGATCCTGGGAAGCGGATACTTGTTCTTGATAGTGACCAAATTGACAGGTCGGTAATCTACAAACATTCGATCTGTTCCATCCTTCTTCTTGACGAAGAGGACGGGGCAAGCCCAAGGAGAGGAACTAGGACAGATGAAACCCTTTTTCAAGGACTCATTGAGTTGGTTCTTAAGCTCGGCTAGTTCTAAGGGTGCCATCTTGTAGGGTCTTCTAGAAATTGGAACGGTTCCTGGAATGAGGTCTATCACAAACTTGACATCCCTGTCAGGTGGAACACCTGGCAGTTCTTCGGGAAAGACATCCGGAAAGTCTCGGACTACTGGAACATCCTCAAGCTCTGGAAGGGGGTTGGCATTTAGGGAGTAAAGCTGGCGCTTGGCCACTCGAGTTAAGACATTGACTGTCTTGCCTGATGGGTGAGTAAGTTGAACGGTTCTAGTGGCACAATCAATCTTAGCATAATGAGATGACATCCAGTCCATACCCAAGATGATGTTTATGTCCGAGGACTTGAGAGCTATTAAGGATGCAAGGAAGACAAGTCTATCGACAAGAATTTCGTTCCCATGGCTTACTCTAGAAGTTTGCCATCTAGAGCCAGGGGTTTGAATTTCCATGGTAGAGGGCATGGCACAGAATGTCGTGTTATGCAATCGAGCATAGTTCTCGGATATGAATGAATGAGATGCTCCAGTATCGAAAAGAATAGATGCCAGATGGCAGTTAACAAGGAGCGTACCAAGGACGACGTTAGGATCCTCATGAGCCTCCTCGGCTGAAACATAGTTGACATGGCCGCGGGCAGTAGTGACCGGCTTAGCGTAGAATGTCTTTCCTGCTGGCTTACCACGGCCAACAGACTTTCCAGTCCGATTGGGGTTGTTGTTCTGAGGACACTCTCAGCTATAGTGAAACGGCTCTCCACACTTGAAACAAGTCACAACATTGGGGCGTGGAGCAGCATTAGCAGCGGGGCCACCATAGGGCTTGGGCGGTGCAAACTGCTGGTTGGGATGAGGCGCCTCAAAGGATGGCCTCGGGATGAACCTGGGTGGCAGTGTCGTGCTTGCGATCCACACCCAGCGCTTCTGAGCTCCAAAGCCGGATGAAGAGCCAAAATCATGGGAGTGCTTGCGTGAAGCGTCATAATCAGTCTGGCCTGTCTCAGCGCTGATGGCTTTATTGACCAACTTCTGAAAGGATGTGCACTCGTACAGGCGAAGATCGCGGCGAAGCTCAGGGCTGAGTCCCTTGCGGAACCTTGCCTGCTTCTTAGCATTAGTAGATACCTCTTCAGGGGCATAACGTGCCGGATTCCCAAATTCACGACTATATACATCCACAATCAGTCTTCCTTGGGTGAAATTGCAGAACTCCTCCCTCTTGCGATCTATGAGACCTTCCAGAATGTGATGCTCATGGAAAGCCTCACTGAATTCAGCCAAAGTAGTGATTTGGCCGACCGGGCGCATAGCTTCAAAATTTTCCCAGCAGAGGCTAGCAGGGCCTTCGAGATGGTAGGCAGCGTAAGTAACCTTGTCGGCTATGGCTACGTTGGCAGAACGTAGCTTGTGGGTGATGCTGCGAAGCCAGTCATCCGCGTCGAGGGGCTTGACAGAATGGTTAAACTTTGGTGGGTACAGCTTGATAAAGTCATTGATTGACACCAAGTCATTTCGCTGATGGCGCGCAGTGTTGTGCTCAATCTGCTCTAGCAGGCGGTTAGTCCCACGCTTGTTTCTTTCCGCCTCCAGCATTACTTCGGCCAGAGAAGGCGGGTGAGGCAGATTTTCACCCCTAGCTGCACTGGCTTCCCCCTACTCCGGGGCAGTAGGGTTGCTGCGGGTGTTGACCATCCTAGGGAAAAAAACAAGACAACGGTTTAGATAAGGATGGCTCAAACTTAGCAAGGAAGTGCAGAATGTAATGGATAACACGGAATGCAGAGATGTTCATCCGTATGTCATGGTAATATAAAACTGCCATATATATACCAACGGTCATACACATCATACATAGTTTAGTACAAGCCCAGGCTACAGTACAACTATGATGAAAGATGTTACATCTCATCGGAGGCATTCCAAGCTCCTATACATTATTTGTCTACACCTTCGGAATTGATTACACACAAAGTCATATTCCACAAGTCATGCAGGACAGTGAAGATACAACTATTACAATACTGGTGGTACTACTACTAACTCAGACAGCTCCGTACTAGTCCTCATAGAAGTCACCTCCATAGCCTGGAAGTTCAACGTGATCATCCGGGAACAGACGGTCCTGAGGAGCTTGTGGACCAAAGGGGCTAGGATGAGGTCTTGGACCAACAAACGGTGGCCTGCGGGGACCACGGGGTCGGGTGATGCCTCCCACATCACGCCAATCCACCATGTCTGGCAGAGCAGATCTCACGGGATACAGATCCCTTGTATCCATACATCCAGCTTGCACTGCAGGTGCAAACCGAGTCAATGTGGCCCAATGATCAGCACGGGTATTGAAAAGCTCCAGCCTCAAGGCCCGATTCTCTCGGTCCTTATCTCGAGCATCTCGGCAGTGGTACGAGTTAATGAGTCCTCCTGAGTGGAGTCAGCATAGATAGCCTGAAGATACCCATGCGCTCCCGGAAGTGAAGCTGGCATGTAATGAAAGTCGGTGTTCCGAAGCAGGCCAGTCCAGACTCGCATGATGGTCATCATGGAATAGGCAGCATCCTGCACAGCCATCTCAACAGTAACCCCAAGTCCATAAGAACAATGAAGGGGCTCGGTAGATCCAGGATAAGAAGGAAATATCCTGACGGTGCAGAAATACTGGCTTTGATTAAAGTCTCGGAACTGCTCTTCGACAGTGTATTCGGGATACCAACGGTAACCCGTCTCGATCATTACCCGGACTAACATAGTAGTATGACCGGGCACATCGGGGCACCGGGTCAGGTGAACCACTTGGTTTTGAACACGGTTGGCCATCTGAAAGCACAACCATAATGCAAAGACATTAGAATTTCTAGGGAAAATTGGATAGCATAACAGCTGTAAATGCTCATAAAAAGATTTGAGACATCCACAATAGTTCGCAATACCACTCAACAACATCATATCAAGGTTCTGATTCAATTAGCAACATACTAAAAATAGTAGAAACTGTACTGAGGCTTGTAACAACAATCCTAGAAGCTACTACGGATTAGTAACACATGAACCAGATAGAAGGAGAGAGCCTAGTCCATAACCCACGTTGAATGAGAAGAGAATGACTCAGATCAGAGGACATAAGGTAAAGGAGTAAAAGAGCTTACGTTCCCTTCCACAATCAATTCCCCTACATATAACTAAAGCATTTCTAGACTTGACATCGACCAGTTTGGCTCAACGAACCTACAGGCAGTCTGGCTCTGATGCCAACGCTGTCAGGACCCCGATTCCAAGCCACATCGATCTAGCCGGTAACACCTCATATCACTTTGCGGCCTCACGCACGGTATCCCACGGGTGTCGCCTTACCATGGCCCGGGACCGTTTGCGCCTTTTGGCTCACGTATATGATAGTGTCGCTAGCATCCATATGACAGAGAACCCGGGCCGACATGGCTAGTCGTGAACCCAAAGCGGCACAGACCTATGGAGACAGGCATACATGAATCACATCGAGCATGTCCGTCATTAGTGAGTGATTCCGGGCTGTAGCACTGGGCTAACAGGACTCCGGGGACCCCGAGCTGTAGGAGGCTAGGCAGGACTCCGGATGTCACCGCGTGACATTTCCCCGAAGGGGTAGACATAGGAACGAAGTGAAACACATGCCGGCCAGTCAAGTGTCCTGAACAGTAGTGCTGGGCTAGCAGGACTCCGGTGAACCGGGCTGTAGCGGACTACTATGGCTCGAGGAACACCTGACTACATTTCCCCAAAAGAAAGGCTGCCAAGGATAAACAACTAGATTGTCGGATCCCACTCATACCAAGCATTTCAATCATACACACAATATGCCAGATATGAGTACATACAACATGGCATCACAACAAAACTCTACAACTCAAGTACTTTATTTAAAGGCTCGAGAGAGCCATACATAATATGTTCATACAGATAGGGGTCACTTGACCCGACACTCAAGTCATACAATCATACAAGCACAAGCGGAAGTAATTGGTCTGAGTACAGACACTAGAAAGAAAGAAGGCTTCCGAAGCCTGTCTATCTACATAGGGCCCTCCATGGCCAGGATCACCACCTGGGTGGCTAGTCACTCGTGAATGTCAAGGTCGACGTAGAACCCATCGGAGGGGGCGGTGTTGTCGTCTGAAAACAGTAATTAAGCAAACATGAGTACAAAGGTACTCAGCAAGTCTTACAACAGAAACTACTATACATGCTCATTCTCAAGAAGGTGGTGGGGTTATTGCAGCAAGCCAGCTTTGACTCTTGGCTAAGCTATCCTACAGAACCCCACTAGTAAAATAGTTTTCGCACACGAGTCCACTACTCACCAACACAATACTCCACCGGGGATCCTCTCTCGTCATCCTACAAGAGGGCCATTTTCGGTACTCACGCTTATCTTGAGTCTTTTAGTAGTAACCATTAACTTGTCTATGAACTGTATAGGCAACCAAGTAGTCCTTTACCGCGGACGCGACTATTCGAATTGATCATGTTAACCCTGCAGGGGTATACTTCTTCATACACGCTTTCACCACTTACCGCCGTTTACACGACATGTACTCGGCAACCTTCAAGCGGAAGCCCAGCGAGGGTGTCGGCCACGGCCTACCTAAACACTTAAGTCTCTAGTCCAGGTTTATCGCCTATCCAGGTTCCATCCGCAGGGAGTCCGGCCGAGGTTTCCACATATGGCCCCGAACGATGTGAACAGGGTCCTGAGACGCCAAACAGGCGCCCGGCATACCCGGCCACGGTGTATCTACCGCAACATAGCCCACCCCTAGGGTCAGCGCTACGCACGGCTGCCAACACATAACCTACAAACACCAGAAAGTATTTGCAACTCCTGGACAAAGTACTAGGGTATTTAAGAAGCCAAGAGGGTCAATTAAGGATCCCAATGCATGGTAGTAGCTGAATCTTAAAATCACACATACAGATCTCAGTTCTTAGGGACGGCCTTAATGAAACAACCCACCATGTACTCCTACATGGCCACTCATCGATACCTTTACAAAAACATGTTCCACACATCCCTCACATTACCGACATAATCATTTCACTCTAGCCATCACCTAGATGAACCAGACCTGACACAACTCTAAGCATAGCAGGCATAGCAAGGTAGGAATCACATACATGGCTCAATCAACTCCTACACATGCTAGTGGGTTTCATCTAGTTACTGTGGCAATGACAAGTCATGCAGAGGATAAGGGTTCAACTACCATAGCACACAGCAGTTTGAATCGCGTTGTCTTAATGAAGTAAACAAGAGCAGAAGCGAGAACATGGGTTGTATTGGAATGATCAATGGGTTGCTTGCCTGTTGTAGAGGTAGTAGACTACTGCCCTTCAGACAGATACTCGGGGTTATCCTCGGAGGCAGAACCTACCACGAAAATCACACCGAACTTAATCAACACATGGCAATATGCAACAATATGATGCATGCTATGACATGGCAAGATGAAAGTGTCTTGGCCTAATGCAAGCTAAAACAGAAGGGGGTGAACTCATTTGAATCAAAGATTCAAATATTAGCTCATTAAACATGGCCTTATTAGTGCATTACCTTACTCTGCTTAAACAGCAAGGTTAACTTGTTTTGTCATGCATGAAACCATTACAGATGGATAGATTGAATTTTTCTGATCATTTTTCATATATAAATCTTTCAATTGGGAGCTATGGTTGATTTTCTATGATTTTTAAAAGTTTTGACTATTTTCTGGAATTTCCTATTAAAGAATAATTCCAGTAATTGAATTAATGCGTCAGCATGACATAGGTGTGACGTCGGTAGTCAACTGGGTCGGCCAGGTCAAACCTGACTGGTGGGCCCTCTCTGTTAGTGACTCAGCTAATTAACAGAGTTAAATTAACTCTAATTAACTATCAGTGGGGCCTGGGCCCACATGTTAGTGACTGAACTAATTAAATTTAGTTAAAACTAGTTAGCAGGCCGGCCCCACCTGTCATAGACTCAGGGGGGTCTACCTGGGCCCACACAGGGGTCAAACAGGGTCAACTCGCCGGCGGCTTGACACCGGCGACGACAGACGCGGCGGAGGGGCTCGGGTTTGCGTCTCCGGCGACCAAAACGATGGCGGGGAGCAGCTACGTGACACGGGGAGCAAGCCGCGTCGTTTGGTGGAGAAAGTGGAGCTCGGGGAGGCCGGGAACGACGCCGGCGACGATCTTGGCAGTCGCCGGAGTTCGGGCAAGGATGAACCTGAAGCTACAGGGCACGGCGAGGCGCGGGGAGTGGTGCATTAGGCTCCTAGGAGTGCGTGGAAGACGAATGCGTGCTCAGTGGCGTCCCAACATGGCTATGGCCACGACGGTGACGTGCGGTGGCGGCGGCGAGCTTCGGCTTCGATGGCGGAGGGGGTTAGAGGACGCGGACGATGGAGGAGCTCACAGCGGTTGCGGGGAAGCGAACGGCGAGCTCGGGGAAGGGCTGGAGCGAGCGGGGCGGCGAAGGGGATCTCCGGTGGCCGGAGTTGAGGACGAGCTCGCTGCAGCGTCTCCGGGGCGAGCGAGCGCACGGGGCTCGGCCTACTTGATGTAGTTGACGACGGCGGAGCTTCCTGGCATGTCGGGGCAGCGAATGGACGGCGGTGGCTGCGGTGAAGCTTGTCAGTGGCGACGGCTGCGCTCGGCAGGAGGGTGGGGAGAGAGCCAGAGAGGGAGAGAGGCCATGGGGAGAGTGGGAAGAAATAGAGGGAGATGTGGGGGTCGGCGTGGCACTCGTTGATGCCTCCAGGGCGTCGGCGGAAGCAGGAGGTGGCCGACGTGTGGCCGCGGGCGCCGGCCATGCGCTCCTCGTCCTCCTGGCGAGAGGAGGGGGACGACTGGCAAGCGCCAGTCGGCTGGGCCAAGCCAGGTGGGCTGGTGGGCTGCGCCTGGTAAGTTTCTCTCTCTCTGCTTTTCTGATTTGTTTTCTTTTTCTATTTTTCTGCAACTGTTGGGCTTTATTAAAAATACCAGGGCATTACCATAAATCATAAAATTAATCATGGCTACTTCTTAGAATATATCCAACAGCAAACATTTTAGTTTATGATTATTTGAGCATTTAAAATATTTTATAGCATTTAAATACCCAAATGCAAATACCATAGGGGTTAATCCAATGACCTTTGATGTCCTAGAAAAATGTGCAGCATTTTTTTCAAAGGTTTTAACCCAAAACAAAAAGGGTGGGATTTATAGAAGGGCATTTTAGGTTCATTAGAAAACTTTTTAGTAAACCCTAGTTGTTCCAGGGGGGTGATGGGGGTTCTGTCATCCCCATTTCAAATTTAAAAGGAATTTAAACATGATGCACACTCTAATGCTTGAACTAACTAGGGTGTGACAATTGGGTTGGTCGCTGAAGCAGTTGAGGCAGAGGTGGCTATCGGAGGTGTGGAGGAAGATCTGAGGAATCTGTAGACGGTGTCTGGGGCACTGCTCTGTTGCAATGGATCGTTCTATCGTTGGAGCAGCTCCGGTGAGCCGTAAGACGTCAAGGCTGAAGCAGCACAAGACAGACATCGTCAATCTCAAGTGGGTTTCTAGTAGCATTTCCAATAGATGATGTAAAATGGATGTAAAATTAGCATCACCAAAAACCACCTGACTATAATAGATGAGGCGAAAACTGTTGACTCTGAACTTAACTGTTGAAACTGAAATTTACTATGGAATCTGAATGCTACGATCGAAACTGAACGCAATGGTAGCAGAGAGGCACTTGACATGTAGTTTAGGGAGGGCCTGCAGTTCATCTTCAACCTGCACCCACCTGAGCCGCCAGCCACCACCGGCCGAACCGCCGGCCCCAGCGCCGCCTCGCCGCCCTGAAACAACTCGCCACCGCCGCCCCGGCCAGCCCTCTAGGCCCGCGCCCCCACCCCGAACCCTAAGATAGATAGTGGGGTACCTCTCCGGCGAGCCCCCGTCCCCGCTGCGGGTGGTTCTTCCTTAACTCCGTCGAGCCCCCCCAACCCCTGAAAATCGACTGACCCAAAAGTCGATTCAGTCGACTGAATTGTGGCTTAATCGGAGCAGAGCAGCAGCACGAGCGAGGGGAAGAGTAGCAGCAGCAGCTGGGCGAGCGAGCGATCGAGCGAGAGCTGGAGTAGCAGCAGCATATCTGGCCGGTATGGACGCCGCCACCGAAGGGGCCTCGCGCTGGGGGAGAGCCGCCGTGGAGATGTCGCCCGCGGCGCCGGCTTCAAGGTAGCCACTCCATGGGGGTGCGGGATGGAGCACCGTCGGCACCGGGAGGTCGAGTTAAGGAGAAGGTGCAATGCGATAAGTGTACAACCTCTTTGGTGGTGCCGAGTAGGCCTCGGCTTCGTCCGAGGAGTCGGTGAGGATGCTGCGGTTCCAGTGGAGCAGGTTAAGGCGGCGCTGTGGGGATGGAGCAGCCGCGATAAACGAGGCGATCGTCAGAGCAGCTCCTTGGAGGTGGAGGGAAGGGCGGCTGAACCGGCGGGATGGCGAGATGGATGATGGATCCTCATCCGGGGAGGTGGACGAGGGACGTCGAGCTGTTGCGGTGGACGATGTCGTCGGGGAAGAGGCTCCGGCTGGGCAGCGGTGACGTGGCGAACGGAGGAGGGTGGGGTTTTGCAGCTGGAGCGGAGAGGTTATGGCGGCCTGGGATTTCGAATGGCGAAAAGGGGGTGATGGGAGGGGGTGAAGCATGACTTAGGAACGCGCTTGTCCAAAATGTAGTGTGTGTTACAAAAGTACCCCCCACCGATTTGAACTAGCGGCGCTTTCGGCTCAGGGTTAGAAGGGGGATTTCGTGTGTCGGGATTTGGCAGCTGGAGGGAGTTTTCGCGTGCGTTGTAATTTCGGGATAGCAAGGCGCGGGTTGTGAAGGCGCCAGTTTTGGTAGCACGATATCTGAATTTTCGGGATATAACAAGACGCGGGTTGAATTTCAGGGACAAGCCTAATGTGTCGTAATATTGTACTTGTACGTACCAAATCAATTCGCACCTCCCTCAACCAAAAAGAAAATGAAAAAAATAAAACTATTCACACCACGCAAAGAGAGAGTCTTGCCCCGTTTTACTATACAAATGCTATTCAAAGCTACTCCCTCCTTCCATCTATATAGGGCCTAATGCGTTTTTTGTTGCTAACTTTGTCCAAATATTAGAGCAATGATATATGACATGCAACTTACACAAAGCACACCGTTAAATTCATCTGTGAAAGGTTCTTTCAATGATATAATTTTCACATTGTGCATGTCATGTACTATTAATCTTGTCAATAGTTAAAGGCGGTCTTAAAAATCTCATTACGCCCTATGTAGATGGAAGGAGGGAGTATGAATCCATGTTATGTCCGGTTAAATTTTTTCGCTTGCTATATAATGCATGTAACCTACTCATACCAACATTTTAGTGCATTCCAAATGTCTATACTACCGCTGCAATTCAAACTAAATTGGAATTCGTTTCTCTATTTCAATAAGAATCTACAATAATGATTGTTGCCAACTTCAACCATCAAAGTTTCCTTGCTATCCGCCAGATATAAATCAGACGGCCTATAATGCAGGATGGCAGCCACACCATCATCAACAACTCCATTTTTTATAAGAGTAGAGATAAAATATATTAAATGTAGTATACCATGTTCATAACCACACCATGTTTATCACCGTTATATATATTCACTCATCCGTCGGTTTTAACACTATGATAAATTCGTCAAATATCCGAATTCACTTTTTATAATGAAGTATATATGATCTCTATTCGTCTTTTACACCCACACAACCCTCTTATCTTTGTAGCTAGCGCTAACTTTCTCTTGTGCATGCACACGCCTGCATCCCTCTCACCCTCCCTCAGCATTCTCTAGCTCCATCGCGCAAATTTGTGTTTTCACTTTAGGTCGTTCACCCACGGTGTGTGTAGGCCCCCCAGCTCCTTCTTTACGGCACACATCGATCGATATGCCTCTCTAGCCAGGTGTGCCTAGCACAAACACAAGCTTCCCCTCTTCTCTTGTCACCGTCCATGCCTCACTCCCACCAATCTTTTCATCGTTCTCGTACTCGTGCACTCCTCCCCCTGATATAGTATGCCTCTCGTACAACCTCATACATGCATCCCTCTCTCTCTATCCTTCTCCTCATGCCTCATTTGCTTCTAACACACACATGCATGTATACCGATCGATCTCCCAACATATACCTAGATCGACTTTAACTACCCCCCCATCGATCGACGTACCTCACAGGTTATGTCTCTCCTTTCTCTTACAAAGGGCGATTGATCTTCCTATGTAGTTATGTCTGCTTACCACAGCCACATCGTCCCCCTCATCATTCGTGCATGCCTCCTAACCCGTCTCTCACACGCACGTGCACAGACAACAAGCAGCCATCTCCTCTCTTATTGATATTGCGGGCGTGCCCTCCGTTTGTCTAGCAAGCCTATCCCACCATTAGTTAGAAGCAACTCCACTACCACCCCCTCCGACACTCTAGCTCTGTCTCTCTCCCAACCTTATTCATCTCCTGCACATATGCATGGATTCCGATCGATCTCCCTTAATACATGAGGCAGATCGATCTCCTTAATACATGAGGTAGGCCTCTCTCCTCCTCCACACATATACGAGCCATTGTACCTCTATAGTTAATTGGGCCTCCCTCTTCCCCCACCACACACCGATAGTCGAGCGCTGCAGGTAGGTATCCATGCCACAGAGACAAACTCAACATGTCCCATCTCACATTCCAATAGGCCAGCCACTCTATATCTTTGACATGGGCACACACAAATTCGATGGCACTCTTTATCGATCGCGCGCGCGCGCACACACACACACACACATCATCATCCCTCTCTTCAATTCTATAGACACCTCAAGCCGATGATACCTCCACTCTCTTCTCGTGGATTGCCCCCTCTATATATATGTTATATCCAGGACTCTATTTCACACACATTGCATATGTTAAATTTTTTGATTGACCCCCCCCCCCCCACAAAAAACTCTCAAGAACCCACACACTATATCTCTCTAGGTTTGTATCTCTCTCACATAACCCCACGTAGGTGGTGTACGTATACAAGAAGAGAATAGGTGCACCGTGTTGGGGAACGTAGTAATTTCAAAAAATTTCCTACGCACACGCAAGATCATGGTGATGCACAGCAACGAGAGGAGAGTATGATCTATGTACCCTTGTAGATCGCAACGGAAGCGTTGACACAACATAGAGGAAGTAGTCGTATGTCTTCTTCCTAATCCGACCGATCCAAGCACCGTTACTCCGGCACCTCCGAGTTCTAAGCACACGTACAGCTCGATGACGATCCCCGGGCTCCGATCCAGCAAAGCTTCGGGGAGGAGTTCCGTCAGCACGATGGTGTGATGACGATCTTGATGTTCTACCGACGCAGGGCTTCGCCTAAGCACTACAACGATATGATCAACGTGGAATATGGTGGCAGGGGGCACCGCACACGGCTAAGGAACGGTCTCAATGATCAACTTGTGTGTCTAGAGGTGCCCCTACCTCCGTATATAAAGGAGCCAAGGGGGAGGGGGCTGTCGGCCAGGAGGAGGGCGCAGGAGGAGTCCTACTCCTACCGGGAGTAGGACTCCCCCCCCAATCCTAGTTGGACTAGGATTCCTCAAGGGGGAAAGAGAGAGGGGGGGGGGCGGCCACCTCTCCTAGTCCTAATAGGACTAGGGGAGGCGCGCGGCCACCTTGGGCTGCCCCTTTCTCCTTTCCACTAAAGCCCATTAAGGCCCATATGGCTCCCGGGGGGTTCCGGTAACCTCCCGGTACTCCGGTAAAATCCCGATTTCACCCGGAACACTTCCGATATCCAAATATAGGCTTCCAATATATCAATCTTTATGTCTCGACCATTTCAAGACTCCTCGTCATGTCCGTGATCACATCCGGGACTCTGAACTAACTTCGGTACATCAAAATGCATAAACTCATAATAACTGTCATCGTAACGTTAAGCATGCGGACCCTACGATTCGAGAACAATGTAGACATGACTGAGACACATCTCCGGTCAATAACCAATAGCGGGACCTGGATGCCCATATTGGCCCCTACATAATCTACGAAGATCTTTATCGGTCAGACCGCATAACAACATATGTTGTTCCCTTTGTCATCGGTATGTTACTTGCCCGAGATTCGATCGTCGGTATCCAATACCTACTTCAATCTCGTTACCGGCAAGTCTCTTTACTCGTTCCGTAATACATCATCTCGCAACTAACTCATTAGTCGCAATGCTTGCAAGGCTTATGTGATGTGCATTACCGAGAGGGCCCAGAGATACCTCTCCGACAATCGGAGTGACAAATCCTAATCTCGAAATACGCCAACCCAACATCTACCTTTGGAGACACCTGTAGAGCTCCTTTATAATCACCCAGTTACGTTGTGACGTTTGGTAGCACACAAAGTGTTCCTCTGGTAAATGGGAGTTGCATAATCTCATAGTCATAGGAACATGTATAAGTCATGAAGAAAGCAATAGCAACATACTAAACGATCGGGTGCTAAGCTAATGAAATGGGTCATGTCAATCAGATCATTCAACTAATGATGTGACCTCGTTAATCAAATAAGAACACCTTGTTCATGGTTAGGAAACATAACCATCTTTGATTAACGAGCTAGTCAAGTAGAGGCATACTAGTGACACAAAGTTTGTCTATGTATTCACACATGTATTATGTTTCCGGTTAATACAAATCTAGCATGAATAATAAACTTTTATCATGATATAAGGAAATAAATAATAACTTTATTATTGCCTCTAGGGCATATTTCCTTCACACCGTGCACGTACTCACGCTTCGTGCCCAGCCACACCCGAGCGGGTACACGGTGGAGCTCATTTCTTTACGAAATGGCAGCCCGCGTGCTAATTTGAACGCCTGTAGTGGTTGTTTACCTAGGGAGGTCGTGTACCACGCGTGCACGAAACAAAGTTCAACTTGACGCGTTGCCGCTTTATTTTTAAATAAAGTTATAGCACTCAATGGAACATAAACAGAATATAAAACGATTTTTATGGAGGAAAAGGTAGTCCGCTCTTCAGAGTATCTCACACAAGGCTCCGGTGGCCTCTCTCTCTCACCGTTGGTCACTGATCCGGCCACATCCCGTCCGCCGGGGGAAAGGGAGTGCGGTGGCCTCTCTCTCTCACCGTTGGTCACTGATTCGGACGCATCCCGTCCGCTGTGGGAAAGGGAGTGCGGTGGCCTCTCTCTCTCTCTCTCACCGTTGGTAACTGATTCGGCCGCATCCCGTCAACCGGGGCAAAGGAAGGAAGTGCATCGTTTCTCTGCTCGACGGTACCGAGGCAGCACGTCCCGATCTGCGGTACACGCCGTTCTCTCTAACCAAGCTCCGGCGCGGCAGGGCCTACGCCACCTGCTCGTAGATTCCACCCGCCACCGCTCACCTAGTTACATCCCGACGACCTCTAGGTATCCCCTCCGGCATTGCTCCACTGCCCGTTTTCCCACGTCGCTGCATGTGGATCTTCCATAGTTCTTTGCCCAAAACATAGCTCGTCTGGCATACTTTCCATATTGCATTGTCATCCTCACACCATTTTAGACAAACACAACCTTGTTGTTTTCTTCCCTTAGGACAAGGAATATGCTTCTTTTTTTTCGTCGCATGTGTCATCAACTGTTATTGGCCAGTAATTGTTTCCTTTCTACCTCTTTTTTGTAAACAGGGCTATCCATTTCACCTCATTGCTATTGCGACCTTTTGGTGAACTACACAAATCACTTTTTTCTTAAGAGTGTTTTGTGCAGTTGCACTAAAATGTCACACGGGCAACGTCTCTACATTTCAGTGCGACTGCACAAAGGGAGATTGGTATTGCTCTATCCTCCTCATCCAACTCCGAGCCTAATCTTCTACAACTAGTTAGTCTTAAGAGAGACCGCAAAGGTGACTGGCTTCTATTTGTGTGTTTATTGTTTCATCAGCAGTCCTCTATTATCATAATCACACTTGATATCTTTGGAACAGGGACGCTCAGCTCTATTTTAGTGGAACTGCACAAAATGATCGGAATGTTGCATGCTCCAAACAGCTACGTTTTTCCCAACATGCCTTGTTGATTTAGACAAAGCTGGGGGGACGTTACTGCCAATGAAAGCATGGACCAATTTTAATTTAACACCTTCTCACAACTTTGTCTTCAGTTGTGATGTAATTATTAGCTCTGATATGCTAATAATTGACATGCATTAGCAAGGAAGTTATTTTTTTATTGTTTCTGAAAGAGCATCGATGGCAAGACACACGAAACAAAAGCTAAAAACTCACACCATTGTACAATTTCATGTCGCTCGAAAATTATTTGTATAGTACGTCAATTATGTAAACAAATGATGGAAGCTTGATAGCATTGCCAGAAGCCTCTTCATCATCCGGGCCATGTGCCATGCACGAAATCATACTCCTTCGTTCCTAAATATTTGTCTTTTTACAAATTTCAAACGGGCATATTTTAGAGTGTAGATTCACTCATTTTGCTTCGTATGTGTACTCCCTCCGTTCCTAAATATTCTATTTGTCTTAACAGAGATTTCAACATATTTTAGAAAGAAAAATACTCCGGAGTATATTTAAGAACCGAGGGGGTAGTGCACAACCGCATGGGAGACTCAGCCCGGTCGTCGCGCCGCATTAATATTGAGTAATGAGCAGTCAAATCATAAGCCCCACCTTTCCCACTGTAAGTTGCTCTGAAGAAGCAACCTTCAATACGCTCTTCTTTGAATCCGCTCATACTACTCCATCCGTCACTGTTTATACATCGCGCTTCAGAAAAAAGAAAAAAAATCTGTGGGACCAAGGCGACTAGCGATCGGCCTGAAAAATAGCATTGGTAGTTATAGCACGGCGTCTATTACAAGAGGGAATAATGCGTACACACATGCATGCAGTGCTTCCACCCCGGGTACACACATGCATGCACTCCGTAGTAGTACAGTACATGGAGAGAAAATTGTGGACTTGATTGCGGTGACCACGCCCTAATTAATTGAGCATTAAACCAAATGCGTCTAAAGTCTCTCTGGTGGTGGAAATGCATTGAGAGAAATGCGTCATAATGAAGTGCGCCCTGTAAACTATGACGAAGGGTGGAGTAGTATGAAGGTGCAAAACCAAGTACGCGTACTAGTACTGCGCTTGGCTCTTCGCCCCTTCGTGAAGTCGAAAAATGATGGTACTCCGCATGTTGGGTACTACAGTGTATGCCTCTGACAATCTGACACCGAATGGACTGATGCATGTCCACCGAGGGTAGGTTGCATTAGTCAAAAGGCGTAAGCGAGCTTCACCTTGTCCTGCAAGCTTCTCCTCGTCCTGCGAGTTGATGGGACACACCGAAAAGTAGTGCTAGTCCATACTCCCTCCTTTCTGGTTAATATGGCTTAATCTTTTTTGCGGGTAAATGAGAGAGCTTTATTCATATATAAGCATTCTTAGGACGATCATCCAAGACACTGGTCACTAGGAAGCCAAAAAAAGAAGTAGGAAGCGAGGTGTTTCATCAAGCCAGCTCTCGGCCACATTCAAAGTGCAGCAAGCACGGTTCACATGAAGATGCACCGCAAGGTTTGCTGACCAGTTTACATGTTGCATCACAAAAAAAGAGGAAATATTACTGAGCACTACTATTTGTAACAGAATATGAGCCAGAATTAAGCGAGAATTGTGGCGAGTGTTCCATGCAATCAACTTCCATTATCACATGCGAGAACCCTCGAAGAGAACCAAATGTGTTGAAGATTACTTTATCACATTTTAAAATTATAATAAGAGTGCAGACGCTCCTCCATCCGGTTCCTAGTAGTATAGTGTAGTATGCTTCTGGCAATCTGACACCAAATTAACTGTTGCACGTCCACTGCCTGAGCGAGGGAGAGCTTGCATTAGTCAAAAGTTGCTCCTTGTCCTACGAGCCACCGCGCGCAAGCTTCTCCTGTCCTGCAACCTTCTCCTCGTTCGGCAAGTTGACGGGACACAACAAAGTAATGCTAGTCCATGTTGCCTCCTCTCCGGTTAACATGGCTTAATTTCAAACGAGATAAATACACTGTCTGTCACTGTATATTTGTAAAAATACGGTTAGTGGACTTCATAATACGCTCATTGCGCTCAATATATATATTTTCCGGTGTTCATACGGTCACTAGCTCACCCTGACTGAGTATGTGTGTGCATGCACATGTAGGTTGAGCACTTGAGCGTCACCGTGTGTGTTCCGTCGTGTGCTCAGACATGCATGCATTAGGGCGTTGCGCGCGTTTTTGCGTCCATGTGTACGTGTGGTTGTTGCATACACGTAGGGGGAGTACGTGTAGGGGCCACTAAGGAGCAGTCAAATCACACAGTAAGTTAGTCGGAAGAAGCAACCATCATTTCACTCTTGAATGACACATACACAATATAAAATGGTTGATATGGAGAGAAAAAGAAAACCACTATACTCCCTCCTTTCCGGTTTATAAGGCTCAATTCAAAATTCTCACCAACCAAGGTAGATGGTGAGTGGTGGAATACTTTTTGTAGTTTGCAAAAGCACCCAATTAATGCTCTTGTTTTCCTCAAAAAAGTATGTTTACCAATGCATTAATTGCAATGCATGCATGCATAAATTACATGCATTGGTCAATTTTCTCTTAGTACTTGCATGCAATGATTTAATGCACCTTGGAATCTGAACATGTGATGGAAAACAACCAAATTGAGCCTTATGAATGGAAAAACTAAAATTTTGAGATAAGCCCTATAAACCGGAAAGGAGGGAGTATATACACTAGCAGGGTGCGTGTGAGAGATGGGTCAGGAGGTGAATGACACGTGGCCCCAGGGGGTGGCTGGCCCACCTATCATACAGCCAAAGGCAGGTGCAGTAGAGGGCCGAGGAGTAGTACGAAATCCTACGCACCTACACACGCTAACCAAGGGCTGAGTGATCACTCGAATCGCAAGATCAGTTGACTAGAAGCTACGCTAGACCCATGGAGGCAATGAGCGCAAGCATCAGCTGGCTGTGCCAGATGGTCCACGACGCCGGCCTGCGGCCCGGCAGGTAGTATTGCTTGAGGCCGCCAGGGCGAGGGTCTGCTTGGACGACAACTTCGCATCCTTGTTCGACGAGGTCCTCGTCAGTTTCCTCGACAAGTTCACCGTTGTCAAGAAGCTTGCGGACGACTTTGACGTAAGCCTCCAACCGACACGCCCAGGCTCTGTGATGCCTGCCACCCTCAACGGACACTATGGTAACAACCTCTTCGATGCACTGGTGGCCCTGCGACTGCCCGCCATCGCGCTAGAGAATGTCCACCTCGAGGTCGCGCTCGGCGCGCAGCACCTGGCGCAGCAAGACACCATCGACATAATCACCCACGTCTACGCGCAAATTGTCCACAAGGACTAGTACATGCAAGAGGAGGACGATAGGACGCTGGCCTTCTTGGAGCACAGGGCAACCTTGGACGACACTGTTCAGAAGCACGTTGAGCTCGCCGCCAACGCCGCTGCTCCTCACACGTCGGTTGGTGACCCGGCGCACTAGGGTGTGAGGATGTCGTTGAACGTTGATGGATCCGTATGTATTTTTATCCTTCCATCAAATCCATGTAGTAGTATATGATACTACAGTAATTATCTTACCTTTCGCATCAACTTCATAATTTTCGTACGTACTCCATGCATGAACGGCGCCAGAAGCAAACTTCTCATTACTCTAGGCAAAATCGTTATTTTCTATTTATCGGTCACACCATGGAGTAGAACCAAATTTTACAAGTTACGAGTTCAAAAGGAAAAGCCTGCCGTGTTCGCGTCGCACCCCCACACGATTGGTCCGGCACGCTGCTCAAGCGGGAATGCGTGCGGTGTTGCATTTTCACTTACAAGTGGGACCGCAGTTGAGCAAACCGACTATCGGCAAACCCCCACCCTGCCCACCACGCGATGGCTGACAAAAGAGGACAGGAGGGAGAAGAGATGGCTGTACCACGGACTCCAAGAAAATTGGTGTCGGATGGGACTCGTGTGGGTGGCGTGTGCCGTACTGCTAGACGTGAATGCTAGTTATGGCCCATGCCACCCCACTATATCGAGCCTATATCGAGGTACGTAGAACAAATTTCCTACAGTCCGTGCTCAGCCCTCCTCTATCTCTCTTCTCAGCCAGCTAGTGGACACGCGGAGCCCATCGTCTGTTTGCTCACATGCGGCCCCACATGTCAGTGAAAACGCAAGAGGACCCACTGAACCTGCACATCTTTCACCTCGACGTGCTGGTGATGAAAAACTAATCCAATAAAGATCTTCGGTGGCCGCTTTTGGAGTTACTCAAGAGTAGTAAGATTCTATTTATAGTTTAACCCAAGATGCACATCTCGTGGCTTCAACTACCACTCTATTTTCTTTCATGACACGACCTGGATGCTGGATGTCCCATGTGTCGGCAAAAGGAGGAAGAACCCGACCAAATCTTTGGTTCTGCTCTCGGATTAGACTAGTTGTGCTAACTTAAAAAATATATTGTGTACTCCCTCCGTTCCAAAATACTTGACTTCCATTTGTCCAAAAATGGATGTACCTATATACTAATACATGTCTAGATACATATATATTTTGACAAATAGAAGGCATGTAGTATTGTGCAAAGGAGGGAGTAGAATGGATGCAAGTTTTTGTATTGGGAAGAAGAGTACATCCATATATTGATAGAGCGCAATTTAGTAGATGTTCTATCACTTTTAGCTAGTATAGAATAGAGGCTAGACATGAGACTAGATGCGAGGAAGCAACGTCTACTTCTTTACACCCGAAGAAGAAAGAAGCACGCAAGATCGATCCTCCGTAGATCAACAATGAATGCATCGAGAGGGCACTAATCCAACTTACTACAGGAGTAGTCAAAATTATCGTTGGAGTTGGTGCAAAACGGAGGTCCGTTTGGGGTCGTGCGTTGGAGTTGGCCTTACAAGTGGGACCGCAGTTAAGGAAACCGACTATCGGCAAACCCCCCACCTCGCCCGCCGTGCGATGGCTGAAGTTAGAGAAACAACGAGGTTGAAGAGATTGCTCTCGCACGGACTCTAAGAACTAATATGGTGTCAGAGGCATGTCGTGGTGGTGGCATGTGTCGTACTCCTGGACGTGAATGCTTGTTCTGGCCCATGCCACCCTACTACTCCTACTACTTACTCCTACTATATACTATACTACTAGTATATCGAGGATTCGAGGTGCTGGTTACGTACAACGAACACATTAACATATGGCTACAGTAAAAACACCCGCCCGACGCACGAAGCATGTGAAGCTAGTACAAATAGTGTACTACTATTATTGATTGGCCTCATCCGATAACCTGTTGCAATGCACGTACAATTATGTATTCAGAAAATATATTTTTGCCTCATCGCACCACTCACTCAGAGAAGCGACTCGAAAGTCATTCATAAATTTAGTAAGTTTATCATAGGCATATCATTTTATTACATAGTACAACAGGTCATCAACCCACATCGACAACGAGGATACATTATAAATACTAAAGTTTTCACCACACAACAAATAACAAGCCATGAAATGAACTTCAACTCAACCATTCCGTGGCGTTCGAAACGCTTGCTTTGAACCACAAGTGATTCTCTGGGACGGGCCATCCGTTTTCGATCTGGAGACCAACGCAGGACTGATCATCCAGGCTGAAGCGGCCTACTATATCAGTACCAGGGTAGGGAACCACCCAAATGTCCTAGGTATAGACACAGTTGCTTCCCATAAATGTGTCAACAGCAGTTGGATCGCCTTTCACCATCATCCGATAGTTTTGTCCAAGGAAGAGTTAGTTTTCTCCAAGACTATCAATTCTGTGCCAGGGAGAAGGAGTTGGCGCTAGCACCCTAGTATCCATACCGAATACCATGCAACGGGTGTTGGAATAGGTCTGGAGAGTGCGACCATGGGAGACTAAATCCTGCTTCCTTAGCAGTAACATCATCAGTGGGCTGTATACACACAAGAAGAGGTGATCCATCGGAATTAGTTGCCAGGCGCCACCGAGTATATCGACGTTGCTCGTCCTCATGCTCGTGATCATCACCATCGTCATCTCCCCCTTTGGTTATAAAAATCTTCAATTATAGGTGGTGGGATGTTCACAGGACCTTGGAAACACAAGAAGAAGGTTAATTCGTAAAGGGAAACTTGCTAACCCGCATGCATGTGGATGAAACAATTGTAACTACGGTGGAAGACAAACGTACTGAAACAACGAGGATGCCATGCAAAAACAGTGCCACGAGTGGTGGCAGCAAACACAAGGCCCTCGTATTCAATTGCATCACAGTACTCATCTGTGTACAGAAACTGATTTTTGAGCAATATCCATCGAGTGAAACCATCAAGGATGGCAACAAGCATGTCGAAGATAGCAACAACATCATAGTTTTTGTAATTCCAACAGTGGTTGGGAACTCGACAAATTGCTATCTTCCGTAGACGACAGTCACCATGATCATATTTGAACATGCGTACATTACCAGTATGCTCAACCTCTGGGTAGTGTGCTAAGATTTTTTGGAAGTGGAACCCGGTGACGAGTGTACACATTCACAAGTTCCCACTCACAGTTGGACCCAATGTAAACAACCCAATCTCCATTTGCGACCGCCCAAGCCTTGCCCTCAAGCAATGGCATCTTAACATCACGCGTATCATTATCAAGCGGCATCAACTTGCACAGGGTGAGGCCTCCGTCGTGCCGGCGCCAGTCATCAGGGTTACGACGAAGAAGATAGGGGAGATCAAACCGCACCTTGACCCTTGGGTTCCTTGCAATGATGTTATTAGTTGAGTCGAGAATGGGCTGGAATGAACCTGCCACTCTAGCCGAGGTGGTGACATCGCACTGATCAATGAGTTCCTCCACCATGTCATCTTTCAGATCGGGGCAAGAATAACGAGGTCGTTTCCGGCCTGTTCCCTCCATGGAGAAGACGATCGAACAATGGCAGAAGAAAGGGTGAAGGGCTAAAGGAAAATGGAGGAGGGAGAGGAAGAGCATGCGACATCAGTTCCAAATTGAGAGGGAAAGGCGAAGAGTCGGTGGATGGTTGCGAGTTTGCCACGGTTCACGAAGAGGCGCCCCGGCCTACACGTCCGTTCGGAAATACTCCTACTAATCGCCGTCGTCTCACTTATATGTTGGAACGGGACCACATGTCAACAAAACATGGTGTGTAATTTCTCATGCAAAATGCGATCTGGCCGCATTGGCCCGAGGTGCCGCATTAGTTATCGACCTTTATTTTTTTAATGGCGTGCCAATCAGTTTTGAAGCACGACTAACTGGTACTGTACGCAGAGAAAATATAAACTACTCTACCACTACCCCACCTCCAGTACTAGTAGTATAAAAAAGATATATATATAGGCTGGAGCTTCAGCGCTTTCTTGCTAAGGGCTGCCCACTTGCTTCTCACACTACCACCCTCTCTCCAGATCTAAAAAGATGGCCCCTCTCTCCCTCCTCACCGGTGGTCACAGATCCACCAGGGAAGAAAAGAACGTGCAGTGTTGACGCACTCGTCGTCGGCGAGCGAGGTCACGCACTGACGACAAGGCCGTCCTCTCAGACCTAGCGCCCGCGCGGGATGGCCTCCGTGCCCAAGCTCGCTGCCGTAGTGTGTGCGGAGGACGACGACCACGAGCAAAGCCACTTCTCGCCGACCTTCAGGTATGCTACCTCTTTTCGAGCCATAACCTTGTTCTATTGCCCCAGCTGCTACGTCGTTGCATGCGGATCTTTTTCCACTCCACCATCTTCCCAATTTTCAATCCTCTACTCTGCTGGCCACGCAGACGAAAACCATAATTTGCACTATTAAAGGAAACCCTACTACATGCAGACTAATCCATGTCTGGGTTGAATAAGGAAAGGAAGGGAGACTGTACTGTCCAAGAGAGTAGGCGTCGAACCCGCATCTATGTTGAAAAGGGGAAAATCAGTAGCTAAGGAACGAGTCTCGTGTCTCTTGGTTGAAGAAGGGTAGAAAGCCATGATAACACAATAGAGAATGACCAGGTCGATCGGTTTGTTGTCCTCGCATAGGAAAAAGGTGGCTAAAGAGTACAAAAATGGGACCGTAATCCACATATGCTGCCTGGATATTTGTTGCTCTGGGCAACCATACCTCCCTCACCACTCTGCGTCCATGGAGGTACATCATACTGGTGCCTCCCATGCTCTTATTGCCACTTTTTTTGCTGTTAGTATAACGCCAGCAGTCAAGTCAAGCAATGCTACTGCTAAAGTGATGCCACATTTAAGTAATGCCGCTCTCAGTCTAATGCCACCCATAAATTTAAGCAATGCCATTTAATGTCACTGGATTATTTCAGGGTTAGCTATTGATTGTAGATGTATTAAATATTTTTTAGCTACAAGGCATTCTAATGCTGTTGCACAGCCAGTATACCAACGATGAAACTTGTTACTCCCGTCAGATTTTTGCACTGTTAATGCTTATAGATTACATACCTCACTTTCATGAGATAAGTTAATTTTTTTGTACAGTGTCACCAAAATGCCAAGGCGTTGATGTCATTTTATTTTGGTTAAACTGCACAGACAATTATGAAGACAAGAGGAAAGGTCAAGAGTGGGCACCTCCTCCTCCGGTTGTTCTCTTGAGGAGGTCTGTATGTTTGTCTCTAATGCCTGTCGACAACATACCTGACATCATGATGTAATGTTAAGTCATTTCCTTTTGTACAGTGTCATTGAATTGTCAAGGCGGTGATGGCATTTAAATTTAGGAGAAATGCACAAAATTTGCTTAAAAGAAGAGGAAAGGTCAGGAATGGCTCACTTTTCTAGAAAAAACTATGTATGCCTTCCTCACATCAGCCGTTGTTGCTTTATTTATTCCTTCAAACAGGTGGTTAGAAACAGTCTTGCTACCTTTTCCCATTAAGAAATTGGAATGCTTATATTTGTGAGTCTATGCTTCAACTAGTGCCACTTTTAGAGTAATCACACTTTCAATATCTATGCAAACAAGGATGCTCGATTTTAGTGGAACTGCACAAAAAGTCCAACTGGTTCAACATTAGGAGCATGTTTTTTCCCAACCTTTATATCCAATTGGTGGCACTATGAGCTGTTCATTACGAAGGTACATGGTTTGCTACTATCTTGCTACTCTTTTCGTACTGTCATTAGATAGTAATACTAGTGGTTTGCATGTGAATTTATTGGCAGGGTGGACCTACATTGGAGGTGCAGGACAGGATCCAATGATTGGATGCTCAATTTCGGTTGTATCGATTTCACCTCTTCCATCACTGCGAACATGGATATGCTTGGTCTGATGAAGAATAGGCGCTATATTTTTGCTCTGAACCAGCAAATCAATTCAGTATGAAATTGTCCAGGGCAAAACATAACTGTATCAGATTGTCCAGTGTAGAACATGACAGATGCTAAGCGGAAGAGACATGTTTAAACCGAAAATACAAGGTGTGGTATATGTTTACTAGCTGCTTGATATTTGTGCAGACGCAGATGTCTGACCGTTGCTATTTGGCAAACCAACAAAGTGCCCACAATTTTGGTTGAACTGCACAAGAGAATAGTATAGTCACTGCATGTAGTGCCATTTGAAAATAGACACAGAAAGATTGGATAGTCACTTCATGGACTGCAGAAAAGTAGTACTGTACTATTTATTGGCCAACACTAGGTGCTTCATTGCTTTGGTCTGATTATACAATGGACATCATTTTGCCTAAGTTTAAGTTTGTATTCCGAAAATAGTCTTGTAGTGTGATTGAGGGAAGACCAAATCATATTGCAGTGCATGTTCCTCCATCATGTCTGGTTCATTCTCATGGTTCCAGCTATTGGTGAAACCACTTATGTTTGCAAGAGGAATTGTAGACTTCACAAACAAATTTGTCTTTCAGTCTGTACTGAATGTTGGCCAATAGAAGCATCCATGTTAGTAGGAAGAACAAATGTTTTTTCTAGATCTTTGCTTTTGGAGCTACATATTTGTATATGATATGTGAGTCATTGAGATGCATTAACATGTTGATCTTATGTATGGGAATCGTACTAGTTAGTTTTAGTTGTGACGCAAGATCCGAAGTGGCTGATCTTTGCTTTTGGAGCTACATATTTGTATATGATCTGTGAATCATTGAGATGCATTAACAGTTACTTATTTCTGTTAGCTCAGTGTTTACAAGTTACTGATCGATCACTAGCTAGCCTACAAATGCGCTCCTGGCAGTTTTATTTGCGATGCAAGATGCGAAGTGGCAGTTTTTTGAATAAAAATGCCTACCTCTGAAGAAACTGACAAGCTCGTACGCAAGCAAGTGCCTCCTATCACAACTCTAGCAAGTCCGAGGCAAGGCGGAGGACGCCGGTGCCGGTGTTTAGCATGGACAGCAGATGGCAGCCGGCATCGTCTAATTAGCTAAGAGTAAGTTAGTACTTGTACGCTACTAGAGTGTTAGTGGGAGTAGATAGTTAACTTGGCTATGATGGTTGTCAACGTGGAAGTTCAGTACTCTATATGTGGATCAGACCTGTTACTTTGGTCTGAATGTTGAACTTTCCGTTTGAACGTATGGAATGGGGTATTATTTTTTTAAATGGGTTGTATTTGTCGTCCACGGTTTAGAGGCTGACTTGTGGGCCTAGCAAGTTGATGCGTACACAATCAGGAGATGATTGTACGTGGAGAGGATGACAGCAGGGACCCGCCAAGGTCATGGCAGTACGCAAGCAAGTGCCTCCTTATTTCAAGCCAATAAAAAATGGCTCCTCCTAGTGGATTTCTGACATATGGATCCCATGCCATTTTCAACGTAGTCAATAAACGAGAGAATTGCACAATGAGCGGCTGACACCAGGGACCCAGCAGCTCGTCCAGTTATTTTTGTTTTGGGTTAATTTGATAAATGCCACTCCAAATCTGGTGTATCCGAGAAATGCCACAGCAATTTCCAAACTTTGAAAAATGCCATTTCATACCATTTCTAGTGGCATTTTTCGAAGTCTCGAGTGGCATTTTTCAAAGTTTGCAAACTGCAGTGGCGTTTTCCAAAGTTTGCAAAAATTGCAGTGGTATTTTTCAAAGTTTGGAAATTGCAGTGGCATTTTAGGAATCGCCATAATTGGAGTGGCATTTATCTAATTTGTTTTTGAGACGGAAGCAGGGTGTCAACTGGGCTGTGCGGGACACTCTGGCCTGTCTAGACAGCCTTTTCTTTTATGTTTACCACAAACCAGCCCAGTAGTTTTTTTTCTTTCTGAAAATGGCTAGCCCAGTTTTTTTGTGATTTGTCAAGTAAGTCACTTTATCAGGCGTGTTGGGCTGCAAATCTTTCAAGATGAGGAGAGCTTCATTGGGCTGGCCGAGAAAATGGCCTATCAGTAATGAGAAATGGGTTGTACATTTTTAAAACACATCAAACCAGCAATTATTTTCAAATATCTTTTTTTCATTTCGAGATTTTAAATTGCATTGATTTTTATGCGTGGACAATTTATTGGATTTTATATTGATATACATTTATTTTTAAAATCAGTCTGAATGTGACTCGAAATTTCGGGATTAAAAACAGTTCAGACCGCACCGACATATGCAAAATTTCGTATAATTTTTTAACCGTGGCCACAATATGGGCTGTAATGCTAACATAAAGAATATGGGCTCCAAAAAAACCCATAAGAATTAGCAAATGGGCTGTAAATTATTTGAAATAATGGCAGATGGGCTGTATGCTGTTTTCCACAGATTTGAGGCTTTCCACAGATGGCCTGTATACTGTTGGATGTCCATCCAACGGCCGTTGTACTTCTTCAATCTCTGCTCTTCCTGCTCCAGCCGCTCAAACAAGCGCTGGCGGGACTGCCTGCTCCCTCCTCCACGCGGCTGGCTGTGCTGCCACGCAGGCCTCACCGCCCCATCGTACTCCCATCGTTGGCCTAGCCATCCCTCTACTCACCCACACCTGTTGTTATTCTCCGGCGACGGCAGACGAACCAGTAAACCCTCGTACAGTCGTACTCCCCTCCGCGTGGGAACAAAAACAACGGCTGAGTCTTCCCTGCCTCCGTGTCGTTTCCCTTACTAGGCCTCGCTGTCGTCCACCGCCCTGGTGTTCTCGGCGTGGCGTGGTCAGCGTGGTCAACGACCGACATGCAACTGAAGTGGACTGTACATGGAGAGGCTGACAGCTGGGTCCACGGCCGCACGCAAGGAAATGCCTCCTTATTATGCGCAAAATAATGATTTCCTCCACCTGACATCTGGGACCCACCGAAACGGCCTCTGTATTTCGCGAAAAAAACATTACCGCCGCTGACAACTCGGACCCACTAGCTATATCTTCGCACGCAAGGAAGTGCCTCCTTATTACACACAAAAAAATGAATACTCCCCCTGCTAGTTGGGACCCAGCATAGTGGGCCTAGTAAGTTGACGGGGATGAAGGGCTTTGTCAACTTACTCAATATGCATGATTCTAGCTCGACTGACCGTACGATGTCCATCCAACGGCGGAAGTGCTTCTTCAACCTCTGGTCTTCTTGCTCCAGCCGCCCAAACCAGCGCTGGTCGTGCCGCCTGCTCCTGCCTCCCCTGGCCGGCTGTGCTGCCGCGTAGGCCTCACCGCCCCCATACTACTCCCACCGCTGGCCAGGCCATCCCTCCACTCCACTCACCCACACCCCCTGTTATTCTGCGGCGACGACAGCGTAGCCGAACCAGTGAACCCTCGTACTCCTCTCCATGTGGGCATCTGCTGCCGCGTCTTCCCCAGCTCCGCATCGTCCCCTTCCTAGGCCTCACCGTCGTCCACCGCCGTGGTGCTGTCGGCGCGCCGTGGTCAATGTGGTCAACGACCGAATTCCATCGGAAGAATACTATACGTGGAGAGGCTGATAGTTGGGTCCACGGCAGCCGCAAGGAAGTGCCTCCTTATTACGCGGAAAATAATTATTCCTCCACTTGACAGCAGGGACCCACTGGACGGGCCACCAGTATTTTGTGAAAAAAATCATTTCCCGCTGACTGCTTGGACCCACCAGACGGGCCACTGTATTTCACAAAAAAAAAACGTTCCCCCCGCTGTCAGCTAAGACCCACCGGAAGTGCCTCCTTATTACGCACAAAAAAAAGAATACTCCCCTGGCTAGCTGGGACCCACCTTGCTGGGAGGCTGACTTGTGGGCCTACTAAGTTGACGGGGATGGAGGGCTTTGTCAACTTAGTCAATATGCACGATTCTAGATCCAGTGACCGTACGATGTCCATCCATCGGCCGTAGTGCTTCTTCAACCTCTGGTGTTCTTGCGCCAGCCGCACAAACCAGCATTGGTCGTGCCTCGTGCTCCTGCCTCCCGTGGCCGGCTGCGATGCGGCGGAGGCCTCACCGCCCCCTACTACTCCCACCGCTAGCCAGGCCATCCCTCTACTCACCCACACCCCCTGTTATTCTGCGGCGACGGCAGCCTCACACCGCAGCGAACCAGTGAACCCTCGTACTCCTCTATGCGTGGGCATACACTGCCGCGTCTTCCCCGGTGTAACACCCTCGATGCGACTATAGCTCCAACGTGTCGAGGCACGACTTAGAGACATAATCGCATTGAAGGCATATCTCGCAAGTGAGGTAATCTTCACACAACCCATGTAATACATAAGGGAAAGAGATACATAGTTGGCTTACAATCGCCACTTCACACAATTACATAATAAAGCATTACATCATCCAGATACAATCAAGGTCCAACTACGGAACCAAAATAAAAGAAGAACCCCAAATGCGACAAAGGTCCCCGATCGACCCCAACTGGGCTCCACTACTGATCAACTAGAACGAAACAACACAAAGGAGAAGATCTTCATCGAGCTCCTCCTGAGCTTGGTTGCATCATCTGCACGGTCTCATCAGCACCTGCAAGCTGGTTTTGGAAGTATCTGTGAGCCACAGGGACTCAGCAATCTCGCACCCTCGCAATCAAGACTATTTAAGCTTATGGGTAAGGTAAAAGGTATGAGGTGGAGCTGCAGCAAGCGACTAGCATATATGGTGGCTAACATACGCAAATGAGAACGAGAAGAGAAGGCGAAGCACGGTCGATAAAAGTATGATCAAGAAGTGATCCTGGACTACCTACGTCAAGCATAACTCCAACAACCGTGTTCACTTCCCGGACTCCGCCGGAAAGAGACCATCACGGTTACACACGCTGTTGATTCATTTTAATTAAGGTCAACTTTAGGTTTTCTACAACCGGACGTTAACAAATTCCCATCTGACCATAACCGCGGGCACGGCTTTCGAAAGTTCAAATCCCTGCAGGGGTGTCCCAACTTAGCCCATGACAAGCTCTCACGGTCAACGAAGGAATAGACCTCCACCCGAGACGTTCCGATCAGACTCGGTATCCCGGTACAAAAAGACATTTCAACAGGGTAAAACTAAACCAGCAACACCGCCCGATGTGCCGACATCCTGATGGGAGCTGCACATATCTCGTTCTCAGGGCAACACCGGATAAGCAATCCGTACAACTAAAACCAGCCCTCGAGTTTCCCCGAGGTGGCGCTGCAAGGGGCTCTAGTTTGGACCAACGCTTAGACAAGCACTGGCCCGGGGGGGGGGGTTAAAATAAAGATGACCCACGGGATGCGCGACTCCCAAGGGAAAAAGGCTAGGTTGCAAATGGTAAAACCAATGTTGGGCATTGCTGGAAAAGCTTTACTTAAGGCGAACTGTCAAGGGGTTCCCATTATAGCCCAACCGCGTGAGGAACGCAAAAATCCGGGAACATAACACCGATATGACGGAAACTAGGGCGGCAAGAGTGGAACAAAACACCAGGCATAAGGCCGAGCCTTCCACCCTTTACCAAGTATATAGATGCATTAATTAAATAAGATATATAGTGATATCCCAACAAGTAAATAAATGTCCCAACAAGGAACGCCTCCAATCCTCACCTGCAACTAGCAACGCTATAAGAGGGGCTGAGTAAAGCGGTAACATAGCCAATCAACGGTTTGCTAGGACATGGTGGGTTAGAGGTTTGACATGGCAATTTGCGAGGCTAACAAGAAAATGGTAGGCATCGTAGCATTGGCATAGCAAAAGAGCGAGCAAACTAGCATAGCAAAGATAGTAAAGATTTTGAGGGTATGATCATCATGCCTGAAATCCCGCAAGGAAGAAGAACGAGTCCATGAAGAAGACAAACGGACGTAGACGAACGGGTCCTCACAAACGCGACGTTACCGGAACCAACCCGAAGAAGCAACACCGGAAAGAAGCAAACAATCATGGTAAACAACCAACACATAATCATGGCATGATGCACAATCAAGTATGATGCATGTCCGGTTTAATGATACAAGGCATGGCAAGGAGCACAAGCAATCCTACAAATTAAGTGGAGGTCAATATGCATCGGGATGCATATTGACAAAACACCACATCAATTATTTAGTTCTCTCTCGATTATGTACCCAACAATATTAAATGTTGATTAACATGGCAAGAGGTGAAGCACAACAAAACTACACATCTAGGCAAATTTAAATGAGGCCGGAAACAACGAACAACAATTCCGGAAAATCCTCATATGCATAATTTAAGGTTTGGTATTGTTCTGCCCTAAACAGTATTTTAGAGTTATTAAACATGCAAAGAGATGCCACCATGATAAACTAGGCATTTTTCTACCCCAATTACATATAAAGTTTGTTAAAATCGGAGTTACGGTTATTTAGTTATGAATTAAATCATTTTAGCATGGCATAGGAGTAAATTAATGCAAACAACATTTTAAACATAGATGAAAGTTGGATATTATTAATCTACACAAAATTCTGATCAAGTTTCATATATAAAACATTTTAATCCGATGCACGGTTTGTGAGTTTTTATATGCATGAACATGAGGGTCTAATCTGTAAAACTGGCAATCTCTGGATAATTAGCTAAATTCGCCGACGCTAAAAAAAACACAGCTGGGCTAAAACTGAGACAACCCCAACAGAAAAAAAAAACAAAGAGGTGGGGCGTTGGGGCGGCTCACCCAATGGGCTCGGCCCAAAACATGTAGCGGTGTGGTGGGCCGGTGGATCTGGGGCTGGGCCGGCCCACAGACGCAGGAGGAGGCCCAGGGACGAGGGCATCGTCCTCCTCCTCGATCCCACCTGGATCGAGGGAGGCAGGGGGCGGCGGCGCTCCTTCGGCAAGGCGGGGCGGCACTCCGGCGAAGGCCAGGGTGGCCGGAAGAGCAAGCGCGACGGGAACCGGGGTGGAGGGCGAGGTCGAACGCCATGGCGGCGGCGGATCTTGGCGCGGGCGCCGGGAAGCGGCTGGATCCACCCGGGGTCGAAGATGACAGCGAGATCTCCGGGCGGCGGTGACTGCCGGGGTCGTCGGCGGCAGTGGTGAGGTTCGCCGGCGGGAGGAGCGAGGAACGCTCGGGCGGCGCAAAGGCTGTTGGGAGCCGGGCGGTGCAGCTGGCGACGACTGGGCTCGGCGGGCCTGCTCCGGGCGCGCGAGCCCGCAGTGGAGAGGCGCGGTGGAGGGTTGCCGACGGGGTGAGGTGGCGGTGTCTGGTTGGCCTGGAGCGGCAGCGGAGGTGACGTGGCGCGACCCTATTGGCTGGAGCGGCGTGGAGGGGCGCGGACATGTCCGGCGAAAGTGGGGATTTTGTCCGGTGGCGCGGATCTGAGAATTTTTAGGGTTAGGGGAAGAATGAACCGCGAATTTCGGAGGGGGTGTATATATAGGTATAGAGGGAGCTAGGAGAGTCCAAATGAGGTGCGGTTTTTGGCCACGCGATTGTGATCGAACGACCGAGATGATGGAGCAGAGTTAGGTGGGTTTTGGGCCGAAATGGAAGGGGGTTGGGCTGCAACACACACGAGGCCTTTTCGGTCCCTCGGTTAACCGTTGGAGCATCAAACGAAGTCCAAATGATACGAAACTTTCCAGGCGGTCTACCGGTAGTAAACCAAGGCCGCTTGGCAAGTCTCGGTCCAATCCGGAAATGTTTAACCCCCACACAAGAAAGAAAGTAGAAATGACCACCGGAGGAGAACGAAGCGCCGGAATGCAAAACGGACAACGGGGAAAATGCTCGGATGCATGAGACGAACACGTATGCAAATGAAATGCGCATGATGACATGATATGCAATGCATGACACGCAAGCAATGACAAGGCAACAACAACGAATAACTGAATGACACCTGGCACATCGGTCTCGGGGCGTTACAACACTCCACCACTATGAGAGGATCTCGTCCCGAGATCTAGAATGGCACCGGAGGGAAAACGGAAGAGAAAGAGAAGAGGTAAACTAAGTTGCTTCTTTTGCAAACGAGTGAAACCAAAGAACCTTGAAGAGGTTGAACAAACTCGAGAAAAGAATAGAACGAAGGAGAACAAAGTCGAAAACACTCCGTTAGAAAAGAGGGACAAAGAACATTGCGAAAAAAACCTTGAGGTTGGAGGCAACATAAATATTGAAACCACTCCGGTTAAGGAAGGGGATCAAGGAAAACCAAAATTCGAACAACACTCCAGTTGAGAAAGGATGCAAAACTTGATAAGGCGAAAAGAACTTGAGCAAAAGGGCACAACACCCCAGTTAAATGGATAGGCATGAAAAGAACTTGATCTTGACAAACGAGATGATGGGTTGAAAAGAGCAACATCATAATGCCTCCAGAACAAAAGAATAGAGGATAGATAATTGAAATAGGAGAATGGAGAAGAAAATGCCAACTTCTGCCACAAAAGAGCTTGACAAGGCATCTTTAGGAGAAAAGTTGAACGGAATTGTTGTAAAAACAACAATGAAAAGAGTAATCATGATAGATGGTCTTATGGAATACAACTCAAACATCATGAGGTGCCCACCTGCCACTCACGGGAAGAAGAATTGGATTGGCATGAATAAGGAGACGAGAAGCTTATCGCCGGAAGGATAAAGAAGAGCTTGGGTCATTTATACACACCATAGATAGCAACAAACCTTAGGGAAGGCTTTAGATGAAATATAACCCAAGACAATTCCAATGAAGAGATTGATGGATTAAAAATACCTCATTCTTAATAACATGTGAAGCATGAACTCAAATTATCAAGAATGATGTAAAACCACCTCCAAAGATAGAGTAGAAAGAAATGCACTCCGGAAAGGAAGATGATGAAAGCTTGAGTTCCTTTGAAAAGAATCTCGATGAACACTTCGAGAAGGAATTAAATCCCTTATGAACCATCATGTAGAGCCTCCATGAAGAACTCTGGTAATAAAAGAATGATCGAAAATAATAGAATGATGAAAAGAATAAGATTGAAGCCTCGCAATGATTTAGATAGAGATCTCCGTGATAATATAATTGAAAGAGGTTGGAACTCCGGGAGAAAAAAGACAAGGCATCTCGAACTGAAAATATGATATGATGAACCACTCCGGAAAAAGAAATTAATCACTTGGATGGAACAAGAATAAGAATTATGTTATGCGTATCCTTCACCAATTTAAATTGATGACAATCAACGGATTTGGCACACTACTTATTTTCGTAGAAAGATTAAGATAGATATGGCGCAAACTTAAGAAGGTCTTCGACGAACCACCGGTAGGATCAGGAAACAACGAATGCATTGATATGATAAGAAAGAAGAAAATTCTTGAACGAACCACCGTAAGAATTGGCAAAGAACGAAGTAAAGGGATAAATCACCGGAAAGGAATTAGACAACGAATGAAAATACTTGAGGGAAATTAGATCCACGAGACCAAAAGATCATGAACTGATTAGAGGATATACTTGAATGATGCATCGGTATGATGGGAGAATGATAACTGGAAGCTGACATGAATAATCCAGAATTGATGGGCTCCTTATAACAAACTGAGAAGAATCTTGAATTACTCCGGATGGGTGAAAAGAATTCCCACAATCAAAACAATTATGAGAGGATGGCCTCGAACTAGAACCACGAACCTTGAAGAGAAAAGAGCAAGATTAAGGAGAAACTCTTCTTCGGTCTTCAAAATCTGAGAATGGCAACAAGAAGCACCACCAAGAATTGTTGAGGCACTCCGGAATAAGAAGAATAGAAAAGTTTGATGAAAATGATTTGAAAGATCTTGGAGAAAGACGTTTGACTGATGATAACTCATTCTTACGTCAAACTTTGAAAAGAATTTGAGATAGCTCCGGAAAAATAAGAAGAGTCAGGTAAGATCCTGGGAAAAGACCTGTGGGTTAGGGCCCACTCAAAAGAAAACACCGTAGAACAATTTAAAAGGGAGGTTGCACCGGTTGAATTAAAAGGCTTGAATGATATAACATCCTCGAAATAGGTTGAACGGATCTTGAATGACAAGACGAGCCCATTGAGATATCTTGAGCACTCCGGAACAAATGAATAGCGAGAAATTAATTATTAAGAGGTGCACCGGTATGGAAAGGCATTGAAATGAGGAAAGGAATATGATCAAACACCGAAAGCTTGAATTGGTTTCACCGGAGAAGAAAAAGAATGAATAATGGTGAACTAGAAACTCCGTTAAAATCTTCATGAGCATCACCGGGTAAGAACATGAAGGAAAAGAATGAAGAGAATCCCATCGATAAAATGATACTTGATTGAGAAATCTGAGTCCTTGAAGAAAAAGGGTGGGTGGGCGGGAAAACAAATGCAACTTGAGATGGATGAAATGAACACCGTTGAGAAGAAGTGATAATTGATCTTGCGGAAGTTGAAATGATCGGAATCACTAGAAGAGAAACACACCGGTGAAAAAGGATTGACATGACGAACTCGATGATCGAGAAGGATTAGTATTCACATAGGAATATGAGAACACCATTTCGGAAAGGTATGGAATCAACACTTGACATCGAAGCAACTCGAATACCACAACTCAAAACAAAACAAAGGATTGGCTTGCAGAATAAGCCAGAGCAAACATATGATAGAGATTTCATCCAAAGTTTTCGTGGTGGGGCCTACACGGGCTCGATTGTACAGCACTATCATGTACAAGGCAGTGCACATGACATACGAAGCGTCCCCGAGTCGGCATAGCCAAGGACTCTTTAAGACACAACGAGACCACTATAAAACCAACCGTGAATAGGCGGACCACTAGACGTCGAACCCCAATTTCATATCATACATCTGTTAGAAAGATATCTTAAGAGCTACTTGAATTCCCACCTATGAAACTCCCGAAATTTTCCGGTTATGCAATCAGGTGTTGGGGATACAGGGGAAGCATAATATCTCACCCAAATCTAGCAAATCCTACATCCAGCTGTATCCATCCTTCAACACATAACCAAGAAACCTTCGGAAATCATCTACCTCAACCTTCGAAAAGCATCCGTTATACAAGTTATGGCGATACTCCCGAACTCCCGCCCCAGTATTGGGTGGCGTCGAGGTTATCTCACCAACGAACTGCATAAAAGAGATTTTCATTGTCGGCGAACTAAACTCAGGTATTCCAGAACTGCAACGATAAAATTATGATGACAACACCTCAGAGCTCAACTCCCCGGGCACTTCCACTAAACCCCTGAGAGGAGGCACCAAGACAATGTTCTCATCATAAAACCATCGGAACGATTCCAAGATAGCCGCGTGATCCTAAATTTTTTTAGTGAAATTTGAGAAGCGTAGAGTCAAAACTCTATGTAAGGATGCCTTACCGGAGCGATGAAGGGACTGGGAAGTAAAAATAATTCCTAAACTCTCCGATATATAATTCCTAAATGACTCAAAACATTTTTGTAGACACAACTCGGCCGCTAATAACGATCAAGCAATGGGCCTCCTAAGGTCGGGGAAGGCTCTGATTACCAACTTGTAACACCCTCGATGCGACTATAGCTCCCACGTGTCGAGGCACGACTTAGAGACATAATCACATTGAAGGCATATGTCGCAAGTGAGGTAATCTTCACACGACCCATGTAATACATAAGGGAAATAGATACATAGTTGGCTTACAATGGCCACTTCACACAATTACATAATAAAGCATTACATCATCCAGATACAATCAAGGTCCGACTACGGAACCAAAATAAAAGAAGAACCCCAAATGCGACAAAGGTCCCCGATCGACCCCAACTGGGCTCCACTACTAATCAACTAGAACGAAACAACACAAAGGACAAGATCTTCATCGAGCTCCTCCTGAGCTTGGTTGCGTCATCTGCACGGTCTCATCGGCACCTGCAAGCTGGTTTTGGAAGTATGTATGAGCCACAGGGACTCAGCAATCTCGCACCCTCGCGATCAAGACTATTTAAGCTTATGGGTAAGATAAAAGGTATGAGGTGGAGCTGCAGCAAGCGACTAGCATATATGGTGGCTAACATACTCAAATGAGAGCGAGAAGAGAAGGCGAAGCACGGTTGATAAAAGTATGATCAAGAAGTGATCCTGGACTACCTACGTCAAGCATAACTCCAATAAACTGTGTTCACTTCCCGGACTCCGCCGGAAAGAGACCATCACAGTTACACACGCTGTTGATTTATTTTAATTAAGGTCAACTTTAGGTTTTCTACAACCGGACGTTAACAAATTCCCATCTGCCCATAACCACGGGCACGGCTTTCGAAAGTTCAAATCCCTGCAGGGGTGTCCCAACTTAGCCCATGACAAGCTCTCACGGTCAACGAAGGAATAGACCTCCACCCGAGATGTTCCGATCAGACTCGATATCCCGGTACAACAAGACATTTCGACAGGGTAAAACTAAACCAGCAACACCACCCGATGTGCCGACATCCTGATGGGAGCTGCACATATCTCGTTCTCAGGGCAACACCGGATAAGCAATCCGTACAACTAAAACCAGCCCTCGATTTTCCCCGAGGTGGCGCTGCAAGGGGCTCTAGTTTGGACCAACGCTTAGACAAGCACTGGCCCGGGGGGGGGGGGGTTAAAATAAAGATGACCCTCGGGATGCGCGACTCCCAAGGGAAAAAGGCTAGGTGGCAAATGGTAAAACCAATGTTGGGCATTGCTGGAAAAGCTTTACTTAAGGCGAACTGTCAAGGGGTTCCCATTATAGCCCAACCGCGTGAGGAACGCAAAAATCCGGGAACATAACACCGATACGACGAAAACTAGGGCGGCAAGAGTGGAACAAAACACCAGGCATAAGGCCGAGCCTTCCAACCTTTACCAAGTATATAGATGCATTAATTAAATAAGATATATAGTGATATCCCAACAAGTAAATAAATGTCCCAACAAGGAACGCCTCCAATCTTCACCTGCAACCATCAACGCTATAAGAGGGGCTGAGCAAAGCGGTAACATAGCCAATCAACGGTTTGCTAGGACATGGTGGGTTAGAGGTTTGACATGGCAATTTGGGAGGCTGACAAGCAAATGGTAGGCATCGTGGCATTGGCATAGCAAAAGAGCGAGCAAACTAGCATAGCAAAGATAGTAGTGATTTCGAGGGTATGATCATCTTGCTTGAAATCCCGCAAGGAAGAAGAACGAGTCTATGAAGAAGACAAATGGACGTAGACGAACGGGTCCTCACAAACGCGACATTACCGGACCCAACCCGAAGAAGCAACACCGGAAAGAAGCAAACAATCATGGTAAACAACCAACACATAATCATGGCATGATGCACAATCAAGTATGATGCATGTCCGGTTTAATGATACAAGGCATGGCAAGGAGCACAAGCAATCCTACAAATTATGTGGAGCTCAATATGCATCGGGATGCATATTGACAAAACACCACATCAATTATTTAGTTCTCTCTCGATTATGTACCCAACAATATTAAATGTTGATTAACATGGCAAGAGGTGAAGCACAACAAAACTACCCATCTAGGCAAATTTAAATGAGGCCGGAAACAACGAACAACAATTCCGGAAAATCCTCATATGCATAATTTAAGGTTTGGTACTATTCTGCCCTAAACAATATTTTAGAGTTATTAAACATGCAAAGAGATGCCACCATGATAAACTAGGCATTTTTCTACCCCAATTACATATAAAGTTTGATAAAATCGGAGTTACGGTTATTTGCTTATGAATTAAATCATTTTAGCATGGCAAAGGAGTAAATTAGTGCAAACAACATTTTTAACATTTTAAACATAGATGGAAGTTGGATATTATTAATCTACACAAAATTCTGAGTAAGTTTCATATATAAAACATTTTAATCCGATGCACGGTTTGTGAGTTTTGATATGCATGAACATGAGGGTCTAATCTATAAAACTGGCAATCTCTAGATAATTAGCTAAATTCGCCGACGCTAAGAAAACACTGCTGGGCTGAAACTGAGACTAGCCCAACAGAAAAAAAAACAAAGAGGTGGGGCGTTGGGGCGGCTCACCCAATGGGCTCGGCCCAAAACATGGAGCGGTGTGGTTGGCCGGTGGATCTGGGGCTGGGCCGGCCCACAGACGCAGGAGGAGGCCCAGGGACGAGGGCATCGTCCTCCTCCTCGATCCCACCTGGATCGAGGGAGGCAGGGGGCGGCGGCGCTCCTTCGGCAAGGCGGGGCGGCACTCCAGCGAAGGCCAGGGTGGCCGGAAGAGCAAGCCCGATGGGATCCGGGGTGGAGGGCAAGGTCGAACGCCATGGCGGCGGCGGATCTTGGCGCGGGCGATGGGAAGCGGCTGGATCCACCCGGGGTCGAAGATGGCGGCGAGATATCCGGGCGGCGGTGACTGCTGGGGTCGTCGGCGGCAGTGGTGAGGTTCACCGGCGGGAGGAGCGAGGCACGCTCGGGCGGCGCAAAGGCTGTGGGGAGCCGAGCGGTGCGGGTGGCGACGACCGGGCTCGGCGGGCCTGCTCCGGGCTCGCGGGCCCGCGGTGGACAGGCGCGGTGGAGGGTTGCCGACGGGGTGAGGTGGCTGTGCCTGGTTGGCCAGGAGCGGCGGCGGAGGTGACGTGTCACGACCCTATTGGCTGGAGCGGCGTGGAGGGGCGCGGACATGTCCGGCAAAGGTGGGGATTTCGTCCGGCGGCGCGGATCTAAGAATTTTTAGGGTTAGGGGAAGAATGAACCGCGAATTTGGGAGGGGGTGTATATATAGGCATAGAGGGAGCTAGGAGAGTCCAAATGAGGTGCGGTTTTTGGCCACGTGATCGTGATCGAACGACCGAGATGATGGAGCAGAGTTAGGTGGGTTTTGGGCCAAAATGGAAGGGGGTTGGGCTGCAGCACACACGAGGCCTTTTCGGTCCCTCGGTTAACCGTTGGAGCATCAAACGAAGTCCAAATGATACGAAACTTGACAGGCGGTCTACTGGTAGTAAACCAAGGCCGCTTGGCAAGTCTCGGTCCAATCCGGAAATGTTTAACCCCCACACAAGAAAGAAAGTAGAAATGACCACCGGAGGAGAACGAAGCGCCGGAATGCAAAACGGATAACGGGGAAAATGCTCGGATGCATGAGACGAACACGTATGCAAATGAAATGCGCATGATGACATGATATGCAATGCATGACACGCAAGCAATGACAAGGCAACAATAGTGAATAACTGAACGACACCTGGCACATCGGTCTCAGGGCGTTACACCCGGCTCCTTGTCGTCCCCTTCCTAGGCCTCGCCGTCGTCCACCGCCATGGTGCTCTCGGGGCGGCGTGGTCAACGTGGTCAAGGAACGACTTCCATCAGATGTGGACTGTACGCGGAGAGGCTGACAGCTGGGTCCACGGCCGCAGCAAGGAAGTGCCTCCTTATTACGTGCAAAATAATTATTCCTCCACCAGATGGCGGGGACCCACCGGACGGGCCACCGTATTTCTCCCCCCTGACTGCTGGGAGCCACCAGCTACATCTTCGCAGGCAAGGAAGTGTTTGACAGTTGGGACCCACTTGGTCAAAGCGTACATAGCGTTGTCATTCTGGTCGCGAACGTGTACGTACATATATACTGGTGGATGTAGAGGCGTGCACGTGTCGTAGTAGAGGCGTCCAGGGTGCAAGAAAGAAAATACGGCCACGTATGTGTACATATGGGCGGTGTCTTGAACGCCTACTCGCGCATACGTACGGCGAGGGATCATGTACATGTCTGGGTCGGAACGGAGAAACAGCTTCGTCGTCGTGTTCATGGGTTGGAACGGAATGCGTGGTCGTGTTCATCGGGAGGGCTTGGACGAAAGAGGCGATGGAAATGAGGCCTGGCGTACTGCACAATGGAGGAAACGGACCTCCTACGGTCGAAACAGGGGTCCTGTTGATCGGGAGGGGTGTGGCGCACCGCAAAACGGAGGAAACGGACCTCCTACGGTCGAAACGGGGGTCCTGTTGATTAGGAGGGGTGTGGCGTACCGCAAAATGGAGGAAACGAACCTCCTACGGTCGAAACGAGGGTCCTGTTGATCGGGAGGGGTGTGGCGTACCGCAAAACAGAGGAAACAGACTTGTGTTGGAGCGCTACGGTCGAAACGGGGGTCCTGTTCATCGGGAGGGGTGTGGCGTACCGCAAAACGGGACTCCACGGGATACTGTTCAACCACCGTCGACCTCCTCCGGCCTCCACGGGCTACTGTTCAACCACCCCTCCACCGTCTGCTGTTCATCCAGCCCTCCACACCACGGGGTCCTGTTCAACCACGCCTCCACGGGCACCCCTCCACCATCTACTATTCATCCTGCCCTCCACACCACGGGGTCCTGTTCATCCACCCCTCGACGGGCACCCCTCCACCGTCTACTGTTCATCCAGCCCTCCACCACACCACGGGGTCCTGTTCATCCAGAGGCAACGCCACCGCTCACTATTCATCCACCCCCCCCCCCGCCCGCAACGCTCACTATTCATCCCATTGATCGGCTTCAGTTAGCAGCAGTAGCCAAGGAATCGCTCGATCGGGTTTAGTTAATAGCCATCGATCGATCGCTCGGGTTCAGTAACGCGTAGCCTGCAGTGCAATTGCTCGGGTTCAGTTAGAGCCCAATGCCTCGCTCAGGTTTAGTTAGAGCCAACGCCTCGCACACACGCGCGTACGTGTACGAGAGAAACGCGCATCGCTCGGCCCCCGACCTCCCACCGTAACCGGGAACTCCCGAAATTTTCCTCCCCCTCGCTTCTACCACGGTTTTTTCCATCATGGACGGCCCAAAGAATGTCATGCAGCTGCGTCTCCGGCCCGCCCAGGACGAAAAGCCCATTTTCTGTCATGATTTTCTGTCATAGAAGTAGGAGCCCACCACATCTATGATGATACCGGGTTTTGTCACAATTATCGTCATAGAAGTGTCATATGTATGACAGAAAACAATTTCGTTCGGCCCAAAATGTCACGGATGTGTCTTTTTTTGTAGTGTCTCTTTTACTACATTAGGACAACAACGATTCAGCTGTTACATGCCTCGGTAGTTGAACCCCGTTTCCTCTGCATGACCTGTCATTGCCACAGTAAATAGATGAAACCCACTAGCATGAGTAGGAGATGTTTGAGCCCTGATGTGCCTACTCATTCATGCTTGTTGTCATGCCTGCTACTGCTTAGAGTTGAGTCAGGTCTGATTCATCGGGGATGAATTGGAATGTTGATGAACATGTCCTACTGTGTGTGAGCTAAGTGTGTGAACACGATTTGGTAAAGGTAGCGGTGAGAGGCCATGTAGGAGTACATGGTGGGTTGTCTCATTGAAACCGTCCTCAGGAACTGAGCTCTGTGCTTGTGATCCTTGAACAGCTACTACCACACATTGGGATCTTAATTGACTCTCTCGACTTATTAATCGCCTTGATCTCTATCTAGGAGTTGCAACTAGTATCTGGTGTTTGTAGGATATGTGTTGGAGGTCATGCATAGCGCTGACCCTAGGGGTGGGCTATGATGTGGTAGATACACCGTGGCACAGTGTACCGGGCGCCCGGTTGGTGTCTCGGGAACCATACACACATTGTTTGGGGCTGTGAGCAAAACCCTGGCCGGATCTCCTCGTGGATGGAACCCAAATAGGGGATAAACCTGGACTAGAGACTTGTGTGGTTAGTCAGGTCGTGGCCGACTCCCTCGCCAGGCTTCCGCTTGAATGTTGCCGAGATACACGACGTGTACATGGTGGTAAGTGGCGAGAGCGTGTGTGAAGAAGTACACCCCTGCAGGGTTATAAATGATCTATTCAAATAGCCGTGTTCGCGGTAAAGGACTTTTGGGTTGCCTGTATAGTTCATAGACAAGTGAAAGTGGATACTCTAAAATGCGCAAGATAAGCGTGAGTGCTATGGATGGCGTTCTCGTAGGGAGATGGGAGTGGGTCCATAGTGGTGTATTGAAATGGTGAATATGTGGACTTGTGTGCGCCACCTCAAAAGAGTTACTTGCAGTAGTAGTTTAGGATAGACACCGAGTCAAAGCTGGCTTTGTTGTAGTTAAACTCCACCAGCCCCTTTGTTGATATTGCTGCATATGTAGATAATTCTGATGTAAGTCTTGCTGGGTACATTTGTACTCACGTTTGCTTAATTTATGTTTTGCAGAGAAACTTCAGTCTCGCTAGTGGTTTCGAATGGACTTCGACGTTTAGCTTGTTACCTCAGCTACGATCTTGTCTCCTCGGGAGGATCTGGTAGATAGTCAGGCTTCTCAGCCTTTTTCATTTGTAGATGTTTGTACTCAGACATGTTAAGCATCCGCATGTACTTTGACTTATATGCTTTGAATGTTGGGTCATGAGACCCATGTTTGTAATATCTCGCTCCTCGGAGCCTATTGAATAAATACTTGAGTTGTAGAGTCATGTTGTGATGCCATGTTGTGTTTGCACATATCGAGCATATTGTGTGTATGATTGAAATGCTTGGTATGTGTGGGATCCGACAACCTAGTTTTCTATCCTTGGTAGCCTCTCTTATGGGGAAATGTAGTCTAGTGCTTCCACTGAGCCATGGTAGTCTGCTATAGCCCGGTTTACCGGAGTCCTACTAGCCCAGTTACTACTTCTCCGGAACACTTGTAGAAAAGAGCTTGATGTCTACTACACAACCTTCTTCTTGTAGACGTTGTTGGGCCACCAAGTGCAGAGGTTTGTAGGACAGTAGCAAATTTCCCTCAAGTGGATGACCAAAGGTTTATCAATCCGTAGGAGGCGTAGGATGAAGATCGTCTCTCTCAAGCAACCCTGCAACCAAATAACAAAGAGTCCCTTGTGTCCCCAACACACCCAATACAATGGTAAATTGTATAGGTGCACTAGTTTGGCGAAGAGATGGTGATACAAGTGGTATATGGATGGTAGATAAAGCTTTTTCTAATCTGAAAATATCAAAACAGCAAGGTAACTAATGATAAAAGTGAGCACAAACGGTATTGCAATGCGTTGAAACAAGGCCTAGGGTTCACACTTTCACTAGTGCAAGTTCTCTCAACAATAATAACATAATTGGATCATATAACTTTCCCTCAACATGCAACAAAGAGTCACTCCAAAGTCACTAATAGCGGCGAACAAACGAGGAGATTATGGTAGGGTACGAAACCACGTCAAAGTTATCCTTTCTGATCGATCTATTCAAGAGTCCGTAGTAAAATAACATGAAGCTATTCATTCCGTTCAATCTATCATATAGTTCATACTAGAATAAGACCTTAAGACACAAATAAAAAAACCTAATGTCACCTAGATACTCCTATGTCACCTCAAGTATCCATGGGTATGATTATACGATATGCATCACACAATCTCAGATTCATCTATTCAAACACACAAAGAACTTCAAAGAGTGCTCCAAAGATTCTACCGGAGAGTCAAGATGAAAACGTGTGCCAACCCCTATGCATAGGTTCATGGGCGGAATCCGCAAGTTGATCACCAAAACATACATCAAGTGGATCACGTGATATCCCATTGTCACCACAGATAAGCATGGCAAGACATACATCAAGTGTTTTCTAATCCTTAAAGACTCAATCCGATAAGATAACTTCAAAGGGAAAACTCAATCCATTACAAGAGAGTAGAGGGGGAGAAACATCATAAGATCCAACTATAATAGCAAAGCTCGCGATACATCAAGATCGTACAACCTCAAGAACACGAGAGAGAGAAAGATCAAACACATAGCTACTGGTACATACCCTCAGCCCCGAGGGAGAACTACTCCCTCCTCGTCATGGAGAGAGCCGGGATGATGAAGATGGCCACCAATGAGGGGTTCCCCCTCTGACAGGATGCCAGAACGGGTCTAGATTGGTTTTCGGTGGCTACGGAGGCTTCTGGCGGTGGAACTCCTGATCTATTTTGCTCCCCGAAGTTTTTAGGGTATATGGGTATATATAGGAGGAAGAAGTACGTTGGTGGATCTCCGGGCTGTCCACGAGGCGGGGGGCGTGCCCCCACCCTCGTGGGTAGCCCAAGACTCTCCTGGTCCATCTCTGATACTCTGTGGGCTTCTTCTGGTCCAAAAATAAGTTCCGTGAAGTTTCAGGTCAATTGGACTACGTTTGATTTTCCTTTTCCACGATACTCTAAAACAAGGAAAACATATAAACTGGCACTGGGCTCTAGATTAATAGGTTGGTCCCAAAAATCATATAAAATAGCATATAAATGCATATAAAACATCCAAGGTTGATAATATAATAGCATGGAACAATAAAAAATTATAGATACGTTGGAGACGTATCAAGCGGGGACTCGTCGGAGCCGGCATTGTCCTGTGCCTCGCCCTTGGTCTCGCTAAACAGCGCCTCGCCGATTCATCGCCCTCTTTGTAGGCGGCCGCAGCCTCTGCCACCCGTATGCGGTACCGCCAGCGCTCGAGGCGGCCCTCGCGGGCAAAGCGGTACTAGTCGAGAAGCGCCTCCTACTCCGCCCACTTCACGGCGATCTGCTCCTCCGCCTGCAGGTGCTCCTGGAGGAGATGGTGGTTGTAGGTAGCGTCGGCATGCGCCTCCCAAAACTGCTCCTCACTCTTCTGCCTCACCGTGTCCATATATTGGGCACGGGCCTCGCCGATGGTCATGGTGCAATGCACCGGCGAGGATGGCGTGGAGGAGGGGGTTGGCGCCGGATCGTCGACTACCATGTTCTCCATTGGGACATCGTCGTCCTCCGGCTGCCTGCCGGCCAGCTAGTCGGCAGCAATGGCTGCCATTTCCTTGTGGTCTGTCGTCCGCCCGTCCCAAAGAGCGCTGGAGCGCGAGGAAGCCATGGTGGGCAGTAGTGGTGTGGACAAGATAATAGGAACGGATGCAGATGACTGCGGCTATGGCCGACGCCGCAGTTTATATAGCAATGGTGGGCGCCAGAGGGACGGACTTGTGGCACTGGAGTAGCCTCCTCGGCAACTGTGTATCATTAATGTGGGTGGCAGAAGGACGGACGGACGACACTTGTGTCGTTTGATGGCGGAGCAATCGCATGCACCGGGAAGCGGGGCGGATGGCGCTGACCGTTTCGGGCGGAAAGCGCGCGCGAGCGAGGGAGGCGGTATGGGTGGGCCAGGGCAGTCACACTCGTGCTTGGCAGCTGGTCGGTCTAGCAGTCGGACATGCTGGCTCGCCAGCTACCTCGCCGAGCTGAGCGACGACAATCAGACAATGGACGTAGCTTCCGACCAGGAGCCGGCGCCACTGTCCAAGTCGGTTCATGCCGTGTTCACCGTAGAGGAGGTGCGGCCACACTTCGACGCCCTAATGGCGGAAGAGCTACCACCGCAGGAGGACCTGTGTTGCAACCTCTGTCTCCTCAATGAGCACCGGTGAACAAGCGAACGACAATGCCGTCGCAGACATGTGGCCCTATAATCCTGGCTTCCCGAATGAGCAGCGGGCGTTGTATCAGACCATCCGTAGGGCCCGCGAGGCCCTCTCCGTCGTCCTTCGAGTTGTTGCGCTCGCCGTGGCGCCGCCGTCTCGCGTTGTCAACATGGTCAATGGACATGAGGATGAGGAGATGACTTTACATGGAGATGATGACAGTGGGGACCCACCAGGGCCATAGCCGCACGTACGCAAGTGCCTCCTTATTAGTATATAAAACTATAAATTTTTTTTGCTTCCTCCTGGTATCCTGACATCATGGTCCCACACCATTGTCAGCCTATGTAGTCAATAAACGAGAGAATTGCACAAGAAGCAGCTGACAGCTGGGACCAAGCAGCTCGAGCAGTATTTGTGTCTTTGAGGTACGAGCACTGTAGAGTTTTTCTTGAGCGATGTTTAGCCCAGATATTAAATTTTCTCCTCTGAACAACAACGAAAACATCACTACAGCTATTAACTGGGCGGGCTATGGCCCGTCTAGCCCAGGCCAAATATCCAGCTCAGATATTAAATTTTTTCAAGCCAAAAATGGCTAGCCCAGCTATACTTTTTTTTAGGAATACACAAGGAAGGTCAAGTTGTTATTCTCCGCCCTGCTTAGCTCCAAATCTTTCCTAGGAGGGATGAATTAGGCTTAACAAGAAAATGGGTTTTAAGAAATAATAAATGAGATGTAATTATAAAAACTGGGCAGTAACTATAAAAAATGAACCAAACACGTAATTACTTTATAAAATATTATTTTTGGATATTGAAAATTTTAATTTCATTAATTGTTGCGAGTGCAATGTTTCATTGGATTTTTATGTAATATAAATTTATATTAAAATTGTATTTAATCAGACTAGAAATTTAGGGATAAAAATATTTCCGATCTCATCAAAATGTGAGAAATTTTATTGAATTCTTTTTTGAACAGTTGGTTGAAATGGGTTGTACTTTTAACAAATTGTAAATGGGTTGTAGTAAACTCCATTAGAATTCAAAAAATGGCTGCACATTCTTACAAATCTCAAATGGGCTATAAGTTCTCTGCCACACACTTGTGGCCTTACTAAGTTGACGCACCCCCTCAAAAAAAAGAGAGTTGACGCGTATGCAAGGCTTTGTCAACTTATAGTCAACACATGGTTCTAGCAATAGTGGCCGTTGGATGTCCATCCAACGGATGCTGTGCTTCTTCTTCAATCTTGGATATTCTAGCTTCACCCGCCCAAAAAATGAATCCTCCCCCTGACATCTGGGGCGCACTGTTTCGAAAGCTGGCCTGTGGGCCTACTAAGTTGACGCGTACCAAGGGCTTTGTCAATATAAACGATTCTAGCTGCAGTGACCGTACGATGTCCATCCAACGACCGTCGTGCTTCTTCAACGTCTGGTCCTCTTGCTCCAGCCGCTCAAAGCAGCGTCGGTCGTGCCACCTGCTCCTGCCTCCCGTGGCCGGTTGTGCTGCCGCGCATGCCTCACCGCCCCTACTACTCCCCCGCTGGTCGGGGCATCCCTCCACTCACCCACACCCCCGTTATTCTGCGGTGATGGCAGCCTCACACTGCAGCCAAACCAGTGAACCCTCTTACTCCTCTCTGCATGGGCATCCACTGTCGTGTCTTCCCCGGCTCCGCGTCGTCCCCTTCCTAGGCCTCGTTGTCGTCCACCGCCCTGGTGCTCTCGGTGCGGTGTGGTCAATGTGGTCAAGGAATGACTTCCATCGGAAGAGTATTGTACGTGGAGAGGCTGACAGCTGGGTCCATGACAGCCGCAAGGAAGTGCCTCCTTATTACGCGGAAAATAATTATTCCTCCACCTGACAGCAGGGACCCACCGGATGGGCCACCGTATTTGGCGGAAAAAAAATTCCCCCTGACTGCTGGGACCTACCGGACGGGCCAACGTATTTCGCAAAAAAAACGTTACCCCCCATGTCAGCTCGGACCCACCGGAGGTGCCTCCTTATTACGCACAAAAAAATGAATACCCCCCTACTAGTTGGGACCCACCTTGGTGGGCGGCCGACTTGTGGGCCTACTAAGTTGACGAGGATGGAGTGCTTTGTCAAAATAGTCAATATGAACGATTCTAGCTCCAGTGACTGTACGATGTCCATCAAACGGCCGTAGTGCTTCTTCAACCTCTGGTCTTCTTGCTCCAGCCACCCAAAGCAACGCCGGTCGTGCCGCATGCTCCTGCCTCCCATGGCTGGCTGTGCTACCGCAGAGGCCTCAGCGCCCCCTACTATCCCCGCCGCTGGCCAGGCCCTCCGGCGACAGCAGCCTCACACTGCAGCCGAACCAGTGAACCCTCATACTCCTCTTCGCGTGGGCTTCCACTGCCGCGTCTTCCCCGGCCCCGCATCATCCCCTTCCTAGGCCTCGCCGTCGTCCACCGCCCTGGTGCTCTCGGCGCGGTGTGGTCAATGTGGTCAAGGAATGACTTCCATATGAAGAGTACTGTACATGGAGAGGCTGACAGCTAGGTCCACAGCGGCCGCAAGGAAGTTCCTCCTTATTATGCGCAAACAATTATTCCTCCACCTGACAGCAGGGACCCACCAGACGGGCAACTGTATTTCGCGAAAAAATGTTTCCCCCTGACTGCTGGGACCTACCATCTACATCTTCGCACGCAAGGAAGTTCGTCCAGGCAAAAAAAATGATTCGCCCCCCTGACTACTGGGACCCACCAGCTACATCTTTGCAGGCAAGGAAGTGCCTGACAGTCGGGATCCACCTGGTCGAAGCGTACGTAGCATTGTCATTCTGGTCCCGGATGTGTATGTACATACTGGTCGATGTAGACGCGCGCACATGTCGTAGTAGAGGCGCGCATGTAGCATGTACACGTACGTACAGTGGCCAGTGTGCAAGAAACAAAATACGACCACATACGTACATACGGGCAGGGTCTTGAACGCCTACTCGTGCATACGTACGGCCAGGGCTCGTGTACATGGCTGGGTCTTAACGTAGAAACAGCGTCGTCATCATCTTCATGGGGAGCCAACCGGCTGGGTCGAAATGGAATGCATCGTCGTGTTCATCGGGAGGGCTTGGATGGAACAGCTGATGGAAATGAGGCCTGGTGTACCATAGAACGGAGGAAAGGGCCTTGTGTTCAACCGGCCACCGTCGAAATGGGATCCTGTTCACCGGGAGGGGTCTAGCGTACCGCAAAACGGAGGAAACGGACCTCCTATGGTCAAAACGGGGGTCCTATTGATCAGGTGGGGTGTGGCGTACCGCAAAACGGAGGAAACAGACTTGTGTTGGAGCGCTACGATCGAAACGGGGGTCCTGTTCATCGGGAGGGTGTGGTGTACCGCAAAACGGGACTCCACGGGATACTGTTCATCTCCACCGTCGACCCCCTCCAGCCTCCACGGGCTCCTGTTCATCCACCGTCGACCTCCTCCAGCCTCCACCTGCACTGTTCATCCATGAGCTCCTGTTCATCCAGCCTCCACCGCGCGCTACTCCACCGGCAACTGTTCAACCAGCCCTCTCCACGGGCTCCTGTTCAACCACCCCTCCACGGGCTACTGTTCATCTTGCCCTCCACCGTCTACTATTCATCCTGCCCTCCACGGGGTGGTCCTGTTCATCCAGCCCTCCACGGGGTCTTGTTCATCCAGCCCCAACCGGCTCGATCGATCGGGGTCCTCTTCATCTAGAGGCAACACCACGGGGTCCTGTTCATCCACCCCCACCGGAACTGTTCATCCAAAGCCCCAGCAACGCTCACCGTTCATCCAGAGGCAGCATTGATCGGCTTCAGTTGGTAGCGTAGAGAAGGAATCGCTCGATCAGGTTCAGTTAACAGCCATCGATCGATTGCTCGAGTTCAGTAACGCGTAGCCTGTAGTGCAATCACTCGGGTTCAGTTAGAGCCCAATGCCTCGCTCGGGTTCAGTTAGAGCCCAATGCCTCGCACCCACGTACGTGCGTGTGTGTACGAGAGAAACGCTCATCGCTCGGCCCCGACCACCCATCGTAACAGGGAACACCCCGATATTTTCCTCGCCCTCGCTTCTACCACGGTTTTTTGTGTCATGGACGGCCCAAAGAATATCATGCAGCTGCATCTCCGGCCTGCTCAGGACGGAAAGCCCATTTTCTGTCATGATTTTTTTTCATAGAAGTAGGACCCCACCACATCTATGATGATACCGGGTTTTGTCACAACTATCGTCATAGAAGTGTCATAAGTATGACAGAAAAAATTTTGTTCGGCCCAAAATGTCATGGATGTGTCTTTTTTTGTAGTGAAACATGACCCGCACCGATGAGGTCGGAGGTTCTCAGTACCAATTAGTTTGAGCACACGCCTACCTAGACATTCTGGCAGATTGGGAGAGCCAGCAAGATGGGTGTCAGGACCCCCTTGTCATGACGGATGATGACGGTGGTGGCGCCGGCGCCGACACTGATCCCACCAACGACATCAGCACTAAGACTGGCGCTGATGATGTTCCTAACTACAACACAGAAGGTGGGACCTCCCAAGCCAGTGAGGGAAAGAAGGAAAAGAGGACACGACGCCCAAATGAGCTCGGCACCGAAAGACTAGTGGTCATGGCAGTGCACCCTGGTGATTTCGAGCCAATAGAGCCGTGGGAAGTGGCGGCGTGTTACGGCAACCAACTAGCATGCATCCCACGGGATACAGATAACATCAACACCACGAAAATATGGAAGAATGAAAATTTGAAGAAGTTGCTCCTAACTAGGTTGCATGCAAGACTCTAGTTCCCCGGTCGGAATGACAATGTTTACCCATGGGATGATGATGCCATGAAAAAAATCAACAACAAAGCCCTAGGGAAGTTCAGCAACGCATTGAGCGCTTGGAAAACTAGGGTGAAAAGGGTGATTGAAGTAGACCATGAAACCTACGCTGAGATTGTTGCAGACAATCCAAAAATTACGATAGAAGACTTTGAAAAGATCAAGGAGAGTTGCAATGAAGAAGCTGCCAAGGCCAGGTCGGAGAGAGGCAAGCAGCTGCATGTAAAGAACCTGGGGAACCACCGCCTTGGAAGTCGTGGTTACACGGGAAAGAGGCCCATGTGGGCTAAGGAGGACACAGAACATGAACACCAAGGGATCCCAGACCCATTGGCTGAGTTCACCGACCAGCAGGAACACGACTTCATCAGGGCCCGATTCTCTTGGGACCCCCAAAAAATATTTTCTTCACCGATGGGCCGACTAGGAAATTCATGAGAATACTGGTAATTATCCTTTTACCACCTTACATATTAGCTTCTAATAAATGAAGTCTACTACATTCTAGTCGCATCCTTAAATGATTCATGGTCCATTTTGCAGAGAGAGCAATACAAGCTTGCGGCCGAAAGCGACTCGTCGACTCAGTCATCGGTGAAGTACAAGTGGGACACTCCTTTCAACTGGGCCATGAACATAATGATGGGACACCCACCTGGCCAGCGGCCGCAATATGGACGTGTGCATGGCGCCGGGGATGGCGCCACGTGGAAGTACTATTATAACGAGGACCCCGAGGACAAAAGATAGAGAAAGAAGTTCAGTCAAGTGACTATCGACGAGAAGGTGGTGCGGGCTATGGAGAAAGCAAAAGCTAAGACCAAAGCTGAGATAATCGCAGCCTGTAGAGATGATATGGTGGCTGCCTTTACAAGCTTGATTCCAACAGTGGTCACATGGGTGCAACAAAATCCAAACGCGCCACCAAGTGATTTTCCCATGCCTAGCTTCACCGGGGGCAACTCAATGAACACCGCACCCATACCCATACCTATTATGGCAACCGCACCCGCGCCTCCTCCAGCACCTGCTCCTGCACCCAGCTCTCACAACAGCCCTAGCTCCGTCTCTGGCTTGAATGTCGGGCCATCGACATTGGCTGAGCTCGACGCCCTCAAGGTAAATACGCGTCGCACCTTCATCAACTCAACTACTTAATTAATCTTCAGTTGTCGTTCTTTTTGGATCTTTGATGCCGCACGTATATGTGTTTGTAGGCCAACTCCACTCCGTGCACCCTCCTTTACCACATGAAGGGCGGGTTGGTGGATGTGGGGAAGGGTACTATAGTCAAGCCTAAGGATTGATTGTTTCACCGCCGGCAGATGCCTGATAATGCCTTAAGGGTCTTGGTGGCGAGTGTGAAAGTGGGCTACGAGGGTTTCCCTTGTCTGATACAAACCGATGGAGAGGATGATGAGACCCCCACGTAGCTTGGCCAATGCAAAAACTGGCCAATCATGTGAGCGAAAAATCTTCTTCGTGTCGAGGTGGCCGGGAGCACACCAATGGGACCTCAGGAAGGTATGACCACAACACCACATACACAAGTACAACCATCATCTGTGCTGCTTGCTGAGATCGAGAGACATGAGGAAGGAGGGCCAACCGTTCCGGCAGATGATGCCATATGCCCCATGGAAGAGGATACGGATCATGACATGGAGGAGGCCGATGACCCTAACGAGTATTTCAATACTTCCTTTGACAATGAAGTAACAATGAGTCAACCATATGAATATGAGATGCATGTACCAGAGCCAGAACGTCCTCGAGAGTGCAAGAAGTCTTTGTTCATGCAATCCTCGCAGACACGCCTCCAGATGCCGGCTCAACCCAAGCTCAACTAATTAGCCAGAGTCATCCAACACTAGGGATGGTGCTCAGGGAGCGTCTGACAGACCCACCAGCACCTGAGACCACCAAGAAGAAGCAGCGGAAGAGACCGGCGGCGAGAAAATCCAATAAAGCTGGCAATGTTGGTTCTAGCAGCCAGCCACTTTCGACCAAAGTTGACCGTGTACCGATGAAACATGCGCCATTAATCCATGTCGTGGCAGAGCCAATGGAACCGGTGAATGCACTAGATGCCACAGCAGGGGATCTCAGGGGACTCCATGACCATGTGCTTTCAACAGAGAGAAGCCTCCTCGCCTCGGATGATCCAGGATACCCACTTTATACGGTTCATGTGCCGAGCAGTTGCAAGATGTATGTCCACACATGCCCCGCGGACCTCTTCTTCCTATGGTTTGATTACATCTTCTAGATGTTTCAAATGAGGACACTCGATTTTACGTTCGTCCGCCTGTATGCGCTGCACATGAACTACATTGTCAGGAGAGAGCAAGTCACCGGTCTTGCGGTCGCGGACCCATACTACATGCATGAGGGCTTCTTGTCAATCAACAACGCCAACCGTCAATATGCGAGTCAGTACATCAAAGAATTCTTGGTCAGCAATAAGGACAAAGAAATGATTCTCCTATCTTATCATCCCAGGTAAGTCATCCGCGGATAGCACTATAACACATACGTGCATTTCAATATTTACTTTGCACGCATGGAGGCTAACTTGATCGTGTATTTTGCGCAACAGGGGGTGTCGTGCTGTTCTCATCGTTCTTTACCTGCGTTACTCCCGCGCTCTATATTTGCACCTGTCAAAGAACATACAGACGAAAGATCACACACACATAAAGTCTGTTCTGGACAGAGCTATGCTGGGCTTCAGCACGCGGGGTGGCTACATCCAATGCAAAAAAAAACAAATAAGGCCAGGCTTTGTTTCGGCCACAAGACTGACTTCTGTTGCATCCAGCAACCAGTAAGAAGTGACAATGATGGATTCTATGTCATCCATCTAATGATGGAGTACAGATGGGATGTGCAACCACTTTGCAGGAAATCTTCATCCGCTACCCATATCCAGAGATGGGCGAAGCCTTTGGAGCCATGCTAGATAATCAACTTTGAAATGATTTCTACCGGATCCAGCGGGAAATTGCGTCCACCATCATGAAAGATATCCTTGAAGAGAATGGGATGTTCTACAGCGGCCTAATATCACGAGCTGACGTTAGAACCCGCATTGCCCTACAGCGTCAAGACATGACACCTTTCACTAAGCTTGGGTGCACCCTTCCGGATATGGACAGATGGGAAGAGTGCACTGCTTAAAAACAATGTGTCTATTTAGTTACTTGTTACTTTTTGTATGACGAAACTTGGAATCTCTCAGTACGACGAAACTATTAGATGTATGGTGTCGCGCTCTAGTTAATTACTTTCGATACGATGAAATTTTGTCAACTATGTTTACTCTATATGTTGCTTCTATTTCATAACTGTTTCATTGAATTCGCTTCATGATATATATATATATGTATATATATATATTTGTGTGTGTGTGTGTGCATCTCTAACAGGTATATAGATCAGCGATGGCAAGGAAGTGGTTTGCCGTGTATGTAGGGCGTGTTCCAGGTGTGTATGATGAGTGGCCAGAGTGTTAGGCACAAGTCTCTGGCTTCTCCGGCGGAAGCCAGAAAGGGTTTGATAGCAGAGCGGAAGCCGAAGCTAGTTACTTGAGATTCATAGCACAACAGGGGATTCAGAACCAGCGCTGCTGCAAAAACTACTACATAATACCGCTTTTGATCATCGTGATCGCTCTTATCTCGTATGTCATAGTTTAGGTAGATGATGAAACATGTGTCTATGGTGACAATGTACGAGACATGTGATCATTAACTTGTATCGCTATTTCGAGATGATGATGAGATCGACATCATTTGTGTTGAGACTATGTTGATATGATGAGACTATGTTGTACCACTTTGATGATGATGATGAGACATTCCTTTTTCATATAGTTTTAGTGTATGTGTATGTGTATGTTGCAATTGTATAAAACCTGTAAAAATACGAATACAACAACATAAAAAAGAAAATACTAGCAGTAGCATGGGGTATTGGAGTAGTAGCAGTGCTGCCTTACCAGTAGCGTTAGTTGTACGGGCACGCTACTAGTATTAGCAGTAGTGATGGACAGAGGCGCGCTACTACTAGATATAGATAGCAGTAGCGCTGGTTCAAACAAGCGCTACTGCTAAAAATAGCTATAGCACCATGGCAGTAGCGCGCCTGCCCACACTACTAATAGCCAAAAAACCAGCGCTACTGGTAAGGGTTTTCCTAGTAGTGGTAGTATATGTGGACTGAACTGCAGAATGTCAGAATAAGAGGGGGATAGCTAGTCCTATCGAAGACTATGCTTTAGGCAGCCTCCATCTTGAAGTAGTAGAAGAGAGTAGATGGTAAGTTAACCAAGTAACATCGCATAGCATAATCCTACCCGGTGATCCTCTCTTCGTTGCCCTGTGAGAGAGTGATCACCGGGTTGTATCTGGCGCTTGAGAGGGTGTGTTTTATTAAGTATCTGGTTCTAGTTGTCATAAGGTCAAGGTACAACTCCGGGTCGTCCTTTTACCGAGGGACACGACTATTCGAATAGATAACTTCCATGCAGGGGTGCACCACATTTCCCAACACGCTCGATCCCCTTTGCCCAGACACACTTTCCTGGGTCATGCCCAGCCTCGGAAGATGAACACGCCACAGCCCCACCTAGGCACAACAGAGAGGTCAGCATGCCGGTCTAAATCCTAAGGCATAGGGGCCTGGGCCCATCGCCCATTGCACACCTGCATGTTGCGAGGGCGGCCGGTAGCAGACCTAGCCTCCCTAGTACAAGAGCAGGTGTTCCAGTCCAATCGGGCGCGCGCCGCTCAGTCACTGACGTCAAGAAGGCTTCGGCTGGTACCACGACGCCGAGTGCCCATAACTATTCCCGCATAGTTGGTTAATGCATATAGGCCAGTGGCCAGACTCAAATCAAATACCAAGATCTCGTTAAGTGTGTTAATTGAATTAATTGCGGTCGCCGACCAGGGCCAGGCCCACCTCTCTCCTAGGTGGACTCAACCTGCCCTGTTGCTCCGCCACAAAGTAACAGTCGGCGGTCGTCGGGAACCCAGGCCCACCACTACCTAGATGGAACCACCTGCCCCTTCAGCCCCCCGCATCGGAATCACTTGCAAGTACTCTACGAGTCAACCCGACTTTAGATCACGGCCCGATAGTATAGCATGGCAGATGGACAAGAATGTAGGGCCACTGATGGAATACTAGCATCCTATAATAAGTATTTAGGATTGCAGGTAAAGGTAATAACAGTAGTAGCAAAGACAGGCTATGCATCAGAATCGGATTATCGGAAAGCAATAACATGCTACACTACTCTAACGCAAGCAGTAGAGAGAAGAATAGGCGTTATCAGGTTGATCAAGGGGGCTTTCATGGTTGCTCTGGCAAGAAGGAGGGGTCATCATCGATGTAGTCGATCACAGGGGTATCGGCAGCGGTCTCGGGGTCTACCGGAAAGAAGTAACAGAGTGGGAACACAATAAATAATAGAGCAATCAAAGCATCACAAGGCATAACATGGCAATATGCAGTGCTAGGGGGACCTAACGCTGTACTAGGTGATACTGGCGAAGGGGGAAAACATCCAGGAAAGTATTCCCGGTGTTATGCATTTTCGGACAGATGAAACCGAGGAGACGGTTGCAGGTTCGCTAAGCTAGAGATGAGCGGCAGACGAATGGACCGCGTATTCGGATTCATCTCGCCGTTCTGAGTGGCTTTCATGTAGAAAACATTTTAATCCAAGTTACGGTTATTTTTCAATGATCTTTTGAAGCTTAAAACAATTCCTCAATTTATTTTAATTCAAAATTAGTCAGAAAAAGCTACGTGTACACAGCACAGGCAAGCCATAGTCCATGACATGTGGGGCCAGGACCAAGTCAACACAGTCAAGTTTGACTGGTAAACATGGTGAATAGTCAAGGCGGGGCCCGGGTGTCATTGTAATAGGTTTAGCAATTTATTAACAGGATAATTAAAGGAGTGGGGGTCCACCAGTCATAGAAACATACTTAGTAAATTATTTACCCAAGTTTTATTAATAGGGGGACCCACATGTAAGTGACTAATTAGGGTGGGGGTTAATTAGATCTACTACTAATCTAATTATGGGATTGGTCCTAGCGGGCTGTTACACAGCCGGCCATCCACGGATGGGCACGCACTTACACATGTGTACGGAGGCCATGGCGGCTAGGGGAGACGCATCGCGGCGGCGGGGGGAATGGACAGGGGAGGCTCCAGGCGCGCGTGGGCACGGCGGCGTATGCTGGACACGTGCAGGCGGGCGCAGGGGGTGTGGCTACAGGCGACAGGGGTATGCGGGGGCGCGCGCGGACTAGAGTAGTGGCAAACAACGGCGGACGGCGACAATGTACGCGGAGAAGACGAGGTCGATGGCGAGTGTACAAGACGTCCCGGCTCGATTTGCTACAGGGGGGTGACACGGTCGACGGTGGCGGCTCTCTGGACAGCTTCTCGCGGCGCAGGGAGCACGCATGCCGCGACAATGGAGAAGACACGCATGGTCACCGCGTGATACTTCGAGCTTGAATTTGAGCAGATGATGAGGGGGCACGATGGGGGAATGAGAGGGAATCGGATGAGGCCGTGCCAGGGTTTCGGTTGGACACTTTATATTGCCGAGGGAGGCTACGTGGAGGCCATCCGGCCATGGCGCCGTGGGATGGCTGCCACACCGTGCCTCTGCCTACTATAGGTGAGGAAGAAGAGATGAGGGAGAGATGGGCCAGGCTGCCACTATAGCAGTTGGGCCTAAGTGCATAGTAGTTAGTTAGTTTTTCTTTTTCTGTCAATTGAAACAACTATTGTTTTCCATTTATTAAAATAGCAAACGATTTTTTTTGAGTTGAAACTTGGCACATAAATCTAGTACAACATTTCAAGGCCACACACAAGGTTTCACACCGATGACAACTTACTTGAAGGATCTTATTCAATCCTTAGGGAGGTATGGTGGACTCTTGAAAATAAGATTTGGGTTTAAGGGTTTTTGGATGCACAAGTAGTATCTCTACTTGGTGCGGACTTTTTGGATAGCAAAGATGGGGGGCAAGCACCACGTGTTCAAGGATCTATTACAACTTAATTTCTACGTGAATATGAACAAACATAAACCATTACGTTGTCTTCCTTGTACAACGTCAACAATTTTGGCATATAATATTTTGATGGGGGCTCACAATCACAAAAGATTTCCAAGATAGTGTATTCGTATGTGAAAGTTCTCTTCCTTATACTAATTATTCGTGAATTGCTTGTACAACCAATATTGTGATTGTCAAGCCTCAAAATACTTCACTTTCTAAACCCAATGTGAAGCTACCACTAGGCATGATATGATTTCAACTTCATGACATTGAATTTATTCAACAATTTACTCATAGGATATAAGTGAAGCACAACAGTATATGACAAGCTACTCCAAAAAGATATAAATGAAGATCATGAGCATAAGATTTCTGTCTCTCAAATTAATTTATGTGAAGCAAGAGAGAATTTCTTCAAAAATACTAAAGCACACGTGCTAAAAAAGATATAAGTGAAGCACTAGAGAAATTCCATAGAAAAGAGCTTCGTTGACGGGATGTGAATGCCGCTTACCTAGCCTCCCTGGCAACTATTTGAGGACTCTATTTTATTTAGAAACTTTAAGATCTATGTATTTTATTAAAATAGAAAGCAAAATGAAAATAAAATGACATTCTAAGAACAGCACAACTCATGTGAAGAAGCAAAAACTTAGGCTCAACCGATACTAACCGATAATTGTTAAAGAGGAAAGGTGGGATGCCTATCGGGGCATCCCTTAGATGCTTCAGACTTCTTGAAATATTATCTTGGGATGACTTGGGTATCCCCAAGCTTGAGATTTTGTGTCTTCTTAATTCTTCTCATATCACGGTTTTCCTAAATCTCAAAAGCTTCATCTACACAAAACTCAACAAGAACTCATGAGATAAGTTAGTATAAACCAATGCAAAAACCTTATCATTCTCTACTGTAGCAAATCACTAAAATTATTATTCAACATTGCACACTAGATTCCCCTGCATATTTAATACTCCTATCCTCAAATAGAATCATTAAACAAGCAAACATATGAAAACAATGCAAACATAACAGCAATCTGCCAAAATAGTACAGTCTATAAAGAATACAAGAGTATCAATACTTCCCTAACTCTAAAAGTTATGAAAATTTACCTGTCGGGGGTGCTGATCCCACGGACAACTATGGGACCGCGGCGGACCGGGGCACCTTTCGGTTCAGCAGGGGGCGGAGGATGCACAAAGAGCAAATCGAGGCGAACGCACGGGCACGCGGTCAGTTTACCCAGGTTCGAGCCGCACGGATGCGTAAAACCCTACTCCTGCTTTGATTTGTATTGTGTTCTTGCTCGGGGGCGATGAATGCTACAGTACACTTGGATGGCTAGCGAGACCGAGCGTGAGAATGATCGTCCCCCCCCCCCACTATTGTGCATGGGCCTCCTTTTATATGTCAAAGGGGTCACCGACAGGTGGCAACAGAGGTGAGGGTAAAAATGTAAAAGAGGTGGTAGTTGGCGCCACTGCTCGCTACAGTTGTATCATACCTAACCCTGACGGCAGGGGACAAAGGCATTAAATGCCTGTCTGTGTAGCCTAAACGGTGCAGAAAGGGACCGTCAGGGGTGCCATCGTTTGCCATGATGGCTATCTTGTCAGCGCCTGCTTGCCACCGCATGCCCCTGGCTGCACAGCCTCCCGCCACGTATGCCAGGAATGGTCCCAGAGCGACACGTTGGTGGGTGAGCTGGAGTGCGGGCTGCGGAGTAGTAGCTTGCCGCGGCAAGCGCCTTGCCGCGGAGGTTGTCTTGTCGCGTCCGGGAGCTTGTCGCTCACCGGGTCTCGTCGCGTCTGGGAGCTTGTCGCTCACCGGGTCTTGCCGGGACACGTGGTGTGCTACGGCGAGATCCTTGATACGTCTTGGTTGGCCTCCCCGGCAAGCTCCTTTTGCCGGGGTCTTGTCTCCTTCCCGGCAAGCTTCTCATGCCGGGGTCTTGGATACTTTGTTCTTGAATGGCTCCAAAGGAACCACGGAGGACCTTGGCGGTCGCCCGGCAAGCCTTGCCGCGGGGTGCTGCGACTGCCCGTGCACAAGTTCGGGATACTAAGGTACCCCTACTTTAGTACACCGAGAGGAGCCCCCGGGCCTGGGCCATACACGGTGCCGAGCGCTGTTGGGCCAAGCCCAAAACAGTGCACGGGCACGCGCGGCCTGGGTCATGCCATAACTCGCTCCGCATCCACCGCGCCCTCGCCGCACGGCACGCGTCAAACGCGGCATCGTGGGAGAGATCGTGGGTGGTTTTCGAGGTGCCCACTCCCGACGATCACGGGGTGGGGAGAGGCCGCCTCATCCGTCGCCTCGGTTCTGCACGCCTGCCACGCGGCTCCCATGCGCTTGGGGTCGCGGGCGGTGGAGGCGGGAAACTGGGCCGTCGCGGGTCAAGGCAGCGGGTCGGCCCCAGCTCCCTGCTCTTCCCGTGTCTTGATTCGCTGAGCGGGGCGGCCGAGCCCCCACCTCGCTCCTTTATAAAGAGCGCGAGGGGAGGACGGAAACCCGCATTCTCTCATCTCCTCCTTCCTTCAGCTTCTGCTCCCCTTTCTCTCATTCGCCATGGAGAAAGGGAACCCTGGTCCTTCATCGGTGGCGGCGAGGGTCGCCACCAGACAGCCCATCCCTCCCTCTCCCGCACCCGTGGTGGCAGAGCCAGCCGTAAGGGGAAGAGGGAGGGGACGAGGTCGTGGACGAGGTCGAGGACGAGGTCAAGGCGCTCGGGGAAGAGGTGGACGGGGCGGCGCACCGGCTTCGCCTCCGCCGGCGGTTCCTCTTCCCACGGGGGTCCATATTGGGGACGACCCTTGCGAGTTCTTCGTCAGGCTGCGCCGGGCGCCTCGTCGTCGACTCCAACTCCCAGCTCCGTTCACGAGCGCGATGGAGTTGGACCCGCCCGAGACACTGAGACTGCACATGAGCGGCTGTGGGATCAGCGGCATGCGAGTCCGCGTTGAAGTCCCAGCCCCCGGTGTGATGTATCTTGGTCGAGGGTGGAAGACGTTCGCCCGTATCCACAGCTTGACGGCGGGGCTCACCCTCCATTTTAAGTTGATGGAGGGCGATCTCCTCCCCGTCAAGGTCTTCGGGTGCTTCGGCACTCGGGCAAAGTGCTGCGTGGACAGCTCCTCCAATAGCGAAGGACCCTCCTCGAGCGAGAGTGACGAGGAGGGGAGCGACAACGACGACAAGGGTAGCGGGCGGCAGGATGACGGGTCCGACTAGGTGTCGGGCGCCGCTCCATGCGGCACCGGCGACCCCATCATCCGTGTCGCCGGCTCCTTGAACTCCCCGGGGTCGTCTCCTTGGGCGGCTGGCGTAGGAGGCTGCGGAAGAGGAAGAGGGCTGGCGGCAAGGCCGTCAAGTCGGAGTACGAGGACGTGGTGCCCTCGACAGCGTACTGATGTCCTGCCGCCTCGTCTTCGAGCCCTGCTTCCGGCGCCGCCATCACCGTCCAGCCTTCGAACGGCCCCCGGGATGTTCTCCTGGCGTCTTCTGGCACCCGTAGCTCACCTAGGTGCCCCTTTTGCCCTTCTCGCCTCCTTGACCTGCCTCCTGAAGAGAGGGACAAGAAAGGGATTACGGGCATCTTATCTTTTCGATTTGTAAGCCTTCGGGCCTTAGTTGCATTTAAAACTTGTAATCCTCTCTTTTGTGTTTTTCATCCTCTATGGACTGTACCTGAGTGGAATGTTTTTTTAATGAAAAGGGGATGCTTGCCGGGTCATTTGTCTCGCGGGTAGAACTCACGGCAAGGAGCAAATCCTTGGCATCTTTCAGATAGACACTTCTTCTCCCGGCAACAAGCCCTGCCGTCTTCCCGCGTCACTCGACCTTTCTCACGCTTTTGACGGAGGCAGGGACGAGGCGGGTGCGCCCCCCCCCCCCCCCCCCCGTTTCATCCCTTTGCTGCCGCGACTACGACCAAACTTGGCCCCAGGAACGAGCCCAGGGCCTAGAGTTAAGGGAGCACGGTAGTTTTCAGGAAGAAATGAGGTATCGTATTCCCCAGTCCATAAGAGAACGCAGGATGAGGGATGAAAGACTTATCTGAGATTGCAGCCCCGGCAACTCTGGCTTGCCGTGGGTGAATCTTGGTACTTGCAGCCCCCGGCAACACTGGCTTGCCGGGGTCCAGATGCCAGTACGTCCTTCTTCTCCTTTTCGTCCTCAAGCGGTCCGGCAAGGATATGCGAGCCCTGCAAACCAAGGGAAACGAAAGAAAGGCAAAGGGACGCACACTCGACCTCTAAGTTAGGGGTTAGCCGCTGTTAAGCACTATCAACCCTAACCAAGGACGAGACTCGACCTAGCATGCATGCTCTAACTCAGGGCACCAGCGCTTCATTTACTTGTGCTCAGGGTCTGTGCCTGGCTTTGTACAAAGGTTTACATGCAACAGCGGCAAGACTTGTACAAAAGAGTGGTTGCCGGACAGGGTCCGACAACCGCGCCTTATGGGTAAAACTTACGAAGATGCTCGATATTCCAGGAGTTGCTCACTAGGATGCCATCTTCGGTCTCCAGGCGGACAGCGCCAGGCCTGGTGACTCGTTTCACCCGGTAAGGGCCTTCCCACTTCGGCGTCAACTTGTTGGAATTCTTGGCGAACTGAACGCGCCGAAGAACAAGGTCGCCTTCCTCGAGACTTCTGGCGATAGCGGCGCAAAGCTTGCTGGTAGCGAGCGGCTCGCGCAGCAGCCTGAAGACGATCTTCCTCAAGGAGCAGCGCGTCATCTTCACGCAGCCGCTCTTGCTCAAGCTCATCATAAGCGAGCACTCGAGGTGACCCGTATACGAGTTCCGTGGGGATAACTGCCTCCGCTCCATACACTAGAGCGAAGGGTGTCTGGCCAGTGGCTCGATTTGGCGTCGTCCTGATCGACCAAAGAACCACCGGCAGCTCCTCGATCCAGTTTCTTCCGCACTTGTGCAGCCTGTCGAAAGTTCTGGTCTTGAGCCCGCGCAGTACTTCAGCATTTTCCCTTTCAGCTTGACCGTTGCTTCTCTGGTGAGAAACAGAAGCGAAGCAGACCTTGGCGCCAAGATCTTGGACGTACTGCATGAAGGTGCGGCTCGTAAATTGTGTACCGTTGTCGGTGATTATCCTGTTAGGGATCCCAAAACGGCAAACAATCGACCTGAAGAACTTGACTGCTGACTGTGCAATCGCCTTCCTCACTGGTTCCACTTCCGGCCACTTTGTGAACTTTTCGATTGCAACATACAAGTACTCAAAGCCCACGACAACTTGGGGAAAGTGGTCGAGGATATCGAGCCCCCAGACCGAAAATGGCCAGGATAAAGGGATCGTCTGGAGAGCTTGAGCTAGCTGGTGTATCTGCTTGGAATGGAACTGGCACGCTTCACACTTGGTTACTTGTGCAGTTGCATCCTGGAGGGCTGTCGGCCAGAAGAAGCCTTGCCGGAATGCTTTTCTGACAAGAGCTCTTGCGCCAATGTGGTGACCACATATGCCTCCATGTATCTCTGCCAACAGCTTCTATCCATCTTCCCAGGGAATACACTTCAATTTCACTTCGTTGAGTCTTCTTCTGCACAATGTGTTGTTGACAAACTGGTAGATACTAGACTGCCGGGCTACTCTTTCCGCTTCTTCTGGTTCCTCGGGAAGTTCTCCTGTCTGAAGGAAACGGACAATCTACTGCGCGCATGTTGGAGCCTGTGGCTCGAAAACAAGGACTAAAGGCATGTCTGCTGCTGCAGGAACGTCCGCTTCTACGGCAAGAGCCCGCGGTTCTGCCGGAGCTTCACGTTCCCCGGCAAGCTTGCCGGAGCAAAACTTGTCGGGAGAATTTGCTTCAACGGAACAAACCCTGGGGCTTGCTGGAGCAGACTGCTCCTCAGCATTCTTGGTGTTGATCTTGGGGACCTTTTTGGCGGCGGCTTCGGGAAGCTCTGCCGGGAAATAGTCGCCAGAAATCAACTTCCTTTTCTTGCTCTGTCCTGTTGATGGTGTCACGGACGGCTGAGTCAGCTTGAGCACAAAAATCCCTGGTTCCACAGGTAACTTGAGTGAGGCGCACTCTGACAGGCCATTGGCAATGTCATTTTGAGCCCTTGGGACATGCTCCATCTGCAGGCCGTCAAAGTGCTCTTCTAGCTTTCTCACTTCGCCGACGTAAGCTTCCATTAATGGACTCTGATAATTCTTGTTCACTTGGCGTACGACAAGTTGTGAGTCACCCCTGACAATGAGCTTCTTAATCCCAAGTTCTGCCGTGATCCTGAGACCGGCAAGCAAGCCTTCATATTCTGCAGTATTGTTTGTCGCTTACTCCTTGGGAAAGTGCATCTAGACTATGTACTTGAGGTGCTCTCTGGTGGGTGCGACAAGCAGCACACCGGCACTAGCGCCTTGCAGCGAGAAAGCACCGTCAAAGTACATGAGCCACTCTTTGTTTGCTTCCTTGGCGGGGATGCTCGTCTCCAGAATTTCTTCGTCTGGAGTTGGCGTCCACTCTACTATGAACTCTGCCAATGCTCTGCTCTGGATTGTTGATGTACTCTCAAACTTGAGGCCAAAGCTTGACAGTTCCAGTGCCCACTCGACAATCCTGCCTGTTGCTTCTGGATTTTGCAATATCCTCTTCAGCGGAAAGCGAGTGACAACTGTGATTTCATGTGCCTGGAAGTAATGGCGCAGCTTTCTTGAGGCCATGAGAAGGCCAAAAAGTAGCTTCTGCACACCAGAGTACCTTGACCTAGCCCCATGTAAAAGGGAGCTGACAAAGTAAACTGGGTGCTCCACCATTTTCTTCTGTATCTCCTCTTGCATCTGCATAGATCCATCCTTGTCGGGACCAGAGCTTATCAGGGAAGCCCCCTGCTTGTCGCTGGATGTGCTTGCCGCGGTTGCTGGCTCGTCATCTGCCTCCGTCTCCGCTACTAACGCAGCACTAACCACTTGATTGGTTGCCGCTATGTACAGCAGCAACTTCTCTTGTGGCTTAGGTGCGACAAGGGTTGGAGTCGAGGACAGGTATCTCTTCAAGTCCTGCAGCGCAGCCTTCGCTTCCGGAGTCCATTTCATTGGACCTGCCTATTTCAAAATTTTGAAAAATGGCAGGGCGCGCTCAGCAGACCGAGAGATAAACCTTCTGAGAGCAGCCACGCAGCCGGCAAGCTTCCGTACATCCTTGATGCGCTTTCGTGCGCCGATCTGCTCAATGGCCTTGATCTTGTCGGGGTTGGCTTCGATCCCCCGCTGAGACACAAAGAACCCGGGAAGCTTGCCGGAAGGGACTCCAAACACACACTTCTCGGGGTTGAGCTTGAGGTTGATCTTGCGCAGATTTGCAAAGGTCTCATCTAAGTCTTGGATCAGAGTTGCCCTGTCCTTGCTTTTGACCACTATATCATCCATGTAAGCTTCTACATTTCTATGTATCTGTGGCTTCAAAGCGACATGGACTACTCTGGCAAATGTTGAACCAGCATTCTTTAATCCGAAAGGCATCCGTACGAAACAGTACGTTCCACATGGAGTAATGAATGCGGTTTTCTCCTCATCCTCTTCTGCCATGAAGATCTGATGGTATCCTGAATATGCATCAAGAAATGAAAGCAAATCACATCCGGCTGTGGAGTCTACAATCTGGTCAATGCGCGGCAAGGGAAATGGGTCTTTGGGACAAGCTTTATTAACATCAGTGAAGTCAATACAAAGCCTCCATTTTCCATTTGCCTTGCGCACTACCACAGGATTGGCTAGCCATGTGGGATGGAGCACTCCTCTGACAAGGCCTGCTGCTTCCAATTTCTTGATTTCTTCTGCTATGAATTCTTCGCGCTCCACTGCCTGTTTCCTGACCTTTTGCTTGACGGGCCGCGCATGAGGACAAACAGCAAGATGGTGCTCAATTACCTTCCTGGGAACATCGGGGATATCAGACGGTTGCCATGCAAACACGTCAACATTTGCCCGCAGGAAAGTAACGAGCGCACTTTCCTATTTAGGGTCAAGCGTGGCACTGATGGTGAAGGTACCACCAGTGCTGTCCTCCTTGGCGGACACCTTCTTGGTAAGTGGTGGAGCTGCCATTGCCTTCTTACACTTGCCGGTGGAGCTCTATGGTGCGTCCTCGATGGTAGCGCAGCACTCCGAAGAGGTGTGCTTGCCGGAGTGGGCATCAGAGCTCTTGCCGGACTTGGTCTTCTTCTTCCCCCCGGGAGCTTCAGCGGCAAGTGTCTTGCGATCTGTTGCAGCTGCTGCTTCCCAGTAAATCTTGTCAGCGCAAATAAGGGCATCCTTCTTGTCGCCAGGGACAGAGATGACGCTTATCGGGCCAGGCATCTTGAGCATGTTGTATGCATAGTGAGAGGCTGCCATGAACTTGGCGAGTGCTGGACGGCCAAGTATCCCATTGTAAGGCAACGGGAAATCGGCAACGTCAAAGGTGACCCTCTCCGTTCTGAAATTGAGCTCGCTGCCAAATGTCACTGGCAACGTGACCTTCCCTTTTGGCTTGCTCCTTCCCGGGTTAATTCCTTGGAACGTACCGGTCTCTTCGAGCTCGCTGTCCGGGATCTGGAGTTTCTAGCATCTTAAACCGGCCCCACCGTCAACTAGCATCTTAGTGACTTTGAGGTTGTAGATTGTTGGCGAAACCAACAACGGCAAGCACCCGACCGCAGATGTGCGATCAGGGTGGTCCTCAATGTCAAAGAAGATGGGCGTGCTGGACCACTTCAGAAGCTTGTGTGATTCGACAGGTGGCTCTGCCGCATTAACTTCCCGGAGCCACTGTTTGAGTTGGCGGTGAGAAGTATGCAGAGAAGCACCACGTCAACACACAAGACTTCTGTAGCCTTCTGAAACTCCTGCTCACTCTTCTGAACATCATCCATGTCCTCGTCGTCCTCTTCGTCATCATCCTTGTCGCGGCCGCGGGGAGGCCTGTCTCCTTGCCGCTGCTTGACCTTGTCGCGGCGTCCTCCCTGGCCAGCGCGCTTCTTGCCGGCCTCTCCACCGCCTCCTTGGGCTCTCTCCTTGTCACGCCGCTCGTACTCAGCTCTTTGTTGCTGGACAAGCTGCTCGACCTTCTTGCAGCTCTGGAGATCATGGCCCTTGGTGCGGTGGATCTTGCAATACTGCTTGTCGGAGTTGTCCTGCTTGTCGGCGGCCGCCACAGCTTGGCATTTGGTGCATGCGGCAACCTCCTTGCCGGAGCTACCAACTTTGGCTTGCTTGGCGGCGCCGTCATTGCCGGACTGCTCGACGACTAGCACCTCTTCGCCCTTATTCTTCCTGTTGCGCCTCTGGTTTTTCTTTGCCGGGGCGGCATCCTCACTGTCAGATCCTCCTGCTCCAGCGTCCTCTCCGGGGAGTTTCCTCCCTTCTTCAGCGCGTGCACACTTGTCGGCCAGGGCGTAAAGCTCGCTGACGTCTCTGATCCTGCTCATCGCCATCTCCTCCCGCATCCTGCGGTTGCGCACGTTCTCATGGAACGCGCTGATAACCGCGGCAGGGTGGATGTCTGGGATGTTGCGCTGCACACGGCTGAACCTCTAGATATACTTGCGCAGGGGCTCTCCTTCCTTTTGGGCAAGCAGGTGAAGGTCACATTCCTGGCCATGTGGTTTGTGGCCGCCTATAAAGGCGCCGACAAACTGATGGCACAAGTCCGCCCAAGAGGATATGGAGTTGTCCGGCAAGTGCATGAGCCAGGATCTGACTTCGGGCTTGAGCACGAGCGGGAAGTAGTTGGCAAGGACCTTGTCGTCTCGCCCCCCGGCAGCTTGCACCGCAATGGTGTAGATGCTGAGGAACTCTGACGGGTGCGACTTGCCGTCGTACTTCTCTGGCACGTATGGCTTGAAGTGTTTCTGGCTGGGCCACTGGACTTGCCGCAGCTCACGGGTGAATGCAGGGCAACCTACCGCGTACGGCAAGTCGCCTGGTTCTCTGGGCACATGCACGTCGACAGAAGGCCCAGCGCGCAGGTCTGATTGACGCCGCGCTTCTCTTCGCCGCTTGATGCGAGTACGAGCGTCTTCTTGTTGTCGCTCGTGATGAACTTGGCGCTGATCGCGACGAGCTCGCGGGTCTGATGACGCGGTGGAGTCGCTGTCATGGCGGATCCGACGAGTCGGCGATCTTGGCCTTTGAGGCGGAGAGTGCACAGTGGTTGCACCCTCGCCGGTCTTGTCGCCACCGGCTCGCGCCTGGCTGACTTGCCGCGGCAGCGATGCGCTCGGCTACGTGGGTTGTCACCGTTGGCAAAGCAGATGAGACTTTGGATAGTAGCCCTCCAATCGTCGATCTTTTCTCGCGCTGGAGGGTAATCTAGGAGCAGTTGGGCCCGTGCCAACGGTTCTGCTGGAGTGGCGGGCGGTGGCGGCGAACGGCGCGAGGAGCGGGACATGCTCGGACTTCTAACCACGTTAGAAGGAGCAATATCTCCCCCAAGCGACCGTGCCACGCTCGTGCCAGCATGTTGGCGTGCATGCTAGTCTTGAGCGCTCCGGGATCCGCCAGCTTGATCTTGGCCCAGCAAGCGTATGGTACCGTGAGTACCATGATGCTGCTGGTCCCGCGCCTCCTGGGACGGGCGCGGTGCGTGTATGGACGCCGAGGTCTTGGAGTGCGCCCGGTCGTTGTGGGAGGCGACCGCGCCGCCGACGTGCGGCGTAGCCTTGTCCTTGGACCTGGCAGCACCGTGAGCCTCCTCGTCGGCGCCCGTTCTTCCGCCGGCGCCTACTCCACCAGCCGTTCGCTCTGGCGACAGTGGGCTCGGCACAGACGGAGCTGCTGCCTCCGAAATCTTCTTCTTCAGCGGCATGTTGATGAAGATGATGAAGATTTGGCTCGTGCGAACGCCGGATCAGGTTCGCGCAACCTCGACACACCCCTACCTGGCGCGCCAAAGATGTCGGGGGTGCTGATCCCACAGACACCTATGGGACCGCGGCGGACCGGGGCCCCTTTCGGTTTGGCAGGGGGCGGAGGATGCACAAAGATCAGATCGAGGCGAACGCACGGGCACACGGTCAGTTTACCCAGGTTCGGGCCGCACGGATGCGTAAAACCCTACTCCTGCTTTGATTTCTATTGTGTTCTTGCTCGGGGGCGATGAATGCTACAGTACACTTGGATGGCTAGCGAGACCGAGCGTGAGAATGATCGCCCCCCCCACTGTTGTGCATGGGCCTCCTTTTATATGTCAAAGGGGTCACCGACAGGTGGCAACAGAGGTGAGGGTAAAAATGTAAAAGAGGTGGTAGTTGGCGCCACCGCTTGCTACAGTTGTATCATGCCTAACCCTGACGGCAGGGGACAAAGGCATTAAATGCCTGTCTGTGTCGCCTAGACGGTGCAGAAAGGGACCGTCAGGGACGCCACCGTTTGCCACGATGGCTATCTTGTCAGCGCCTGCTTGCCACCGCATGCCCCTGGCTGCACAGCCTCCCGCCACGTATGCCAGGAATGGTCCCAGAGCGACACGTTGGTGGGTGAGCTGGAGTGCGGGCTGTGGAGTAGTAGCTTGCCACGACAAGCGCCTTGCCGTGGAGGTTGTCTTGTCGCGTCCGGGAGCTTGTCGCTCACCGGGTCTCATCGCGTCCAGGAGCTTGTCGCTCACCGGGTCTTGCCGGGACACATGGTGTGCTGCGGCGAGTTCCTTGATACGTCTTGGTTGGCCTCCCCGGCAAGCTCCTCTTGCCGGGGTCTTGTCTCCTTCCCGGCAACCTCCTCTTGCCGGGGTCTTGGATACTTTGTTCTTGAATGGCTCCAAAGGAACCACGGAGGACCTTGGCGGTTGCCCGGCAAGCCTTGCCGCGGGGTGCTGCGACTGCCCGTGCACAAGTTGGGGATACTAAGGTACCCCTACTTTAGTACACCGACATTACCACACTACAGAAAAATTATCAGAGCTTATTTTGCAAAATGTTTCAACATTTTATCGTATTCTGATTTTCTAGGGATTTTTTGCAACATCGGTAAACTTTCTGTTTTCAAACAGCAACATGTATACTTGCAAAATAAGCATGGCAAAGGCTATCATTGCCACTTTTATTGAAATAAAAGATGCAAAAAATTATTCTAAATAACAAAAAGAAAATCCTAACAAAATAAATGACGCTCCAAGTAAAACTCATATAATGTGACGAATGAAGACATAGCTCCAAGTGAGGTTACCGATAATGTGGAAGAAAAGAGGGGATGCCTTCCGGGGCATCCTCAAGCTTAGTTGCTTGGATCTTCCTTGAATATTACCTTGGGGTGCCTTGAGCATCCCGAAGCTTAGGGTATTGTCACTCTTTATTCTCCTCATATCGACATCTCACCCAAAACTGGAAAACTTAAATCATACAAAACTTAACAGAACTTTGTGAGATAGGTTAGTATGATAAAGAGCAAACCATTTTAGTTTTGGTATTGTCAAAGAAAAGATTCACAATTTTTATCCCACAATGCCTACTATATCATATCATTTCCGCAATTTATATTGAGCAATATAAGCCAAGGAAATTAGAAAACAAGCAAACTATGCATTGAAAACAGAATCTGTCAAAAACAGAACAACCTGTAATAATTTGTACTCCAACCATACTTCTGCTACTCCAATTTTTTTTTGAAAAAATAGGATAACCTAGGTAATTTTTCTATTAATCTTCTGCAAAATAATCAGCATTTTATCACACTTCTCTTAAAAATGAGAATTGTTTTCCTGAGTGCAAAATTTCCCAACAAGTGCTTTTCTTTAATGCCTTTTTAGAAAGGAATGATGATTTCAATGATGCTCGCATAAAATATAAGAATTGAAACATACCAAGAGCATCATGAAGCACATGACTACCACATTTAAGTCCAACCCACTTACTATGCATAGGGATTTTGTGAGAAAACAAATTTTGGGAGCAAAAATCAACTAGCATAGGAAGGAAAAACAAGTGCAACTTCAAAACTTTCAACACATAGAGAGGAAACTTGATACTTTTGCAACATGTAAAAGCATATGTTCCTCTCTCATAGTAATTTTTCAGTAGCATCATGAATGAATTCAACAATATGACTATCACATAAAGCATTATTTTCATGATCTACAACATAGAAATCTTATTACTCCCCACATAAGCAAATTTCTTCTCTTCAATAGTGGTGGGAGAAAACTCAACAGGATAACTATGTCATGATGAAAAGTTTCATGATTATCATTATTCAATATAGCATACATGTCATCACCATAATCATCATAAATAGCAACTTTGTTCTCATCATAATCAATTGAAACCTCTTCCAAAATAGTAGATTCATCACTAAATAAAGTCATGACCTCTCCGAATCAACTTTCATCATTATAATGATCATAAATAGGAGGCATGCAATCATTATAACCAACTAGCAAACACACTCGTGCATTGGAATGGGAGAGAAATAATATCACACCACCCTAGCCTAATAAGTATGGCCCAATAGTCAAGAGATCCACCCCAGACCCACGTCATCTATTTCAACACAGGACAAACTTGTGCTTTCACTTTGGGTCGCAGAGCACCAATCGTGTCCGGTGATATTAGGAGCCTTGGGCAAAGACCCTCCATCCTTCTGATAATACAATAGGGAAAAGCGAGGGGTTGTGTCGGAGACATCATGGACACTGAGTCTGACTCGTCGTGCATTGGTGACTAGCAGGTTATTAGAAATATTGGTGGCCCCTAAAAATATTGTTACTGTTTGATTTAAAAAAAATTGAATTCAAATGTTGAAAGCCAGGTCAAATTTCATTTTCTATGTCACCGAAAGCGGATACAAAACCAAAAAAATGGGATCGAGAAAAAAATAGTCTAGCGAGGTGGGCTTCTGCAGCAAAGACAAATTAAAATAAATGTCTTGAAAAGAATTTGTATGGTAAAATGTAAACAAAGTGAACAAATATGTATCTTGATCTAGGAAGATGTAGTGAATCAAGTGATCACGTCAACGCAAATCAAATCCTGGAGAAGTATTGCCATGACCTAGGTTTTTGAGGGAGATTGACAAGGAGGTTTACTATCTGAGATGTATTTTCTTTCAAGAATGTCCTTTAGTACTTTTGAGTAATTTAAATATTATTTTGCTACTTGTAGAGTAATGGAGTGGTAAATCATTTTTAAATTTTGTAAGCCATCCAAGAAACATAAACATAATAATTTTTTGCGGGTTAATAAGCAATCCAAGATACCTGAACATTATTAGTAAAAAATTTATTGATGATGGAATCCTGTATGACTATATATATATTATGATAGATTTTTTTGCAAAAAAAATTGATGTTTGTACCACGAAGACAATCTAGATATAGAATGTCGAGCAGGAGAATGTAAGCGATGTTGGTAGTGCAGGATCCTTGGATCCCTTGCATCGCGTAAAGCACTGGCTCTTGCCAACATGGGGCAGCGCCGGACCAGGCGGCACCCCTCCACGTACAAATTACAACACCCTGCCGGCCAATTCACATCATCTTCCAATGTAGTACTTGCTAGCGTAATTAGAACAAGGAGCTAGGACGACAGGCTGCACTCGAGCAACTGCCCAATGTACCACATCCGCGACGGAGAGTTCCGCGCATCAGCCATTGTGCTCCTGATTGCTGCCCTCGACCCTTCTTTCTTTGTCACATCTTTCTCCTTCTTCCTCCCGCTCGGCCACTCGCCCTAGATCCTTCACCACCATCCGAAGCATACCCCTGGCTCTACCTCGTGTGCTCCTCCATCATCTTTTGCCCAGCTCTGTTTCTAGGGAGCATAAGCCCGTCGACCGTGATACGTCTCCATCGTATCTACTTTTCCAAACACTTTTGCCCTTGTTTTGGACTATAACTTGCATGATTTGAATGGAACTAACCCGGACTGACGCTATTTTCAGCAGAATTGCCATGGTGTTATTCATGTGCAGAAACAAAAGTTCTCAGAATGACTTGAAACTTCACGGAACATCTTGTTGTAAATAATAAAAAATCATTGCAAAAGATGAAGACCAGGGGGCCCACACCCTTGCCACGAGGGTGGGGGGCGCGCCTGCCCCCTGGGCGCGCCCCTACCTCGTGGACCCCCTGGAGCTCCTCCGACCTCGACTCGAACTCTATATATTTGGTTTCGTAGAGAAAAAAATCAGAGAGAAAGATTCATCGCGTTTTATGATACGGAGCCGCCGCCAAGCCCTAAAACCTCTCGGGAGGGCCGATCTGGAGTCCGTTCGGGCTCCGGAGAGGGGAATCCGTCACCATCATCATCAACCTTCCTCCATCACCAATTTCATGATGCTCACCTCCGTGCATGAGTAATTCCATAGTAGGCTTGCTGGACGGTGATGGGTTGGATGAGATTTATCATGTAATCGAGTTAGTTTTGTTAGGGTTTGATCCCTAGTATCCACTATGTTCCGAGATTGATGTTGCTACGACTTTGCTATGCTTAATGCTTGTCACTAGGGCCCGAGTGCCATGATTTCAGATCTGAACCTATTATGTTTTCATCAATATATGAGAGTTCTTGATCCTATAAAGGCGCCGACAAACTGATGGCACAAGTCCGCCCAAGAGGATATGGAGTTGTCCGGCAAGTGCATGAGCCAGGATCTGACTTCGGGCTTGAGCACGAGCGGGAAGTAGTTGGCAAGGACCTTGTCGTCTCGCCCCCCGGCAGCTTGCACCGCAATGGTGTAGATGCTGAGGAACTCTGACGGGTGCCACTTGCCGTCGTACTTCTCTGGCACGTCTGGCTTGAAGTGTTTCTGGCTGGGCCACTGGACTTGCCGCAGCTCACGGGTGAACGCAGGGCAACCTACCGCGTACGGCAAGTCGCCTGGTTCTCTGGGCACATGCACGTCGACAGAAGGCCCAGCGCGCAGGTCTGATTGACGCCGCGCTTCTCTTCGCCGCTTGATGCGAGTACGAGCGTCTTCTTGTTGTCGCTCGTGATGAACTTGGCGCTGATTGCGACGAGCTCGCGGGTCTGATGACGCGGTGGAGTCGCTGTCATGGCGGATCCGACGAGTCGGCGATCTTGGCCTTTGAGGCGGAGAGTGCACAGTGGTTGCACCCTCGCCGGTCTTGTCGCCACCGGCTCGCGCCTGGCTGACTTGCCGCGGCAGCGATGCGCTCGGCTACGTGGGTTGTCACCGTTGGCAAAGCCGATGAGACTTTGGATAGTAGCCCTCCAATCGTCGATCTTTTCTGACGCTGGAGGGTAATCTAGGAGCAGTTGGGCCCGTGCCAACGGTTCTGCTGGAGTGGCGGGCGGTGGCGGCGAACGGCGCGAGGAGCGGGACATGCTCGGACTTCTAACCACGTTAGAAGGAGCAATATCTCGCCCAAGCGACCGTGCCACGCTCGTGCCAGCATGTTGGCATGCATGCTAGTCTTGAGCGCTCCGGGATCCGCCAGCTTGATCTTGGCCCAGCAAGCGTATGGTACCGTGAGTACCATGACGCTGCTGGTCCCGCGCCTCCTGGGACGGGCGCGGTGCGTGTACGGACGCCGAGGTCTTGGAGTGCGCCCGGTCGTTGTGGGAGGCGACCGCGCCGCCGACGTGCGGCATAGCCTTGTCCTTGGACCTGGCAGCACCGTGAGCCTCCTCGTCGGCGCCCGTTCTTCCGCCGGCGCCTACTCCACCAGCCGTTCGCTCTGGCGACAGTGGGCTCGGCGCAGACGGAGCTGCTGCCTCCGAAATCTTCTTCTTCAGCGGCATGTTGATGAAGATGATGAAGATTTGGCTCGTGCGAACGCCGGATCAGGTTCGCGCAACCTCGACGCACCCCTACCTGGCGCGCCAAAGATGTCGGGGGTGCTGATCCCACGGACACCTATGGGACCGCGGCGGACCAGGGCCCCTTTCGGTTCGGCAGGGGGCGGAGGATGCAGAAAGAGCAGATCGAGGCGAACGCACGGGCACGCGGTCAGTTTACCTAGGTTCGGGCCGCACGGATGCGTAAAACCCTACTCCTGCTTTGATTTGTATTGTGTTCTTGCTCGGGGGCGATGAATGCTACAGTACACTTGGATGGCTAGCGAGACCGAGCGTGAGAATGATCGCCCCCCCCCCCCCCACTGTTGTGCATGGGCCTCCTTTTATATGTCAAAGGGGTCACCGACAGGTGGCAACAGAGGTGAGGGTAAAAATGTAAAAGAGGTGGTAGTTGGCGCCACCGCTTGCTACAGTTGTATCATGCCTAACCCTGACGGCAGGGGACAAAGGCATTAAATGCCTGTCTGTGTCGCCTAGACGGTGCAGAAAGGGACCGTCAGGGGCGCCACCGTTTGCCACGATGGCTATCTTGTCAGCGCCTGCTTGCCACCGCATGCCCCTGGCTGCACAGCCTCCCGCCACGTATGCCAGGAATGGTCCCAGAGCGACACGTTGGTGGGTGAGCTGGAGTGCAGGCTGTGGAGTAGTAGCTTGCCACGGCAAGCACCTTGCCGTGGAGGTTGTCTTGTCGCGTCCGGGAGCTTGTCGCTCACCAGGTCTCGTCGCGTCCGGGAGCTTGTCGCTCACCGGGTCATGCCGGGACACGTGGTGTGCTGCGGCGAGTTCCTTGATACGTCTTGGTTGGCCTCCCCGGCAAGCTCCTCTTGCCGGGGTCTTGTCTCCTTCCCGGCAACCTCCTCTTGCCGGGGTCTTGGATACTTTGTTCTTGAATGGCTCCAAAGGAACCACGGAGGACCTTGGCGGTCGCCCGGCAAGCCTTGCCGCGGGGTGCTGCGACTGCCCGTGCACAAGTTGGGGATACTAAGGTACCCCTACTTTAGTACACCGACATTACCACACTACAGAAAAATTATCAGAGCTTATTTTGCAAAATGTTTCAACATTTTATCGTATTCTGATTTTCTAGGGATTTTTTGCAACATCGGTAAACTTTCTGTTTTCAAACAGCAACATGTATACTTGCAAAATAAGCATGGCAAAGGCTATCATTGCCACTTTTATTGAAATAAAAGATGCAAAAAATTATTCTAAATAACAAAAAGAAAATCCTAACAAAATAAATGACGCTCCAAGTAAAACTCATATAATGTGACGAATGAAGACATAGCTCCAAGTGAGGTTACCGATAATGTGGAAGAAAAGAGGGGATGCCTTCCGGGGCATCCTCAAGCTTAGTTTCTTGGATCTTCCTTGAATATTACCTTGGGGTGCCTTGAGCATCCCCAAGCTTAGGGTATTGTCACTCTTTATTCTCCTCATATCGACATCTCACCCAAAACTGGAAAACTTAAATCATACAAAACTTAACAGAACTTTGTGAGATAGGTTAGTATGATAAAGAGCAAACCATTTTAGTTTTGGTATTGTCAAAGAAAAGATTCACAATTTTTATCACACAATGCCTACTATATCATATCATTTCCGCAATTTATATTGAGCAATATAAGCGAAGGAAATTAGAAAACAAGCAAACTATGCATTGAAAACAGAATCTGTCAAAAACAGAACAACCTGTAATAATCTGTACTCCAACCATACTTCTGCTACTCCAATTTTTTTTGAAAAAATAGGATAACCTAGGTAATTTTTCTATTAATCTTCTGCAAAATAATCAGCATTTTATCACACTTCTCTTAAAAATGAGAATTGTTTTCCTGAGTGCAAAATTTCCCAACAAGTGCTTTTCTTTAATGCCTTTTTAGAAAGGAATGATGATTTCAATGATGCTCGCATAAAATATAAGAATTGAAACATACCAAGAGCATCATGAAGCACATGACTACCACATTTAAGTCCAACCCACTTACTATGCATAGGGATTTTGTGAGAAAACAAATTTTGGGAGCAAAAATCAACTAGCATAGGAAGGAAAAACAAGTGCAACTTCAAAACTTTCAACACATAGAGAGGAAACTTGATATTTTTGCAACATGTAAAAGCATATGTTCCTCTCTCATAGTAATTTTTCAGTAGCATCATGAATGAATTCAACAATATGACTATCACATAAAGCATTATTTTCATGATCTACAACATAGAAATCTTATTACTCCCCACATAAGCAAATTTCTTCTCTTCAATAGTGGTGGGAGCAAACTCAACAGGATAACTATGTCATGATGAAAAGTTTCATGATTATCATTATTCAATATAGCATACATGTCATCACCATAATCATCATAAATAGCAACTTTGTTCTCATCATAATCAATTGAAACCTCTTCCAAAATAGTAGATTCATCACTAAATAAAGTCATGACCTCTCCGAATCAACTTTCATCATTATAATGATCATAAATAGGAGGCATGCAATCATTATAACCAACTAGCAAACACACTCGTGCATTGGAATGGGAGAGAAATAATATCACACCACCCTAGCCTAATAAGTATGGCCCAATAGTCAAGAGATCCACCCCAGACCCACGTCATCTATTTCAACACAGGACAAACTTGTGCTTTCACTTTGGGTCGCAGAGCACCAATCGTGTCCGGTGATATTAGGAGCCTTGGGCAAAGACCCTCCATCCTTCTGATAATACAATAGGGAAAAGCGAGGGGTTGTGTCGGAGACATCGTGGACACTGAGTCTGACTCGTCGTGCATTGGTGACTGGCAGGTTATTAGAAATATTGGTGGCCCCTAAAAATATTGTTACTGTTTGATTTAAAAAAAATTGAATTCAAATGTTGAAAGCCAGGTCAAATTTCATTTTCTATGTCACCGAAAGCGGATACAAAACCAAAAAAATGGGATCGAGAAAAAAATAGTCTAGCGAGGTGGGCTTCTGCAACAAAGACAAATTAAAATAAATGTCTTGAAAAGAATTTGTATGGTAAAATGTAAACAAAGTGAACAAATATGTATCTTGATCTAGGAAGATGTAGTGAATCAAGTGATCACGTCAACGCAAATCAAATCCTGGAGAAGTATTGCCATGACCTAGGTTTTTGAGGGAGATTGATAAGGAGGTTTACTATCTGAGATGTATTTTCTTTCAAGAATGTCCTTTAGTACTTTTGAGTAATTTAAATATTATTTTGCTACTTGTAGAGTAATGGAGTGGTAAATCATTTTTAAATTTTGTAAGCCATCCAAGAAACATAAACATAATAATTTTTTGCAGGTTAATAAGCAATCCAAGATACCTGAAAATTATCAGTAAAAAATTTATTGATGATGGAATCCTGCATGACTATATATATATTATGATAGATATTTTTGAAAAAAAAATTGATGTTTGTACCACGAAGACAATCTAGATATAGAATGTCGAGCAGGAGAATGTAAGCGATGTCGGCAGTGCAGGATCCTTGGATCCCTTGCATCGCGTAAAGCACTGGCTCTTGCCAACATGGGGCAGCGCCGGACCAGGCTGCACCCCTCCACGTACAAATTACAACACCCTGCCGGCCAATTCACATCATCTTCCAATGTAGTACTTGCTAGCGTAATTAGAACAAGGAGCTAGGACGACAGGCTGCACTCGAGCAACTGCCCAATGTACCACATCCGCGACGGAGAGTTCCGCGCATCAGCCATTGTGCTCCGGATTGCTGCCCTCGACCCTTCTTTCTTTGTCACATATTTCTCCTTCTTCCTCCCGCTCGGCCACTCGCCTTAGATCCTTCACCACCATCCGAAGCATACCCCTGGCTCTACCTCGTGTGCTCCTCCATCATCTTTTGCCCAGCTCCGTTTCTAGGGAGCATAAGCCCGTCGACCGTGATACGTCTCCATTGTATCTACTTTTCCAAACACTTTTGCCCTTGTTTTGGACTATAACTTGCATGATTTGAATGGAACTAACCCGGACTGACGCTATTTTCAGCAGAATTGCCATGGTGTTATTCATGTGCAGAAACAAAAGTTCTCAGAATGACTTGAAACTTCACGGAACATCTTGTTGTAAATAATAAAAAATCATTGCAAAAGATGAAGACCAGGGGGCCCACACCCTTGCCACGAGGGTGGGGGCGCGCCTGCCCCCTGGGCGCGCCCCTACCTCGTGGACCCCCTGGAGCTCCTCCGACCTCGACTCCAACTCTATATATTTGGTTTCGTAGAGAAAAAAATCAGAGAGAAAGATTCATCGCGTTTTATGATACGGAGCCGCCGCCAAGCCCTAAAACCTCTCGGGAGGGCCGATCTGGAGTCCGTTCGGGCTCCGGAGAGGGGAATCCGTCACCATCATCATCAACCTCCCTCCATCACCAATTTCATGATGCTCACCTCCATGCATGAGTAATTCCATAGTAGGCTTGCTGGACGGTGATGGGTTGGATGAGATTTATCATGTAATCGAGTTAGTTTTGTTAGGGTTTGATCCCTAGTATCCACTATGTTCCGAGATTGATGTTGCTACGACTTTGCTATGCTTAATGCTTGTCACTAGGGCCCGAGTGCCATGATTTTAGATCTGAACCTATTATGTTTTCATCAATATATGAGAGTTCTTGATCCTATCTTGCAAGTCTATAGTCACCTATTATGTGTTATGATCCGTTAACCCCGAAGTGAAAATAATCGGGATACTTACCGGTGATGACCGTAGTTTGAGGAGTTCATGTATTCACTATGTGTTAATGCTTTGGTCCGGTACTCCATTAAAAGGAGGCCTTAATATCCCTTAGTTTCCGCTAGGACCCCACTGCCACGGGAGGGTAGGACAAAAGATGTCATGCAAGTTATTTTCCATAAGCACGTATGACTATATTCAGAATACATGCCTACATTACATTGATGAATTGGAGCTAGTTCTGTGTCACCCTAGGTTATAACTGTTACATGATGAACCGCATCCGGCATAATTCTATATCACCGATCCATTGCCTACGAGCTTTCCATATATTGTTCTTCGCTTATTTACTTTTCCGTTGCTATTGCTATCATCAGTACAAAATACCAAAAACATTACTTTTGCTACCGTTACCACTAATGTCATATTACTTTGCTACTAACCACTTTGCTACAGATATTAAGTTTCCAGGTGTGGTTGAATTGACAACTCAACTGCTAATACTTGAGAATATTCTTTGGCTCCCCTTGTGTCGAATCAATAAATTTGGGTTGAATAGTCTACCCTCGAAAACTGTGGCGATCCGCTATACTTGTGGGTTATCACACTGCAGCTCTCCGATTATGGAAGATGTTGAGCGGCCGATTTTTATTAAATCGACGCGCCGCTGCAGTCGCATGTTGGATCTCTCAGCTGCCGCCGCGGCCGGCTGCCTGACTAAGAAACAAAACACCCATTGGATCTGACATCTAGCAAGCACAAATTTTTTACACCAAAGAACAAAAACAATATCTTCTTTGTGAAAACGTAGACCGTCCGTCGAGACAGATGATGATCATAACTATCTGGGTCAATCTGGAAGATGTTGTTTCCCGGGCGGCGAGAGCCTATGGGTCGGCGTCCTGCAACGAGGAGGGGATGCGGCGACGGTCACGCCAGCGGCGGCGACATCACTTTGCACTTGACTGGTTTATAAGACATTACACGCGGAGCTAGAATAAGAGCTAGAGGAGATTGTACATGTACAATAAAATTTATCGCATGAGCGCTAGGCTTTTTTTCAAGGTTATTTTGGGTATGTTTACACGCGTGGTAAAGCATCTTTCTTCTTTTAAATCTCAGCCATTAATTGTTATAATTAACACTAAATCAACGGATATAAAGAGGTGACGTATGGAGAACTATGAAAGCCTCCGTCCTTTAATACTAGGTAGAGATTTGCACATAAAATCTTGGGGGACTAAAAATATCATCTTCATCAAACATAGCATCCCCAAGCTTATGGCTTTGCATATCGTTAGCATCATGGATATTCAAAGAATTCATACCAACAACATTGCAATCAATTCTCATCATTCAAAGATTTTTTGTCAAACATTTTATAGAATTCGTCTTCTAACAATTGAGCACAATTTTCCTTTCCATCATTTTCACGGAAAACATTATAAAGATGAACAATATGATGTAACCTCAATTCCATTTTTTCGTTTTCTTTTAAAAACCATACTAGTGATAAAACAATAAACTAAAAGATTCGATTGAAAGATCTAAAGATATACCTTCAAGCACTCACCTCCTCGTAAACGGCGCCAGAAAAGAGCTTCAATGACGGGATGTGAGTGTCGCTTTCCTAACGTCACCGGCAACGGCGCCAGAAAAGAGCTTGATGTCTACTACGCAACTTTAATCTTGTAGACTCGTGTTGGGCCTCCAAGCGCAGAGTTTTGTAGGATAGTAGCAATTTTCCCTCAAGTGGATGACCTAAGATAGTCTCTCTCAAACAACCCTGCAACCAAATACAAGAAATCTCTTATGTCCCCAACACACCCAATACAATGGCAAAATGTATAGGTGCACTAGTTCGGCGAAGAGATGGTGATAAAAGTGTAATATTGATGCTAGAAATATATTTTTATAATCTAAATAAACTAAAACAGTAGGGTAGCAAATAGTAAACGGGCACACAAACAATATTGCAATGCTTGAAAATGAGGCCTAGGGTCCGTACTTTCGCTAGTGCAACCTCTCAATAGTGCTAATATAATTGGATCATATAACCACCCCTCAAAGTGCGATGAAGAGTCACTCCAAAGTTCCTATCTAGCGGAGAAGATAAGAAGAAATTATTCATAGGGCACGAAACCACATCGAAGCTATTCTTTCCAATCGATCTATCCAAGAGTTTGTACTAAAATAACACAAAATAATTTCAGATTCATAATACCCAATCCAACAAAAAGAACCTCAAAGAGTGCCCCACGATTTCTACCGGAGAAATAAAGATAAGAATATGCATCAAACCCTATGCGTAGATTATCCTAATGTCACCTCGGGAATCCATGAGTTGAGTGCCAAAACATATATCAAGTGAATCAATACGATACCCCATTGTCACCATGAGTATTCATATGCAAGACATATATCAAGTTCTCCCAAATCCATAAAAGTATTCAATCCGATAACAACGAAATCTCAAAGGGAAAAACTCAATTCATCACAACAAGATAGAGAGGGAAAAACACCATATGATCCGACCATATTAACAATGCTCGCGATACATCAAGGTCATGACATCTCAAGAACACGAGAGAGAGAGAGAGAGAGAGAGAGAGAGATTAAACACATAGCTACTGGTACAAACCCTCAGCCCCGAGGGTGGACTACTCCCTCCTCATCGTGGTGGACGCTGGGATGATGAAGATGGCCACAGGTGATGATTTACCCCTCCTGCAGAGTAACGAAACATGGTCTAGATTGGTTTTCGGTGGCTATAGAGCCTTACGGCGGTGGAACTTCTGATCTAGGTCTAACCGCGAGGGTTTTGGAATATTTGGAAAGTTATAGGGTAAAGAGGGGGTGCAGGAGGCCACCGAGGTGGGCACAACCCACCTGGGCATGCCTGGGCCCCCAGGCGCGCCTTGGTGTGCTGTTCCCCCCTCGGGGCACCCCCAGGGGCTTCTCTAGCCAACTGGTGGTCTTCTGGTCCATAAAAATTCCACAAAAAGTTCATGGTGTTCGGACTCTATTTGTTATTGATCTCCTGCGATGTAAAAAGCAAGCAAAAAATAGCAACTTGCACTAGGCACTGGGTCAATATGTTAGTCCCAAAAAATGATATAATGTTGCTGTAAAATTATTGTAAAACACCCAAGAATGATAATAAAACACCATGAATACTTCATAAATTATAGATATGTTGGAGACATATCACATGTAATCAATATCAAATGGAGTCCAAAGGCAGCGGAACTTTTTGTGGATTTTTTTTGACCAGAAGACATCAAATGGGCCGGAGAAGCGCGTGGGGGTGCTTTGAGGGGTCCAGGCGCGCCCTGGTGGGTTGTGCCCACCTCGGGTGCCCCCGGACCGCCTCTTTGCTCTACAAATACCCCAATATTCCAGAAACCCTAGGGAAGTCGATGAAACTCAATTCCAGCCTCCGCAGAGTCTAGAACCACTAGATCCAATCTAGACACCATCACGGAGGGGTTCACCACTTCCATTGGTGCCTCTCCAATGATGCGTGACTAGTTCTTTGTAGACCCTCGGGTCCGTAGTTAGTAGCCAGATGGCTTCCTCTCTCTCGTTTGATTCTCAATACAATGGTCTCTTGGAGATCCATATGATGTAACGCTTTTGCGGTGTGTTTGTTGGGATCGGATGAACTTTGAGTTTATGATTAGATCTATCTCTTTTTATCCATGAAAGTTATTTGAGTTTATTTGATCTCTTATATGCATGATTTCTTATAGCCTCGTATTTCTTCTCTAATATTTGGGTTTTGTTTGGCCAACTTGATCTATTTATCTTGCAATGGGAAGAGGTGCTTTGTAGCGGCTTCGATGTTACAGTGCTTGATCCCACTGACAGAAGGGGAACTGACACGTATGTATCGTTGCTACTAAGGATAAAACGGTGGGGTCTATTTCTACATAAATATATCTTTTCTACATCATCTCATCATTCTTATTGCATTACTCCGTTTCTCCATGAACTTAATACACTAGATGTATGCTGGATAGCAGTCGATGTGTGGAGTAATAGTAGCAGATGTAGGCAGGAGTCGGCCTACTAATATTGGACGTGATGCCTATACAATGATCATTGGCTGGAGATCGTCATGATTCCTTGAAGTTCTATCAATTACCCAATAGTAATTTGTTTACCCGCCATTTGCTCTTTTTCTCGAGAGAAGCCACTAGTGAAACCTGCGGCCCCCGAGTCTCTTTCTCATATTATTTGCCTTTGCAATCTATTTTATTTGCCTTTTATATTCAGATCTATTAAACCAAAAATACAAAAACACCTTGCTGCAATTTATTCTTATTTATTTCATTTTCGCATTCGATCTATCAATCTACTACAATTTACTCACATCCGTGTGCCAATTTCTGGCGCCGTTACCCAAAAGGGATTGACAACCCCTTTTACATGTCAGGTTGCGAGTATTTGTTACTTGTGTGCAGGTGCCGTTTACGTATTGTTTCTTGGTTCTCCTACTAGTTCGATAACCTTGGTCTCATCACTAAGGTAAATACATATCATCGCTGTGCTGCATCATCCTTCCTCTTTGGGGAAATACCGACGTAGCTTCCTCTTTGTGTGCAGGTGCCCCTTTCCTAACGTCCCTAGCAACGGCGCCAGAAAAGAGCTTGATGAATACTACGCAACTTTAATCTTGTAGACTCGTGTTGGGCCTCCAAGCGCAGAGTTTTGTAGGATAGTAGCAATTCTCCCTCAAGTGGATGACCTAAGGTTTATCAATCCATGGGAGGTGTCGGATGAAGGCGGTCTCTCTCAAACAACCCTGCAACCAAATACAAGAAATCTCTTGTGTCCCCGACACACCCAATACAATGGCAAAATGTATAGGTGCACTAGTTCGGCGAAGAGATGGTGATAAAAGTGTAATATTGATGGTAGAAATATATTTTTATAATCTGAATAAACTAAAACAGCAAGGTAGCAAATAGTAAACAGGCACAAAAATGATATTGCAATGCTTGAAAACGAGGCCTAGGGTCCGTACTTTCGCTTGTGCAACCTCCCAATAGTGCTAATATAATTGGATCATATAACCACCCCTCAAAGTGCGATGAAGAGTCACTCCAAAGTTCCTATCTAGCGGAGAACATAAGAAGAAATTATCCATAGGGCACGAAACCACATCGAAGCTATTATTTCCGATCGATCTATCCAAGAGTTTGTACTAAAATAACACCAAATAATTTCAGATTCATAATACTCAATCCAACAAAAAGAACCTCAAAGAGTGCCCCAAGATTTCTACCGGAGAAATAAAAACAACAATGTGCATCAACCCCTATGCGTAGATTATCCTAATGTCACCTCAGGAATCCACGAGTTGAGTGCCAAAACATATATCAAGTGAATCAATACGATACCCCATTGTCACCATGAGTATTCATATGCAAGACATATAACAAGTTCTCTCAAATCCATAAAAGTATTCAATTCGATAACAACGAAATCTCAAAGGGAAAAACTCAATTCATCACAACAAGATAGAGAGGAAAAAACCATATGATCCGACTATATTAACAACGCCCGCGATACATCAAGGTCATGACATCTCAAGAACACAAGAGAGAGAGAGAGAGAGAGAGAGAGAGATTAAACACATAGCTACTAGTACAAACCCTCAGCCCCGAGGGTGGACTACTCCCTCCGCATCATGGTGGCCGCCGGGATGATGAAGATGGCCACCGGTGATGATTTCCCCCTCCTGCAGAGTATCGAAACAGGGTCTAGATTGGTTTTCGGTGGCTATAGAGCCTTGCGGCGGTGGAACTTATGATCTAGGTTTAACCACGAGGGTTTTTGGAATATTTGGGAAGTAATAGGGTAAAGAGGGGGCGCAGGAGGCCACCGAGGTGGGCACAACCCACCTGCGCGTGCCTGGGCCCCTAGGCGTGCGTTGGTGGGTTGTTCCCCCCTCGGGGCAGCCCCGAGGGGCTTCTCTAGCCCACTGGTTGTCTTCTGGTCCATAAAAAATCCACAAAAAGTTTCATGGTGTTCGGACTCCATTTGATATTGATTTCCTGCGATGTAAAAAGCAAGCAAAAAATAGCAACTGGCACTAGCACTGGGTCAATAGGTCAGTCCCAAAAAATGATATAAAGTTGCTATAAAATTATTGTCAAACACCCAGAATGATAATAAAACACCATGAATACTTCATAAATTATAGATACGTTGGAGACATATCACAGGTAATCAATATCAAACGGAGTCCAAACGCATCAGAACTTTTTATGGATTTTTTTGGACCCGAAGACATCAAATGGGCCGGAGAAGTGCCTGGGGTGCTTCGAGGGGTCCAGGCGCGCCCTGGTGGGTTGTGCCCACCTCGGGTGCCCCCCGGACCGCCTCTTTGCTCTACAAATACCCCAATATTACAGAAACCCTAGGTGAGTCGATGAAAATCAATTCCAGCCGCCGCAGAGTCCAGAACCACTAGATCCAATCTAGACACCATCACGGAGGGGTTCACCACTTCCATTGGTGGCTCTCTGATGATGCATGACTAGTTCTTTGTAGACCCTCGGGTCCGTAGTAAGTAGCTAGATGGCTTCCTCTCGTTTGATTTTCAATACAATGGTCTCTTGGAGATCCATATGATGTAACTCTTTTGTTGTGTGTTCGTTGGGATCGGATGAACTTTGAGTTTATGATAAGATCTATCTCTTTTTATCCATGAAAGTTATTTGAGTTCCTTTGATCTCTTATATGCATGATTGCTTATAGTCTCGTATATCTTCTCTAATATTTGGGTTTTGTTTGGCCAACCTGATCTATTTATCTTCCAATGGGAAGATGTGCTTTGTAGCGGGTTCGATGTTACGGTGCTTGATCCCACTGACAGAAGGGGAACCAACACGTATGTATCGTTGCTACTAAGGATAAAACGGTGGGGTCTATTTCTACATAAATATATCTTGTCTACATCATGTCATCATTCTTATTGCATTACTCTGTTTCTCCATGAACTTAATACACTAGATGCATGCTGGATAGTAGTCGATGTGTGGACCAATAGTAGGAGATGTAGGCAAGAGTCGGCCTACTAATATTGGACGTGATGCCTATACAATGATCATTGACTGGATATCGTCATGATTACTTGAAGTTCTATCAATTGCCCAACAGTAATTTGTTTACCCGCCATTTGCTCTTTTTCTCGAGAGAAGCCACTAGTGAAACCTGCGGCCCCCGGGTCTCTTTCTCATATTATTTGCCTTTGCAATATATTTTATTTGCCTTTTATTTTTCAGATCTATTAAACTAAAAATACAAAAACACCTTGCTGCAATTTATTCTATTTATTTTATTTTGACATTCGATCTATCAATCTACTACAATTTACTCACATCCATGTGCCAATTTTTGGCGCCGTTACCCGAAAGGGATTGACAACCCCTTTTACGCGTCGGGTTGAGAGTATTTGTTATTTGTGTGCAGGTTCCGTTTACGTATTGTTTCTTGCTTCTCCTACTGGTTTGATAACCTTGGTCTCATCACTAAGGTAAATACATACCGTCGCTGTGCTGCATCATCCCTTCCTCTTTGGGGAAATACCAACGTAGCTTCAAGCTGCATCAAAAAGGAATTTTTGGCGCCGTTGCCAAGGAGGATCTTCAACCTATACCAGGTTCCGAATCACAAATCTCATCTCCTCGCAATTTACATTATTTGCCATTTTCCTCTCGTTTTCCTCTCCCCCACTTCACAAAAATTTGTCATTTTATACGCCCTCTTTTTCGTTTGCCATTTTCTCGTCAGATCTCTTTTTTGCTATCTCGACTTGTGTTACCATGTGCCTCCTATATGCTTGCATTTTCGCTTGCTAAAAATCTATTGATATGGACCCCCATCCACTTGCTAATCTTTTTAAAAGATCCAATCACGATGAACCAATTGCTAGTGATTTGAGTGCACTAGATTATCTTTATGAAGTCTTGCTTGAGATTTGTGAATATAAAAATTGTGATGAAGTGTTAAAAGAAGGAATTTACAAAGTGATTCATGATAGCTCCTTGGATAAAAAGCATGATTTCAATGATGTTATTATAAAATTATTAATTTCAATTGTGCTAATAATATGCAAAGCCCCAAGCTTGGGGATGCTAATATTGCTATGTCCACTACTTATTGCAATGATCATGATTGGGGCGATAATGATTCTTCTGATCTTGATAGTTTATTTAAGCCACATGATGAATATGCTTGCGATAATATTAAAAGTTGGTTTGGAAGAGTGTCAACTTTAGTTAAAGATAATCCCACATATTTGGAGGGTGTTCAATCTTATGAAATTTTTGATAAAGGTGGTCTTGGAGAGGTCATGACTTTATTTGATGATAATCCCACTATTTTGGAAGAGTGTGAACTTTCCATGCATGTGGATCATGAAGAGAATATTTTATATGATAGCTATATAGTTGAATTTGATTATGATCCTACATGTAATTATTATGAGAGAGTAAAATATGGTTGTAGAAATTTTCATGTTACTAAATTACCTCTCTTCATATTGAGATTGCTATTGTTTCTTTCTCCTTCCTTGCATATGCTAGGATTTTCATGTCTTGATAATTTGTTCTCCTATAAAATGCCTATGCATAGGAAGTATGTTATACTTAAATGTGTTTTTCACATGCTACATGATGCTATCTTCATGTCTCAGTTACAATCTTTCATGTGAGCATCATTGAAATCTTATGCCTAGCTAGGGGCGTAAAACTATAGCGCTTGTTGGGAGGCAACCCAACGAATAAAATTTATTTTTGCTTTTTTCTTTCTGTTTTTGAGTGTCAGCACAATTATTCTACTTCTATGATTGTGTTTTCTGTGTTTTAATTAGTGTTTGTGCCAAGTAAAGACTTTAGGATCTTCTTGGGTGATAGTTGTTTGATCTTGCTACAAACAGAAACATTTACACTAACGAAAATAATTTTCATTTTTAACCAGAGGGCGATAAAATACCAATTCTTTTTTCAGTAGATTAATATAGAAATTTCTCAGGCCTTCGTAATTTTTCAGAGTTTTTGAAATTATAGAAGTATTCGAAATATCCATACTTCTACAGACTGTTCTATTTTTGACATATTCTGTTTTCTTTGCGTTGTGTGCTTGTTTCGATGATTCTATGGTTTTGTTTGATGAGTTCTTGCCATAGAAAAGTTGGAATACAGTAGATATAATGAAAGAATAAAATATGAATTTGTTTTCTACAACACTTATAGTAGTGATTTGTTTTTTATACTAACGGATCTCACGGAGGCTTTGTTGAGTTTTGTGTGATTGAAGTTTTCAAGTTTGGGGTTATCTTACAATGGATGAAGGAATAAGGAGTAAGAAGAGCCTAAGCTTGGGGATGCCCCGGCATCCCAAGCTATTATCCAAAGAGGATCAAGCAACTAAGCTTGGGGACGCCCCGAGTGGCATCCCCTCTTTCTTCTAACGACCATCGGTATTTTACTCGAAGCTATATTTTTATTCGTCACATACTATGTGTTTTGTTTGGAGCGTCTTGTATGATATGAGTATTTCCTTGTTTTCTTTTGTTTTTTTAATCTTGATCCCTTTATGGACACACCTATTTGAGAGAGCAAAAATTATGTCATGACTTGTTAGAATTGCTCTCTATGCTGCACTTAAATTTTTATGAGCTGTGGACTTGCTCTAGTGCTTCACTTATATCTTTTTGAGCACGGTGTGCTTTAGTATTTTTAAAGAAATGCTCTCTTGCTTCACTTAGATTTATTTGAGAGTTAGTAAAATTTTCAAGAAATTCTCTGTTGCTTCACTTAAATTAATTTGAGAGAAAGAAATATTATGCTCATGATCTTCACTTATATTTGTTTGAGCTTATCAAAAGCAACACATGAAAATTAGTCCCAAAGTGATAGATATCCAAGAAGGATATAATAAAAACTCTCATGAAGATCATTGGACAAAATAAACTTGATTCTTAGTAATAGTTTTGAGATATGATGATGTGATATGTGAGTCATGTTGATGAGTAATTATGGTTTAGTAAGAATATTGGTGTTAAGGTTTGTGATTCCCTATGCAAGTACAAAAGTCAATAGTCATGCAATGAAATTATATCCTACTTGTGGTGCATTATTCGGTGTTAATTATGCTTAATGCTCGCTTATGAGATTATTCGTTTCTTGGTTGGTCTCTTCCCAATCTTTTGCTAGCCTTCATTTTGCACTAAGTATGATGACTACTTGTGGATCCAAAATCCTTTAAACCAGTTTTTCCACATGAGTCCACTATACCTACCTATATGTGGTATTCTTTTGCCATTCTAAGAAAATTTGTATGTGCCATCTCTAATATTCAAAATAAATTTCTCTTTTGTATGCTCGTACCGCTCGCGAGGCGGTGAGGGGTGGATAATATTTTCCATGCTAGATGTGTTATTCTCACGATGAGTGTTTATTCACTTGTTATTGCACGAGAGTAAGGCAAAGGTATTAGGGATGCCCAATCCCGAAATGAAAAATGAATTTACTTTATGTTGTCAAATAATAAATTCCTTGGAAAGTGTTGGTATGGAAGGCACCCATGGATACGGTTAGCCATGGATAGTGAAAGTATGGTGGAAAAAGGAATACACTTTAATTTTTGTTTGGGAACCGCCTATGATATATCTAGCATGGAAAGTGTTGGGAACTCTAAGTCGTTGTCGTTGGTGGGAAAAGTATGCCTCTAAAAATGTTTTTGTATCTAAATTTTTGCTTTCAGCTTTGGCACCTCTACAAATCCCTACCTCCCTCCGCAAAGGGCCTTTCTTTTACTTTATGCAATTTTTATTTTGAATTTGAGTCTCCATCTTCTCTTATAAAAGCACCAACTAGGGAGCACTATGATCATACTTGAGCAACGAGTGTAGTTAATATGCAAGTGTGTTTCATGAATGGATCAATGATTGAGCATGATGGGCTAGGGATAACTTATTTAGCGTTGATATGTTGAAAGACTTCGTTGCTTGTTGATATGCTTGAGTATTTAAGTTATCATGTCAAAACTAGACTATAGCTTTGAACAATATAAAAGTCCGAAAGTCCATGCTATAAAGAAAAGAATATGAGATGACATCTGAGGCAACATTCCACATCAAAAATTCTGTTTTTACCATTTACCTACTCGGGGATGCTGATACGTCTCCAACGTATCTATAATTTTTTATTGTTCCATGCTCTTATATTATCATTCTTGGATGTTTTATAATCATTTTATATCATTTTTGGTACGAACCTATTGACATAGTGCCAAGTGCTAGTTGCTGTTTTTTGCATGTTTTTTACATTGCAGGTAATCAATATCAAATAGAGTCCAAACGCAGTGAAACTTTCTGTGGATTTTTTAGGACTAGAAGACATCCAATGGGCCGGAGAAACGCCTGGGGGTGATCCGAGGGGAGCACAACCCACCAGGGCACGCTTGGAGGCCCAGGCTCGCCCTAGTGGGTTGTGCACACCTCGGGTGCCCCCCGGACCGCCTCTTTGCTCTATAAATACCCCAATATTCCAGAAACCCTACGGGAGTCGACGAAAATCAATTTCAGCCGCCGCAGAGTCCAGAACCACCAGATCCAATCTAGACACCATCACAAAGGGGTTCACCACCTCCATTGGTTCCTCTCCGATGATGCGTGAGGAGTTGTTTGTATACCTCCGAGTACGTAGTTAGTAGCTAGATGGCTTCCTCTCTCCCGTTAGATTCTAAATACAATGGTCTCTTGGAGATCCATATGATACAACTCTTTTGCGGTGTGTTTGTTGGGATCGGATGAACTTTGGGTTTATGATCAGATCTATCTCTTTTTATCCATTAAAATGAGTTCCTTTGATCTCTTATATGCATGATTGCTTATAGCCTCGTGTTTCTTCTCCGATATTTGGGTTTTGTTTGGCCAACTTGATCTATTTATCTTGTAATGGGAAGAGGTGCTTTGTAGTGGGTTTGATCTTACTGTGCTTGATCCCAGTGATAGAAGGGGAACCGACATGTATGTATCGTTGCTACTAAGGATAAAACGATGGGGTCTATTTCTACATAAGTAGATCTTGTCTACATCATGCCATCATTCTTATTGCATTACTTCGTTTCTCCATGATCTTAATACACTAGATGCATGATGGATAGTAGTCGATGTGTGGAGTAATAGTAGTAGATGCAGAGAGGAGTCAGTCTACTAATCTTGAACATGATGCCTATATAATGACCATTGCCTAGATATCGACATGATTATTTGAAGTTCTATCAATTGCCCAACTGTAATTTGTTTACCCGCCATTTGCTATTTTTCTCGAGACAAGCCACTAGTGAAACCTATGGCCCCCAGATCTCTATCTCATATTATTTTCCTTTGCGATCTATTTTATTTGGCTTTTATTTTCAGATCTATTAAACAAAAAATACCAAAATACCTTGATGCAATTTATTATTATTTATTTTATTTTGGCGTTCAATCTATCAATCTACTACAATTTACTCACGTCCGTGTGCCAATTTCTGGCGCCGTTACCCGTAAGGGATTGACAACCCCATTTACACGTCGGGTTGCGAGTATTTGTTATTTGTGTGCAGGTGTCGTTTACGTATTGTTGCTTGGTTCCCTTACTGGTTTGATAACCTTGGTCTCATCACTGAGGGAAATACATACTGTCGCTATGCTGCATCATCTCTTCCTCTTTGGGAAATTACCAATGTAGCTTCAGGCCACATCAAGGGCCAGGGTAACATTTACAAGGGCTGGAACCATGTCCATTTGCAGTAGCTTAGCACCACCCCCTAAGCACCTTGTCGGCAAGGTTGTGCTCTCTATAAACGCAAGGCTCATACATTCATAAATCCACTAAAGCAGGAGTAGGGTTTTACGTATATTGCGTCCCGAACCTGGTAAAATGCTCATGTGCTGTTGTGATTTTTGCTGCCCTTTCTATGTTGTGATCCCACGCCAAACATAAAGGGGCCCTCCGGCCCCATAGATTGCCGTGCAATGACACAACCATGTTAATATTTGCATTCTTTCTAGCGTTAGAATGGTAGTAGTTCACTATGGCTGTCATTGTTGCCTACTCCTATGAATAAATGTTTCTCCATAGAAAATGGACAACTACATTATGTGCTACAGGAAGGTGATATAGGTTTTGACCAAGAAGGCCCGGAACCCGAACAAGTAGATGAGGAAGAGTCGCCCTCGACAAAGAAGAGGAGTAGCCCCAAGAAGAGCAGCAACAACAAGAAGCCTACACCACCTACACAGACCTCTATAGTCTCCAGGGCTCTATCAATGTATGAGCAACCTTGCCAAGTCCCTTCGAGACACGTCCGCCTACATGAACTATAGCTTCTTGAACTGGAGCCAAGGATGGGCTCCTAACCAACCGCCACAACTTGGGGGAGGTCACTACCACATCTACATCAACATGTGGCGATATTATTTGAATAAATTGTAACAGGGTTGTACTTCAGCTCGTTGAGATCCAAAACACTTGTGTTGGTCTATTCCAATACTTGGTTTTTATTTGATTTTGTTGTTCTTTTTCCCATTTTTATTTTCGTTTGGATGTTAGTTTTCGAAAAACCAAAAATAGAAAAAGTTTCGCTTTATTCTTTTCTCTTCCCTCTTGGATTTCGTTTGCATTCTTGTTTATATTTCAGAGGGATTGATCTAAATCGGACAACGAGGAAAGCAAGCATAAGGAAGAGAAGTGTGTACGTTCATGACCATGAAGGTATCTCATATGACTCCCGTTTTTTGCACTTGAGATGCTTAGAATAGATGTAGTAGTAGCATGTGTGATGTGTGCAAGGGGGAGTATGTCTTGATAATTAAAACAAAGGTTTTGTTCTAGTAGCTGAAATAATTTTGTAGCCTTTATTCAATTTAACATAGATAACCAAGGCTTGTCGTGGGACTGTTTAAAAAAAATAAGAAATGATCCTAACTAAAAATAAGCATGCATAAGAGAATGTCTTCAAAGACTTGGGTGTTGAGAAAAATCATAGAGAAAATGATGTTAGAAATGCTCAAGCCCATATTGTTAATTTTAATAGACTTTATAGAACTTCTGGATTAAACTATCTAGAGGAACTTAGTTGAAGCATGAACGAGATTATGCCAAAAATTTGAGTTGTATCTCTTATATGGTTCTTCAGCTTCTCGCTGGTGCTATGACGATCAAGTTTAAGATTGGGGGAGTTGATGAGTGGTACTTTTTCACTCATCTACCCCTAGTTTAAACCAATATATTTCATTAAAACCGAGATGTCCGCACCGATATTGCCACTAATGTCTAATGAATGCATTGGATTCCACAAATCCACTCTTTATTGTGTATCTATAGGAAATGGGCTAAATATGGAGGAAATCAAGTTAGAACAAAGAAAGAAGTAAAGGAAGAGATAGAAGAAATCAGGAGAGGGCGCGCCAGCAAATCTAGAGAAAAAGACAGAGTTTCATACGAACGAGACCGCCTGTATGAGCGGTCGTATGGCATAGAAACCTAGGCTACTTGTCCACCAGAACAACTTTTATAAAGCATTCGAGACCAAAATGTCAAGAGAAGACTGTGAGTGGAGCCAGAACAGAGTAATCTTCATCCCCTCTTCACCATCCCTAACTACTGCCATTTCCCATCTCCAGAGCCATCATCTTCATCTCTGCCATAGTTCATCCTCCTCTGCACCATACTTGTAATCATGTATGACATAATGCATCCATTGTAAGACATACTATCAATCAATAGCCTTGCAACCTCGTGTATTTGTTGAATTGGTCAATGTATGTGCTTTGAATTAATGGCGTGTATGTGTTAAATAAAATTGTACGATTGATGTCTCTTGTCTCTTTTGCGATTGTCATACCTGCAAGTACCGAGGATCAGGAACGAGTCAAGAGGAGGCTAAGGGAAGAGAGACCGAGAAGTGTTATTCTGAACACTAGTGACAAAAAGGTTTAGTATGGCAACACAGATCTTATCTCTAGGATTCAGGTGTAGTCATTAAACACCCAATGCTCTTGTATGATTATTGCAAGATTAATTGTCAAGGAAACCCCGCGAGATGGATAGGGCCTTTGGTTGGACAACTAACTTTCAATGCAGGACGCATGCCGGTTAAGATGCAATTTGGACACATCCCCCAGTTCGGTTTGTAACAAGTACAACTCAATTGGTGACTTCAAGCGCACAAATTAAGATCATATTTGGTCCCGCCATGGTTGTAAGAATTAAGACCTCATACCCATGTCTATTCACTATTATAATTTTTCTCCTACAACTTGTTTGAATTGATCCAGCCAAAAGCTGGAATTGTTTCTTTAACAAAAGTTTGTTTGAGACCCTAGAGTCAAGGGGATCATCCTCCAGTGGGTTTGATAACTCAAGGTAACCTTTGGGGGAAAGGGCGAGAATCCTTATTATTCCATTTTAGGGTCACTAAAGGAAGGAATCACCTAGTCCATACCATTGTACTGCCTCATATGAGGTACCCCACCATTATGAACGACATGAAGAACCAGGATGTAGGGTATTACTCTCCGGAGGCCCGAACCTGGGTACTTGTGCATGCGGGCTTTGTCATGATACATCCAATCTTTTTAGGAACCCTACCGAGAGATCAGACGGTATTTTGCACCGCCAACATTCACAGAGGTGCTCCTAGTACACCCTTAGCCGAACATGTGGTAGCATAAGGGGTAAACATAGCAGCGAGGAAATCTAGCTAATGACCCAGGACACAAGTTGAAACTGATGCATATAATGGCATAAGGTTTGAGGAAGTGGTTGTTTGCTCGATGGAGCTCCACGACGTGCATGATTCATGCTACTCTACAGTGTCGGGTGTGACATGTGAGCTATGTGACCCGAGATGATGGACAATTGTGTTGATCAAGGTTTGATGAAGCAAGATGCATCATGGGCAGATATAAGCAACAAAAATTTGGGTTGTCTCTTTATTTAATTCAAGCGAAGGTCGAGTGTAACAATCGAACTAAACAATAACAAAATGAAAATACCAAAAATAGAGATAGAGCAACATAGTAGAGATGGCATTCCGGGGTTGAGCTTTCGTCTTCAGGTCCAGCATTGTCATGTTGTCGTGCACTCTCCACCGTCTTTGAGATGAATAGGTATCACCACATTAGGAGTGCACAACTTGACCAAGTCAAATCCATGACCACACTGTCTACGCTCGGTCCAACTTAGTATCTCAAATATTAAATGATAGCGACATATGGCCCTGGAAATTGATCAAACTAATTCATATATTATATGTGGACCCAATCTCCAACGTGCAGATATCTCCAGCAAAAACACTCAACTCATCAACCCCAAGATTAATGCCCAATCCTTATCATTACATAAAAAGGAAGTTATTAATGCATCAATTAATTCAAAAGCAAAGATAAGACTCGAGAGCATCTATCCAAGAGCATTCGACGCCTATAAAAACCCCCTTGCTCGAATGATCAACCATGTACCTTTTGAGAGTGTCTTTAGTTGCCTTCTAAGTCGGTACCCTTGCTCCATCAATCTATCATGTACCTTATGAGAGTGTCTTCAATTGCCTTCTGATTTAGCACCCTTGCTCGATTGATCGATCTTGTATGCACACAACCATCTTCCACAATGACAGGTCGCCCGCTACTGGCCCCGGTTGTAACACTGCGTCCTACTGGACCAGCGTTGGAGCCGTCGGCTTGCTCGAGGGCCTCTTTATATGTGGGAGGCCTTAATCAAGGCGTGGTGGAGGGGCAACTCTATTCACTCTTCTGCCAGGTAGTGCCCGTGGCGTCCGTTTGTATCTACCGAGACATCATTGGCAGGTCGCTCGAGTATGTCTACGTGAACTTCTACACTCGGGAAGATGGTGAGTGTTGTCTTGATGCCTTTGCATGATCACTCACCATGCTCCCGAGTATATAAGTTGACGTAGCCATAACTGAGTGACCTGCCAGTGACGTCCCGACAGATATAGACAAACGCCACGTGCATGACCTCGCAAAAGAGGGTGTAGAGCTGCCCCTTTGCCATGCCTTGATCGAGGTTTCCCACATGTACTGTCGCCCTCGCTCTAGCTACCTACTCTAACGCCGGTCCAGGAGGACACAGCGTGATGACCAAGGCCAGTAGCAGGTGGGCTGCCATTGCAAAAGTTGATTGCGTGGGTATAAGATCGATTGATCGAGCAAGGATGCTGAAACAGAATGCAACAGAATATAGTCTCCGAAGGTATAGGGCCGATCGATCGAGAAATGTTGTTTTTTCGGTGTCAAATGCTCTTTGATAGACACTCTTGAATCATATCTTCTCTTTGATGCATTAATCACTTCCTTTTATGTAATGATAAGTATGCGACATTAATCTTGGGCTCAAGGAGGCGAGTGTGTTTTTGTTGGAGATATCTGCACACTGGAGATTGGGTGCACATATACTATACAAATTAGTTCGATTAATTTCTAGGACAATATGCCACTATCGTTTAATGTTTGAGATACTAAACTATATTGAGCATATAAAGTGTGGTGATGGCTTAGACTCGGTCAACTTGTGTGATCGTAACATTTGTTGGCTATATGTCTAACTTGAGGAGTGCGGCAAATGGTGACCTCGACATCCTCCGATAATGATCTACTATGTTCTTTACACCAAAGGATGCGGCATGGATATGACATTGGCCATGAAAGTTTAGAGCAAGGATCAACCGCTGGTCTGGATCGATTGGATCATTTTGGTGGTGGTCTTGATGAACATCCAGGGATCCAAAGAGGTAGTGACTGTCTCGTAAGGTGGCCTTCTAGCAGTGGTACCTCATAGGAAATAGCTCCGTTGGGGCGCACCATTCCTAGGCCCATAGCTTGTGGGTGCATTGAAATTTACCTATTTGCTGCTAGGCAATGGTTTTATAACTCATCTGGGCCTGGAAATCTCAGAATGGACCAGTAGCTTGACGCCTGGTTTCCGATGATATCATTGTTGCCAGTTTATCTGACATCGAGCAGATCGCCCTGTGTGGCGTATGCCCCACTAGCCCCCAAGAATGTTTTAGAATTTAAAATGGTGGCAAGGGACATTGTCCTCGGAAGCATGATTTGGGTAGCAGAGCACGTTTCCCTATTTATAGATTTGGTCAACTTCTACTGAGGTGGTTTCCATCTTGTCTGGGGGGGGGGGCTGCCGTACGCCAGAGTCATCGCCGGACGAGCCGTGAGCAGACTTGTGATGCTTTGTAGGGTCAGGGTGGCTTGACCCGACCTTGATCCTTGATGCTTCCATGGTCGCTTGAACATCATCTGCAAGGGTTGTATTTTGTTTCCCAGTTCAAAGAGGTCGGTCTGTATTGCCATTCACCATTTTGACGCCCTTGGGTCCTGGCATCTTGAGTTTGAAGTAAGCATAGTGCAACAACAAAAAAACATGCAAAGGTCATTTGCCCGAGGAGTACATGTTTGCCACTTTGGAAGGGAATGTTGTCGAAGTTGATGTCTTCGATGTGATAGTTCTCCCGTGTACCAAATACTACATTCAGGGTGACCCTGCTATGCTGGGTATTATACGCTTGAACTTGGTATTACTCAGGCAGGCTCGTGTGGGTTTATACACATCTTCTTGACGGTGTCAGTGTATATAAGGTTGAGGGTGCTACCCCTGTCCATAAGGACTTAGGTCATATGGAATCCATCAATGATGGGGTCAAGGACCTGAGCGACCGTCCACCATGGCGGATGCTAGTCAGATGGTCCTGTCAAGCGAAGGTGATTGGTGATTAGTCCCTTTTGTGATCCGATAACAGATAGTGAAAGCGCAGGTCTACTCCCAGAGGGGGTGAATGGGAGATTTTTAGAAATTTGTAAAACTCTCATGAATTTGACGAAGATCAGAATGAAGAAATAAAACAAGGGCGAGACAAATTCATCACAAAAACATAGAGCATGCATACACGATAAATGTGAGTGAAGAACATGCAATCATACAAGCATTCAAGCATACAAAACATGAACTTAAGAGATGAGAAACAACATGATGAAAGACTTCAGTTCAAGTTCTTCAGAATGTAGATCAAAGATTCTTGAGGAGCGGAATAACTTAAAGTAAGGGGGTGAGTAATTTGAAACCAGGTAGGCTCAATGATGACACGATGATTTGGTAGACCAGTTCCAATTGTTGTATCAATTGTATGTCTGGATTAGGTGGCTAAGATTAAACTCCAAAGGAACTAACTGTTAATCATATCCCTCTAGATCTAAGGTCACAGCAGACCTCACCCAATCAGTCGTGGTAAGGTGTAACGCCCCGGACACACCCGTCAGTGGTTGTTACTCCTAGTGGGATCTAGACTGGCCCCATAGATCAATACTAGTCTTTTCTGCACACTTTTTCCTCACTCATGCGCACCAGGGAGCAACTTCTCGATCGGTCACCCATCCTGAAATTACTCCAAGCTGAGCATGCTTAGCTTTAGAGTTCTTTCCGAATGGGCTCCCAAAAAAGAAGCAATTCCTTATTGATATGAGTAGTCTATCATCCCTAATAAGCCAGGCTATCACATACACCCCCACTCAGAGGAACTGACGTCCTCGTCAGGCCACCGAAACGTTCCCTCTTGGCACATACATCCGTGCATCCAGTCTGGCACATGTGCCATGTCGTGTGCCACGATGGGCCACAAACGTCATGCACAACATGACCGCGCACCTCAGCACCTGGCCGCAAACAATCGTGTAACCGCGAGGGTCGGCTCTGATACCAACTTGCAACGCCCCAAGCTATCACATACACCCCCACTCAGACGAACTGACGCCGTCGTCGGGCCACAAGAACGTTCCCTCTTGGCACATATGTCTATGCATCCTGTCCAGCACATGTGCCATGCCATGTGCCAGGACGGGTCACAAACGGCTTGGATAACATGACCGCGCACCTGTCCAAAAACATCCATGTAACCGCAAGGGTCGGCTCTGATACCAACTTGCAACGCCCCGGACAAACCCGCTGGTGGTCGTTACTCCTGGCGGGATCTAGACTGCCCCCATAGATCAATACTAGTGTTTTGTGCGCACTTTCACTACTAGGGAAAACCCTAGTAGTAGCCCTGGTTTTGGGGCTATTAGCAGCACGCGCAGCCGTGCTACCAATAAGGCGCTATAGCTAACTGTTAGTAGTAGCGCGGTCTGTACACGCGCTACTACTCTGGACTGTATCAGCAGCGCGTTTTCGGAATGCGCTACTATTAATTAGCTGTAGCGATTTCCTTGCCCTGCACTACTGCTATATCTTTCATCATTTCCCCCCGGCTTCCTACCCCGTTTCAGCTTCAATAAATAGCAATTTCCAGATACTAGGTACTACTAGATATCAATTTCATAAAGCATTATAGGTACTAGGTAGTACTCCCTTGGTTCCAAATTACTCGTCATGGTTTTAGTTCAAATTTGAACTAAAACCACGACGAGTAATTTGGAACGGAGAGAGTACTAGATAATAATTTCATATATACTCAACATGCATCCTCAAGCAGTACAAGGTGATATCGACGACGATCATCATATGTAGTTCTACATAATATCGACGATGATCATCATATGTAGTTCTACATGATATCGATGACGATCATCATATGTAGTTCTAGATGATACTAGGTAGTACTCCCTTGGTTCCAAATTACTCGTCATGGTTTTAGTTCAATTTGAACTAAAACCATGACGAGTAATTTGGAACGGAGAGAGTACTAGATAATAATTTCATATATACTCAACATGCATCCTCAAGCAGTACAAGGTGATATCGACGACGATCATCATATGTAGTTCTACATAATATCGACGACGATCATCATATGTAGTTCTACATGATATCGATGACGATCATCATATGTAGTTCTAGATGATATAGCCACACACACACACATGTAGTTCTAGATGATATCGATGACGATCATCATCCTCAAGCCTGGGCGATGGGTGTTCCTGATAGTAATTAGGATGGCCTGTCCAACACAAAGACTCTTGCCAACGAGGAATCTCTTCCACCCAACCGAGTTTAAGTGTGTGCGACCATCTGTGTCCATGCGGTAAGTACATGTGGTGACGGAGCCCCTTGCGGTAAGGCGTAGTCCAGCTGAGCCTTCTTCAGCAGGCTCGATACCACAACTCATAGATAGGTTCTTTGGCAATTTCTGAATAAGAAAAACATATCAATTAATAAATAGCCTCTCACATACTCTTGCAAACATATTTCTATTAAGTCTAGATTTCTACACTATCAAAAGACACAGTACTATGCATTTGTACTAACTAATCATGAATTCTACTAATAAGTATATATGGATTATCTACACTATTAATAGTTCATTGGATTCTACACTAATAAGAGCATGTGATCAGACTCTACACTAAAGCATATCATCGACTAGATTTCACAAAGCATATCATTGGACTCTACACTAAGCATATCATCGAATAATTTGCATTTGTAAGTATAACAATAAAGCATATATATGTCATCAAATTACTACAGGTAGTACGTATAACATACCATTTCATGCCGATCGACCATGGTACTTGTCAGGTGGGTCACAAATGGCACCCCGACAAAGTCATCACGTGGCGGAATTATGTCCCATAGGTTGCACGCCTCCTCCTCGCTCAGCCTCATTCTTTGAGCTATGATGGCTTCATGAAGTGGGTTCTCATCATCTTCATCGAGTGGGTCCTCATTATCTTCATCATCTTCGTCATCTTCATCATCTTCGTCATCTTCCACCAGGTTGAGATAAATGACAGCCAGCTTGGGTCTTTCTGCTCTGAAGGAGAAGCTGATCAACTCACCACCAGTAAGACACATGTGGGCAAGGAAACGGGCCCATCCATCTCCTCCAATCTGCGATATATTGCATCCTTTCTCGACCCCCATAGTGTACGCCCCCAGGAGCCTCAAATGTCACAGTGTCTCCTGTCAGCTTGTTGAATTTCAACCTCACATTGCATGGGACGATCTGTGTAAAAAAAGCAAAATGACACAATGTAGTAATGTCAACACTAAAAATAAAATAGTTGTTACATTTCATCTAATTTCTTACCGCCGCATGACGAAAACTCGGCTAGAAGTAGATGCCGAACAGCTTGCCAGTTGCAAGGCTGCTGGTGCACCTTGACTTGCACAGTCGACATAGTGGTGGTGGTGGTGGCGCCATATTCCTAAAGAAATATGAGCAAAGGATTAATGATTCACTTCACAAGAAAGAAAAACAGTAGCATGTGATATTTTTGGTTCTTTCGCGAGAGTCATTTTTATGGACAAAGCATTTCGGTGGCACCAATTGCCGAAAAAACTTTTCACAAATATCTACCAAATAAGGGTACCAACTACCAAGACATTTCATCTCATCTGGCCCCTATTGCCTAAGATAATTGATTAAAAAAACAAGTGGCAAATTTAACTAAATTGGCACCTACATTTTGCCAAAAAATAACTTATTACAAAAAAACAAAAGCATCTACCTATCCATGTACAGAAAAATAACAATAAAATGGTGCATACTAAATCAACTAGCCTACTATATCCACTAGCATACTAAATCAACTAAATGAAAATGTTCTAAATCAACTAAATCAACTAGGCTACTAAATCAACTAGCCTACTAAATCAACTAAATCAAGATGTTCTAAATCAAGTAAATCAACTACATACTAAATCAACTAAATTAAAATGTTCTAAATCAACTAGCCTACTAAATCAAAATGTAGCAGGGAGGAGAGGTTGTGGATGGAGGAGGGAGGAGGGAGAAGGAGGGGCGACTCGAGGAGGGAGAAGAGAGTAGGACGGAGGAGGAAGACAGAGCGAGGAGGGGCCAGCCGGTAGCAAGTGGAGGGAGGACGGAGAAGGAAGGCGGAGCGCGGAGGGGCCGGCCAGCGGTGACTAGAGGGAGGACAGAGGAGGAGGCTGGTACCGAGTCCAGCGAGGAGGAGGAGGTGGTGGCGGCGCAGATCAGAGGAGGGGCGACGGGGGAGGACAGGCGTGGGGGGTTGAGGGGGAGATCGATTGAGTGTGAGTGTGAGTGGATCGGATAGGTCGGAGAGTGGGGGAGATGGAATGGCTTAGCAGTAGCGCGCTAGAGCAAAAGGCGCTACTGCTAAACGACCTAGCAGTAGCGCCTTTCACAAAGAGCGTGCTACTGCTATGTGTCAGCATGTAAAAATAGACATCAAAAATACATTGATCATCAATGATATTTTTGTGTACAATCTCTGTTCTTGAAGCGAGGTGGGACTAATTTTTTTAGTAAACTTAGCAGTAGCGGTTATTGTGTAAATGCGCTACTACTATGGTCCCTAGCAGTAGCGCTCTTCATACAAGCGCGCTGCTGCTAGAACTAGCCTCGCAGCGGCGTCGTGGCAATTATAGTAGTAGCCCGTCTTAGAGTGGGCGCGCTACTGATACATTATTTCAGCAGCGAGGTTTGTGCGCGAGCGCTACTGCGATTTAGCAGCAGCGCTTTATTTTGAAGCGCGCTGCTGGTAAGATTCTGTGTATAGGCTTTTACCTAGTAGTGTTTGTCCTCACTCGTGCGCACCCGGGAGCAACTTCCCGGTCGGTCACCCATCCTAAAATTACTCCAAGATGAGCATGCTTAACTTTGGAGTTCTTTCTGAATGGGCTCCCAGAAAAGAAGGAATTCCTTATTGATATGAGTAGTCTATCATCCCTAATAAGCCAGGCTATCACATAAGGCTTCAAGGTAGACTTCCAAAACCTTCACAAACTTGTTCACCGGCATGCCACAATTACTCTTGGGTGCTCAGAAGATGACGCCTAACCACCTGGAAGAATGACAGTCTTCAAAGGTAACAAGTGTCAGATCACATAGGTCAAACTCTTTAGTGATGCCCAATCACTTTCGCTCTGATTGGGTTTTTCCTCACTTGGCTTTCTAACAATATCGTCACGGGAAGGTTTGATCTCAAATAACAAGTGTCAATCTCTCTCTAGAGCAGCCAACCAACAAGTGGTTGTGGGGGCTATTTATAGCCAAGGGAAACCCGAAATGAATTTTCAAAAATGCCCCTATGGGCATGACCGTTGTTAGGATAAGGATCCACTCGACAGCTGGCACACAACGCAGCAACGGTCGGAAATTTGTACTCACAAATTCATCGGGGCACTCAATTTTCTCATGATAGGCAGGTCACATAGGTGAACTCCTAACTCCTTACTTTGACGAAATTCATCAGCGACTAGAAGAAATGTGTCTCTGTCACTAGCAAAGTTGTCAGATCTGCGGGAGATTTCCAAAGCCTTCACTTGAAGTGGTAGGATATGTATAGGTTTGAGCATCATTTTGGAAATATGATATATGTATCACTTAGACCCCCTTTAACAATATGGTTCTTCTAGTGACTCAAGTAAGAAGAATGAAACTACGAAAACAAAAGGCTTCATGCTTCCAATTCTTTACATCAATTCCTTCAAAGGCCACACCAAATTCTTCATTAAAGAAATACTTTTTTAGGGGTCTTCCTGCACCGGTTAAACAAAATCTTCAGGGACTATATCCCCTGTGTAAACTCACAATCACATTAGTCCCTTAACCCATTTGTCTTCAATACTCCAGAACCACTAAGGGGGCACTAGATGTACTTGCAATCTCCCCCTTTTTGGTGATTGATGACAAATTGGTTAAGTTTTCAATGGGGATAAATAATGGAAGTGTAAGAACAAAGTATGAAGAATTTGATTACATGATATAGAGGAAATCCCCCTGAAGATGTGCATATGATGAATTTGCTTTGGATTGCAAATGCACATGACAAATAGAAATTGTGGAGATATCCCCCCTATATCTTGGAATCCAATCATCCAAGTCATATGATATGAAGAAATTGAAATGCATGATGAAAATTAGGGTCTGACAAAATTCAGCATGCATGCACACACACATATATAACATTGAGGATGAAGCATGAAGATAATGTGTGCAAAAGAGTTAGACCACCAACAATATTTAAGTTACAACTCATCATAGAACACGCTAGAAGAACTAAGAGTTGTAACTTAACCAAAAACAACCCGATATAAAGATAGACCCGCTTGAAGACTAACTCAAATTTCTGCCCCTTTGTCATCAAATGACCAAAAGGAGATGAAACTAAGGACTAACACCCCTGGAGAATATCATCTTGAAGAGGGCGGAGGAGCGCTAGTGTTGGTGTCAGGGTTGCGCAGAGAAGATGGGCCTGCAGCAGTGTTTTCAACATCCTGAATTAGTCAGTGGAACATGAAGGAGACATCGAGCTTGGTACTAGCTGAAGAACTTGAACTTTCTTGAACTTCTTCTTGGTCGGATACGACCAATCGAAGTCTTGTTTCAATTCCATATCAGCAAGTTCTTTAGGAGTCTTCAAATGTGAAATAATGGTATCGCTTCTATCAAAGGTCTCATGGGAATAGTAGTGGTTTTTGTGCATTGAGTTATGCATCATAGTCATATTGGCAAGAATTTCTACAAGCTGACGCTTAACCCAGTCATCGTTCCGGTCTCCCTTCTAGTGCGGGTTGATGAGAAGATCACGACCATTCATGACCCGAGGAGATTCAATTTGATGATTTCCCCTAAGGCATTTGCTCCATTGTCTTGGCTAGCAGTTTCATCACCTGTCGACTGTGAGGCTAGTTGACGAAATTGTCCATCATGGGAACAAATTCCTTCATCAATGACTACCTTGCCCTTTCTGAAACTGAAGAGATAGTGCTCTGAAGTATTTCTAACTCTGGCAGGAAACTGACATTCAGCCTTGTAGTGTATGGAAGTTATGGATTTGATGAATCTCATGATCCATGGTGCATAAGGCTTCAAGTCAAATGGTGATTGAGCTACAATGTCCAAAGTCCTCATGAAGAAATCATGGATATTGATGGAAATACCATGTATGATTTTTAATATCAAGATCTTCATGATTCCCACAACTTCTTTGCCATGGGAAACCACGCCCACCTATGGGACTAGGAGGCCCCATGCTAGTTCGGCAGGGGGGCGTCGTGTTGCACAAAGAGCAGACGAGCGTGGGGTAGCACGACAGAGATCACAAAGGCAATTTTACCTAGGTTCGGGCCGCCGTGAGGCATAAAACCCTACTCCTACTTTAATGGATTGATGATGGAAGAGTGGTGGTGGAGCGTAGTACACATGCCCGGCTGGGGTTGCCTCAGGGCAGTAGTGACTACACGCATATGGGGGTGTGAGTTATCCAATCTTCTAACCCTTTTTATGATTCCCACGGACCTCCTTTTATAGATCAAGGGGTTACCCTAATGGCAAAGTGGTCATTATTCCCCGATAAGATAGAAAACAATGTTGTCATACCTAACTTTGCGGGCTGACAAGGCGCATTAAATGCACCGCTCAACGTCACATCGTTGGTTGGCCGGAAAGGCTTGCCAGGCCATGTTGCCAGCTCCACGCCTGCTCGCCCAACACATCATAGAACGGGTGTCATCTGTGGGTTTTTCCTGTAGGGAGAGGCTGCCATGCGGCGAATAGCTGCCACTTAGTTACTTTGCGGCTTGACACTGCACTGATTGACGACATGGGTCGTGGCGGAGTAGTTGGTGAGGTGGTTTTGCCTCTGTGTGCCCCAGCAGGCCCTGCCGGGACCTCTTTGCCTGCTCGCCCAACACATCATAGAACGGGTGTCATCTGTGGGTTTTTCCTGTAGGGAGAGGCTGCCATGCGGCGAATAGCTGCCACTTAGTTACTTTGCGGCTTGACACTGCACTGATTGACGACATGGGTCGTGGTGGAGTAGTTGGTGAGGTGGTTTTGCCTCTGTGTGCCCCGGCAGGCCCTGCCGGGACCTCTTTGACGCCTTCTTCCGGGGGTGGCCTCGCCCTTTGCCGGGCTCACCTTCCCAGCAAAGGAGGCCCTTCTATCCATGGTCTCTTGCTTCTCTGGCTCGATCCCAGTCCCTCTAATCTGCATGTCGGTTCTTTGGACATCTTGGTTTCTTCTACTCTGTCTTCAACTTGACTTGCCCGTGCACGAGTCAGGGGAAAATACATACCCCTGTATATTTTCCCTGACATAAGCCCCTGGGCCTGAGCCACACATGTCGCGTGGCACGTTGGGTTAGGCCCCAAAAAGAGCACGAACACATGGTAGGAGAGGGCTGCGCATGTCGGTTTACATCAATGACTAGTCAATCCAACGTCCACTTTGCACAATTACTGCGCATCGTGGGGTCGTGGGACTATTGCAGTTAAGGTAAAATGGTAACTTTCTGAAGCATCGCACCCCTGCCCTGCATAACCTCTTAAGAGCAGGGGAAAAGCAGAGCGGCACGTTTTACATGTCTCTTGCCCCGTTACCCCATCTTCTTCCTCCACAAGCCAAGCGACAATTTCTCCTCGCACCCTCCTATTCATCATCGCCCCTTTCACCGAACCCCTTCCCCTTCTGCATCGCCATTGCAGGAATGGGGAAGAAACCCGCAGAGAAGGGAAAGTAGACAGTCGCGGGGAAGGAAGCCGTCGTCGAGGGAAGCAAGAGGGCGGAAGAACTGAACAAGAAGTGGAGAGAAGACATCATGTTCGTCCTGTCGACCTTGAGCATTCCGGTCCTCCAGGCAAGGTATGGGTATCCCTGGGGGAGGCCCATCCCGAATGGGCACGGGGCTCCCAAAGTCTCGCTGCGGGGAAGGAAGGTCCGCCGAACTCATATCGATTCTTCTGCGCTTATTTCATTTGCGGCCTCTGTTCCCCCTTCTCTGAATTCTTTGAGGCGATTATGAACATCTATGGATTCCACTTCCTCGACTTCACACCAAATGCAATGGCAACCATGGCTATTTTCACGCATTTGTGCGAAAATTTTGTTGGAGTCAAGCCCAATGTGGATCTGTTCCGGCATTATTTCGTGTCGCGGGTGGAGAATAGGGGTCACCGCTATGGAAATATCAGCTGGATGCTACGGGTGGCGAGGAAGATCTAGGATTACATCCCTGGGAACTAGTGTGCGAGGTGGGACGAGTGGAGAGGGGATTGGTGTTGGATTCAAGATGAGGAAGCCTCGAGTTCTATGAAGCACAGAAGGAATGTGTTGAGCGCGGGAAAAATTGGAGCGCCAAAGGCCTCACTGAGGATAGGCTACGCCCGACAATCAACATGATTACCCGTTTGAATGCTGCCGGGCTAACCATCGAGCATGTGGGGGCAGATTTCCTTCTCCGCCGCATCTCGCTGCTGTAGGAGCAGGACGGACCTGCCTGGCTGTATGGGGATGTTGCCGATAGGATGAGATTGCTCCCAGGGTTGGCCAACAACTTGTCAATTTATGGCCATGGCTAGTTGTGCGACCAACTGTTTGGTCGCTTTGAATTATTCAAGCTCCCGGCAACCGTCATCCCCCTGAATATCAATTCTTTCCGTGACCAGATACTGAAGTGGATGCCGGACTGTAATGCCGAAGGGGTAGCTAGCACCTGGAAGCTACCCACTCTAGATGAAGAGATCCAGTGGTCGAACACCTTGGTGGAGAAGACTACCAGGGTCGAGACTGGAATGTATAAGCACACCTCCTCTATGGAGGTGGCGTACATTTTGAGGAGGGTCGAGGAGCACAAAGCCGCCCGTCTCGTGGAGACGGTGAAGGGCGCAAGGCCGGGAAGGGCAAAGGGAAGGCTGAGGACGAAAGTTCCTCCCATGGTGGCAGCGAGGCCTATGCCACGGAAGGGGCTGCTGGGGAAGAACTTGCCGGAGATAATGTTGCTGGGCTAGAAACCCTATCCACGGCAGCAACAGAGCTTCAGGAGGAGGAGGAAGTTGGCGGGGTGGTGGGGCTCAATGAGGAGTGGATTGCCGCTAGGCCTCAAGCTCCCGAGCCGGTCCTGGTCCAGCGCGCCCGCTAGCGAGTCGCCACCCGAGGGGCGGCGGCCTCCAACCCAGCGCCAGCTACCAAGAGGATGAAGAAGAGCACCACTAAGGCCACTAAGGTTGAGGTAGCGTGTCGTCAATCTCCCCACCTTGTTCGGATCAAGGCTCCATCCGCCAAGCAATTGAAGGACGTGGAGGTGGATTCCAGCTTCCACTCCGGCTCGAGCTCCTCATAGAGCTCGTCTCCCCCGGAGCCCCGGGCGCCACGCCCGGCACCGAAGCTGCCAGGGAGTTTTGTCCCTCCACCTCTAAAGGGAGGAAGAGAGCCCTCACCTCCCATGGAGTTCAACTTGAACTCCATGCTCTTAAAAGAAGAGTAAGGAAGATTCTCCTTTTGCAGATGTCTTTAGGCATACTTGAATGCTCTTGCTGACTAAGCTCTTGTTCTTGTTGTTGTCGGCAGGGAAGTGGAGGAGGAGGAGGAAACCCTCGTCCACCATTCCTGGAAGAGGCTCCGGCGCCTTGGGTCACTGGAGGGCATAGAGAGCCCGCCCTTGGTGGGGTGTGATGCAGAGGATCCCGTGCCAAGCCCCCAGTCCAGCCCTCGGCCCGGGAGCAGAGACTCAGTCCCATCTGCCGGAGGTGATGGGGACGGTTTCCCCGTTCCCCCAACCGGAGGGGGAGGTGAGACGATGCAGGGCGAGCCCCTCCCTGAGGGGCATGCTTCTCCCACTGCTCAAGCCGAAGAGACCCCCACGGAACCTTCCATGGATGAGGTTGCGCAGAATGCTACTAGGAATAGCATGGCAGAGAGCAAAATTCATGGCCCGGCAATAGCTGTTGTCGGGGAAACAGAGGTTCCCGCCCGACAAACTACCCCAGGTACTTTACTTATTTCTTCTTTTCTTCGTTGTTCCGATTGCTTCTCCCGATTTCTCCATTCGCTTAAGACTTCCGCTTCCCCATTATTCACTAGCATTTTCATGTGCAGCCCCCAAGCCGAGGAACTAGAGCTGCTGGAGGTGGTGGCAGATATAGGAAGCTCTGCCGCGGATGAGGCCGTGGAGATTGCCGCCGCACAGGGGTAGGATCTTCTTGCCAGGGACACATAGGGCTCTCCGGCGATGGTGGAACACTATTCGGAAGATGTCCTGACAAAGGGAGTGGTCGTTGAGGTGAAAATTCCCCTCCAGACTATGGGCCCACTCCCCTCCTCCGGGACCGTCACCGAGATTCCACCACCCTCCTCGAGTGTGTTAGCCATGGTGTTGTCGCCGCTTGGAACTGGAGCCCCCGGCCTGTCCCTAACGATAGGCGCGGAGCTCGACAAAGAGCTTAAGCGCCTCCTGGCTCCGCTTTATCAGGGAGTTGGAGAGGCCGATGACTCAGCCGCTATCACAATGGATCTGTCCGTCATGGAATCCATGGCGGTGGGCGTGAAGGAGATGCTGGTCCCACACCACCAAAAGTGGCAGGAGCTCAAGGAACGGTGCGAATCCACCAACAAGGTGGACCCGAAGCTGAAAGACAAGTGCCTGGAGCTGCATGGATGGATCGACAAGCAGTTCAAGGTGCTCATGAGGCAGCAAGGGGCGCTCCTGATGACGAGGGAGGATTTCATGGCTCGGGAGGTGCACCTGGCAGACTGGAAGGCGTCTCTGGATGATAGAGAGTGAGAGATCTCCCTCCGGGAGGAGAAACTCGAAGCCACCCTCCACGCCAAAGATGAAGGTCTGGAGGCTCTGGCGCAGCAAGGCACCAATTAATTGGAGGATAAGCATGGAGCTGCTCTGAACACCCTCGCTGCTGACTCTGCTGCTCAACTGAAGAAGCTTAATAAAGATCTAGCTGTCATGTCTGCCGCCAAAATTGACCTCGACTGGCAGGTGGCTAAGCTGAATGAGGATCTCGCTGAGATCACCAAGGAGGTGGAGGCACTCAATGAGGGAGCACGACAGGCAAAGATTCACTTGGCTGGTGTACGGTCGCAACTCTCAGACATGAAGGCAAGGATCGGTACATTGGAGCGTTCGGCGGAGTCCCTTGAGTCCCACTAGTAGTTGATGTCCAAGGATTTGGACACTGCCAAGCGTCTCTAGTAAGATGTAGAGGAAAAACTGAAGAATCAGGTTGATGAGGTTAATCTTTGGATAAAGAGCCTGATTGATATGTTCGGGCGTCTTGGTGCCTAGGCTATGACAATGGGCATGGACGGACCAGTCTTCTCGGCCAACAAGCATGAGGTCCCAAGCGTCAAGCTGGGACTCTTCTCCAATGAGATGATTGAGAAGCTGAAGGCGCATCAAGAGGGGAGGGTCGAGCGTTTTGCGACCAAGTCCCAGAGGCTTACCTGGGACGCTCTCTTCTTGGTCTTGAGCAATATCGTCTGCCGCCACACCCAGACCTTGACCTTGACGACGGATTCAAGAAGCCGCCATCGTGTGCTGACATAGCAGCCGCCAAGGAAAAAGCTCCCCCCCGGGTCGACAGGGTTCTCCATGTTGAACTATTCCACCTGGCCATCGGACTAAGTATCGGGCCGCTGCCGCTTCTGCATTGCCCTCTAATGAAACATGATATATATATATATATAGCATTTAGTCATTCTATCTCTAGTGTTTGCGCGGAACTGATATTTCTAGCTCAATTTTAAATGTGTGTTCATACCTTTGAGCCCTATGTGTTTGTGTTCGGATGATCGATCCCTATGTATGCTCTAGATGCCTGCCGATATCATATTGCCGTGATTATCGTAAGGGTCCAGCCCTTATCAGTCATCTTGGCGTGGATGCGTCCTGACAGGTTTTTCCCAGGTAGTTCTTGATGCAGCCTCTCGACCTGTGAGCATGGCTCTGGACAGGATGATGGTGCAATCAAAGAAACTAGCCAAGGTTCCATCACATGAGGGTTCTCACGATATGAATACTCACTAGGGCTTAAGGGATAAACGACTGCAGTGATCTGAAATGTATCAACAAGAAGTGATATTGCAAACTTAGCTTTCATTCTGAGCTTCTTTTTCCTCCGCTGGGCCGCGTGCGTCTGGCGTGCTCGCGACACCTGGAGGAGCAGAAGATAATCAGGTGGTTTCTTCGTTCCTGGCAAAGGCCGACTCGTATTGCATGTGGCTGGCGGGCATCGGGGCATAGTGTCGGGCACCTCTGGCCCCCTCCCCTTTTCTCCCTTCCTTTCAAGCTAGTCAGGCGGCTGCTGTTGCATGGTTCATGCCGATGCAAGGAGCCTTGCCGAAGTACGCCTGCCGGGGCATCAATCGATAGACTCATACCGGCGCTTTGCTCAGGATTGCCCAAAATAGGGGAAATACTGGACCGAGCATCGCGCGGTAATCATCAACATCGACGACGCCGGGGCTAAAGCAGTTCGACTGCTGATGAAGGGAAAAGACGGGAAGGAGGGAGCTCGCGCCTGCACGTCTTGTGCCATTTCTCTGAACGGCGCCCGATGGTGAGTATGCCATACAAGCCGCCAAGATGGGCATATTGCCACTAGCAGCGGTCTTCGCCGTAACCGTGGCTACGGCGAGGCATGGAGACCAATAAAATGGCGCGGGGATGGCCTCGCTTTGTTTCTGTGTCTTCATGGGCGCTGTGAACGCTAGGGGATTCAAGTGGGCGTCCATGGCAAAGTGCGCTGCATGCGCCTTCAGGTTCACGCAAGCGAGCCCCCTACCTGGCGCGCCAAAGATGTCGCGGGAAACCACGGCCACCTATGGGACCAGGAGGCCCCTTGCTAGTTCGGCAGGGGGGCATCGCATTGCACAAAGAGCAGATGAGCCTAGGGCAGCACGGTAGAGATCACACAGGCAATTTTACCAAGGTTCGGGCCGCTGCGAGGAGTAAAACCCTACTCCTGCTTTAGTGGATTGATGGTGGAAGAGTGGTGGTGGAGCATAGTACACTTGCCTACAAGGGGTTGCCTCAGGGCGGCAGTGACTACGCGCGCATGGGGGTGTGAGTTATCCAATCTTCTAACCCTTTGTATGGTTGCCATGGGCTTCCTTTTATAGATCAAGGGGTTACCACAATGGCAAAGTGGTCATTATGCACTGATAAGATAGCAAACAGTGGTATCATACCTAAGTCTGTAGGCTGACAGGGCGCATTAAATGCATTGTTCAACGTCACATTGTTGGTTTCCCGGCAAGGCTTGCTGGGCCATCTTGCCAACTCCACGCCTGCTCGCTCGACAGGTTGTAGGACAAGTGTCATCTGTGGGTTTTTCCTGTATAGAGAGGCTTCCATGTGGCGAATGATTTCCACTTAGTCACTCTGCGGCTTGACACCACACTGATTGACGATGTGGGTCGTGGCGGAGTAGTTGGTGAGGTGGTTTTGCCTCCGTGTGCCCCGGCAGGCCCTGTCGGGACATCTTGGACACCTTCTTCCAAGGGTGGCCTCGCCCTTTGCCGGGCTCGCCTGCCCGGCAAAGGAGGCCCTTCTCTCGACGGTCTCTTGCTTCTGTGGCTCAATCCTAGTCCCTCTGATCTGCATGTCGGTTTTTGGAGATCTTGGTTTCTTATACTCTGTCTTGACCTTGACTTGCCCATGCACGAGTCAGGGGAAGATACATACCCCTGTATATTTCCCCGACATTCTTGATTGTCAGAATTGTGACCTTTGATAGTACTGACGGTTTTGGCAAGAATGCGATAGATTGTGCGAGGTATATATAGCAAATCCTTCACTAGTAAGGTGGTCCTTGAAGCTTATCCTTTAACAAGAGGGTTCATCAGAACCTGCATCGGGTGATTTGGTTGTTCTGGTTCTTCATAGATCCATCTGACATTTTCTTGTTGTGGATCAACTGGGTGAAATCAGAGTAATTCTTCAGCAGGTGGTTTGTAATGAGTGTTTTCATTCATCCAGTTCAGAACCTAAGAATGAATGTCTTCAACTTCACCAGATTCTTCACGCTGAGGAGAGTGACATGCAACATCAACAATCAGTTCTGGTTGGACAATTTCTTCTGCTGATGCAGCTGGAATTTCTTCAGCAATGGTCTGAAGATGAGTTTGATGGTATTCACAACCAGTGTGAATTTCCTTAGTTATGGGCAAATTTGGATGAAATGCATCCCATAATTCATCATGTAGTACTGACATTGTGGATCCATCAATGTTCACGTCCCCTTTAGTTTCTTCATCTCCTTCAGATGAAGTATTCTGTTCATCAGTCACTTGGACAAGTTTTGGCTTCCGCGATGATACTAGTGGAAGGGAAGCATTTGCTTCCAATTTGTTTTCTTCATCCACTTTCTATGTGGTAGTAGCAGAGTGGGCATCTTATTCTTCTTCTTCATCAGGTGGTATAACATATTCAAACCCATACGGAACAAGTTGAAGATCTTCAACATTGCGAGTTGGGGGTACTGATGACAAGGTGTACCATCGATTGGTTCAACTGAAGACAATGAATCCATCTTTAGTTTCTTCACTAATTTAGTGGAAATGGGGTCTGAAGCTTCTCTCTTCTTAAGAGCTTCCTTCTCAATGACCTTGGTATTCTTTGCTTCTAATGCAGAAGGAAGGATGATTTGCTTCACAGGTGAAGACTTTGAAGGTGCGACAACTGAGGAAGCCAATGGAGCATTGACTTCAGGCATGACTAATGCAGTCACCCTCGCGGTTTATTTAGGTGTGCTACTTGTGAGTTGCGTTGCGATTTTCCCCAAAGAGGAGGGGATATGTAGTACAGTAGAGATAAGTATTTTTGTCGGCGTTCTATGAACCAGGGTACCCAGACTTGCCTGCATGTGGCCCATGGCATGGCTCAATCTATGGCCTGGTACGACCCATCTGCAAGAACACCAAGACAAGACCCTCGCGATGGGCCAAGCCTCACGAGGTGGACGATAGCAAGATCTCCCGAGCGAGCGGCCTGCCCAGGCGGCCTCCTGAGGAGCGGAGATTTCTATGCAGGTACCTAGCCTCAAGAGGCTACCATGAACATGCCATGACGACCAAGGCAGGCGGGCGCCAGCGGGCGTAAAGAAGGCAGTTTCCTCTTTAGTGCTAAGGAGACAAGGACATGCATGGGTTCCTGAGGAATCTGGCAAAGGTTTCCATTCCGGTGCAATGAGACCAAGACTGTCAGAACGGCAGGACCGATGTCATCATCGAGCCCACCGCTGCGTCACGACCAAAAGCTTTGCAGGCAAAGACCAAGTTTTGTCAGGATAAGATGTACTACTTGTCTCGTTTAAAATTGGCCACTATGGGAACCCTTCCCGCCTACGTTTCGGGTAAGAGGAGCGAGGCTACTATAAATATAGGTTAGCCACCACCGTAGAGAGGGGCGGATTGGATCCTTTCCACCCTCACCAGATTAGTCCTCGCGAGGTTGTTCATCCCTTGTACTAGTTCATCCTCAGCCCCTCGTGAGGGAAATCCACCATAAAGGAGTAGGGTCTTACACCGCAAGGTGGCCCGAACCTGGGTAAACTGTTGTGTTCATCTTCTTCCTTGTTCATGTGAATCGAGCTAAGCCATGAGGTGATGGGACAGTAGGCTGGATAGGTTGAGTTGTTCGCACACGCCCCAGAGTTTGAACCTTTCTTGGGTCCGCGGAGCCCTGAATCCGACATTTGGCGCGCTAGGTAGGGGCGTGTCGAAGCCTCTCTTCCACCATTCGCTCCGCTGCTTTTTCATCGCTCCTATGGCCGATGCTTGCTATGTTTGTGCTGAGCATAGGGCTACTCGTGTCGCTTAGACGGCACCCATGGGCAACGGCACTCGTCGCCGCTCCGCCTCCCCGGTGGCTAATGCCGCCGCTGACCCTGCTACTTGCGAGTAGCAGAATTTATTGCTGCCACCTTTCATGCGGCGAGACGGTCGTACCACAACTCCAGCACCCACTCCGGCCATGGCGTCGTCTTCTCATGCTAGTCACGGGCGGGGAAACTCGCAGGCTGCGCTACTCATGGTGCGTGAGCTTCTGCGTTACCGTCTGGCAAACGACCTCTATGATGACTGGCTCGGCCGCATTGCCGAGCTCGTCACCGCCGCCGATGAGGCTCCTGCACCATCCTGTTCGCCCCATCCCCTGCCATCCCTGGCGGATGATGTGGCTCATGGCGCGCCACTCCTCCTCTACACGGCGTGGACCCAGAGCCTAGGCGTGAGGCACCCCAATGCGAACCGCCGCGCAGGGTGCCGGTGTGCGATGAAGCAAGCTTCCAGGTGGTGCATCTGCCCCTAGGAGAAGCGTGCGCACTTCCAGCGCTGCCTCGTCAAGACCACGTGCCACCAGAGGCGGTGGCACGCGGGTGATACGTCCATTTTGCATCATGCTCTTATATTGATATTTATTGCATTGTGGGCTGTTATTACACTATATCACGATCCTTATGCCTTTTGTCTATTATTTTATAAGGTTTACATGAATAGGGAGAATGCTGGCAGCTAGAATTCTGGACTTGAAAAGGAGCAAAGATTAGAGACCTATTCTGCGCAACTCCAAAAGTCATGAAACTTCACGGAGCATGTTTTTGGAATATATAACAAAATATTGGGCGAAGAAAGTACCAAAGGGGGCCACCAGCCAGCCACAAGGGTGGAGGGTGCGCCCTACCCCCCCAGGTGTGTCCCTCGTCCTTGTGGGCCCCATGGGAGGCCTCCGGTGCCCATCTTTTGCTATACAGTGTGTTTTGACCTGGAAAAAAATCAGAAGGATGTTTTTGGGACGAAGCGCCATCGTCTCGAGGCGGTACCTGGGCAGAACCAATCTAGGGTTCCGACAGAGCTATTCTGCCGAGGAAACATCCCTCCGGAAGGGGGAAATCATCGCCATCGTCATCACCATCGATCCTCTCATCGAGAGGGGCTCAATCTCCATCAACATCTTCACTAGCACCATCTCCTCTCAAACCCAAGTTCATCTCTTGTATTCGATCTTGGTCCCAAAACCTTAGATTGGCACATGTGGGTTGCTAGTAGTGTTGATTACTCCTTGTAGTTGATGCTAGTTGGTTTATCCGGTGGAAGATTATATTTTCAGATCCTTAATGATAATTAATACTCCTATGATCTTGATCATATATATGTTTTGTGAGTAGTTATGTTTATTCCTGAGGACATGGGAGATGTCTTGTTATAAGTAATCATGTGAATTTGGTATTCATTTGATATTTTGATGAGATGCATGTTGTCTCTCCTCTAGTGGTGTTATGTGAATGTCGACTACATGACACTTCACCATTATTTGGGCCTAGGGGAAGAAATTGGGAAGTAATATGTAGATGATGGGTTGCTAGAGTGATAGAAGCTTAAACCCTAGTTTAGGTGTTGCATCGTAAGGGGCTGATTTGGATCCATATGTTTCATGTTATGGTTAGGTTTACCTTAATTCTTCTTTCATAGTTGCGGATGCTTGCGGGAGTGGTTAATCATAAGTGGGAGGCTTGTCCAAGGAAGGGAAGCACCCAAGCACCGGTCCACCCACATATCAAATTATCAAAGTAACAAACATGAATCATATGAGCATGACGAAAACTAACTTGACAACACTTCCCATGTGTCCTCGAGAGTGCTTTGCATTATATAAGAGTTCGTCCAGGCTTTTCCTTTTCAACAAAAAGGATTGGGCCACCTTTGTGCACCTTAGTTACTTTATTTACTTGTTACCCATTATGATTTATCTTATCACAAAACTATTTGTTACCGATAATTTTAGTGCTTGCAGAGAATACCTTGCTGAAAACCACTTGTCATTTCCTTCTGCTCCTGGTTGGGTTCGACAATCTTACTTATCAAAACGACTATGATAGATCCCCTATACTTGTAGGTCATCAAGACTCTTTTCTGGCGCCGTTGCCGGGGAGTGAAGCGCCTTTGGTAAATGGAATTTGGAAAGGAAATATTTATATAGTGTGCTGAAATTTACTGTCACTTGTTACTATGGAAAATAATCCTTTAAGGGGCATGTTCGGGGTATCTTCACCTCAACGGGAAGAATAAAGAGTTTCTCCTAACCTACTGCACCTACTGAAAATATTTATTATGTAATTCCTTCGGGTATAATAGAGAAACTGCTAGCTAATCCTTATGCAGGAGATGGAACACTACATCCTGATATGCACCTAATCTATGTGGATTAAGTTTGAGGATTATTTAAGCTTGTAGGTGTGCCCGAGGATGTTGTCAATAAGAAGGTATTCCCTTTATATTTGAAGGGAAAGGCATTGACATGGTATAGGCTATTGGGTGATATTGGATCATGGAACTACAACCGATTGAAATTGGAATTTCATCAGAAGTTTTATCCTATGCATCTAATTCATCGTGATCGGAATTATATATATAATTTTTGGCCTCGTGAAGGAGAAAGTATCACTCAAGCTTGGGGGAGGCTTAAGTAAATGTTATATTCATGGCCCAATCATGATCTCTCAAGATAAATTATTATTAAAAATATTTATGCTCGGCTTTCTCATAATGATCGATCCATGCTCGATACTTCTTGTACTAGCTCCTATATGAAGAAGGATATTGGATTCAAATGGGATTTATTGGAAAGAATTAAATACAACTTTAAAGATTGGGAACTCGATGAAGGTAAAGAGTCAAGTATAAACCTTAAGTTTGATTGTGTTAAATCTTTTATGGATACTGATGCTTTTCGTGATTTTAGCACCAACTATGGACTTGAGTCTGAGATAGTAGATTCTTTCTGTGAATCATTTGCTACTCATGTCGATCTCCCTAAGGAGAAGTGGTTTAAATATCATCTTCCCATTGAAGTTAAAGTAGTAGAACCTATTAAAGTTGAAGAAGAAACTATTAATTATAATGTTGATCCTATTGATCCTACTGCTTATATTGAGAAACCACCCTTCCCTGTTAGAATAAAGGATCATGCTAAAGCTTCATCTGTCATCAACAAAACTTATATTAGAACACCTACACCCCCTGAGCAAATTAAAGGTTAGCCTAGTATTGCTATGGTTAAAGATCTCTTGGTTGATAATATTGATGGGCATGTTATTTATTTCTGTGTGAAGCTGCTAATATTGCCAGACCTGATATGAAAGATAAACATAGGCACGTTGTTGGCATGCCTATTGTTTCTGTTAAAATAGGAGATCATTGTTATCATGGCTTATGTGATGTGGGTGCTAGTGTGAGTGCAATTCCTAATACCTTGAATAAAGAAATTAAGAAGGATATTGCACCAGCTGAGATAGAAGATATTCATGTTACTATTAAGCTTGCTAATAGAGATACTATATCACCAGTTGGGATAGTTAGAGATGTTGAAGTCCTGTGTAGGAAGATAAAATATCCTACTAATTTTCTTGTTCTTGCTCCCCCACAAGATAATTTTTGTCCCATTATATTTGGTAGACCCTTCTTGAATACTGTTAATACTGATAAAGGTTTTTGTCCCATTATATTTGTTACTGTTGGTTTGGGGGAGATGTCTCATGATTTTAATTTCTCTAAATTTGATAGACAACCCCATGATAAAGAATTGCCTAGTAAGGATGAAATTATTGGTCTTGCGTCTATTGCCGTGCCTCCTACCAATCCTCTAGAGCAATGTTTGCTAGACCATGAAAATGATATGTTTATGAATGAAAGAAGGGAAATAGATGAAGTATTATTTAATCAAGGACCTATTTTGAAACACAATTTGCCTGTTGAAATCCTTGGAGATCCTCCCCCACCCAATGGTGATCCCGTGTTTGAGCTTAAACAATTACCTGATACTCTTAAACATGCTTATCTTGATGAAAAGAAGATATATCCTATTATTATTACTGCTAACCTTTTAGAGCATGAAGAAAAGAAATTATTGAAAACTCTGAAGAAGCACCGTGCCGCTATTGGATATACTCTCGATGATCTTAAGGGCAGTAGTCCCACTCTATGTCAGCACAAAAATAAATTGGAGAAAGATGCTAAACCAGTCGTTGATCATCAACATCGGTTAAATCCTAAGATGGAAGAAGTGGTAAGAAATGAAATACGAAAGCTTCTGGAGGTAGGTATAATTTAGACTATTGCTGATAGTCAGTGGGTAAGTCATGTTCATTGTGTCCCTAAGAACGGAGGTATTACTGTTGTTCCTAATGATAAGAATGAAGTGATTCCACAAGGAATTGCTACATGCTATAGAATGGTAATTGATTTTCGCAAATTAAATAAAGCTACTAGAAAAATCATTACCCTCTACCTTTTATTGATCAAATGCTAGAAATATTATCCAAGCATACACATTTTTGCTTTCTAGATGGTTATTTTGGTTTCTCTCAAATACCTGTGTCAAAATATGATCAAGAGAAAACCACTTTTACTTGCCCTTTTGGTACCTTTGCTTATAGATGTATGCCTTTTGGTTCATGCAATGCACCAGCTACCTTTCAAAGATGTATGACTGCTATATTCTATGATTTCTGTGAAAATATTGTTGATGTTTTCGTTAATGATTTCTCCGTTTACGGAACTTCTTTTGGTGATTGCTTAAGCAACCTTGACCAAGTTTTGTAGAGATGTGAAGAAACTAATCTTGTATTGAGTTGGGAAAAGTGCCACTTTATGGTGAATGAAGGTATTGTCTTGGGGCATAATGTTTCGGAAAGAGGCATTGAAGTTGATAAAGCTAAAGTAGATGCTATTGAAAAGATGCCGTGTCCCAAAGATATCAAAGGTATAAGAAGTTTACTTGGTCATGCTGGTTTCTATAGGAGGTTTATTAAAGACTCCTCTAAAATTTCTAGGCCTCTCACTAATCTCTTACAAAAGGATGCTCCTTTTGTTTTTGATGATGATTGTGTCGAAGCATTTGAAATACTTAAGAAAGCCTTGATTTCTGCACCTATTGTTCATCCAACTGACTGGAATTTACCCTTTGAAATTTTGTGTGATACTAGTGATTATGCTGTTGGTGTTGTTCTAGGACAAAGAGTTGATAAGAAATTAAATGTTATTTAGTATGCTAGTCAAACTCTAGACAGTGCCCAGAGAAATTATGCTACCACCGAAAAATAATTTTTAGCAGTTGTATTTACGTGTGATAAGTTCATACCTTATATTGTTGATTCCAAAGTAACTGTTCACACTGGTCAAGCTACTATTAAATATCTGATGGAAAATAAAGATGCGAAACCTAGACTTATTAGATGGGTTCTCTTTCTACAAGAATTTGATTTGCATATTATTGATAGAAAGGGAGCTGAGAACCCCGTTGCAGACAATTGGCCTAGGTTAGAAAATGTTCTTGATGACCCGCTACCTATTGATGATAGCTTTCCTGATGAACAACTAGCTGTCATAAATGCTTCTCGTAATACTCCATGGTATGTTGATTATGCTAATTACATTGTTGCTAAATTTATACCACCTAGTTTTACATACCAGCAAGAGAAAAGGTTTTCATATGATTTAAGACATTAGTTTCAGGATGATCCACACCTTAATAAAGAGGGAGTAGATGGTGTTATTAGATGTTGTGTACATGAGCATAAACAGGAATAGATCCTACGCAAGTGCCACTCCGAGTCTTACGGAGGACATCACGCTGGAGATAGAACTGCACACAAGGTATTGCAATCCGCTTTCTATTGGCCCACTCTCTTTAAAGATGATTGTAAATTTGTATTGTCTTGTGATGAATGCCAGAGAACTGGTAATATTAGTAGACGTCAGGAAATGCCTATGAACTATTCACTTGTTATTGAACCATTTGATGTTTGGGGTTTTGATTATATGGGACCTTTTCGTTCCTCTAATGGGTATACACATATTTTAGTTGCTCTTGATTATGTTACTAAGTGGGTAGAAGCTATTCCAACTTGTAGTGCTGATCATAACACTTCTATTAAGATGCTTAAAGAAGTTATTTTTCTGAGGTTTGGGGTCCCTGGATATTTAATGACTGATGGTGGTTCACATTTTATTCATGGTGCTTTCTGTAAAATGCTTGCTAAGTATGATGTTAACCATACGATTGCATCTCCTTATCATCCTCAATCCAGTGGTCAAGTATAATTGAGAAATAGGGAGATTACATTAATTTTGCAAAAGACTATTAATATATATCTAGGAAGAATTGGTCTAAGAAACTTGATGACGCATTATGGGCTTATAGAACTGCTTATTAGAATAATATGGGTATGTCTCCGTATAAAATGTTTTATGGATAAGCATGTCACTTACCTCTTGAGCTAGAACATAAGGCATATTTGGGCTATTAAAGAGCTCAACTATGATTTCGAACTTGCCGGCGAGAAGAGGTTATTTGACATTAGCTGGCTTGATGAGTGGAGAACCCAAGCCTATGAAAATGCCAAGTTGTTTAAAGAACAAGTTAAAGGATGGAATGATAAAACAATACAAAGCGTGAGTTTAATGTAGGTGATCATGTTTTGTTATACAAATTTCGTTTAAGATTTTTTGCAGGAAAGCTTCTCTCTAAATGGAGGCCCTTACATCATCGAGGAGGTCTGTCATTCCGGTGCCATAAAAATCAACAATGGAGAAGGCACAAATCCTAAGGTGGTAAACGGTTAAAGAATCAAACATTATGATACGTCTCCAACGTATCTATATTTTTTGATTGTTCCATGTTCTTTTATTATCAATATTTGATGTCTTATAATCATTTTATATCATTTTTTGGTACTAACCTATTGACATAGTGCCAAGTGCCAGATGTTGTTTTTCCATGTTTTTTACATCATAGAAAATCAATACCAAACGGAGTCCAAATGGCACAAAACTTTACGATGATTTTTTATGGGCCCTGGTTGCACCTGGGGGGTGCCCCGAGGGGGGCACAACCCACCAGGGCGTGCCAGGAGGCCCAGGCGTGCCCTGGTGGGTTTTGCCCACCTCGGGTGCCCCTCGGACCACCTCTTTGCTATGTAAATACCGCAATATTCTAGAAACCCTAAAGGAATCGACTAAATATTTATGCAGCCGCCCGCAGAGTCCAGAACCACCAAATCCAATCTAGACACCATCTCGGATGGGGTTCACCACCTCGATTGGTGCCTCTCCGATGATGCGTGAGTAGTTCTTTGTAGACCTTTGGGTCCGTAGTTAGTAGCTAGATGGCTTTCTCTTTCACGCTGAATACTCAATACAATGGTCTCTTGGAGGAAGAGATCCATATGATGTAACTCTTTTGCGGTGTGTTTGTTGGGATCGATGAACTTTGTGTTTATGATCAGATCTATGTTTTTATATCGATGAAAGTATTTGAGTTTATTTGATCTCTTTTATGCATGATCTCTTATAGCCTCGTATTTCTTCTCTGATATTTGGGTTTTGTCTGGCCAACTTGATCTATTTATCTTGCAATGGGAAGAGATGCCCGGTAGTGGGTTCGATCTTACGGTGCTTGATCCTAGTGACAGAAAGGGAACCGACACGTATGTACTGTTGCTACTAAGGATAAAAAGATGAGATCTATATCTACCGCCATATAGATAAACAAATCTTGTCTACATCATGTCATCGTTCTTATTGCATTACTCCATTTTTCCATTAACTTAATACACGAGATGCATGCTGGATAGCGGTCGATGTGTGGACTAATAGTAGTAGATGCAGGTAGGAGTCGGTCTACTAATCTTGGACGTGATGCCTATGTAATGATCATTGCCTAGATATCATCATAATTATTTGAGGTTCTATCAATCGCCCAACAGTAATTTGTTTCCCCACCGTTTGCTATTTTTTTCGAGAGAAGCCACTAGAGAAACCTACGTCCCCGAGTCTTTTTTCTCATATATTTGCCTTTGTGATCTGTTTTTCTCTTGCTTTTATTTTCAGATCTACTAAACCAAAAACCCAAAAATACCTTGCTGCGTTTTATTTTTATTTATTTTATTTGGCGTTCGATCTATCAATCCTACAATTTACCTCATGTCCGTTTGCCTATCTTGAGGCGCCGTACCCCGGAAGGGATTGACAACCCCTTTAACACGTCGGGTTGCGAGGTCTTGTTATTTGTGTGCAAGTGTTGCTTACGTTGTGTTGCTTGGTTCTCCTACTGGTTCGATACCTTGGTTTCATAATTGAGGGAATTACCTACCGTCACTGTGCTACATCATCCTTCCCTCTCCAGGGAAATACCGACGTAGTTCCAGCTACCATCAAGGAGAATATCTAGCGCCGTTGCCAGAGAGGATCAAGTCAAGATAGTCTCCCGTCAACGTTCCTTCTGGCACCGTTGCTGGGGAGGATCTTCAACATAACCAGGTTCCTAATCACAAATCTCATGTCCATGCAATTTACATTATTTTCCATTTTCCTCTCATTTTCCTCTCCCCCACTTCACAAAAAATGTCGTTTTATTCGCCTCTCTTTTTCCGTTCGCCATTTTTCTCGCCATGTCCGATCTCAAAAGAGCTAAGGGTTTTCTCCCTAGTCTTAATGCTTTGGATAGCCCCTTTGTCCTCTCTAAGCTCATAAACAATGATGCTATGGAAGGATCTACCAGGGTTGTTAAGAAAATCTTAACCATTGTGATGAAGATGATCCGAGAATTTTTCATTATTTACTTGATGAATCTTTGAAAGATGCTTGGGCTAGGTTTATGAGAATTTGAGCTAGCTATGTGCCCCAATATCAGATAGATATATACTTGGAAAGTTTTTATGATGGTTTACCTTCTTCTTTCAAGCAAGTCTTAGATTCTATATTTGAAAACGGTTTTCTTGAAGGGGATGCCGTTGATACTTATGAGAAGATGAAAGCTATATTTGGGCACCCCAAAGGAGAAAATGTAGAATCAACTACTCTTATGTGCTGTTATCAAAATGAAATAATTAAAGAGATGAAGGCTAGTTTAGATACGAATTTTTGCAACATGCTTAATCTTTCTTCCGTTATCAATGGCCCTATGCTTTCACAAGATAGAGAAATAAATTCCATTGATAGAAAATTTTCCCTTTTCTTTCGAAGGAACAAGGATGACAAAACTTAGATCCTTGCTTTATGCCTAGCTAAGGGCGTAAAACTATAGCGCTTGTTGGGAGGCAACCCAATGAATAAATTTTATTTTTGCTTTTTGCTTTCTGTTCTTGTGTGTTTACACAACTTTGCTACTATTATGATTGTGTTTTTTAGGTTTTAATTAGTGTTTGTACCAAGTAAATCCTTTAGGATCTTCTTGGGCTATAGTTTTTGATCTTGCTGAAAAACAGAAACTTTTGCACTCAAGAAGACAATTTTAGTTTTTTACTAGAGAGCAATAAAATACCCATTACAATTGCAGTAGATCAATATATAAATTTCTCCGGTCGTCCTAATTTTTCATAATTTTTGGAGTTACAGAAGTATTAGAAATAGTTAGATTGGTACAGACTGTTCTGTTTTGAAAAATTCTATTTGCTTTTTGTTGTGTGCTTATTTTGATGGCTCTATGTTTTTCTTTGATGAGTTTTTGCCATAGAAAAGTTGGAATACAGTATATATAATACAACAACAAAATATGAATTGGTTTGATACAACACTTATAGTAGTGGTTTACTGTTCTTATACTAACGGATCTCGCAAAGGTTTTTGTTGAGTTTTGTGTGATTGAAGTTTTCAAGTTTTGGGTTATCTTACGATGGATGAGGGAAGGATGTAAGAGCCTAAGCTTGGGGATGCCCCGGAATCCCAAGCTATTATCCAAGAATGAGCAACCAACTATGCTCGGGGATGTGCCCGAGTGACATCCCCGCTTTTTTCCAACAACTATCACTATTTTACCCGCGACTATATTTTATTCGTCACATGATATGTGTTTTTCTTGGAGCGTCTTGTATGATATGTGTATTTGCTTGCTTTATTTTGTGTTTTAAGTTACCAATCCTTGCTGGACACACCTATTTAAGAGAGCCAAAATTATGTCAGGACTTGTTAGAATTTCTCTCTGTGATTCACTTAAATCTTTTATGAGCTAGGACTTGCTCTAGTGCTTCACTTATATCTTTTTAAGCACGGTGTGCTTAGTATTTTTTGAAGAAATGCACTCTTGCTTCACTTAGATTTATTTGAGAGTTAGTTAAATTTTGGAGAAATTCTCTCTTTCTTCACTTAAATTATTTTGAGAGAAAGAAAATTTGTTATGCTCACGATCTTCACTTATATTTGTTTCAGCTTATGAAAAGCAACACATGCAAATTAGTGCAAAAGTGATAGATATCCAAGAAGGATAAAGAAAAAGAAAATTTCATGAAGATCATTGGACAAAATAAACTCCATTCTTAGTAATAGTTTTGACATATGATGATGTGGTATGTGCATTATTTTTATGAGTAATTATGCTCTAGTAAGAATATTGGTGTTAAGGTTTGTGATTCCCTATGCATGCACGAAAGTCAATAATCATGCAATGAAAATTATATCCTACTTGTGGTGCATTATTAGGTGTTAATTATGCTTAATGCTTGCTTATGAGATTATTCATTTCTTTGTTGGTCGGTTCTCAATCTTTTTGCTAGCCTTCATTTTGCACTAAGTATGACCTCTACTTGTGCATCCGAAATTCTTTAAACTAGTTTTGCCACATGAGTCCACTATATCTACCTATATGCGGTATTCTTTTGCCGTTCTAAGCAAATTTGCATGTGCCATCTCTAATTTTGAAAATAAACTTCTCTTTTGTGTGTTTATTTCGCTCACAGAGTGGTGAGGGGTGGCTAATATTTTCCATGCTAGATGTGTTATTTTCAAGATGAGTGTTTATTCACCTGGCATTGCATGAGAGTAAGGAAAAGATATTGGGGATGCCCAGTCCCGACATGCAAAAAAGAGCACCCGTGGATACATTTAGCCAAGGAAAGTGAAATTTATGGTGGAAAAAGGAATAAACTTTATTTTCTGTTTGGGAACTGCCTATGATATATCTAGCATGTCAAGTGTTGGGAACTCTAAGTCATTTTCGTTGGTGGGATGGATACACCTCCCAAAATGTTTTTACCTCAAATTTTTCGCTTTGAGCTCTGGCACCTCTACAAATCCCTACTTCCCTCTGCGAAGGGACTTTCTTTTACTTTATACGATTTTTATTTTGAAATTTGAGTCTCCATCTTCTCTCATAAAAGCACCAACTAGGAGGCAATATGATCGTGCTCAAGTATTGGGTGTAGTTAATATTCGAGTGTGTTTCATGAATGGATCAATGTTTGAGCATGATGGGCTAGGGATAACTTATTTTAGCATTGATATTATGAAAGATATGGTTGCTTGTTGATATGCTTGAGTATCTAAATTATTATGTCAACACTAGACTATTGCTTTGAATCACATAAAAGCCCAAATGTCCATGCCATAAAGAAAATAATATGATATGACTTGATGAACAACACTCCACATCAAAAATTCTGGTTTTGTCACTTACCTACTCAAGGACGAGTAGGAGTTAATCTTGGGGATGCTAATACGTCTGGAACGTATCTACAATTTTTGATACTTCCTTGTTGTTTTATTATCAATCTTGGATGTTTTATAATCATTTTTAGTCATTTATATCATTATTTGGTACTAACCTATTGACTGTCAGGACGCCGATTCCAAGTCACATAGATCTAGCCGGTAACACCTCATATCACATTGCGGCCTCATGCACGGTATCCCCACGGGTGTCGCCTTACCATGGCCCGGGACCGTTTGCGCCTTTTGGCTCACGTATATGATAGTGTCGCTAGCATCCATATGACAGAGAACCCGAGCCGACATGGCTAGTCGTGAACCCAAAGCGGCACAGATCTATGGAGACAGGCATACATAAATCACATCGAGCATGTCGGTCACCAGCGAGTGAATCCGGGCTGTAGCACTGGCTAACAGGACTCCGGGGAACCCGGGCTGTAGCAGGCTAGGCAGGACTCCGGAAGTCACCGCGTGACATTTCCCCGAAGGGAGAGACATAGGAACGAAGTGAAACACATGTCGGCCAGTCAAGTGTCCTGAGCAGTAGTGCTGGGCTAGCAGGACTTCGGTGAACCGGGCTGTAGCGGACTACTATGGCTCAAGGAGCACTAGACTACATTTCCCCATAAGAGAGGCTGCCAAGGATAAACAACTAGATTGTCGGATCCCACACATACCAAGCATTTCAATCATACACACAATATGCTCGATATGTACAAATACAACATGGCATCACAACAAAACTCTACATCTCAAGTACTTTATTTAAAGGCTCCAGAGAGCCATACATAACATGTTCATACAGGTAGGGGTCACATGACCCGACACTCAAGTCATACAAGCATACAAGCACATGCGGAAGCAAATAGTCTGAGTACAGACACTAGAAAGAAAGAAGGCTTCTCGAAGCCTGTCTATCTACATAGGGCCCTCCATGGCCAGGATCACCACCTGGGTGGCTAGTCACTCAACGACGCCGAGATCTACATAAAACCCATCGGAGGGGGCGGTGTTGTCGTCTGAAAACAGTAATTAAGCAAACATGAGTACAAAGGTACACAACAAGTCTTACATCAGAACCTACTATACATGCTCATTCTCAAGAAGGTGGTGGAGTTATCGCAGCAAGCCAGCTTTGACTCTTGGCTAAGCTATCCTATGGTGCACCACTAGTAAAATAATTTTCGCACACGAGTCCACTAATCACCAACACAATACTACACCGGGGATCCTCCCTCATCATCCTACGAGAGGGCCATCCTCGGTACTCACACTTATCTTGAGTCTTTTAGTAGTAACCATTAACTTGTCTATGAACTGTATAGGCAACCAAGTAGTCCTTTACCGCGGACGCGGCTATTCGAATAGTTTTATACCCTGCAGGGGTGTACTTCGTCACACATGTTTCCACCACTTAGCGTCTGCACACGACATGTGCTCGGCAGACTTCAAGCGAAAGCCGACGTGGGTGTAGACCACGACCTGACTAACCACACAAGTCTCTAGTCCAGGTTTATCGCCGATTCAGGTTCCATCCACAAGGAGATCTGGCCGGGGTGTCCTCAATAGCCCCAAACGATGTGTGTAGGGTTCCCGAGACACCAAACGGGCGACTCGGTACACCATGCCACGGTGTATCTACCGCATCATAGCCCACCCCTAGGGTCAGCGCTACGCACGACCGCCAACACATAACCTACAAACACCAGAAACTAGTTGCAACTCCTGGACAGAGGACGAGAGGGGTCAGTAAGTCGAGCGGGGTCATATTTCAGGGCCCAATGTGTGGTAGTAGCTGAATCTTAAATCACGCATACAGATCTCAGTTCTTATGGACGACCTCAATGAAGCAACCCACCATGTACTCCTACATGGCCTCTCATCGATACCTTTACCAACTCATGTTCAACGCACCACTCACATTACCATCAGAATCATTTCACTCTAGCCCATCACCCAGATGAACCAGACCTGACACAACTCTAAGCATAGCAGGCATAGCAAGGTAGGAAACACAAACATGGCTCAATCAACTCCTACACATGCTAGTGGGTTTCATCTAGTTACTGTGGCAATGACAGGTCATGCAGAGGACCGACGCGGCCTTATGTTGTCTTCACGAGCCAGCCTGAAGACCGACGCAGCAAGCGCCGAGAGCAACAAGAAGTCAATGTGGCCGCCACCAGCCCAGCCGGCCACATGCACTGGTCAGAGAAACCCATCAGTTGGAGCCGGGCCGACCACCCAGAGGTGATGCCGTCCCCCGGCTCCTACGCATTGGTCCTGGAGGCCACCCTTGCAACGGATACGCGCGCCGCACATTTCTCCCGCGTGCTGATCGACGGTGGAAGCAGCATCAACATCCTGTACCGCGACACCATGGAGGAGCTGGGTGTCAAGGCAAAGCAGCTTGCGCCACTAGCCGGGTGGTCAGCACCGTCATTGTGGTCGAACGCCCCGAAGAAGGCCGAGCCCAGCCGGTCCAGAGGCCGGTTTATTACCTGAGCGAGGTGTTGTCCGCCTCGAAACAAAATTACCCGCACTATCAGAAGATGTGCTATGGCGTGTACTTCGCCGCCAAGAAGCTGAAGCCGTACTTTCAAGAGCATCCCATCACAGTCGTATGCACTGCCCCGCTGGCCGAGATCATAGGCAGCCGGGATGCATCCGGCCGGGTGGCTAAATGGGCCATCGAGCTGGCCCCCTACACGATCTTCTACCAACCCCACACCGCCATCAAGACGCAAGCGCTGGCCGACTTCCTCGTCGACTGGGCCGAGACCCAGTACTTACCACCAGCGCCCGACTCCACCCATTGGCGCATGCACTTTGATGGATCAAAGATGCGCACCGGCTTGGGAGCCGGCGTCGTCCTTACCTCTCCAAAGGGCGACAGCTCAGATACACGCTGTAGATCCACTTCGCCGCCTCCAACAACATAGCCGAGTACGAAGCGCTCATACACGGGCTCCGGCTTGCCAAGGAACTGGGCATCCGCCGGATCCTGTGCTATGGCGACTCGGATTTGGTGGTGCAGCAATCTTCTGGCGACTGGGATGCCAAGGACGCAAACATGGCGAGCTACCGCTTCCTAGTGCAGCAAATTAGCGGATACTTCAACGGATGTGAATTCCTTCATGTGCCGCGAGCCGACAACGAGCTAGCTGATGCTCTGGCCCGAATAGGCTCCACGCGGCAAGCAATACCAACCGGTGTCGCGCTGCAGCGCCTCCTCAAGCCATCAATCAAGCCGTCTCCGGAATCCGACTCCATCTTCGTGCCGCCTAGCCACGAGGAAGCCAGGTCCGGCTCGAAGAATCAAGCAGCCGGCCCGGGGACTTCAATATTCGGCTCGGGGACTCCAGTACCCGGCTCGGGGACTGTCGCACCCAGCTCGAGGACTGCAGTAGCCGGCCCGGGGACTGCGGTAGCCGGCCCGGGGACTGCGGTAGCCGGCCCGGGGACTTCTTCAGCACAGCAAGCGGCGGCCGACTCCAGCACTGCATTACCCAGCCCGCCCACCCTGGTGGCTGTTGCCACATTGGTAGCAGAGGAAGTCGCCGCTCCATCATGGGCCCAAACCATCCGCAACTTTTTGGTGAACCAAGATCTGCCGGCTGACAAAAACGAAGCAAGACAAGTCCAGCGCCGGGCTGGAGCATACACAATCGTCAACAAAGAGCTTGTCAAGCACAGCGCCACCGGAGTCTTGCAGCGATCCGTCGAGCAGGAGAAAGGCATCACGATCCTCAGGGATATACACCAAGGAGAGTGCGGCCACCACGCCGCATCAAGATCACTTGTCGCCAAAGCCTTCCGCCACGGCTTCTTCTGGCCGACTGCTTTGGACGACGCCAAAGAGCTAGTCAAACACTGCAAAGGCTGCCAGCTTTTTAGCTCAAAGCAACACATGCCGGCTTCGGCACTCAAGACCATTCCCATCACCTGGCCCTTTGCCGTCTGGGGATTGGATATGGTGGGCCCATTCAAGATGGCACGCGGCGGCATGACACATTTGCTCGTCGCCGTCGACAAATTCACCAAGTGGATCGAGGCGAAGCCGATCAAGAAGCTGAATGGGGCGACTGCAGTAACTTTCATTGCAGATATAACAACCCAGTACGGCATACCGCACAACATCATCACCGACAACGGCACGAACTTTGCCAAAGGTGCCTTGGCACGGTTCTGCACTGCGCAAGGTATCCGGCTGGACCTTGCGTCAGTCGCCCACCCGCAGTCAAACGGCCAAGTGGAGCGAGCAAATGGCCTCATTTTGTCCGGCATCAAGCCCCGACTGGTCGTACCTCTGGAGCGTTCAGCCGGCTGTTGGCTCGATGAGCTGCCGGCTGTCCTATGGAGTCTGCGTACTACCCCCAACAGATCAACCGGCTTCACTCCCTTCTTCCTTGTATATGGTGCCGAGGCAGTCATCCCAACAGATATCGAGTTCGACTCGCCTCGGGTAACCATGTACACGGAAGCTGAAGCCAAAGAAGCAAGAGAAGACAGCGTCGACCTGCTGGAAGAAGGCCGGCTGTTAGCCCTCAGCCGGTCTGCCATCTACCAGCAAGGTTTGCGCCGCTACCATAGCCGGAGGGTCCGACCAAGATCCTTCCAGGAGGGTGACCTTGTGCTCCGGCTGATCCAGCGAACAGCCGGGCAGCACAAGCTCGCAGCCCCCTGGGAAGGCCCCTTCATCGTCAGCAGAGCCTTAGGCAACGATGCCTACTACCTCATCGATGCGCAGAAGCCGAAGGCACGCAAGAGAGACGACTCCGGCAAGGAGTCGGAGCGACCATGGAATGCAAATCTTCTTCGGAAGTTTTACAGTTAAAATGCAGTATGTATTATGCCCACTTTTGTATTAAGTACGAAACAGTAGGCTCCCCGAGAAAGACTCGGGGACTGCCATCCTTTATTTTATGAATGAAAGTTATCATGCGTATAATATCACCTGTTCATTTATTTTGTCCGGTACCGGGTTCGACGAGTCGGCACGGGGACTGGCCGACTGGAGTTATATTAGGAGCCCTACCCGCAGTCAGACAAGTAATGTGCCGACACCCAGGCTTGGCTCTTGCCAAAATCGCAGCTCGAAGAACCGACTGCCCGGCTGGCAAGAGTCAGAAGCCGGAAAGGGTGCGCACATGAAAAACGGCTAGGGACTAACAAGCTTATATATAACAAAAGCCGGCTTGCTGCCTCCCGCCGACCGACTACCAGAGTAGCCGGCCGGCCGGCTTACATTCAGTCTGCTTCAAATCCAAGAAAGCTCGAGTACTTGCCTTCCCAAAGAGGGAAGGCGGCAAAGGAAAGAGCCTAAGGGCAAAAAGTGCATTTGAATGAAAGCCAACACATGCATATATTAATATTTACACAAAGGACCTCCAGAGAGGTCGACATCCAACATTGTTCGATACACCCCCGGTGGGTGGAATTGCGGAAACTTAAAAATTGTTCGAAAAAGCAAAACAGGGACAATAGGAAAGGCAGATCAAGCCGGCGGGGCCGCTGACGAGCCGGGCTGGGTGGTGGAAGCGGTCGTGCCGGCTGGAGGAGCGGCCGGCTGGCCAACCTCGGCTTGATCATCGCCTCTGGCAGAGGGCGCGCTCCCGCATGGCTCGTTGCTGGAGGCACGGTCGGCTTGAGGGCGGTCGGCCGTCTCACCAGTCGGCTCGGCGTCTTCGCCGTCCTCCTCCTTGTCGTCCTCGCCCTCGTCGCTGGAGGCGATCTCCTCGGCCGAGTCCTCGCCGTCCGCCGGGTTCAGCCCGAACCATTCCTCCGGCTGGGTGGCGCCATCATCGTTGAGCTCCGGCGCGAAGACGCTGGTGTCGGTGCACTCGGCGATCGTCGAGGCGCGTTGCGCGATCGCCGGCCGCACCTCCTCCAGCTCCGCGTCGGCTTCCGACCGCCATGTCCGCAGCTGGTCCAGGCTTAGCCCTGGGTACCACGCGCGGACGAACTCCAGCGCACGCCCGGCTCCAAGACGGGCTGCGGACGCCTTCCAAGCCTCGAGGCGGCCGTCTGCGACTTCTAGCCAGTCGGCCGTCCAGCTTGGGGTGCGGGGAATCGTCTGGCCGGGCCAGAGCGCGGCCAGCACCGTCGCCCCGGCACGTTGGAGCCGGCAGAGCAGCCGATGGGCCGGCTGCAGTCGCGCCTGGATGGCGATGAGCTGCTCCGACAGCGTCCGATTCGCATCCGGCGGAATCACAACTCCGGCCAGACGGCGCGCCTCACGGTGAGCCTAGATGGCTTGGGCGGCGAGGACGGATTGGCCGGGAAAGTATTTTGCACAAGATAGCAAGCACAAGTCAAAACAAAACCTCAGGCGACCGGCAAATGGAGGAAGGGCAAGAAAGGCGGCCTACCATCGATAAGATCCTCGATCCGGCCGAAGCCTTCTTCCAGCGCCTGGCGCGTCTCGGGCCCAGCTCGCCTCCCTGGTCTCGAACTCCGCCTTCAGGGCAGCCTCGCCGTCCTGTGCCTTTTGCAGGGCCACCTTATGGCTCTCCTCCTGGTCAGCCAGTTTCTTGGCCAGGCGGTCGCGCTCCTGAACCAAGTCAGCATACTCGGCGTCCCTGGCACGAAGAGCGGCCTGCACTTCGCCGAGTTCCCTCCGCAAGTCGGCGTTGGCCTCTGTGCGAGCAAAAGACAAAGAGAAAAAGTCAGCAAGGGAAAAGTCGTCAAGGAAGATCCGACCCGACTGCGCTGCAGTCGGCCCGAATCTTGGGGACTACACCCAGTGGGTGCGCTGTCGTGCCCCCACGAAGAAACAGATAAAGACAATACACTTACTTCGGCTGCTGGCCAGGTCTTCGGTCCTCCGGCTCAGCTCTCGAGCCTGGGAGTTGAAGTCGGCGGCACGAGAATTATGATAATCCTAAAGATCAGAAAAAACAGTCAAGATAGTCATCGAGTAAGATCCGACCCGACTGCGCTGCAGTCGGCACGGATCTCGGGGACTACACCCAGTGGGTGCGCTAGCGCGCCCCCACGGGAAAAATTCAGAGGACCAGAACAGTCAACGAGTAAAGGCTTACCCGGATTGCAGACCGCGTCGACAGAAACTCCTGAGTGAATTGCCTCAGGAGGCCGGCCTGTGCCTGCAGCCGGCTCCGAATCCCTTGGGCCGCGACGTTCAACTCGCTGCTTTCTCCGCTGGGAGTCCACCCGGACGTGGCGGAGCTGGCCGCCTCCAAGGCGTCTACCGTCTGGTCGGCACCCGCGGCTCGGCGCGTGTCCGGCGGGGCCGTGCTCCCTCCGGCGTGCTGGCCCGCCGCTAGCTCGATCTCAAGACCGGCTCCGGCCTCGGGTGCGGCCCGGGCCGGCTCCTCCGGCACCGCCGACGACTGGCCGCCTTTGCCCGCTCCGGCTGGCACTGCCGGCGGCGTCCTCTCCGCGAAGATCTCGAAGAGTTCATCCCTCTGCACAGGCGGCTGATCGGGGGTGATCTCCTCCGCCGTGGGCAGAGGGATGTCCGGATCCAAGGTGTGGAGGGGGATGGCGAGCAGCGGAGGCCAGCTACGTGCGCCCTCCGCCTCCGTCTCCGCGGCCGCCCGCTCCGACGGAGTCTCGGCCGCCGCGCTCGCTCGCCCCGTCGCCATCCGGGCGGCCTCCCGCTTCGCCGCCTCCCGCTCCGCCGCCTCCCTCTCTCGACGCGCCTCGCGAGCGTTCCGCTCCGTGGCTTCTGCAAGATCGGCGCGGGGGTCCACGCGGCGGGACCCTGAAGATCCAGCACCCGGCCCAACCACGGAGCCGCCTGGGCCTCGCTCGAAGGAGAGCGGCGCCCTGCTCAAGAAATCAGAGAAGAATTAAAGCAAAGGAAGACTTCAAAATAACAAGCATGTAAGCGGCCAGAGGGCTTACGCGGAAACTGACGGAGGCTTCTTCGCTGCCTTCCGGAAGCGGGCCGCCTTCGCCGCCGCCTCATCACACTTCGTGGCCGCGGCGGAGGCCCTCGTCTTCTTCGGCCAGCTTCCGAAGAGTGGAAGCGCGGCCCGGCGTTTCCCCTTTCCACCACCGGCAGCCGGCGCGGCGGACGAGCCCGCGCTGTGGCGGTCAGTTGCCAGCTGGTGGCGCGGGACTTCTTCGGCGTCGAAATTGTCCGGCCAGTCGTCAAAACTGGCCGAGAGCCCCGTGCCTCCGGGCTCGGCGACGTCCCACGTGGCGGCGTCCTCCATGGCGACTGCGGCCAAGTCCGGGTCGTCGAGGTCATCCACCGTGCGGTCCGGGGCATACTCGCATTCGACTGCTGCCGCCCCGGCTGGCGGCGGGAGGAGAGGGTTCTGATAAAAGCAAAAAGAGAAGAGCCACCTGGTCAGAAGTCGGCTGACGACAAGAAGAAGGACTTACCACAGGCGGAGGATGGGCGCGGGAGTACGGCGCCTTGCCAAATTGCCAGTCATCGGTGAGCTTCAGGTTGGCGATATAGTTCACCATAAGTGCCACCTCGGCATGGGGCATCTCCCATGTGCTCAACCGGCAAGGGTCGAATCGGCCGCTCATCTGGCACAGCATGTGGGGCCGGCTTTGAAGGGGGAGAATCTGGCGCTCGACGAAGGCGGCTACCAGGTCGGCTCCACGCAGGCCTTCCGACTGGATCATCACCTGAAGCCGGGCGATGGAGGCGTTCCCAGCCGGAGACAAGGACTTAGACCGGAAGCCCCAAGACGGCCGCCTCCCAGCCGGCGGGCCGGCTACGTAAGTCGGCAGATTGACGTAGTCGCCGTGCGGGGCGACGTTCTTGACATAGAAGTAAGATTTCTGCCAGAGTTTGACAGATTGGATTAGAGGGATGTGAGGGAAGGGGTTGTTGTCGCTTGCCCCCTTCATCGCGATGAAGGCCCCGCAGGGGGCCGGCACGCCGGCGGTGACGGTGCCGAGCTTGTTCTGGAAGAGCTCCGCCTAGAGCTCCAGCGTCGGCAGCACCCCCAGGAAACCTTCGCAGAGGAAAACGAAGGCCGATAGCTGCATCACCGAATTGGGCGTGAGGTGATGCGGCTGGAGGTTGTAGAATTCGAGGAAGGATCGCATGAAGCCGCTCGCCGGGAAGCCGAAGCCACGCAAGAAGTGCGTGCGGAAGACGACGTGCTCGCCTTCCTCCGGCGCCGGCGAGACCTCCGTCTCCGGCGCCAGACGAACCTGCACGAGGTTGGCGGCAGGCAGGCGCCGGGTCTGGCGGAGGAATTCGATGTGGTCCTCGTGGATGTTGGACCCATCCCACGAGCTTGACAGCGCCAGGGACATGGCGGCGTGAGCGGGCTGCGGCGCGAGACTGCGTCGGGCGCGAGGAAGAAGAAAGGGAAGAAGAACAGCAAGGGGGGACGGGGAGGGAACGAGCCTTTGTCTCTCCCCCTCCCCCCCCTACTTGTAGGCTCGTGCGCCAGAGCCAAGGAGGCGCGGCGTGGGGGATCGTGGGGATCGATCGTGCCCATCTCCCCCACGCCCGCGTTAATTGCGCGCCTTGATGACGCGAAGAAACGGCCGCGGGGAGGCGAGCAGTCCCCTCGGGCCACAAAAGATCTGCGCCCGGGCCGAGGCCAGGGAGTGGCGGGCCCGGGCCTGGGGCGGCGTCCTGTCGCGCGCGTGCGACGGCAGGACTTCTCCTCCACGTGGCCCGTCGTGGGGCCCGCGGCCAGCCCGCGGGTCAACCACGGTCACCTTAATAAACAAAAAAGTTCTCCGAAGTCGGCATGCGACGGCGAGGTCGGCCCCTCTGGGTATGAAGCCGGCCAAGCTTCCCGTCGTTCCGTCCGCCGTGAAGCCCGCCCGGCTTCGGGGACTACTGTCGGGGTAAATAGCCATGGGTAGCCCAGCCGGCTCCACCTGGCCCCTCAGAAAAAATTATGAGCCCGTCCGGCTCATAAGAAGACTCAAGACCTGGGCCGCCTCCCCCCTAGCCGACTACCTTCCTAGCCGTCTTCGGGGGCGGCCCGCCCTTTACCCTCATGAAAAATGCTGTGGGGGGCCGGCTACGGGAGGCCGGCCACAACAAGGCCGGCTGCAGCCAGGACAGCTCCCATAAAGCAGTCAACGCCGTACCCGCAATGTACGCGTCCACTCTGCGATGATGAAGCAGGGCGTGGCTACAGTGGAGCCTGCCACCCCCAAAGCCCGGAGCACACCTGGTACAGCACGTCGTGCGGGCAGCCACGGCCCGCCCGGCGCGGCACTGCAGCCACGGCGGCTCTGACGCCGTCCATGACGGGCCGCCAGTGTGGCCCCCGAGGCGGTGGGCCCCTTCGGGCAGAGAGATGCCGAAGGCGGCCGCACCTCCTCTCAAGCCGGCAAGATGGAGGGCCGGCTTCCCATAGCCGGCCTGCCACCCTCCTCGAAGGAGACGCCCATTAAGGAGACAAGATGCGGCGGGGCTACAGTAATCGCCCGCCAAGGCGGCGTTACTGTAGCCACGCTTACCCCGACCAAGCCTGTGTCAACGACACGGAGTAACAGTAACCAGCCGCCGACCAGGCCCTGGCCGGTGGGGCCGGCCTGTCGACCCAGAAGCCGGCAGCCGGCGGGACCCAGAGGCCGGCGTAGAAGCCGGCGAGCATAGTCACAGACAGCTGGGCCCTGCGCCCAGTCGGATTACCATTGTACCCCCGGGGGTTAGGCCTATATAAACCCCCCGGTGCACCCATGCAAAGGGTTGGACTCTCATTCTAGACCTAGACACCATACAAGGAGAGGAAGCAGGCTGAGCTGAGCCCTTCTTCCTCCTTCCACCCAAAACAGCTCAAGGAGCATTGTAGCTACTTGTTCACTTAGTAACCATGCGGAGACCCCACAGAGCAGCAGTAGGGGTGTTATCCCCCTGGAGAGCCCTGAAGCTGGGTAAGATTCACCGGCGTGCATGCCTTCGCCTCATCCCGTTTCCAGGAACCGGCAATGTTCTATTGGCCCCCGCAACGATAAGCCACCCGTTGGCATATGTCGCTCCTACCACCCGACAACGGTCGATCACGACGAAGATGGCATTATTCCCTCTCCTGGTCCTAGGAAACCCAGTGATGAAATCCATACTGATTTTATCCCATTTCCACTCATGAATAGCCAAAGGTTGAAGGGTGCCAGCAGGCCGTTGATGCTCTCCTTTAACACGACGACAGACGTCGCAACTAGCAATGTATTGAGCAATTTCTCTCTTCATCCTAGTCCACCAAAACCTCTGGCGTAGGTCTTGATACATTTTAGTACTACCGGGATGAATGGTGAGAGGGGATTCATGAGCTTCCTTAAGAATCAACTGGCGTAAATGTTGTTTCTTGGGAACCACCAAGCGGTTCTCGAAGAAGACAACACCTCGCTCATCCATGGAAAAACATTTAGCAACTCCGCTAGCGATGTTTTCCTTAATCCGGGATATGCCCTTATCATGCTTCTGGGCAGCTATGATTTGATCCGTAAGGTTAGGCTTTGCCACCAGGGTGGATAGGAATCCTCGAGGAACAATGTGAAGATTAAGCTTACGAAATTCCTCATGGAGAAGTGGTTGAATTTGTTGTAACATCAGGTTATTACAATAAGATTTACGACTTAGCGCATCAGCCATGACATTGGCCTTGCCCGGGGTGTAAGTTATTCCTAAGTCGTAGTCCGAGATCAACTCGACCCAACGTCGTTGCCTGAGATTCAAATCCGATTGGGTGAATATATATTTCAAACTTTGCTGATCGGTGAAGATCTCGCAACGATTAACAAGAAGGTAATGTCGCCAAGTTTTGAGTGCATGGACTACAGCTGCAAGCTCTAGATCATGCGTGGGATAGTTTTCCTCATGTGGGTGTAATTGTCGTGAAGCATAGGCAATTACCTGACGATCTTGCATGAGTATGCAACCTAGTCCTTGTCGCGAGGCGTTGCAATAGAAAATAAAGTCCTTGGAGAAATCTGGTGCTACCAGTACGGGAGTAGATGTCAGGCGTCTTTTCAGTTCCTGAAAGCTGAACTCGCACTGTGGGGTCCACTCGAACTTTTTATCTTTCTTGAGTAGTTAGAGGTTTAGCAACCTTGGAGAAATTCTCTACGAAGCGACGGTAGTAGCTCGCTAAGCCAAGGAAGCTCCGAACTTGCTTGACCGTCTCAGGTGGAGTCCAATCAAGGATGGCTTGAACTCGCTCAGGATTGACAGCAATACCCTTACTAGAGATTACATGGCCTAGATAGGTCACTTCTGGCAACCAAAATTCACACTTGGAGAATTTGGCATAAAGGCGATGCTCTCGAAGTTTCGTCAATACCAGCCTTAGATGTTCGGCATTTTCCTCTTTATTCTTGGAGTAGATGAGTATGTCATCGAGGTATACTATGACGAATTTATCCAAATACTCCATGAAGACCGAGTTCATTAACCGAGAGAAGGTGGCTGGGGCATTAGTTAAACCGAAGGACATAACGGTGTACTCGTATTGGCCATAACGAGTAACAAAGGCCGTTTTGGGAATGTCCCCATTTCTGATTTTGATTTGATGGTAGCCCAATCTCAAATCCATCTTGGAAAAGACTGAGGATCCAACGAGCTGGTCATACAGATTGTTGATCCTGGGAAGCAGATACTTGTTCTTGATAGTGACCAAGTTGACAGGTCGGTAATCTACAAGCATCTGATCCGTTCCATCCTTCTTCTTGACGAAGAGGACGGGGTAAGCCCAAGGAGAGGAACTAGGACGGATGAAACCCTTTTTCAAGGACCCATCGAGTTGGTTCTTAAGCTCAGCTAGTTCTAAGGGTGCCATCTTATAGGGTCTTCTAGAAATTGGAACGGTTCCTGGAACAAGATCTATCACAAACTCGACATCCCTGTCAGGTGGAACACCTGGCAGTTCTTCTGGAAAGACATCCAGAAAGTCCCAGACTATCGGAATATCTTCAAGGTCTGGAAGGGGGTTGGCATTTAGGGAGTAAAGCTGGCGCTTGGCCACTCGAGTTAAGACATTGACTGTCTTGCCCGATGGGTGAGTAAGTTGAACGGTTCTAGTGGCACAATCAATCTTAGCGTAATGAGCTAACATCCAGTCCATGCCCAAGATGATGTTTATGTCCGAGGACTTGAGAGCTATTAAGGATGCAAGGAAGACAAGTCTATCGACAAGAATTTCGTTCCCATGGCTTACTCTAGAAGTTTGCCATTTGGAACCCGGAGTTTTAATTACCATGGAAGTAGGCATGTCACAGAATGTCGTGTTATGCAATCGAGCATAGTTCTCGGATATGAATGAATGAGATGCTCCCGTATCGAAAAGAACAGATGCTGGATGGCAATTAACAAGGAGCATACCAAGGACGACGTTAGGATCCTCATGAGCCTCCTCGGCTGAGACATAGTTGACATGGCCATGTGCAGTGGTGACTGGCTTGACGTAGAATGTCTTTCCCGCTGGCTTACCACGACCAACGGACTTTCCAGACTGATTGGGGTTGTTGTTCTGGGGACACTCTTGACTATAGTGACCTGACTCTCCACACTTGAGACATGTCACAACATTGGGGCGTGGAGCGGCATTAGCAGCGGGGCCACCATAGGGCTTGGATGGTGCAAACTGCTGGTTGGGACGAGGCGCCTCAAAGGATGGCCTCGGAATGAACCTGGGTGGCAGTGCCGTGCTTGGAATCCACACCCGGTGCTTCTGAGATCCAGAGCCGGATGAAGAGCCAAAATCATGAGAGTGCTTGCATGAAGCGTCATAATCAGACTGGCCTGTCTCAGCACTGATGGCTTTATTGACCAACTTCTGAAAGGAGGTGCACTCGTGCAAACGAAGATCGCGGCGAAGCTCAGGGCTAAGTTCCTTGCGGAACGTTGCCTGCTTCTTAGCGTCGGTTGATACCTCTTCAGGAGCATATCGTGCCAGATTCCCAAATTCACGACTATATGCATCCACAGTCAGTCTTCCTTGGGTGAAATTGTAGAACTCTTCCCTCTTGCGATCTATGAGACCTTCCGGGATGTGATGCTCACGAAAAGCCTCACTGAATTCAGCCCAAGTAGTGATTGGCCGACCGGGCGCATAGCTTCAAATCTTTCCCACCAAAGGCTAGCAGGGCCTTCAAGGTGATAGGCAGCATAAGTAACCTTATCAGCTTCGGCTACGTTGGCAGAATGTAGCTTGTGGGTGATGTTGTGAAGCCAGTCATCCGCGTCGAGGGCTCGGCGGAATGGTTAAACTTTGGTGGGTACAACTTGATAAAGTCATTGATTGACACCAAGTCATTTCACTGATGGCGTGCAGTGTTCTGCTCAATCCGCTCCAGCAAGCGGTTAGTCTCACGCTTGTTTCTTTCCGCCTCCAGCATCACTTCAGCCAGAGAAGGCGGGTGAGGCAGATTTTCACCCCTAGCTGCACTGGCTTCCCCCTGCTCCGGGGCAGCAGGGTTGTTGCAGGTGTTGACCATCCTAGGAGAAAACAAGACAACGGTTTAGATAAGGATGTCACAAACTTAGCAAGGAAGTGCAGAATGTAATGGATAACATGGAATGCTAAGATGTTCATTGCACGACATGGTAATATAGAAACTTCCATATATATACCATTGGCCATACACACCGTACATAGTTTAGTACAAGCCCAGGCTAGAGTACAACTACGGTGAAAGACATTACATCTCATCGAAGGCATTCCAAGCTCCTATACATTATTTTTCTACACCTCCGGAGCGTGATACACAGCAAGTCGTATCCCACGGTCACACATGACTATCGAGAATACAACTATTATAGTACTAGTAATACTACTACTAGCTCAGACGGCTCCGTAGTAATCCTCATAGAAGTCGCCACCAAGACCTGAAGTGGAACATGATCATCTGGGAACAGACGGTCCCGCGGAGCCTTCGGACCATAGGGACTCAGATGTTGCCTTGGTCCCACATGTGGTGGCAGACGGGGACCACGAGGAGGGGTGATGCCTCCTACATCGCGCCACTCCATAGAATCTGGCAATCCAGACCGTACAGGGTACAGATCCCTCATGTCCATGTATCCTGCCTGCACCGCAGGTGCAAACCGAGTCAAAGTGGCCCAATGATCATAACGAGTGTGGAAAAGCTCCATACGCAAGGCCCGATTTTCGCGGTCCTTATCCTCGAGCATCTCGGCAGTGGTGCAGAGTTGTGACTCCTCATGTGTAGAGTCATACTACAAGGCCTGATAGTACCCCTGTGCTCCAGGAAGTGAGGCTGGCATGTAACGGAAGTCAGTGTTCTGTAGCAAGGCAATCCTGGCTCGAATGATAGTCATCATTGAATAGGCTGCATCCTGCACCGACATCTCAATAGTGACCCCAAGTCCATAGGAATAGTGAAGGGCCTCAGTGGCTCCAGGATAAGAGGGATATATCCTAACGGTACAGAGGTACTGGCTCTGGTTGAAGTCTCTGAACTGCTCCTCGACGGTATATTCCGGATACCACCGATAGCCTGACTCAACCATCACTCGAACCAACATGGCCGTGTGGCCGGGCACATCAAGGCACCGGGTTAGACAAACCACTTGGTTCTGTGAACAGGTGGCCATCTGAAAGCACAGAATAATGCAAAGGCATTAGAATTTTCTAGGGGAAATCGGATAGCATAACGGCTGTAAATGCTCAGAAAAAGACTTGAGACATCCACAACAGTTTGCAATACCACTTAACAACATCATATCAAGGTTCTGATTCGACTGGCAACATACTAAAAGTAGTAGAAAAACTGTACTGAGGCTTGTAACAACAATCCTATAAGCTACTACAGATTAGTAACACGTGAACCTGATAGAAGAAGAGAGCCTAGTCCTTAACCAACGTTGAATGAGAAGAGAATGGCTCAGATCAGAGGGCATAAGGTAAAGGAGTAAAAGAGCCTTACGTTCCCTCCCACAATCAATTCCCCTACATATAACTAAAGCATTTCTAGACTCGACATCGACCAGTTTGGCTCAATGAACCTACATGTAGTCAGCCTTTGATGCCAACGCTGTCAGGACCCTGATTCAAAGTTACATAGATCTAGCCGGTAACACCTCATATCACATTGCGCCCTCACGCACGGTATCCCCAAGGGTGTTGCCTTACCATGGCCCAGGACCGTTTGCGCCTTTTGGCTCACGTATATGATAGTGTCGCTAGCATCCATATGACCGAGAACTCGGGCCGACATGGCTAGTCATGAACCCAAAGATGCACAGACCTATGGAGACAGACATACATGAATCACATCGAGCATGTCGGTCATCAGCGAGTGAATCCGGGCTGTAGCACTGTGCTAACAGGACTCCAAGGAACCCGGGCTGTAGCAGGCTAGGCAGGACCCCGGAAGTCACCGCTTGACATTTCCCCGAAGGGACAGACATAGGAACGGAGTGAAACACATGCCGGCCAGTCAAGTGTCCTGAGCATTAGTGCTGGGCTAGCAGGACTCCGGTGAACTGGGCTATAGCGGACTACTATGGCTCAAGGAGCACTAGACTACATTTCCCCATAAGAGAGGCTGCCAAGGATAAAGACCTAGATTGTCGGATCCCACACATACCAAGCATTTCAATCATACACACAATATGCTCGATATGTGCAAATACAACATGGCATCACAACAAAACTCTACATCTCAAGTACTTTATTTAAAGGCTCCAGAGAGCCATACATAACATGTTCATACAGGTAGGGGTCACATGACCCGACACTCAAGTCATACAAGCATACAAGCACATGCGGAAGCAAATAGTCTGAGTACAGACACTAGAAAGAAAGAAGGCTTCTCGAAGCCTGTCTATCTACATAGGGCCCTCCATGGCCAGGCTCACCACCTGGGTGGAAAGTCACTCATCGACGTCGAGATCTACATAAAACCCATCGAAGGGGGCGGTGTTGTCGTCTGAAAATAGTAATTAAGCAAACATGAGTACAAAGGTACTCAGCAAGTCTTACATCAGAACCTACTATACATGCTCATTCTCAAGAAGGTGGTGGAGTTATCGCAGCAAGCCAGCTTTGAGTCTTGGCTAAGCTATCCTACGGGACACCACTAGTAAAATAGTTTTCGCACACGAATCCACTAATCACCAACACAATACTCCACCGGGGATCCTCCCTCGTCATCCTACGAGAGGGCCATCCTCGGTACTCACACTTATCTTGAGTCTTTTAGTAGTAACCATTAACTTGTCTATGAACTGTATGGGCAACCAAGTAGTCCTTTACAGCGGACGTGGCTATTAGAATAGTTTTATACCCTGCAGGGGTGTACTTCGTCACACATGTTTCCACCACTTAGCGTCTGCACATGACATGTGCTCGGCAGACTTCAAGCGAAAGCCGACGTGGGTGTAGACCACGACCTGACTAACCGCACAAGTCCCTAGTCCAGGTTTATCGCCGATTCAGGTTCCATCCGCAAGGAGATCCGGTCGGGGTGTCCTCAACGGCCCCAAACGATGTGTGCAGGGTTCCCGAGACACCAAACAGGCGACTCGGTACACCGTGCCACGGTGTATCTACTGCATCATAGCCCACCCTAGGGTCAGCGCTACGCACGGCCGCCAACACATAACCTACAAACACCAGAAACTAGTTGCAACTCCTGGAAAGAGGACGAGATGGGTCAATAAGTCGAGCGGGGTCATATTTCAGGGCCCAATGTGTGGTAGTAGCTGAATCTTAAATCACGCATACAGATCTCGGTTCTTATGGACGGCCTCAATGAAACAACTCATCATGTACTCCTACATGGCCTCTCATCGATACCTTTTCCAAATCATGTTCAACGAACCACTCACATTACCGTCAGAATCATTTAACTCTAGCCCATCACCCAGATGAATCAGACCTGACACAACTCTAAGCATAACAGGCATAGCAAGGTAGGAAACACAAACATGGCTCAATCAACTCCTACACATGCTAGTGGGTTTCATCTAGTTACTGTGGCAATGACAGGTCATGCAGAGGATAAGGGTTCAACTACTGTAGCACACAGTAGTTTGAAACGTTGTTGTCTTAATGAAGTAAATGAGAGCAGAGGCGAGAACATGGGATTGTATCGATATGATCAATGGGGCTGCTTGCCTGATGGAGTGGTATTAGGGTACTGCCCAGCAGTTGGATACTCGGAGATATCCTCGGAGGCAGGACCTACCACGAAGGACACATAGAACATAATCAACACAGGACAATATGCAACAATATGAGGCATGCTATGACATGGCAAAATGATGTGTCCTACCTAATGCAATGTGAAACAAGTTGAAAAGGGTCCATTTGAATCAAAGATTCAAATGAGGGTTAAAGTTCTTATGCATAAAGAGTGTGTTAGCTTGTTTCACCTAAACAGCAAAGTTAAAGTGGTTTGTCATGCATGAAACCATTACAGATGGATAGATTGAATTTTTTTGATCATTTTTCATATATAATTTATTTGATTTGGAGCTATGGTTGATTTTCTATGAATTTTAGAAGTTTTGGCTATTTTCTGGAATTTCCTATATAAAAATAAATCTAGAAAATGAATAATTGCGTCAGCACTGTGTCACTGTGACATTAGCGAGTTAAAGGCTCCAGGGCCAGTCAAACCTGACTGGTGGGCCTTGTCTGTCAGTGTCTCAGCTAACTAACAGAATTAAGTTAATACTAACTAACTGTCAGTGGGGCCTGGGCCCACATGTCAGTGACCTAAACTAACTAAAATTAGTTAGCGCTAATCGTAAACTAATTAAGAGGTCGGCCCCACCTATCATAGGCTCAGGGGGGAAGTCAACTTGGGCCCACACGTCAGGTCCACGGGTCAAACCCGCCGGCGTTTTGCCGCCGGCGAGGCCAGACGCAGCGGAGGGGCTCGGGTTTGCTTCTCCGGCGACCAAATCGACGGCGGAGAGCAGCTACGTGACGCGGGGAGCGAGCCGCATCGAGTGGTTGCAGTGGGTGGAGCTAGGGTGGCCGGAAATGTCACCGGCGATGACCTTGGCGGCTGCCAGAGTTCGGGCGAGGTCGAAACTGAGGCTGTGGGGCACGGCGAGGCGCGCGGAAAGGTGCTACATGCTGCTTGGGCTGCAATGAATGCGATGGCGTGCTCGGAATCGAGCCAGCCTTGCTGTGGCCACAACGGCGACAAGCAGAGGCGGCGGCGCGTGCGGGCGAGCTCGGTGTGGTCGCTGTGGTGCACAAGAAGGCAAGCGGGAAGGATGGGGAGGTGCAGCAGCTCACGGCAGTGACGTAGAAGCAGACGACACGATCGGGGACGAGCTGATGCGGCGGCGATGGCGATGGGGATCTGCGGCGGTGCTCGGTGGAGTCGAGCTCGAGGAAGACGAAGCAGGGTGCGATAGCGCTCGGGGCTCGGGCTTCTCGACGGGGAGGACGGTGGCGGAGCGCGTGGACATGGCGGGGCGGTGCGAGGACGACGGTGGATGTGAGAACTACGGTGGCGTGGCTGCAGCAGCGTCGGCCATGGCTTCAGGGAGGGAGGGAGAGAGCAGGGGGGAGGAATGAGGTGTCCAATTGGTCGGGGTGGCGCCGAGAAGGCGTTTCGAGGCATCGCGCTGGCGCGGGCGACGGTAGGCACGCAGAGAGGTGGCGTGGCGAGCTCCTGTGCTCGCCGTCGAGCACCTGCTCGCCTCGCTGGCTAGGCGAAGCAGCTGTGTGGAGCGGCTGCTGGGCCGGGCCAGCTAGGTGGGCCGGCTGGTGGGCTTCCAGGTAAGTCTCTGGTCCTTTTTTGTTTTTGCCTTTTTTATTTCCTGCTCTGCGTATTGAAATAGAATAAATACTATTTCATTCCCAAAAACTCGAAATATTCAAAGGCACATTTGGGAATATTCTCAACTGCCTAAAAATGCTTCCAAGATTATTTGAGCACTTTAAAATATTTATAGCATTTAAAATGCCCAAATTCAAATACTTATGGCTTGTTCAAAAATCCAGAATGGCTCCATAAATTGCATGACCATTTTGGCACAGGTTTTAGTCAAGACCAAAAATGGTGGGCTTTTATGAAGGGCATTTTGGGTTCATTGAAATCCCAATTGTTGGAAAATAGCATTTTCAGGGGGGTGTTGGGGTTGATTAGGCCCCATTTCAAGTTTAAAAGAAATTTAAACATGATGCAACACTCTAATGCATGAACCAACTAGGGTGTGACATTGACATAGTGCCAAGTGTTAGTTGCTATTTTTTCCATGTTTTTTTACATCGCAGAAAATCAATATGAAACGGAGTCCAAATGCCATGAAACTTCACGATGGTATTTTATGGGCCAGAAGAAAGGCAATGGGCCCTGATTGCACCTGGGGTGCCCAGAGGGGGGCACAACCCACCAGGGCACGCCAGGAGGCGCAAACGCGCCCTGGTGGGTTGTGCCTACCTCGGGTGCCCCCCAGACTGCCTCTTTGCTCTATAAGTACCACAATATTCTAAAGACCCTAAGGGAATCGATGAAATATTCATCCAGCCGCCGCAGAGTCCAGAACCACCAGATCCAATCTAGACACCATCTCGGATGGCGTTCACCACCTCCATTGGTGCCTCTCCGATGATGCGTGAGTAGTTCTTTGTAGACCTTTGGGTCCGTAGTTAGTAGCTAGATGGCTTTCTCTTTCACGCTGAATACTCAATACAATGGTCTCTTGGAGGAAGAGATCCAAATGATGTAAATCTTTTGCGGTGTGTTTGTTGGGATCGATGAACTTTGTGTTTATGATCGGATCTATGTTTTTATATCCATGAAAGTATTTGAGTTTCTTTGATCTCTTTTATGCATGATCTCTTATAGCCTCATATTTCTTCTCCGATATTTGGGTTTTGTCTGGCCAACCTGATCTATTTATCTTGCAATGGGAAGAGATGCCCGGTAGTGGGTTCGATCTTACGGTGCTTGATCCTAGTGACAGAAAGGGAACGGACAGGTATGCACTGTTGCTACTAAGGATAAAAAGACGAGATCTATATCTACCTCCATATAGATAAACGGATCTTGTCTACATCATTTCATCGTTCTTATTGCATTATTTCGTTTTTCCATGAACTTAATACACTAGATGCATGCTGGATAGCGGTCGATATGTGGCATAATAGTAGTAGATGTAGGCAGGAGTCGGTCTACTAATCTTGGACGTGATGCCTATGTAATGATCATTGCCTGGAGATCCTCATAATTATTTGAGGTTCTATCAATTGCCCAATAGTAATTTGTTTACCCACCGTTTGCTATTTTTCTTGAGAGAAGCCACTAGTGAAACCTACGGCCCCCGGGTCTTCTTTCTCATACATTTGCCTTTGCGATCTATTTTTCTCTTGCTTTTATTTTCAGATCTACTAAACCAAAAACCCAAAAATACCTTGTTGTGTTTTATCTTTATTTATTTTATTTGGTGTTCGATCTATCAATCTACTACAATTTATCTCACATTTGTTTGCCTATCTACAGGCGTCGTACCCCGGAAGGGATTGACAACCCCTTTAACACGTTGTGTTGCGAGGTGTTGTTATTTGTGTGCAGGTGCTGCTTACGTTGTGTTGCTTGGTTCTCCTACTGGTTCGATACCTTGGTTTCATAACTGAGGGAAATACCTACCATCACTGTGCTTCATCGTCCCTCCCTCTCTAGGGAAATATCGACGTAGTTCCAGCTACCATGACATTACATCTCAGGTACTCCCATAAATGTCGAGATCAACATAATTGATACCGTAACACCGGAACAGTACATAAGGGACACTTCCCAGAATGTTTGAGACTCCGAAAAGGAATAGGTATGTGGTACGCTAAGTAAACCGACTCTAAAACGTTTCCAATGATAATTTTTCTCCATTTTTGAATATTTAAAAAATTAGGAAAATTAAAAGTAGTCCAAAAGAGACGTGAGGCCACCACAAGGGTGGAGGGCGCCCCCGTCTTTCTGGCCACCTCATGTGCCCTCCGGATTCCATTTTCTTGCATGATACTTCTTTTGGTCGGTAAAAGTTCATTATATAATCCCCCAAAGGCTTTGACCACCGTACCACAATAATATCTCCTACTTTTGTTTCAAGCTATTTTTCTGGCAGATCTAGATCATCATGACGTCCCCAAGCGCCCCCAAGGACAAGTTTTTCGAGAAGGTCATCAACCCCTACCTTGCGGAGGTGCTACGACACCCTTAAGCCATTGAGTTGCATGAGGGGGTGTTGCACATCCACGATGTTGAGGTGCCAAAGAAGATAGGAAGCATGGAGACAAGACTCGAAGCAATGGAGAGGCAAGTTTTCAAGTGCCAAGGGATGGTGGAACATGGACTCAATGCCAATCACATGATGATCGCAGAGGTCACCAACAAGCACCAGATGGATGCCAAGAGCATCGAGGAAGCCATCTTCAGGCTCCATGAGAAAATCGAGCATCTCTAAGCCCAGATCTATGAACTACAAAACCAAAACTGTGAGTATGAATATAGATTCAAGAGGATGAGTTTGGCTGCAGATTCGAGAATCCCAGAGACTCACTCATCTTTCTTTGTCATTGAGCCTATGCCTTAGAAGATGGACGGCAAACCTACTTCATCAATAACTCCATCATCACCACCTACAAAGAAAGATATCTAATTACATGGGTATGGGCACTCCCCTTGGCAACTGCCAAGCTTGGGGGAGTACCCCGGTATCGTATCACCATCACATCTTTATCTTTATCGCTTTTCTTAGTTTGATCCTTTTGGTTATTGACGGTGTCAAAACCGGCTGATCTCGGGTAGGGGTCCCGAACTGTGCGTCTGAGGATCGAAGGTAACAAGGGACACAAGGAACATGACGTTTACCCAGGTTCGGGCCCTCTTAATGGAGGTAAAACCCTACATCTTGCTTGATTGTATTTCATGAGTATAAGGGTTACAAGAGTTGATCTACCTCAAGATCGTCATGCCTAAACCCTAGATGTCTAGCCCATATGAATTCTGATAATCCCTATGGACTAAACCCTCCAATTTATATATGCACCGTAGGGGTACATAGTCGGTTTACAAGGGAAGGAAATAGTACATCCAAACTCCAATCTTGTCGTCCACGCATCCAGGAGTCCTTCCTAAACACAGGGAATGATCTTCTGCTTCATCTACACGGCCCGTCAGCCCGACACATATCGAATAGGGCGGACACCTGAGAACCCCCGAATCTAGGTCTCCCTCAGTAGCCCCCGAGCTTGCCTTCAATGACAACATAGTATCCGGCTTATGCCTTCGGCTTTGCAAGGCGGTTCTTCATTATAATCCGGATTTGACGATGGTCTGGCTCTGACTTCTCTGTTCTGACTTTATGATTCCTTCCTATTGTCTCCTCGATTTCCACGCACCGGGTGAATGCGAACGGTCCATGATTTCTTTTACAAATAAGCCCCTTATCATGCTCGGGTGGCTCCCAAATGCCATCTCACATCGCATAGAGAGAGAACATCAAGATTAGCTAGGAAAAAGCCTTCCAATATGGCCAGTGCCCCCGGCTCTACTTCGCGCCCCCATGTCCCTCAAGAGGGCGATTGGCAGAGCTGCTCAGTGCCTCATCTTTAGCTGATTCGACTCCAGACGCAGGGCTATCTTCCCCTCGCGGATCTAGTCTCCGTTCGAGTGGGACTGGCCTCAATCGGCAACGACGTGATGGCTGAAAATTTCCCCAACCCCAATAAGGAGGAGAGGGCGTGCTTGGTCCCATTCCTGTTGCGGGGCTTAGGATGTCCAATCCATCCCTTCCATAGGGGCCTATTGGAATTTTACGGCATTCAACTACACAACCTTACCCCAGGTTCGGTTCTGCACATCTCAGGTTTCATTGCCGTCTGCGAACTATTCTTGGGTATCAAGGCCCACTTTGAACTATGGAGGAAGTTATTTTGCCTCGTTCCCCGCCATCGAGGAGGCGGTCTATTTGAAGTGGGCGGTGCCAAAGTATGGCGTATAGACGGATCCGAGTACCTTGTAGGAACTCCTAAAGAGATATACCCACAGTGGTCTTTGGAGTGGTTCTATATGGACGATGTCCCACTGCCGGGCCTAGTTAGGCGCGGCCTTAATGAATTTTCCAGCGCTCCCCTAAGGAAGTGCCTCAACTGGCGCCACTGAAGTCCCAAGCAGGAGGACAGTGCGTAAATAAAAATACTAGTTAGTAAGGTCAGATTATTGGCCAATAGCAAGCTCTTGATAATCGAGGTTACGGCCATTGAGGGAGTCCTAGATTAGGGGGTATCCGGACAGCCGGATTATATCCTTTGGCTAGACTGTTGGACTATGAAGATACAAGATTGAAGACTTCGTCCCATGTCCGGATGGGACTCTCCTTGGCGTGGAAGGCAAGCTTGGCAATACAGATATGTAGATCTCCTTCCTTGTAACCGACTCTATGTAACCCTAGCCCCCTCCGGTGTCTATATAAACTGGAGGGGTTTAGTCCATAGGACAACATACAATCATACCATAGGCTAGTTTCTAGGGTTTAGCCTCTCTGATCTCGCGGTAGATCAACTCTTGTACTACTCATATTATCAAGAATAATCAAGCAGGACGTAGTGTTTTACCTCCATCAAGAGGGCCCGAACCTGGGTAAAACATCGTGTCCCCTGCATCCTGTTACCATCCACCTTAGACACACAGTTCGGGACCCCCTACCCGAGATCCGCCAGTTTTGATACCGACATTGGTGCTTTCAGTGAGAGTTCCTTTGTGTCATCATCATTAGGCTTGATGGCTCCTTCGATCATCGACAGCGATGCAGTCCAGGGTGAGACTTTTCTCCCCGGACAGATCTTTGTATTCGGCGGCTCCGCACTGCGTGCCAACTCGCTTGGCCATCTGGAACAGATCGAGAGCTACGCCCCTGGCTATCTGGTCAGATTTGGAAACTTGAACTACACCGCCGACATCTACAGAGACTTTATCTTTGATGGATTCGAGCCCTTGCCGAGTGCGCCACACGATCACGATGAGCATGACTTAGCTCCACCATCAGACATCGTTCGGGAGATCGCACCGGCGACCGCTCGGACCCTCAAATCGGAGCCAATTGTGCCATCCGGTGACGGGTAGATAGACCGCGCCGCTGAGGCTACACTCTCATCAGCGATCGAGCCGAGTATCGACCTTACCCTTCACAAGAGCCATGACGCCAAACTACCGGAATCTTCCCCGGCCACGGACTCTGAACCGCCTGCGCCCGTGCCCATCGAATCTGACTGGGCACCGATCATGGAGTTCACCTCCGCGGATATCTTTCAGCACTCACCTTTAGGCGACATACTGAACTCATTAAGGTCTCTCTCTCTCTGTCAGGAGAGCCCTGGCCGAACTATGTCCAGCAGAATTGAGATGCGGATGACAAAGAATTCGCCGCCCACCCACTACCCACTTAGTAGCCACTATCGACGATTTGACCGACATGCTCGACTTTGACTCCGAAGGCATCGAAGGTATGGACGATAATGCAGGAGACGAACAGGAACCACTATCCATAGGGCACTGGACGCCCACTTCATCATATGATGTATACATGGTGGACACACCCAAAGAAAACGATGAAGAAGAACGGAAGGATGCAGCGAAGGGTTGTTCCCTCGAGAAGCAGTCAAACCGGCGGCATAAGCGCCGCTCCAAATCCCGCCTTGGCAGAAGCAGCGATCATATAAATCCAACGATAGAGCAAGGTGAGCCAGCGGACGACAAACATGGCATTTAACCATCGTCCGACCGCGGCAAAACGGAGATTCAAACCGAACAAGCCGACTCCGTCGAAGATAACAGTCCGGATAACATCACACCGGACAGGCACCCAGAGCAACATAATACCCATCAAAGGCTTGTCGCCACTGCAAGGACTCTGAAAAAGCAGAAGCAAGGGCTCGGGGCTGCACAAGACACACTCATAATTAGATGGCGTGAAGTACTCAACACTGCAGCGAAGTATGGCGGTAATCGCCACACCAAGAGCTACCCGAAGCGAAAGTTGCTACCTGAATTCAATGAGGAGGCCTTAGATCCCCCGCAATCAAAAAACAAAATGGCCATCCGGTCAGATAGACGACCTCGTGGCCAACATAGAGAGGCAAACGACGCCGCACATAAGCCAGTACGCGATCCACATGAGGGCTCGCATCAAAAGGACGGCGCAACCGGATCCATCTATGGGCCACGCAAGCGCACTCTAGCATGCAATGCAACACAACAAACATCCCAACACCACGGTACACCCAAATACAGGGGTTTCGCACACCCCCTAAGTTTCACCGATGAGGTGCTGGACCATGAATTTCTAGAGGGATTCAAACCCGTAAACATAGAGGCGTACGACGGAACGACAGACCCTGGGGTCTGGATTGAGGACTACATCCTCCATATCCGTATGGCTCGAGGAGACAATCTCCATGCCATCAAGTACTTACCCCTCAAGCTCAAAGGGCCAGCTCGGCACTGGCTTAAAAGCCTCCCCGAAAACTCCATTGGAAGCTGGGAAGAGCTCGAAGATGCTTTTTGGGAAAAATTTCAAGGGACCTATGTCCGACCACCGGATGCACACGATTTGAGTCATATAACTCAACGGCCCGGAGAGTCAGCCCGAAAACTCCATTTGGAACAGGTTTCTCACTAAAAAGAACCAAATAGTTGACTGCCCGGACGCCGAAGCCTTAGCAGCTTTTAAGCACAGCGTTCGAGATGAATGGCTTGCCAAACACCTCGGCCAAGAAAAGCCGAGAACAATGGCAGCATTAACAAGCCTCATGACCCGCATTTGCGCGAGCGAGGACAGCTGGTTAGCCCGATGTAGCACCAGCGACCCAAGTACATCCCAAGTCAGGGATGGAAACGGGAAACCACGACGCAGCAAAAACAAGCGCTGGAATAAAGAAGACAGCCCGAAGAGCACGACGGTAAATGCCGGATTTAGAAGTTCTCAGCCAGGTTAACAAAAGCTGCCCTCCAAAGGCAACAGAGACGAACTATCCAGCCTAAACAAGATTCTGGATAAAATATGTGAGATCCACAGCACCCCCGATAAACCAGCAAATCATACCCATAGAGAATGTTGGGTCTTCAAGCAGTCCGGCAAGCTCAACGCCGAACATAAGGGGCATGATACACCAAGCGAAGACGAGGACGAGCCTCGCAAGCAAAGCACTGGGGAACAGAAGAAATTCCCACCAGAAGTCAAAACAGTAAACGTGTTACACGTGACAAAGGGGAGAAACAAAGCGGCACTCCTAGAGACACATGCCCGAGGGCCTATCACCGCGGAGTTCTGCCACTGGTTGTCCCAACCGATCACCTTTGACCATCGGGATTACTCAGCAAGTACCCGGCGTGCAGGATGGGCTGCCTTGGTATTAGACCCAATAATTGACGGACACCACTTCACACGAGTCCGGATGGACGGCGGCAGCAGTTTAAACCTAATATATCAGGACACAGTCCGCAAAATGGGGATAGACCCAACAAAAATCAGCCGCAGCAATACAACCTTTAATGGAGTAACGCCAGGCCCAGAGGCCCATTGCACGGGCTCCCTGCTACTAGAGGTTATATTCGGCTTTCCCGATAACTTCCGCAGCGAAAATTTAACATTCCACATCGCTCCATTCCAAAGTGGTTATCAAGCACTACTCGGACGCGAAGCTTTCACTCGCTTTAACGCAATACCGCATTACGCTTCTCTCATGCTTAATATGCCCGGTCCACATGGCATCATTATAGTAAATGGAAATATTGAGCGCTCCTTGTGCGCGAAAGACCGTGCGGCTGCCTTGGCAGCCACACACTAAACGGCCTCACCAACTAAAGCATCTGACAGGTCGTTAAGACCACGGACGCGGTTGGACGAGTCCGGTGCAGCTATATGTAATTGATACAGGTTTGATGGCTATACCCCTATTACAACACACGGGGCTCAACACGCGCAAACAAGTGGCAATTAGGCTCAACTTTACTCATTTTGAACTGTACATGGTTTATTTAGTATAACCTACCTTTTGCATGACAACTTTTCAATTAAGTTCCTTTATTTTTCAGATGACCATCGTGCTACACCCGTCCAGAATACGGCACAACAGAGACACAGGCGCAGACGTGCAGCAGGGACTTGCTCCGAGGATTCTTTTTAGATTAATACCTTGTGTAAACCTTTTTTACTGTCTCTTGTTGATACACATCCCTCGGATTCTCAGTACAATCAAGAAGGATGCTGATGTATTGGCATGTGGCCACGTCAGAATATTGCACGTACCTGGACACCAGGGGCTCATTACAAAGGGCATTGTTTCGACCCGGTTTACATCATAAAGACCGAATACCCTAGGGAGTGTTCGGCGTCGCGAGTTTGGCCTTATATGCATCAGCTCTGAATCATGTATTTGGTCAAATGTTGGGTTTGCCTGGCTCATGTGTTTTGCTGCCTTACGTTCCACTCTATCGGCTAAGGTGGCACCAGGAGAACTACTGCGATTGTGCCCTAGTTCATCTAGACGAGCACCTCAGTAGAGAAAGCCGAAAACTGAATGTCATGATATAGCGTGAGACTGGTCAACCACTCGATGACCTAGCGGAATCTTTGGGATTCCTCCACCTTAACGAAGGGTCGTTTCCCGGCCAGGCATGTACGCGCCCCGAATCCGGATGAGCGTGGAGCCACCAGGGGCTATATAGTAGCCCCACTATCAAACTCCTCTGGCTAAGTGAAAGTGTTAAAGCATTATAGTTCGATAGTCTAGTTCTCCGCGCTATCACCTCCTTAATGGACCAAGACGTTGGATCAAGTGTGAACATGCATTTTCCGCGAACACCCCTGCATTATATGCGTGGGGGCTGAAGCCGACGACTGCCATCTTTCAGGTTATATACATATATACATAAACTGCCGCACAGGAGGCATCATAGCACTTTGGAGCGAAAGTATAAATACAACCTTGATAAATTCAATAAAACATTTTTCTTACAATGGGAATACATGTCACTTAAACATAATATTCTTTGAGCACTGAGCCTCTATCAAACGAGCGCCTTCAAGAAATTCTTCAAAGTAGTGCTCGGCAGCCACTCAGCCTATGGCTGAACCCTGTGCCGCAATAGTGCTGGCATCCATCTCCGCTCAGTATGTTTTTACACGGGCAAGGGCCATCCGCGAGCCCTCTATGCACGCCGACCTCTTTATAGCATCGATGCGTGGCACATCACCAAGGAATTTGCACCAAGGTAAAGTAGCTATTCGGCCTTGGCCCTCCTGGCCACAGATGATCCACTACGTACCTCATGGCAAGTCTGGATAATCTATGGAGCTTGGCCCAACCGGTCAAATGCTCATTCAGCAACAGCGTACGGACTGGAGCGTGAAACTGTGACCAGAATAGCTTCTCCACTTCAGGACCCTTCTGATCCTTGAAGTACTCTGTCGCATCAGCAGCACTTGGAGCCAAATCCATGTACTCGTCTGCAGAACTCCATAGCCGGTCTAGAGGAGCATATTTTGGATCTCCGAATTTAGTCCGTAACAAGAAGGGCTTCCCGGAAACGATATCCGCATCTTGATTCAGCTCCTCCTTCGTCACTCTAATTTTGGAGCAGGCTTCCTTGGCAGCCACCCGGGCCTTCTCCAGGTCCGTCGCCTTCGCCCGGTTTTCCTCTTCAAGAAGCCGATAACGGTCAGCAGCATATTTTAACTCTATGGCCATCCTGGCAATTTTTTCTTTGCTCTTGCAATTTGCGGCCTGTTCGGCCTTTAAACCCTCGGCCGCCTTTAAAGCGGCCGCATTGCTGCTCCTTGCATGCTCCTTGGCTTGGGAAAGTTCCGCCCGAAGGGTCTCCACGGCGACAACTCCATCTACAGTCACAACATATTAAAGATACTGGCATCATGCTGCTCTTACTATGTGACGATCACTAGAAAAATCACTGACCCTATGCCTTGTCAACCCGCTTGTTGACAAACACGATGTCGGCATCTGCCGCATCCAGCTGCCGCCTTAGTTAGGCAGACCCATCAGTCCGGCTAACCACCAGAGCATCAAGCACCTGCACATAAAGTCGGTCTAGTTATTACCTGGGACTATGATCCTCTGTTTGCCACCGTTTTCGATGACAACTAGAGTCTCAGGGGCTACTATCTACACAGGGCACATCTAAAAATGTGCGGTACTGTCAAAAATGTACATCATTTCACGTATCTCAAAACCCATCAGTCGACTCATAAAGGCTTCATGCAACCCGCTTTCGGCGGACGAAATCCTTTCAATCACCATACCCATCAACATGCGGTGCTCTTCTGAGATAGCCGCTTGCTCTAGAAGACCCCTCAGTATGTCCGACCACACACCAGACGGTGCCGGACTCTATTGATTGCTCTCTTCAAGAGCCAGATACTGAGGACTTCGGGTGGCCATAGGATTACCTTCTGGCCATGCCGGATCAGGAGAAACCCTTCGTGACGACACCTCGGGGTCGCCCACCTCGTGAGGCAGTCTGACAGGGGGAGGCGTTTCGCTCTCCATCATCTCTGGAAGAAGATCCCCTGAAGACGAGCTCTGCTGAGAAGGGCTAAGATCTGAACTGCAAGATAAATGCTTCGGTTATTTTCCTCAGAAGTAAAGCGAGATATTTTCATTATTAAGTACCCTTTTACTTACAGCCCGGTGGAGGGCTGATCCCCTTGAGGGCATAGTGCAGCTAGGGTAGCCCCCGAGGCAGGACCCTCCGGCGAAGATTTCTTCCCCCGTTTGGAGACCATTGTCTCTAGGTCCTCGGAGGCGGCCCTCTTCCTTCCCTGGGGAGAGGAAGTTTCAGTCCCTCCTCCCCGGCTAACCTCCTTCGTGGAGGTGCTAACCTCCTTGGTCCCCCCTTTATCTTCTCCGAAGGGCGCTTGATAAGGCGTGATCGCCAGCATCCTGGTTAGCACGAGATTTGGTGAGGTCTCAGGGATGGGGGCTGGACACCTGATCAACTTTTCCTTTGCTATCCAATCCTGGACCAAGAGCAGTTTTCCTTTTTTTAGGGCAACATTTCTATAAATAAAACAGACAGTGTGTTCGGATGCGGGGCTACTTACTTGGGTATCCGAGTGATTGCAGCTTAGACCTGCATCCTCGGAGATGTCCGGACACATTATTTGTGGTCCGAAGAACAATTTGTACATCTCTTCGTGCGTCATGCCGAGGAAATTTTGGATAGCTCGCGGTCCTTCCTGGTTGAATTCCCACATGCGGAGGGGCCGGCGTTTGCAGGACTGGACTTGACGGACTAGCATAACTTGCACCACCATAACCAGACTGATATCTCTCTCGAAGAGACCTCGAATACGGCTTTGCAGCATTGGCACGTCCTTGGCTGGACCCCAGCTCAGCCCCCTACTAATCCACGACATCAGTTGTGGTGGGGGGCCTGAGCGGAAGGCGGGGGCATCTACCCACTGGCACCTCGGGGAGCTGTGATGTAGAACCACTCCCATTGCCACAATCCGGACACCTCTGGGAAGTAACCCTCAGGCCATGGAGCGTCAGCAATTTTGCTTATTAAAGTGCCTCCGCACGCCGTGTGCTGCCCCTCGATCATCTTCGGCTTCACATCGAAGGTCTTGAGCCACAGGCCGAAGTGAGGGGTAATGCGGAGGAAGGCCTCACATACGACAATAAATGTCGAGATGTGAAGAAGGGAATCCGGGGCCAGATCATGAAAATCTAGCCCGTAATAGAACATAAGACCCCTAACAAAGGGATCCAGAGCGAGGCCTAGTCCCCGGAGGAAGTGGAAGACGAACACGACGCTCTCGTTGGGTTCGGGAGTAGGGACGACATGCCCTCGGGCAGGCAGCCGATGCGAAATTTTGGCAGTCAGATATCTGGCATCTCTCAGCTTCTTGATGTCCTCCTCTATGACGGGGGAAGGCATCCACCGACCTTGAAGGTTGGATCCGGACATAGTTGAAGGTCCGAAGTGCCTAAACCTGAGCTTTGGGTGTTGGAACTCGATGCGAGAGGCGGATGTGATTAAGATCGAGAGCAAAAGGCCTTGTCCCCTTTATAAATAGGGTGAATATCAAGCGTCCTCCTCGTGGCCGTTTGGGACTTGCCTAAGATTTAGGAGTCCTACTAATAGGCACGGTTGGGTTACCCATGTCCGTATTAATGGGAATCCCGTAATAACGGGACACGATCTCTGCTTCGACAAGACATGCCAAGGAAACCGCCTCGCGAAACACGCTGAGATAGGTTAGGAAAAACGATTTGAATAAAGACCTGGCTGTGGTGTGATGTCACACTACGGGGTACGTCAGCAGATTAGATTTGTGTAAATATTATTCCCTCTATGGTGGTATGTGCAACTTATTTTGCAGAGCCAGACACGATACTCGTGTTCAAAATCTTCTATGAAGTATTCGGAGGAGGAACCCGCCTTGCAATGCCGAAGACAATCTGCGCGCTAGACTCATCATGATTCAAGCCTGGTTCAGGGGCTACTGAGGGAGAACTGGATTAGGGGGTATCCGGACAACCAGATTATATCCTTCGGCCGGACTGTTGGACTATGAAGATACAAGATTGAAGACTTCGTCCCGTGTCCGGAAGGGACTCTCCTTGGCATGGAAGGCAAGATTGGAAATACGGATATGTAGCTCTCCTTCCTTGTAACTGACTCTGTGTAACCCTAGCCCCCTCCGGTGTCTATATAAACCGGAGGGTTTTAGTCCGTAGGACAACATACATTCATACCATCGGCTAGCTTCTAGGGTTTAGCCTCTCTGATCTCGTGGTAGATCAACTCTTGTACTACTCATATTATCAAGAATAACCAAGCAGGACATAGGGTTTTACCTCCATCAAGAGGGCCCAAACCTGGGCAAAACATCGTTTCCCCTGCCTCCTGTTACCATCCACCTTAGACGCACGGTTCGGGACCCCCTACCCGAGATCCGCCGGTTTTGACACCGACAGACATTGCAATAAAAAGATGCGTCCAACCTCTCCAGTCCGGGGTAACTCCTTTATGGTGCTACAATGGAGAAGACGACGCGTCCCGTTACAAACAACAGGGTCCGGATACCCCGACTGAACTGGCCGTGATCTTGACCGATCTATATAAGGGCAGAATGGAAGACTTCCTCCGCCTAAATATGTCAGGAAGGTTACTGCATGTACAACCCCATTGAATGGGTAAGATTTTGATTGCCTGTGTTGCCTTTTCGCTATCACGGCATGCTAATCCAATTTGTTCTTTGTTTAAAACAGTCATGGCGGAGGATGATTCTCGGTGCAATAGATCCTGGGTCCATTGCCCAGACTGTGCACAGGCACAAGAGAAAAATTGAAGCAGTAGCTGGAGTCAGAGATTGAAGGATGAAGAGATTTGAAGAACCAACATGAAGCTCAGAGGGACCAAGATCAAGCGAGAGGAGCAATATGTCGGCAAAAGAAGGGCCTGCCTTGCCGGGTAGGTGAGCCTAGCAAGGGGCAAGGCCACCACCAAAAGTAAGCAACCAGAGCGCCTCGGCAGGGCCTGCCTGGGCTCGCGGAGGCAAAATCACCCCACCAACCACTCAAGCACGACCCATGTTGTCAATCAATGCGGTGTCAAGCCGCAAGGTGATTAAGTGGCAGCCATTCTCCAAATGGCGGCCGTTTCCTACAGAAGGAACCTACAGACGACACTTGTCCTATGACATGTCAATAGAACAAGCGCGGAGCTGGCGAGATAGCACCGCAAGCCTTGCCGGGCAACCAGTGATGTGACGCTAAGCGGTGCATTTAATGCACTCTATCAGCCCATAGAGTTAGGTATGATAGCACTATTTGCTACCATATCAGTGGATAATGACCACTTTGCCATTGTGGTGACCCCTTAATCTATGAAAGGAGGCCCATGGCACCCGTACGACGGGTTGGAAAAGTTGAGGAACCCGCAACCCATATGCGCGTAGTCGCTGCTGCCATACGGCGATCCCTGCTTGGAAAGTGTACTGTGTTGCATTATCCACATTACACAATCAATCCACCAAAGCAGGAGTAGGGTTTTACGCCTTGCGACGGCCCAAACTTGGGTAAATTGCTTGTGTGCTCTCTGTCGTGCGCTGCTCTACTTTGTGTGCAATGCGATGTCCCCCTGCCGAACCAGCAAGGGGCCTCCTGGTCCCATAGGTGGCCGCAGATATCCCACGACATCTTTGGCGCGCCAGGTAGGGGTTTCGCTTGCGTGAACCTGAAAGTGTGCGCAGAGCTTCATCCTCATCACCATCTTCATCTTCGACGGAACCCTCGACCATGGCGCCTAAGAAGAAGAAGTTCGGCCCTTCGTCCAATCCGCCCAGCTCGATAGCTCCGGCGCCACCCGCGGCTTCGGGCGCCTCAGAGGACGTGGGGGCGAGCGAAGACGTGAACGCTGCTGGAGACGTGGTTGGTGCAGGTGGAGCCATCACCACTCCCCCCGCGGGCAACACGGGGGCTGGAGATGTCAGAGGAGGACATCATCAATAACGCCTCGGTGGTCACGCTCCACCAGGTGTGGGCGAGGAGGTCGCTCCGTCAGCGCCCTCTCCTCCTGTTGATGGGCATAACCACAGCAACAACGCTCGGTCCGGGGTGATCCATCGCCCTTCGGCCGCCCCCACCGCGGTAGCGACCGCGTCCCCTGTGTCTCCTCCCAGACGAGTCGACAAAACTTCTATGCTCGGGGGAGCTGCTAACCCTCGAGCATCACCATCGCGCGACCCTGCTGCCCAGACGGTCGCCCCACAACTGCGTGGACACGGCACCACCACCGTCGCTGCTACTGGCACCATCAGGAGCCAATCAATGGTGCGGCTGACGCCATTGACATCCATGCCAAGCACCGCCACGGAGGCTATGGCGCGAGGTTATTTGCTGCTAAGGTTTCCACTTGCGGCCGAGCTGATGGATGAATGGCGTGCCTCCATCCAGAGCCTACTCGGTTTTTCCAAATCTAGGGGATCACGACGAGCCGGACCGCCACGGCCTCCCCAAGCAACGGCAACCGCCCGTACTGCTGGCCGAACGGAGGGGCCGTCCCCACAGTGTAGTCCCCACAAGGGCTGCCAACACGGGCGCAGGTGAATCGAGACCCCAATGATGTTTCGATGGCCTCTTCTGACCCTCGAGTGCATCCAGCAAACGTCAAGCCCTAGAAGATAGGCGACGGGGAGATGCGCGCATCGACATAAATTGATGTCGCGATGACCTCCGCCAAACCAACAGGTGCGACGGCCTCAACATCAACGAACCCGCGCTCGGTGTTGGAAGGAGCCTACCTTTCGAGGTTGGATTCCCAGCCTTTACACGAGAGCTGCAGCAAGTCCGTTGGCCGTCTATTCGCACGTTCAAGCCAGAGATACCTGAGAAGTACGATGGATGGCTGAACCCGGCAGAGTTCTTGAGCATCTACACCATCGCTGTTCAAGCTACCGGGGGAAGAGATGAGAAGGTATTCGCCAACTACTTATCATTGGCCCTCATGTCCAACATGAGGTCTTGGCTGATGCACCTGCCGGAGAACTCCATTTCATCTTGGGCGGACATGTGCCACGAGTTCATCGGTGCCTTCACCGATGGCCGCCAAGTGCCCGGCAGACCCAGCGACCCGCAACTTCTCCAGTAGAAAGAAGGAGAAACTCTTCGTAAGTATTTATAGAGATTCAGTAAAGTTCATAGGAATATTCCGAATATCCATCTGGCAGCCGTTATAGCAGCCTTCTAGTCCAATGTGCGCAACTGTTGCATTCGTTCTAAGATGAATGTGTGGTTGCCCAAGACTGTGAAGGAGCTATACACACTGGTGGATAAGTGTGCTCGGAAGGAGGAAGGAAGGAAGTTGCCCAGAGAGGAGGATTGCATCAACGTTGATTTAGAGGATGAAGATCAATCAACTAGCCATAGAAAGGGCAAGAAGCGCAATAAGAAGCTAAGGGATAAAGTAGTGATGAGTGTACAAGGTTCGGGCACACCTAGTACCGGTAAGAAGGCTAAGGTTGAGGCCCTCGGAAAGGAAGTTGCCGCTTGTATAGCCTGCCGGGAAGCCGCTGCCGCTGAGAAAGCTAGGAAAGGTGATGGCCCGTACTGCAAGATCCACCAGACCAAGGGTCATGATCTTAAGTAATGTTACCAAGTTGAGCAGCTTGTCAAGAAACAGAGGGTAGAATATGACAAGAGAGATAAGGAAAAAGGTCAGAATGCCGCTAGAGGAAAGGGCCGAGGAGGTGAAGCAAATCGCCCAGGCAAGCCCTATCGGAACCATGGAAAACCCGCTAGGGATCAAGAGAAGGAAGTTTGTGATGATGGGAGTGATGAAGGGAATGAAGAGGAAACCAGTGAGAAGGAATTTCAGAAGGCCACTAACGCCCTATGTGTTTATGGGGGTGCATCTTTGCACACCTCCCACCGCCAGCTCAAGCGATGGGCACGAGAACCAGCGCGAGAGGCCCAGAAACTGCTCAAATGGTCCTGCACGCCAATCATCTTTGATGAGGAGGATCACCCTAACTGCACCACCGCGGTAGGCTGCTTGCCTTTGTTGGTCCCCCGACAATTCCCAACCTCAAGGTCACAAAGATGTTAGTTGATGGCGGGGCCGGTATGAATCTAATTTCCCCTGCATTCATCAGCAAGCTTCAGATAGGAGAGGAAGAGCTAGAGGTTACTGGCACGCTTCAACGAGTTAACCCCGGCAGGAGCCATCCTAAAGGGAAGATTACGTTGCCGGTGATGTTTGGGGGAGAATTAAACTACCGGATAGAGAAGTTTGTGTTTGGCGTGCTTAATATCTCCCTGCCATACAATGGGATTCTATGGCGCCCGGCCCTAGCCAAGTTCATGGTAGCATCCCACTATGCTTATAACACTCTGAAGATGCCTGGGCCACTCGGAGTCATCACTATCCCGTCAGATGAGAAGGAAGCAATTATCTGCGTGGACAAGATGTACCAGGATGCAGTCGCAGAAGAGGCTACAGCAGCAACAGTTCTCGCCAAGGAAAGTAAAGGAAAGAAAAGGGATTGTAGGACCTCCGGCAAGGAGTTCAGTTAGCGTGCCCCCTCCGAGTGAACGACACCCGTTGATGACGTGCTGGAGTGCTCCAACAACAAGAGATCCAAGGTTGCTGCACCCCAAGTGAAGAAGGTCCCGGCAAGGCTAGCTGGCGTTTATGGTACTTTCACCGTCAGCGCCACCCTTGATGACAAATAGGAAAGCGTGCTCGTTGCCCTCCTACGGGCGAATATCGATGTCTTTGCCTGGCGACCATCTGATATCCCCGGTGTTCCCAGGGAGGTAATCAAGCACCACCTTGCTGTCTGCCCACATGCTAGACCTGTCAAGCAGAATGTTCGGAAGCAGGCCTCGGAGAGGCAGCAGTTCATTGTCGAGGAAATCAAGAAATTGGAGGCAGCTGGTTTAGTCAGAGGAGTACTGCACCCAACATGGTTAGCAAATCCAGTGGTAGTCCGGAAGGCTAATGGGAAATGGAGGCTTTGCATTAACTTCATAGACCTCAACAAGGCTTGCCTGAAGGACCCATTTCCCTTACCGCCTATCAATCAGATTGTGGATTCCACCTCAGGGTGTGATTTTCTCTCCTTCCTGGACGCATACTGCGGGTATCACCAAATCTTAATGTCCAAAGAAGACGAAGAGAAGACATCATTCATCACCCCATGTTGTACGTACTGCTTTGTCCGCATGCCGTTCGGATTAAAGAGTGTCGGGTCCACTTTTGCAAGGGCACTTCAGATTGGTTTTGATCCATAGTTGCACAGAAACATAGAGGCTTACATGGATGATATCGTGGTCAAGACCAAGGATAAGACCACTCTTATCCAGGATTTGGAGGAGACATTTGCTAATCTATGCAAGATCAGCTTGAAGCTCAATCCAGAGAAGTGTGTGGTTGGAGTCCCCTCTAGCAAGCTACTTGTTTTCTTCGTGTCCCATCGGGGGATCGAAGCTAACCCTGACAAGATCAACGCCATCGAGCAAATCCAAGCACCAAGGACAGTTAACGATGTGAGCCGCTTGATGGGATGCATTGCCGTGCTAAGTAGATTCATTCCCATGTCTACCGAGTGTGCCCTTCTGTTCTTCAAAATTTTGAAGAAGGCAGGGCCTATGAAGTGGACCCCATAAGCAGATGCAGCTCTGCAGGAGTCAAAGGCCTACCTGTCGTCTATGCCTACCTTGGTTGCACCCAAACCCCAAGAGCCATTGTTGCTGTACTTGGTGGAAACTAACCAAGTGGCTAGTGCGGCCTTGGTAGCACAACGAGAAGTGGATGAGGCAGAAAGTGGACAGATAACAGCAAAGTCAGAAAAGGATCAGAGCAGTAGTGAGCACGACAACAAGAACAACCCCAGGGATGCGGCAAGGAAGAAGGTGGTGCAGCGCCAAGTGTACTTCGTCAGGTCCTTGTTGCAGGGGGCTAGATCGAGGTATCTAGCCTGCAAAAGTTGATTTTTGATCTCATTATGGCCTCAAGAAAACTGCGCCACTACTTCCAAGCCCATGAGATCATGGTTGTTACTCGTTTTCCGGTACAAAGGATACTTTGAAACCCTGAGGCTACCGGCAGAATAGTGGAGTGGGCTTTGGAGTTATCCAGCTTTGGTTTGAAGTTTGAGACCACATCAACCATTCAGAGCAAGGTGCTGGCAGAGTTTATTGTAGAATGGATGCACACCCCTGATTAGGAAGTGACAGAGACAGCTATCCCCGGCAAGGAATCACCCCAAGAAGGATTATGTATTTTGATGGTGCTTTTTCCCCTACAGGGTGCAGGGGCTGGCGTGCTTCTTGTTGCCCCCTATGGGGAGCACTTGAAGTATGTCGTCCAAATGCAGTTTTCCTGTGAAGAAGCCACCAACAATACAGCTAAGTATGAAGGGCTTCTTGTCGGGCTCAGAATTGCGGCAGAATTGGGAATCAAGAATTTGATCATACGAGGAGATTCACATCTTGTGGTGAGACAAGTCAACGAGGATTATCAAAGCCCATTGATGGAAGCATACGTCGAGGAAGTGAGGAGATTGGAGGAGTACTTTGACGGGTTGCAAACAGAGCACGTATCCGTGCGGAAAACAGCATAGCTGATCACCTATCAAAGTGTGCTGCGTAGAAGCTTCCTGTGGAACCAGGAACTTTTGTTCTCCGTCTCTATCAACCCTCCGTATCACCAACCACAATGGCCTGGAAAAGGAGAAAGTTGGACTACAGTAAGCCTCTCCTGATCGAGCCATTCGCTCCGAGTGAAGACCCTGCCGGAAACAACTCCTCACAGCATGCCAGACCACCCCCTCCAGCCGGGCCAATAGACCTCATGAACGAGGCTGGTGCTCCCGCAGCCGAGGAGGTGCCTCTAGTCCTTGTTGCCAAGCCTTAGGCTCCAACTTGGGCAAGGCACATCATCCACTTCCTCCAAACCGGAGAGCTTCCCGGCAACCAAGATGAAGCTGAGAGAGTAGCCCAGAGGGCCAGTATGTATGAGTTTGTCGATGACACTGTGCATAGAAGGAGGCCTAACGGTGTGAAATTGAAGTGTGTTTGCCGGGAAGATGGAAAGGAACTACTGGCTGAGATTCACAGAGGAATGTGTGGATCACACATTGGACCAAGGGCGTTAGTTTGGAAAGCATTCCGACAAGGATTCTATGAGCCCATAGCTCTCCAAGATGCGGTCGAGCTCGTCACGACATGTGAAGTCTGCCAGTTCCATTCCAAGAGAACACACCTACCTGCCCAAGCCCTTCAGACAATCCCTTTTTCGTGGCCATTTTCGGTCTGGGGCTCGATATCCTCGGCCCCTTCCCCCAAGCAATCAGGGGCTTTGAATTCTTGTTCATCGCTATCAATAAGTTTACAAAGTGGCCAGAAGTGGCTGCCGTGAGAAAGGTGACTGCTAAGTCAGCTATCTAGTTCTTAAAAGAATTGGTGTGTCGTTGTGGAGTTCTAGCAAGGATCGTCACCGACAATGGCACCCAATTCACGAGCCACGCCTTCATGCAATATGTTCGTACCCTCAGATGCAAGATCTTGTAAGGCTCTGTGGCACACCCCCGGAGCAATGGACAAGCTGAGAGGGCGAACGCTGAAGTGTTGCGTGGACTCAAGATAAGAACTTTTAACACGCTGCAGAAGCACAACAGGTGGTGGATCGATGAGCTGTCGGTAGTTCTCTGGTCCCTCAGAACGACACCTAATCGAGCTACCGGGCAGACTCCCTTCTCCCTGGTCTACGGGGCAGAAGCTGTTATCCCCACGGAACTCATTTATGGGTCTCCTCGAGTGCTTGCCTACGATGTAGTAGTGCAAGATCAGCATCGGCGTGATGATGCTGTGCTACTCCAGGAGAACCGTCTCCGGGCTGCTACGCGTGCTGCACGCTACCAGCACGCCCTGCATCGCTATCATAGCCGCATGGTTCATGCCCAATATTTTGAGGAAGGTGACCTTGTCTTTAGGCGCGTTCGGTCTGCCAAGGGTACAAACAAGCTATCACCAAATTGGGAAGGCCCTTACCAGGTGGTACAAGTCACCAGACCCGGCGCAGTCCGTCTGGAGACCAGAGATGGCACTTGGTTGCAAAACACATGGAATATTGAGCATCTCCGCAAGTACTACCCGTAAGGCGTGAGGCTACCAGGCACTGCCCGACAGCCACCCTTTTGTATAGGCCTTGCCTCAGCTACATGTAACCCCTTGTACAAAGCCGGGGCGATGACCCCGTGCAAGAGAAAATAAAGAAGCGCTGTAGAGGGGGCCCCCAACTAAGATTGCATGCATGAAAGAGCACACCAAGATCACTACATAAGCATCTCATGAGCATTTGCATATGCATATAGATAGGATTGCATCCTGCATTCATTCTCATCTATATGAAGTTTCAGGTTTCTGCCGGGAACTTGGCTTCGACAAAGGGCAAGAAGATTGCACGGCACAGTGATCCCCGGCAGAGCCGAACAGATAAGTTTTATCTCCTGTCCATTAGTGTTCTATAAAGCTATAAATTTGCATGAGAAAACCTCGCCCCTCTTTTGAAACCTAGGTGCTCACATCCATGACACAAACGTTGCTTCGGTCAGGATAGTTGTAAGTGCCTTTGGTAGAAAAAGGTAGCTGGCGGGGGCTGGCCCCTTTGTCTGTTCCCCGGCAGACGTAGATCTCCGGCAGATAAAGAGGGTGCCAACGGGATATCCTGCCAGGGAAAACTCGTTAATTTATATTAAAGAGGCATTCCACCTTTGCATGGACATACACATGCACGGGTTCCCGGTAGAGTTTTGAAGGAAATATACCCTAGAGGCAATAATAAAGTTATTATTTGTTTCCTTATTTCATGATAAATGTTTATTATTCATGCGAGAATTGTATTAACCGGAAACATAATACATGTGTGAATACATAGACAAACAGAGTGTCACTAGTATGCCTCTACTTGACTAGCTCGTTAATCAAAGATGGTTATGTTTCCTAACCATAGACATGAGTTGTCATTTGATAAATGGGATCACATCATTAGGATAATGATGTGATTGACTTGACCCATTTCGTTAGCTTAGCACTTGATCGTTTTAGTTTACTGCTATTGCTTTCTTCATGACTTATACATGTACCTATGACTATGAGATTATGAAACTCCCGATTACCGGAGTAACACTTTGTGTGCCACCAAACGTCACAACATAACTGGGTGATTATAAAGGTGCTCTATAGGTGTCTCCGATGGTACTTGTTGAGTTCGCATAGATCGAGATTAGGATTTGTCACTCCGATTGTCGGAGAGGTATCTCTAGGCCCTCTCAGTAATGCACATCACTATAAGCCTTGCAAGCAATGCAGCTAGTGAGTTAGTTGCAGGATGATGCATTATGGAACGAGTAAAGAGACTTGCCGGTAACGAGATTAAACTAGGTATTGAGATACCGACGATCGAATCTCGGGCAAGTAACATACTGATGACAAAGGGACAACGTATGTTGTTATGCGGTTTGACTGATAAAGATCTTCATAGAATATGCAGGAGCCAATATGAACTTCCAGGTTCCGCTATTGGTTATTGACCGAAGACGTGTCTCGGTCATGTCTACATAGTTCTCGAACCCATAGGGTTCGCACGCTTAATGGTCGATGATGATCGATATTATGAGTTTATGTGATTTGATGTACCTAAGGTAGTTTGGAGTCCCGGGTGAGATCAGGGACATGATGAGGAGTCTCAAAATGGTCGAGACATAAAGATCGATATATTGGATGACTATATTCAGACATCAGAAAGGTTCTGAGTGATTCGGGTATTTTTCGAAGTACCTAGGAGTTATGGGAATACGGGGAAGAAGTATTGGGCCTCATGGGCCAAGTGGTGGAAGAGAGGAGGCAGGGCACGCGCCTCCCCTAGCCCAAACCGAATTGGACTAGGGGGCTTGCCCCCCTTTCCTCCTTTCCTCCCTCTCCTTCCTTCTCCCTCTCCTCCTTCCTTTCCCCGTCCTAGTAGAAGTAGGAAAGGGGAGTCCTACTCCTACTAGGAGGAAGACTCGTCCTCCTGGCGCGCCCTGCAAGGGCCGGCCGGCCTCCCCCATTACTCCGTTATATACAGGGGCAGGGGCACCCTAGAACACACAAGTTGATTGTTCCAAGCCATGTGCGGTGCCCCGCTCCACCATAATCCGCCTCGATCATATCGTAGCGGCGCTTAGGTGAAGCCCTGCGTCGGTAGCAACATCATTACCATCATCACGCCGTCGTGCTGAGAGAACTCTCCCGTGAAGCTCTGCTAGATCAGAGTTCGTGGGACGTCATCGAGTTGAACGTGTGCTGAACTCGGAGGTGTCGTGCGTTCGGTACTTGGATCGGTCGGATTGTGAAGACGTTCGACTACATCAACCACGTTCTCATAACGCTTCCACTTACGGTCTACGAGGGTACGTGGACAATACTCTCCCCTCTCGTTGCTATGCATCACCATGATCTAGCGTGTGCGTAGGATTTTTTTAAATTACTGCGTTCCCGAACAAGTTTATCTTTTTCATTCATATCTTGATAAGAGTACAAGCATTACAGAACACAAAGATGTACTCGAGAGATCACATTATTTGAATTAAAATTGAGTGATTGCCTACAAGTTTAAGATTGAAAAAAGATAAGTGACCCATTATGCCTTTGCCCCTGTCCATCTACTATAGGAAGAAGTCAAAGGGGCCGTAGGTGGGCACAGCTGGGATTCAGTGCCTCCCCAGGATGAGGACGGCGTCGCTCCCCGGTAGGGAGGAAGAAACCAGAGGGCAGGCGTGGATGGTGACGCTGCCAGAGGACTAGATGGGAGGCACGGAGTCACTCGCAAACATGACTCGTCGGAACGGACGTCCCCATTCTTGAAGCATCGTGGGTTGCCATTGCCGTCCGCATCACTAGCACCCGAAGACCTTGGCGCGACCACCACGCCGGGCTCCATGCTCTCTAAATCCTCCCACGGAGAGCATGGTCATCCCCAGGATCCCTGACGTTAGAAGTCCCCGCATGTCCCGAAGACGTGTGGGAAAGCCGGAAGCCTTCCTGTACGACGAGAGGACCGCGCCCAGGAGGAGCCAGATTCACCCCTATTGACGACAAAACTTTCTTTCTTGATTCCGTGAGAGGAATAAGAATGGGGGGCGATCGACTACCATGCGCCATGCCCGCTTCGAGCCACGACATGGTGCTATTCGCGTCCTCTCCCACTGAAGTCAAGGCCACGGGCGACCCAGAGGCAAGCACTCCGGGGTATCCACTCCCGGCGTCGATGCCACGCCGCCCGAATCTTCCTCTTAGGTCCAAGGGAGATCTCATGCAGGGGTCTGGGGGCTGGCCCCAATCTCTTCTCTTCCGCATCACCGGCAGAGGCCAAAAAAGATAGAAGAGGAGGAATGCGAAGGTGGATGACTCCGGCCTCATCCGTCCCTCCCTTTTATAGGTCGGGCGGAGGAGGGAAACTGCTCCATCAACAGACGTCCATCATCCTCCGCCACCAATTCAAGGCAGGCGGGCCCTCTCCAAGATGTTCTCCCGCGCCACGCGCCTCCGTCACCTACCCCGCGTGATGCATGCAGCATACGTGGCCAAGGATAACAGCGCGCAGTGGGAAGGGTAAATTGGCAGTTTCTACCCTGTGTGTTAAAGTCATTCACGGGCGATTACTGGGGCAGCCCCACCACTGTCGGTTTTACGCCACACGCGGGGAACCCAGAAACTTGCCCAAAATCAAGGCTAACAAAGCAGCAATGGAAATCTCAAGGGGCCAACCCCTTCAGCAACCCTGCTTGTGCACTTATGAGGCCCTACGCCGACGACGCTCAACAACGCATTCGGGGTAGGCCCAGGGGCTTCTGTCGGTGCAACAAACCCTGTGTCCATTGCCCAAACTATGCACAGGCACAAGAGCAAAACTGAATCATCAGCTGGAGTCAGAGATTGAAGGATCAACAGATTTGAAGAACCAACATGCAGCTCAGAGGGACCACGATCAAGCTAGAGGAGTAGTGTGTCACCAAAAGAAGGGCCTCCCTTGCCAGGCAGGCGAGTCCTGCAAGGGGAAAGGCCACCACCAGAAGCAAGCAACTAGAGCGCCCCGGTAGGGCCTGCCGGCTCTTGCGGAGGCAAAATCACCCGACCAACCGCTCAAGCACGACCCATGTCGTCAATCAATGCGGTGTCAAGCCGCAAGGTGGTTAAGTGGCAGCCATTCGCCACATGGTGGCTGTTTCCTATAGAAGGAACCTACAGACGGCACCTGTCCTACGACGTGCCAATAGAGCAAGCACGAAGCTGGCGAGATAGCCCGGCAAGCCTTGCCGGACAACCAGTGATGTGACGCTAGGTGGTGCATCTAATGCAATTTGTCAGCCGCAGAGTTAGGTATGGTAGCACTATTTGATATCATATCAATGGATAATGACCACTTTTCTATTGTGTTGACCCCTTAATCTATAAAAGGAGGCCCATGGAACCCATAGGAGGGGTTGGAAAAAGTTGAGGACCCCGCACCCCATACGCGCGTAGTCGCTGCTGCCATATGGTGATCCCTGCAGGGCAAGTGTACTGCGTTGCATTATCCACATTCCACCATCAATCCACCAAAGCAGGAGTAGGGTTTTACGCCTCACAGTGGCCCGAACCTGGGTAAATTGCTTGTGTGCTCTCTGCCACGTGGTCGCGCGCTAGTCTGCTCTTTATGCAACGCGACGTCCCCTTGCCGAACTAGCAAGGGGACTCCTGGTCCCATAGGTGGCCGCGGATATCCCGTGACAATGATTGAGGACGTTCATTGTCCCGCCCCACGGCCAGAGGATCACAATCGCCCCGGAGACCCTGGCTTTCACGAGGATCTGGACATATACATAGAGTTCGACGATGTGGTATTTTATCAAGCAAGCCTTGACGGTTCGGTGGTGGCTATCACAGCCGACTACCCCAGCCCCTATCCCTTCTCCATCGTAAGTATTGGGAGGGATCATTAAAAAGAAGTCCCTACTTGCACCTTTGTCCATTATACTGATCCGGACTTTAGTAGGATTGGCACTTGGCGGACTGTACCTCCTCAAGGGTGACTCCTACGCAGGGTAGTCGTTCAAAACAAAAGGGGACCGAGAGCGCTGTAGAAACCTCACAACTTCCAAGAGGTATGTCCGCTTAATACATGCCTGGGCATGAGTTCAGATGGTTTAAAGTCTCTTTTTATCCTTGATTTTAGGAGAAACACGTGGGAGACGGTGGGTGTTGGGGATATCACTACTGGGCATAAACCGGCCTATCTGGACCGGGTTAACTTCGTCAGTAGTTAACTATGTGAGGATAATGGCGCTTTAAAGAAGGCCCAAGGCCCAAAGGCGGGTTATAGCCTATAAATGTAAACCGACATATTCAAATAACTTGTATGATAAGATAGAGAGAGTAGAGACCGAACCGAACACGTTTATGATCCAGCTTCGGGGCTCTGTAGTCCGGCGGGCGTCAACCTATGTATATAAAGGGACGACCCGGCCACGGTTTAATGACAGACAACAACAACTCGAGAGCCAGACAAAGCGGATTCGCTCCCTGGCCTTCAAAACCCTAGCAATACCAATCACAACTAAACGTAGGCTTTTACCTTCCTCGAATGGGCCGAACTAGTATAAAATTCCCCGTGTCCCATGTCCGGTTTAACCCCTTAAGCTAACCCGTAGCGATGGCTCCACGACTAAGTCCTTTCACGAGGACATCTGCCATGACAAAACCATGACAGTTGGCGCCCACCGTGGGGCTATCGCACGATGGTTTCAAGTTCTTGGAGGGCTGCTTTGAAGGACTCGAGGGCTACGCTGTGGGCCGGATGACTAAGAGTCGTCACAGCAAGCTCTACATCGATGATGTAGGCTAGGGCCCCGAGGCCGGCTCAGTTGAGTACGGCTACCGGATCCCCTTTGGTGGCATACCCGTTTTCATCGGTAAGATCGGTGAACTGGGCCCAGAGCCGGACTTCTGCACCGACCTCGTCGAAACGGCTCAGCGTGCGCGGTCCGCCCGGGTTAAACCAGCCGTGAAGCGTGCCTTCGTGGGAGTCATCCATGGAGGAAGTTACGAGGATGGATCGGAATCTCGTGGCGAGACCGTCGTTTATTCTGGCGAGAAGTCATGAACCGGAGAAACCGAATCTCTATATCAGCTATAAGATGGCCGGATTGGGGGCTGTTCCGATGGCGACAATATTCTGGACCCCTCTGATCTACCCAATCGATTTGGAATATTCATGGCCGGCACACAAGCAGCGCTTCATTCTTCCATTGCTGCGCCAATAACCTCCGGTTCAGTAGCGGCGACGGTTGCCAGGGCAGGAAGCTTTGTACGCCCGCCGGCTCAAGTTCTATCAGATCTATTTGATGCATTGGTTGTGCTTATGGCAGAAGCTAACCCGGTGGATCAGGACGTCCACAACGCGGAGATTGCAAAGGTGAAGGAACAGATCACCCAGGCCAAGGCGAACCTGGCAGCTGAGAATGCCAGGATGACCGCAGAGCAGGCCGCTTTAGACGCACAAGCCTACAGGCTCATGTTGGACCAGAACGCGTCGCATGAAGTCATGAAGAGGAAGTACCGATCCCGTCTACCTTCGGTTTTCGAGGCCAGAGACCTTTTCAACACCCCAGGAGCAGGAACCAGTGATCCGCTGGAGGTAAATCGGGCGGAAGCTCCTGGGACCGGCGCGCCGGTTCAACCCTGTCTGATTGATCTGCCTCGTCAAAACACTGTTATACCTCAGGCTGTTTCAACACCTCCGGGTCACTACTCCAACCCGATGGACAATCTCATTGCCGCTGCTGCACGACTGGAGGCCATTCCAATTGAAGTTTACTCACCGCAGGCGATAGAGACGTGACGGGTCAAGGAGCTTCTTAGGACAGCTTTGATCCAACAGCAAGCATACTCGTACTGCCGCGACGGGATCCACTCGACCCCTCGTCCAAGCCGGAGCTATAGCAGGCATATGGATGAACCGGCAGTGTCAAGTAATGAACGACGGGGTGCACATCGCGGCAATAACCCGGCGGGTGGTGCTGATAACACTCAGGAGGTGGTGGACCGGGCCCGAGCGCGCAGAGAGGCCGAGTTAGCCGCACAATATCAGGCTCGGCAGCTTACCCCGGTTCGTCCAACTATCTCGGTCGAACCTGGTGTGTTACTTCTAGTTCTTTGGGGGTGCCTTGCCTTGTCCCCGCTTTACGCAATGTGCGCCTGCCCAAGGATTTCAAGGGCCCGCGCAAGGTACCAAATTACACGGCGGATCAACCCCTAGAGACATGGGTGGAGAGCTATGAGATGGCCATGGAGATGCTTGATGTGGATGATGTGGCATGTACGAAGTACTTCACCATGATGCTTGAAGGAACGGCCCGCACTTGGTTAAAAAGCTTACCGGCCAATTCTATCAGTTCATGGGCCCAATTACGAGCCCGGTTTATCAGTAACTTCAAGGATACATGTAAGCAGCCTATGTCGATAGTGGACTTAGCTACCTGTGTCCAGGAGGAAGGAAAATCAACGACTCATTGGGTGCGTCGGGTCTCGCAGGTTCTGCATTCATCAGACCGCATCAACGCTGACACCGTGGTTATAACCCTAGAAGGCAACTGCCGGTTTGGGCCCCTAAAGCTGAAGTTGGGACGGATGAAGCGCCATTGCAATGATATGGGGACCCTCATGGCTGCCTTGGTAAAGTATGCTGATTTTGATAGTACCAAGGATCCCGAGTCTGATGATGACAAGACAGGAAGGGAAAGAAGAACAGCAACCCCAAAGGTCGGTAGCACCACTCAGCAGGTAACGGTAGCGGAGGCAAGCGTAAAGCAGATGGCAACATGGATTTCGTGGCTAATACCAATGTGCAGAACAAGGGTCAGCGACGCAAAGGTAAACCGCCGAATCGCAGTGGAGCGCCTAACCCAAACCCGGACTGCTTAAATTATCTATTGAACCAACCCTGTCCAAAGCATGGGACGAAGGAGGTGCCAACGAACCACCTTTGGAAGGATTGCTTCATTATGCAGGAGTTCAAGAATTCTAATGCTTTCCGGTATGATCACGGCTCCAGCGGTGGCTCAAGATCCGGGCCGGGATACGGTGGAGGAAATTCCGATTCAGGATTTAATGGTAATCCGGGCGGACATAACAATCAAAATAATCAGAACAACCAGGGTGGTTACAACCAGCAGCGGCAACAGTCGGGTTACCAAAGCAACCCAAAGCCGTTGAATAGTGGGCAGTACCATGTTTTCACCACTAGCTTGGACAAGCGAGACGGGAAGGTTCAGAGGCGGGCAGTCAACTCTGTTGAACCGACCGTGCCCCGTTATCTATGCTAGTCTGAACAACCAATCATATGGAGCAGAGAGGATCACCCTCCCCAGGTTGATAATCCGGGTCAGTTGGCTCTGGTGGTGGCGCCTCAGGTGGGAGGTTACAAGTTCACCAAGGTGCTCATGGATGGAGGGAGCAGCATTAATATCTTGTACTATGAGACCTTCCGTCGTATGGGACTAACATATGAAAATCTCAAACCGCCCAATACGGTGTTCCACGGTGTGGTACTTAGCAAATCAGCATATCCTGTTGGTAAGATAGCTCTGGAAGTGGCCTTTGGAGATGATCATGACTCCAGGTCCGAAACATTGACGTTTGAAGTGGTGAAAATCCAAAGTCCATATCACGCCCTGTTTGGGCGACCGGCCTATGCCAAGTTTATGGCACGGCCCTGTTATGTGTATTTACAGCTCAAGATGCCGGGTCACAAGGGGACTATAACGGTTCACGGAAGCCGTATAACCGCTTTGGAGTGCGAGGAAGGAGATGCGGCCTACGCAGAGTCCGTTTGTGCCACCGAGGAGCTGAAGTATTATAAGGACAATGTTGATCTGGCGGACATGACTCCATTAAAGAAGCCAACTACGGAGCATGATCCGGCCCTGAAGTTCAAATCGACAGCTGAAACTAAGCTTGTTGACTTCGTTCCTAGCAATTCGTCCAAGCAGTTCGGCATCAGTGCCAACATGGATCCGAAATAGGAAAGCGCGCTCATCGAGTTCATCCATGAGAATCGGGACATTTTTGCATGGAAGTCCTCTGACATGCCAGGTGTACTGAGGCAACTCGCTGAGCACACCCTTAATGTGGATCCTAAATACAAACCGGTGAAATAGTTCCTCTGCCTGTTTAACGAAGAAAGACGCAAGGCGATTGGAGAAGAGGTAGCCAGGCTCTTAGCAGCTGGCTTTATTATTGAATTTTTCCACCCTGAGTGCCTTGCCAGTCCGGTGTTGGTCCTTAAGAAAAACTGTACCTGGCGCATGTGTGTGGATTACACAGATCTTAATAAGGCTTGTCCAGCAGATCATTTTGCCCTCCCCCGTATTGATCAAATTATTGATGCTACGGCGGGTTGTGAGCATTTGAGTTTTTTGGATGCATATTCTAGCTATCACCAGATCAAAATGGCAGTTAAGGACCAGGAGAAGACGATATTCATAACTCCCTTTGGAGCCTTCTGCTATGTGTCTATGCCCTTTGGTATCAAGAGTGCCCAGGCAACTTATCAACGGTGTGTACAAAATTGCCTTCACAAGCAGATTGGTCGTAATGTACATGCTTACGTGGATGATATCGTGGTTAAGTCAAGGGAGAAAGAGACTCTCATTGACGACTTGAAGGAAACCTTTGATAACCTGAGGATGTACAAGATGATGCTTAATCCGGCCAAGTGTGTCTTTGGTGTACCCGCAGGCAAGTTATTGGGTTTTTTGGTGTCCAACAGGGGAATCGAGGCTAACCCGGAGAAGATCACAGCCATCACCTCCCTAGCTAAACCGAAGTGTATCAACGATGTTCAACGCCTGGCAGGCCGGATTGCCGTGTTAAGCCGGTTTATCAGCCGCCTTGGTGAGAAGGCAATCCCTTTGTATCAGATGTTGAAGAAGACGGATCAATTCGTCTAGAGTTCTGCTGCTGACAAAGCATTTGAGGACTTAAAGCGGCAATTGGCCAATCCGCCTGTGCTCGCCGCTCCCATGGACGAGGAGCTGTTGCTGCTATATGTTGCTGCTAATGCTCGTGCGGTCAGTGTGGCTATTGTGGTGGAGCGAAAAGAGGCAGGCAAGGAGCATCCGGTTCAACGTCCGGTCTATTATATCAGCGAGGTACTCATTGAGTCCAAGCAAAGGTATCCGCATTGGCAGAAGCTGGTATATGGAGTTTTTACAGCAAGCCAGAAGCTCAAGCAATACTTCCAAGGGCACCCCATTACAGTGGTCAGTTCTGCTCCCTTGGGGGATATCATCCACAACCGGGAAGCGACTGGCCAGATTGCCAAGTGGGCTATAGAGCTTGGGCCGCACGGGTTGAAGTATGTGCCTCGGACGACAGTTAAGTCTCAAGCACTTGTTGATTTCATCAATGATTGGACAGAACTGCAAGCACCTGACGAAAAGCCGGATCACACATATTGGACCATCCATTTGACGGATCCAGGCAATTGGAAGGCTCGGGGGCTGGAGTCGTATTAACTTCCCCACGAGGTGATAAGTTTTGTTACGTTCTCTGCTTAATGTTCCCTTGTACTAACAATTCAGCTGAGTATGAAGCCTTGCTCCATGGTCTCTGGATGGCTAAGGAGATGAATCTAAGTCGAGTTAAGTGCTTCGGTGACTCGGACCTCGTGGCTCAACAAGTGTCTGGAACTTGGGATTCCAAGGACCCACTCATGGAAGCATATCGTCATGAGGTGGATATTGTTACAGGTCACTTTAAAGGTTATCAGGTGGACCACCTGGACCAATGGAAGAATGAAGTGGCGGATGCTTTAAGCCGGTTTGGCTCTCAGCGCAAACCGGTCCCGCCCAATGTTTTTCTAGATGTGCTGCACAACCCGTCGGTCAAGCTCCCTAGTGAAGCTGATCTGGCTATTCCTGATCTGGAGGCTCAATTGGTGGCAGCTCTTCATGTCATTCCGGATTGGACACTTCATTACCTGGCATACAAGAACTGGGGCGAATTACTAGAGGATGAGACTCTGGCCCAACAGATAATCCGGCGGTCCAAGTCCATGACTATTGTCAATGGTGAGTTGCATCATTGCAGTGTATCAGGGGCGTTTCAATGCTGTGTGTCTCCTGAAGAAGGCTGTGAAATTTTGCATGAGATCCACGAAGGAGATTGTGGTCACCACGCAGGTTCAAAATCTTTGGTGGCTAAAGCGTTTCGCCATGGCTTCTATTGGTTAACTGCTCATGCTGATGCGGAGGATCTGGTCAGACGATGTGACGGTTGCCAAAAGTTTTCAAGACGTGCTCATGTGCCGGCTCAAGAATTGAGAATGATTCCAGTTACTTGGCCGTTTTGGACTTGGGGACTGGATATCGTTGGGCCTTTCAAAAGGTCCAAAGATAAGAAGACCCACCTCCTGGTGGCGGTTGACAACTTTACAAAGTGGGTGGAGGCAGAACCTGTTAGCAAGTGTGATGCGGCCACGGCGGTTCAGTTCATCAAAAAGTGATTTTCCGGTTTGGCTTTCCGCATAGTATCATCACAGATAATGGTACTAATTTGTCCAAGGGTGCCATGAAGGAGTTTTGCGAACGGGAGCACATCCGGTTTGACGTTTCATCAGTGGCACACCCACAGTCCAATGGTCAAGCAGAAAGGGCTAATCAAGAGATTTTGAGAGGCATCAAGCCCCGGCTTATGGTTCCTTTGCAGAGAACACCGGGTTGTTGGGTAGAAGAGTTACCATCTGTGTTATGGAGCATCAATACTACACCCAACAGGTCAACAGGATACATACCGTTCTTCATGGTCTACGGAGCGGAGGCGGTTCTCCCCAATGATATCCGTCATGGCTCACCTCGTGTGGCGGCTTATGTTGAAGCGGAAAACGAGACAGCACGGCAAGACGCTTTGGACATGTTGGATGAAGAACGTGACATAGCAGCCGCCCGCTCGGCGATTTACCAACAGGATCTTCATCATTATCACAGTCGTCGAGTCAGAACCAGAACCTTTCAGGAAGGAGATTTGGTTCTTCGGCTCATCCAAGATTAGACTGATATGCATAAGCTATCCCCACCTTGGGAGGGACCTTTCGTGGTCAGCAAGAATCTGCACAACGGGTCATACTATCTGATCGATATTCAAGAGCATAAAGACTCACGTATATCAGAAGAGGAGACCAACAGGCCGTGGAACATAGCTCATCTTCGGCCTTACTATACCTGAGCCATTGGCTCTACTTATGTACATATTACGATGATGTATATATTATGATTAAATGTAATAAAGCGGAACCTCAGCTAAAGCGGGGTATCTGTTCTTTTACATCATGTGTGGTTACATGGAGTTGTTCTAAAGCGGCCTCCGGTTTACCCCTTGAGTCAGCTTTTCAAAGCATCATGTTATATCACTTGGGGGCTTGGTCGTGTCCGAACCAATGCAACACCTCTTGATAGGCGAAAGCCACCAGATCACTTGGGGACTTGGTCACGTCTGAACCAGTCACGCCTCTTGATCGGCCTAAGGCCACAGAATCACTTGGGGGCTTGGTCGAACCCGAACCATTGCCACGCCTCTTGATCAACATAAATTCCATGGTTTCATTTGGGGACCTGGCTGACTTGAACCATAGCTACACCTGTCGGGAGCTTGGTCGTGTCCGACCATGGTAATGCCATCTGATCGGCTCAAATAAAGCCTCTTTTTGCAAATGGTTTTATCATTGCCTTTGCTTCACAATTTTCTTTGATAGATATTTCTTTCTTTTTGTTGCATTTTTTAAACCGACAAAGTTTTAAGCCGGTTCAAACTGTCAATTGATGGAACACGGTCCATTTTTAATCCGGAGACTATTTGCCCGGTTTGATTTTTTATTAACATCCTATTACGGAGTAACACGGTGTTTTATTATAACCGGGCACGGTTTACATGGTAAACCGGCATTATATATATACAGGAGCTGCTATCTCCTCCAACAATGTGGGTTTATAAACCTCCGCTTCAAGATTGGCTAAGCCAACTTCATGCCCAACGATGGCAGGTATTATGTATCTCAAAGATTTGATCATATGCTTAAATTTCAGATATTTTGATTTCATATATGCAGACATCATACTCCGCCTGACGGTACAACCGCGGTGGCACTTTAAGATTTTTTATATTGCAGAAAATACTTTGGAAAGTTCATCACCCAAAGGAAGAACAAGTTGCAGTAATTATGCACGAAGGCATATCAAAATCAAGAGTATCGGCTAGCCTATTACAAGGCAACACGGTGCCCAAAATAAGATCATTGTTTTTTTCAAAGGAGAGGTAGTTTAAACCGGCTTCCGGTTCAAGCTTGGTCACCAGCCTGGCCTCATGGTTGTGGGTCATCCCACGCTGCTTCAACTTCAGTTTCTCTACCCAGTGGCTGGAAATCAACAGTGGTCCAGTCGATTCCCATTAATGCTCGAAAGACAGCTTCATCATGGATCAACAACGACGGTTCAATATCGGGAGCGTAAGTATGCTTACGGATTGGAGGGATAAGATTTTCCGCTTCAGGAATTGGTGCAGCTACTCGCTTGTTTTGGTTGTCATATTGAGCTTGATAATGAGACAAGTCTACTTCTTCAACCAATTGACAAGCTAGCGGACGCACCTCCCGGTTTATTGCTCGCAGATCCGCTTCATTAAACTCTGACCCATCTTCATTCAAGCTGGGATAGCCCTGAGGCGCTTCAACAGGATCAAAATCCGGCACCCAAGCTTTTGCCCGGATTAAGGCATTGATCGCACTGGTTTGAGCAGCAGATTTCTTCAGCTCTTCAACCCGGGCAGGAAGCATCGACAGTCTCTTTAGAGTGTCCTGAATCAAAGTGGGCGCCGGATTGTTGTGGGATGCAGTACAGATGATCCGCTGTGCACCAGTGTACAGTTGTTCCATCAATGTGTAGGCGGCTTTCAATTTCTTCCGCACATCTGACCCCAAGTGACCAATGTGTGTCCCTGAAATATTGCAAAGGGTTAACAAACCGGCAGCTCTATAAGACGTCCGGATCAATCTAGAAATCAAACCAGCTTACCAAAGATAGCAGCGGTCATGGCATGCACATGCCTCTTTATGCTGGTCAGTTCGTCCACCACCGGTTTCAGTGCAGCCTCGGCATCTTCTGCTCGTTTGGTTAAAGCGGATTTTTCAGTGGCCCAATCCGCCCGCTCTTTCTTGAAGCCCTCCTTAAGCTGTTCCATGGCGCTTAAAGCGCTGGTTAATTCCTCTTTTGCTTTGGAGGTTTCAGCTTGTTGGGATTTTAGATTTTCTTGGAGATCGGTGACTTGGTTTTCTTTTGTCTTCAGCTCAGCCTGCGTACAGACAGGTATATGATTCCGCAAGCAGTACAACAATTGAAGTAGCAACCACATAACAAGTTATGTACTTGGCCCTTGGGGGCTAATGTATATTTGATCTTAATCTTTCAATAGATTCTAAAGTCCCAAGATCAATACAAGTATTCAACTTGGCACTTGGGGGCTAATGGCTATTTGCTTAAATAAAGATGATAATTACTTAAAATCCCGGTTTAACTATGCTCAGTTGAACCGGCCCTTGGGGGCTACATCAGCGAATTCTAAAGTATTGAGATTTATATTAGCAAGTCCCAGTTTGAATGAAGATTATAAACCGGCCCTTGGGGGCTAGGAGAATTAACAAGATTGAAATATCCAAGCAGGGAAAAGCACATGGAAGTTACCTCAAATTCATCTTTCATCATATTCACCAGACCAGCTTCATAATCACAGCTGGTATACAACCGGTTCAGGTGGCCAGAATGAAGATCTTGGGCATTCAGAGCAGCATAGGTTGCCAAGTCAACATTCCACTTTCCTTTGCCCATGGCAGCAAATTCTTCTCTGGCGGTATGCTTGGATAAAACAACAGGATTGCTGGGCTATGTACGACCAATACCAGTAATTACAACTTCATCATCCTTAGCATCACCGGTTTGCACTGGCGCAGTCGGTTTGTCAGCAGGCTGGGATGGACTGGTGGATCTTCCAAACCGGATGGGGCTTGTGGGCTGGTTGACAGGACTTGAGGTATCAATAGGCCTTTCTTCAGCAATAAAATCGCCATCTTGTTGTGGTGGATCATTGGGTATATCTTCAGGAATAGCCGCTTCAAGATCTGGTGCTTTACCCGGTTCAGGGATGGCGTCCTCCTCGGCCACTTTATCCAGGCGAGCCTTCTTGCTCGGCCTAGGCTTGGCCCTGAAAGGAATAACAAAGTCAAATACAGCATATGTTCCAAGGTGATGTACCGGAAATATAAAGATAAGTATAGCTTACCCAAGCACCGTTTTGAGCGGTGGCAGCTAACTAGCCGGTGACTGGCCAAAGGATGAGTGGGAAGTAACCTGATAATCGGAGTCAGATGGATTAAGAGGTTGACGAAAACAGCCCGCTTTAGGAAAAGCATTGACAAGCAAATTAGAGACCTCTGAACCGCGTTTCTGAACCGGACTGTTCGGTAAACCTGCGGAGGTAACTACCTGGCCGCTGTGCCAGGTTGTGCAGTGAGCTTCATGCTGTTGGGTCTTCATAAGAAATTTGGGATCCAAGTAAGCAAGAGTATGAGAAAATTTAACCTTCCGGTTTGCGTGACGGATTTTTAGTGAACGCAAAGGGTCTGAATCGGAAGAGAGAATAATTACCTCTGTAGCATCAGCATGGCTGGCTTCGGCATCATCCTGACAAATATCATCATCAATAAGGCGCATGAAAAATAAACCAAGTGAGTCAAGCTCTACCTCAAGGTCCAGATTACCCACATCATCATGAGGGGCCAGATCAGAAGATGTAGTGGTTTTCTTCTTGTGAGCAGGCCGTTTCACGACTTTAGTCTTTGTCCGGGTTGGTCGTTCCGGTTTGTCTATTTTTCTGGCTTCTCCAGTGGAAGTTTCTTGCTCCAAAACGGATCATTACCCTCTTTAAATAGACATTGATATTAAACAATGACCAGATATATCAATAACAGGTTCAGTAAAAAGGAAAATCAAACTCTTACAGCTGGCGGTTTGTTGGTGGCATAGAAGGGAAGCAGGCCGGTTCGAGCACAGACGTGTTCCGGTTCATTCAACATTTTATTCACAGCCTTTGTGATTTCTTCGTCGGTGAGCTGGATGTTAGCATGTCGCAGTGGGTCATCAACACTACCAGTATACTCGCACATCAAACCGGAGCGCTGACTAAGGGGCAGTATGCTCCACGATATCCAACAGCGAGTGAGATCAACTCCTGTTAAACCATTGACCATGAAGGCTTTGATCTTGGACAGTTGAGGAGCGTATTTGCTTCTCTCCTTGGCAGTCAACCTTTGCGGAAAGGGGTGTGTATTGCTAAGCCGCTCCGGACGAAAGCCAAGCAAAGAATTTTCACCAGCAGGGGAGGTGTCTTTGCAATAGAACCATGTTTGATTCCACTCTTTGGGGTGGCTATGCAGTTTGGCGTGAGGGTATGTGACCTCTTTCCTTTTCTGAATCGCCACACCACCCAATTCCGTATTGGAACCGTCAGTAAACTCAGTACGGCGGTTTAGATGGAAGCAGTCTCTGAAAAACTCCACTGTGGGCTCCTCTTGAAAGAACACCTCACAGAGCACTTGGAAGTGACACATGTTTGTAACAGAGTTGGGGCCAGTGTCTTGTGGGCGGAGTTTAAAATCGGCTAAAACGTCCCGGTAAAATTTAGAACCGGGCGGCTTAAAGCCCTGGGCTAAGTGATCTACGAAAACGACGACCTCTCCTTATTGAGGTGTGGGAGGGCATTCTTTGCCAGGGACCCTCCAATGGATGGTGTTTTTGCTGCCTAAAGCGCCGATCAGGACTAAATTGTTCAGTTGAGTCTCTGTGACGCGAGAAGGAACCTAGTTGCACTCATATACTTGCTTGGCCATGATGAAATCTACAAGATAGGTGATTCCGGTTCAAGAATGCATTGATTAAAGTACACTGGTATGTACAATGTTAAACCGGAGACAGCTCTATCTAAACCGGAGTTTTATGAAGCAACAGCATCTGGCGGTTCAACAAGGGGACTAATGGTATATACCGGTTTGTTAATTTTTTCTACACCAAGTTAAACTGCCGGATCTAAGCATTGAAACAGTTGAGATTGCGGATGGGTAAGTGTACAGAAATAGATTTCACAAGATTTCTCTACAGCGACGGATCTGAAGCAAGTTCAGAAAATAAGGAAAATATTCAAGGTTCAAAAAAGAACAGTACCGAATCAATGGGCAGAGACACAGGTAGATCTATGGTCTTGAGGCATGTAAGTGAGGGCGGATGCTAAAAACTACCGCTACACAGAGCAAAGGTTCACAGGTTTGTCTAAGATCTATCATATGAGTACGAAGCAGACGATGAACACTGAAGAACTTGGAAACCCTAGAACGGATCTACGGAGGAAAAGTTGAAGAACTCACCAGAGCCGAGGAAGAAGCAGAAGGTCGCCATGATGTTCTGGTACAATCAGGGTGATGCAGCAGCCAAGGTTGGAGCAGAGGTCGTCGACGGCGGCGGAGCTCCGAAGCTGGACGATGCGGGGAAGACGAAGCAGAAGGGCACGAAGGGAAAAAAGAAATGACCCTTCGGTCCTATTTATAAAGCAAGGGACATGTGTCAGGCGCGAAAATCAAGGGACCGTGGATTTGGAAACGAAGCTATCGCCTCGATTGTCGCAGACCTATTAAACAAAAGAGTATCATGGATAAGTTTCTTTATAAAAGGTGACGTCACGCCAGTTTACAACGACCAGAGAAGATGACATCATGGTGGTTCAACAAACTACAAGAAGATGTTGAAGATGAAGATTTTTGCTAAGGATTGACATGAACCTGTTCAAATCAATCTGGGGCCTAATGTTGGGGATATCACTACTGGGCGTAAACCGGCCTATCTGGGCCGGGTTAACTTCGTCAGTAGTTAACTATGTTAAAACCCAAGAAGGCAGATGAGGGCTCAAGGCCCATAGTCGGTTCAAGGCCTGTAGCCGTAAACCGGCGTTGGTATGTAACTTATATTGTAAGTTAGGAATAAGTAGAGACCAAACCGGACACATCTATGAGCCGATATTTGGACTCTGTGAACCGACATGCGTCACCCGTGTATATAAGGGGACGACCCGGCGGCGGTTCAGGAACAATAGACAACAACCCGAGACTTAGGTGAAGCTTGTTTGCTCCCTAGTCATCGAAACCCCATCAATTCCATGACAACTAGACGTAGGCTTTTACCTTCATCAAAGGGGCCGAACTAGTATAAACTCTCTTGCGTCCCTGTGTCCGCTTTAACCCCTTCAAGCTAACCCGTTGCGATGGCTCCACGACTAAGTCCTTTCACGAGGACATCTGCCGTGACAAAACCACAACAGTGGGCAAAGGCCCTGCTAGTTGAATGTGAGCCAATCCGGTGTCGGACTCGTCAACTTGGATGAGGGCCAATGCAATGCTAGTTCTACCACCTCAAGAGGATTCAAATGATGTATCTGTCATGAACTCCGAGGTAGAGAGCGTGATGAATCACCATCGATTGAAAGAGGCCATGCGCGCTCTGGACTTTTCCATGCAAGAATTTACCGCACTCAGCTTGGTGGATGCATATATCTGAGCCGCTCGAGACGGACATGCCGGGGTCACCCGGCTATTCTCAAAGGATATACAGGTAAAATTTTATGCAATTTTGATAGTCATATGTCAGTATCCCCTGAGACTTAAAAGCGGTGAGGCAAACCGATTTACGTTATCCCAGGAGCTAAAGATAAACCAGACGTAGCTAAATGTCGTCATCGCCGAACTGGTGGAAATAAAAAGGGCCGCAATGAGAACGTCCAAGAAGAAAAAACACGAGGAGGAAAAAGACAAACACTCCGAAGAGATAGAGAGCTCAAATGCTCAGTTATCGACCACTCAGAAAGAAAATGAGAAGTTGAAGGGCGGCATGTTCGGTATGTCTTCCTCTTTGTTTTTGAAGACCACCATAGGGGCTCATGTTTAATCCATAATTCATAATATCATGACTCTGTTGCTGCAGGTCTGTTAACTGGTCAGCCGGAAGAAGAAGTATCCGGATTTCAAGGCGACGTGCTAAAGGAACTGTATGTGGTACATGCTAGGGCCCAGAAAGCCATGAGGAGTATGGTCAAGGCTTTATGGCCATCCGATACCCCTCCCGAAAGTATGGAGGGCTTTGCAAACCTATTCAGAGGTGCCCGACGCCGCCTTGAGCTATGGAAGACATCCGCCTGCCGTGAAGGCGCACAAGAAGCCTGGGCGATGGTGAAAACATGCTTCACCAAGCTGGATCCAAATCATATGGCCCGAGTGGGACTGCAGGAACCAGATGGGAAAGAAATTCCATTGAATTTGGTGTATGACCAAGTAATGATAGCTATGAAGTATTCACAGGAAGACTGTAGGTTAGAAAGTCTTATAGATGGAATATATAGGGAATAGGTATTAGATTCAATGTATTGATGTACTTTTTGATCAACCTGTACCTTTATCTGAACATGTGGAAAGTTTGTCATTGCAGGCTTTCGGCTTTAACCTCCAAACCAAAATGGTGGAGTGTTTTCGGATACTATTTTGGAATGAAAAGAAGCATTCACTATGTCCAAAAACCAGGCAACCCAGTCATTGTGCTCGAACAGACAAAAATTTGAGTTCGGGGTGTATGTTATATTATATATGCAAGAAACATCTTCCAAGGAGAATAGTTCCGTTAAGGATTCCTTTCCTTGGGTTCTCATGCTTTAAGTATGCGTGCCTGGGCTTTGATCTATAGTATAGAAGAACTGTCCCGTATTTTAAAAATTTACAAGAACGTAACAATATTTCGTTCGATTGCCGACCACTTATGCTATTAAGAATGCTAGCTTTTGGCTTCACCCGTCTGAGGTACAACTCCGGATTACCCGGTTGTAACAATCATATAGGTGCTCCCTTTATGCCCTGGTCGAACAATCGGGAACGTAGGGCATAAACACAGGAGCAAGGCAACCCAGCTTGTCAAAAACTTAAGTCATAGAGGTGCGTATACTGGCAAGAAGAGTATACAAACGACATATACATTGTGAGCTCTAGGCTCTGAATGATAATAAGCTTCGGTAAAAGAAGCCCCTGTCATTTTGGGGTATATACATTTTAGGATGTGTACCCCTCAAGTGTTCAGCATATCTGAACATACCCTGGAAATCGTACAGAAACGAGGAAATAAAAGGAAATGAAGAGGAGGGAACACAAAAAAGAAACGTGGCCAAACTTATGCATAGAATCTTCAGAGCCGAGCAGCGTTCCATGGATTTGGCTCTAGGCGATTATTCGATGCATTACGAAGTTGATAGGCCCCACCTATGAGAACTTCATCTATAATAAAGGGGCCCTCCCAGATTGGTTTGAGCTTGTCCTTCTTCTTCTCTGGAAGGCATAGAACGTGTTCACCGACATTATAAGTCTTGGGCTGCACTTCTCTGCTTTGGTATCACCGAGCTTGTTGTTGATAAAATGCGGAACGGGCCTTTGCAATGTCACGCTCCTCCTCCAGGCCATCTAGGTTGTCCTGCCGATCGAGTTCGGCTTCTCTCTCTTCTTACATGTGCACTCGAGGTGAGTCATGAATTATGTCGCAGGGCAGGACAACCTCTGCACCATACACCATAAAAGGGTGTGTATCCGATAGTGCGATTGGGCGTAGTTCGCAGTCCCCAGAGTACGAAATCAAGTTCTTTGACCCATTGTTTATCTGACTCCCGTAGGGATGGCACTAGCCGGGGTTTGATACCGCTCATTATCAGGCCATTAGCCCGTTCGACCTGACCATTTGTTTGAGGGTGATATACGGAGGCGTAATCGAGCTTAACGCCCCGATTAGCACACCAATTCTTCACCTCATCGGCTGAGAAGTAAGAGCCATTGTCCGTGATGATGCTATGCGGGACACCATAATGGTGTACAACGCCGGATATAAAGTCGATCACCGGCCCGACTTCAGCCATTTTTACTGGTTTGGCCTCTATCCACTTAGTGAATTTATCCACTATAACCAGCAAATATTTCTTCTTGTGGCTTCCCCATTTAAGGGGTCCGACCATGTCTAGCCCCCAGACCGCAAAAGGCCAAATAATGGGGATTGTTCTTAAGGAAGTGGGCGGCATATGACTTTGATTGGTGAAAAGCTGACATCCTACGTAGCACTGTACAAGGGCCTGTGCATTTGCTCGGGCCATTGGCCAAAAGAAACCTGTACTGAAGGCCTTACTTATGAGGGCCCGAGCTGTAGCGTGATGGCCACCAAGACTAGCATGATTTCGGCCCAGAGCAGTCGTCCCTCATCTTCGGAGATGCATCTTTGAAGAACTCTAGTAGTACTTTTCTTGCAGAGTTCACCATCGTGAACTTTGTAGGCTTTTGAGCGTCGGACTATGTGACGGGCCTCATTCTGGTCATCAGGGAGCTCCTGCCCATTAAGGTAGGCCAGGAAGGGTTCTGTAAGTGCATCTAGTGCCACCCCTAGTTGGTTTTGGAGTATTGACGACAAACTTGGTTGAGGGACTATTGTGTTTGTGAGAATTGCAGGATAACACAAGTAGTAGTCCCTTATTGATTCGGCTTACCTGCCAGAGATGACCCCGAAAAATGTGTGAAGACATTGAAGATAATGGTGGTACGTGAAGACATTCACGATGAAGATTATGACATGAGAATACATTCATATGAAGACTATGGACTGCGAAGACATAGTTGTTTCGTAGTTTCCTTTTCTTCTTTGTTGAGTCATAGGAACCACCGTACTGTTAAGTGGGTTCCAAGTGAACAAAGTCAGAGTGACTGAAGTGATGCTCAACTAAATCCTATGTCTTCGAGCGAAGACAATGAGAGCAAATCTTATCCAGAGTCAGATGAGTCAGCTTTACTTGTAGCCCAAGTCAAGTTGCCGCGTGTGTTTGAAATCTGACTGTTGGACACGTGTCGATTCCTTAGTGACCCAGGGTCATTTCAGACAAATCAGGTCGAGTTGCCTCCTGGCTATAAATATCCCACCCCCTACACCATAAATTGGTGGCTGCTTAGAGTTAGTACATGGCTTTTGTCGGTTGAGAGCAACCCACCTCCAAAGCATTTGAGAGAGAGAGGGAGAGATCCTTGCGAGGACAAAGCCCAAAACACCCAGAGCCAAAGAGTGTTAGGCATCATTGAAGTCTTTCTGTCTGCGTGACTTGAAGACTTGTTACACTTGAGGACTGTGAATCCTCCACCCGGTTAGGCGTCGCGTTCTGAGCATCCAAGAGCCATTGTGGATTGCCAGTGAACGGATTCTGTGAAGGTTTGGAAGTCTAACTTGAAGACTTACCAGAGTGATTGGGCGAGGACTGGGTGTCCTTAGCTGAAGGGAATAAGGTGAAGACGTGGTCTACTGAGTTAAATCTTTGCCTCCCTGACCAGATGTACAGTTGTCACAACAACTGGAACTAGTCTACCAAATCCTTGTCTTCACCATGCAACTGATTCTATCTTTCACTTCCCTTTACTTTACAGTTTATCTTCGTGAAGTCATTGCGTGCTTGTCTATTTGATTGACTTCACTGAGTGAAGACTATTAACTGTTTAACTTCACACTGTCTTCCATCCTGATCCATACTACCTAGCTGCTGATAGTCATCGTGCTTTCTCTTCATTACTTATCTGACTATGGCTTGTCTAGTGTAGTCTACCTTCCGCTGGATATCAATAGGTTCATTTCTACTGTTTTCTTCAAAGACCTCATGTTTTGAAGACTTTGATAAAAATAGCCTATTCACCCCCTCTAGTCGATAACTAGAACTTTCAATTGGTATCAGAGCAAGGTGCTCCCTTCTTCTGTGTGATTCGGTTTAACCACCTGGAGTTTTAGCTATGTCGACTGCAGGGATAATCAAGGTCTCTACTGTGTGCCCAGTCTTCGATGGTACTAATTAGCCCTATTGGAAGAACAAGATGCGTATGCATCTCGAAGCCATTGACGTCAACCTCTGGTATGTCGTCAAGAATGGTGTTCCCAAGGTCGGTGAAGGTGTCACCGATGCTGATGTCAAGAGGTTCATTCAATTGGATTCGACTGCCAAGAACATCATCTGGGGTCATCTGACCAAAGGAAAGTACGGCCGTGTGAGTGCACTAGAAACTGTGAAGCTAGTCTGGGACTGGCTCTCCAAGGTCAACGAAGGTGGCTCAACTCAGAGAGATTCAAGGATTGATGTTCTTTGCAACCTCTTCAACCGCTTCAAGAGAAACGACAATGAGAATGTCCAACTCACATTTGATCGCCTCACTGATATCACAAATGAGCATCGCGCACTTGGAGCCACTGAGATCACCAAGCACGAAATCGTCAAGAAGCTCCTAAGATCACTTGACAGCTCATCCGACACCTTGGCCCTTATGATTCAAGAATGCCTTGACTTCAAGACTCTCGATCCATCCGACATACTTGAGAGGCTCAACACACATGAGTTCGAGTTATCTGAGAAGAGAGATATCTATGGCCCCAACTATGGCTGAACTCGGGCTTTGAAGGCAAAGGTTGTGTCCTTGTCTGAAGAAGAATCTGACTATAGTTCTGGGGATCCTGAAGACATTGGAAAGGAGCTTGCTATGCTCATGACGAAGTTCCAGAATTTCTCCAAGAAGAAAGGATTCAGAAAGTCTTGAAGATCCATCTCAAGAAATGATGAAGCTTCGTCTCGTGACCACAAGAAGAGAACATGCCACAAATGCTAGAAACCTGGTCACTACATCTCTGAATGTCCCCAATGGGACAATGAGACCAAGAAGAAGAAGAAGAAGAAGAAGAGCAAGGAAAATGATTCTTATGACAAGAAGAAGAAATCCTCAAAGTCTTCTTTAAAGTCTTCCTCAAAGCCTTCATCATACAATAAGAGCTCATCAAGTAAGGCTCGTGCGTTTGTTGGCAAGGAGATGGACTCAGAGGAGGAGTCTACTTCTGAGGAGGCGGAGGTGGAGTTTGAGGAGGAGTCCGATTCAAGCATGGCAAGCCTGGATCTAGCTTCAGCTTATGTCACCAAGTCCATCTTCAACACTAAAGACAATGGCCTCGTCGCCGACGCCGATGCTGATGGTGAGGATGACTCTGCTCCTACCTACTACTTCATGGCACGTGGTGCCAAGGTAAACTCACGTGATGCTTACTTTCAAACATCCAGTGAAGATGACTCTGAATGTGAATCTAAACCTAGCTAGAAAACACTTGCTAAAATTGCAACGAAAAAACAAAATGCTATGGAACACATTCAAAAGTTGCTAGACAAAAGTGATGACCTGTTGGACGCGGAAATGACTCGAACTCAGTCCTTAATTGAAGACATTAAAAATCTTCATGCTAAGTACGAAGAACTTGAAAGTCGTCATGAAACACTCTCAGCTACTCATGAGAAGCTTTCCTATGATTATCTTCAAAGGAAGCAAGAACTTGAGAACCTGAGAGCTTCTCATGCAGATCTTCAAAAGGAGAATGAGTGACTTCGCGCTCAACAGATCAGTACCGCCCAGGAAGACTTTGAGCCACCATGTTTAAAATGTCTTGAGCATGATAATGTTGTCTCTATTGTTGAATGTTCTACTGCTGCTATTGTTGCTATATCTTCAATTGTTAATATGGTAACTAACCCCGGTTTTGAGGATACCACTACCATTGCTGATGAAAATGCTAGGTTGAAGACATTTCTTGAAACAGGGATGTACATAATCCGCAAAAGGCATCAAACTCTATGCCATGTCCTTAAGAAACATATTCTGAACTGAAACCCTAGGAAAGAGAGTGTTGGGTTCGAGAGGAAAATGAACGTTGATGGTTCATACTGGAAGCCTGAGCAGTACCCCAAAACCACATGGGTTGCTTCTAAGGGTCCTTCAGTGAATCCATCTACCTTGTCTGGCTTCACTTGTGCTAACCCGACTATCATTGATGAAGCCTTTGATGCAAACTATAAACTGTTTAAGAATCATAATGGTGAAGTGTTTGCCAGGTATATTGGTACTAACTGCAGGAATGGATCACCTTTGAAGAAGATCTGGGTGCCCAAAAGTTTTCTTGAGAAGCTTCCTGTGAATGTCATCATGACACAACCAGGGAAGAAGAGAAACCCCAGACCAAAGGCTTCATACAGATAGAGGACTCATCAGAGTCACCCTAACACCAATGTTTTGCAGTGAAACCATACTCAGACTTATCAATATGAGTGTGTTTCATCAAACCACTATGTTCATAAGACCAACAACTTCTCTGTCTATCCTTATGAGTATTATTCACCTCCTGTAAGACTATTTGCTAGGGCTCCAAAGCCAAAGTTCTCAGATGTTGCACTTAGACTCATTGCTTCAAAGCTACCCCTGAAGATGTGGTGGTTAAGAAAAATTAACTCTCTTTTGTTGGGAAAGGTCTCCAACCGGAAATCAAAGACTTCTGATGCTTATGTTGGGGACCTAAAACATCTTGTGGGACGCAAGATAAAATGCCAGAATGGTCTTACTATGTATTTCGTCCCAGGATTTCTAGACAAACATCCTATCTACCCTAACAAGGATCTGAACTTTGATAATATGCTTGTTCGTCAAATGTTTATGCTTCACATTTCCCTTGGTGAAGCCTATCCCCTGAACTGCACTGTAGGGTACGACACCAAAGGCTTCTGAGTGGATTATGGACAGTGGATGCACTAACCACATGACTGGTGATCAAAGTCTTCTTATGGATGCAACCCTATGTCCGTCTGACAAAAGTCACATCACATTTGCTGACACTGGTAAAAGCAAGGTATTGGGCCTAGGTAGAGTTGCAATTTCAAAGGATCACCACATGGATAAAGTGATGCTTGTTGAATCCCTTGGTTTCAACTTAATGTTTGTCTCAATGCTTTATGATTTGAACATGATTGTGATATTTGGTAAATATCATTGCCTTGTGCTTATGGAATCTGACAAATCTCTAGTCTTAGAAGGGTATCGAAAGGATGATCTGTACATGGTAGATTTCTCAGCAGGACCATAGTTGGCCGTATGTATTCTAGCGAAAGATTTAGAGTGCTGGCTCTGGCATCGGAGGCTAGGGCAAGCGGGCATGAGGAACTTACACACTCTCATGAAAAATAAGCATGTCATAGGCATCCAGGGTGTCAAGTTCAACAAGGATCATCTATGAGGTGCCTGCGAAGCTGGAAAGATGACTCAGGCCAAGCATCCCTCGAAGACAATCATGACAACGACACGTCCCTTCGAGATGCTTCACATGGACATATTCGGCCCTAGTCACTACTCTAACCTCACTACCACTGCTTGCCTCAATGGCTTCGTCATTGTTGATGATTACTCGAGATATACATGGGTGCACATAATTCTCTATAAGGCTGAAGTGCAGGATGTCTTCAGAAGATTCGCCAATCATGCCATAACAAACTATGGCATCAAGATCAAGCACATCCGAAGTGACAACGGCACAGAATTCAAGAACACCGGCCTCGACACTTATTTTAATACATTGGGGATCACACATGAGTTCTCGGCTCCATACACATGTCAATAGAATGGCATCGTGGAGCGCAAGAACATAACCCTCATTGAGATGGCATGGACGATGCTTGATGAGTACAAGACTCCAAGGAAGTTCTGCCCTGAAGCTATTGATATTGCATGCCACATCATCAACCGTGTTTATCTTCACAAGTTCCTAAAGAACACATCATATGAGCTCCTGACTAGTAAGAAGCCAAACACCAGCTACTTCAGAGTATTTGGTGCTAGGTGCTGGATCAAGGATCCACATCACACTTCAAAATTTGCACCGAAAGCACATGAAGGATTTATGCTTGGCTACGGAGAGGATCCGCACTCCTATAGAGTCTTCAACCTCTTTCACTACAAAGTGGTTGAAACTATGGATGTGCAGTTCCATGAGACTAACGGCTCACAAAGAGAGTGATACGTCTCCATCATATCTACTTTTCCAAACACTTTTGCCCTTGTTTTGGACTCTAACTTGCATGATTTGAATGGAACTAACCCGTACTGACGTTGTTTTCAGTAGAATTGCCATGGTGTTATTCTTGTGCAGAAATAAAAGTTCTCGGAATGACCTGAAAATCAACGGAGAATATTTTTGGAATATATAAAAAATACTGGCGAAAGAATCAAGGCCAGAGGGCCCACACCCTGTCCAGGAGGGTGGGGGCATCCTACCCCCTGGGCGTGCCCCCTGCCTCGTGGGCCCCCTGACACTCCACTGACCTCAACTCCAACTCCATATATTCATGTCCGGGGAGAAAAAAATCAGAGAAAGAATTCATCGCGTTTCACGATACGAAGCCGCCGCCAAGCCCTAATCTCTCTCGGGAGGGCTGATCTGGATTCTGTTCGGGGATCCAGAGAGGGGAATCCATCGCCATCGTCATCATCAACCTTCCTCCATCACCAATTTCATGATGCTCACCGCCGTGCATGAGTAATTCCATCATAGGCTTACTGGACGATGATGGGTTGGATGAGATTTATCATGTAATCGAGTTAGTTTTGTTAGGGTTTGATCCCTAGTATCCATTATGTTCTGAGATTGATGTTGCTATGACTTTGCCATGCTTAATGCTTGTCACTAGGGCCCGTGTGCCATGATTTCAGATCTGAACCTATTATGTTTTCGTGAATATATGTGAGTTATTGATCCTATCTTGCAAGTCTATAGTCACCTATTATGTGTTATGATCCGTTAACCCCAAAGTGACAATAATCGGGATACTTACTGATGATGACCGTAGTTTGAGGATTTCATGTATTCACTAAGTGTTAATGCTTTGATCCAGTACTCTATTAAAAGGAGGCCTTAATATCCCTTAGTTTCCAATAGGACCCCGCTGCCACGGGAGGGTAGGACAAACGATGGCATGCAAGTTCTTTTCCATAAGCACGTATATATGACTATATTCGGAATACATGCCTACATTACATTGATGAACTGAAGCTAGTTCTGTGTCACCCTATGTTATAACTATTGCATGAGGAATCGCATCCAACATAATTATCCATCACTGATCCATTGCCTACGAGCTTTTAACATATTGATCTTTACTTATTTACTTTTCCATTGCTACTGTTACTATCACTATAAAACCAAAACTATTACTTTTGCTACCATTATCGCTACTATCATTCTACTTTGCTACTAAATACTTAGCTGCAGATATTAAGTTTTCCACGAGTGGTTGAATTTACAACTCAGCTGCTAATACTTGAGAATATTCTTTGGCACCCCTTGCGTCGAATCAATAAATTTGGGTTGAATACTCTACCCTTGAAAACTGTTGCGATCCCCTATACTTGTGGGTTATCAAGAATATTTTCTGGCACTGTTGCCGGGGAGCATAGCTCTATTCTTTGAGTCACTTGGGATTTATATCTGCTGATCACTATGAAGAACTTGAAAGATAAAAGAACCAAGATTTTTCCCTCAACTACGAGGGGAGGTAAGGAACTGCCATCTAGCTCTGCACTTAATTCTCCTTCTGTTTTGAGTAAACTTGCGACACCTACTCCTGCTATTCATTCTGATATGTCGCATGTTATTGATGATGCCACTTCTGCTTTGCATGATACTTATGATGAAACTACTTCTATGCTTGATAATACTGTGCCATTAGGTGAATTTCTTGATGAACAACTTGCTAGGGTTAGAGAGAATGAAATTATTGAAACTGATAATATTGATGAAAGTGATGATGAAGATTCTCCCCCTAGATTTGAATTGTCTGTTGTGCATGAGGGTTATGTTATGGATGAAGAAACTGCTAGAGACTTCTTAGCTTGCAATGATGGATCTGATCTTAATAAATTATTAGCTAAGCTTGAAGAAAAGTCTTTGAATGCTAGAATGAAATATGACCCTGCTTTTGCTACTTCACCTATCTTTATTTCTGATAAGGATTATGATTTCTCTATCGATCCCGAGTTAATTACTTTGGTTGATTCTGATCCTTTTTATGGCTATGAATCTGAAACTGTTGTGGCACATCTTACTAAATTAAATGATATTGCCACCCTGTTCACTAATGATGAGAAAACTCGTTATTACTTTATCCTTAAGTTATTTCCATTCTCATTAAAGGGTGATGCTAAAACATGGTTTAATTCTCTTGATCCTGGTTGTGTGCGTTGTCCCCAGGATATGATTTATTACTTTTCTGCTAAATATTTCCTCGTTCATAAGAAACAAGCTACCTTAAGGGAAATATATAATTTTGTGCAAATTGAAGAAGAGAGTCTCCCACAAGCTTGGGGGAGGCTTCTCTAATTACTTAATGCTTTGCCTGATCATCCTCTCAAGAAAAATGAAATACTTGATATCTTTTATAATGGACTAACTGATGCTTCCAGAGACCACCTGGATAGTTGTGCTGGTTGTGTTTTCAGGGAAAGAACTGTTGATCAAGTTGAATTACTATTGAATAATATGTTGAGTAATGAAAATGATTGGACACTTCCTGAACCAACTCCTAAGCCAACTCTGAAGAAAAGGGGTATTCTATTTCTCAGTCCTGAAGATATGCAAGAGGCAAAGAAATCTATGAAAGAAAAGGGTATTAAAGCTGAAGATGTTAAGAATTTACCACCTATTGAAGAAATACATGGTCTTGATAACCCGACACAGGTAGTGAAGGTAAATTCTCTCTATATATTTGATGAAGGTGATATTCCTCGTAATAAGTCTGCTAGCCAATGCTTAGATGAGTTTGATAATTTTATTGCTAAACAAGAAAAGTTCAATGCTTATGTTGATAGACAATTGAAATGTAATGCTTATATGATTGAACACTTGAGTGATTATATGTCTAGAGTTAAAGGTGAACTTAAACATATTAGTAAACATGCTTCTATGGTTACCACCCATGTAGAACAAGTACTTAAAGCTCAGAATGATTTGCTCAATAAATTAAATAATAAGAAAAATGATAATGCTATTAGAGTTGTGACTAGAGGGGGTGAAATGACTCATGAACCTTTGTATCCTAAGGGCCACCCTGATACGTCTCCAACATATCTATAATTTTTGATTGTTCCATGCTCTATTATATCCTGTTTTGGACATTATTGGGATATATTATACACTTTTATATTATTTTTGTGACTAACCTATTAACCCGAGGCCTAGCCCAGAATTGCTGTTTTTTGCCTATTTCAGAGTTTCGCAGAAAAAGAATATCAAACGGAGTACAAACGGAATGAAACCTTCGGGAACGTGATTTTCGGAACGAACATGATCCACAGGACTTGGACCCTACATCAAGAAAGCAACAAGGAGGGCATGAGGTAGGGGCGCGCCTACCCCCCAGGCGCAACCTCCACCCTCATGGGGCCCATGTTGCTCCACCGACGTACTTCTTCCTCCTATATATACCTACGTGCCCCCAAACTACTAGATACAGAGCCAAAACCCTAATTCCATCGCCGTAACTTTCTGTATCCATGAGATCCCATCTTGGGGCCTTTTCCGGAGCTCCGCCGGAGGGGGCATCGATCATAGAGGGCTTCTACATGAACACCATAGCCTCTCTGATGAAGTGTGAGTAGTTTACCTCAGACCTTTGGGTCCATAGTTATTAGCTAGATGGCTTCTTCTCGCTTTTTGGATCTCAATACAAAGTTCCCCCCTCTCTTGTGGAGATCTATTCGATGTAATCTTCTTTTGCGGTGTGTTTGTTGAGGCCGATGAATTGTGGGTTTATGATCAAGTTTATCTATGAACAATATTTGAATATTCTCTGAATTATTTTATGTATGATTGGTTATCTTTGCAAGTCTCTTCGAATTATTAGTTTGGTTTGGCCTACTAGATTGATCTTTCTTGCAATGGGAGAAGTGCTTAGCTTTGGGTTCAATCTTGCGGTGTCCTTTCCCAGTGACAGTAGGGGCAGCAAGGCACGTATTGTATTGTTGCCATCGAGGATAACAAGATGGGGTTTATTTCATATTGCATGAGTTTATCCCTCTACATCATGTCATCTTGCTTAAAGCGTTACTCTGTACTTTTGAACTTAATACTCTAGATGCATGCTGGATAGCGATCGATGTGTGGAGTAATAGTAGTAGATGCAGGCAGGAGTCGGTCTACTTGTCTCGGACGTGATGCCTATATACATGATCTCATACCTAGATATTCTCATAAGTATGCTCAATTCTGTCAATTGCTCAACAGTAATTTGTTTACCCACCGTAATACTTATGCTCTCAAGAGAATCCACTAGTGAAACATATGGCCCCGGTTCTATTTTCCATCATATTAATCTTCTGTCAACAAGCTATTTCTTTATCTGTTTATTTTGCTTTCTTTACTTTGCATCTTTATCATAAAAATACCAAAAATATTATCTTATCATATCTATCAGATCTCACTTTCGTAAGTGACCGTGAAGGGATTGACAACCCCTTTATTGCGTTGGTTGCGAGGATTTTATTTGTTTGTGTAGGAGCGAGGGACTCGTGCATGGCCTCCTTCTGGATTGATATATTGGTTTGCAAAAACTGAGGGAAATACTTACGCTACTTTGCTGCATCACCCTTTCCTCTTCAAGGGAAAACCAACACAATGCTAAAGAGGTAGCAAGAAGGATTTCTGGCACCGTTGCTAGGAGTCTACGCAAAAGTCAACATACCAAGTACCCATCACAAACCCTTATCTCCCGCATTACATTATTTGCCATTTGCCTCTCATTTTCCTATCCCCCACTTCACCCTTGCTGTTTTATTCGCCCTCTCACTCCATCCTCCTTCTCTTTCTCTATTTGCCTCTTTTTTCCCGTCTCTTGTTTGCTTGTGTGTTGGATTGCTTGCTTGTCACGATGGCTCAAGATAATACCAAATTGTGTGACTTTACTAATACCAACAACAATGATTTTATTAGCACTCCGATTGCTCCTCTTACCGATGCTGAATCTTGTGAAATTAATGCTGCTTTGTTGAATCTTGTCATGAAAGATCCGTTTTCCGGCCTTCCTAGTGAAGATGCCGCTACCCATCTAAACAACTTTGTTGATTTGTGTGATATGCAAAAGAAGAAAGATGTGGACAATGATATTGTTAAATTGAAGCAATTTCCTTTTTCGCTTAGAGATCATGATAAAGCTTGGTTTTCGTCTTTGCCTAAAAACAGTATTGATTCATGGAATAAGTGCAAAGATGCGTTTATCTCTAAGTATTTTCCTCCCGCTAAGATCATCTCTCTTAGAAACGATATCATGAATTTTAAGCAACTTGATCATGAACATGTTTCACAAGCTTGGGAGAGGATGAAATTAATGATACGTAATTGCCCTACACATGGTTTGAATTTATGGATGATTATACAAAACTTTATGCCGGATTTAATTTTGCTTCTAGAAATCTTTTAGATTCGGCCGCGGGAGGCACTTTTATGGAAATCACTTTAGGAGAAGCTACTAAACTCCTAGATAATATTAAGTTTAATTATTCTCAATGGCACTGTCGGTGTCAAAACCGGCGGATCTCGGGTAGGGGGTCCCGAACTGTGTGTCTAAGGCGGATGGTAATAGGAGGCAGGGGACACAATGTTTTACCCAGGTTCTGGCACTCTTGATAGAGGTAAAACCCTACGTCCTACTTGATTAATATTGGCCATGTAGTTTAAGCTTCCAAACCTGACCTGGTGGCCAGGGCATAACTTTCAATCTGCTCCAGATGGCCAAGTGAATTGGCCCGCAGTGCATAGCCGCCGAACACGAAGATCTGTCCGGGGAGAAAAGTCTCACCCTGGACTGCATTGCCATCGATGATAGTAGGAGCCATCAAGCCTAACGGCGACGACACAGAGGAACTCTCAATGAAAGCACCAATGTCGGTGTCAAAACCGGCGGATCTCGGGTAGGGGTCCCGAACTGTGTGTCTAAGGCGGATGGTAACAGGAGGCAGGGCATACTGTTTTACCCAGGTTCGGGCCCTTTTGATGGAGGTAAAACCCTACGTCCTGCTTGATTAATATTGATGATATGGGTAGTACAAGAGTAGATGTACCACGAGATTAGAGAGGCTAAACCCTAGAAGCTAGCCTATGGTATGATTGTGTGTTGTAGTTGATGTTGTCCTACGGACTAAAACCCTCCGGTTTATATAGACACCGGAGAGGGTTAGGGTTACAAGGTCGGTTACAAAGAAGGAGATATCCATATCCGTATTGCCTAGCTTGCCTTCCACGCCAAGTAGAGTCCCATCCGGACACGAGATGAAGCCTTCAATCTTGTATCTTCATAGTCCAACAGTCCGGCCAATGGAGATAGTCCAGCTGTCCAGAGACCCCCTAATCCAGGACTCCCATAGTAGCCCCTGAACCAGGCTTCAATGACGATGAGTCCAGCACGCAGTATTGTCTTCGGCATTGCAAGGCGGGTTCCTCCTCCGAATATACCACGGAAGAATTTGAATATAAGGATAGTGTCCGACCCTGCAAAATAAGTTCCACATACCACCGTAGAGAGAATAATATTTTCACAAATCTAATTTGCTGACTTGTTTTGGCAACACGACATTATGCCATGGCCCGGTGATTATTCAAACCGTTTCCTTTAACTAGCCCCGCACATAACACGAGGCAGTTTTTTGACACATCTTGTCAAAGCAGAGATCGTGTCCCCTTATCACGGGATTCTCATCAATACGGGCGTGGGTAACCCAACCGCGCCATCGAATACGGCGCTCGGGGGATAAGCGAGTTTTACCAGGCTAGTGGGGACGCTTAGTTTCGTCCGCCCATATAAGGGGATAAGGATTCACCTTTTCGTCCATGCCTTCTTCCTCCTTTGCTCATCCGTTTTCACACACTCGAGCTCTAGCGCCCAAGTCCGCACTTCCCACCTCAACCTTCTCCAACCATATCCGGAGCGGGAGGCAGGTGGATGGTCTCCTCCGTCATGGAGGGAGACATCAATAACCTGCGCGGAGCCAGATACTTAGCCGTGAATATCGCGCATCGGCTGCCCGTTGCGGGGTAGATCGTCCATACCCCGGAACCTCATGAGAGGGTAGTTTTCCTCCACCACTTCCTCCACGGACTGGGGTTTCCCCTCCATCCATTCGTCCGTGGTCTCATGTTCTACTACGGGCTGGACTTTCATGATCTGGCCCCGAACTTCGTCCTCAACATTTCGGCGTTCATCATCGTGTGTGAGGCTTTCCTCCGCATCCGGCCCAACTTCAGCCTGTGGTTAAAGACCTTCAATATCAAGCCGAGGTAGTACGAGGCCAACAAGAAGAATGCGGCGGAGCCATGGTGGGAAAGATGCCCAACGTTATATGGCTTGAAGGCTCCTTCGTGGAGACAATAGAGGGATGGCAATCGGCGTGGTTCTACATCACCAAGCCGCACGACGCCAAATGGGCGGCAGCCCCCAAGTTTTGATCCGGATTCCCTACACGGCTTACTTCCTGGAAAGAGAAGGGTTTGTTTTGGGGTTCATCGGTGGAGCTGGATGGACTCCAAAAATGTATCCGGAGTTTGGCAAGCAAGAAGCTCAAGCTTGTCAACATAATCTAGGTTATGCTCATCCGCCGGATCCTCCCGTGTCAACAACGGGATTTTAACTTGTGGGACTTTGACCCGGCCCAGCAACAGACTCTGAGCGAGCTCTTTGATACGACACACAAGGACGTCTGGAAGGTGATGTTCAAGGGCGTCGAGGTCCCTCCTTCTCTCGCCGAGGACCGCGGACTAAGCGCAAAGCGCCTAGCGCGTTCGGTGAGTTCAATACGTCCCATAGGACATTCATTTCCCCTAGCTTAGTCATGTGCGGGGTCTAATCTCCATGCCTTTGACAGGACTGGGTGGAGACGTCGGGGCAGATTAACTATCCGGCCCCTTTGCCCGAAGACACTGACGGAGATGCTGACTCCGGCCCCTTACACGGTGTCGGAGAAGACCAAGAAGGCCGAGGGAACCCGAAAGAGTTCCTGGCGCCACGTGTTATCGGACTCATCATCATATAACTCTACGGCACACTCCTCCCCCGAAGACGAGGAGGAAGAAGAAGATGCTTCCCCTCCAGGCGGGGGAGACAAGAAAAGGAAGGCCGTCCCAACTGGGGGGGGGCGAAGGGTCCAAGAAGGGACGGACTCTCCTTCCAGACAGCTCCACCGCCGCCGATGAAGACAAAGACGAGTGGTTGCCCAGGTCCAAGCCCCTGGGGAGATCGTCAGTATTCGGATACTAGAGTAACTCGTAGCATTCTGCTACGTCTTGAGCTTGCGTTGGTTTTCCCCGAAGAGGAAGGGATGATGCAGCAGAGTAGCGTAAGTATTTCCCATAGTTTTTGAGAACCAAGGTATCAATCCAGTAGGAGCCCATGCTCAAGTCCCTCGTACCTGCACAAAGCGATAGCTACTCGCAACCAACGCGATTAGGGGTTGTCAAGCCCTTCACGGTCACTTACGAGAGTGAGATCTGATAGATAGAATATTTTTGGTATTTTTGATATAAATATGCAAAGTAAAAAGTAAAGGTAAAGGAAATAGCAAAACAATATAAAAGTGATGGAGATTGTTTTGATGAGAATAGAGCCGGGGGCCATAGTTTTCACTAGTGGCTTCTCTCAAGAGCATAAGTATTCTACGGTGGGTGAACAAATTACTGTCGTGCAATTGATAGAATTGAGCATAATTATGAGAATATCTAGGCATGATCATGTATATAGGCATCATGTCCGTGACAAGTAGATCGAAACGATTCTGCATCTACTACTATTACTCCACTCATCGACCGCTATCCAGCATGCATCTAGAGTATTAAGTTAAAAACAGAGTAACGCCTTCAGCAAGATGACATGATGTAGAGAGATAAATTCATGCAATATGAAATAAACCCCATCTTGTTATCCTCGATGGCAGTGATACAATATGTGCCTTGGTGCCCCTTCTGTCACTGGGTAAGGACACTGCAAGATCGAACCCAAAGCTAAGCACTTCTCCCGTGGCAAGAACTACCAATCTAGTTGGCCAAACCAAATGGATAATTCGAAGAGACTTGCAAAGATAACCAATCATGCATAAAAGAATTCAGAGAAGATTCAAATATTATTCATAGATAGACTTGATCATAAACCCACAATTCATCGGTCTCAACAAACACACCGCAAAAAGAAGATTACATTGAATAGATCTCCACAAGAGAGGGGGAGAACTTTGTATTGAGATTCAAAGAGAGAGAAGAAGCCATCTAGCTACTAACTATGGACCCGAAGGTCTAAGGTAAACTACTCACACTTCATCGGAGGGGCTAGGATGATATAGAAGCCCTCCGTGATGACGACCCTCTTCCGGCGGAGCTCCGGAACAGGCCCCAAGATGGGATCTCATGGATACAGAAAGTTGCGGCGGCGGAATTAGGTTTTTGGCTCCTGTTCTGATCGTTTGGGGGTACGTGTGTATATATAGGTGGAAGGAGTACGTCGGTGGAGCACCGAGGGCCCACGAGGCAGGGGCGTGCCCTAGGGGGCGCCCCCCACCCTCGTGACCACCTCTTTGATCCCTTGCAGTAGGGTCCAAGTCTCCTGGATCACGTTCGGTGAGAAAATCACGTTTCCAAAGATTTTATTCCGTTTGGACTCCGTTTGATATTCTGTTAATCCGAAACACTGAAATAGGCAAAAAACAACAATTCTGGGCTCAGCCTCCGGTTAATAGGTTAGTCCCAAAAATAATATAAAGGTGGAAAATAAAGCCCAATATAGTCCAAAACAGTAGATAATATAGCATGGAGCAATCAAAAATTATAGATACATTGGAGACATATCAGGCATCCCCAAGCTTAATTCCTGCTCGTCCTCGAGTAGGTAAATGATAAAAAGAGAATTTTTTATGCGGAGTGCTACTTGGCCTAATTTCAATGCAAATCTTCTTAATTGTGGTATGAATATTTATATTAGAAAGATTCAAGACAAAAGTTTATATTGACATAGAAAATAATAATACTTCAAGCATAATAACAAAGCAATTATGTCTTCTCAAAATAATATGGCCAAAGAAAGTTATCCCTACAAAATCATATAGTCTGGCTATGCTCCATCTTCCCACACAAAGTATTTAAATCATGCACAACCCCGATGACAAGCCAAGCAATTGTTTCATACTCTAACTTTTTCAAAACTTTTTCAATCTTCACGCAATACATGAGCGTGAGCCATGGATATAGAACTATAGGTGGAATAGAATGGTGGTTGTGGAGAAGGCAAAAAAGGAGAAGATAGTCTCACATCAACTAGGCGTATCAATGGGCTATGGAGATGCCCATCAATAGATATCAATGTGAGTGAGTAGGTATTGCCATGCAACGGATGCACTAGAGCTATAAATGTATGAAAGCTCAACAAAAGAAACTAGTGGGTGTGCATCCAACTTGCTTGCTCATGAAGACCTAGGGCAATTTGAGGAAGCCCATCATTGGAATATGCAAGCCAAGTTCTATAATGTAAAATTCCCACTAGTACATGAAAGTGACAACATATGAGACTCTCTATATGAAGAACATGGTGCTACTTTGAAGCACAATATATGAGACTCGCTATATCATGGTGCTACTTTGAAGCACAAGTGTGGAAAAAAGGATAGTAGCATTGCCCCTTATTTATTTATTTTTTTGGGCCTTCTTTTTTTTCTTTGGACTTGCTTTTTTTGGGACAATGCTCTATTGAATGATGATCATCACACTTCTATTTATTTACAACTCAATGATTACAACTCGATACTAAAACAAAGTATGACTCTATATGAATGCCTCCGGCGGTGTACCGGGATATGCAATGAATCACGAGTGACAAGTATGAAAGAATTATGAATGGTGGCTTTGCCACAAATACTATGTCAACTACATGATCATGCTAAGCAATATGACAATGATGAATGTGTCATGAGGAACTAGATGGTGGAAAGTTGCATGGCAATATATCTCGGAATGGCTATGGAAATGCCATAATAGGTAGGTATGGTGGCTGTTTTGAGGAAGGTATATGGTAGGTGTATGATACTGGCGAAAGTTGCGCGGTATTAGAGAGGCTAGCAAGGGTGGAAGGGTGGGAGTGCGTATAATCCATGGACTCAACATTAGTCATAAAGAACTCATATACTTATTGCAAAAATTTAGAAGTTATCAAAGCAAAGTATTACGCGCATGCTCCTAGGGGGAGAGATTGGTAGGAGAAGACCATGGCTCGTCCCAGACCGCCACTCATAAGGAAGACATTCAATAAATAAATCATGCTCCGACTTCATCACATAACGGTTCACCATACATGCATGCTACGGGAATCACAAACTTCAACACAAGTATTCTTTAAATTCACAACTACTCAACTAGCATGACTTTAATATTATCACCTCCATATCTCAAAACAATTATCATGCTTCAATATTTTCTTAGTATTCAACACACTCAAAAGAAAGTTTCACAAATCTTGAATACCAAGCATATTATTATTAAGCAAATTACCATGCTATTAAGAGACTTTCAAATTAATTTAAGTGAAGCATGAGAGATCAATAGTTTCTTTAAAACATATCCACCACCATGCTCTAAAAGATCTAAGTGAAGCACATAGAGCAAAATTATCTAGCTCAAAAGATATAAGTGAAGCACATATAGCAAAATTATCTAGCTTAAAAGATCTAAGCGAAGCACATAGAGCAAAATTATCTAGCTCAAAAGATATAAGTGAAGCACACAGAGCATTCTATCAAATTTTAATTCATGCATGGCTCTCTCAAAAGGTGTGTACAGCAAGGATGATTGTGGCATACTAAAAAACAAAGACACAAATAATACAAGACGCTCCAATGAAAACACATATCATGTTGGTGAATAAAAATATAGCTCCAAGTAAATTACCGATGGAAGTGGACGAAAGAGGGGATGCCTTCCGGGGCATCCCCAAGCTTTGACTTTTTGGTGTCCTTGGATTGTCTTGGGGGTGCCATGGGCATCCCCAAGCTTAGGCTCTTGCCACTCCTTGTTACATGATCCATAAAATAATTCACCCAAAACTTGAAAACTTCACAACACAAAACTCAAAATAGAAAACTCGTGAGCTCCGTTAGCGAAAGAAAACAAAAGACCACTTCAAGGTACTGTAATGAACTTATTATTTATTTATACTGGTGTTAAACCTACTGTGTTCCAACTTCTCTATGGATTATAAACTATTTTACTAGCCATAGATTCATCAAAATAAGCAAACAACACACGAAAAACAGAATCTGTCAAAAACAAAACAGTCTGTAGTAATCTTTAGCTAGCGCAAGATCTGGAACCCCGAAAATTCTAAAATAAATTTCTGGACGTGAGGAATGTATCTATTAATCATCTGCAAAAATAATTAACTAAATAGCGCTCTTCAAATAAGAATGACAGCAGTTCTCGTGAGCGCTAAAGTTTCTGTTTTTTACAGCAAGTTCAACAAGACTTTCCCCAAGTCATCCCAACGGTTCTACTTGGCAAAAACACTAGTTAAACACAAAAAACACAGCCAAAACAGAGGCTAAATAATTTATTTATAACTAAACAGGAGCAAAAAGCAAGTAATAAAAATAAAATTGGGTTGCCTCCCAACAAGCGTTATCGTTTAACGCCCCTAGCTAGGAATAACAAGCAAGGATAGATCTAGGTATTGCCATAATAATAAGATAGATTGGTGAAACTCATTTCATATTCTCTATGTTCGGCAGCAAGTTTTCTTTGAGGCAAGCAAAAGTAATCAAAAGGATTAAATTTAACGGGAAAAAAGTCCCCAAGATCAACCTTGGGAGGTATAGGTTCATCCTTTGGTCCTTCATAATGCACCACCAATTCATCATTATAAGCATTCTTTTGACAGAACTTTGTGAGCCTATATTCAAGAGAATATCCTAGTTCATTGTTTTGAATAGCTAAATCATCATTAAGATCATAAATTCTATCAACTAAAACATTGGTAGGAACATTAATTCTAAAATTTTCATTGAAAGCAACATAATCTAGAGATTGAAAACGCATTATTTCTTCTTGATCAAAGAGGATAGCCTCTATGGGAGGATGGCAAGCGTCCACCCTATAATGTGCAAAGATTTCTTCGGCTTCTCTTATTATGAATCTAAACTCATGAGCCAAAAAGATAGTAGCGGCACGCTTAACAGAAGAATGCTCAATATTAGAAAATTCCAGAAAAATCCTTTGTATAGAAGGATGCATGTGCATGAATTGTCTTTCATGTTCAACTACAAGCATGGCAATAGTGTCCGCAAGACTACTAGTTCTGTGAAGGATCGAACTACCCATAGAAGGCAAAGCACCAGCACAAGTAACGAAATCTTGAATAATTCCTTTTCCAATAATATTACCACTACCAACACGGAATTTGTTTGTATGAAAGATGGTAGGTTCTTTAGCAGGAGTATCAGAATTTTCCATGATATTGTTATCGCCCAAATTGGCGATAACTTCCCCAGTTTCAGACATAACGACAAGAAGGCAAACAAACTAACGCACAAGCAAACAAAAAGGCAAATAGATAGGGAGAATAGAGAGAGAGGGCGAATAAAACGGCAAGGGTGAATTGGGGGGAGAGGAAAACGAGAGGCAAATGGCAAATAATGTAATGCAAGAGATAGGGATTGTGATGGGTACTTGGTATATTGACTTTTTGCATAGACTCCCCGGCAACGGCTCCAGAAATCCTTCTTGCTACGTCTTGAGCTTGCGTTGGTTTTTGCCCGAAGAGGAAGGGATGATGCAGCAGAGTAGCGTAAGTATTTCCCTCAGTTTTTGAGAACCAAGGTATCAATCCAGTAGGAGCCCACGCTCAAGTCCCTCGTACCTGCACAAAGTGATAGGTACTCGCAACCAATGCGATTAGGGGTTGTCAAGCCCTTCATGGTCACTTACGAGAGTGAGATCTGATAGATAGAATATTTTTGGTATTTTTGATATAAAGATGCAAAGTAAAAAGTAAAGGCAATGTAAATAGCAAAACAATATAAAAGTGATGGAGATTGATATGATGAGAATAGACCCATGGGCCATAGGTTTCACTAGTGGCTTCTCTCAAGAGCATAAGTATTCTACGGTGGGTGAACAAATTACTGTCGAGCAATTGATAGAATTGACCATAATTATGAGAATATCTAAGCATGATCATGTATATAGGCATCACGTCCGTGAGAAGTAGATCGAAACGATTCTGAATCTACTACTATTACTCCACTCATCGACCGCTATCCAGCATGCATCTAGAGTATTAAGTTAAAAATAGAGTAATGCCTTAAGCAAGATGACATGATGTAGAGAGATAAATTCATGCAATATGAAATAAACCCCATCTTGTTATCCTCGATAGCAACGATACAATACGTGCCTTGCTGCCCCTTCTGTCACTAGGTAAGGACACCGCAAGATCGAACCAAATCTAAGCACTTCTCCCATGGCAAGAACTACCAATCTAGTTGGCCAAACCAAACGGACAATTTGAAGAGACTTGCAAAGATAACCAATCATGCATAAAAGAATTCAGAGAAGATTCAAATACTATTCATAGATAGACTTGACCATAAACCCACAATTCATCGGTCTCAACAAACACACCGCAAAAAGAAGATTACATCGAATAGATATCCACGAGAGAGGGGGAGAACTTTGTATTGAGATTCAAATAGAGAGAAGAAGCCATCTAGCTACTAACTATGGACCCGAAGGTCTGAGGTAAACTACTCACACTTCATCGGATAGGCTAGGATGATGTAGAAGCCCTCCGTGATGACGGCCCTCTTCCGGCGGAGCTCCGGAACAGGTCCCAAGATGGGATCTCGTGGATACAGAAAGTTGCGGCGGTGGAATTATGTTTTTGGCTCCTGTTCTGATCGTTTGGGGGTCTGTGCGTATATATAGGAGGAAGGAGTACGTCGGTGGAGCACCGAGGGGCCCACGAGGCAGGGGGCGCGCCCTAGGGGGGGCGCCCCCCACCCTCGTGACCACCTCTTTGATCCCTTGTAGTAGGGTCCAAGTCTCCTGGATCACGTTTAGTGAGAAAATCATGTTTCCGAAGATTTTATTCCGTTTGGACTCTGTTTGATATTTTTTTATCCAAAACGCTGAAATAGGCAGAAAATTGCAATTCTGGGTTGGGCCTTCGGTTAATAGGTTAGTCCAAAAAAGTAGATAATATAGCATGGAGAAATAAAAAATTATAGATACGTTGGAGATGTATCACATTCCTTTGTCGCACTGCTTTCCCTAACGCCGCACATGATTATGCAGGCCGCCACGAGCCAGTATCGATGTATCATCGGATGGCTCCCTGGCCTCGTCAGACATGGATAGCGACCCAGTCCCAACCGCCACCTCCCCTCATCCTGCGGACGACGCCGAGGTGCTGTCTCATGAGGCACCGGGTCGACGGGAGGCAGTCCCGGAAGCGCCTCAAGGTAGCCTCCCGGACTCCGGGAGCCGAGGGGACAAGGCCCCTGAGAGCTCCGAGTTTGGCCCTCAGCCAAACACCGCGCCGGAACCTCCAGTTGTTCCGGGCTCAGGCAGGCGGCCTCCTTCCAAGAGGGGCAAGACGCCTGTGCCGGTGACCTCTGTCCATCCAGAGGCGCCAGACAATCTACTGGAAGCGCTTCGTAGCGCTTCCATCGACGAGGAGCGCCGTACTATTATGAGTGCGGTGGTCCAGAAGGTTCAGTCCGCCAAGAGCAGATTGACTGAAGCCTGTGCCAGCCTTCTAACAGGCTTTGAGGTAAGTGTTTTAAAATATAGGAAAACTATTACCGCATAGATAGTAGCCCCTGATGCTTTGTTCGGTGTTCACAAAGAAAAGCCGAATAGAGGATCAAATAATATTGCAGGAGTCTAATATAAGTATGTCAATATGCGTATGCAGGCCTCGCTGCTGGCGTCCACCGCACTGACTGCGGAGGTTGTCGTACTGAAGCAGGACCTCCAGGGGTCCAAGAAAGAGCTCGGCCTTGCCAAGAGGCAGCTCGAGGAGAACAAGGGTAAGTAATACCCTGTCTATAGATATGTATATATATAAACGCAATTGCAAAATGACAGGATCGTCATATATCTGCCAGGGGCCATGACCGAGGTGGCGACCTTGAAGCAAGCCCTAACCAAGGACGAAGATAAAGCGGCCAAGGATCGCACCGAGTGAGAAAAGCAAGAGGCTCAGGTGGGCGAGGTGCAGCAAGAGCTCCAGGCTCCCGTGACGAAGCATGAGGTGTTGGAGCTTGACTCAAAGACCCGAGAGTCTGAGCTGGCCGCGGCCCTCGAGAGCGCGAAAAGTGCCAAGGCCGAAGCCCAAAAGGCCCTCCAGGAGATCGACGCAATAAAGAAGAGAGCGGCGGGTAAGGCATTCTATATGCAGAGCAAGCATGTAAAAGTAAATTACCGATTACTTACCCGAATTCGGAGCTCTCCAGGAGCATTCGCAGATTTGCCCCGCAGTGTGTCGGATGCCACACAGTTTTACCAGGCGGAGGAGGGAAGCTCAACGGAGAAGCTGTTCTGGTCTCAGTATACCGGGACCGAACACCCGATGCCTCTGAGCGACCAGCTAAAGCAACTGGTCGAGCTGCATAAGGCGGCGGAACAGGCCATGAAGGGCCTTATAGTCCGACTGTGGCCTGGCGACGCCCTTTCGAACAGCTACTTCGGCCTGGTGAGGCAGCTTGTGGATGCCTGCCCACGGCTGGAGTTCGTCAAGCGGTCCGTCTGCATCGAAGGTGCACGCCGGGCTTTCGCCCACGTGAAGGTGTAGTGGGCCAAGCTAGACGCCGTGAAGCTGATCAAGGAAGGGCCGCCGCAGGGCAAAGAGCATCGCACCCCTAAAATTTATTATGAGGGTGTCCTGAAGGGTGCCCGTCTTGTAGCGGACGAATGTTCCAAGGATGTAATATTTGAGTAAACTTGCTCGTGTGATCCTGTATAATGAAAACTTGTTTCATATGCGCTATGCAACGCTTGTGTGAATTTAAAATATTACCTTCTGTTTGGCCGTTTATCCAATCTGAGAGATGGCTAGTCCTCGGCTTCTGCCCCCATGCCACGAGTGCTGGGGTGTTCGGGATAAACCTGAGCACTCTTGTTCCCATATTTGGGTCCTTCGAGGGAGGTGCTCAGCACAACGAGCAAGGCAACCGGACTAATAATGCTTTATCACTCTCACTGAGCCATAGAATTCTATAATTTTAAATTTCGGCGAAGCCCCTGGTATTCGGAAGGCCGAATTCGGGGCGCGATACATGCCTTTAAGCCGGACAGGGCCGGCCCCTCGCCCTAAGCGGCATGAGTCTTTAGGGGCTCAGAAACCTCGCCAAACAGCGACCAGTCTCTCGCCTTATCATGACAGTCAGTTTTAGCTTTCTCTACTGAGGTGCTAAGCTCGGCAGAACCGGGGCACAATCGCAGTAGTTCTCCTAGCGCTACCTTAGCCGATAGAGCGGAATGTAAGGTAACAAAACATAGGAGCCGGGAAAACCCAACATTTGACCAAATACATGATTCAGAGGTGATGCATATAATGCTATAAGTTCGGGGTGCTGAACTTGTGAAAGTGTTCGGACTTTTCACACCATATTGTGGGGTACATAAGCCCCTGGTGTATTGGCCGTACCAAAGTGTACGGTTGCAATGTGTCGTTAATGAACATACACACACACACACACACACACACACATATATATATATATAACAAGAATGCAATAATAGTCGTGATGTTATGCATTGTTTATTCAAAAAGGTGCGTTAAAGCAGAATGATACAGATAGTGCGATTAGAAAAGAGTGGGACTATGTCCCTTCCAAGGGCAAGCTGAGGAATAGTATTAAATCAAATATTTCGCTCGTTATTGTAATCCACCTGGGAATTCCGTGGTGTGACGTAGCTTTCTGCCTCCTTGGTTGCTGCATCATGTGTTCGGCAATAGTGCTGCGGGACAGGGTTTCCAGAGATTAAGGTCCTGAGAAAAATAACCAAACGGGAAGCCCCTAGTGTGGTTTAAGCCGCGACTTGGGGCGTGCCGCAGTGTGCCCCCCTCCCCACCTGTGCCCATGGTATTTTTAATGCGTAATTATGTACGCGTGGCACGAGCTTCGCCGTTTGGCTGGGACTGGGGTGGGGGTCACATTGCTACGCGAGCTCAGATCGTGCCAGGCGGTCCATTTGCCGATTGCTCCGAGCGCGCTTGAAGGTGTCCGAGCCTTGAAACGCCGAACTGGTAGATTGCCGCAGTGTGCTCCTCTGTTCGGAGAGAGCGCTCTGTGTTTCCATTGACTGTAATAACCCCGCGAGGTCCTGGCATCTTGAGCTTGAGGTATGCATAATGCGGTACCGCACTGAATCTCGGAAATGCGGTTCGCCCGAGCAGTGCGTGATAACCACTACGGAACGGGACTATATCGAAGATTAACTCTTCGCTTCGGAAGTTATCCAGGGATCCGAAGACCACTTCTAGTGTAATTGAGCCTGTGAAATGGGCCTCTACGCCTGGAATGACGCCCTTAAAGGTCGTTTTTGTGGGTTTGATCCTTGAGGGGTCTATACCCATTTTGCGCATTCTGTCCTGATAAAGCAGGTTCAGGCTGCTGCTGCCATCCATAAGGACTCGAGTCAGGTGAAATCCGTCAATGATTGGGTCTAGAACCAGTGCGGTGAATCCGCCATGACGGATACTAGTGGGATGGTCCCTGCGATCGAAAGTGATCGGATAGGAGGACCATGGGTTGAACTTTGGGGCGACTGGCTCCAACGCATATACGTCCCTGAGCACACGCTTCCGCTCCCTCTTGGGGATGTGGGTTCCATATATCATGTTCACCGTCCGCACTTGTGGGGGAAACCTCTTCTGTCCTCCGGTGTGTGGCTACCGGGGCTCCTCCTCGTCATTGCTATGTCGCCCCTTGTCCTTGTGTTTCGGCAATTAACTTGTCGGCCTGCTTGAACACCCAACAATCCCTGTTGGTGTGATTGGCTGGCTTTTCTGGGGTGCCATGTATTTGACACGAGCAATCGAGTATACGGTCCAAGCTGGACAGACCTGGCGTACTTTGTTTGAATGGATTTTTCCGCTGACCGGGTTTAGAGCCTTTGAATCCGGCATTGACTGCCATATCCTCGGTATTATCGCTGTTAATGCGGCGCTTATGTTTGTTGTGACGTGACATATTATTTCCGTCCTTGGTATCCGAAGTACCATGGTTCTTTGATATGTTATTACTGCGATCCAGCCAGTTGTCTTCTCCCGCACAAAAGCGGGTCATGAGTGTCATGAGGGCTGCCATAGATTTCGGCTTTTCCTGACCAAGGTGCCAGGCTAGCCATTCGTCGCGGATGTTGTGTTTGAAAGACGCTAGGGCCTCTGCATCCAGACAGTCGACAATTTGATTTTTCTTTGTTAGGAACCGAGTCCAGAATTGCCTGGCCGATTCTTCTGGCTGCTGAATTATGTGGCTCAAGTCATCGGCATCTGGTGGCCGCACATAAGTTCCCTGAAAGTTGTCGAGGAATGCGGCTTCCAGATCTTCCCAACAACTGATGGACTCGGCTGGCAAGCTGTTAAGCCAATGTCACGCTGGTCCCTTGAGCTTTAGTGGGAGGTATTTGATGGCGTGTAAGTCATCACCGCGGGCCATGTGGATGTGGAGGAGGAAATCGTTGATCCATACGGCGGGATCTGTTGTGCTGTCGTATGATTCAATATTTACAGGTTTGAAACCTTCTGGGATTTGATGATCCATTACTTTGTTTGTGAAGCATAAGGGGTGTGCGGCGCCTCTGTATTGGGCTATATCACGACGCAGCTCGAATGGGTCTTGCCCGCTGTGTTCGGCCCGGCCGGATTTGCTTTTACTGTATCCGACATGATGTTTATCGTCTCGCAGAGTGGCACGCCCTTGTGATCCGTAGATCGATCTTGCATGCTTTGCTTTGTCCTCCAATTTTTTTATGTTTAGTGTATTTATGTGCCATCGTACAAATATTGGTACAATACCAGTTATGAGGTTTACATCATTATGTCCATAAGAGTGTGTCAAATGAAGGTGGATTAGGTTTAAGTGGAGGCAATATGTGGTGCATGTCAAAAGTATACTACTAATCCAAACTTGATCTAGTTTGGACTAGTAGTACTTTCGATGTGCACCACATGTTGCCTCCACTTGAATCTAATCCACCAGCACAAGCTATTTAATCATCATCATAATCATTAGCACCAACAATATTTATTTAATCACCACTAACACTAGCTAATAATAATCATCAGTCATTACCACCAACACTAGCTATTTTATCATCATAGTAATAGTGTAGCACATCATCATCCTCAAACTCATTTCTAGCTAATCACTCCTGCTACTCTCTCTTAGGTAAAACAACATAAAACATGTGTAGCTCTCCTCCTTGATCAAGTTGGAGCATGCAGATGAACCTGTCTCCTAATTTTGGGTAGCACATCTGTTTGCTGCCCCCTAGTACTTGTCTGCGCTCCCCCATCACATATCTGGTCCAGTCTTGCACTATTAAGCATTCATCGCTAATCTTGAATGCACTAAAGTAACATGTAGGATATCTTGGTCGTAAGCTAATAATACTCATGGTACCTTTAGTCTCGATCCCATAAGGCACAACATTCATCAGGAGTCCCTGTTGAAGAACATCGTATGGTCACATACTTAGCAATGAAGTTTAGCTTCACAAATAATGTATGGAAAAGATGCACTGAGGACAAATAGTAAAAATCTTACCATCCTTCCTAAATAGATGTGACCGTAGTTCATGACGAACACTATTGGTCGCACGTTTTCGGTACTAAGATTTCTAAGTCCAGGAAGAAAATTTGTCTTGACGGTATCAAGATCGTCAAGCCATGAAACATAATGACTTAGCTCCTCGCAGTTTAGTTCAGCCCCGGGACAGTAGTAGGTCCTGTCTACCAAGCGTTGGACATGTTTGCTTGCACCGAAATAAGCTGACAATACAAATTAGTTGTCAACTATTTTTGAATAAACAATATCAAAGACATAAATATGGTTGAGAAACTTACATTTTGGTGTAACTGGAGGCGTTTGCACATCGACCCAGATGTCGGTATTACCTTCAATATCATCTTCCGGACGAATATCAAAGGTGATAACCATATCAAGCTCAAATGCATAAGTCTTGCATAGTGCTCGCCATGTTTTGCATCCAAAATAGGTGTAGTCGTCTGAATTGTATAATTTTGTGTGGAAAATATAACCATGCTCGGTCTTCAAATAAACTTTCTTTACCTCCATAGTATGACTGAAACCTATCTTATCCAATACAAAAACTCTTGCATGGCAGGGGATACACTAGTAGAATAGTAAAAAAAATATAAGTTGAAGCAAATGAAGCAGATGTCATGCTTAATTACGAAAAAAGACTTGTCGTTGTGACTTACTGTATCCACTTCGAAGTTCTCGTCCAGCTTGATGCTGAAGTGCCTATCATCATCTAGGAAGATTCCGTCGCACAGGCCGCGCTCGTCTTCGCAGTATTTGCAAATACCAAAATCCTTTTTGTCGTCAGACATTTCCTATGTTCATAGTTAAAACATTAATTGAAAATCGATAAAAGACAACTACCAGGATACTCAACACACAAATCTGGGGCACTCGATATTTCCTACATATTCTGGCAAAAGTCATGCCAAAATTCACGGAAAAATCCGGCATGACCTTTGCTAAAATAGGATATATCGAGCGCCTAAAATTTCCCGGAACGGAAATGAATCAACACTCCGGCAAAACATAGGCCACTCGGAGGTGTAACCTGCAAACATGACTAGCCACTCGTGTCAGATTTCGGGTTCCAGCAGACCCTTGAGGTTCGATAACTGGGGTGCGCGCGGAGATTTCGCCCCTACCTACCTGCACCCCTCCGCCTCGTTAAGGTCTAAGCTGTGGAAAGAATAACACGAGGGACACGAGGTTTATACTGGTTCAGGCCACCGTTGTGGTGTAATACCCTACTCCAGTGTGTGGTGTGGTGGATTGCCTCTTGGGCTGATGATGATGAACAATACAAGGAAGAACAGCCCCGCGAGGGTCTGTTCTTGGCTGGGGGGATGAACTGCTTGGAGGAGTTCAGTCACCCTTCTCTCTCTCTCTCTTTCTCTGATCCTTTTTTCCCCTCTTCCCTTCTTCTCTTTTTTCTCTTCTTTTTTTCACCCTGCGGGTGGCCGGTCCTATTTATAGAGGCCATGGTCCTCTTCCCAAATATCGAGCGGGAAGGGAGCCAACAATGGCGGGCTAATTTGAAGGGGGACAACTAGTATCAGTTATCCTGACAAAAGTAGTCTTCGCCTGCGCAAAGCTCTGGTGATGATGCCGTCTTGGGCTCCACGATGACCTCCGTCTCGTAGTCCTCCTGGTCTTGGTCTCGTTGCACCGAAATGGCAACCTTTGCCTGACGCCTCGGTACTCAGCGGCTGCGCTTGCCCCCTTTGCACCAAATAGGTCGCCTCGCGCCCTTGGTCGTCATGGCTTGCGCCACGGGCACCTCATGAGGTACCCCGCCTTGGTCTCTCCGCCTCCTCGTGAGCCAGCCTGACGAGGCCGTGCCTAAGGAAGCTCCGCGTCATCCGCCCCGCGAGGCTTGGCCCCTCGCGAGGGTCTTGGGTTTGTGTTGGTGAAGATGGGCCGCGCTGGGCCCCCTTTTGAGCCACGCCGCAGGCCGCGGGCAGGCAAGTCTGGGGACCCCTGTTCCCAGAACACTGACAGTAGCCCCTGGGCCCAAGGCGCGCCCGGACTTGGCTGTGCAGGGAGGCGGAAGGACAAGAGCGAAGCGCCGCGGGCCCTAACAGCCTGCGGCCTTGGGCGCCGCGTGGCGGTTGATTGGACGTGGGTGCCTTAGCAACCGTGTGAGTTGATAAAGGAGTGGCATCCACCTAGGCTTTGCTTCCTGCTTTCCCCGGTTGCTGCTCAGATCCCCTTTCTTGTGCCTCTCCTTCCTTCCTCCAAAATTTCTAGATCTACTCCGACCGTGTGACCTAGGGAGCCATGGCGCCTCGTCAGCCCCCGGCCGTAGCTTGGTACTCGTCTGCCCTGGACCCGCCGAATGTGTCGGAGGCGAGCCTTGCCCGGTTGCGCCGGATGGCGACGGCGCGGGGCATCAACGGGGCGAAGGTGTTCAAAGCCGGCTCCGCCACCCCTCTGGGTCAAGGGAGCACCTTCTATCCATTCTTCGTATGTGCCATTACTGCTGGCCTGGTGCCTCCCTTCTCCGAGTTCTTCTTCTCTGTCCTCCGCCACTATAAGCTACAAGCCCTGAATCTCCACCCCTACTCCGTCCTTCTCCTGGCAATCTTCACCTATTACTACGAGGCTCACGTAGGGGTGCAGCCCTCAGTGGCCTTGCTGCGCCACTACTTCTACCTCCGGACCTCTCGTGGTACTGCTTTCGCGTGCGTGAGCTTCGTCGCGTACGGTGGCGCCATTGCCATTTCGAACCCCGGGAAAAGGATTGAGGGCTTCAGGAGCAAGTGGGTGTTGGTGGATGCTGGGCGCATCCACCCTCGGTTGATCTTGCCCATGGAGTAGCCCATGAGCTCCAGCAATTGGGGTCGAGCGGAGCTCACGGACCCCTGCGCGAAGCTGATGTTGGAGAAGATGGACACGGATCTGAGGCCGGCCAATATGGCAACGGTGAAGCTGACCGGCGAGTCGCTGCTGAGGGAATTCCTGGAGCACCAGCTGGCTCCGCTTCGGCAGTACTCACTTCCGATGTAGAGGGCCCGTCCGAGCCCCGCGGCCTTAGCCAATGGAGATCTGGCTGCGGTCCTCAAATCTCTGGTCGAGGGCGATGTGGCGAGGTTGGCGGACGCTCCTACACCCTTGTTCCTCCGCGACGACTAGGAGCAGGTAGTGGAGTCCATGCCCGTGTTCCACGGGGATGGGCCCGTGCCCATGGAAACTCCCGAGGAACCAGTGGACGTGCCCTCTAACGACTCCAGCGAAGAGGAGGAAGGAGGGGAGCGGGAAAAAGGGCCTGACTCTAAGGAAACTGACGGAGAGTCGAGGGCTCCCCTTCCCCGGTGCAGGTCCCGCGTTCTCCGCCTCTCTTCGAGCGATGACGACGAGGATGACGACGAAGAGGACGACGAGGACAACGACGAGCAGGACGGGGGGAGCTCGCCCCCGATCCCGAAGAAGGACAGGACCGGGATGATCTCCCGCGGGTCTGCCCCGGCCCTGGGGCGGACCGCAGACGCACCTTCCGCCTCCAAGCTTCCCGAGGTTTACCCTTCCAGCCGGCTTTCAGGCTTCAAATTTGGCCGGAGGCCGCTTGAGCTCACTGGCGACGACCCGTAAGCATTCGATTCTTGTCTTTATTTCTTGCTCTGCTTCTGAGGCTTGACATCCGCATCTCTTGGATAGGCTGGCGCCCGCAGCAAAGAAGCCGAAGGGAACTCCCGAGGTTCCGTTCGTGGCAGCACCTCTGCCCGCGAAGGAGGGTGACCGCGACGCATAGGCTTCTCCTGCCCGGTCGTCCTCGCGAGGCCTGGCTGGGCCGGCTGGGGCGAGCTCAGCCCCCATGGCCCAAGTGGCTCCCGAGGTGCTCTTGCCTGCCTCCGCCACTATAGCTGTCGGGGCGCGGCAGACTCCGCCTCAGGATGCTGTGGCCGCGCTGCCGCCTTCTCCTCCTACTCCACCGGCTGCTGTCTCTCCGACTCCTTCTGCCGTTCTGGATCGTGCTGTTGCTGAGCTAGACCGACTTCGGCAGGATCTTCTTGGTGCCGACCCCTGCTTGGAGGCCGGGCGCTTGGAGCTGGCTTCAGGATGGGTTCGCTCCGACGCTTCGATTCGGGCGGCGCTGGTGCAGGCCTCGACGGCATGCGACGAGGAGAAGCAGGCTGTCCTTGAGGCGAAGGCTGCTCGTGACGCAGCCCTGGGGGAGGTGGTCGACGTCCGTGGATGTTGCAAGGCGCTAGAGGACGAGCTGCAAGACTTGCGGGACCAGCTCGCGAACAAGGTCTGCCTTTGCCAAGAGCAAGAAGAAGGCGTGAAGGCTCGCGAGCCGGCCGTCAAGGAGAGGGAGGTCAAGCTCAGGAAACGCCGCGACCGCCTAGGCGCGCTGGAGCAGGAGTTGGGGCGAGGAAGGACAAGCTGGACGACGAGGCCCTGGTTCTTGCCGAGGACCGCGTGGCCTTCACGGAGATGGAGGCGAAGGCTCGCTCCTCGCTGACGACGCTTTACGACAGCGGCCTGGAGAGCCCACTGGCTGGCGCCAAGGACGGCCCCGCCAAGCTGCTTCCCTTCCTGGTTCGCACTCTTGAAGATGTCGCCCTTGGCCTTGGCCCCACGGCCGACGCCAAGGCACGAGTCCTGTCTTCTGCAGCACTGACGCGGGTCCTTACCCACATCTACCTTCGCGATCCCGGCTTCGACCTCGACAGCCTGCTGGAGCCAGTAAGCGGCGAGCATGCCGCTGCCGCTGCCGAGGCCGTGAAGGGTTGCACGGAGGCTGTGCTGGGGAAGTTCCTGGCCTTCAGCACCAAGCCGAAGCAAGGCGCTGCCGACCCCACTACTCCATGAGGCGAACCCACTCCGCGTTGCTCCACCGCCGACAAGTGACTCCGTCGTGGCTCTTGTCCTGCCTTTAATTCCTGCACATGTATCATGCCTCGGGGAGGCGTTTAAACTTGCGTTTGGCATTGAGATAACAGTGTGGACTGAAATATTTGCTTTTGAATTCCTTGCAATTTGCGCTTTTCCTTCCTACTTGCTTATGTTCTACGGCGGCAGAGCCCGGCCCCGCGCATGCCTCACCCAGCATTGGTCCCGACCGGAAACCAGGACGGGGCCAAGGAGTGAGGGGCCACGTGACAAGTTAGGCTCTTGAGTCGCGATGCTCAGGAGTCCCCCTTGGCGCAGGAACAACAAGTAGGGAGGTGTGATGCGGGTGGATCTACCGTTCTACGTTTGCGGAGCCCGGCCGCGCGCATGCCTCTGTCGGATCACGGGTTCCGGCAGACCCTTAAGGTTCGAACACTAGGGTGCGCGCCGAGATCACGCCTTCTACCTCCCCGTCTCGCAAAGATCTAAATTACTGAAAGAACTGCACAAGAGACACAAGGTTTATACTGGTTCGGGCCACCGTTGTGGTGTAATACCCTACTCCAGTGTGTGGTTGGTGGATTGCCTCCTGGGGCTGGTAATGATGAACAATACAAGGAAGAACAGCCTCACGAGGGTCTGTTCTTGGCTGGGGCGATGAATTGCTAGGAGGAGTTCAGTTACCCTCTCTCTCTCTCACTCACTCTCTCTGCTTTGCTCTCACTTGTCGACCGTCTGTTTGCTATGTGGGTGGCTGGTCCTATTTATAGGCAAAGGCCCTGGGCCTCTTCCCAAATATTGAGCGGGAAGGGCGCCAACAATTGGCCAATTCGAAGGGAACATCTAGTACACTTATCCTGACTAAAGTTGGCCTTCGCCTGCCAGAGGCTCTATGGTGACGCCCTGCTGGGCTCCATGGTGACCTCCGTCTCATAGTCCGCCTGGTCTTGGTCTCGTTGCACCGAAATGGCAACCTTTGCCTGATGCCTCGGTACTCCGCGGCTGCGCTTGCCCCCTTTGCACCAAAGAGTAAAGAAGGACGCTGCGCGCGCTGGCGCCCGCCTGGCACCCTCGATCGTCATGGCTTGCGTCATGGGCACCTCGCAAGGTACCCTGCCTTGATCTTTCCGCCTCCTCGCGAGCCAGCCTGAGGAGGCTGCGCCTGAGGATGCGTCGTGTCGTCTGCCCCGCGAGGCTTGGCCCCTCGCGAGGGTCTTGAGTCTTGTGTTGATGAAGATGGGCCATGCTGGGCCTCCTTTGAGCCACGCCGCAGGCCACAGGCAGGCAAGTCTGGGGACCCCCGTTCCCAGAACGCCGACAGTAGCCCCCGGGCCCAAGGCGTGCATGGACTTGGCCGTGCCGAGAGGCGAAAGGGCAAGGGCAAAGCGCCGCGGGCCCTAACAGCCTGCGGCCTTTGGCGCCGCGTGGCGGTTGATGGGACGTGGGCGTCTCCACTTTCCCATGACGCCTCGGTGATCGCGCGAGTTGGACAAGTCCCTGCATGCAGATCATGTCATGATTACCTGTGTTCGTGGAGGCCGGCGGTTGGCCTTCGCCGGCTGTAAGTACGGAGCTGTGCGTGCCCTTCCAGCCCATTCCTCCTGGCTTCTCCTTCTTCCTGATCCTAGCTCCGTCTTGCTGCGATGGCTCCGATCCGCCGGTTCTCTGCAGCGGAGAAGGGAAAGGCTCCTCGAGATGGGCCAGACCTCCTTCCGCCGAAGAAACGGCTCACCCTTTGCAGCCGGGCCGAGGAAGACCGTCAGGCGGTGGCAAGGCCCTGGTGCGAGCGGGCTCCGCCGGGGTTCCCACTTCCCTTGTATGCCCACGTCGAGGGCCCCGAAGGTGTCGATGCCGATCTCCACGGTCGGCGCTGTCGTATGCGCCGTCGGGTCACGAAGGCATGGGTTGGTCCTCCTAGAGTCCATGCCGAGGGCTCCTCCCAAGAGTTCGTGCTCCACGTCGCCATTCCTCTCCAATCCTGGATCCGTCTGCCTCCCTTCTTCGCCTCCATCGTCCCTCCAGGAGGGCCCCTGGAGCTCTCGCGACCGAGGCAGAGGTCGTGGTCGCTGCCCCGGGCGAGGTCTACATGTCCCGCGACTGGAGATAGATCGCCCAGGTTTGCAGGGAAAGGGGTGTCTTCGCAGTCCACCTGGAGTACGATGGTGCTGCGGTGATGTTCTTCAAGGTCTTCGACGCTAACGGGCGCCGGCTGGAGTGTTGCCCGGGAGAGGTGGCCAGGACCTTGCCCTGGTGAGGGCTAGGCCCGTCGACCGCTCCCTTGGCGGAGGCGCCGGAGGGTCCAGTGACTCCGGCGAAATCTTCGCGACTCCGGAGACGAGCGACGACAACTATGAGCCCCTGAGTCGGCGCCGCTCCCAGAGCAGGGCAGGCTCGTCAGGCCGTCGCCGACGCTGATCTGGATGGGGTTGGCGCCGGCGCCTGACGACCCATTGTTAATGATGGCGTCTTTTGCAGGAGCTCGTGTAGTCAGCATCCCTTAGGATCCGTTCCCTGCGAGGAATCAAAATGCGCCCCACAGGGGCTTGTAAGGTGCCAGTAGTCCCGTTTGTCAATACATAACCTTTGCTATGGATCTGTGCAAGTCGCAAATTCCGTTGTAGTTCAGTCCTCCCTTTCGCACCTCGCGAGGGCTTGGTGCTGAAAGTGCAACTATCCCTAGGTGGTTTTGGGAATTCATAACAACATATAGCTCATTGAGCTAATGCTATTTCAAGATGATTATTTCAGGAAAGCTCAATGATTGGCATGGCATGGATGTGAAAGTGGAACCCTCAAAATGCTAAGGACAAAGAATTGGCTCAAGCTCAAAAGTTCAAGACTCTTCATTTTATATTTTAGTGATCCAAGATCACATTGAGTCTTTAGGAAAAGCCAATACTATCAAGGAGGGATGAGGTGTTGCTTAATGAGCCTCTTGCTTTATGTGCTTGGTGATATGCTCCAAAATCCTCAACCACTTTTCCATAGACACAAATGACCTAAACCCTAAGCCAAACTCGGTCATACCGATTCTTTCAATCTGGCGCCACCGAGTTTCACTTGTCATTTGCCACTGCCAAACCCTAGCAATTCGGTCCTACCAATAAGGATCTCGGTCTCACCGAGATGGGATTGCAAACTCTCTGTTTCCCTTTCATAACTTTTCGGTCTCACCAAAAGAGCGAATCGGTCCCACCGAGATTGCAATGTAAACTCTATGTTTCCTTCTTGTAACTTTTCGGTCTCACCGAAAGAGCGAGACGGTCCCACCGAGTTTGCCTGACCAACTCTCTGGCTAGCTTATTGCCAAACTCGGTCTCACCGAGTTTGTGCAATCGGTCTCACCGAGATTACGTTATGCCCAAACCCTAACCAAATCGGTCCTACCGAGTTGCATGTCAGTCCCACCGAAATTCCTAACGGTCACTAGGTTTACTATTTCGGTCCGACCGAGTTTGTTTATTCGGTCCCACCGAGATTGGTAAATTGTGTGTAACAGTTGGATTTTGTGTGGAGGCCATATATACCCCTCCACCTCCTCTTCACTCATAGAGAGAGCCATCAGAACACATACACCATTCCAACTCATATGTTCTGAGAGAGAACCACCTACTCATGTGTTGAGACCAAGATATTCCATTCCAACCATATGAATCTTGATCTCTAGCCTTCCCCAAGTTGCTTTCCACTCAAATCTTCTTTCCACCAGATCCAAATCCTATGAGAGAGAGTTGAGTGTTAGGGAGACTATCATTTGAAGCACAAGAGCAAGGAGTTCATCATCAACACACCATTTGTTACTTCTTGGAGAGTGGTGTCTCCTAGATTGGCTAGGTGTCACTTGGGAGCCTCCGACAAGATTGTGGAGTTGAACCAAGGAGTTTGTAAGGGCAAGGAGATCGCCTACTTCGTGAAGATCTACCGCTAGTGAGGCAAGTCCTTCGTGGGCGATGGCCATGGTGGGATAGACAAGGTTGCTTCTTCATGGACCCTTCGTGGGTGGAGCCCTCCGTGGACTCGCGCAACCATTACCCTTCGTGGGTTGAAGTCTCCATCAATGTGGATGTAGGATAACACCACCTATCCGAACCACGGGAAAAACATCTGTGTCTCCAATTGCGTTTGAATCCTCAAAACCCTTCCCTTTATATTCTTGCAAGTTGCATGCTTTACTTTCCGCTGCCAATATACTCTTTGCATGCTTGCTTGAATTGTGTGATGATTGCTTGACTTGTCCTAAGATAGTTAAAATCTGCCAAGAACTAAAATTGGGAAAAGGTTAAGTTTTTATTTGGTCAAGTAGTCTAATCACCCCCCCTCTAGACATACTTTCGATCCTACAAGTGGTATCAGAGCTTTGGTTTCCATTTGCCTTGATCTCCATAGCTTTTGGTGGTCATAGCCTTGGTTTCACAACCTAGGATAGTATGGCGTTTAGCGAGGGAAATTATCACCGTAGAGGTCCTTACTTTGATGGTACTAATTTTGCTAGTTGGAAGCATAAAATGAAAATGCATATTCTTGGACATAACCCCGCCGTATGGGCTATTGTTTGTGTTGGTTTGCAAGTTGAGTTCTTTGATGGGAGGGAACCAAACCGTGAAGCTACCGCGGATGAGTTGAAGATGTTGCAATACAATGCTCAAGCTTGTGATATTCTCTTCAACGGATTGTGCCCCGAAGAATTCAGCAAAATCAGCCGTCTTGAGAATGCAAAGGAAATTTGGGACACTTTGATTGATATGCACGAAGGTACCGACTCCATCAAGGAATCCAAGTTGGATGTTCTCCAAAGTCAACTTGACAAGTTCAAGATGAAGGATGGTGAAGGTGTCGCCGAAATGTAGTCTAGGCTTGCTCTCATCACAAATGAGATTGCCGGCTTACGAAGTGAAGAGATGACCGATAGATTCATCATCAAGAAGATCCTAAGAGCCTTGGATGGGAAATATGATACCGTGTGCACATTGATTCAAATGATGCCCAATTACAAAGATCTCAAACCAACGGAAGTGATTGGAAAGATTGTTGCTCATGAGATGTCACTCAAGGATAAAGAGGAACTTCACAACAAATCAAGTGGTGCCTACAAAGCCTCATGTGAAGTCCCCACATCATCAAGTGAGAAACAAAACTTCAATGAAGAATTGAGCTTAATGGTGAAGAACTTCAACAAGTTCTACAAGAGTAGAAGCAAAGATAGAAGCTTCAAGTCAAGGTCCTACAATGACAAAAGATCTTCTAGTCGAGAGTGAAACTGCTATAATTGTGGAAGACCCGGACACTATTCCAATGATTGTACGGCTCCCGACAAGAGAAGAGAAGATTCTCCAAAAAGAAGAAGCAAAGAATCACCACCAAGAGAGAGAAGGATTAGAGATGATCGTTATGAACGGAGATACTCATGGAGAAGCCAGGATTCGAAAAGGAAGGAAAAAATCATCAAGGAGCTACACAAAACGAAGACATCAAGCTCATGTTGGTGAATGGGTATCCGGCTCCGACTCCGACAGCCACTCCGAGAGAAGTTATCACTCCGACTCCGAAGATACTCAAGATGAAGGTGTTGCCGGTCTAGCACTCGTGTCAACCAACTCCTACGACATATTTGACTCACCAAATGAAGGAATTGGAAGATGCTTCATGGCCAAAGGTCCTAAGGTAACACACCCCGAGTATGTTGATTTTAATAGTGATGAAGATGACTTGTTAGGTGATGATGACTTGCTTGCTGACAACTCTAGTGATGAGTACTATGATGAAACATCAATTAATCATGCTAATCAAGATAAAACGAATGACAATGATAAGGAGAAGGTTGAGGCTCTAACTAAAGAACTAAACACTCTTAAGTTAGCTCATGAAATTATCTTCGAAGATCATCGAGAACTTTTAAGAGCTCATGAGAAATTACGCTTTGAAAAGCTCAATCTTGAGCAAGAGCATGAGTTCTTAAAAGCAATCAATGATGATCTCCGCAAGAAAAGTTCTTCTTACATTGCCAAGCATTTACTATTATCCACTTACATGCCTCAAGTCAAGTCTAGTAACAAGAACAGGAAAGATTCTTCCTCTAGTAGTAACAATGATCATGCTAAATCCAATATTGTTGCTTCTAGTAGTTCTCTTGATTCCACTAATGATTCTCTTAGCCAAGTTACACTTGAGCAAGAAAATAGCTTATTGAAGGGGATTATAGAGAAAGGAGTGTACAAAAGCCTTGCCGGAAGTAAGCAATTCGAGGAAATTGTGCGCAAGCAAGGAATGCACCGGAAGAATCAAGGTGTTGGTTTTGAACGAAAGTTCAATGCCAATGGAGTTGAGTGGGAAGAAGATCAATACCCCAAGACAAAGTTTGTTCCTCAACAAGAGAAGTCTGATACTTCTTTCAAGGGGACACAAGCTCAAGATGATCTTCCACCACAAGACTACAAGCAAAAAGGCAAGGACAAGCTTCAAGAGGAGATTGATGCATTTGAAGAAGCTCCTAAGACCTTAGTCAAGTGGATTCCCAAGACCACGTCAAGTTCCACTTCATCAAGTACGACTACAACTCCAAGGATTCCCATCAAGATGGTGTGGATCCAAAAGAAGAAGAACTAGAGAGTTCTTGAGGGTGACTCCGCCAACATATTTCACTCTCATCATGTTGGCAAGAACAAGTGCAATCAACTTCCACATCATGCACTAGTTCAAGGAGTCACAAACCCTCTTGTTGGTAAGACAAGGGACAAGGTAACCTAAAGTTTTCATGGACATCATCTTGTGTATGCATCACTCTATGTCTATGGATATCCTTGTTTGTTCCTTGTGGGACTAACCCATGTAGGTATTAAAAGTGCAATTCACTCAAATGGATAGCTCCAAGTGATCTACATCAACATTGAGCATCCACATCTTGAACATCTACATGAAGTCATCATCGACAAAACCCAAGGTTAGTTCATCCCTCTTAGGGGGGGATATCACATCTAGGGGGAGCTTTACTCTAAAAAAACTTGAGCTAAAGAAACTCTAAAGATGTGAATACAACAATGCTTTATGTAAAAGTGGTAACCCCACTTGAGCTTAAACGATGAGTATGACCTACGATCAAGTGTTCTCACTTGACTCCTAAGTCAATATACTAATATATAGATGACCTAGTCATCACAAATTGCTTGATAGATGCAAGAATTGGTTGTGCATGCTTTGCCACATATTTCATTTGCCATCTTATTGTGTGAGCATCTTGGTTGCATATTTTACTCATTCAAGGACATCCACTTGTTGTTTTGATTGTTTGGCATTATCTTCTTTTGCCAAGTGGATGGACAAGAATGCCTAAGAACCTCCTCTAGCTATCTATGCTTTTCTCGTCTCAAACTCTATTCATGCTGCATCACAAAATTTGATCAAGTCAGATTCAAACCACTCTGTGTGAGGAGCGCTCGGAGTCCCCGATTCGTCATAGACTTAAACTTCCAGAACCTCTTTGTAATTCTCGGTCTGACCGATACCATACTTTCGGTCCTACTGAGATCATTAAGTTGATCTAGGTTTTCGATCTCGGTGCAACCAATTTGAACCACTCGGTCACACCGAGTTGCAATAACTGTATACAGTTTTGCATCTCGGTGCCACCGAGTTGTTCCACTCGGTCACACTGACAGGGTCGGGCTATATATAGTGACGGGCAAAATTTTGGAAATTTCTCACAAACCTCTTCGCCCGCGCATAGCTCGCTCTGCCTCCTGGGTCTCCGGATCATCCTCCTCGCCGCCAGCCGCCTCCAGTCGCTGGTCTCCGTCGCTGTCAACGGGAATTCTGCCCTGCCGTTGCCGCCATAGCGAGTCTCCATCGAACTAGGGTATGGACTCGATCTTTGTGCTATTCTCCAATCCGATTCCTAGCACATTGTGATCATCATGATTCTTGCCACGTTTGATAAACTCCTATCGAGTCAATGAACTCATAGATTAGGTTTAATTCGAAAATTTTAGGGTTTGGTTTCCGTCGAAACCATGTCGGACCCACCGAGTTGAAAAACTCGGTCCCACCGATTTGGCTTATGCCATTGCACAAGTAAAACTCGGTCTGACCGAGGATTACTTATCGGTGTGACCGATTTTGGAACTCTGTGAAACCCTAGCAGTCTCGGTGCCACCGAACTGTGACTCGGTCTGACCGAGTTCACTAGTTCTGGTGCCAAAACTGCTTCGGTGTCACCGAGTTTGAAAATCGGTAGATCTGAGATGATTTCAGTGGGAAACTAAAACTAAGTTTTTGAATTACTCTTTTGCAAAATCTCTGCACTTTGTGATGCTCATCCACTCTATCTCATCTATAATCTATTCACAGGGTTAGCAGTCAGAGTTTGCATCATGTCAGACCAAAGTGACAGCCAGAACCTCTCAGAGCAGCAAGTGGTGATGAGTGAGGGCACTAGTCCCTCCAGCTCTTCAGATGATGGCAGCAGGAGCACCCCCAGCAATCTGCCTAAGGCTGCCACTAGACAAAGGAAGAAGAGAACTTCTGATTCTAAAGATGAAGATTATGTGGCAGAGGAAGAGGCCATATCAAGGAGAGTTGAGCCAGCTCAAGGCACAAAGCCAGGGCTGAAAATCAAAAGGCCAGCAGGCAGCCCATGTCTAAGGTTAGAGCTTCAACTGTGAAGCCTGCACCCATAGAGCCAGTTGTTGCTGAGGGCAAAAAGAGGAAGGAAAGGGTCAAGAAGACTGTAGCTAGAGTGCTTGGCAAGGCCTCCATCATGGAAGATGAGGAGGAAGAAGAAGAGGTTGCTGCACCAGCACCCAAGGCACCCAAACTTATGGGAGATGCCATAAGGTCAGGGGCAACTGCATCCAAGCCCAAGGAAGCACCCAAGGCTGCATCTAAGCCAAAGAGTGCACCAAAGAGAAACACAAGAAGCATCCCAGCCACTGAAAAGAACAAGGCTCCAGTGCCTGAAGCTGCAGAGGAAGAGGCAGAGAATGTCCTTAGAAAGCTCAAGACCAAGATCCCAGACCACAACGATGGTCATCCTGTGGCTGAGGATATGAAGCTCAGGAGAGATTCAGGGCTAAGGAAGTGGAGAGAAGCAGATCCGTATGCTTCTAGGAGAACGACTGCAGTTGACTATAGGTTTCACACCAAGGAGCAGCAGGATTTCTATGAGACAGTGCTGCTAGATAAGAAGCCCATTGTCTGCGATATGAGTTGGGTCGATTGGCAGTATATCAAGGACAGTGAAGAGTACTTCCCTGGCGTGTATGACATCTTTAGTGCATGTGGAGTTGCAAACTTTGTTGGGCAGAAGCTCACAAAGTGGAACGGGGAGCTAATCATGCAATTCTACTCCACAGCACACTTCTACCCAGATGGGAGGATCACTTGGATGTCAGAAGGTACGAGGTAGCAGTCCACAGTTGCTTAATGGGCTCAGCTAATTCATGCCCCAGAGGAGCAAGCAGATGACTTGGACATTTATGCCAAGAAAAAGATGGACCACAACTCTATGTCCAACATGTACAAGGAGATTCCGAATGAAGCACTTGACACGTTCAAATTTGGCTCAATGCATTATCTTCTATCAGGACTGCCCACTATCAATTGGATACTGAGGCACACCCTATTGCCCAAGTCTGGAGATCACAAGATGATCAGAGGTCACGCGATCAACTTGCTTCATATCTTTGATGTGCCTCAGAAATTCAAAGTCATGAGCCTCATAGTCGAAACAATCAAAAGGACTGTAGCAGATCAGAAGAGGAGTTGTGGGTATGCCCCACAGATTCAGGAGCTCATCAACTCAAAGCTGGGCACGGGCACATACTTGTTGGATAAGGAACACCTGCCCATCCGTCCAGACTTCAAAGATAATCAAGTGATCATGACTGAGAATGAGCCATCAACTGCCCAAGCACAAGCCAAGAAGGAGAAGGCGAAGAAGGAGAAAGCTGCCAGGATGCCTACTCAAGAGGAGGCATCTGAATATTTTTTGAAAACCAAACAAGAGCAGCTTGGTTGCCTGGTTGCATCCACCCTGCGGATTGAGCAAGGACTAGCCACCCTAACTCAGAACCAGGCAAGCTTAGAGAGGATCATGGAACAAAGGTTCTATGATTTGGACATCAAGGTGACAGAGATACAGACTGCCGTGGAGCAGCTCCAGGATGACATGAATGAGAGGAGAGGCAGGACTACGACTGATGCTTTTGCCAGGGTGCCACGAGGTCCGAGGTCGTCTGCAATGCCAGTTGCTGACACCAGAGCTACCACGTCTGCGCCAGCCACAGCCTCAGTTCCACCAGCTCCAGCATCCACTTCAGCCTCAACTCCGACCATGTCTACTGAAGCCTTCGTCCTTGGAGTGCTCCGGACTTCACGACCACCTGAAGATCAAGCCTGAGCGTCGACTTAGCACTATGCATTTTTTAGGAACTTTTTGGTAACTTGTTGCCAAAGGGGGAGAAAATGTATAGATCATAGGCTTCGAGAGAGTGTGTTGCTTTTATTCTCTCTTGTTTTGTTTGGTGGTTTTTCGAACTTTATTTGATTGTGTGTGAGATACTACATCCTTATCTGTGAGACATCGATGATCATGTGTTTGATCATATGCTACAATTAATGTTTGCTTAATGCTATTATTATTCTATCTATCTTATGTGATCACTCACTATTCTTGGTGATGAGTGCATGTATTTCAATCTTATCATTTTTGAGCGCTCCACCAAGATGTATGTGACATGGAAGAGTAACCCATGACTCTAACTCCTTGTGCATTTGCAGTCCAAAGCAAATTCTAAATATGCACAAATTTAGGGGGAGCTCTTACTTGCCACATACTTCTCAAAGCGACGATGTATTTCATGAATATTATAATTTGTCGAAGCTTTGATCTATATGTTGTCATCAATTACCAAAAAGGGGGAGATTGAAAGTGCAACTATCCCTAGGTGGTTTTGGTAATTCATAACAACATATAGCTCATTGAGCTAATGCTATTTCAAGATGATTATTTCAGGAAAGCTCAATGATTGGCATGGCATGGATGTGAAAGTGGAACCCTCAAAATGCTAAGGACAAAGAATTGGCTCAAGCTCAAAAGTTCAAGACTCTTCATTTTATATTTTAGTGATCCAAGATCACATTGAGTCTTTAGGAAAAGCCAATACTATCAAGGAGGGATGAGGTGTTGCTTAATGAGCCTCTTGCTTTATGTGCTTGGTGATATGCTCCAAAATCCTCAACCACTTTTCCATAGACACAAATGACCTAAACCCTAAGCCAAACTCGGTCATACCGATTCTTTCAATCTGGCGCCACCGAGTTTCACTTGTCGTTTGCCACTGCCAAACCCTAGCAATTCGGTCCTACCGATAAGGATCTCGGTCTCACCGAGATGGGATTGCAAACTCTCTATTTCCCTTTCATAACTTTTCGGTCTCACCGAAAGAGCGAATCGGTCCCACCGAGATTGCAATGTAAACTCTATGTTTCCTTCTTGTAACTTTTCGGTCTCACCGAAAGAGCGAGTCGGTCCCACCGAGTTTGCCTGACCAACTCTCTGGTTAGCTTATTGCCAAACTCGGTCTCACCGAGTTTGTGCAATCGGTCTCACCGAGATTACGTTATGCCCAAACCCTAACCGAATCGGTTCTACCGAGTTGCATGTCAGTCCCACCGAAATTCCTAATGGTCACTAGGTTTACTATTTCGGTCCGACCGAGTTTGTTTATTCGGTCCCACCAAGATTGTTAAATTGTGTGCAACGGTTGGATTTTGTGTGGAGGCTATATATACCCCTCCACCTCCTCTTCACTCGTAGAGAGAGCCATCAGAACACATACACCATTCCAACTCATATGTTCTGAGAGAGAACCACCTACTCATGTGTTGAGACCAAGATATTCCATTCCAACCATATGAATCTTGATCTCTAGCCTTCCCCAAGTTGCTTTCCACTCAAATCTTCTTTCCACCAGATCCAAATCCTATGAGAGAGAGTTGAGTGTTGGGGAGACTATCATTTGAAGCACAAGAGCAAGGAGTTCATCATCAACACACCATTTGTTACTTCTTGGACAATGGTGTCTCCTAGATTGGCTAGGTGTCACTTGGGAGCCTCCGACAAGATTGTGGAGTTGAACCAAGGAGTTTGTAAGGGCAAGGAGATCGCCTACTTCGTGAAGATCTACCGCTAGTGAGGCAAGTCCTTCGTGGGCGATGGCCATGGTGGGATAGACAAGGTTGCTTCTTCATGGACCCTTCGTGGGTGGAGCCCTCCGTGGACTCGCGCAATCATTACCCTTCGTGGGTTGAAGTCTCCATCAATGTGGATGTAGGATAACACCACCTATCCGAACCACGGGAAAAACATCCGTGTCTCCAATTGCGTTTGAATCCTCAAAACCCTTCCCTTTATATTCTTGCAAGTTGCATGCTTTACTTTCCGCTGCCAATATACTCTTTGCATGCTTGCTTGAATTGTGTGATGATTGCTTGACTTGTCCTAAGATAGTTAAAATCTGCCAAGAACTAAAATTGGGAAAAGGTTAAGTTTTTATTTGGTCAAGTAGTCTAATCACCCCCCCCCCTCTAGACATACTTTTGATCCTACAGGTGCTCTTCGTCGACAGGTCCCAGTCCCAAGGCGGCATCAGCCGTCACTGGTATGCCAGGTCGCGATTGCGTGGTCAAGGCCAGGAGGTGAGCGACCCAGGGGTCCGGTAAGAGCCCCTGAGTCGCGATGCTTAGGAGGTCCCCTTTGGCGCCCAAGCAGCCGTCGCTTGGTGAGAAAGGGAAGCAACATCGCTAGTACGGAATTGCTTTAGGTGCGGGTGTAGCGCCACGGTAACCAGTGCTTTGGGTGGTGACTTATCTTGAGGATCGGGGATCGCCCCCAGCGCACCATCGGGTCCGTGGGGTAGTTGGGACGGCGTTGCTCGACGAGGTCCTCACGCGCCCCTTCTCCCTCGCCTCTGCTCCTCTTTCTGCTCTACGTCCTCGGGTCCCGGCCCTCGAGCTGGTCTCAGCCGTCGCTGGTATGCCAGGTCGCGATGCCGTGGTCAAGGCCAGAGGGTGAGGGCTGGAGAGCCAGTACGAGCCCTGAGTCGCGATGCTCAGGCACCCCCCCCTTTAACATGCAAGCGGTTCGCGCGGGCGAGGGTGAAGGGAACTCCGTGAGGGCCTTGGCTAGCGCAGTTCCCTCCAAGGATCCTGCAGGTTCATCACAGAAAGAAGATGGGGTTGCCATGGCAGTCATCAGTCGATCGTTGGTCGCTCAAGAGCTCGCTGGTTGGAGCATGTGAGGTGTATCAGGGCACCCGTGAGGCAGTGCGGGACTCAGGAGGCCCTACCTCTAGGCGGGTTGCGCCTGGCACTGGGCCGTATCTCGAGATGTGTCCATGCAAAATTTGGTTAGATGCCGGTACTCTACGTCCTTGGGTCCCGGCCCTCGAGCTTGTCTCAGCCATCGCTGGTATGCCAGGTCGCGATGCCATGGACAAGGCCAGAGGGTGAGAGCTGGAGAGCCAATAAGAGCCCTGAGTCGCGATGCTCAGGCACCCCCCCTTTAACGTGCAAGTGGCCGACATGGAGAGGAAGGGATGCCGCGGACAGGCATCAAGCAATCAAGCGTGATAGGCGAATGCATAGTTGGAAATAAATGCGAGGGAGATACACGCCGCTGGGCCTAGCCCGAGCGGCTTGGGGATGATGCAGCCCGAGGGGCGCCCCCAACAAGGCAAGCTAACGACCAAAAAATAAAAGGGGATACATGTCGCAGGGACGGACCCACGTGGCCTGGGACTGATGCAACCCTGGGAGGGCGCTCCCAGCTGGGAATGAAGCTCGAAAGATGTCACCTGGGGATGCCGTCGGCGAAATGGCGTTGGTGCAGCAGACTCGGTGGGCTGCGGAAGCCGATCCTCACGAGCCCCCAGGCCCCGGGGCCTCGGGAGGCTCCGGAGGCACCGGTGGCTCCTCGCGAGCTGTCTTCATCTCCGCCAGGGTCGCGGAACGCCTGTCTTCCTGAGCCTCCATGATGCCCCTCATGAGGCGCTGGTACGCCGCAGCCATGCTCGGCAGGCCGTTAAGCATGCGAACATAGCTGTGGGGTGGACCCCCGCAGCGCCCCACTTGCAAGGGCCAGAGACGCTCCGTCGTGGTGATCTAATTGAGCCCTGGTACGACGACGCAGATGCGCAGCCCACCATCCTCGCCCGGATTTGGGGCCACAGCTGGTAGACGACAGCAACCTCTCATGATCCTTGACTCCTGTAGTTCTTGAATGGCCTTGTCAACGAACTCCGGCTGGTCTAACCTTCCTTGCCTGGCTCCTTCTCGAGGGAAACGTGCTTCGAAGCACGCCTCCACATGGTGCCCAAGCACCTCCCTCGTGACCCTGGCTAGGTCGGTGGCCCTCCAGGTGAGAGCCCCCTAGCCCTGCCTAAGGAGGGCGCTGGGTGCGCTTTCCTATGCGATGGAAGGGAGGTCCCCCTGGGCAGACACGGGCCCTGAAGGGCCTGCCTCCTGAGGGGTCGAGCCTGACGACGTCCTCTTCTTCTTGGGGGAGGCCTCAGGAAGCCTCCTACTTCCGCGATCTGGGTCTTCTAGCGACGCGGCCTGATAGGCTCGCTCCAGGGAACACACTGCATCCTTCTCTTCACAGGGCACCGTGATGACGCCGCCACTTCCTGGCATCTTGAGGACGTTGTAGCCGTGGTGGGTCACGGCCATGAACTTGGCCAGCGCCGGGTACCCGAGGATGGCGTTGTACGGCAGGCGGATGTGGGCGACGTCAAAGTCGATGAGCTCGGTGCGGTAGTTGCTGCGGGCCCCGAAAGTGGCAGGGAGGCGGACCTGACCGATCGGGACTGTGGAACCGTCGGTGACTCCGGAGAAAGGCTTGGTTGGCTGAAGCTGGTCATAGGGCACTTGGAGGTTGTTGAATGTTTCCACGGACAGGACGTTGAGCCCTGCCCCTCCGTCGATGAGGGTCCTGGTGACCAGCACGTTGCTGATGACTGGGGAGCAAAGCATCGGGAGGACTCCGACCGTGGCCGCGCACTTGAGCTGGTCTACTGAGCTGAACGTGATGGCGCACGCCGACCACCTGAGGGGGCGCGTTGCTTCGAGTTTGGGGAGAACTGCATTCACTTCACGTGCAAACTGCTTGAAGATACGTTGAGAGGCTGGGGCTTGAGCTCCGCCCAGGATGCAGGCGATTGCGCGCGGCTCTTGGAAGCCCCCGGCCCCCTCGTCTTGATGCCGGTCTTCGTTCCTCCTTGGCTGAGGCGGCAGCGGAGGTAGGCCTGCATTGCCTTGAGGGCGATCCTCACGAGGCTGATCCCTCCAGTACCCCTCGCGAGGCAGGTCCCGCCAGCGGTCCTCGCGAGGCTGGTCGCGCCACCCCTGGCGCGGACCGCGATCTTCCCAACGTCCTAGGTTTCTTCCTCCTCCTCGGCCGTAGCCTCGGTCAGCACGGTCAGGGCGACGGACGATCCTTCCTTCTCGCACGGCGCGGAGTTCTTGACATTCGTTGGTGTTGTGGGTGTGGAGGTCGTGGTACACATAGTACCGGCTTCCCCTGGAGGATTCAGGCAGATCCTTGCCCCGCTTGGTGTCTGGTTCTGCTGCGAGTATGGCAGCCCCCTTGCGCTTCACGTCCTTGGCCTTGGGCTTCTTCTCTTCTGGGTCCGCGGCGGGCAGCTCGAGGAGGGAGAGACGTCCCTCCTCAGCACTGGCGCACTTGTTCGCCAAGTTGAACAGCTCCAGGGAGGTGCAGAGGTCTTCATGCATTGCCAGCTCCTCCTTCATCTTGATGTTGCGCACGCCATCGGAGAAGGCCAAGATGATGGCTTCCTCGGACACCTTGGGGATCTTGAGGCGCGCACTGTTGAAGTGCTAGATGTACTTTTGCAGGGTCTCTTCGGGTTGTTGCTTGATGCAGCGCATGTCGCTCACGGCAGGTGGCCGGTCGCGAGTACCTTGGAAGTTGGCGATGAAGCGGGTTCGCATCTGGTCCCAGGAGGAGATCGTGCCCGGAGCCAGATTCAGGAGGCAGATGCGAGCTCCTTCCTTCAGCGCCATGGGGAACCAGTTCGCCATGACCTTTTTGTCCCTGCTGGCAGCTTCGATGCCCAGCTCGTAAAGCTAGAGGAACTCTGCGGGATCAGTTGTGCCATCGTAACGAGGAGGCAGGTCTGGCTTGAACTTGCCGGGCCACGCGACGCTACGCAGCTTGGTGGTGTAGGCGCGGCAGCCTGCGGTGGCCAAGAAAGGCTTCGGCTGGTGGAGAGCTTGGTCTTGAGGGTCCCCACGCGCTGCAGCTAGGAGCAGCGCGGGGTCTTGGCGTGCCGGAGCTGGAGCAGGGTTGCGGCGTGCCAGAGCAGGGAGCGCCCTGGCAGCTCCTTGCGGGCGAGGGACTTCTTGGCAGCTCCGTTCTTGTTGCGCTGGCAGCTGACGGGGTGGGTTTCGCCCAGGGGCCATGCGCCTTGGAGCCTCCGGAGCTTCGTTGCTCGTGCGGGGCGGGGTGTGGCGCAGAGGAACGGACGGCGCGGAAGAGCCCCCTACGGCGCGGACAGCTCGGCGACGCGGTCGAGCCACTCTTCGTAGACGTCGTCGACGGGGCGGTAGCGCATGAGCTCGTTTGCCGCGAGGAGCGCAGCTCGAGCCTCCAAGGGTGCGCGGAGCGCGCGGGACGAAGAACCAGCTGGTGCAAGCAATGGAGTAGCGGTGCGTCCGTCTTGGCGCACGGATGGATGCTGAGACGACGCTTGTTGCTCGCCCCCCGCCGGGCCGGTGGCGGCGTTGACAGCGGGGGACGGGGAACGATGAGGACGCCCATCGATGGGGGCCGTCTAGGCGACGTGAGAAGCGATGGCGGCCCGGCACTCGGCGCGGGCCCGACGAGCGTCAGACATGGATACAACGGTCGGAGGAGAGCGGAGTGGTGGAAGACAGATTCCGGCGCACCCCTACCTGGCGCGCCAAATGTCGGATCACGGGTTCCGGCAAACCCTTAAGGTTCGAACACTAGGGTGCGCGTGGAGATCACGCCTTCTACCTCCCCGTCTCGCAAAGATCTAAACTACTGAAAGAACTGCACAAGAGACACAAGGTTTATACTAGTTCGGGCCACCGTTGTGGTGTAATACCCTACTCCAGTGTGTGGTTGGTGGATTGCTTCCTGGGGCTGGTGATGATGAACAATACAAGGAAGAACAACCTCGCAAGGGTCTGTTCTTGACTGGGGCGATGAACTGCTAGGACGAGTTCAGTCACCCTCTCTCTCTCACTCACTCTCTCTCCTTTGCTCTCACTTGTCGACCGTCCGTTTGCTATGTGGGTGGCTGGTCCTATTTATAGGCAAAGGCCCTGGGCCTCTTCCCAAATATTGAGCGGGAAGGGCGCCAACAATTGGCCAATTCGAAGGGGAACATCTAGTACACTTATCCTGACTAAAGTTGGTCTTCGCCTGCCAAAGGCTCTGTGGTGACGCCGTGCTGGGCTCCATGGTGACCTCCGTCTCGTAGTCCGCCTGGTCTTGGTCTCATTGCACCGAAATGGAAACCTTTGCCTGATGCCTCGGTACTCCACGGCTGCGCTTGCCCCCTTTGCACCAAAGAGGAAAGAAGGACGCTGCGCGCGCTGGCGCCCGCCTGGCACCCTCGATCGTCATGGCTTGCTTCATGGGCACCTCGCGAGGTACCCTGCCTTGATCTCTCCGCCTCGTCGCGAGCCAGCCTGAGGAGGCTGCGCCTGAGGATGCGCCGTGTCGTCTACCCAGCGAGGCTTGGCCCCTTGCGAGGGTCTTGAGTCTTGTGTCGATGAAGATGGGCCATGCTGGGCCTCCTTTGAGCCACGCCGCAGGCCGCAGGCAGGCAAGTCTGGGGACCCCCGTTCCCAGAATGCCGACAGCCTCACCCAGCGTTGGTCCTGACCGGAAACCAGGACGGGGCCACGGAGTGAGGGGCTATGTGGCTAGTTAGGCTCCTGAGTCGCGATGCTCAGGAGTCCCCCTTGACGCTCAAACGGCCTTCGTACCTTGGCTCCACTCGGGGAGAGACGCGCGGCGAACCAGGCAGGGGGGACCTGGCTGGGCGGCGTGCGTTTGCGTGTGACCCAGGTGCAGCCCCCGTGCCCAGCCCCCTCGCGTGGCACTCCCGAGGGGAGGTGTTACGATGAGGCTAGACACTGAGCTCTGGGCTCCCTAAGGTTGATGCGGCCCGGGGGCCACCCCCAGTTGTTTATCACCAGCGCGGAGCATAGCGCTTCCGTATGTGTACGGGCATAGCCGCTCCTCGGTAGTGTCGTCAGCCAGCGCGGAGCATGGTGCTTCCACTGGTACGTGGGAGGGGGCCCCCCTCCGGGAGGAGCCCCCGGGGCGTGTACAGCCCCGCCCTGACACGTGGCTGGCACGGTAGGGCCTGGTGAGGTGTATCTGGGCACCCATGAGCCAGTGCGAGACTCACGGGGCCCTACCTCTAGGCGGGTTGCGCCTGGCACTGGGCCTTATCTTGTGATGTGTCCCTACAAATTTGGTTAGATGTCGGCACTCTACGTCCTCGGGTCCTGGCCCTCGAGCTGGTCTCAGCCGTCGCTGGTATGCCAGGTCGCGATGCCATGGACAAGGCCAGAGGTTGAGGGCTGGAGAGCCAGTAAGAGCCCTGAGCCGCGATGCTCAGGTACCCCCCTTTAACGTGCAAGTGGTCGGCATGGAGAAGAATAGGTGCCGTGGACCGGCATCAAATAATCAAGCATGGTGGGTCTAATGCTTAACCGGAAATAAACGCAAATGGGATACATGCCACTGGGCCTGGCCCGAGCGGCTTGGGGATCATGGAGCCCGAGGGGCGCCCCCAACAAGGTATTCTAAAAACATGAAATAAAAAAGGGATACACGCCACAGGGACGGACCCACGCGGACTGGGAATAATGCAGCCCTGGGGGGTGCTCCCAGCTGGAAATGAAACTCGAAAGATGTCACCTGATGATGTTGAGGACGAAGGAGCGTTGGTGTAGCAGGCTCGGTGACCTGTGGGAGCCGATCCTCACGAGCCCCCAGGCCCAGGGGCCTCGGGAGGCTCCGGAGGCGCTGGCGGATCCTCGCGGGCCATCTCCATCCTTGCCAGGGCTGCGGAACGCCTGGCCTCTCGTGCCTCCGTGATGCCCCTCATGAGGCGCTGGTACGTGTCAGCCGCGTTCGACAAGCCGTAAGGCATGCAAACGTAGCTGTGGGGTGGGCCTCCGCAGCGCCCCACTCGCAAGGGCTAGAGGCGCTCCAGAGAGGCGACTCAGTTGAGCCCTGGTATGTTGATGTAGACGCGCAGCCCACCATCCTCGCCTGGATGGGGAGCCACTGCTGGTAGGCGGCCGCCGCCTTTCATGACTCTTGACTCCTGTAGCTCCTGAATGGCCTTGCTGACGAACTTCTGAGGGTCTGGATCTCCTTGCCTTGCTCCTTCTTGAGGGAAACGTGCTTCGAAACATGCCTCCATGTGGTGCCCAAGCGCCTCCCTCGTGACCCTAGCTAGGTCGGTGGCCCTCCAGGGGAGGCCCCCCGAGCCCTGCCTGAGGAGGGCGCCGGGCGCGCTTTCCTATGCGATGGAAGGAGGTTCCCCCTGGGCAGGCGCGGGCCCAGAGGGGCCTGCCTCCTGAGTGGTTGGGACGGACGATGTCTTCTTCTTCTTAGGGGCGGTCTCGGGAGGCCTCCTGCTTCCGCGATCCGGGTCTTCCAGTGACGCGGCCTGAAAGGCTCGTTCCAGGGAACACACCGCGTCCTTCTCTTCACAGGGCACCGTGATGACTCTGCCGCTTCCTGGCATCTTGAGGACATTGTAGCCGTGGTGAGTTACGGCCATGAACTTGGCCAGCGCAGGGTACCCAAGGATGGCGTTGTACGGCAGGCGAATGTGAGCGACATCGAAGTCGATGAGCTCGGTGCGGTAGTTGTCGCGTGCCCCGAAGGTGACAGGGAGGCGGACCTGCCCAATCGGGACCGTGGAGCCGTCGGTGATACCGGAGAAAGGCTTGGTTGGCTGAAGCTAGTTGTAGGGCACTTGGAGGTTGTTGAATGTTTCCACGAACATGACGTTGAGCGCTGCCCCGCCATCGATGAGGGTCTTGGTGACCACCACGTTGATGACGATTGGGGAGCAAAGCATTGGGAGGACTCCAGCTGTAGCCGCACACTTGAGCTGATCTGCTGAGCTGAACGTGATGGTGCACGCCGACCACCTAAGAGGGCGCGTGGCTTCGAGCCTGGGGAGGACTGCGTTCACTTCACGGGCGAGCTGCTTGAAGATGCGTTGAGAGTCTGGCGCTTGTGCCCCGCCCAGGATGCAGGCGATTGCGGGCGGCTCCTGGAAGCCCCCAGCCACCTCGTCCTGGTGGCGGTCCTCGTTTCTCCTTGGCAGCGGTGGCAGCGGTGGGAGGCCTGCGTTGCCTTGCGGGCGATCCTCACGAGGCTGATCCCTCCAACCTCCCTCGCGAGGCGGGTCTTGCCAGCGATCCTCGCGAGGTTGATCGTGCCACCCTTGGCGCGGGCCACGGTCTTCCCAGCGTCCTGTGTTCCTTCCTCCTCCTCGACCGTAGCCCTGGTCACCGCGGTCAAGGCGACGGCCGATCCTTCCTTCTCACATGGCTCGGAGCTCTTGACATTCGTTGGTGTTGTGGGTGTGGAGGTTGTGGTACACACAGTACCGGCTGCCCTTGGAAGGTTCGGGCTGATCTCTGCCCCGCTTGGTGTCTCGTTCTGCCGCGAGCACGGCAGCCCCCTTGCGCTTCACATCCTTGGCCTTGGGCTTCTTCTCTTCCGGGTCTGCGGCAGGCAGCTCGAGGAGGGAGAGACGCCCTTCCTCGGCCCTGGTGCCCTTGGTTTCCAGGTTGAACAGCTCCAAGGAAGTGCACAGGTCTTCATGCATCACCAACTCCTCCTTCATCTTGACGTCGTGCACGCCGTCGGAGAAGGCTGAGATGATGGCCTCCTCAGTCACCTTGGGAATCTTGAGGCGTGCGTTGTTGAAGCGCTGGATGTACTTCTGCAGGGTCTCCCCGGGCTATTGCTTGATGCGGCGCATGTCGCTCACGGGGGTGGCCGGTCGCGAGTGCCTTGGAAGTTGGCGATGAAGCGGGTGTGCATCTCGTCCCAGGAGGAGATTGTGCCTGGAGCCAGGTCCAGCAGCCAGGTGCGGGCCCCGTCCTTGAGTGCCATGGGGAACCAGTTCGCCATGACCTTCTCGTCTCCGTTTGTAGCTTCGATGCCCAGCTCGTAGAGCTGGAGGAACTCCGCAGGGTCAGCCGTGCCGTCGTAGCGAGGAGGCAAGTCTGGCTTGAATTTTCCGGGCCACGCGCTGCTGCGTAGCTCGGCGGTGAAGGCGCGACAGCCTTCTGTGGCCATGGGAGGCCTTGGATGACGGGGAGCTTGGTCTTGCATGTCCCCATGCGCTGCAGCTGGGAGCAGCGCGGGGTCTTGACGCGCGGGAGCAGGAGCATGGTCACGATGTGCTGGAGCAGGGAGCGTCCGGGCAGCTTCTTGCGGGCGAGGGACTTCTTGACAGCTCTGCTCTTGCCGCGCTGGCACCTGACGGAGCGGGTTCCGCCCAGGGGCCACGCGCCATGGAGCTACGGCACCTTCCTGAGGGGGAGGTGGCCAGGGCGCTGCCGAAGCTTCATCGCCCGCGCGGGGCGGGGTGCGGTGCGGCGGAACGGACGGCGCGGGAGAGCCCCCTGCGGCGCGGACGAGCTCGGCGACCCGGTCAAGCCATTCTTCGTAGACGTCGTCGACGGGATGGTAGTGCAGGAGCTTGTTTGCCGCGATGAGTGCAGCCCGAGACGTGAGGCACACATGCACACACTTAGCATAATGTCGGGACATGAAGCACATAGGTATAACAAAGAGCCAATCATAGAGCGATAAACCTTTTGATCAACCGGTTCACCATCTTTGGTCAAATCAAGATGTCCACTAGTAGGCATGGGTGTAGGCATACCTTTGCATTCTTACATATTGAACTTCTTGAATAAGTCCTTGGTGTACTTCGTTTGAGAGACAAATGTACCTTCCTTAGTTTGCTTGATTTGCAAACCGAGAAAGAATTTGAGTTCACTCATCATAGACATCTCAATCTTCTCTGACATTAGCTTTCCAAACTTTTCACTAAAGAGAGGGTTAGTTGAACCAAATATGATATCATCAACATAAATTTGGCATACAAATAGTTCTCCATTAACCCTTTTAGTAAAAAGAGTGGAATCAATTTTACCAATTTCAAAACCACTTGCAATAAGGAACTTGGTCAAGCATTTATACCATGCTCTAGGAGCTTGTTTAAGACCATAAAGTGCTTTGTGAAGTTTGTAAACATGATTTTGTTTCTTAGGATTGATAAAGCCGGGAGGTTATTTGACATAAACTTCCTCCTCTATTTCACCATTAAGAAAAGGACTTTTAATGTCCATTTGGTACAAGGTGATATTATGGTGATTAGCATAGGCAAGTAAGATGTGAATGGACTCAAGTCTAGCAACGGGAGCATATGTCTCACCATAGTACATACCTTCTACTTGTGTGTACCCTTGGGTGACGAGACGTGCTTTGTTGCGAACCACTTGTCCATCTTCATCTTGCTTGTTGCAAAACACCCATTTGGTACCAATGATGTTGTGGTTGTTGTCGGGCTTCTCAACCAATGTCCAAACTTGGTTTCTCTCAAAGTTGTGTAGCTCTTCATGCATAGCGTTTATCCAATCCGGATCTTCCAATGCTTCTTCAACCTTCATAGGTTCAATGCTAGAGATGAATGAATAGTTTTCACAAAAGTTAGCTAAATGAGTTTTTGAGCGAGTGATTCTCCTGGTTTGTATATCATTGTAGATTTGCTCGACGGGATGATCTTTGGCAATTCTTGCTCGAACTCGTGAGAGTTTTTGCTTGGGTCTTTGTTGAACATCTTCTTCATCTTGTTCTTCTTCTTGGCCTTCTTCATTGTTGACGTTGTCGTTCTCTTGTCGTGGTGGAGAAGGAGGTTGTTGATGTTCGTCTTGATGCATTTCCTTGTCTTCTTCATCTTGGTGTGTCCCACTTGTGGATGCTTCCGTATCAATTCTAGGTTCACCTTGTCGTGAAGTAGAAGCTTCCACTTGGACGGACGAGGTACTCTCCTTCACCTCCATAGGACGAATTTTGCCAATAGACAAGTCTTGGATTGCTTATGAAGGGTCTTTGTCTCCCACATCGATTGGCAATTGCTCTACTTGCGAGCCATTAGATTCATCAAACTTCACATCTACCGTCTCTTCAACCTTTCAGGTGAAATTGTTGTAGACACGGTAAGTGTGAGAGTTTGAGCCATAACCAAGTAGAAAACCTTCATGAGATTTAGGAGCAAACTTTGAACGAGGATGCTTCTCAAGAATGTAGCACTCAGAGCTGAATACTCGAAAGTATCCAACTTGGGGTTTGTTACCGGTGAGGAGCTCGTATGCCGTCTTGCCGAGTAGTTTGTGAAGATACAAGCGATTTGTTGCATGACAAGCTGTCTCAACCGCTTCTGCCCAAAAGTGCCTCGGCATCTTGTACTCATCAAGCATCGTTCTCGCCATTTCGATGAGCGTCCGGTTCTTCCTCTCAACAACTCTATTTTGTTGAGGTGTGTACGTAGCCGAGAACTCGTGTGAAATCACTTCTTCGTCAAGAAAGGTGTCCACATTTGCGTTCTTGAACTCCATTCCGTTGTCATTCCGAACCTTCTTGATCTTCACGTCAAACTGATTTTGGGCCTTCCTAGCGAAGTTTTTGAAGATCTTCTGGACCTGCGACTTGTCATCAAGAAAGAACACCCACGTAAATCTTGAAAAATCATCAACTATAACTAGACCAAAAGAATTTCCACCGAGACTCTTGTAGGCGTTGGGACCAAAAAGATCCATATGAAGTAGCTCGAGTGGCCTCCTTGTGGTCATGATGTTCTTCACGGGATGCCTTCCTCCAACCTGTTTACCTGCTTGACAAGCACTGCAAAGTCTATCCGTATCAAATATGACATCGTTAACTCCAAGGATATGATTTCCTTTAATAAGCTTGTCAAGGTTTCTCATGCCAACGTGACCTAGTCGTCTATGCCACAACCAACCTTTTGAGGATTTAGCAATAAAGCAAGTTTTAGGTTGCGCCCTTTTAGAGAAATCGACAATGTAAAGATCACCTCTACGCATACCAGTAAAGACCATTTTATGATTGTCTCGATGAAACACTTGGCAATCTACCTCAGTAAATAGGACATTCAAACCGAAATCAGCAAGTCTAGATACTGAAAGTAAGTTGTAGCCGAGAGATTCAACGAGCATGACATTTTGAATGGAACTATCATGTGAGATGGCCACCTTACCAAGGCCAACCACTTTACCCTTTGAGTTATCACCAAAGGTGACATATTTTTGAGGGCCATCATTTTCAGCAAGCTCATGGAACATCTCTTTATCTCTGGTCATATGATCAGTACATCCACTATCAAGAACCCATTCCTTTCCTCCTGACACATATCCCCGAAGATTTTCCGTAAGACCAAAATGTCTCATTGCATCATCAAGATCGAAGTCACTCTCATCATCATCATCATAGTATCCATGTTCACCATGACCTTGTGACTCATCATTTCCTAGAGAGGTAATTCATTAGATAAATGATCATCAAAGTGGTCACCTATATGAATTCTTATAGCTTCGGATATAATATCACTAATGATTCCAACATCTCCTCTAGCATGCTTGAGATTGGTATGCTCAAATAGACAATCACCAAAACTAGGATCACTACGGTTCATCTTACTAAAGGCAATAGATTTATGGAGAATTTCATCCAAATTTTTTAAGGAATAATCGGGAAATCATTCCTTAAGAAATTTCTATATAGTATAGGCACAATTAAGAGTAGCCAAACTAGCAATCAAATTTTTGGGCAATCCTCTAATGATGAGCTCAACAGTTCTAAGATTGCGAATTATGTCAATATCTTCATCTAGGGTAGGATGCAACGGATCAATATGAGGTGCACAAGGGCTAGCAATATACATGTTCAAATGATATTGATTGAAAATTACAAGCATCTCATTCTTCCACTCATGAAAATACTCTCCATCAAGAATAGGCACTCTATGTCTAAGACTCCGTAAAGTAGACACATCCATCTTTCTCCAATGGTGATTAAACCAAGGCAATGGAGACCAAAGCTCTGATACCACCTGTAGGACCTTGAAGTAGATGTGTCTATAGGGGGGTGATTAGACACTTAGTGCTAAAGTTGCAGTTTTTAAGCCTTTTCGGTTTAAGTGGAGTTTAGGCACAATTTCAACATTCGTAATACATATCAAGCAAGCATGCCAAGACTATATAGGTAGCGGAAAGTAAAGCATGCAACTTGCAAGAATGTAAAGGGAAGGGTTTGGAGAATTCAAACGCAATTGGAGACACGGATGTTTTTCCTGTGGTTCAGATAGGTGGTGCTATCCTACATCCACGTTGATGGAGACTTCAACCCACAAAGGGTAACGGTTGCGCGAGTCCACGAAGGGTCCACGAAGAAGCAACCTTGTCTATCCCACCATGGCCATCGCCCACGAAGGACTTGCCTCACTAGCGGTAGATCTTCACGAAGTAGGTGATCTCCTTGCCCTTACAAACTCCTTGGTTCAACTCCACAATCCTGTCGGAGGCTCCCAAGTAACACCTAGCCAATCTAGGAGACACCATTCTCCAAGAAGTAACAAATGGTGTGTTGATGATGAACTCCTTGCTCTTGTGCTTCAAATGATAGTCTCCCCAACACTCAACTCTCTCTCACAGGATTTGGATTTGGTGGAAAGAAGATTTGAGTGGAAAGCAACTTGGGGAAGGCTAGAGATCAAGATTCATATGGTACGAATGGAATATCTTGGTCTCAACACATGAGTAGGTGGTTCTCTCTTAGAACATATGAGTTGGAAGTGTAGATGTGTTCTGATGGCTCTCTCCACGAGTGAAGAGGAGGTGGAGGGGTATATATAGCCTCCACACAAAATCTAACCGTTACACACAATTTACCAATCTCGGTGGGACCGAATCGACAAACTCGGTCGGACCGAAATAGTAAACCTAGTGACCGTTAGAGTTTTCGATGGGACCGACTGGATCAACTCGGTGGGACCGATGTGCTAGGGTTAGGGTAAATCCAAAACTCGGTTTGACCGATTACTCAAACTCGGTGGGACCGATTTGGGTAATAAGTGAAACAGAGAGTTGACCAAGCAAACTCGGTGGGGCCGATTGCATATCTCGGTGGGACCGAAAGTATTGCAATAGGTAACATAGAGTTTGCAAGCCCATCTCAGTGAGACCGAGATCCCATCGATGAGACCGAATTGATTAGGGTTTTGGCAGTGGCTATGACATCTGAACTCGGTGGCGCCGGATAGAAGAAATCGGTGGGGCCGAGTTGGATTTTTGGTATAGGTCATATGTGGAAGTGAGAAAGTGGTTGAGGGCTTTGGAGCATATCACTAAGCACTTTGAGCAAGCAAGCCATTAAGCAACACCTCATCCCTCCTTGATAGTATTGGCTTTTCCTATGGACTCAATGTGATCTTGGATCACTAAAATGTAAAATGAAGAGTCTTGAGCTTTAAGCTTTAGCCAAACTTTTGTCCTTAGCATCTTGGAGAATTTCCCACAATCTTTAGTCCATGCCACTCCATTGTTGAACTTATCTGAAACATACTAGATAGAAACGTTAGTGCAACAAGAGATGTGTTGTCATTAATTACCAAAACGACCTAGGGAGCACTTGTGCTTTCAATCTCCCCCTTTTTGGTAATTGATGGCAGCATACATCAAAGCTTTAGATAAAGATATAAGGAACAGCAAGTAAAGCTTTGGAAGGACATGTAACAAGCATAGGCTCCCCCTACATGTATGCACTCATGTAAATGTGAAATATAGAGGCATGTGAGAGCATAACCATGACAGAGTAGGCAATGTGTTACATGTATCTTGGCCATATGCATCAGAGCAAAAGATTATCAAGGAAAATACCTTCATGCTCATGAGTCCTTGCAAACAGTATGTACATAAGCAAGAATTCCTCATACTCATGATTTTGATGCATACACTTACCTTGTAGTCCTTAGCTGGCTTAGGATGGAATGAACCTGCACAAACAAGGTTAGATAACACAGGTACCTCCACTAGCCAGAGCAAACCAAAGAAGCCACAAGAGTACCAAGACTGGGATGACATGTAGAGAGTGAGTACAAGGTACCACAATGGATTCAACATGTCCCCAAGAGTAAAGATATGCAATGAATTTGACTGATTTATTTCCCTTAGGTGTCTTGCTCCCCCTGAATCATATATGGGATATTGGGAGAAGATAGGGAACAGAAAATCAGAGCTGAAAGATACAAATGGATAGAACTTAATGCAAATAAGCACATATGAACATGTCTTTCCCCCAAAAAGACATGTGACATCTCTCCTCTTGAACATCAAGCATCTGGGATCCTTGAGTATTCTCTCCCCCTGTAAATCTCTTTCTCCCCCTTAATACTTTCTCCCTTGTAGGTGATAAGCTTTGATGTGATCTCTCTCTCCCCCTTTGACATCAATTTCCAAGAAGGGCTTTCTGGAATCCGTCGTATAGGTTTGGTCCTTGAGACTCAGCACAAAGCAATGGATAAAACTGTGATGCTTGTAGAGGACAAGATTCATTGAGTAGAGCTGGATCAGAAGAAATATAGAACAAGTGGCAAACTGTTTTTCCTGTTGCGAAGTCGGTGGCACCGAGTGGCATGTTTCGGTGGTATCAAAAAGATTCGGTTGGACCGAAAACTACAAGTCCGTGAAACCGAGTTCAACACAGAGAAAAACACTTGTCACCTCAGCTCACTAAACATGTAGGATCTCACAAAGATTTGCAATGAATTAAATACAAAAACAAAAAGAAAAGAGAATAAACTGAAAGATCTAGATGAAGAACACAAGAGAACTTCATCTAGAGTTGGGCGGTGACATAGTCACCTATGTTAGAGTATATTGACTTAGGAGTCAAGTGAGAACACTTGATCATAGGTCATACTCATCGTTTAAGCTCAAAATGGGGTTACCATTTTTCGTTTAAGCATCTTGATGTATTCACATCTTGGTGAGTTGCTTTGACTCATGTCTTGGAGTAAAGCTTCTCTAAGATGGAATAACATACCTTGGGTGGTGGTGTGGGTCTTCCTCATGTAGTTGAACTTGTGTGGGTGCTCAAGGTTGATGTAGCTCATCAAGAGTTGGGAGCACCACTTGGAGTTTGAGTTCATCAACCTACATGGGTTAGTTCTTGCAAGGAAGAGCACTTGTGTATCCAAAAATGACAATCATGAAGCTCAACATAGAATTTGTCAAAGGATATGTTTGAATGGTTTTGTGCTTCCTTGTCTGCAACCACCATTGTGTAGAGACTTGGTAATGTAGAGATTGCTCAAGATGTGAGTGAGTCGCAATCTCATGGAATTAGATTCAACCAAGCACCTACATGGGTTAAACAACATGCAAGGTACAAATATATCCAAGACATAAGATAGTCATCATAAGAGATATATCATGGATTTTACTCGTTTTATGATTCATCTTAGAAATTTGATTCGTTTCCACCCTTACATGAACCCTAACTCATTTGAGCCGCATCCGCATCCGATTCGTTTCCAACCTAACTAATTTGATGGAGGTAGAAACCCTAGGCAGAGGTAGGGGAGAGGGAGGAGCAGGCGTGCTCACCTCGGGTGCCTGCGACGAGGGAGGGGCAGGCGGCATCGAGGTCGTGGTAGGGGCTCCAGGGCGGCGTTGAGGTCAGGGGGGCGGGGGCGGCGTTGAGGTCGGGGTCGGGGGCGGCGTCCCGGGCGGCGTTGAGGTCGGGGGCGGGGCTGGCGTTGAATCTGGGGTCGGGAGCGGCGTGGGGAGAGCGCGCGGCGGCAGAGGGGCGACGGTGGCGGCGAGAGTGGAGTTGATTTGGGGGATGAAGTGACCGTGGGGAAGGACGAACCGCGTGGTTAAGTCAGAAGTACCAGTAGCGCGTTCCAGAAAGGGCGCTACTGCTACGTTAGCTACAGCGCGTTCTAGAATACACGCTGCAGCTGAGGAGATTAGCAGTAGCGCTGGACCATTATACGCGCTACTGCTAGGTTGGTTTAGCCATGTGCACCCAGTTCAAACGTAGCAGCAGCACTTTTCGCTAGTACGCGCTACTGCTAAAGTCATAGCAGTAGTGCGGCTTATTTACGCGCGCTGCTGCTACTTGTACAGCGCTACTGGTAAAATTCTATGTATAGGCTTTTCCCTAGTAGTGTATGTCTCGCAGGTCTGGCGTATCTCCCCTTGCCTTTTTATTTGAATGGTGTCGGGGTGGAGGCTAAGTTTTTGGCTGGAATGCCTCTCTATCGCGGCCATGAGGTGGCCGATCAGCCGTATCATACGCTTCTTCCTCCAGTCAGGGTAGCAACCTGCACTTTGGGTAACTCTTGGAGGGGCGCTCGAGTTTATATTCCTCAGCCGCGAGGACTTCAGTCCATCTGTGTGGTAGCAGATCCTGATCAGCTTGAAGCTGCTGTTGCTTTTTCTTAAGGCTATTTGCCATGGCTATAAGCCGACATTTCAAGCGCTCTTATTCGACGGGATCCTATGGCACAGCGAATTCGTCGTCGCCGAGGCTTTCCTCGTCTTCGGAGGGGGGCATGTAATTATCATCCTCCTCTTCTCCATCTGCCGCTCTCTCAGGAGGACTGGCTCCTCCATGCTCCTGCTCTAGATCTTGCTGGAGGGGATTGTTGGTGTCTTCGGCACTATCCGGAGTATTATTATCTCCTGTGCCGGCATCACCACTTTTGCTTTGGCGGGACTTAGAGCGGCGCCGCTGATGTCGGCGCTTGGGTTGCTTCTTGGAGGGGCCATCCTCCGCTATCTCGTCGCCATTGCCTTCTTTGGGTGTATCCACCATGTATATATCATATGATGAGGTGGCTGTCCAGTGCCCTGTGGGTGGTGGTTCCTCTTCGCCTCCCCCATGGTCGTCCATATCGTCGATGTCTTCAGAGTTGAAGTCGAGCATGTCGGTTAAGTCATTGACAGTGGCTACTAAGTAAGTGGTGGGTGGGCCTCGAATTTCTTCGTCGTCCGCATCCCACTCCTTCCGGACATAGTTCGGCCAGGATCCTCCTGACAAGGAGAGAGACCTTAATGAGTTCAGTATGTCGCCAAAGGGCGAGTGCTGAAAAATATCCGCGGAGGTAAACCCCATGATCGGCGCCCAATCGGATTCGACAGGAACGGGCGCAGGCGGTTCGGAGTCCGTGGCTGGAGAAGGATCCGGCAGTTTAACAGCATGTCTCTCGTGCAAGGTAAGGTCGATGTTTGGCTCGATTGCCGCTGAGGGTAAGGCCTCCGTGGCGGGGTCCATCCACTCGTCCGTGGAAGGCGCACCTGGCTCCGAATTGAGGGTCGAAGAGGCTGCCTGTGCGATCTCTTGAACACTATCCAATGATAGAGCTAAATCGTACTCATCGTGACCGCGTGACGCACAAGGCAGAGGCTCGAATCCGTCGAAGATCAAATCTCCATGGATATCGGCCATGTAGTTTAAGCTTCCAAACCTGACCTGGTGGCCAGGGGCGTAACTTTCAATCTGCTCCAGATGGCCAAGTGAATTGGCCCGCAGTGCATAGCCGCCGAACACGAAGATCTGTCCAGGGTGAAAAGTCTCACCTTGGACTGCATCGCCATCGATGATAGTAGGAGCCATCAAGCCTAACGGCGACGACACAGAGGAACTCTCAATGAAAGCACCAATGTCGGTGTCAAAACCGGTGTATCTCGGGTAGGGGTCCCGAACTGTGCGTCTAAGGCAGATGGTAACAGGAGGCAGGGGACACAATGTTTTACCCAGGTTCGAGCCCTTTTGATGGAGGTAAAACCCTACGTCCTTCTTGATTAATATTGATGATATGGGTAGTACAAGAGTAGATCTACCACGAGATCTGAGAGGCTAAACCCTAGAAGCTAGCCTATGGTATGATTGTGTGTTGTAGTTGATGTTGTCCTACGGACTAAAACCTTCCGGTTTATATAGACACGGAGAGGGTTAGGGTTACAAGGTCGGTTACAAAGGAGGAGATATCCATATCCGTATTGCCTAGCTTGCCTTCCATGCCAAGTAGAGTCCCATCCGGACACAAGACGAAGTCTTCAATCTTGTATCTTCATAGTCCAATAGTCCGGCCAATGGAGATAGTCCGGCTGTCCGGAGACCCCCTAATCCAGGACTCCCACCGGCACACTGAAATATCTACTAATAAGAAAGTGCATGCGATCAAATAAATTAATGTTTTCAGTGGAAAGATGGACGAACTTATGAAATTATTGGCTAATAAAAGTGTTTCTTCTGATCCTAATGATATGCCTTTGTCTACTTTAATTTAGAATAATAATGAATCTATGGATGTGAATATTGTTGGTAGGAATAATTTTGGTAACAACGCGTATGGAGGAAACTTTAATCGTAGGCAGTATCCTAGTAATTCCTCTAATAATTATTGTAATTCCTACAACAATTCTTATGGAAATTTTAATAAGATACCCTCTGATTTTGAATCTAACATTGAAGATTTTATTACTTCGCAAAAGAATTTCAATGCTTTGATTGAAGAAAAATTGGCTAGGAAATTTTAATAAGATTGATGAGTTGGCTAGGAACGTTGATAGAATTTCTCTTGATATTGATTCTTTGAAACTTAGATCTATTCCACCTAAGCATGATATCAATGAGTCTCTCAAAGCCATGAGAATTTCCATTGATGAGTGCAAAGAAAGAACCGCTAGGATGCGTGCTAAGAAAGATTGCTTTATAATAGCGTGTTCTTCTAGTTTCCATGATAATAAAGATGAAGATCTAAAAGTTATTGATGTGTCCCCTATTAAATATTTGTTTTACAATATGAATCTCGATAATAATGGTACTGAATATGATCCACCTTTAACTAGAAGGCGTTCCAAAAATTCGAAGACTTTAGATCTTGATGCTAACATTGTTAAAAGTGGGATTGAAGAGGTCAAAACTTTAAATATCGATGAACCCACTATTTTGGATCTCAAGGAATTTAATTATGATAATTTATCTTTAATAGATTGTATTTCCTTGTTTCAATCCGTGCTAAATTCTCCTCATGCTTATAGTCAAAATAAAGCCTTACCAAACATATCGTTGATGCTTTGATGCAATCTTATGAAGAAAAACTTGAGTTGGAAGTTTCTATCCCTAGAAAACTTTATGATGAGTGGGAACCTACTATTAAAATTAAAATCAAAGATCATGAATGCTATGCTTTGTGTGATTTGGGTGCTAGTGTTTCCATGATTCCAAAGACTTTGTGTGACTTGCTAGGTTTTCGTGATTTTGATGATTGCTCTTTAAACTTGCACCTTGCGGATTCAACTATTAAGAAACCTATGGGAAGAATTAATGATTTTCTTATTGTTGTAAATAGGAATTATGTGCCCATAGATTTTATTGTTCTTGACATAGATTGCAATCCTTCATGTCCTATTATTCTTGGTAGACCTTTCCTTAGAACGATTGGTGCAATTATTGATATGAAGGAAGGGAATATTAGATTCTAATTTCCGTTAAGGAAAGGCATGGAACACTTCCCTAGAAAGAAAATTAAATTACCATATGAATCTATTATGAGAGCCACTTATGGATTACCCACCAAAGATGGCAATACCTAGATTTATCCTTGCTTTTATGCCTAGCTAGGGGCGTTAAAAGATAGCCCTTGTTGGGAGGCAATCCAATTTTATTTTTATTCCTTGATTTTTGCTACTGTTTAGTAATAAATAATTTATCTAGCCTCTGTTTTGGTTGTGTTTTTTGTGTTTAATTAGTGTTTGTGCCAAATAGAACCGTTGGGAAGACTTGGGGAAAGTCTTTTTAATCTTCCTGTAAAAAAACAGAAACTTTAGCGCTCATGAGAATTGCTGCCATTTTTATTTTGAAAGTGATATTTAGTTAATTCTTTTTTCAGATTATTGATAGATAAATTCCTGACTTCCAGCAATTTATTTTAGAATTTTTGGGGTTCCATAACTTGTGTTAGCTACAGATTACTACAGACTGTTCTGTTTTTGACAGATTCTGTTTTTCGTGTGTTGTTTGCTTATTTTGATGAATCTATGGCTAGTAAAATAGTTTATAAATCATATAGAAGTTGGAATACAGTAGGTTTAACACCAATATAAATAAAGAATGAGTTCATTACAGTACCTTGAAGTGGTGTTTTGTTTTCTTTCGCTAATGGAGCTCATGAGATTTTCTACTTTAAGTTTTGTGTTGTGAAGTTTTCAAGTTTTGGGTGAAAGATTTGATGGATTATGGAACAAGGAGTGGCAAGAGCCCAATCTTGGGGATGCCCATGGCACCCCAAGATAATCTAAGGACACCTTAAAGCCCAAGCTTGGGGATGCCCCGGAAGGCATCTCCTCTTTCGTCTACTTTTATCGGCAACTTTACTTGGAGCTATATTTTTATTTACCACATGATATGTGTTTTGCTTGGAGCGTCTTGTATTATTTGAGTCTTTATTTGTTAGTTTTCCACAATCACCCTTTCTGTACACACCTTTTGAGAGATACACGCATGATTTGGAAATTGTTAGAATACTCTATGTGCTTCACTTATATCTTTTGAGTTATATAGTTTTTGCTCTAGTGCTTCACTTATATCTTTTAGGGCACGGTGGTGTATTTGTTTTATAGAAACTATTGTTATCTCATGCTTCACTTAGATTATTTTGAGAGTCCTACAAAATAGTGTGGTAATCTTCTTTAATTATGTTAGGCATTCAAGATTTTTTTTCTTATGAGTGTGTTGAATACAATGAGAAGTTTGATACTTGATAATTGTTTTGAGATATGGAGATGGTGATATTTGAGTCGTGCTAGTTGAGTAGTTGTGAATTTGAGAAATACTTGTGTTGAAGTTTGTGATTCCTGTAGCATGCATGTATGGTGAACCGTTATGTGAAGAAGTTGGAGCATGAATTATTTATTGATTGTCCTCCTTATGAGTGGCGGTCGGGGACGAGCGATGGTCTTTTCCTACCAATCTATCCCCCCAGGAGCATGCGCGTAGTACTTTGCTTCGATAACTAATAGATTTTTACAATAAGTATGTGAGTTCTTTATGACTAATGTTGAGTCCATGGATTATACGCACTCTCACCCTTCCACCATTGCTAGCCTCTCTAATACCGCACACCTTTCGCCGGTATCATACACCCACCATATACCTTCGTCGAAACAGACACCATACCTACCTATCATGGCATTCCCATAGCCATTCTGAGATATATTTCCATGCAACATTCCACCGTTCCGTTTACTATGACACGCTCCATCATTGTCATATTGCTTTGCATGATCATGTAGTTGACATTTTAGTTGTGGCAAAGCCATCGTTCATAATTCTTTCGTACAAGTCACTCATGCATCATTGCTATCCCGGTATACCGCCGGAGGCATTCATATAGAGTCATACTTTGTTCTAGTATCGAGTTGTAATCATTGAGTTGTACATAAATAGAAGTGTGATGATCATCATTCATAGAGTATTGTCCCCCAAAAAAGAGAAAGGCCAAATAAAAAAAGAAGGCCCAAAAATATATATATATAAAGGGACAATACTACTATCCTTTTTCCACACTTGTGCTTCAAAGTAGCACCATGATCTTCATCATAGAGAATCTCCTATGTTATCACTTTCATATACTAGTGGGAATTTTTCATTATAGACCTGGCTTGTATATTCCAATAATTGGCTTCCTCAAAATGCCCTAGGTCTTTGTGAGCAAGCGAGTTGGATGCACACCCACTTAGTTCTTTTTGTTGAGCTTTCATATACTTATAGCTCTAGTGCATCTGTTGCATGGCAATACCTACTCACTCACATTGATATCTATTAATGGGCATCTCCATAGCCCATTGATACGCCTAGTTGATGTGAGACTATCTTCTCCCTTTTTGTCTTCTCCACAACCACCATTCTATTCCACATATTGCTATGTCCATGCCTCATGCTCATGTGTTGCGTGAAGATTGAAAAAGTTTGAGAACACCAAAAGTACGAAACAATTGCTTGGCTTGTCATCGGGGTTGTGCATGATTTAAATACTTTGTGTGGTGAAGATGGAGCATATCCAGACTATATGATTTTGTAGGGATAACTTTCTTTGGCCATTGTCGGTGTCAAAACCGGCGGATCTCGGGTAGGGGGTCCCGAACTGTGCGTCTAGGCCGGATGGTAACAAGAGGCAGGGAACATGATGTTTTACCCAGGTTCGGGCCCTCTCAATGGAGGTAAAACCCTACGTCCTCCTTGATTAATATTGATGATATGGGTAGTACAAGAGTAGATCTACCACGAGATCAAGGAGGCTAAACCCTAGAAGCTAGCCTATGGTATGATTGTTGTCTATGGAGTTGATGAAGTTGTCCTTGACACCAGATAGGGCTAGGGTTACATAGAGTCAATTACAATGGTAGGAGATCTTGAATATCCGCATCGCCAAGCTTGCCTTCCACGCCAATGAAAGTCACATCCGGACATGTGACGTAGTCTTCAATCTTGTATCTTCATAGTCCTGGAGTCCGGCTGAAGATATAGTCCGGCTACCCGAACACCCCCTAATCCAGGACTCCCTCAGTAGCCCCTGAACCAGGCTTCAATGACGACGAGTCCGGCGCGCAAATTGTCTTCTGCATTGCAAGGCGGGTTCCTCCTCCAAGTCCTTCATAGAAGATTGTAAACACCAAGAGTAGTGTCCGGATCTGCAAAATAAGCTTCCACATATTGCCATAGAGAGAATAATATTAACACAAATCAAATCCGCTGACGTATTCCGCAGTGCGCCATCACACTACGGCCAAGTCCTTTACCCGAATCGTTTTTACTTTTCCACCTCAGCTTGTTTTGCGAGGCGGTTTCCTTGGCATGTCTTGTCAAAGCAGAGATCGTGTACCCCCCCCCCCTTTACGGGATTCTCATCAATACGGACGTGGGTAACCCAATTGTGCCACTTATTACGGCGCTTGGGAGGCAAGTGAGTTTTACTAGGCAGGTGGGGACGCACAACCGCATCCGCCCATATAAGGGGATAAGGATCCACCTTTTTACCTACGCCTTCTTCCTCCTTTGCCTATCCATCTCCTACGCACTCAAGCTCCAGCGCCCAAGCCCGCACTTCCCACCTCAACCTTCTCCAGCAATGTCCGGAGCGGGAGGCAAGTGGATGGTCTCCTCCGTCACGGAGGGCCAAGTCAAAAAGCTAAGGAAGGCCGGATACTTGTCCAAGGACATCACACACCGGCTTCCCGAGGAGGGGCAGCTTCTTCCCACCCCAAGGCCCCATGAGAGGGTAATGTTTCTCCCCCACTTCCTCCACGGACTGGGTTTTCCACTCCACCCATTTGTCCGGGGGCTCATGTTCTACTACGGCCTGGATTTCCATGATCTGGCCCCGAACTTCATCCTCAACATCTCGACGTTTATCATCGTGTGCGAGGCTTTCCTCCGTGTCCGCCCCCATTTCGGCCTCTGGCTCAAGACCTTCAACGTCAAGCCCAAGGTGGTGCACGGCAGCCAGGCAGAGTGCGGAGGCGCCATGGCGGGCAAGATGGCCAACGTCCTATGGTTCAAGGGCTCTTTTGTGGAGACCCTAAAGGGATGGCAAGCCGGGTGGTTTTATATCACCGAGCCGCGCGATCCGAAATGGACCGCAGCCCCTGAGTTCCGATCCGGACCCCCCATGTGGCTTATGTCGTGGAAGGAGACGGGCCTGTCGTGGGGTAACGAAAAAGAGGTGACCAGATTGCAAACATGCATCCAGTCCCTGGTGAACAAGCTAGTCCGGCTTGTTAATGTAATCCAGGTTATGCTCGTCCGCCAGATCCTCCCGTGGCAACAACGGGATTTTAATCTGTGGGAGTTTGACCCGGCGCAGCATCAAACCCTCAACAGGCTCTTCGAGACGACGTATGAAGACACCTAGAAGATGCTATTCAAGGGCGCCAAGGCTCCCGCATCAGCTTCTGAGGACCGCGGATACAGCTCGCAGCATCATGCTAATGAGGTAAGCCATCTACACCTTTTACAGGATGTTTAAGCTTTTTTCATAGTTTGACTCTATGCGGGATCTAAACTCCCTTACCTTTGACAGGCTTGGCGGGCGATATCCAGACCGATTAACTGTCCGGCTCCGCTGCCCGAAGACCCAGCCCCAGCTCTACTAGTGAAGCTGCTGATTCCGGCGCCTTATGTGGTGCTGGAGAAGAAGGCCAAGAAGAAGAAGACCACGGGGACTCGAAAGAGTGCCCGCAACATGGTGGTGTCGGACTCACCATCTGACGAGTCCGAGACGCCCTCCTCCCATGAAAACGAGGAGCGGGAAGAAGAAAACTCTCTCCCCCCAGTGGGGGAAGGAAAGAAAAGGAAGGCCGCCCCAACGGGGGAGGCCGGAGGGTCCAAGAAGAGGAAGACCCCTCCGCCGGACTACTCCCTCGGCACCAAAGAGGGCGAAGAGGAGTGGCCAGACAGGGCCAAGCGTCCGGTGAAATCGTAAGTTTGGATATCAGAATAACTCATGACGTTCCTTCGTTGCACAGCTTTCACTAATGTCGAATATAATTATGCAGTCCGCCCTGGGCCGAACTCGACGAGTCGTCGAGCGGCTCCGTAAACTCATCGGACGCGAACTCCGTTCCGCCCGCTGTCTCCCCCCGCACCACGGACGACGCCGAAGTGGCGTCGCGACGAGCTCCGGGGCAGGAGGAGGTGGTCTCGGAGGAGCCGCATGGCGACCTCCCGGACCCCAGGAGTAAAGGGGACAAGACCCCCCAGGGCTCCAAGTCCGGCTTTGAGCCGGACACCGCACCGGAATCTACAACAGTTCCGGTCCGCGGTAGGCGAACTCCTTCCAAGAGGAGTAGGCCTTCTGAGCCGCCAGTCTCCGTCCAACCGGAGGTGCCGGACAATCTACTGGAGGTGCTTGACGGCGCCTCCATCGACGAGGAGCACCATACTATTATGAGTATAGTGATCCATAAGGTTCAGTCCGCCAAGAGCGGACTGAGTGAAGCTTGCGCTAGCCTTCTAACAGGCTTCGAGGTAAGTAAGAAATATGTAAAAATATAACCGCATAGACAGTAGCCCCTGATGCTCTATTTGGCGTTCGGAAAGAAAAGCCGAATAGAGGATCTATTAAATTTTCCAGGAGTCTAACAACAAAGAGTCAATATGCGTATGCAGGCTTCGCTGCTGGCCACCGCCGGACTGACTGCGGAGGTGGGTGCCCTGAAACAGGGCCTCGAGCGGACCGAGCAAGAGCTCGGCCTTGCCAAACGGCAGCTCGAGGAGAAAGAAGGTAAGAAATACCTTACAGAAAAAGTGCCTATAGAAAGGCTTGATTGCAAAAAGAATAACAGGATTGTACTGCTTATTGTAGGGGCCACGACTGAGGTGGCGACCCTTAAGCAGGTGCTGTCGGAGGCCGAAAAGAAAACAGCCATGGAGTGCACCAAGCGAGAGAATCTTGAGGCCCAGGTCGGCGAGGTGCAGCAGGAGCTTCAGGCTCTCATGAAAAAACATGAGAGTTTGGAGCTTGAGTCAAAGACGCAAGCGTCCAAGCTCACGGCGGCCCTTGAGACTGCTAAGTCCGCCAAGGCCGAAGCCCAAAAGGCCCTCCAAGAGTTGGAGGAGATGAAAAAGATAGCGGCGGGTAAGGCATTCTTTATGCAAAGCAGAAGTATAAAAGTAAAGTACTTGTTACTTACCTGAATCCGGAGCTCTCCAGGGGCATTCGCAGATCTTCCCCGCAGCGTATCCGACGCTGCCGTATTCTACCGAGCCGAAGAGGGCAGCTCGACGGAGAAGGTGTTCTGGTCTCAGTATGCTGAGGCCGGACACCCTGTGCCCTTGAGCGACCAGCTGAAACAGCTGGTCGAGCTCCACAAGGCCGCTGAACAGGCCATGAAGGCCTTCATAGTTCGGGTGTGGCCCGGAGAGGCCCTGCCTGGGAGCTACTTCGAGCTGGTGCGGCGAATGGTGGAGGCCTGTCGAAGGCTCGAGGTCATCAAGCGCTCCGTCTGCATCGAAGGTGCCCGTAGGGCCCTTGCCCGTGCAAAGGTGCACTGGGGTAAGCTGGATTGTAACATCCCAAATTTTCAATTTGGAATGTTATACACTAGATCATCATGCATATCATATTTTCTTGCATTTTGGATGATCCTAGAAATTTCACGCAACTCAAGGACCCTCGGAGAGAGTTGGAGATTTCGTCATTTTCATATTTGAGCTTTCTCAAATTTTGAAAAGTGGATCATTGGTTTTGTCAGAGTCTTATTTGCCTTTTATTTGGATAGGGAAAAATGCGCGTTTTAAAAAATTGCATTTTAGGCCCAGAGAAAAGTTCATTTTGTTCGACTCATTTTTAGGAGTCGGGGAAAATTTACTTTATTAGTTTTGGAGTCCGGTAGATTTGTTTTTCTGTTTTTTTTCGAGCGCAGAACCGATTTAAAAAAAAGTCCCGCGCGCCTGGGCCAAAGGCCCAGCAGGCCGGCCGGCCAGGCCGCCGCGCCAGGATCCCTCGCACGCGCCGCGCGCGCCAGGCAGGAGGCGCCCAAGGCCGTCGCCGCTAGGAGTCCTTCCAGGATTCCGTTTGCATTTTTTTTAGACCTTTCCTTCCCTCTTTTCTTTCCTATTCCTAGTCTAATTCCTTGATCCCTCCTCCAAGCAAACCCTCCCCCTCCCCAATATAAATACCCAAGCACCCCCCTCTAAATCATCATCAAACCCAAAACCTAGAGCTCCACCACACCCCGCGCCGCGCCACCCTCACCCGTGCGCCGCCCTAAGCCGCCGCCCGCGCCGCCCTGTGCCCACCGCCGCCGCCGCCCATCATCACCGCCTCCGCCCCACGCCCACGCCGCTAGAGCCCCTCGCCGGAGGTACCGTGCTGCGTCTATTTTCTTTTTCCTCGGATCGTTTTCTTCTAATCGTTCTGATTCTTTTCTTCTCTACACCGTTCCGATTTTCTAGATCGGTTTTTCGTTTCGATCTCTTTTCTCGAAACCCTAGATCGGATTCGTTTTCTTTTCCAGTTTAGTTGCCTAGAGACCGTTCGCCGGACCGTTCGTCATAACGAATGTGATCACCGGATTCTTCTCGGTTAACGAACGTCCGTTCGTTCAACCGTTCTTCTCTTTCTTTTTGTCGGATTTATTCCTTGATCGCGATCTCAGATCCGATCTTCGTTCTAGTTTATCTTCTCGCTCATTTATCGGAATCAGGTGAATCAAGCGCCTGGAGTTTTGTTTCGAAACCGCCGTTCCGACTAATCAACTTTAACTAAGTTTTTTCCATGGTAAAATTTGACCTAGTTTCAACTTGCTAGAACCGAGTTATTTTCTTCCGCCGTTTGTTTTCGTTGCTTTGTTCGGTTCTTTCTTTCTTTGCAACCGGAGTTCTTAAGTTGAACTTTCTGGTTCGATCTCTTGTTCGAGTTTTACATGTGCATTAGATGAGTACTTATTGTATGCTTGTTGTTTGTCTGTGATAGATTACCCGGATTGTGCCGCTTGTTACTTCAAATCTCTAGGACTCGCGGATCATCAGCAAGGCAAGTAACACTTTGATCATACCTTTTCTATAACCCAGTTTTATTGCATTAGATCCATCCTCACACATTGCATGATTAGGATCTAATTAAATTGTGGGATGGGAAGTAGATGAGGTAGTACCTATTACCTGTTACTATGAAACCTTTGGGAGTTACTTCTATGTTTGCTTATAATGCCATGCTATGTTAGTAGACGTGGATTGGGTGAGTGATATCCATGACAGATGTGAGATTGATAATTTTAATGGTTTATCTAAGGTGGCAACTCAAACACACATCTGGGTGGATTGAGGCACCTGATGTCTATCAAGACTTGCCTGTTTTATTTTGGACCGCCACCCAGGCTCAAAGGGATCATAAGATCTTTCATGCTAAATACTTATGTGTGCAGCCACAAGCCATTATGGGCTCTGGCATAGTTGACTAAGTCGTGCGAACTCTTATAGGGGTAGACTAGCAGATGTAGGGGATGTAGGTGGTACGGTCTACTCCATCGTAAGGTGCTAGCGCTTCTGAAAGACTATGTCTCGGTCATCCGTTTCTCAAACACCATGTAGTGCGAGAAATCCAATGGAGGCGATCGAGTCTTGTGGGGAAAAGTGTGCAAACCTCTGCAGAGTGTAACAAACTAATCATGATTAGCCGTGTCCCCGGTTATGGACATCTTGAGTATCTAGTACTTGAATACCCTGTGAATCTCATCATGTTACTTCTAATTAATATTGTTGGGTTTTAATTGTACTTTTAATTGGGATTGTGAATGCTGTCAACCATTCTCAATGTTTAACAACCACCATGTTAGTTAAATAAATTTATTCCTTTGCAGTAGGGAAAAATTGGCTTTACGCAAAATAGTAACCATAGAGCTTTCCACCAGCCAAATATGCATATAGTATAGTTGTTTCATTCCATTACTCTCTATGTGTTACCTTGCCAGCATATTCCATGTGCTCACTACTAGGAAAAGGCCTACTAATGGCGCACCTAATTTGGCCATTAATGGCGCATTAGTGGTGCGCCATTAGTAGCACGCCATTAGTATATTTTACTAATGGCGCACCACTGGTGCGCCATTAGTATAGCCCACGGTGCGCCATTAGTATGCCTCCCAGGGGGCCGTGTATACCCAGGTGCTTTGGCATACTAATGGCGCACAACAACAGGATGCGCCATTAGTAACTTCGGCATACTAATGGCGCACTGTTTAATGATGCGCCATTAGTATCCTTTGGCACACTAATGGCCCACTATGATGTGATGCGCCATTAGTATGAATATTAGGTTTTTTTATTTTTTTTATTTTCTGTCTTTTGCACAGGTTACAAAATGTATAATTGGACAAAATATAGACAGCACACATCAACAACAGATTCATCGAATAAAATAGAAGATTCGTCTCTGAATACAATTCATCATTTTAGTCTCCGAATACAATTCATCATATTAGTCTCCGAATTGAAAAGACCAAACAAAGATAGAACATTATATTACAAGTCTCGAGACCGCAAGTTTGTCTTCACATTACAAGTCGATATCGATCATCTAAACTTCCATCACATAGAAGAGAGCTGCGGTCATCACGATGAGCATCATCATGATGAAACTCGTCTTCATCCGGTTCCTCCAACGCTCCCTCCCCTCTCCCGCTAGATAGCGGGCGTATCTAGATTCGGCCTCGGCCCTAGTGGTGTACCCTTTGTAACTGTTACCGCTGAATCGGTGAACCTGTCTCCGACACTCCTCCCAGTCGTTGTAGACTCCGGGAACCTTACCCTTGTACACGACATACCACGGCATCGCTATGCAGTAGCCAAACGAAACGTTAGTACCAATTCACAGACAATACATAAGCAACATATAAGTATGCAACAGAATGATCGGAAAAGAAAAGCAAAAAATTAATAGCATCGATTACATCTAAGTTGAACGACTCTCGAAACCAAAGAGACATACTACAAGTTCATTAAAGTTTAATTACAACATATGAGCCAATCGATGTTTCAGAACTAGACACAGCATCACTGTTTTCGACTCGACTCAAGGGACCGGAGCGTGGATGAAGCCGCCGTCTATCGTGGGAGTCATGAAACAATAGGCGTTGTCAGCCTGCATTTGTAGGATTGTGTCGATGTCACTGTTGGACGGTTGATTTCTGAGGTAGAACTGCCCCGAGGTACGAAGGACATCTTGATGGATGATTTCCGCAAACTCCGACTGGATGCGAAAGAATTCTTGTCTGATGTCCGCGTCCTGGATTGCTGACATGCTCGCGGCCCAATCTTTGAGTCTACTCGGTAGCAGAAGTTGATGATGGTCCCGTACGATCGCCCGCATGTGATGGATGGCGTAGTAGGCACCCTTCTGACTGCCAGTTGGCTGCTTGATGCAGCAGAACGTCGTATTGTGGGAGAACACGTGCTTGCCATACTTACGAATAGGCCTGGTGAAGGTGCCTCCAGATTTGATGTAGCCGGGGAGAACATCATCAAGAACCTTCTTGACATTTGTGTAGTTTACGTTCGACTGACGGTCCGGGTCGAAATATGTGGCCATGGAATATTTGGGGCTTAGGAGGATGAGCGTGCAACGTGTGTCACTGCAGAAAACACGGAATGTTAAAAGAAAAATGATCGAAATCTAAGAATTCATATGTTACGGGGCGGTTGAGGGGAGGACTTACTCGGGAAAGTAAGGCACGAGGAAGTTATCCTTATATTGGTTTGCCAGAATGACGCCTTCGAGGTAAGAACTCGCGACTTGCCGGTCCCCAGCGCTGCCCAAGATCTTGGCACGCATCTAGAAGGGGTCGACTATCACGATGTCCGGGGTCTTGTCGCGAATGATCTGCATCTCCATACTCAGTGAAAATAGCCGAACGAAGGTGTATTGCAGCGGATGAAGGTTCAACATAGCGTGGATGTCATCAAACCGCAGGACGATCGTACCCCTGATGGAGTTATCCACAAAGCCATTGCCCTCTGGCACCTTGGCCGCGAAAACCGGGTATGCCACATCCTTCTCTCCGAGACGCCGCTTCTCCAAAGAAAGAACACTGTCATGCAGACTCTACATAGCACCGGTTGCAGCATCGAGCATATTTCTCGGTAGCATCGGCCTACCCGCCACATGCACCCTCCTCGAGATATCCTCAGGTGCAGGTGGCCCGTCCTGAGCACAGATCGTACTCGGTGCCGGCTGTCCCGCACCCTTGTTAGTCTTTCTTTTGCGTGCCTTCTTCTTCTCCTGTAATGGGACCGAGTTCTGCTCACAGACCGCCTTCTTGAGTGTGTTGGGGCTGATAATATTTCGCTCCTCGCCTATCTGAGGCTCGGTGAAGTCGGCAGCTGGAGGCGTCTCCTGAGAGCTGAACGCTAGACGACGCCTGTTGCAACTTGGCTTCTCCGCGGTACCAGCTAGATCGCGCACATCTTTTGTTGGGTTGGGTTCTTGAGAAGGAGGCCCCATGAAGTCGCCACCGTACCCATGATCGGCAAAGTACTGATCGACGTTGGCAAATGTTTCGTCGTCGTCGTCGTTCTGATCCTGTGCCATATGCATGTTTGGATCCAGCGGCATAGGGATGTCCGGCACCGTTGCGGCGGTCTTGCCATGGGGCCGACTTGGCGCCGACACGACTGGCGGTGTTGTCTTTGGGGTGGTGTCCCCCACCCCCAAACGAATCTGGCTCTTCGGCCAAAGCAGGGGCCAGCTCAGGCAGGCGCTGATTGTCATCACGTCATCATCGTCGGCCCCGACAGGTCGAATCGGAGGTAACAACTCGTCGCAGCCTGGCAGCACCCGAACCAGTTGAACCCTAAACAAGTTGGGTGGCATCTGGGTACCGTGGAACAAGGGGTTGCCCGGTTGAATGATTTTGCCCTTGGCGACATCGACCAACTCGTTGTTCACGAAGTGCAGGAGAGTGCACGGAACATCGGCGGCGCCCTGCGAAAACATGTAGGGCGTCAGGGATGCCCAGTCAAAGGCAAGGAGATGAAGTCCTCGGCCGAGAGAGGCTTAATTAGTTACCATGATGATGGCGTCGAGCTCGGCTAATGTCGAGGCACCGCCAACGGCGGGCGTGCAGTTGACGGAGGGGCCGCTTGCTGCAGAGGTGCCAGCCGGCGTACACCCGGGTGCATTAAGCTCCTGTGCCGGCGTCGGAGACACCAATGCCACCTCCGTCGGAGACACCAATGGCCCCGCCATCGCGTTCTGCGAGTTGCTGGACGTGAAGCTAGGAATCGGGGGCGGCCCCTGTTGGCCGCCTGCAATCCACGCACTAATCCAATGGATCAAGGTAGGCACAATGGCGGTGATCGTCCTTCCGAGTTGTTGTTCCACTTGCTCTTGGACCATCTCCGGAATCCGCGCCACCTGTGCCCTGAGTTCTTGAACCTCGCGCACCTGGCTTTCCTAGCTGGTCTTTTTCTCCTTTCGCCCACCAGTGTTATAGTATGACGACCATTTTGTCGACAAGCCTTTGCCGGCCACACGACCAGCTGACGTCGGCTTACTGAGCTTATCCTTGTTCTTCATTACATTCAACGCCCTATTTAGAGTGGTGTCCTAAGGGTTTCTCTTAGTCGACCCCGCGCTACTGCTTTCAGTCGCCTGCGGAAGGAATGTGAACCATTTAGAAATTTGGCTTCATTAATTAGAATGCAACCATATGAAGCTAATTACGCGGGGGTGTATTCCTTACCAGAACAAGCTCAAGCTCCCTGGTCTTCGGATCCGTGGTAAGCTCCTTTGTTTTCGGGTCCTTCTTGTACCGGGCCCTGACAAAGTTCCTGGTCTGCTTGTCACCGTATTTATAGAAGAGGGGCGGTAGGCCTTGCTCGGCACGGTCCACATCCTCCTTGTCCCATATAGGCTCCGCCACTCTGTAACCGCCGAGACCGAGTGTGTGTTCCCCTAAGTTCAGCTCCCGCATTTCTTTCCCCCACTTACTTGAACCGGAGCTTGCGGTGCTCGAGCAATTGATCTTGAAGTCGTTGTAGTCATCTTCGGTGATCGAAGGATTTTTCTCCTTGATCTTCTCATAACTCTCACCTTTCTGGATCATTCTCTTCACATTGCTTTTCCATGTAGACAGGGACGTGCTCATCTTCGTGAGGGCAGCATTGTTCACTTTATTCCCTTTGAGGCTTGTGTTTTCAAATTCAGCGGGGAACTTGTATCGTTCGTGCAGCTTCGTGAAGAGGAGGTTGCGCAAATTCCCTCGATCAGGATGCCTGAGGTTCTCGGTGTTGATCGAGACGGTGCTCCGGAGAATGCACCCGAGCTGAAGCGAGTACCCCTTGACTATTCGTTCGGGCGCCGTTGGATTCCCGTCGGAGTCCACTTCAGTAACTTCCTCCTTGAGGGTGCGGAGCACGGTCGGGCGCCGGTCCTTCCGTTGCCTCTTCGGTTGGCTGCCATCTGTGCGTGCGCCGCCATCATCAGTGGTGGCATCCTCGGCGGCACCATCAGTGGTGGCATAAGTGGTGTCATCCTCGGCGGTACCATCAGTGGTCTCAGGATCGGTGGGGAAGGCGGCGGCCTCATACAAGTGAGGTTGTTCCTCCATCTCCTGGGACAGCTCCGAGAATGCCTTGACGCCCGAACCCCCGGCCTCATCGTTGTTGGCCATGTTTCTCTCTAAATAGGAACAAAGTTTGGTCAAAAAGCCCCGGTGGTGAAAATTCCTTTTACTGTCAAAAAACTACTAATAGCACAAGTGACATGAAAATTCAGGAGTAGGAGATCACAAAGGCCATGTCATGCTTGGAGGTTAGATGACAGTTGAGATGCTGAGGATATGCCATAATACCATCATTTTTGAATTTGTTCAAGTGAGCCAAAAAGCTTCATGATACAAATGGTTATGGTCACAATATTGATTAGCCTTCAAAAGGGATTTGGAAGAAATAGCTAGAGAATTTCAAAATCCAATTTATCAGGCTAGATAGGAAGTATATATTATGTAGAGGAGATCTAGGAACGTGCATTGCCATATAGACAAGTTTTAATAATTTTGGTAAGCCTCTCAAAAGGCAATCTTTAAACAGAAGTGAAGACAGGTCTAGAGCTCAAATTTGAATTTATACTCCGAAGAAAAACAAGTCATGAGTGGATTTTTAGTTTGGTACACACACCAATTAATCTTCTCAAGGCTCACAAATAAAAGTAGCTTCCTTGTCTCCTCTCACTATCTCTCTCACACACATGGCAAGCAAGGGTGTCTGAGTGTGAAAAAAATACTAAACTAATCCAACCACTAAAGCAAATTAATTTTTATTTCGGTTGAGAATTGGGCACCTTCTAGGTCAAGAAAATTGGGCATGACCTTTGCTAATTTTCTTGACCTTGGAGTGCCCCATTTCTCAACCGAAACGGAAATTAATCAACGTTTCAGGAGAAAGGGGTCATTTTAGAAGATCACAAGTAGTAGCAGCATCACTTGACAAAATCACAACTAGCAGTAGGAAATCGCAGATAGCAGCAGCAGCATCACTTGACAAGTAGTACAGCAACAGCAGCAGCATCATCACAAGTAATACACTGTGATATAACTGAAACAGAGTTCATTTCAAAAAAGGTTCAGCACCAGATGAGTTTATCCACCTAGTTACCATGTGTTTCACTTACCTTATCACATAAATTTTCTCTAGTGCTCATAGATCAGAAAATACTCTTGTTAGATTTTGAAATCACATATCTTCAAACAAGAAAAGATTTTAACAAAAAATCTGTAAAAATATGAAAAACAAAAGCTATACATTCGGGCCTGCTACTACTATACTTTCAATTTCTGGAGTTGTGCCATATGCCACAACTTTTAAGAAATCAAAAAGACCTCGCTTAGTCTGAGAAGTTTGAAGTATTCAGAAGAAGACTACACATGCTCCCTACAAACAGACACACACAAAAATTCAGGCATTCCTGTCTGAAAAAGAAGGATTGCAATGTATGCCACTGAAAATGTTTATCCACTCGCATTATGCCTCTTAAATTTCAGACAAAAATGGCAGGCAACTCTGTCTGCTGTCTATATGTAGTATGTGCTACAAACTCAAGATTACAAAATGGGGTGCTAGCTGCTACATTCAGATTACAAAACTGGGGTGCTCGCTGCTACATTCAGATTCACACACACAAAAAAACTGGAAGTCCCTAGATGTACAGACTCAAGTTACAAAACTGGGGGTGCTCGCTGCTACAATCAGATTCACACAGAAAAACAAATCGACAGCCATGGACATGAACATAACCGGGTTGGATTGCTAGTTACTATTCATCAGCTGCATATATAGGCATGTATTCAGACATTCCACACTTAAAAACATTGCAGTTTCTCTCTAAAAAATGTGTGATGCAAACGAATCTAATATATCACGAAAAAACAGCAAGCACCTCATGTATGCCACTCATATAAACGAATCTAATGTTGAAGTGATCAAAGTGGCATAATTTAACCATACAAGATAATGCTAAGGGATTTAACAGTGGCATAATTCAACCCAAATGGATTGGGCTTAATTGACTTGACAGATTACCACAGAGCTACCATTGATAATAAAATGCTGATTGGGCTCAGATATATAAGAGAAGTCCATAATCATCTCTCTAAAACTGAATTGTGTTTATCAAATGATGTCCAAACTGAAACAGAAAAGACATCCATTTCCGATGTTCAATCCATGTGTGTCCCCGTGAACCAAACTAGATGGATCGGATCAGAGCACCCCCCAGACCAAACCAAACTAGCTAGCGGAACATTAGATCGCTGGAAAGCAAGGAAAAGAGGAAGTAAGGGTCGTCTTCTTACCACCACCGTAGAACTTTTGATGTTGTAGTAGCCGACTTGGTGCTACTCGTGGGTCATGGTGAAGGGGCGCCGAGGGTGTCGGGGGCGCCGAGGGTGTCCGGGGCGCCGAGGGTGTCGGGGCGGTGGCGGCTTGGGCGGGGTGGTGGACTGGCGCGGTGGGGCGGCAGGGGGTCAGGGGCGGCGAGGGTGTCGGGGCGGCGGCAGCTCGGGCGGGGTGGGGGGTGGTGGACCAGCGCGGCGGGGCGGCAGGGGGTCAGGGGCGTCGAGGGTGGTGGGGGTCGGGAGCGGCGCCGAGGGTGGTGGGGGTCGGCGGCGATGGGGGCGGCTCGGGCACGGGTGAGGGGAGAGAGACAGAGGGGAGAGAAAGAGGATGGCGTGGGCGCTGACCTTTTTTGTTACTAATGGCACAATACTAATGGCGCACCACCCCTCGGTGCGCCATAAGTACATCCATACTAATGGCGCACCCCACTGTGGTGCGCCATTAGTATTTTTTTTATTTCTGCTCGAGCCAACAGGTTATCTACCACCTGAGCTGATCCACATCAAGTCCCCTCTACTAGCTCAACTGGTCAGCAGCCAGTTCTCACACCAGGATGTCCTGGGTTCGATTCCCAGGCTCCACAAATTCTTTTTTATGCATTTAAAATGTTGTTTGATACTTATTTGTGTTTAAATATGTTCAAACTTGTTTAAATCATATCAATAATATATTTTTTATAAGACAGTAATAATTTTTTTTAAAATATCATCAAACAGTAATGCCGGTGGAGCAGGGGAGGGTGCGGGGGGTGCGGGGGGTCGGCGGCGGCGGTTGAGTAGGGGAGGGGTGCGGGGGGTCGGCGGCGGCGGTTGATTAGGGGAATCGAGGGTGCGGGGGGTCGGCGGCGGCGGCCGGTAGACCGGGGGGTGCTCGGCGGCGAGGGGGACCGGATCTGGCAAGGTGGGATAGCGATCGAGATGGAGGGGGATCGAGATCGAGTGTCCATGAAATTTAAAAATATTCATGATAGTTCAAAAAGTGCCCATGAAATACAAATGAGAAATGATGGCTACGATTTAAATATAATCGATCATAGCTAGCTATCTGTTCACAATCTTCTTGCCCTTCTTTTTCGCAAATGGAGTTCTTCTGTGGAACAGATGTCCTTTAGGTAGGGTGGTCTTGCTTCTTCTTGTGGTGTATGTTGCTACTTCATCATTGTCGTCATGTTCGATCCTCGGATCGCCGTACTTGTCGAAGTCTTGCTCATTGGCTACTCCATCCATTCCGATGATCTTCCTTTTGCCTCTCCTGACGACAACACGACGGGGCTTTGACGGGTCGGTAATGAAGAAGCATTGGTCCACTTGGGAAGCCAGTACCCATGGCTCATTTTTCACGGTGACGTTTGCGCCCGCGGTCTTGGATTTGGCTTCGGGTATAACCATGGTGGTGAAATACCGGTCTTCTTTTAGGACGCTCTTGGCCCATCTGACACGGAACATCAGACCTTCTCTCCAGCGTAGCTCAGCTCCCAGATCTCCTCGATCCTTCCGTAGTATCTGTCCTTGTCGTTACCGGTGTAGGATTCCATCGTTACCCTGGAGTTCTGATAACCATCGCTCTTCATGTCCTTGGCCTCGGTGTAGAATGTGTAGCCATTGATATCGTACGCCTCATAGGTCATCAGGTTGTGCTCGGCGCCCTGTGACAAGGCGAATATGAGTTGTTCTTCCGCGAAAGAATCCTCATGTAAAGGGTACGACAGAAGCTTCTGCTTGAACCAACGTGTGAAACATGAGTTGTGCTCTTTGAGTATATCTCCATCCGTCCTCTGTTGGCCTCGGTCATTGTACGTCTTCTTAATAAAGGTTTTGTGCTGTACCACCCAAGGATCGACCACGTCTATGTGTTGTAGCGCAACTAGGTTTGCTCTTTCAAAGTCGGCGAGTCGACCCTCGAAGTCGACATGCATTTCGCGACGACCCTCACGGTGACCCCATCCAGCGAGCCTGCCGAGGTGCCTGTTGACGGGCAGACCAACGGGGTTCTCGAAGCCTAGATAATTCATGCAGTAGGAGATGCACTCTTCGGTCAGAAAGCCCCTGGCTATGCTTCCCTCTGGACGTGACATGTTGCGAACGTATCCTTTGATGACACCATTCATCCTTTCGAACGGCATCATGCTGTGCAGGAACGTCGGCCCGAGTTGGATGATATCGTCCACGATATGGACCAGCAGATGCACCATAACGTCGAAGAATGCGGGCGGGAAGTACATCTCAAGCTCGCATAATATCACCACGATCTCTTCCTATAGCCTTCTGAGTTGCCTCACGCCAATAGACTTCCGAGAGATGACGTTGAAAAAGTTGCAAAGGCCAAATAGGGTTTCACGGACATGCGCGTCCATGATCCCACGGATTGCAACTGGAAGTATCTGCGTCATCAGCACGTGACACTCGTGAGACTTCATCCCACTGAACTTCTGCTTCGCTGGGTCTAGGTATCTTCTTATCTTCCCCGCGTAACCGTAAGGAAGTTTTACTCCTACGAGGCAGGTGAAAAACTGCTCGATCTCCTCCTGACTTAGAGTGAAGCACGCGGGAGGGTAGTCATTTCCGGTCTTCTTGGCCTTCTTGCCTTTGCGACGACTTTCCGTGTCCTGCTTCGCCTCATCATCATCATCATCATATATAGTGTGAAGCTCCTGCCTGATGCCCATTGATTTCAAGTCTGCCCTTGCTTTCGGCCCATCTTTAGTCCTCTCGGGCATGTGGAGCAGGGTACCAAGCAGACTCTCGCACACGTTCTTCGTGATATGCATGACATCAAGGCTGTGAGGCACACGGTGGATCTTCCAGTACGGCAAGTCCCAGAAAACAGACCTCGTTTTCCATACCTTCAGCAGCGGCTCTGGCGCCTTTCGCTTCTTTCCCAGCTCTGACGCCTTTTGCTTCTTTCCCGTTAGTGGGCAATCTTTCCAATTTTTCAATAGCTCGTCTATTTCCTCGCCGCTCCTCGTACGCGGGCGTCCTCGGGGTTCAGTTTCACCATCGAACAGATCCTTGCGTTTTCTCCATGGGTCATCGTCGCGAAGCCACCTTCGATGTCCCATGAACACGGTTTTCAAAGACCCGGGATCTCTATCTAGCTGGTGATACGTTGTGTCATCCATGCACCTGGCGCATCCAGTAAATCCGTGGACCACCTGCCTCGCGACATATCCGTAACCGAGATAGTCGTGCACCATTGTGAGTAGCGCGGCTCTCATAGGGAAATATTCTTTCTCTGCGGCGTCCCACGTATTGGCTGGAGTTTTCCACAGCGTGTCAAGCTCCCCTTTTAGCAGCCCCAGATACAGATTGATGTCATTCCCTGGTTGTTTCGGTCCTTCAATTAGCATACTCATGTGAATGTACTTCCTCTTCATGCACAACCAGGGGGGAAGGTTGTACATCCACACAAACACAGGCCAGGTGCTATGTGTGCTTCTCTGGCTGCCAAACGGATTGACTCCATCGGTGCTCGTGCCCAGAACGATGTTCCTTGGATCGTTCCCAAATTCTGGGTCTTCGAAGTTCAACGCTTGCCACTGGCTCGCATCCTTAGGGTGACTCAGCATCTTGTCTTTTTTATCTATCTCCGGATCATTTGCGTCATCTTCTCGCTTCTTCTCCTCCCTATCCGCGTGCCACGCAGGAGCTTTGCTACCTTAGGGTCCGCAAAATACCGCTGCAGACGAGGAGTGATCGGAAAGTACCACACCACTTTTCGAGGAGCTTTCTTCCTCTTCTTGTATCGAGTGACGCCGCACACCAGACATATGGTAGACTCCGCGTGCTCGTCCCGATAAATGATGCAATTGTTCATGCACACATGGTATTTCACGTGCGGTAAATCCAGAGGACACACGATTTTCTTCGCCTCCTCCAAACTGGTCGGGCACTTGTTCCCCTTGGGAAGATGTTCGTGCCAGAATGACATGTTCTCGTCGAAGCATGCGTCGGTCATTTTGTGTTTTACCTTCATCTCTAGAGCCATGAGCGTTACTTTCAGGCGGGTATCCTTGGGCCTGCATCCTTCATACAATGGAGTGACCGCGTCTAACTCAAGTTGATCCATCTTGGCTTTCTCTCGGGCGGCAGCTCTTGCGTTATCCGTCTTCTTGAGAAGCAGCTCTTGAATATGAGGGTCATGCACCCAGCCCATCGATGGTCCAGCGTCGTCTGCTCCGGCATCTTCCTCATCATCATGTCCTGCATCTTCTACATGATGACTGTGTACAGCATCACCGTCGTGATCATCTCCTGGGGATTCTTCGTCTTCTTGCCCGCCCGAGCTGCGGTGGTTGTCTTGCTGCCCTTCCTCATTTCTTGCCCGGCCCCCATGGACGACTTCGTAGTCATCTTCATCACCTTGCCACCGATAGCCATCCATGAAACCACGCAAGAGCAGGTGGTCCCGCACCTGCCCGGATTCCGGGTCCGCAATAAGGCTCTTCAGCTTGCATCTTCGACACGGACATCTTATCTCCGTCTCGTTCTTTTGAAGCATCTCGGCCTTCGCGGACCTCAAAAACCTATTCACGATGCCTTCGGTCATCATGCGGACCATGGTCGCCTACGGGGTAGAGCAAAACGATATTTTAGAACCAAGAAAAAATTTGGCATGACTTCCCCTAAAAATAGGACAAAAAAGAATGCTTAATGCCAAAATTCTCGCCGAAACGGAAATGAATCAACATTCCGGCAAAATATTGGCAACTATCGCATTTCAAATACCGGTACACCTCCAAACACAAACACATATGCAACACCACAAACATATGCAACACCACGAACATACATAGATCTAGCTAGGCCATAAAAAGTGCATGTGCACATTGTTGTAGGGAGAAATACATAAATATAGCTTCCCCCATTACTTACCTATCAAAACAAGGTAATTTAACCACTTAAATTGAATGAATCTGTGGTGCAAATGAGGTGAAAAAGAGGAGGCACCCGAGACAAGGAGGAGGTGGAGAGAATGAAGTGGGGAGAAAGTGAGTGTGGGTAGGAGAGGCTCCCCAAAATATCTTGTTGTTGCCCACTTACTAATGGCGCACCAACACCAAATGCACCATTAGTAATCCAGGTTACTAATGGCGCACCATCTGGTGGTGCGCCATTAGTTGGTTTGCAAAAAAAAATTTACTAATGGCGCACTGTCCCGCAGTGCGCCATTACTAGTTTGAACTATTAATGGCGCACGGTGCAACAGTGCGCCATTAGTAGTTTTGCAAAAAAGGGAAGAAAAAATATAATAAAAAAACAACATTAGTGGCGAACTTTCCGACAGGTGCGCCATTACTAGTTACAACTAGTAATGGCGCAGTTTGTCTGGACGCGCCATTAGTATGTTTGGATAGGCACACTAGTTCCAAAAAAATTGATACTAATGGCGCACCCTGTGCCAGGTGCGCCATTAGTAGTTTCAACTCTAATGGCGTACCAGATGGTGGTGCGCCATTAGTATATACTAATGGCGCACCGCTTGTTAGGTGCGCCATTAGTGTCAATCCCATCTATAGCCCTTTTTCTAGTAGTGGCTGACCCGTTTCGGGCTGCAACATTAATGTTGCAGACTTTTCAGACGACGATTAAGGTGCTTTTAGGTCGTGGTTCTATACTCAGTGATGCCGTTGGAGTTGATGGACCCATTTACCTTCCAAGTCTTCCGCTGTTATCGTTATTAGATGGCCTTAAGCCATATTATTGTAATAAGTTCTCTTCGGAGACATCGATGTAATAAGTGTGTGATTGCCACTCTGCTATACATCCTTCGATGTACTATGTGGTGTCAGCATTACTGATCCAGGGATGACACCGGAGCACAGTAGACTTGATCCATTCGGGTTTGGTCACTACAGAGATGGTATCAGAGCACACGCTGACTGTAGGACACGACCACTAACTTAAAGCCATAGATCACCATTCTCTCCTCATTTTCTAACTCCTCATATTTTCTACTCTTTAGGATGAAGGACGCGAAGATTAAGTACGCTCAACCGGATGAAGGCACACCTTTTGGATTTCACTTGATGGAAGTCACCAAGTACCTAAACATTGGATTACCAAGTTTCACGGGAACCTTCAACGCCACTTTGCCTGAAGAGGAGCGCTGGAAGATTCAAGCTCACATTCCGGCAAGGACATTCGCGCCAATCACGAAGCCCATAGATAGTGTTTTCAATGCACCAACTTGGAGTCTAGGAAGGAGCATGGCAGCCCATATCACCATAGGACGCATTGGAGAAGTTTATCAAGAAGACCTCAAGGACACTATCTACCAGATTTGCGAACACCGAGATGAACAATGGGAGTTAGTCACCACCAAGAAGGATAGATCCATTGCAGCATTCATCCAGGAGTTAAACCAGCACATTCGGCGCCACGAGAACCAGATGTGTAATGATATGATGGAGTTGAAGAATGCGAAGACAAGGATCATCGAGCTAGGAGGAGAACTGAAGGCTACACGCAAGGACTACATGGACGAGATCGTAGCTCTAGCAACACACACCTGAGATCTTAAGCAAGAGATTGAAGAACTCAAGAGGGAGTTAGCATCTAGGAAGGAAGACATGTATGTCGCATGTCCGGACTACTACATCATCATCGACGATACCGATTCGGATCCAAGTGAACCCGACTTTGAAGACGAAGCAGGAGCGGACATCATGGAGTCTTCCACCGGTTCAAATTTTTAGATGACCACCAACTATTAGTAGTATTTCCCCCCATGTAAACACTATAGTTCGAGCACTTTTGCGATAGCTAGATCGATTGTAAGCCCTTGTTTGATTGAATGAAGTGATTTTGTGTGAATTTGCTCATGTGCATTGGGGTAGTGTTTTCTCTTTAGACCTCATTCTATTCTTATATCTCTTCTTTTCTAAACCCTCAGATGCCTCCGAGATGTGACAATGGATTTCCATCGGAGCTCACTCAGTTGATCCAACAGCAAAATCAGTTGATGCAGATGTTAGTTCAGAACCAGCAGAACAACAACAACAATCCACCACCACCCCCTGTTGACCACTTAGCCCGTTTCCTTAGGCTGAATCCGCCGGTGTTTTCTAGTAGCATCGAGCCGATAGTAGCAGACGATTGGCTCCGCAAGATAGGAAGGGAGTTGACCACTGCAGGATGCATGGATGGTGAGAAAGTGAAGTTTGCCGCACATCAGTTAGAAGGACCCGCGGCAGCTTGGTGGGAGAATTTCACAGCCACCTTCGCAGTTGACACTGTCACATGGGAACAATTCCAGCAAGCTTTCCGCACTGCACATGTTTCAGCAGGAGCTATGGCCATGAAGAAGCGTGAGTTTCGCAACTTATGCCAAGGAGAAAGGACAGTTGGCCAGTATGTTGACGACTTCAGCAAGTTAGCACGTTATGCCCCAGATGACGTTGCTACGGATGCCACTAAGCAGGAGAAGTTTCTGGAAGGATTAAACGATGAGCTAAGCATGCAGTTGATGGTAGGAAGTTTCAACAACTACCAGGAGTTGGTAGATCGTGCCATCCTGATTGAAGGGAAACAACAGCAAATTGAGAACCGCAAGAGGAAGTATGGACAGGGGAAGTATAACTCTGGAGCCCAGCAGAAGCCCCGTTTTACCCCTAAATCGGGATTTCAGTTTCAGCATACCCATGGAGGAAGTAGTTCGCACAACCACAATGGCCACAAGAATGGTAATGGGAATGGAGGAAGCAACGGCCAGAATCGGACCACCCCATCAACCCCATCCAATAAAGACCTGAGTCAAGTCACCTGTTTCAAGTGTTCCAAGACCGGACATTATGCCAATGAATGTCCTGAAGGCCAGAATGGAAATGGCAATGGAAGCTCAGGGAAGAAGCCGAACCCTTTCAATAGGGGACAGGTGAACCACGTTAGCCTGGAGGAGGTTGAAGATCATCCTGATGCGGTGATCGGTAAGTTTTTGGTTAAGTCATTTACCGCACTCGTTCTTTTCGATACTGGTGCATCGCATTCATACATATCAAGGGGATTTGTGGATAAATATAACCTGCCAACCCAAGCCCTTAGGTCACCCATGTTAGTAATCTCACCAGGAGCGGAGTTTATGGCTAGACAATTGTGTGATCGGTTACCATTAAGGATTGGTAACTATGTTTTTCCCTCAGACCTAATAGTATTGGAATCTCAAGGATTGGATGTAATCCTCGGTATGGATTGGTTATCGATGTATGGAGGAAACATCGACTGTGCTAGTAAGTCAATTTTGCTTACAACGCTGGAAGGAAGAAGGATCAAGCATGTATCCCAGCATGTGCCAAATAGGACACAAGTAAATTGCCTAACAGGAGTTGTGCAGGAGGAAGTACCAGTGATAAAGGATTTTCCTGATGTATTTCCTGAAGAGTTTCCAGGCATGCCACCGGATAGAGATATTGAGTTTTGATTGAGCTATTGCCAGGCACTGGTCCAATATCAAAGAGACCATATAGGATGCCAGCAAAGGATTTGGTGGAAATTAAGAAGCAGATTAAGGAGTTACTGGATAAGGGATATATTCGCCCAAGTTCTTCGCCTTGGGGATCACCCGTACTTCTAGTGGAGAAGAAGGATGGATCATTAAGGATGGTTGTTGATTATCGTGGATTGAATGAAGTAACCATCAAGAACAAGTACCCACTGCCAATGATTAATGATCTGTTTGATTGTTTGCAAGGAGCTAAAGTGTTTTCCACGATCGATTTGCGATCAGGGTACCACCAGTTGAAGATTCGAGAGCAGGACATACCTAAGACAGCATTCACCACGAGATATGGACTGTATGAGTATACCGTTATGACATTTGGATTGACTAACGCGCCTGCCTATTTTATGAACCTGATGAACAAAGTGTTTATGGAGTTTTTGGATAAGTTCGTCATAGTGTTCATTGATGATATCCTGGTTTATTCGAAGAATGAAGAAGAGCATAAGGAACATTTGCGTTTGGTTTTGGAGAAACTAAGGGAACATCAGTTATGTGCCAAATTTAGCAAATGTGAGTTTTGGTTGAAGGAAGTAGGATTCCTCGGACACGTTATATCCGGAGAAGGGATAGCAGTTGACCCCACAAAGGTTGAGACCGTAACCAAATGGGAAGCACCAACGACAGTTGGAGAGATCCGGAGTTTTCTTGGACTCGCGGGATACTACCGGAGATTCATTGAAAAATTTTCAAAGATTGCGAAGCCTATGACGGAGTTGTTGAAGAAGGATACCAAGTTCAAATGGACTGAGGAGTGTGAGGCTAGTTTCCAGGAGTTGAAGAAACGTTTGGTTACCTCACCAGTGTTGATTTTGCCAGATCAGACCAAGGATTATGAGGTGTATTGTGACGCTTCACGTCGAGGACTTGGAGCAGTGCTTATGCAGGAAGGTAGAGAGTTGTTTCGTATGCATCACCACAACTGAAGCCTCATGAGTTGAATTATGCTACACATGATTTGGAGTTAGCAGCCGTAGTGCATGCATTGAAGACATGGAGACATTTCCTCATTGGAAATCATTGTGAGGTGTACACGGATCACAAGAGTTTGAAGTACATTTTCACGCAGAAGGAGTTGAATCTCAGACAAAGGAGATGGTTGGAGCCCATCAAGGATTATGATATGAGATTGCATTACCATCCCGGTAAAGCTAATGTAGTAGCTGATGCATTGAGCCGTAAGAGCCATGTAAATACGTTGATGACGGGAGAAATACCCAAGGAGTTAGCAGAAAACCTTCGTGAACTAAGTTTGGAAATAGTTCCGAGAGGCTATGTGGCAGCATTGGAGATTCAGCCAACATTGATGGATAAAATCAGAGAAGCTCAGAAATCTGACAAGGAAATTGCTGCTATAAAGGAGAAACTAAGCAAAGGAAAAGCAAAGGGATTTTGTGAGGATGAGCACGATACCCTATGGTCTGAGGACCGTGTTTATGTGCCAAATGACCCGGAGATCAGGAAATTGATTCTACAAGAGGCACATGATTCACCATATTCGATACACCCAGGAAATACCAAGATGTATTTGGATTTGAAGGAGACATTCTGGTGGACCGGAATGAAGAAGGATATTGCAGCATATGTAGCAGTTTGTGACGTATGTCATAGAGTAAAGGCAGAGCATCAGAAGCCAGCCGGATTGTTGCAACCATTGCCGATACCCGAATGGAAGTGGGATAAGATAGGCATGGATTTTATCACAGGATTACCCAGGACGAAAGCAGGATATGACTTGATATGGGTAGTAGTTGATCGTTTGACGAAGGTAGCACATTTCATTCCAGTTAAGACCACTTACACCAGTGCTAAGTTGGCAAAGATATACATGACTAGGATCATTTGTTTGCATGGAGTTCTGAGGAGTATTGTATCAGATAGAGGAACCCAATTTACCTCAAAGTTTTGGAATCAGTTGCATGAAACTTTGGGAACCAGGCTAGAGTTCAGCACCGCTTTTCATCCGCAGACAGATAGACAGACCGAGAGAGTCAATCAGATTTTGGAAGATATGCTGAGAGCTTGTGCACTAGATTATGGATCTAGTTGGGACGATAACTTGCCATATGCGGAGTTTTCTTATAACAACAGTTACCAAACCAGTCTGAAGATGGCACCTTTCGAAGCTTTATACAGAAGGAGGTGCAGGACACCGTTGTCATGGGACGAAGTTGGAGACCGTCAGTTGTTTGGACCAGATTTGATTAAAGAGTTTGAACAGAAAGTGAAGTTGATTCGCGATAGGCTCAAGGTAGCCCAGTCCAGGCAGAAGAGCTACGTAGATTCTAAACGCAAGGAGACAGTTTACGAAACCGGAGACAGAGTTTATCTCCGAGTATCCCCACTTCAAGGAGTTAAGCGCTTTGGAGTTAAGGGAAAATTAGCACCGCGTTTCATTTGACCATATAAGATTTTGCAACGTATGGGAGAAGTCGCTTATAAGTTGGAATTACCAGAGGGACTGTCAGGAGTACATGACGTATTCCATGTTTCTCAGCTGAAGAGATGTCACTCCAAGATGGCGGAGGTACCGTTAAGAGATACAGTGCCGCTAGAAGCGATTCAGTTGAAGGACGACTTAACGTATGAAGAGAAACCAGTCAAGATTCTCAATTATGCCAGCAGAGTTACCCGTAGCAAGGTTATCAAGTTTTGCAAAGTTCAGTGGAACCACCACTCAGAGGATGAAGCCACCTGGGAGAGAGAAGAAGATTTGCTCAAGGACCACCCTCACCTATTTTCTAGCCAACCCGAATCTCGAGGGCGAGATTCATATTAAGGGGGTTAGGTTTGTAACATCCCAAATTTTCAATTTGGAATGTTATACACTAGATCATCATGCATATCATATTTTCTTGCATTTTGGTTGGTCCTATAAATTTCACGCAACTCAAGGACCCTCGGAGAGAGTTGGAGATTTCATCATTTTCATATTTGAGCTTTCTCAAATTTCGAAAAGAGGATCATTGGTTTTGTCGGAGTCTTATTTAGCTTTTATTTGGATAGGGAAAAATGCGCGTTTTAAAATTTGCATTTTAGGCCCGGAGAAAAGTTCATTTTGTTCGACTCATTTTTAGGAGTCGGGGAAAATTTACTTTATTAGTTTTGGAGTCCGGTAGATTTGTTTTTCTGAGCAAACCCTCCCCCTCCCCAATATAAATACCCAAGAACCCCCCCCCCCCCTCTAAATCATCATCAAACCCAAAACCTAGAGCTCCACCACACCCCGCGCCGCGCCACCCTCACCCGCGCGCCGCCCTAAGCCGCCGCCCGCGCCGCCCTGTGCCCACCGCCGCCGCCCCACGCCCACGCCACCGGAGCCCCTCGCCGGAGGTACCGCGCCGCGTCTATTTTCTTTTTCCTCGGATCGTTTTTTTCTAATCGTTCCGATTCTTTTCTTCTCTAAACTGTTTCGATTTTCTAGATCGGTTTTTCGTTTCGATCGCTTTTCTCGAAACCCTAGATCGGATTTGTTTTCTTTTCCAGTTTAGTTGCCTAGAGACCATTCGCCGGACCGTTCGTCATAATGAACGTGATCACCGGATTCTTCTTGGTTAACGAACGTCCATTCGTTCAACCGTTCTTCTCTTTCTTTACGTCGGATTTATTCCGCGATCGCGATCTCAGATCCGATCTTCGTTCTAGTTTATCTTCTCGCTCGTTTATCGGAATTAGGTGAATCAAGCGCCTGGAGTTTCGTTTCGAAACCGCCGTTCCGACTAATCAACTTTAACAAAGTTTTTGCCACGGTAAAATTTGACCTAGTTTCAACTTGCTAGAACCGAGTTGTTTTCTTCCGCCGTTTTTTTTCGTTGCTTTGTTCGGTTCTTTCTTTCTTTGCAACCGGAGTTCTTAAGTTGAACTCTCTGGTTCGATCTCTTGTTCGAGTTTTACCTGTGCATTAGATGAGTACTTATTGTATGCTTGTTGTTTGTCTGCGATAGATTACCCGGATTGCGCCGCTTGTTACTTCGAATCTCTAGGACTCGCGGATCATCAGCAAGGCAAGTAACACTTTGATCATACCTTTTCTACAACCCAGTTTTATTGCATTAGATCCATCCTCACACATTGCATGATTAGGATCTAATTAAATTGTGGGATGGGAAGTAGATGAGGTAGTACCTATTACCTGTTACTATGAAACCTTTGGGAGTTACTTCTACGTTTGCTTATTATGCCATGCTATGCTAGTAGACGTGGATTGGGTGAGTGATATCCATGACAGATGTGAGATTGATAATTTTAATGGTTTATCTAAGGTGGCAACTTAAACACACATCTGGGTGGATTGAGGCACCTGATGTCTATCAGGACTTGCCTGTTTTATTTTGGACCGCCACCCAGGCTCAAAGGGATCATAAGATCTTTCATGCTAAATACTTACGTGTGCAGCCACAAGCCATTATGGGCTCTGGCATAGTTGACTAAGTCATGCGAACTCTTATAGGGGTAGACTAGCAGATGTAGGGGATGTAGGTGGTATGGTCTACTCCATCGTAAGGTGCTAGCGCTTTTGAAAGACTATGCCTCGGTCATCCGTTTCTCAAACACCATGTAGTGCGAGAAATCCAACGGAGGCGATCGAGTCTTGTGGGGAAAAGTGTGCAAACCTCTGCAGAGTGTAACAAACTAATCATGATTAGCCGTGTCCCCGGTTATGGACATCTTGAGTATCTAGTACTTGAATATCCTGTGAATCTCATCATGTTACTTCTAATTAATATTGTTGGGTTTTAATTGTACTTTTAATTGGGATTGAGAATGCTGTCAACCATTCTCAATGGTTAACAACCACCATGTTAGTTAAATAAATTTATTCCTTTGCAGTAGGGAAAAATTGGCTTTACGCAAAACAGTAACCATAGAGCTTTCCACCAGCCAAATATGCATATAGTATAGTTGTTTCATTCCATTACTCTCTATGTGTTACCTTGCTAGCATATTCCATGTGCTGACCTGTTTCGGGCTGCAACGTTAATGTTGCAGACTTTTCAGACGATGATTAAGGTGCTTTTAGGTCGTGGTTCTATACTCAGTGATGCCGTTGGAGTTGATGGACCCATTTACCTTCCAAGTCTTCCGCTGTTATCGTTATTAGATGGCCTTAAGCCATATTATTGTAATAAGTTCTCTTCGGAGACATCGATGTAATAAGTGTGTGATTGCCACTCTGCTATACATCCTTCGATGTACTGTGTGGTGTCAGCATTACTGATCCAGGGATGACACCGGAGCACAGTAGACTTGATCCATTCGGGTTTGGTCGCTACATGGATAGTGAGAAGCTTGTGAGGGACGGGCCGCCGCCAGGGAAGGAGCATCGCAAGCCCGAGAACTACTATAAGGATGTTCTTGCGGGTGCCCACCTTGTGGCGGATGAATGTACCAAGGATGTAATTTTTGAATGAACTCGCTCGTGTTTATCCTGTGCGCTGAAAACTTGTTCATATGCGCTAAGCAATCCTTATTGAATTTAAAATATTACTTTCTGTGCAGCCGTTTATCAAAAATTGAGAGATGGCCAGTCGTCGGCTTCTGCCCCCATGCCACTAGTGCTGGGGTGTTCGGGATAAACCTGAGTGCTCTTTTTCCCATAGTTGGATCCTTCGAGGGAGGCGCTCAGCACAACGAACCAGGCAATCGGATTATAATGCTTGAACACTCTCACTTAGCCATAGAACTCTATAATTTTAAATTTCGGCGAAGCCCCTAGTTCGGATGACCGAGTTCGGGGCGCTATCCATGCCTTGGCCGGACAAAGCCAGCTCCTCGCTCGAAGCGGCATAAGCCTTTAGGGACTCGAAAAACCTCTCGAACAGCGACCAGTCTCTCGCCACATCATGACAGTCAGTTTTAGCTTTCTCCACTGAGGTGCTTAACCCAGCTCAACCGGGGCACAATCGCAGTGGTTCTCCTAGTGCTACCTTAGCCGATATAGCGGAACGTAAGGCACCAAAACATAGGAGCCAGGCAAACCCAACTATTGACCCAAATCATGATTCGGAGCCGATGCATATAGTGCTATAAGTTCGGGGTGCCGCACTTGTGAAAGTGTACGGACTTCTCACGCCATATCTATGGGTACTAAAGCCCCTGGCGTATTTTGCCGTACCACAGTGTATGGGTGCAACATGTCATAAACATATATATGAAAATAAGATAATGCAAAAAATAGACAAAAAGCTATGCATAGTTTATAGAGAGGCTATTTATCAAAGCCGAATGATACAAATAGTGCGGTAAGCAAAAGATATTGGACTATTTAGTATGTCCTGACCAGGGGCAGGCCGCAGAATTGTATTTAGAATAGGTATACCGCTCGTAACAGAGACCACCTGGAATGTCCATAATGCGGCATGGCTTGTCTGCCTCCCTGGATCTTGCATCGTTTGTGCAGCAGTCGAATTGCTGAACAGGTCGTCCGAAGTATGGAGTCCTGAAAGTAAGAAAAAATTAAAAAAAGAATCTGGCAGCCCCTAGTACGTTTTAAGCCGTATTTTGGGCATGCCGTTATTGTGCCCCTTCCCCTGTGCCCATGGTATTTCAAGGGCGTAGTTATGTACGCGAGGTACTTGTTTCACTATGTCGCGAGGGCTAGGGTTGGGGCCGCATTGCTACGCTTGTTCAGAGTGTGCCAGGCGGTCCTGCTGTCGGTTACTCTGGGCGCGCTTGGCAGTGTATGGATTTTTAATGGCCGGACTGGAGAATTGCCTAAGAAGGCTACTTTGTACTTCCGCTGCGAGAGCCGCCGTGTGCTCCTCCATACGGAGGGAGCGTTCAGTATTTCCGTTGACCGTAATTACGCCTTGAGGGCCTGGCATCTTGAGCTTGAGATATGCGTAGTGCGGCACCGCATTGAACTTTGCAAATGCGTTTCGTCCGAGCAGGGCGTGATAGCCACCGCAAAACGGGACTATATCGAAGATTAACTCTTCGCTTCGGAAATTGTCCGGGGATCCGAAGACCACGTCAAGTGTTACTGAGCCTGTACAATTGGCTTCTACACCTGGTATAACGCCTTTAAAGGTCGTTTTGTGGGCTTAATCCTTGAGGGATCTATGCCCATTTTCCGCAATGTATCCTGATAAAGCAGGTTCAGGCTACTGCCGCCGTCCATGAGGACTCTTGTGAGATGAAATCCGTCGATGATTGGGTCGAGAACCAATGCGGCGAAGCCGCCATGACGGATGCTAGTGGGATGGTCCCTTCGATCAAAAGTGATCGGGCAGGAGGACCATGGGTTGAACTTTGGGGCGACTGGCTCCATCGCGTATACGTCCCGTAGCGCACGCTTCCGCTCCCGCTTGGGAATGTGGGTTGCGTATATCATGTTCACCGTCCGCACTTGTGGGGGAAAGCCCTTCTGTCCCTTGTTGTTCGGCGGCTTGGGCTCCTCCTCGTCGTTGCTGTGCAGCCCCTTGTCTTTTTTTTCGGCTCTTAATTTGCCAGCCTGCTTGAACACCCAACAATCTCTGTTAGTGTGATTAGCTGGCCTTTTAGGGGTGCCATGTATCTGGCACAAGCGGTCGAGTATTCGGTACAAACTGGACGAGCCCGGAGTATTCTTTTTGAATGGCTTTTTCCGCTGACCGGATTTATAGCCTTTGAATCCGGCATTAACTGCCGTGTTTTCATTGTTGTCGCTGCTAACATGGCGTTTTTGCTTATTCCAACGTGTCCTGCCACTTTTGTCCTTGGTATCCGAATTACCATGGTTCTTTGATAAGTTGTTACTGCGAGCTAGCCAACTGTCTTCTCCCGTGCAAAAGCGGGTCATGAGTGTCGTGAGGGCTGCCATGGATTTCGGCTTTTCCTGTCCCAGGTGCCGGGCAAGCCACTCATTGTGGATGTTATGCTTGAAGGCTGCTAGGGCCTCTGCGTCCAGACAGTCGACTATCTGGTTTTTCTTTGTCAGGAACTGTGTCTAAAATTGTCTGGCCGATTCCTCTGGCTGCTGAATTATGTGGGTTAAGTCGTCAGCATCCGGTGGTCGCGCGTAAGTGCCCTGGAAGTTGTCGAGGAATGCGGCTTCCAGGTCCTCCCAAGAACCGATTGAGTCTGCTGGCAAGCTGTTAAGCCAATGTCGGGCTAGTCCTTTAAGTTTGAGCGGGAGGTATTTGATGGCGTGTAGATCATCGCCGCGTGCCATGTGGATGTGAAGGAGATAATCCTCGATCCATATCGCCAGGTCTGTTGTGCCATCGTATGATTCGATGTTTACGGGTTTGAAACCCTCTGGGATTTTATGACCCATTACTTCATACATGAAGCATAGCGGGTTTGCGGCGCCTCTGTACTAGGCTATATCACGACGCAGCTCGGAAGAGCTATGTCTGTTGTGTTCGGCCCGGCCGGATTTGTTCTATCCGGAGTGAAGATCATCGTCACGTGCCATAGGGCGCTTGCGCGATCCGTAGATCGATCTTGTTTGTCTTGCCTTGTCCTCCAGTATGTCTCGCAGGTCTAGCGCATTTTCCCGTGCCTTAGTTGAGCGACGTCGGGGCATGGCTTGGGTGGAGGGCTGAGAGACCTCTCTGTCGCGGCCGCGAGGTGGCCGTTCTGCCATGTCATGCGCTGGTGATGTAGGTGCTTCCTCCTCTGATCGAGGTAGCGGCCTGCGCTTTGGGTAACTCTTGGAGGGGCGTTTGAGTTCATACTCTTCGGCCGCAAGGACTTCAGGCCCTCTATCAGCCAGCAAATCTTGGGCAGCTCTAAGCTGCTGCTGCTTTTTCTTGAGGCTGCTTGCCATGGCTAAAAGCCTGCGTCTAAAACGCTCTTGTTCGGCGGGTTCTGATGGTATGATGAATTCGTTGTCATCGAGGCTTGCCTCGTCTTCGGAGGGAGGCATATAGTTATCATCCTCAACCTCTTGGTCCGCCGCTCTCTCCTGAGGGCTGGCTTCTCCATCTTCGTGTGCCGAATCTTGCTGAGGTGGGTGTTCTTCGGCGTTATCTGCGGTAGCATTATCTCCCGTGCCAGAATCACCATTTTTGCTTTGGCGGGATTTAGAGCAGCGCCGCTGACGCCGGCGCTTTGGCTGTTTCTTGGGGGTGTCATCCCCCACTTTTCCATCGCCATCTCCATCTTTTGGAGTATCCACCATATATATGTCATATGACGAGGTGGCCTTCCAGCGCCCTATAGGTGCTTATTCCTGTTCGTCTCCTACATCGTCGTCCATACCGTCGATGTCTTCGGAGCCAAAGTCAAGCATGTCGGTTAAATCGTCGATAGTGGCTACAAAGTGGGTGGTGGGTGGGCTTTGAATTTCTTCATCGTCCGCATCCCATCCTCGCTGACCGTAATCTGGCCAGGGCTCTCCTGATAAAGAGAGAGACTTAAGAGAATTCAGGATGATGCCAAAAGGTGAGTACTGAAAGATGTCTACGGCGGTGAACTCCATTGTCAGCGCCCAATCGGATTTGATCGGCAGGGGCGCAGGGGGTTCGGAGTCCGGGGAGGAGTCCGGATCCTCGGAGTCACGGGTCATGCAGAGTGCGGGGCTAGCGTTCGGCTCGATCGCCTTTGAGATCGCAGCCCCCGAGGTGGCGTCCAACCGCTCGTCCACCATTGGCGCAACAGGCTCCGAGTTAGAGGTCAGAACCGAAGCGTGAGCGGCCTCCTGGACACTGTTCGGAGGCAGAGCTAGATCATGCCCCTCAAGATAGTGCGGCGCGCTTGGCCGTGGCTCGAACCCATCAAAGATCAAGTCTCCGCGGATGTCAACCATGTAGTTTAAGCTTCCAAACCTGACTTGATGGCCAGGGGCGTAGCTTTCGATCTGCTCCAAGTGGCCAAGAGAATTGGCCCGCAGAGCGAAGCCGCCGAAGACGAAGATTTGTCCGGGGAGAAAAGTCTCACCCTGGACCGCATCGTTGTTGATGATGAAAGGAGCCATCGGACCTAACGGCGATGACACAGAGGAACTCTCAATGAAAGCACCAATGTCGGTGTCAAAACCGGCGGATCTCGGGTAGGGGGTCCCGAACTGTGCGTCTAGGCCGGATGGTAACAGGAGGCAGGGAACACGATGTTTTACCCAGGTTCGGGCCCTCTCGATGGAGGTAAAACCCTACGTCCTGCTTGATTAATATTAATGATATGGGTAGTACAAGAGTAGATCTACCACAAGATCAAGGAGGCTAAACCCTAGAAGCTAGCCTATGGTATGATTGTTGTCTATGGAGTTGATGAAGTTGTCCTATGGACTAAAACCCTCCGGTTTATATAGACACCAGATAGGGTTAGGGTTACATAGAGTCGGTTACAATGGTAGGAGATCTTGAATATCCACATCGCCAAGCTTGCCTTCCACGCAAAGGAAAGTCCCATCCGGACACGTGACGTAGTCTTCAATGTTGTATCTTCATAGTCCTGGAGTCCGGCTGAAGGTATAGTCCGGCTACCCGAACACCCCCTAATCTAGGACTCCCTCAGCCATGTTATTTTGAAGAGACATAATTGCTTAGTAATTATGCTTGACATATTATTATTTCTATGTCAATATTGAACTTCTGTCTTGAATCTTTCGGTTCTGAATATTCATACCACAATTAAGGGAATTACATTGAAATTATGCCAAGTAGCATTCCACATCAAAAATTTTGTTTTTATCATTTACCTACTCGAGGATGAGCAGGAATTAATCTTGGGGATGCTTGATACGTCTCCAACGTATCTATAATTTTTGATTGTTCCATGCTATATTATATCCTGTTTTGGACATTATTGGGCTTTATTATACACTTTTATATTATTTTTGGGACTAACCTATTAACCGGAGGCCCAGCCCAAAATTGTTGTTTTTTGCCTATTTCAGAGTTTCGCAGAAAAAGAATATCAAACGGAGTCCAAACGGAGTGAAACCTTCGAGAACGAACATAATCCAGAGGACTTGGACCCTACGTCAAGAAAGCAAACAGGAGGGCACGAGGTAGGGGGCGCGCCTACCCCCCAGGTGCGCCCTCCACCCTTGTGGGGCCCATGTTGCTCCACCAACGTACTTCTTGCTCCTATATATACCTACGTACCCCCAAACTACCAGATACGGAGCCAAAACCCTAATTCCATCGCCGTAACTTTCTGTATTTGTGAGATCCCATCTTGGGGCCTTTTCTGGAGCTCCACCAGAGGGGGCATCGATCACGGAGGGCTTCTACATCAACACCATAGCCTCTCCGATGAAGTGTGAGTAGTTTACCTCAGACCTTCGGGTCCATAGTTATTATCTAGATGGCTTCTTCTCTCTTTTTGGATCTCAATACAAAGTTCTCCCCCTGTCTTGTGGAGATCTATTCGATGTAATCTTCTTTTGCGGTGTGTTTGTTGAGACTGATGAATTGTGGGTTTATGATCAAGTTTATATATGAACAATATTTGAATCTTCTCTGAATTATTTTATGTATGATTGGTTATCTTTGCAAGTCTCTGCAAATTATCAGTTTGGTTTGGCCTACTAGATTGATCTTTCTTGCAATGGGAGAAGTGCTTAGCTTTGGGTTCAATCTTGCGGTGTCCTTTCCCAGTGACAGTAGGGGCAGCAAGGCACGTATTGTATTGTTGCCATCGAGGATAACAAGATGGGGTTTATTTCATATATCATGAGTTTATCCCTCTACATCATGTCATCTTGCTTAAAGCGGTACTCTATTCTTTTGAACTTAATACTCTAGATGCATGCTGGATAGCGGTCGATGTGTGGAGTAATAGTAGTACATGCAGGCAGGAGTCGGTCTACTTGTCTCGAACATGATGCCTATATACATGATCATACCTAGATATTCACATAATTATGCTCAATTCTGTCAATTGCTCAACAGTAATTTGTTTACCCATCGTAATACTTATGCTCTCAAGAGAAGCCACTAGTGAAACCTATGGCCCTCGGGTCTATTTTCCATCATATTAATCTTCCATCAACAAGCTATTTCTTTTTACGTTTATTTTGCTTTCTTTACTTTGCATCTTCATCATAAAAATACCAAAAATATTACCTTATCATATATATCAGATCTCACTTTCGTAAGTGACCGTGAAGGGATTGACAACCCCTTTATTGCGTTGGTTGCGAGGATTTTATTTGTTTGTGTAGGTGCGAGGGACTCGTGTGTGGCTTCCTACTGGATTGATACCTTGGTTCTTAAAAACTGAGGGAAATACTTACGCTACTTTGCTGCATCACCCTTTACTCTTCAAGGGAAAACCAACGCAGTGATCAAGAGGTAGCACACCCTAAGAGAATTGAGCAAGATTCTCAGAGAACTAATGTTTATGCACCTAGTTCTTCTAAGAAGTAGAAAAAGAAAAATGATAGGACTTTGCATGCTTCTAGTGAACATGTTGTAGACACACCTGAGAATCCCAATGATTTTTGTATTTCTAATGTTGAAACACAATCTGGTAATGAACATGAACCTAGTGATAATTTTAATGGTGATGTTCATGTTGATGCTCAACCTAGCAATAATAATGATGTAGAGATTGAACCTTCTGTTGATCTTGATAACCCACAATCAAAGAATTGATGTTATGATAAGAGAGACTTCGTTGCTAGGGAGCACGGTAAAGAAAGAGAACCATGGGTTCAGAAACCCATGTCTTTTCCTCCTAAACCATCCAAGAAAAGGATGATGAGGATTTTGAGCGCTTTACTGAAATGATTAGACTTATCTTTTTGCGTATGCGTTTGACTGATATGCTTAAAATGAACCCTTATGCTAAGTACATGAAGGATATTGTTACTAATAAAATAAAGATACCGGAAGCTGAAATTTCCACCATGCCTGCTAATTATACTTTTAAGGGTGGAATACCAAAGAAACTTGGAGATCCAGGAGTACCAACTATACCATGCTCCGTTAAGAGAAACTATGTTAAAACTACTTTATGTGATCTCCGAGCCGGTGTTAGTGTTATGCCTCTCTCTTTATATCATAGACTTGATTTGAATAAGTTGACACCTACTAAAATATCTTTGCAAATGGCTGATAAATCAATTGCTATACCTATCGGTATTTGTGAGGATGTGCCTGTTGTGGTTGCAAACATTACTATTTTAACGGACTTTGTTATTCTTGATATTCCCGAGGATGATAGTATGTCTATTATTCTTGGTAGAACCTTTCTGAATACTATAGGGGCTGTTATTGATTGCAACAAAGGCAATGTCACTTTTCATGTTAATGGTAATGAGCATATGGTACACTTTCCGAGGAAAAAACCTCAAGTCCTCAGTATCAATTCTATTGGAAAATTCCAACAATTACTATTGGAGGTTTTGAATTTCCTCTTCCTACTGGCAAGAAGAAATATGATATTCTTATTTTTGAGGTAACCTAGTGTTATTCGAAAATTCTCCGGTTTCATGTTATTCGGAAAGAGTTTGTTAACAAGACTTGATCAACCTTGTTACTGGATTCCTTTTGATGAGCATGAGATGGATGAAGTTAGAAAGCACAACTCTCTATACCCTCTTTTTACTTTCTTATATTTAGATTTAATAAAGCACAAATAATTTTTTTGTCTGTTTTCTGAATTATCCTTGCAATAAAAAAATACCCCGAAAATAAAAGTTCTCCAAATGCCCTGAAAATTTAATATGATTTTTTCTAGAATATTTAAGAATTATCGGCACTAAGAACACACCAGGGGGCCTCACCATGTGCCCACGAGGGTGGAGGGCGCACCCACCCCCTGCGGCGCGCCCCCTGCCTCGTGGTCCCCACATGGGCCCCCTCCACTTATTCTTGCACCCACACACTTCCTCTTCCTCCGGAAAAAAATCATCCACTAGGCCAGCCGTGGCCATGGACCGGCTTAGGCGAAAAGCCTAAGCTTGGGGGAGTATGTATCCCTAACCGACGTTACATTCATGTTCACACATTCATTCCAGTTGTCAGTGCTCATACTTTTTCATTGTACTATCCATGCTAGTTTAATTTCTTTTTAAGCCTTCTTCTTGTGTGTTTGAATAACCTTAAGAAAAACACCAAAGAAATTAGTTGTAGCTTTTAGCTAGTTTACTTTCCATGCTTGTAGTAGTAATAATTAAAATAAAACCCAAAAAGATTTCTCGTTCTTCTTTTGCTTGTTGGGAGTTTTCCCATGTAAGTAGTTTTGTTTCTTTTCTTTTCTTTGGGGGTCGACGGGAGAAGACCATGATGAAAATGTTGAGTGGCTCTCATATGCATTATTGTTGATTTAACAAAGAGCCCATATTACCTTGTCTTCTCCCTTGAATTGAATGGTTGCAGATTCCAGCTTAGTCCAATGCACACGCACTATTATTATTATCCACATCGTTCGGTTGTGCAAGTGAAAGGCAATAATGACGATATATGATGAACTGATTGAGATGAGAGAAGCTGGTATGAACTCGACCTCTCTTGTTTTTGTAAATATGATTAGTTCATCGTTCCTGATTCAACTTATTATTAATGAAACATGTTTGCAATGACAATTAGAGACTATAGTTGCTCATGCCATACTTAATTTGCTAGGAGTTTATAATGGTTTACCTTGCGTGCCAACATGCTAATAAAATGGTTATGATGTGGTATGATAGGGCGGTATCCTCCTTTGAACGATTCGAGTCGCTTGACTTGGCACTTGTTCATGCATGTAGTTGAAACAAAATCAACATAACCTCCACGATATTTATGTTCATGGTGAATTATATCCTACTAGTGCTTGCATTCAGTGTTGATTAATTTTAATGCATGTTCATGACTGTTGTCGCTCTCTAGCTGGTCCCTTCCCAATCTCTTTCTAGCCTTCACTTGTACTAAGCGGAATACCGCTTGTGCATCCAACTCCATAAACCCCAAAAGTTACTCCATATGAGTCACCATACCTTCCTATATGTGGTATCTACCTGCCGTTCCAAGTAAACTTGTATGTGCCAAACTCTAAACCTTCAAATCAGAATTCTGTTTTGTATGCTCGAATGACTCATGTATCAACTAGGGTTGTCTGTATCTTCCATGCTAGGTGGGTTATTCTCAAGAAGTGTGGACTCCGCTCCTCACTCACGAGAAAATGGCTGGTTACCAGGATGCCGAGTCCCATGCTCAAATCAATTCAAAATAATTGCAAACAAAATTCCCCCAGGATTGTTATTAGTTGGAGGCACCCGTTGTTTCGGGCAAGCCATGGATTGATGCTTGTTGGTGGTGGGGGAGTATAAACTTTACCATTCGGGCAAGCCATGGATCTCTCGGTTGTTATGTTGACAATGAAAAATTCCGCTAAATATTATTCATCTCTATTTGAAAATCGAGCTCTAGCACCTCTACAAATCCCAGGTTCCCACTACGAAGGGCCTATCCATTTACTTTTGTGTTGAGTCATCATCCTATTATTAAAAAGCACTAGCTGGAGAGCACCTCTGTCATTTGCATGTATTATTATTAGTTTACATTGAGTATGACTGTGACTGGATCTCTTTCACCATGAATTACAATTTCTAGTTAGCCCTTGATCTTCAGGGGTGCTCTACATTTATGTTTTGCGGTCTTAGAAAGGGCTAGCTAGATACCATCTTGTTATATCATATTATGATTGTTTTGAGAAAGTGTTGTCATCCAAGATTTATTATTATTGCTCGCTAGTTGATTATGCCATTGATATGAGTAAACATGAGACCTAAATGTTATTGTGAATATGGTTAGTTCATAATCTTTGCTGAAAACTTTAATGTTGGCTTTACATATTTACAACAACAAGAGCAAACAAAGTTTGTAAAAGTTTTTCATTATCACTTTCAGTTTGTCAACTGAATTGCTTGAGGACAAGCAAAGGTTTAAGCTTGGGGGAGTTGATACGTCTCCATCGTATATACTTTTCCAAACACTTTTGCCCTTGTTTTGGACTCTAACTTGCATGATTTAACTGAAACTAACCCGGACTGACATTGTTTTCAGTAGAATTGCCATGGTGTTATGATTGTGCAGAAATAAAAGTTCTCAGAATGACCTGAAAATCAATGGAGAATATTTTTGGAATATATAAAAAATACTGGCGAAAGAATCAAGGCCAGGGGGCCCAGACCCTGTCCACGAGGGTGGGGCGCGCCTACCCCCTTGGGCACGCCCCCTGCCTCGTGGGCCCCCTGACGCTCCACCAACCTCAACTCCAACTCCATATATTCACGTTCGGGGAGAAAAAAATCAAAGAGAAGGATTCATCGTGTTTTACGATACGGAGCCACCGCCAAGCCCTAATCTCTGTCAGGAGGGCTGATCTGGAGTCCGTTCGGGGCTCCGGAGAGGGGAATCCATCGCCATTGTCATCATCAACCTTCCTCCATCACCAATTTCATGATGCTCACTGCCGTGCGTGAGTAATTCCATCGTAGGCTTGCTGGACGATGATGGGTTGGATGAGATTTATCATATAATTGAGTTAGTTTTGTTAGGGTTTGATCCCTAGTATCCATTATGTTCTCAGATTTATGTTGCTATGGCTTTGCTATGCTTAATGCTTGTCACTAGGGCCCGAGTGCCATGATTTCATATCTAAACCTAATATGTTTTCATGAATATATGTGAGTTCTTGATCCTATCTTGCAAGTCTATAGTCACCTATTATGTGTTATGATCCGTTAACCCCGAAGTGACAATAATCGGGATACTTACCGGTGATGACCGTAGTTTGAGGAGTTCATGTATTCACTAAGTGTTAATGCTTTGATCCGGTACTCTATTAAAAGGAGTCCTTAATATCCCTTAGTTTCCAATAGGACCCCGCTGCCACGGGAGGGTAGGACAAAAGATGTCATGCAAGTTCTTTTCCATAAGCACGCATGACTATATTTGGAATACATGATGTAACATCATAATTTCCTATATTAGGATGTTATTAGATCATTCATATGCATCTCATATTTTTCCATGCATTATTTGTCTTTCTGCAATATTCGAATCATTATGCAACTAAAGGCAATTTATTGGAGCGGAGATAACATGACTTCTCCCCTATTTTAAAAATGTTCATAATATCCAGAATATTATTTCCAGTGCATCTACTTTGCTTTGGTATTTTTCTATTTTCCCAAAATATTTTAATTGTGTGTTATTTTTCTATTTGCGTGGCCTTTTGCATCAAAAGGATTTTACAAAATTGCATTAGTATTGGAACTATTGTTCCTATGGTTTATAACTATAGGGCTATTTTTACTTTGTGTCTAGGTATTTTTATTTAGATTTTATATTGTGTATTCTATTTTATTTATTTTGCTGCTGGGGTTGTGTTTTAAAAAAACAAAAGAAGCAGCGCAGTGCCGTAGCGCATCCCAGCTAGCCCGTGGCCCAGCAACCCCCGCGCCGCCAGCCCAACCGTATTGCTTCAGTCGCTGGCCCGCGGGCCCCATGCGCCCTGTTCCTCTGCTTCCCCGAGCCGAACCTGGCACCGCACGCACGCCGAAGCCGACCCGGATCAATCCGGCGCCTGGTCCATCCGGTGCGAGCTAGGGACATCAGCGCGAGCCCAGGACCCCGAAGGACCCAACCGCAGCCCCTTCTCCGTCCTTTCCTCATCCGCACGAGCAGTTAGGGCGAAACGGGTCTCGTCAGAGGAGCTCCAAGTCTGCCGGACGCTGTTGTCGCCGTAAGAACTCGTAGAGCCGCGCTGCCTGCTCCACTCGATTCCCCGCTCGAAGCCGCCCTCGCCTGACGTCTTTGTGTTGGCGAAAACGCAGCAGAGGGAGAGGAACACGCCGGCCGACTTCACCGGAGCTCGCCGGAGTTCGCGATGCCACAGTCTGTAGAGGATGCCCCCGTCGCCGTACTCACCACCACCACCTCCGCCACTGCATCCGTCCGTCCCTTCGTCTTCGCCGGAGCACCGTCGGACAGGCGCCGCCGCCGACGCCCGAGACCGCCGCTGTCGTTCCTCTGTTTCCGATGAGCACGCTCATGCATGAGTTTTTCCACAAATCCCGTGCTGCCATGTGGCAACCAGCTACAGTACACACACGAACAGTGTAGGAGTTTTCTGTTGTTTTCTGGTTTTTTCAGATTTCAGCTCAAACTTCAACTAGCTATATCTTTTAGTCTACATATCCAATTTAGGTAATTCTTTTTCCTATGCACTCACAAAAATCAGAACATAATCACAGTACCAACTTTGCACAAATTTGAATTCATTTGAATTTGAATTAAATCTTCCAAGGGCCGTAACTTTCAAACCGTTTATCATAATCGAGTGATTCTTTTTGCCTTGTGATCGTAGTGCAATTTACGTGCTGTTATGCTAATGTTGTTGAGTTTTAAAAATGGTTTTCTTGATGTTGGTTTTGTTTTGGTTCTTTTCGTGTTCCAGTGATTGATTTGTTGAATTGTGTGAAACGTGTAGATTGTCCGGAGCGCGACGCGAACTATTGTCAGGAGTGTGACTTCTGAACCAGAACCAAGGCAAGTTACATGTTGATCATCCCTTACCTATTGTTTTCTATGCATTTAGTTATATCACACTATGAATATATGCATGTATAGGATTATTATATTATTTTTGCTATATTGTTGAGCTATCTCCCGTCACAGCAGATCGTGGTAGTTTTAGTTGCTATGCTATGTAGACGGGGATTGGTTCGTGTATTCATTGAACTTATGTGAGGATTATATATATAATAATTTGAGTAGTAACTCAGGATTAATTCACCTGTGGGCGGAATTGGTATTGCTAGGGTGGTCTCAAGAACATCATGGTTTATACCCTCTGAATGTAAGTGGATGGCCGCCGAGGCTCAAAAAGATCAGACAGACTTAGTGACTAGTAGCTCCCATGTGCGACCACTAGGTAAATGGGCTCTGGCTTAGTTGATCAGTTGTGGAACCCTTACCCGGATGTGCCAGCAGATGTAGATCTAGTAGTTGGGATGGGCCTCCTGTTGGGACTAGGGCTCTGCTTCTGAAAGACTTCGTCTCAATCTTCGGGTTGGGTCAAGTGGGTAAAGTGTACTAAACTCTGCAGAGTATTACAAAGTAATCATGATTAGCCGTGTCCCCGGTTATGGGCAACTTTGAGCGACTATGCCATTACAGTTGTTGGATGATCTTGATAGATGTGACACTTAGAATATTTGTGGGAAAACTTAATAAAGGGTAGGTTGGAGTTGATTTTTGCCAACTCAACCTTGTGTATATAATTGTAGTAATAAAAGAACTAAATTAAAAATTTGGCTATTAGGTAGTTATTAGGATAAAATCAACTTTCTGGAAAATAAACCCTCAAGCCTTCCTTTTGTTGTACTATGCATATACATGTAGGTCTTCTATATTATTACTCCTGTGTAACTTGCCAATACATTCCAAGTATTCACCTATATGGCTGCAACATCTCATGTTGCGGGACATTCATACGAAGAGTAAGGTACCATTAGGGTCGCGAGTCTCCACTCAGCATCGCCAGTGGGCTATGATGGGACTCATCGTTATTTTCTGCTACTTTCCGCTGTTTGATTGAATAAAGCTAGTCAAGTGCTATGCAGATTGTTTTATTTTATATATTCTGGATCATACGATGTAATAAATGATACACTTTCTATCCTGGTATTCATCTATACTGTGTGTGCTAGCGAGTTCGATCCAGGGACTAGCACGATAAGCACAGAGACTCAAATCCTTCGAGTTTTGGTCCTTACAGATGGCATCAGAGCAGTGTGTTGACTGTAGGTCGTGACCCTAGAAAATGGATTACAAAAGCCATAGGAGTGAAAATTATTTTATCAACTAGTTATACTTCTTACTGTTTATTAGTTAACCCCCTCAAGTATCTTGAAGAGTTAAGTAGGAACTAGTGCTGAGACCACCATTCATGTTTGTTTTATATTGCAACATTATCGTGTTAGCGTATCCGATTATGCCCACTTTCGTGGTATGAAGATACTAGATTGTTTGCTTGATTGGTAGTTTGTTTGTTAAATTATATCTTGTCGAAATTATTTGACTATATATATAATATTATCATATTGTTTGTTGTTTGTTTGTTGGTGTTATTCATTGTTGTGTTTTGTTGGCTTGATCATATTATGCATATGGGTAGAATATATTTATATATACATATCCTTTAGCCCTATTTTATCTATAACTCATCTATTCTTGCCAACCAAAACCCTTTGTATGCCTATTAGAGTGAGTTCTCTAGGAGCTGAGATGATAGAAGGTGTTGGTTGTCAGTTGAGCTTGTCTATTGGGAAGTATGAATTTCCTACAGATATGATTATATTGAAGTCACAAGGTCTGGATATTATTTTGGGTATGGATTGGTTGTAGTTATATAAAGGTCATATTGATTGTGCCGGATGGTCTATTACTCTCAGTGCACCAGGAGGGAAGATGATTAAATATGTGTGTAAGTATAAGCATAATCAGGTGCATGTGAACTCTCTTAAGGGGGGTAGCTTGGAAGAGGTGCCAGTTGTGAGGGATTATACAGATGTGTTTCCAGAGGAGTTGCCAGGTGTGCCACCAAATAGAGATATTGAGTTTCTTAATGATTTAATACCGGGCACTGGACCTATTGCAAAGAGACCATATAGAATGCCTCCTCAAGAGTTGGAGGAATTGAAGAAGAAGATAAGAGAATTGCAGGCACAAGGATTTATTCGCCCAAGTTCATCACCTTGGGGAGCTCCAGTTTTTTTGTGGAGTAGAAGGATGGGACCTTGAGGATGTGTGTTGATTATCGTTCTCTGAATGAGGTAACCATTAAGAATAAGTATCCTTTGCCTATGATAAATGATCTGTTTGACTTGTTGCAGGGAGCTACCGTGTTTTCTAAGATTGATCTTCGTTCTGGTTATCATCAATTGAAGATTCGTGAGCAAGATATTCCAAAGACCGCTTTTACTACGAGGTATGGGTTGTATGAATACACTGTTATGTCATTTGTATTGACTAACGCTCCTGCATACTTCATGAATATGATGAACAAGGTGTTTATGGAGTTCTTGCATAAATTTGTGGTTGTTTTCATTGATGATATATTGGTGTTCTCCAAGAATAAACAAGAGCATGAGGTGCTGGTAATGGAGAAACTAAGGGAACATCAGCTGTATGCCAAGTTCAGCAAATGTGAGTTTTGGCTAGATGAGGTAGCATTCCTTGGACATGTCATGTCAGGTAATGGAGTTGTAGTTGATCCATCTAAGGTTGCTGCAGTTATAGAGTGGGAGACACCCACGACAGTTGGAGAGATTCGCAGCTTTTTGGGCCTTGCAGGTTATTACAGGAGGTTTATTGACAAGATTGCAAAGCCTATGACTGAATTGCTGAAGAAGGAGAAGAAATTTGTTTGGATTGATGAATGTGAAGCCAGCTTTCAGGAATTGAAGTAGCATTTGGTTACAGCACCGGTCTTAACTCTGCCGGATATACATAAGGTCTTCCAGGTATATTGTGATGCTTCTCGTCAAGGACTTGGGAGTTTTTTCATGCAAGGAGGTAAAGTTGTTTCATATGCTTCACGCCAGCTTAAGAATCACGAGATAATTATCCTACACACGATTTGGAGTTAGCCTTAGTTGTGCATGCATTGAAAACTTGGAGGCCATATCTTATTGGTAATCATTGTGATATATTTACTGGTCATAAGAGCTTGAAGTATATTTTTACTCGGAGGGATTTGAACCTCAGGCAGAGGAGATGGTTGGAGCTTATTAAGGATTATGATTTGAATGTGCAGTATCATCCTGGTAAGGCTAATGTTATTGCTGATGCATTGAGTCGTAGGAGCCATGTTAATGCGGTTAATATTGATGATATGCCACCAGAGTTATGTGAACAATTCAGGAATCTCAGGTTGGAGATGGTTCCTAAGGGATATTTAGCAACACTGGAGGTAAAGCCTACTTTGCTTGACAGGATCAGAGAAGCTCAAAAGGGTGATAAGGAGATTGCTGAGATAAAAGAGAATATGGTTAAAGGTAAGGCAAAAGGTTTCCATGAGGATGAACATGGAGCCATATGGTTTGAGAAGCATATTTGTGTACCTCAGGATGGAAATATCAGGAAGTTGATTCTTCGGGAGGCGCATGATTCACCTTATTCTATTCACCCAGGGTATACTAAGATGTATTTGGATTTGAGGGAAAGATTTTGGTGGCCTAGCCTAAAGAGGGAAATTGCTGGATATATTGCAACATGTGATGTGTGCGAGAGAGATAAGGCGGAACATCAGAGACCAGCAAGTTTGTTACAGCCATTGCCTATACCTGAATGGAAGTGGGATGAGATTGGTATGGATTTCATTACAGGTCTACCCAGGACTCGGTCAGGATATGATTCTATTTGGGTGGTTGTTGATCGTTTTACTAAAGTTGCTCACTTCATCCCAGTAAGGACTACTTATACCAGTGCTCAGCCAGCAAAGATTTATATGTCTAAAATTGTTTGTTTGCATGGAGTTCCAAGGAAGGTCGTGTCTGATAGAGGTACTCAGTTCACATCCAAATTTTGGCGTCAGTTGCATGAATCCTTGGGCACCAGGCTGGAGTTCAGTACAACTTTCCATCCACAGACAGATGGGCAGACAGAGAGGGTAAATCAGATTTTGGAGGATATGTTGAGGGCTTGTGCCTTGGACTATGGGTCTAGTTGGGATGATAATTTACCTTATGCAGAGTTCTCATATAATAATAGTTACCAGGCTAGTCTGAAGATGGCACCATTTGAGGTATTGTATGGTAGGAAGTGCAGGACACCGTTGATGTGGGATGAGGTTGGAGAGCGTCAGTTCTTTGGATCAAACTTGATCAGAGATGCTGAGGAGAAGGTCAAGTTGATTCGTGACAGGCTGAAGATAGCACAGTCTAGGCAGAAGAGTTATGCAGATGCGAAACATAAGGAGGTGACATATGAGGTAGGAGACCGTGCATACCTTAGAGTTTCACCACTTCGTGGAATTAAGAGGTTTGGAATCAAAGGTAAGTTAGCACCACGTTTTGTGGGGCCTTACAAGATCTTGGAGCATAGAGGAGAGGTAGCTTATCAGCTGGAGTTGCCAGAATCCTTGTTAGGAGTTCATAATGTGTTTCATGTATCTCAGTTGAAGAAGTGCCATGCAGAGATGATGGATGTTCCATTGAGGGACACAATGCCACTTGAGGCAATTCAGTTGGAGAGTGATTTGACATATGAGGAGAAACCTGTTAAGATTTTGGAGACAGCAGAGAGAGTTACTCGCACCAAGACAATCAAATTATGCAAGGTTTAGTGGGATCATCATACAGAGGAGGAAGCTACCTGGGAACGAGAGGAAGATCTCAGGAAGGATCACCCACACCTACTTGCTAGCCGGCCCGAATCTCGAGGGCGAGATTCATTTTAAGGGGGGTAGGTTTGTAACATACCAATTTCCTAAATTAGGATGTTATTAGATCATTCATATGCATCTCATATTTTGCATGCATTATTTGTCTTTCTGCAATATTCGAATCATTATGCACCTAAGGCAATTTATTGGAGTGGACATAACATGACTTCTCCCCTGTTTTAAAAATGTTCATACTATCCAGAATATTATTTCCAGTGCATCTACTTTGTTTTGGTATTTTTCGATTTTCCCAAAATATTTTAATTGTGTGTTATTTTACTGTTTGTGTGGCCTTTGCATCAAACGGATTTTACAAAATTGCATTAGTATTGGAACTAGTGTTCCTATCGTTTATAGCTATAGGGCTATTTTTACTTTGTGTCTAGGTATTTTTATTTAGGTTTTATATTGTGTATTCTGTTTTATTTATTTTGCTACTGGGGTTGTGTTTTAAAAAAACAAAAGAAGCAGCACAGCGCCGCAGCGCAGCCCAGCTAGCCCGTGGCCCAGCAACACCCGCGCCGCTAGCCCAACCGCATCGCTTTAGCCGCTGACCCGCGGGCCCCACGCGCCCTGTTCCTCTGCTTCCCCGAGCTAAACACGGCATCGCACGCACGCTGAGGCCGACCCGGATCAATCCGGCGCCTGGTTGATCCCGTGCGAGCCAAGGACATCACGCGCGAGCCCAGGACCCCGAAGCACCTTACCGCAGCCCCTTCTCCGTCCTTTCCTCGTCCGCACGAGCAGTTACGGCGAAACGGATCTCGCCGGAGGAGCTCGAAGTCCGCCGGACGCTGCCGTCACCATAAGAACTCACAGAGCCGCGCCGCCTGCTCCACTTGATTCCCCGCTCGAAGCCGCCGTCGCCTGAGGTCTTTGTGTTGCCGAAAACATAGCAGAGGGAGAGGAACACACCGACCGACTTCACCGGAGCTCGCCGGAGTTCGCGACACCGCCGTCTGTAGAGGACGCCCCCGTCGCCGTACTCACCACCACCACCTCTGCCACTCAAAGCTGCACCCGTCCGTCCCTTCGTCTTCGCTGGAGCACCGCCGCCGACGCCCGAGACCGCCGCTGTCGTTCCTTTGTTTCCGGTGAGCACGCATGCGCAGGAGTTTTTCCACAAATCCTGTGCTGCCACATGGCAACCAGCTACAGTACATGCACGAACAGTGCAGGAGTTTTTTGTTTTTTTTCAGATTTCAGCTAAAACTTCAACTAGCTATATCTTTTAGTCTACATATCCAATTTAGGTAATTCTTTTTCCTGTGCACTCACAAAAATCAGAACATTATCACAGTACCAACTTTGCACATGTTTGCACTGTTTAAATTTGAATTCATTTGAATTTGAATTAAATCTTCCGAAGGCCGTAACTTTCAAACCGTTTATCGTAATCGAGTGATTATTTTTGCCTTCTGATTATAGTGCAATTTAGGTGATGTTGTGCTACTGTTGTTGAGTTTTAAAAATAGTTTTCTTGTTGTTGGTTTTGTTTTGGTTCTTTTCGTGTTCTAGTGATTGATTTGTTGAATTGTGTGAAACGTGTAGATTGTCCGGAGTGCGACACGAACTAATGTCAGGAGTGTGACTTTCTGAACCAGAACCAAGGCAAGTTACATGTTGATCATCACTTACCTACTGTTTTCTATGCGTGTAGTTATATCACACTATGAATATATGCATGTATAGGATTATTATATTATTTTTGCTATATTGTTGAGATCTCCCGTCACTACAGATCGTGGTAGTTTTAGTTGCTATGCTATGTAGACGGGGATTGGTTCGTGTATTCATTGAGCTTATGTGAGGATTATATGTATAATAATTTGAGTAGTAACTCAGGATTTAATTCACCTCTGGGCGGAATTGGTATTGCTAGGGCGGTCTCAAGAACATCATGGTTTATACCCTCTGAATGTAAGTGGACGGCCGCCCAGGCTCAAAAAGATCAGACAGACTTAGTGACTAGCAGCTCCCATGTGCGACCACTGGCTATATGGGCTCTGGCTTAGTTGATCAGTTGTGGAACCCTTACCCCGATGTGCCAGCAGATGTAGATATAATAGTTGGGACTGGGGGACTGCTTCTGAAAGACTTCGTCTCAATCTTCGGGCTGGGTCCAGTGGGTAAAGCGTACTAAACTCTGCAGAGTATTACAAAGTAATCATAATTAGTCGTGTCCCCGGTTATGGGCAACTTTGAGCGACTATGCAATTACAATTATTGGATGATCTTGACAGATGTGACACTTAATAATATTTGTGGGAAAACTTAATAAAGGGTAGGTTGGAGTTGATTTTTGCCAACTCAATCTTGTGTATATAATTGTAGTAATAAAAGAACTAAATTAAAAATTTGACTATTAGGTAGTTATTAGGATAAAATCAGCTTTCTGAAAAATAAACCCTTGAGCCTTCCTTTTGTTGTACTATGCATATACATGTAGGTCTGCTATATTATTACTCCTGTGTAACTTGCCAATACATTCCAAGTATTGACCTATATGGCTGCAACGTCTCATGTTGCGGGATATTCAGATGAAGAGTAAGGTACCGTTAGGGTCGCGAGTCTCCACTCAGCATGGCCAATGGGCTATGATGGGACTCATCATTATTTTCTGCTACTTTCCGCTGTTTGATTGAATAAAGCTAGCCAAGTGCTATGCAGATTGTTTTATTTTATATATTCCGAATCATACGATGTAATAAATGATACACTTGCTATCCTGGTATTCATATATACTGTGTGTGCTAGTGAGTTTGATCCAGGGACTATACGGTAAGCACAGAGACTCAAATCCTTCGAGGTTTGGTTGTTACACATGCCTACATTACATTGGTGAACTCGAGCTAGTTCTGTGTCACCCTATGTTATAACTATTGCATGAGGAATCGCATCATCACTGATCCGTTGCCTACGAGCTTTTCACATATTGATCTTTGCTTATTTACTTTTCCATTGCTATTGTTCCTATTGCTATAAAACCAAAACTATAACTTTTGCTACCGTTACCGCTACTATCATACTACTTTGCTACTAAATACTTAGCTGCATATATTAAGTTTTCCAGGTGTGGTTGAATTGACAACTCAGCTGCTAATACTTGAGAATATTCTTTGTCTCCCCTTGTGTCGAATCAATAAATTTGGGTTGAATACTCTACCCTCAAAAACTGTTGTGATCCCCAATACTTGTGGGTTATCAGAGAGCACCTGCCAAATGTGCTAGATGAAGCTACACCAAGTGAATCTGTCAAGCTTATGGGTACTGGAGAAATCATACCTTCAGAGGCACAGGCTGAAGAGGAAATCATCATTTCTGCACCTAATCAGCCTGAAGACACAGCTCGGCCTAAAGCCAATGCTGAAGATGAAGACAATGATCAACAAGGGAAAAATCTTCGTCAAGTTCATCCTTGTGTTGCAAATGAAGTACAGATTGAGAAGATAATTGATATCATCAATGCACCTGGTCCACTCGCTCATTCAAGAGCAACACAGCTAGAAAATTTTTGTGGGCACTTTGCATTTGTCTCTATATCTGGACCCAAGAAAGTTGATGAAGCCTTCATGGAACCTGAATGGATTCAAGCTATGCAAAAAGAGCTTCAACAGTTCAAGATGAACAATGTGTGGGAGCTAGTAAAGCATCCAGATCCTCACAACAAACAAGATGAGCATGGTCAAGTTTTCATAAACAAGGTTCGTCTCATTGCTCAAGGTTACACACAAGTTGAAGGGATTATCTTCGATGAAACATTTTCTCATGTGGCTAGGCTTGAAGCCATTCGCATACTGCTAGCCTATGCCAACCACAACAACATTCTTCTGTTTGAAATGGATGTCAAAAGTGTCTTTCTCAATGGAAAAATTGAAGAATAAGTGTATGTTGCACAACCACCTGGTTTTGAAGACCCAAAGCATCCTGACATGGTATACAAGCTCAACAAGGCACTGTATGGCCTCAAACAAGAGCCTCATGCTTGGTGTGACACACTCAAAGGCTTCCTAAAGAGCAAAGGCTTCAAACCTGGTTCACTAGATCCCACTCTGTTCACAAAGACATAAGATGGTGAACTGTTTGTATGCCAAATCTATCTGGATGACATTATCTTCGGCTGCACTGACAAGAGATACAGTGAAGAGTTTGGGCATATGATGCAAGAGCAATATCAGATGTCCATGATGGCTGCGCTGAAATTCTTCCTTAGCCTTCAAATTTGTCAGTAGAGCAATGGCATCTTCATTTCATAAGAAAAATACCTCAAAGATTGCCTGAAGAAGTTTGGAATGCAAGACTGCAAAGGGTACACGACACCAATGCCAACCAAAAGTCATCTGGGCCCTGACGATGATGGTAAAGAGTTCGACCAAATGGTATGCCGCTCCATGATTGGTTATTTACTCTACTTATTATGTGCATCTAGGCCAGATATAATGCTTAGCGTTCGCATGTGTGCTCGATTCCAAGCGGCACCAAAGGAATCGCATCACTTAGCTGTGAAGAGAATTCTTCGATATTTGGCTTACACCCCAACACTAGGATTATGTTATCCCAAGGGCTTAGAGTTTGATCTAGTTGGATTCTCATATGCTGATTATGCTGGTGACAAGGTTGATTGCAAGTCTACATCAGGAACATGTCACTTTCTTGGACGATATCTTGTTTGTTGGTCTTCAAAGAAGCAGAACTATGTATCTCTCTCCACTACCGAATCTGAATACATTGCTGCTGGATCTTGCTGCTCTTAGCTTCTATGGATGAAGCAAACTCTCAAGGTCTATGGCATCCATCTGAAGCATGTGCCACTCTACTGCGACAATTAAAGCACCATCAAGATTGCCAACAACCCAGTTCAACACTCGAAGACAAAGCACATTCAGACTCGTCATCACTTTCTCAGAGATCATGTCATGAAGGAAGATATTGATATCATTCATGTCAACACTAAAAAGTAATTGGCAGATATCTTGACAAAGCCCTTGGATGAGAAAAGGTTTTGCAAGTTGCGGTGTGAGCTAAATATCTTAGAATCCTCAAATGTCTTCTGATTGGACACACATCCTAATGCTTATGCATATTGATGACTTAGATGTGCAACACACGAAGTAACGTATATCTCCAATCAATGAAGACTTACCCTCTAAGTGTGAATACATTAACATGGAATTTGACTTCGGAGCACCATGAAACTTGTGCACCATGTCTGGGTTTAATACTTCCTATACGATGGGTAACGCCACCACCAAACCTTATCAAAGATTTGCGTTTGGCGTCTTGATTGTTTTATATTCGCATTTGGTTTGTCTCCAACATTGATTTGACTTCAAGGTTTATCTTCGCAATGTTGATTTGGTCCTTTAGGATAAGATATATATGGTGTTCTGTCCTCTATAGCATTCACTTATAGCTATGTCTTCGACTTTGTCATTTTATAAACTATGTGAATGTGATCGGACCCTAACCCCTTCTGTGCTTCTTCCTCAAACTCTCTCTATCAAGTCATATGCATTCTGTTGAAACCTATTGAATGTCTTCACTGCATCCTTGTCAGCTGAAGATACAAAGACACACATTTAAAACCTCTTTCAATGCTATATCTCTTTTGCCTGAATGCCGGAGAGGCCGGAACGACGACCCGACAAACCAGGCGTGTGTGGGAACATGGAACAACTTTCAATGAGTTGCATGCATGTCACGTGTCCATCACATGTGAACCGCCAGGGGCACCTGCGTAATTGCACTATGCAGCCCTCTACCTTATAAATACCCATCTCGTGCAGTCATTATCTCCTCTTCCACCTCGCCACCTCGCTCAAACCCTAGCGCCACCGCTAGCTCACGTCGACGCTGGAGACGAAGCGATTAGCTGCCGCGACCTCTTCGACGCCGTCCTCTCGCCGGTCGCGGACCTCGTCTTCTCCGCCGTTGCCGTAGGTGTCTTCCACTGCCGAGTTAGGGCGCGGGAGATTGGAACTGCTCGGCCTCCCTTCCGCCTCATCTAGCAGTTCATTTGGGGTAAATAAATCTCACTTTTTACAGTCTTTTTGATCTGTCAAATCCATCCACTGCACCCAAAAGTGGTTTATACTCTTCCAAATATGGATCTGTCTCTTTCTGAATCTCATATCTTTCAAAGTATATTCACTTATGCTTCATAACTAGTTAGATTCCTCACTTGTACTTATTCCTGGATTCGTACATATTTGGAACTGACTCTCTTCAAATAAGTGAATGTTTTCGCTCTATGAGGTCAATGTCTTCAAACTGATTTATCTTCAAAATCTTTTGAGGATGCGTATGACCTCTTCCCTTCCCTCACATATCTAATGCTGTCACCGGTACATGTCCGTGGGAGAATCCCTTGGTTCTCATAGTCTGCATTCATTTGCAGAGTTCTTACAACATCACATTCACTCCCCTGAAGCCAGTTCTTGTCTGACCAGTAGACGGAAGCCTTTCACTATTCTGAAGCCTATCTATCTGAATATCATGGCCACTGAGAAATCTCCTAGTAAGGGTGGCAGACAGCATCGTGGAAATATTGCTCTAGATCTGCCTCCGGATCTATATGAATTATACAAGACAGATCCTGAGGAGAACTACAATCAGCGCAAGACCCGGATTCAACGGATCCGAAGATATTGGGCAGAACAGTGGTTCAAGTACAACTTTGTCACTACTGAATATGCTGAGAAGAACGCTATCAAGCGCCCGTGGGGTGATATTCTCTACAAAAATCTGCAAGCTAAGTCGAAGCCTAGAGCTATTGCTCATGGTTTCTATCCTTGCATGGTCAAAGGACCGCAGCCTGAAAATGCCGACCCATCGTATTTGCTATGGTGTCGTGACGACAATCTCTTCAAGGGCAACTATTAGTTTGCTAAGGAGTCAGCTGCCAAGAATAGAAAGGAGCTTGGACTCAACTTCAACCCCGGTCCTTCTGCTCCAAGACAGGATGGAACTCACAAAGCCAATCCCAATGTCATCGGCCCCTTCACCAACTTCGATGGGCTCCTCTCCCACATTGCTGCTTAGAGGGGCATGGTGGATCAATCTGCTGATGAAGTAGACTCTGAAGATGCGCCAGCACCACCGAAGCAGAAGAAGAAGACAAAAGCTTCGAAGCCCTCTGCTGCACCAACCACTTCGCCTATGAAGCCCTAGAAGGATGCACCTCCTAAAGCCAGTGTGCAGTCCGAAGACTTGTCTCGTGCCTCCAAGAAGACCAAGAAGACCAAGAAGACCAAGAAGACCAAGAAGCCCAAGAAGATCCCTGGGCATGACTTGACTCCTGCCGCCGTTCTACGCAACAAAGAAGACACCATTGATCTGTCCAGTGATGAAGATCTTGGTGATGAAGCTCCAGAGATGCTGATCAAGAGCAAGCAAGAGGCGGAGATCTTCAATGATCTTCCCTCTTTGATGTTGACATTCTGAACAACTTCATCGATGAATGGTTCGACAACCAGAGCATCAGTATTGATGACTTGCAGCTGCCAGTGGACTTCAGTGTCACTTTTCATGGAGCTATTGCAAATGAATTAGCCTTAGCTCAGAAAATCGTCGAGCTCAAGAATAAGATTTATCATGAGAAGATGCATTTTAAGAAGCACATGGCCAAGCTCAGTGTGGCTGATGTGCGAATCTTCAAGAAGATGTTGCATGATCTCAAGGCTAAATTCCACAAGAAGCGTGAAGAAGCCAAAGGCTCACGCGAGTGCAAGAAGTATTATGCGCAGAAATGTGTTCAAGCGCATAATGAAGCTGAGAAGCGAATGGCTCTTGGGTGTCCTGGCATCGAACCCAGGATGGCTGCCAAGCAAAAGAAGAAGTCTGCTGAAGCCCAACCTGAAGCTCAATGGCAGGATCGACCAAGCATTATATTCCCTGCCAGCATGACTAGCCCAAAGCCAAAGGTCCCCTCAGCAGCTTTAGAAATGAAGAAGACACGGCAAGCCAAGGCCGAAGCCAGGAAGAGGAAGCTTAAGAACACCTCTGATGATGCTCCATCCAAGAAGAGATTGAAGACAAATGCTTCAAAGTCTTCAAAGAAAGAGCGTGTTGCTGCCCCAGAGCCCCTCATAGTTGAACATATCTCTGTTGCTCTTCCTACTTCAACCAACCGAGAACGTCGCCTTGTGATCCATGAGCCTGCTTCCATAGAGTCTCATGTAAGTGAAGAAGTTCCAGCCGCTAAACCCAACAGAGCTGAAGACATTGGCCATGAAGATAATGTGAATGATGATCAAGTCCGTCCTCAGCTCGAGCCCCAGTCGGTACCATTGCCTGCTCCAATGAGTAGTGAACTTATCAGCATTGGTCGTCCATTGACGCCAATCGATTCAGATGACTCATGGGCCGAGCGCCAACAACAAGACATCCCAGTTCAAGATGAGACACCACGAACGCCCCCTGCTCAAGTTACCTCTTCAACACTTGATGATGACGACTACATGGAACAAACCACCCCTTCTCCAAAGGCGCCGCCAACTTTCCGCAGGCTTCACAAGGGCCTCAGGCCACATGTATCCATGTAGAGCATCCCAAAAGAAGAAGCGCAACACACTAGCTCGGTAGCATGTCAAGTGTTTCCTGAAGCCACTCCTTCTGCGCCTGCCTCTGAGTCCAAAGCCAAGACTGCTGAAGACATTCCGACTACATCAGCCAAACAAGAAGAAAAAGGAGAAGAAAGAGAAGCCACACCCCCAACAAGTGATCCAGTCATTCTTATATAGAATGTCATTGTACCCGACCCTCCAGTCCTTCAACAGATGGAGGTTGAAAACCCTAAGGTTGCCACTACCAACACCACTGAAGCCAATGACTCTGTCATGGCTGAAGATAATGTGGAGCCTGAAGCTAATGTGAATGCTGAAGCCACCTTGACGCCTATCGTCTCTGATGGCATCGTTCCTCCTCCAAGGCCACATACCATGGAACGTGCATTCAATCATGAAGGTGAGCTTGTCATAGTTAGATGGCCTATTATGGTTACACCCATTGCTCCTAGGCCACAGTATGATTATCATGTGGAGCATAGGCCTCAAGTTCAGAAGCTAGAGCCACGTCTGCCAAGGCTTCCAAGTGATGTCACCACTCAAGGCTCATTCAACATGCTCAACTTCAGAGAGGACAATACTTTCTTTGACAGCGCTAAGAACCCATACACAAAGCCCAAGCTATCCTCTGACAGATTTTGGAGCCATCAGCAGTGAAGCTATTACTCATGCATCCTGTACAATCAAGACCAAATCTTTCCACACAAGCGTCTAGATTGTGATGCTATGGCCGGGTTGCCATGTCTTGAAATGGCTCTTGACTGCTTTAGGGATGTTGGCCTTCTGCCCTTTGTGACTTACAAAGAGCACTGGAATGAAGAGCTTCTGCTGCAGTTCTATGCCACGTTACACATTCGAGGCTACAATAGGGATCCGAAGAGTTGGGTCCTTGAGTGGATGACAGGTGATATTCATCACGAAGCCAAAGCTCAAGACATCATCGAGCTGACTTCCCTGCCCACTCCGGGTGAGTTATATGAACCTGGTTGTCAGCTTCATAGGAATGAGCTACATAGCATTTTTCAGATGCCTGAGCTAAATATGAGCCAAATGCTTAGCATGGTGAAGCCATTGCCACAAGACGCTGAATATCCAAAGGAGTTCTTTGTGGAGGACCTCGAGTACTTGCCGCGCACAGTTTATCATATTCTGAGGCGTACTCTATGGCCCATCAAGGGACATTCTTCTGAAGCTAAACTTGAAGGTGCCATGAAGACTTTGGTATTCTATATCATCAATGGCATCAGGTTCAACACCTAGGATTTCTTGATCAGACAACTTGCTGCTTTTGGGATTGATCTGTTTGGCCTGATGTTCTATGCACCATGGGTGATGCGCTTGATTAGGCTTCATTCCACCATTGACTATCAGCCCTCAGCGCGCAATCATGTTGTTTTTCTACCTGAGGTTGATATATCATTTGAAGCCATCTACCCGGAGCCTGCAAAGAAGCCACCCCACCTTCAGAATGTCAAATTCCAAAGCTTCTCGCAGCCAGTCGAAGGAATTATTGTGCCCAATGCTGCAACTCCTGCATACCCTCTGGCTGGCAACATGCGCTTACCGCACCGAGCCAACACTGAAGCCACTGCAAGCACCACTGCTCAAAGGCCTTAGAAGCGTTGAAAGTGCAACTATCCCTAGGTGGTTTTGGTAATTCATCACAACATATAGCTCATTGAGCTAATGCTATTCTTATCATTTTAAGTGCTCCACCAAGATGTATGTGACATGGAAGAGTAACCCATGACTCTAACTCTTTGTGCATTTGCAGTCCAAAGCAAATTTTAAATATGCACAAATTTAGGGGGAGCTCTTACTTGTCACATACTTCTCAAAGCGACGATATATTTCATGCTTATTATCTTTTGTCGAAGCTTTGATCTATATGTTGTCATCAATTACCAAAAAGGAGGAGATTGAAAGTGCAACTATCCCTAGGTGGTTTTGGTAATTCATAACAACATATAGCTCATTGAGCTAATGCTATTCCAAGATGATTATTTCAGGAAAGCTCAATGATTGGCATGGCATGGATGTGAAAGTGGAACCCTCAAAATGCTAAGGACAAAGGATTGGCTCAAGTTCAAAAGCTCAAGACTCTTCATTTTATATTTTAGTGATCCAAGATCACATTGAGTCTTTAGGAAAAGCCAATACTATCAAGGAGGGATGAGGTGTTGCTTAATGAGCCTCTTGCTTCATGTGCTTAATGATATGCTCCAAAATCCTCAGCTACTTTCCCATATGCACAAATGACCTAAACCCTAAGCCAAACTCGGTCATACCGATTCTTTCTATCCGGCGCCACCGAGTTTCACTTGTCATAAGCCACTGCCAAACCCTAGCAATTCGGTCCTACCGATAGGGATCTCGGTCTCACCGAGATGGGGTTGCAAACTCTCTGTATCCCTTTCGTAACTTTTCGGTCTCACCGAAAGAGCGAATCGGTCCCACCGAGATTGCAATGTAAACTCTTTGTTTCCCTTTTGTAACTTTTCGGTCTCACCGAAAGAGCAAATCGGTCCCACCGAGTTTACCTGACCAACTCTCTGGTTAGCTTATTACCAAACTCGGTCTCACCGAGTTTATGTAATCGGTCTCACCGAGATTACGTTATGCCCAAACCCTAACAGAATCGGTCCTACCGAGTTGCATGTCAGTCCCACCGAAAATCTCTAGCGGACACTAGGTTTACCTTTTCGGTCCGACCGAGTTTGTTGATTCGGTCCCACCGAGATTGGTAAATTGTGTGTAACGGTTGGATTTTGTGTGGAGGCTATATATACCCCTCCACCTCCTCTTCATTCATGGAGAGAGCCATCAGAACACATACACAATTCCAACGCATATGTTCTGAGAGAGAACCACCTACTCATGTGTTGAGACCAAGACATTCCATTCCTACCAAATGAATCTTGATCTCTAGCCTTCCCAAGTTGCTTTCCACTGAAACCTTCTTTCCACTAGATCCAAACCCTATGAGAGAGAGTTGAGTGTTGGGGAGACTATCATTTGAAGCACAAGAGCAAGGAGTTCATCATCAACACACCATTTGTTACTTCTTGGAGAGTGGTGTCTCCTAGATTGGCTAGGTGTCACTTGGGAGCCTCCGACAAGATTGTGGAGTTGAACCAAGGAGTTTGTAAGGGCAAGGAGATCGCCTACTTCGTGAAGATCTACCCCTAGTGAGGCAAGTCCTTCGTGGGCGACGGCCATGGTGGGATAGACAAGGTTGCTACTTCGTGGACCCTTCGTGGGTGGAGCCCTCCATGGACTCGCGCAACCGTTACCCTTCGTGGGTTGAAGTCTCAATCAACATGGATGTAGGATAGCACCACCTATCCGAACCACGGGAAAAACATCCATGTCTCCAATTGCGTTTGAATTCTCCAAACCCTTCCCTTTACATTCTTGCAAGTTGCATGCTTTACTTTCCGCTGCCAATATACTCTTTGCATGCTTGCTTGAATTGTGTGATGATTGCTTGACTTGTCCGAAAATAGCTAAAATCTGCCAAGAACTAAAATTGGGAAAACGTTAAGTTTTTATTTGGTCAAGTAGTCTAATCACCCCCTCTAGACATACTTTCGATCCTACAAGTGGTATCAGAGCTTTGGTCTCCATTTTCTTTGATCTCCATAGCTTTTGGTGGTCATAGCCTTGGTTTCACAACCTAGGAGAGTATGGCGTCTAGCAAGGGAAATTATCACCGTAGAGGTCCTTACTTTGATGGTACTAATTTTGCTAGTTGGAAGCATAAAATGAAAATGCATATTCTTGGACATAACCCCGCCGTTTGGGCTATTGTGTGTGTTGGTTTGCAAGGTGACTTCTTTGATGGGAGAGAACCAAACCGTGAAGCTACCGCGGATGAGTTGAAGATGTTGCCATACAATTCTCAAGCTTGTGATATTCTCTTCAACGGATTATGCCCCGAAGAATTCAACAAAATCAGCCGTCTTGAGAATGCAAAGGAAATTTGGGACACTTTGATTGATATGCACGAAGGTACTGACTCCGTCAAGGAATCCAAGTTGGATGTGCTTCAAAGTCAACTTGACAAGTTCAAAATGAAGGATGGTGAAGGTGTCGCTGAAATGTACTCTAGGCTTGCTCTCATCACAAATGAGATTGCCGGCTTAGGAAGTAAAGAGATGACCGATAGATTCATCATCAAGAAGCTTCTAAGAGCCTTGGATGGACAAATATGATACCGTGTGCACATTGATCCAAATGATGCCCAATTACAAAGATCTCAAGCCAATGAAAGTAATTGGAAGAATTGTTGCTCATGAGATGTCACTTAAGGATAAAGAGGAACTTCACAACAAATCAAGTGGTGCCTACAAAGCCTCATGTGAAGCCCCTACATCATCAAGTGAGAAACAAAACTTCAACCAAGAATTGAGCTTAATGGTGAAGAACTTCAACAAGTTCTACAAGAGTAGAAACAAAGATAGAAGCTTCAAGTCAAGGTCCTACAATGACAAAAGATCTTCTACTCGAGAGCGAAACTGCTACAATTGTGGAAGACCCGGACTCTATTCCAATGAGTGTACGGCTCCCTACAAGAGAAGAGAAGATTCTCCAAAAAGAAGAAGCAAAGATTCACCACCAAGAGAGAGAAGGAGTAGAGATGATCGTTATGAACGAAGATACTCACGGAGAAGCAAGGATTCGGAAAGGAAGGAAAAATCATCAAGGAGCTACACAAACGAAGACATCAAGCTCATGTTGGTGAATGGGTATCCGGCTCCGACTCCGACAGCCTCTCCGAGAGAAGTTATCACTCCGACTCCGAAGATACTCAAGATGAAGGAGTTGCTGGTCTAGCACTTGTGTCATCCAACTCCTACGACATATTTGATTCACCAAATGAAGGAATGGGAAGATGCTTAATGGCCAAAGGTCCTAAGGTAACACACCCCGAGTATGTTGATTTTAATAGTGATGAAGATGACTTGTTAGGTGATGATGATTTGCTTGTTGACAACTCTAGTGATGAATACTATGATGAAACGTCAATTAATCATGCTAATCAAGATAAAACGAATGACAATGATAAGGAGAAGATTGAGGCTCTAACTAAAGAACTAAACACTCTTAAGTTAGCTCATGAAACTATCTTCGAAGATCATCGAGAACTTTTAAGAGCTCATGAGAAGTTACGCTTTGAAAAGCTCAATATTGATCAAGAACATGAGTTTTTAAAAGCAATCAATGATGATCTCCGCAAGAAAAGTTCTTCTCACATTGCCAAGCGTTTACTCTTATCCACTTACATGCCTCTAGTCAAGTCTAGTAACAAGAACAAGAAAGATTCTTCCTCTAGTAGTAACAATGATCATGCTAAATCCAATATTGTTGCTTCTAGTAGTTCTCTTGATTCCACTAATGATTCTCTTAGCCAAGTTACACTTGAGCAAGAAAATAGCTTATTGAAGGGAATTATAGAGAAAGGAGTGTACAAAAGGCTTGCCGGGAGTAAGCAATTTGAGGCAATTGTGCGCAAGCAAGGAATGCACCGGAAGAATCAAGGTGTTGGTTTTGAACGAAAGTTCAATGCCAATGGAGTTGAGTGGGAAGAAGATCAATACCCCAAGACAAAGTTTGTTCCTCAACAAGAGAAGTATGATACTTCCTTCAAGGGGACACAAGCTCAAGATGATCTTCCACCACAAGACTACAAGCAAAAAGGCAAGGACAAGCTTCAAGAGGAAATTCATGCATTTGAAGAAGCTCCTAAGACCTTAGTCAAGTGGATTCCCAAGACTACTTCAAGTTCCACTTCATCAAGTACGACTACAACTCCAAGGATTCCCATCAAGATGGTGTGGATCCAAAAGAAGAAGAACTAGAGAGTTCTTGAGGGTGACTCCGCCAACATACATCACTCTTATCATTTTGGCAAGAACAAGTGCAATCAACTTCCACATCTTGCAGTAGTTCAAGGAGTCACAAACCCTCTTGTTGGTAAGACAAGGGACAAGGTAACCTAAAAGTTTTCATGGACATCATCTTGTGTGTGCATCACTCTATGTCTATGGATATCCTTGTTTGTTCCTTGTGGGACTAAGCCATGTAGGTATTGAAAGTGCAATTCACTCAAATGGATAGCTCCAAGTGATCTACATCAACATTGAGCGTCCACATCTTCAACATCTACATGAAGTCATCATCGACAAAACCCAAGGTTATTTCATCCCTCTTAGGGGGGATATCACATCTAGGGGGAGCTTTACTCTAAGACTTGAGCTAAAGCAACTCTAAAGATGTGAACACAACAATGCTTTATGTAAAAGTGGTAACCCCACTTGAGCTTAAACGATGAGTATGACCTATGATCAAGTGTTCTCACTTGACTCCTAAGTCAATATACTCATATATAGATGACCTAGTCATCGCAAATTGCTTGATAGATGCTAGAATTGGTCGTGCATGCTTTGTCACATATTTCATTTGCCATCTTATTGTGTGAGCATGTTGGTTGCATAGTTTACTCATTCGAGGACATCCACTTGTTTTTTTGATTGTTTGGCTTTATTTTCTTTTGCCAAGTGGATGGACAAGAATGCCTAAGAACCTCCTCTATCTATCTATGCTTTTCTCGTCTCAAACTCTATTCATGCTACATCACAAAATTTGATCAAGTCAGATTCGAACCACTCTATGTGAGGAGCGCTCGGAGTCCCCGATTCGTCATAGACTTAAACTTCCAAAACCTCTTTGTGATTCTCGGTCTGACCGATTCCCCACTTTCGGTCCTACCGAGATCATAAAGTTGATCTAGGTTTTCGATCTCGGTGCAACCGATTTGAACTTTTCGGTCACACCGAGTTGCAGTAACTGCTCGCAGTTATGCATCTCGGTGCCACCGAGTTGTTCCACTCGGTCACACCGACAGGGTCGGGCTATATATAGTCACGGGCAAAAATTTGGAAAATTCTCCGAACCCCTTCGCCCACACGATAGCCTGCTCTGCCAACTTGGTCTCCGGATCATCTCCTCGCCGCCAGCCGCCTCCAGTCGCTGGTCTCCGTTGCCGTCAACGGGAATTCTACCCCGCCGTTGCCACCGTAGCGAGTCTCCGCCGAACTAGGGTATGGACTCGATCTTTGTGCTATTCTCCAATCCGATTCCTAGCACATTGTGATCATCATGATTCTTGCCATGTTTGATAAACTCCTATCCAGTCAATGAACTCGTAGATTAGGTTTAATTCAAAAAATTTAGGGTTAGGTTTCCACCGAAACCATCTTGGACCACCGAGTTGAAAAACTCAGTCCCACTGATTTGGCTTATTCCATTGCACAAGTGAGACTCGGTCTGACCGAGAATTACTTATCGGTGTGACCGATTTTGGAACTCTGTGAAACCCTAGCAGTCTCGGTGCCACCGAACTATGACACGGTCTGACCGAGTTCACCAGTTTAGGTTCCAAAACTGCTTCGGTATCACCGAGTTTAGAAATCGGTAGATCCAAGATGCTTTCAGTGGGAAACTAAAACTAAGTTTTTGAATTATTCTTTTGCAAAAATCTCTGTATTTTGTGATGCTCATCTACTCTATCTCATCTATAACCTATTCACAGGGTCAGCAGTCAGAGCTTGCATCATGTCAGACCAAAGTGATAGCCAGAACATGTCAGAGCAGCAAGTACAGATGAGTGAGGGCACTAGTCCCTCAAGTTCCTCAGATGATGGCAGCAGGAGCACCCCTAGCAATCTGCCTAAAGCTGCCACAAGACAGAGAAAGAAGAGAACCTCAGACTCAAAAGATGAGGATTATGTGGCAGAAGAGGAAGCAACCTCCAAGAGAGTTGAGCCAGCACAGGGTATAAAGCCAGGGTTGAAGTTCAAAAGGCCAGCAGGCAGGCAGCCTACGTCAAAGGCTAGAGCTTCAACTGAGAAGCCCACTCCCATAGAGCCCGTAGCTGCTGAGGGCAAGAAGAGGAAAGAAAGGGTGAAGAAAACTGTAGCCAGAGTGCTTGGCAAAGCTTCCATCATGGAAGATGAGGAGGAAGAAGAAGAGGTAGCTGCACCAGCACCAAAGGCACCCAAGCTGATGGGTGATGCCATAAGATCAGGGGCAGCTGCTTCCAAGGCCAAGCCAGCTCCAAAGTCCAAGCCAAAGAGGAATACAAGAAGCATCCCAGCTGCTGAGAAGAACAAGGCCCCAGTACCTGAAGCTGCAGAAGAAGAGGAAGAGAATGTCCTTAGAAAGCTCAAGCCCAAGATCCCAGACCACAACGATGCTCATCCTGTGGCTGAGGATATGAAACTCAGGAGAGATTCAGGGCTCCAGAAGTGGAGAGAAGCAGACCCATATGCTTCAAGGAGAAGGACTGCAGTTGACTACAGGTTTCACACCAAGGAGCAGCAAGATTTCTATGAGACACTCCTGCTAGACAAGAAGCCCATTGTCTGTGACATGAGATGGGTCGATTGGCAATACATCAAGGATAACGAAGAGTACTACCCTGCAGTGCAGGACAGCTTCAAGGCGTGTGGAGTAGAGGACTTTGTTGGGCAGAATCTCACAAAGTGGAACGAGGAACTCATCATGCAGTTCTACTCCACAGCCCATTTTTATCCACATGGTAGGATAATTTGGATGTCAGAAGGTACGAGGTACCAGTCTACAGTTGCTGAATGGGCTCAGTTGATAAATGCCCCAGAGGAGCAAGCAGATGACTTGGACGTTTATGCCAAGAAGAAGATGGACCACAACTCTATGTCCAACATGTACAAGGAGATTCCAAATGAAGCACTTGACACTTTCAAGTTTGGCTCAGTACATTATCTTCTATCAGGGTTGCCCACTATCAATTGGATACTGAGGCACACCTTACTGCCCAAGTCTGGAGATCACAAGATGATCAGAGGCCACGCAATCAACTTGCTTCATATCTTTGACGTGCCTCAGAAATTCAAGGTGATGAGCCTCATGGTAGAAACCATCAAGAGGACAGCAGCAGACCAGAAGAGGAATTGTGGATATGCCCCATAGATTCAGGAGCTCATCAACTCCAAGATGGGCACGGGCATATACTTGTTGGATAAGGAACACCTGCCTATCTGTCAAGATTTTGAAGATAACCAAGTTGTTATGACTGAGAATGAACCATCATCTGCCCAAGCACAAGCCAAGAAGGAGAAGGCTAGGAAGGAGAAAGCTGCCAAGATGCCAACTCAAGAGGAGGCATCTGAATATTTCCTGAAAACCAAACAAGAGCAGCTTGGTTACTTGATTGCATCCACCCTGCGGATTGAGCAAGGACTAGCCACCCTAACTCAAAACCAGGCAAGCTTAGAGAGGATCATGGAACAAAAGTTCTATGACTTGGATGTCAAAGTGACAGAGATTCAGTCTGCAGTGGAGCAGCTCCAGGATGATATGCAGGAGAGGAGAGGCAAGACTACAATTGATGCCTTTGCCAGAGTGCCCCGAGCTCCGAGGTCGTCTGCAGTGCCAGTTCCTGACACAAGAGAAACCGCCTCAGCTCTAGCCGCAGCATTAGCTCCAACTCCAGCATCTACTTCAGCTCCAGCGTCTACTTCAGCATCTACGGAAGCCTTTGTCCTTGGAGTGATCCGGACTCCACCACCACCTGAAGATCAAGCCTTAGTGTCGACTTAGCACTATGCATTTTCTAGGAACTTTTTGGTAACTTGTTGCCAAAGGGGGAGAAAATGTATAGATCATAGGCTTCGAGAGAGAGTGTTGCTTTTATTCTCTCTTGTTTTATTTGGTGGTTTTTCGAACTTCGTTTGCTTTTGTGTGAGATACTACGTCATTATCTATGAGACATCGATGATCATGTGTTTGATCATAAGCTACACTTAATGTTTGCTTAATACTATTATCCTATCTATCTTATGTGATCATTCACTATTCTTGGTGACGAGTGCATATATTTCATTCTTATCATTTTAAGTGCTCCACCAAGATGTATGTGACATGGAAGAGTAACCCATGACTCTAACTCTTTGTGCATTTGCAGTCCAAAGCAAATTTTAAATATGCACAAATTTAGGGGGAGCTCTTACTTGTCACATACTTCTCAAAGCGACGATATATTTCATGCTTATTATCTTTTGTCGAAGCTTTGATCTATATGTTGTCATCAATTACCAAAAAGGGGGAGATTGAAAGTGCAACTATCCCTAGGTGGTTTTGGTAATTCATAACAACATATAGCTCACTGAGCTAATGCTATTCCAAGATGATTATTTCAGGAAAGCTCAATGATTGGCATGGCATGGATGTGAAAGTGGAACACTCAAAATGCTAAGGACAAAGGATTGGCTCAAGCTCAAAAGCTCAAGACTCTTCATTTTATATTTTAGTGATCCAAGATCACATTGAGTCTTTAGGAAAAGCCAATACTATCAAGGAGGGAGGAGGTGTTGCTTAATGAGCCTCTTGCTTCATGTGCTTAATGATACGCTCCAAAATCCTCAGCCACTTTCCCATATCCACAAATGACCTAAACCCTAAGCCAAACTCGGTCATACCGATTCTTTCTATCCGGCGCCACCGAGTTTCACTTGTCATAAGCCACTGCCAAACCCTAGCAATTCGGTCCTACCGATAGGGATCTCGGTCTCACCGAGATGGGGTTGCAAACTCTCTGTTTCCCTTTCGTAAATTTTCGGTCTCACCGAAAGAGCGAATCGGTCCCACTGAGATTGCAATGTAAACTCTTTGTTTCCCTTTTGTAACTTTTCGGTCTCACGGAAAGAGCAAATCGGTCCCGCCGAGTTTACCTGACCAACTCTCTGGTTAGCTTATTACCAAACTCAGTCTCACCGAGTTTGTGTAATCGGTCTCACCGAGATTACGTTATGCCTAAACCCTAACAGAATCGGTCCTACCGAGTTGCATGTCAGTCCCACCGAAAATATCTAGCGGTCACTAGGTTTACCTTTTTGGTCCGACCGAGTTTGTTGATTCGGTCCCACCGAGATTGGTAAATTGTGTGTAACGGTTGGATTTTGTGTGGAGGCTATATATACCCCTCCATCTCCTCTTCATTCATGGAGAGAGCCATCAGAACACATACACAATTCCAACTCATATGTTCTGAGAGAGAACCACCTACTCATGTGTTGAGACCAAGACATTCCATTCCTACCAAATGAATCTTGATCTCTAGCCTTCCCAAGTTGCTTTCCACTCAAACCTTCTTTCCACTAGATCCAAACCCTATGAGAGAGAGTTTAGTGTTGGGGAGACTATCATTTGAAGCACAAGAGCAAGGAGTTCATCATCAACACACCATTTGTTACTTCTTGGAGAGTGGTGTCTCCTAGATTGGCTAGGTGTCACTTGGGAGCCTCCGACAAGATTGTGGAGTTGAACCAAGGAGTTTGTAAGGGCAAGGAGATCGCCTACTTCGTGAAGATCTACCGCTAGTGAGGCAAGTCCTTCGTGGGCGACGACCATGGTGGGATAGACAAGGTTGCTACTTCGTGGAGCCCTCCGTGGACTCGCGCAACCGTTACCCTTCGTGGGTTGAAGTCTCCATCAACGTGGATGTAGGATAGCACCACCTATCCGAACCATAGGAAAAACATCCGTGTCTCCAATTGCGTTTGAATTCTCCAAACCCTTCCCTTTACATTCTTGCAAGTTGCATGCTTTACTTTCCGCTGCCAATATACTCTTTGCATGCTTGCTTGAATTGTGTGATGATTGCTTGACTTGTCCAAAAATAGCTAAAATCTGCCAAGAACTAAAATTGGGAAAAGGTTAAGTTTTTATTTGGTCAAGTAGTCTAATCACCCCCCTCTAGACATACTTTCGATCCTACAAGCGTCCTCGTGTACTCAATGACCGAGAGCTTCTAGTGGCTTTGCACCAAAAGCAGGATAAGCATCATGACTGGCTGAAGCGTCAGATGCAGAGTCTCTTGGTGGATGTCAATCGCATTCGTAACTTGGCCACCAAGAACACATTTGTTGCCCATGAAGCCTGACGGTAGTCCTGGAAGAGCCTCACACTGCTATGTTCTGAAGATGATCTACATGGAGATGGCTTCACAGAACACTTCAAGTTTGACTCTAGGCCTCCTCAAAATGCCAGCTGGCATTGCACTCCCTCCATTGAAGATTCTGAGCATTCATATTCGGCTGCAACTGCTGTTGCGAGAGTCGTCGATGAAGATGACGACGCCAGTTCACCAACCCTAGCTGGACTACATCAAGATACTGCGCCAGGCCCGTCTGCACCACCAAACTCCAACGAAGACCCTACTCCATCTTCTACTCCAGCTGGGAATGAGTAGATCTAATATGACTTCAAACCTTTTTGGTCATTACTGACAAAAGGGGGAGAAGCATATGAGGTTGATAGTCTTCAAGCGGGTCCATATGGGTGGTTGCATTATTTTGCTAAGTTCTTACAACTCTCGTTTTGAAAGAATTTGGTTTTTGAGTTGTAACACTTAAACCTGATGGTCGTCTGCTATGTTTTGCTGCTACTTTGTGATGCAATGATAAATTCCGCATGAAGTCATTCTACAGACGCCCATTTTTCATTGTGCATGTCATTTATCTTCATTATACTTATATATGCATGATGAATTGTCTTCGTGAGTTGAAGAGGATCTCCACAAAGTAAAACATGCCATGTGCATTTGCATTCAAAGGCAAACTACTTATATGCACATCTTCAGGGGGAGCCTTTTGCAACTTATGAAGACAATGATTTTATCCTTAACTCTCACGTACTTTTATCCCCGTTGGAAACTTCAACTAGTTTTTCATCAATCACCAAAAGGGGGAGATTGTAAGTGCATCTAGTGCCACCCCTAGTTGGTTTTGGAGTATTAACGACAAACTTGGTTGAGGGACTAATGTGTTTGTGAGAATTGCAGGATAACACAGGTAGTAGTCCATTATTTATTCGGTTTACCTACCAGAGATGACCACTAAAAATGTGTGAAGACATTGAAGAAAATGGTGGTACGTGAAGACGTTCACGATGAAGATTATGACATGAGAAGACATTCATATGAAGACTATGGAGTGCGAAGACATAGTTGTTTCACAGTTTCCTTTTCTTATTTGTTGAGTCATAGGAACCAATGTACTGTTAAGTGGGTTCCAAGTCAACAAAGTAAGAGTGACTGAGGTGACGCTCAACTAAATCATATGTCTTCGAGCAAACACAATGAGAGCGAATCTTATCCAGAGTCGGATGAGTCAGCTTTACTTGTAGCCCAAGTCAAGCTGCCCCATGTGTTTGAAATCCGATCATTGGACACGTGTCGGTTCCTTAGTGACCCAGGGTCATTTCAGGAAAATCAGGTTGGGTTGCCTCCTGGCTATAAATAGCCCACCCCCTACACCAAAAATTGGTGGCTGCTCAGAGTTAGTACACGGCTTTTGTCGTTTGAGAGCAACCCACCTCCAAAGCATTTGAGAGTGAGAGATCCTTGCGAGGACAAAGCCCAAAACACCCAGAGCCAAAGAGTGTTAGGCATCACTGAAGTCTTTCTGTCTGCATGACCAGAAGACTTGTTACACTTGAGGACTGTGAATCCTCCAGCCAGGTAATGTCGCTTTTTGAGCATCCAAGAGCCATTGTGGATTGCCAGTGAACGGAGTCTGTGAAGGTTTGGAAGTCTACCTTGAAGACTTACCAGAGTAATTGGGCGAGGACTGGGTATCCTTAGGTGAAGGGAATAAGGTGAAGACGCAGTATTCTGAGTTAAATCTCGGCCTCCCTAACCAGACATGCCATTGTCACAACAACTGGAACTGGTCTACCAAATCCTTGTCTTCACCAAGCAACTGGTTCTATCTTTCACTTCCCTTTACTTCACAGTTTGTCTTCATGAAGTCATTGACTGGTTGTCTATTTTTTCTACTTCACTTAGTGAAGACTATTAACTGTTAAACTTCACACTGTCTTCCATCCTGATCCATACTACCTAGCTACTGATAGTCATCGTGCTTTCTCTTCATTGCTTATTTGACTATGGCTTGTCTAGTGTAGTATACCTTCCACTGCATATCAATAGGTTCATTTCTACTGTTTGTCTTCAAAGACCTCATGTTTTGGAGACTTTCGTAAAAATCACCTATTCGACCCCCCTCTACTCGATAACTAGCACTTTTATGTTCGGTCCATGGAGCAATGACAGCCATGATTACATGGGCGGAAGGTGTCATTTCGGTGCCCGATCCCCCAATGATATCAGAGTTATGTTCGGCATCCGGGGGTATGATCGGCTCTGGACTAGTATTTCCGCTCTCCTGATATACCACGGATGCCTTGAAGAGCCTTTCCACAACGGTGTTAGGCGGGACGCGATCGCGTTTAGCGCCCATTCGAGCAAGGATGTCCGCTGCCTAATTACTATCTCCAGCAACATGATGGAACTCAAGCCCCTCAAACCGAGTTGATATTTTGAGTATGATGTTTCGGTATGCCGCCATCTTTGGATCTTTCGCATCAAAATCTCCATTTATTTGGGATAATGCGAGGTTCAAGTCCCCACGCACCTCTAGGCATTGTGTGCCCATAGAGACAGGCATTTGGAGTCCATGTAGTAGTGCCTCGTATTCGGTTGCGTTGTTGGAGTCTGTATACATGATTTGTAACATGTAGCGGACTATGTCCTGATACATCTCCGTCATATGTATAATTTTTTATTGTTCCATGCCAATGATATACAACTTTCATATACTTTCGGCAACTTTTTATACTATTTTTGGGACTAACATATCGATCCAGTGCCCAGTGCCAGTTCCTGTTTGTTGCATGTTTTTTGTTTCGCAGAAAATCCATATCAAACGGAGTCCAAACGGGATAAAAACTGACGAAGATTTTTTTGGAATATATGTGGATTTTGGGAAGTGGAATCAATGCGAGACGATGCCCGAGGGGGCCACGAGGAAGGGGGCGCGCCCCTGACCCTCGTGGACACCCCGTAAGGCAGTTTCTGCCCTTCTTTTGCTGCTGGAAAGTTAATATCCGGATAAAAATTGTGTTCAAATTTCAATCCAATCATAGTTACGGATCTGCGGGAATATAAGAAATGGTGAAAGGCCAGATCTGGGAGTGCAGAAACAGAGAGACAGAGAGACATATCCAATCTCGGAGGGGCTCTCGCCCCTCCCATGCCATGGAGACCAAGGACCAGAGGGGAAACCCTTCTCCCATCTAGGGAGAAGGTCAAGGAATAAGAATAAGAAGGGGGGGGGGGGCTCTCTCCCCCTCTCTCCCGGTGGCGTCGGAACACCATCGGGGCCATCATCACGACAACGATCTACACCAACAACTTCACCACCGTCATCACCAACTCTTCCCCCCTCTATTTAGCGGTGTGACCCCTCTTTTACCCGCTATAATCTCTACTTAAACATGGTGCTCAACGATGTATATTATTTCCCAATGATGTATGGCTATCCTATGATCTTTGAGTAGATCCGTTTTGTCCTATGGGTTAATTGATGATCGTGATTGGTTTGAGTTGCATGTTTTATTATTGGTGCTGTCCTATGGTGCTCCCCGTGTCGTGCAAGCATGAGGGATCCCTATTGTAGGGTTTGCAATATGTTCATGATTTTTTTATGGTGGGTGGCGTGAGCGACAGAAGCACAGACCCGAGTAAGTAGGTTGTTTGCGTATGGGAATAAAGAGGACTTGACACTTTAATGCTATGGTTGGCTTTTACCTTAATGATCTTTAGTAGTTGCGGATGCTTGCTAGAGTTCCAATCATAAGTGCATATGATCCAAGAATAGAAAGTGTGTTAGCTTATGCCTCTCCCTCAAATAAAATTGCAATAATGATTACCGGTCTAGTTACCGATTGCCTAGCGACAAATAATTTTCTCATGACAACAAGCTCTATACTAAAACTAACTTAGTTGTGTCTTCATCTAAAAATCCCCTACTTTTTATTTACGCGCTCTTTATTATCTTGCAAACCTATACAACAACACCTACAAAGTACTTCTAGTTTCATACTTGTTCTAGGTAAAGCGAACGTTAAGCGTGCGCAGAGTTGTATCGCTGGTTGATACGTCCATTTTGCATCATGCTTTTGTATCGATATTTATTGTATTATGGGCTGTTATTACACATTATGTCACAATACTTATGCCTATTCTCTCTTATTTTACAAGGTTTACGTGAAGAAGGGGAATGCCGGCAGCTGGAATTCTGGGCTGGAAAAGGAGCAAATATTAGAGACCTATTCTGCACAACTCCAAAAGTCCTGAAACTTCACGGGAGCACATTTCAGAATATATAAAAAATATTGGGCAAAAGAGGTACTAGAGGGGGGCCACCCACCGTCCACGAGGGTGGGGACGCGCCCTACCCCCTGGGCGCGCCCCCTGCCTCGTGGGCCCTTGTCAGCCCTTTGATGCCCATCTTTGCTATATGGAGTCTTTTGGGGAGGAAAAAATCATAAGCAAGCTTTCAGGAAGAAAGTCTGCCGCCACAAGGCGGAACCTTCGCGGAACCAATCTAGGGCTCTGGCGGAGCTATTCTGTAGGGGAAACTTCCCTCCGGAAGGGGGAAATCATCACCATCGTCATCACAAACGATCCTCTCATCAGGAGGGGGTCAATCTCCATCAACATATTCACCAGCACCATCTCATCTCAAACCCTAGTTCATCTCTTGTATCCAATCTTTGTCCCAAAGCCTCATATTGGTACATGTGGGTTGCTAGTAGTGTTGATTACTCCTTGTGGTTGATGCTAGTTAGTTTACTTGGTGGAAGATCATATGTTCAGATCCATTATGGATATTAATACCCCTCTGATTATGAACATGAATATGATTTTTCAGTAGTTATGTTTGTTCCTGAGGACATGGGATAAGTCTTGCTATAAGTAGTCATGTGAATTTGGTATTCGTTCGATATTTTGATGAGATGTATGTTGTATTTCCTCTAGTCGTATCATGTGAACGTCGACTACATGACACTTCACCATTGTTTGGGCCTAGAGGAAGGCATTGGGAAGTAATAAGTTGATGATGGGTTTCTAGAGTGACAGAAGCTTAAACCCTAGTTTATGCGTTACTTCGTAAGGGGCTGATTTGGATCCATATGTTTCATGCTATGGTTAGGTTTACCTTAATACTTCTGTTGTAGTTGCGGATGCTTGCAATAGGGGTTAATCATAAGTGGGATGATTGTCCAAGGAAGGACAGTACCCAAGCACCGGTCCACCCACATATCAAATTATCAAAGTACCGAACGCGAATCATATGAGGGTGATGAAAACTAGCTTGACGATAATTCCCATGTGTCCTCGGGAGCGCTTTCCTTTATATAAGAGTTTGTCCAGGCTTGTCCTTTGCTACAAAAAGGATTGGGCCATCTTGCTGCACCTTATTTAATTTTACTATTTGTTACCCGTTATTAATTACCTTATCACCAAACTATCTGTTACTGATAATTTCAGTGCTCGCAGAAAATACCTTGATGAAAATGGCTTATCATTTCCTTTTGCTCCTCGTTGGGTTCGACACTCTTACTTGTTGAAAAGGCTACGATAGATCCCCTACACTTGTGGGTCATCAAGACTCTTTTATGGCTCCATTGCCAGGGAGTGAAGCGCCTTTCGTAGGTGGAATTTGGTAAGGAAAATTTTATATAGTGTGCTGAAATGTACTATCACTTGTTACTATGGAACATAATCCTTTGAGGGGCTTGTTCGGGGTATCTTCGCCCCGACCAGTAGAGCAAAGAGTGGCTCCTCAACCTACTTAACCTACTGAAAATTTTTACTTTGAAATTCCTTTGGGTATGATAGAGAAACTGCTAGCTAATCCTTTTACAGGAGATGGAACATTGCATCCAGATTTCACCTAATCTATGTGGATGAAGTTTGTGGATTATTTAAGCTTGTAGGTATGCCCGAGGAGGTTATCAAGAAGAAGGTATTCCCTTTATCTTTTAAGGGAGAGGCATTGACATGGTTTAGGCTATGTGATGATATGGGATCATGGAACTACAACCGATTGAAATTGGAATTTCATCAGAAGTTTTATCCTATGCATCTTGTTCATCATGATCGTAATTATATATATATATATATATATAAAATATTTGGCCTCGTGAAGGAGAAAGCATAGCTCAAGCTTTGGGGAGGCTTAAGTCAATGTTATATTCATGCCCCAATCATGAGCTCTCAAGAGAAATTATTATTCAAAAATTTTATGCTCGGCTTTCTCTCGATAATCGCTCCATGCTCAATACTTCTTGCACTGGATCTTTTATGATGAGGACTATTGAATTCAAATGGGATTTATTGGAGAGAATTAAACGCAACTCTGAAGAATGGGATCTCGACAAAGGTAAGGAGTCAGGTATAACACCTAAGTTTGATTGTGTTAAATCTTTTATGGATACTGATGTTTTCCGTGAATTTAGCACTAAATATGGACTTGACTCTGAGATAGTAGCTTGTTTATGTGAATCCTTTGCTACTCATGTTGATCTCCCTAAGGAGAAGTGGTTTAAATATAATCCTCCCATTGAAGTAAAAGTAGCTGCACCTATTAAAGTTGAAGAAAAGACTATCACTCATAATGATCCTGTTGTTCCTACTGCTTATTTTGAGAAACCACCTTTCCCTGTTAGAATAAAGGATCATTCTAAAGTTTCAACTGTGGTTCATAAGAGTAATACTAGAACACCTATACCCTCTGAGCAAATTAAAGTTGAACCTAGTGTTGCTATGGTTAAAGATCTCTTTGCGGATAATATTGATCGGTATGTTATTTACTTCTGTGATGAAGCTGCTAGAATTGCTAGACCCGATACTAAAAATAAACATAGACCTGTTGTAGGCATGCCTGGTATTTCTGTTAAAATAGGAGATCATTGCTATCATGGCTTATGTGATATGGGTGCTAGTGCAAGTGCAAGTGCAATACCTCATTCCTTATACAAAGAAATTATGCATGATATTGCACCTGCTGAGTTAGAAGAAATTGTTGTTACAATTAAGCTTGCTAATAGAGATACTATTTCACCCGTTGGGATTGTTAGAGATGTTGAAGTATTGTGTGGGGAAGTTAAATACCCTGCTGATTTTCTTGTTCTTGGTTCCCCACAAGATGACTTTTGTCCCATTATATTTGGTAGAACCTTCTTGATTACTGTTAATGCTAAGATAGACTGCAATAAAGGTATTGTTTCTGTTGGTTTAAAGCATATGTCTCATGAGTTTAATTTTGCTAAATTTCGTAGACAACCACGTGATAAGGAATTGCCTAGTAAAGATGAAATTATTGGTCTTGCTTCTATTGTCGTGCCTCCTACTAATCCTTTAGAACAATATTTGCTAGACCATGAAAATGATATGCTTATGAATGAAAGAAGGGAAATACATGAAGTATTCTTTAAACATGGACCTATTTTGAAACACAACTTGCCTTTTGAAATCCTAGGGGATCCTCCTCCACCCAAGGGTGATCCTGTATTTGAGCTTAAACCTTTACCTATGTCGGGGGTTGGGTGTGACATATGCCAAAGAATGGCTTATCATGGTGGGGGCGAGTAGAATGTCGCCAGTGCCTGGAAACGGGATAAGGCGAAGACATGCATGCCGGTGAATCTTACCCAGCTTCAGGGCTCTCCGGGGAGATAATACCCCTATTGCTGCTCTACGGGGTCTCCGCATGATCACTATGGTAAAGTGTTTACACAGTTGCTCCTTGAGCTGTTTCCTGGAGGTAGGAGAAGGCAAGGCTAGCTCTCTCCTTCCTATATGATCTGGTCTAGTGCTAATGGATTCCAACCCTTTGCATGGATGCCCTGGGGGGTTTATATAGGCCTACCCCCTAGGGGTACAATGGTAATCCGGCTGGGCGCGGGCCCAGCCGTCAGTCCCTCTGGCCGCCGTCTTATCCACCGACTCCTGGGCCCCGCCGACTGGCTTGGTGTGGGGCCGACAGGCCACATCCGCCGCGGGCGAGTCTTTGCCGGCTATAGATTACTATAGCCGTGCCTCTGATGACGCAGGCTCGGTCATGAGGTCGTGGCGATAGCCCCGCCGTCTAGCGGGCGATCACTGTGGCCACTACTTGTCGTGTCTGATTAATGGCGCGTGGGGCCCGTGGGAGGGGTCGGCCGACTTCTGGTCGCCGTCTCCCATCCGGGCCGACTATTGGTGCTTTCGCCGTCTTTCGTACGCCCGCCGACTGGTGGGACCCATCATCCCTGGGTCGTACCAGCAAGCCATCATGGGCACAGAGCTCCGTCCCCTGGGGCTGATGTCAGGGCCGGCATGGCAACAGTGTCGCGCCGCGCGGAAATCTTCGTGGGTACGTTGTACTGTAGCCACGCCTGCCCTTGGAAAAAAAGGGGTGGAGTGGTCCTCACTTTGGCCACTCCCTGTCCCGTCCCTCTTTATGAGGGCATGGGGGTTGTTGGCGTCACGGGCCGACTCCCCAAGGATGGCTTCTCTGGAAGTCGCCGGTCAGGAGTCGGCTTATCCTGAAGTCATCCCTGGGACTCGGCCACGAGTGAGCAGCCGTCCGCCTCGCCGCCGACTCTCAGAAGGCTGCTCTTCGTCTTGGGGCCTCGAGGGGCGCAGTCTGCCCTGATGTCTTCAAAGGTTCTGGGCCTGGGTTGCCTACCCGTGGCCCATTACTCCGACAGTAGTCCCTGAAGCTGGTGAGGCTCCGAGGGCGACATGTCATGGAGCCTCAACAGTTTCTTCTTTCTGGCGGTCGGATCTGGGCTTTGCTAGCCGTCTTCTGTCAAGCCGACTAGTCGGATTCGGACTTGCTCAAGGCCGAATCGCCCCTAAAAAAGTTTGAACGCTGCGGCGGAGTTCAGGTGGCGTGCCTGACAAGCTTCTGGGCCGCCACCCGCGGTTGACCTGTCGCGAGGCGCCACGTGGCGGAGCTAGTCTGATCGCCCACGCGCGCGACAGGACAGACCTACAAGCGGGGCCCGCCACTACCGCGCCTCTGCATGCGAATGGATCCGTTGCGGCCGCGCGGCCGGTTGGGGTTCCCGCGCGGTTATTGCGCGTGGTAACTTCGTGTGGTAAATCATGGAGGTTGTGGGGTCCCAGGCATAGTTAATCCCACGTCCGCCCCCTCAACTTCTAAGCCCACGAGCCTACAAGTAGGCGGGGGGAGGGGGCGGAGAAGCGCGCGGGCCCATTCTCCCCACTTCCTTTCGCTCCTTCTTGCTTCTTCTTCTTGCCGCTGCTGCTCCGAGCCATGCCGTGCTCGCAGCGATGAACTCCTCCTCCGCCGCCGCGCCTCCTGCTATTCGCTCCAGAGTGTGGGACGACTCCGAGGTTCACAACGATGACATCGAGATCCTCCGCCAGACACGGCGGCTGCCTGGCAGGGACTTAGTGCGGGTCCACCTCGCGCCGGAGGGAGAGATATCACCGGCGCCGGAGGAGGGCGAGCGGGTCATATTCCGCTCGCACCTCATGCACGGCCTGGGACTGCCGGCGAGTGGCTTCTTCCGCTCCTTCTTGGAGTTCCAAGGGCTCCAGCCGCACCACCTTACTCCGAACACGGTGATGCTGCTGGCTGCCTTCGCCACCCTGTGTGAAGGCTTCCTCGGCGTTCTCCCCACCATCGAGCTCTGGGGGGGATCCAAGCTTGGAACACACGTTGCTGGCGCGCCAGCCTAGTGCGGTGCATTCATCGAGATGCGGAGATCAGTGGCCGACAATCCGTTTCCCACCATCGCACTGATTAAGTCGGTGAAGATGTGGCAGCGGTCATATTTTTATGTGAAGAATGTCGCCCCAGAAGGCGACTGGGTCAACCTGCCGGCTTAGGAAGCCGGAGCGCCGGCTGGAAGGCTCCCCAGCTGGTCACACCGAGCTAGGACGCTGTCTCCCGCTGGTGCCGCCGCCGTCGCATGACTCCGAGTGCTGACGCAGTCAGAGGGCCTGACCGGGGCCAACTTGCTGGCCGCCTTCGCGGCGCGCCGAGTCCTCCCACTCCAAGGCCGACCTCACCTGATCTGCTAGATGAGCGGTCATCGGGACCTGAGTTGGATGTGCTCCAAGGACACGCCTCACGCGGAGGTGGTGAACATGGTGAACTACATTGCGAACTGTGGTCTCTCAGTGGACTGGCGGTTTGACAAGGAGTCGTATTCGCGCGCCAACCCCCCGCCTCTTGTAAGTCGTCTTCCTTCTTCTTCTATTTCTTTTGCTGCTGAGTTCGACATGTCAAGTCTGACCGTTTTTGTTTTGAATCAGAATCCTCTCGTCCCTCCCTCGGTCGGCACCGCGGGGCCGGCTTGTCAGTTTGTCCCCGATCGGGCAGAGAGCGATGTCGATAATCCCGACTTGGGGGCGGTAGCCATGGAAGCCGACACCAAGGGAGGAGGAGGCGAGGCAGGCGGCTCCAGGCCTCCGGCCACTTTCACCGACTGGCCTGACGACGAGGCTGAGGGAGAAGTCGCCCCGTGTCGCCAGCTAAAAGCCGGCCAGCCAAGCGCGAGTTCCTCGGCCGGCTTGGACGCTCAAGGCGGTGCAAAGAAGCGTCGGGCCGGGCCGAGTACGCTTGGTGGCCGGTCGAAGAAGTTCAAGGGAGCGGCCGCTGCGACCAAGCGGGAAGAGGTGGCCGTGAAAGCTAACCGCTTCTGCAAGGAGGTGAAGAAGCCGCCGCTGGTCTCTGTGTAAGCGCCTCCGTCCCTTATCTTTATTTTCTCTTTGTTAATCTTGTCTGAGTTTTTCATATGCTTTTTTCGCCTCAGGGCTCCCATCAATCTTGAGAGGGTTGCCGTCACCTCCATCATGGGGTCGGTGGAGATGTCTGCCACCACTCGGCGGATTGACCCCGCCGCCGACCTTCGGGAGGCGACGAAGCGGAACACGTGGGAGAAGCGCGAGGAGGACGAGGCCGCCCGCCGGGAGAAAGCGGAGGCCGAGAAGGTGGAGGTCTCCGCCCTGAAGAAGCTGGAGGCAGCCGAGGCCGCCGTTGCGGCAAAGCAGTCGGCTAAGGAAGTCGCGCCCCAGCGGTCGGCGGTGTTCGTCACCCCTTCGAACTCTGCGCTGCCGCCCCCAGAGTTCACAGGGCAGTCGGGGGAAGCCGGCAGCGAGTTCCCGATCATGGAGAGAGGTGGCGGCGACGCCCCCGTGCTGGACGTGGTCGCACCGCCACAGCCGCCCCTGCCACCATCTAGAAGCGCGCCAGGCAAACAGCTGGCGGATCCGCCCTTGCCGCCGACTGAAGACGAGGCCGTGGCAAGGCTACTCCTTCAAGTCGGCTCGCCAACGTGCCGCCGTCTTGGGAAGGCAACTTCGGCGCCACGCCCCTTGGAGACCGGTACCGCCAGCTCGACGATTCCAGATGCCGAGGCGACGAGTGCCGCGCCCATTGGGTGGGTGCGAGGAGGCGGCACGGGCCTGCTGAACCAGGCACTTCTGGATGTCCATACGAAGCTGCGAGCTGAGAGCGACGCCATCCAGAACTGCACCAATGCGCACCAGGCGTCGCGGGCAGCCATCCGGGTATGCTTTCTCCTATGTCCTTGTTTTCTTGTTTCTCTCTGTGGGGGCGCGCCAGCGCACCCACTAGGTGTAGTCCCCGAGTTCTGGGCCGGCTGCAAAGCAGGCGGCCCGGAACTCCAATTGATAAGTTCCGGGTACTAACCTTTGTTCTGAAATACTTGTTGCAGGAGTATCACAACCTCCGTGTCACCGCCTTCAACCGCAACATTGAAGAGCTGGGGAAGCGGACTGCCGACTTGTCGGAGAGCCGGAGTGAGTCCTTTTTCTTCTTTGCGAGGGCGTGCTGGAGCACCCGCGGGCTGTAGTCCCCGAGATTTGGGCCGACTGCTGAGCAGTCGGGCCGGATCTCCCTGGCGACCTTCTTCCTTGATGACTTAACGCCTTCTTTCTTCTTTCTCTTCAGAGGCCAAGGCTGCTCTTCAACAGCAGCTGAGCGAAGGCAACTCCGCGTTGCGCGCCAAGGGGGAGTAGTGCAGCACAATTGGCGGAGCAGAAGGAGGTGCTTACGAAGATGCAGAAGGAGGCAGAAGCCGCCCTCCTGGCCGAGTTCGTGAGAGAGCGCTCCTCCTGGACCGACAAGGAGGCAATGCTGGTCTCCGGCTTCCACGAGATCGAGGACCTTGTCGACGGTGAGCTTCTTTGCTTTCCTTCTTCAAACCGCTAACTATAGGTCGAGCCGACTTCTGGTTTTTTTTTTGAATTGCTCTTGGTTCTTTCCGTCTTGGTAGACTTCTTCCCCGGCCACTCGCAGGCCGCCATTCAAGCTATCGAGGCCGACCGCGAGGAGCGGAAGGTGGGTGGCACGGAGATCGCCGCTGATGCCCCTCGGACTCTTGACGAGCATATTCTGAGCATTGGGGCTCGCCTGCGGCTGGCCAACTAGATGCTGCACCGGCTTCAACGTGTCGGCACCCAAGCGATCGCCGCCCTGTGGCCAGACGTGCAGGCTCCGTGCACCCCTAGTCGGACTGCCGACTGGCTGGAGGTCGCGGTTGGTTGTCTTGAGGCCTGGAAGGGTTCCTTGGCCCACGCCGGAGCGCGCCGAGCGTTGGAATTCGTCGTACTCGGGGCTAGACCTAGACCGGCTGGCCACACTCCGGTCAGAGGCCCAGCCGGAGCTGGCAGCCACGGAAGATGCCCTTGTCAAGCGTGCGGTGGCGATCGCCGTGTACACCGACACCAGCATCTTTGTCACCGAGCGGGCTGAAGACGGCGAGGAGGTGCCGCCGGAGTGCTTTGGGCTGAACCCCGACTACGGCGAGGACTCGGCAGAGGTGATCGACTCCAGCGTCGAGGAGGAAGATGAGGCGGAGGACGGGAGCGAGACGGAGGCACCGGAAGACGGAGCGGACGGCCAGCCTCAGCTCGACCGCGCCATCAGTAACGAGCCATGCCCACCCGAGCCGACTACTGCCGGAGGTGATCAAGCCGAGACCGCTGAGCCGGCTGCCCCAACGTCCAACACCGCCGTCTCCTCCGGTCCTCCAAACCCGTCTGCCGCCCCTAGGCTGCCACCTTGTCTTTGTTTTATCTGTTCTAATAGTTTTTGAAGAACTTGTTAATTTGCACAATTCCACCCATTGGGTGTATTTTGAAATTCTGCTCGAAGATTCGGCCAAGGGCCTTTGTTATGTAAATATTCATCTGACTTCTATCCTTCTTGCTCATTGTTCTTTTGGCTTTTTTCCTTTGCCGCCTTCCCTTAGTTGCCGTCTTTGTCAGTCAGACAGGCGCTCCGCGGACTGCTGCTGGATCAAATTCTTGGTCACTTTGAGAAGGCAAGTACTTAGCCATTTTTAGGGTTGTTTTAACATGTCAGATAGAAGGCGGCAAGCCGACTATTCAAGAGTCGGTTTGCGAAAAAAGGCTGGAAGCCGACTTTAAGCTATGTTTGTGCTTTGAGTCCTTAGCCATTTTTCATGTGGACGCCCATTTTTCCTCACTCCTACCCACCAGACAGTCGCTCTGCGAGCTGCGGCTTCTGGCAGGAGACGGTTTAGATGGCACACACTACTTGTCCGGCTGCAGGAAGCATTTGATAGCGCAGGTCGGCAAGTCCCCGAGCCGACTAGTCGAACCCGGTGCCAAACAACATAACATAGAGTAATATACTCGACGGCATATTTCTTATCATATAGATAAAAGAGGGCAGTCCCCAAGATCTACTCGGGGGGCCCGAAGTCTTGGTACTTTTAATACAAAAGGTAGCGTGATACATACTGCGTTTAACTGTAAAATTTTCGGAGGAGATTTGCATTCCATGGCCGTTTTGTCTCTTTGCCGGAGTCGTCCCTCTTGCGTGCTCGGTGCTTTTGAGCGTCGATCGGGTAGTAGGAGTCGTTGCCCAGCACTTTGCTGATGATGAAGGGGCCTTCCCAAGGTGCCGATGGCTTGTGCTGGCCGGCTGTTCGCTAGATTAATCGGAGCACGAGGTCGCCCTCCTGGAAAGATCTCGGCCTGACCTTCCTGTTGTAGTATCTGCGCAGGCTCTGCTGGTAGATGCTGGACTGGATGAGTGCCAACAGCCGGCCCTCTTCCAGCAGGTCGACGCCGTCTTGCCGTGCTTCTTCTACTTCTTCCCCGGTGTACATGGTGACTCGCGGGGAATCGAACTCTATGTCCGTTGGGATGACGACTTCAGCACCGTAGATGAGGAAGAAAGGTGTGAACCCGGTTGACTTGTTTGGAGTCGTGAGCAGACTCCAGAGGACGGCTGGCAACTCGTCGAGCCAGCAGCCAGCCGAGCGCTCCAGAGGCTCGATCAGTCGGGGCTTGATGCCGGACAGGATGAAGCCATTTGCTCGCTCCACCTGGCCGTTTGACTGTGGATGGGCGACGGATGCTAGGTCCAGTCGGATGCCCTGTGTCGCACATAAACGGGCCAAGGCGCCTTTGGCAAAATTCGTGTCGTTGTCGGTGATGATGTTGTGTGGTATGCCATACCGAATTGTGATGTTGGAGATGAAAGTCACGGCAGTCGGACCGTTTAGTTTCTTAATTGGCTTCGCTTCTATCCACTTGGTGAACTTGTCCACCGCGACAAGTAAGTGAGTTAAGCCGCCTCGTGCTGTCTTGAATGGTCCCACCATGCCTAGACCCCAAACTGCGAAAGGCCAGGCAATGGGGATGGTCTTGAGTGCAGAAGCCAGCTGATGCGGCTTGGAGCGGAACTTCTGGCACCCTTTGCATTTTTGGACAAATTCCTTGGCCTCTTCTAAGGCCGTTGGCCAAAAGAAACCGTGTCGGAAAGCTTTGGCGACGAGTGCTCTTGAAGCCGTATAGTGGCCGCACTCGCCTTGATGGATGTCTTTGAGAATTGATTGGCCTTGCTCTGGCTCTACGTAGCACTGGTAGACACCAGTGATGATGTGCCTGACCGGCTCTCTGTTGACTATGGTGTAGGCTACTGCTCGGCGTTGTACTTGCCGAGCTAAGGTCTGATCTGTCGGCAGCTCTTTGCTCACCAGAAATTTGAGGATGGGATGAGCCCATGAGGGTGCTGCTATTTCTTCGACTGCCAGAACTACGACTTGGACGAGGATGGCTGGGCTCGGAGGCGGCAGGTTGGAGTCAACAACCGCTTGCTGGATTAATGAAGTCCCCAGGCTGACTGGCTTAGCTCTTGGGCTGAGTTCTGGAGTCTTCGGGCCGGCCGCTGCAGTCCCCGGGCCGGGTTCTGCAGTCCCTGGGCCGGCCCCGACCGTGGCGGCTTTGGAGCCATCTGCCAAAATCCCCGTACCTGTCGGCGTTCTGGGAACGGGGGTCCCCAGACTTGCCTGCCTGCGGCCTGCGGCGTGGCTCAAGTGGGGGCCTAGCGCGGCCCATCTTCATCAACACGAGGCTCAAGACTCTCGCGAGGGGCCAAGCCTCACGAGGCGGACGACGCGGCACATCCTCAGGCACAACCTCGTCAGGCTGGCTCACGAGGAGGCGGAGAGTTCAATGCAGGGTACCTCGCGAGGTGCCCATGACGCAAGCCATGATGACATGGGGCACCAGGCGGGTGCCAGCGCGTGCAGTGTCCCTCTTTCCTCTTTGGTGCAAAGGGGGCAAGCGTATTCGCGGAGTACCGAGGCATCAGGCAAAGGTTTCCACTTCGGTGCAATGAGACCAAGACCAGGAGGACTACGAGACGGAGGTCACCATGGAGCCCAGCGCGACATCATCACCAGAGCCTTTGGCAGGCGAAGACTGCTTTTGTCAGGATAGATGTACTCGCTGTCCCCCTTCAAATTAGCCCGCCATTGTTGGATCCCTTCCCGCTCAATATTTGGGGAGAGGACCAGGGCCTCTATAAATAGGACTAGCCACCCACATAGCAAGGGGTTCGATTCTTGGTTGTTCGGTCCGGGATCTGAGAGAGAAAGAGAGAGAAAGGTGACTGAACTCTTCATAGCAGTTCATCACCACAGCCAAGAACAGACCCTCGTGCGGCTGTTCTTCCTTGTATTGTTCATCCACACCAGCCCCAGGAGGCAATCCATCCGCCACACACTGGAGTAGGGTATTACACCACATCGGTGGCCTGAACCAGTATAAATCTTGTGTCTTTCATGCAGCTCTTTTAGTAGTTTAGATCCCATCGAGACGGAGAGGTTGAAGGCGAGATTTCCACGCGCACCCCAGTGTTCGAACCTTAAGGGTCTGCCGGAACCCGAAATCCGACATTTGGCACGCCAGGCAGGGGTGCGCCGGAATTCGTCTCCCACCGCTCCGCTCTCCTCCGACCGTCGCATCCATGTCAGACGCTCGTCGGGCCCGCACCAAGCGTCGGGCCGCCATCGCTTCTCGCGTTTCCCAGACGGCCCCCGTTGGTGGGCGTCCTCGTCGTTCCCCGTCGCCCGCCGTCAATGCCGCCACCGGCCCGGCGGGGGGCAAGCAGCAGGCCTCGTCTCAGCACCCGCCCGTGCGACGGAGTGACTGCACCACGGCGCCGACGCCTCCGGTCGTCGCGGCACTCCTGGGCGGCTCGCAGGCGCCGCCCACCTGTCGCCACGTGAAGCCCTTTTCCCGCCGGGTTAGCACCATCTCTGCACGGCAGGGGGCCCCCCGGACCGGGCGGCACCCGAGGTCGGCCTGACCTTCAGCTCGGCGGACCACCCCACCAAACCGGTCGGCTCTGGCGCGCTCCCGCTGCTGTGCACGCCCACTATCTACCGGGTGGCCGTCACCAGGACCCTCGTTGACGGCGGCGCGGGTCTCAGCGTGCTTTCGGTCAAGACTTTCAGCCTCCTCCGCATACCTCGGGAGCGGCTGCGACCCAGTCGATCCTTCTCAGGTGTCGGGGGCGGATCGTCCAACTCCCTAGGACAAATCCGGCTCCCTGTAACCTTCGGCACCTACGACAACTTCCGCATGGAGATCGTCGACTTCGACATCGCCCCCATCGGCCTCCCTTACAATGCCATCCTCAGCTACCCAGCTTTGGCTCAATTCATGGCCGCCACGCACCCGGCGTACAACCTCATGAAGATGCCCGGGAGCAGCGGTACCCTCACCATGCACGGGGACACCAGGGACACCCTGCAAGTACTCAAACTCGCCTTCAAGACCGCGACGCCGGCACGGCCCGTTGATGCGGAGACCCCAGAGCCCAAGGGGGCTGCGCCCGCCAAGAAGAAGCAGTTGTTCACCCAGGACAAAGCAGAAACCAAGCAGATACCGGTCGACGAGGATGGGTCCTCTAGCGCCACTTTCACCATAGGCGCCAACCTAGAGCCCGAGCAGGAGGAGGCCTTGGTCAAGTTCCTGCGCTCGAATAAGAAGGTATTTGCTTGGGATCCGGATTAGCTGGCGGGGATCCCCAGAAGTGTCATCGAGCACCACCTCAACGTATGCCCAAATGTACGCCCCGTGAAGCAGAAGGCCAGGCGGCAGTCCACAGAGAAGCAGGCTTTCATCGCCCAAGAGACCCGCAAGCTAGAGGCTGCAGGGGTCATTCGCGAGGTCCGATATCCGGACTGGTTGGCCAACCCTGTCGTTGTGCCCAAGAAGGGCGCGAAAGAACGCATGTGTGTCGACTTCACCAACCTCAACAAGGCATGCCCGCAAGATTCGTTCCCGCTCCCCCGTATCGACCAGATTGTCGATTCCACTGCGGAGTGCGACCTACTATGCTTCCTGGATGCCTTCTCCGGGTATCACCAGATCAAGATGGCCGTGGAAGACGTCGAGAAGACTGCTTTCTTGACCCCGTGCGGGGTATACTGCTATACATGCATGCCATTCGGGCTACGTAACGCAGGGGCAACCTTTCAGCGACTGATGCACATCACCTTGGGTCAGTAGCTCGGAAGGAATGTCGAAGCCTACATCGATGACATAGTGGTAAAGTCTCGGGAGGCCAAGACCCTGATACAAGACCTGGAGGAGACCTTCGCGAGCCTCGACGCAGTAAACCTGCGGCTCAACCCGGAGAAATGTGTGTTTGGCGTCCCCTCGGGCAAGCTCTTGGGAATCCTCGTGTCCCATCGTGGCATCGAGGCCAACCCCGAGAAGGTCAAAGTGGTCGAGGACATGAGCCCGCCAAAGACCCTGAGAGAAATGAAGAAGCTCACGGGGCGCGTGACCACGCTAGGGCGCTTCATCTCCAAACTGGGGGAGCGAGCGCTGCCTTTCTTCCAGCTGATGAAGAAGAAAGGGACCTTTGAGTGGACTGAAGAAGAAGATAAGGCGTTTCAAGATCTCAAGAGGTACTTGACCAGTCCCCCAGTCATGGTGGCTCCACGCCCTCAGGAGCCCCTGCTACTGTACCTCGCCACCACACCCTACTCCGCCATCGCAGCCCTGGTGGCGGTTAGGGAAGAATGCAAGGTCAAGGCCGCAGCGGAAGCCTGGGGCAGGACAAAACAGGAACAAGGAAAGCCTGCAGGAGCCACAACCACAGCTGAGGAGGGTCAGCAGCCGGGAAATGCACCGGGGGCAGGAGAGGCCACCCGACCGTGTAGTCCACCTCCCGAGGCCGCGCGCCTCGCGAGGCACCCTCACCTCCCGAGGGCTCAGCAACCCTAGATGCTCCCAGTCTTGTCGAGCACCCAGTTTACTTTGTCAGCATGGTGCTACGGGACGCGCTACTGATAGCCTCGCGCAAGCTGCGTCACTACTTCCAGGCTCACCCCATCAAAGTCGTCTCATCATACCCCCTGGAGAGGGTGCTCAGGAGCCCTAACTCAGCCGGAAGGGTCGCTGAGTGGAACATAGAGCTGCAGGCGTTTCAGCTCGAATTCAGCACAACTAGGGTCATCAAAGGAGTAGCATTGGCGGATTTTGTGGCAGAATGGACAGAGGCACCAGGCCTCAAGGACGACGAGGATCAGTCCCTCTTCCTGGGGAGCAAGGCGCCAGAAGGCTGGGTCATGCACTTTGACGGTGCGTTCTCCAAACATGGTGCTGGGGCTGGAGCGGTGCTTATATCGCCCACTCAGGATAAGCTCTACTACGCCGTACAGCTCTGCTTCCACCAAGGTGAAAAGGTCTCCAACAACATAGCAGAATACGAGGGTCTAATAGCGGGCCTGAAGGCCGCGACAGCCATGGGGGTGAAGCGCCTTACCATTAAGGGCGATTCACAGCTCCTCGTGAACTTCTCCAACAAGGTGTATGAGCCGAAAGACGGGCACATGGAAGCTTACCTTGCGGAGGTCCGCAGGATGGAGAAGCAGTTCTTGGGGTTGGAGTTGCAGCATGTGCCCCGTGGCACCAATCAGGAGGCCGACGACATTGCCAAGTGGGCATCTAGGCGGCTGCCTCAGGAGCCTGGCGTCTTCGAGGAGAGGCTCTTCAAGCCCTCAGCCTTGCCGTCACTATCAAATACGGCTCAGCCTCGGGAGGAGCTCCCCCAGTCGCCTGCCTCAGGAACCCCGGTCTATGGCTCGGCCTCAGGAGCACGCCTGCTCCTGACGATGGAACCTCAGGAGGAGTGCTGGATCACGGAGCTCCGGAGTTACTTGACGCAAGGGACCATGCCGGAGAAGGAGGAGCGGGTGGCGCGGCAGGCCACTGCGTACTGCATCAGAGACGGAGAACTCTACCGAAAGTGACCAAACGATGTACTCCTGCGTTGCATTTCTAGGGAGCAAGGAAAGGAACTACTGGAGGACATACAAGGCGGAGACTGCGGGCACCACTCATCATCGCGGACCCTCGTCGGCAAGGCGTTCTGTAGTGGGTTTTATTGGCCTACCGCACTCAATGACGCTGTAGAGCTGGTGAAAGCTTGTGAGGCCTGCAAGTTCCACGCCAAGCAAATCCATCTGCCAGCTAGAGGCCTGCAGACTATACCCCTTTCATGGCCATTCGCAGTCTGGGGGCTGGACATCCTGGGCCCGTTTCCTCGAGCGCCAGGGGGCTACCGCTACCTCTACGTCGCCGTGGACAAGTTCACCAAGTGGGCTGAAGTGGAGGCCGTCCGCACCATCCCCGCAGGCTCCGCGGTCAAGTTCATCAGGGGCATCGTGAGCCGGTTCGGGGTGCCGAACCGCATCATCACAGACAACGGTTCGCAGTTCACCAGTAACCTCTTCAAAACATACTGTGCTAACCTTGGAACGCAGATATGCTACGCTTCAGTGGCGCACCCTCGAAGCAACGGCCAGGCCGAACGAGCCAACGCAGAGGTCCTGAGAGGCCTCAAGACCAGGACGTTCAAGAAGAAGCTGGAGGCCTGCGGCCGAGGTTGGTATGACGAGCTTCAATCCGTGCTGTGGTCCATCCGCACCACCGCGACCAAGCCGACTGGAGAGACCCCATTCTTCCTGGTCTATGGAGCGGAGGCAGTCCCCCCTCACAAGGTCAGATGTCTCTCCGCGCGGGTCCTTGCGTTCGACGAGGCGTAGCAGGACGCCATGCGAGGGACGGACCTCGTGTTGTGGGAGGAACAACGACGGAAGCCGCACTGCGGGCGGCGAGGTATCAGCAAGCGCTACGGCGATACCACTGCCGCAACGTCCGCCCCAGGACCCTCGAGGTAGGAGACCTCGTGCTCAGGCGGGTCCTCTCCAGGGAGGGATTGCACAAGCTCTCTCCCATGTGGGAATGCCCGTTCAAGGCTGTTCATGTTTCCAGGCCCGGCTCCGCGCGCTTGGAGACTCAGGAGGGAGTGCCGGTCCAGAACGCGTGGAACATCCAGCACCTCCGGAGGTTCTACCCCTAAGAAAGGCCCAGAGCCTGTGAAGCAAGGCGAGTGCCTGTGAAGATCATCTCTTTTGAAAAGGCCCGGAGCCTGTGAAGCAAGGCGAGTGCCTGTGAAGATCATCTCTTTTGGAAAGGCCCGGAGCCTGTGAAGCAAGGCGAGTGCCTCTGAAGATCATCTCTTTTGGAAAGGCCCAGAGCCTGTGAAGCAAGGCGAGTGCCTGTGAAGATCATCTCTTTTGGAAAGGCCCGGAGCCTGTGAAGCAAGGCGAGTGCCTGTGAATATCATCTCTTTTGGAAAGGCCTGCAGCCTGTGAAGCAAGGCGAGTGCCTGTGAAGATTATCTCTTTTGAAAAGGCCCGGAGCCTGTGAAGCAAGGCGAGTGCCTGTGAAGCCCTCGCGCTCAAGGAAAAGGCCCAGAGCCTGTGAAGCATGGCCAATGCCTGTGAAGCTCGCCGCCCCGTGACACTCTCACGTAATAATGAGTGGGGTTGTACACGCCCCGGAGTCTCAGGGGCGCCGGCCTCAGGTCCTGGGGCTCCCTCCCACGCCCAGTGGCAGCACTTAGCTCTGCGCTGGTGAGAAGACGTGGAAGACTAGATTAGGTGCCGGACGCGGCTTTTCCATTTGCTTTCCTAAGTTGGCGTGTTCGTTTGCATTTGGAGTCTTATTGGAGTTATCGCTGTTGCTGATTTATGGTTCGTCAATTTTTGCCCCTCACTTTGGTTTCTCTCGTGAACAACCTCATGAGGGATGGTGCTCAGACGCCCTCGCGATGGTTTCTGCCCTAGCCACAGGAGGGTTTCACGGCCCTGGCGCGTTACAAGAGCACCCCTCCTAGTCCGTGCCCCTCGGGTACCACGACGCGCACACAGGGCCTGGGTCGGTCGCCCCACTCCCTGGCAGGGGTCGAAAGCTATCTACGCACAGGCGGGAAATCAGGCAGTACAAAAATGAGATCAAGGTAATAGCTGAAGCGGCAACATTTCCCAACACGCCCCAAGGGGGCTCCATGCATCTGTTCTGTCTTACACAAGGAGCAAAAGAGAAAGGAAAAAGACGAGCCTGGCGCCACCCCTCCCGCATCGGCCCACGGCGGCGACACAGGCTGCCTCTGGGCCTTAGGCAGACTAACTATCGCGCTTCACTAGGGCACAACGGCGGGCGGACGAACCACCACCTCCTAGGCAAACCCGACGGCGCGGGGGAGAACTGCTGCCACCACTGGAGGAGTCGCTTGAGGAAGAGCTGACGAAGCTGGGGGAGTCGCTGACGCCGCCACCTGCTCGGGCGCTATCTCCCCCATCACCATCTGAGCGGGGCCCGTGGACGCGGTCATCGTCCTCAGGGCAGCACCCCGCGCGGCGACCATCTTCCCCAAACACCCTCACGTAGAGGGTGGCGTCGCCATCGAACCTGAAGTGCAGAGTGCACCGACGCTCCAAGCCGCGAGCGCGGGCGAACGCCTGTCAGCCATGAGTGAAGGCCAAGCCCCCGCTGGCGGAGACCTCCAGCGCGACCCACGAGGACCCGCTGCAGCAGCCCTACGCCTGGAGCCAGAGGCCGCCAGGAGCGTCGGCCGGGAGTTTGCCAAGGAGGAAGCGAGGGAGCGGGAGCCGGGCGCGAGCCGGCTCCGCCGACCAAACGACGAATTCCGGTGGCGCCTGCACAGCGCGAAAGCGCGGCCTAGGGGAGCGTGCAACCCAGGCGCACCCTCATGGCCGCTGGAAGCTGCCGGGGCGGCAACCGGGTGCTTCCGAGGGCGCCCGCGACCACACTTGGGTGGGGGAGAGGCAGGACCGACCTGGAGGGCCTTCCCCTTCTCTGCGGCCGAGTACCTCCTCGATGGAGCCATCACACCAAGACGGAGCAAGAACTGCGCCCAAGGAGAGAGCAAGAAGAGATGGACTGGATGGGCACGCGCGGTGCCGTACTTATAGCCGGCGAAGGCCAACCGCCGGCCCCCACGATCTGCATGCAGGGACTTGCCCAGCTCGCATGATCACCAAGGTGTCGTGGGGAAGTGGAGACGCCATGGCCAATCAACCGCCACGCGGCGCCCAAGGCCGGAGGCTGATAGGGCCCGCGGCGCTTCACCCTTGCCCTTTCGCCTCTCGGCATGGCCCAGTCCATGCGCGCCTTGGTTCCGGGGGCTACTGTCGGCGTACTGGGAACAGGGGTCCCCAGACTTGCCTGCCTGCGGCCTGCGGCGTGGCTCAAGTGGGGGCCCAGCGCGGCCCATCTTCATCAACATGAGGCTCAAGACCCTCGCGAGGGGCCAAGCCTCGCGAGGCGGACGACGCGGCGCATCCTCAGGCGCAGCCTCGTCAGGCTGGCTCGCGAGGAGGCGGAGAGTTCAAGGCGGGGTACCTCGCAAGGTGCCCATGACGCAAGCCATGATGACATGGGGCACCAGGCGGGTGCCAGCGCGCGCAGCGTCCCTCTTTCCTCTTTGGTGCAAAGGGGGCAAGCGTATTCGGGGAGTACCGAGGCATCAGGCAAAGGTTGCCACTTCGGTGCAACGAGACCAAGACCAGGAGGACTACGAGACGGAGGTCACCATGGAGCCCAGCGCGGCGTCATCACCAGAGCCTTTGGCAGGCGAAGACTGCTTTTGTCAGGATCGATGTACTCGCTGTCCCCCTTCAAATTAGCCCGCCATTGTTGGATCCCTTCCTGCTCAATATTTGGGGAGAGGACCAGGGCCTCTATAAATAGGACTAGCCACCCACATAGCAAGGGGTTCGATTCCTGGTTGTTCGGTCCGGGATCTGATAGAGAAAGAGAGAGAAAGGTGACTGAACTCTTCATAGCAGTTCATCACCACAGCCAAGAACAGACCCTCACGAGGCTGTTCTTCCTTGTATTGTTCATCCACACCAGCCCCAGGAGGCAACCCATCCACCACACACTGGAGTAGGGTATTACACCGCATCGGTGGCCCGAACCAGTATAAATCTTGTGTCTTTTGTGCAGCTCTTTTAGTACTTTAGATCCCATCGAGACGGAGAGGTTGAAGGCGAGATTTCCGCGCGCACCCCAGTGTTCGAACCTTAAGGGTCTGCCGGAACCCGAAATCCGACAGTACCGTCTACCGGGGCTCTGGAGTTGGATCCGACTTCTTCGGGAGGAGCTGGCACAAAAATGGAGTCTGATTCTGGTGAAGGCTTGACAGATGGCTTGAGGAGGCGTTGAAGGGCGACGCCGGATGGTATTGTTTGGCGGGTAGAGCCAATTCGTGCCAAGGCGTCTGCTTGGTCATTGTCGTTTCTTGGCACATGGAGGAACTCGCACCCCTCGAAATACCCACTGAGTTGCTGCACGAGGAAACGGTAACTCGCCATGTTTGCATATTTGGCGTCCCAGTCGCCAGACGACTGCTGGACTACTAAGTCCGATTCGCCATAACACAGGATCCGGCGAATGCCAAGTTCTTTGGCAAGCTGGAGCCCGTGAATGAGCGCCTCGTACTCAGCGACGTTGTTGGAGGCGGCAAAATGGATTTGCAGTGCGTATTTGAGCTTGTCGCCTTTAGGAGAAGTGAGGACAACGCCGGCTCCCAAGCCGGTACGCATCTTGGAGCCGTCGACATGCATCCGCCAATGGGTGGAGTCGGGCGCTGGAGGTAGGTACTGGGTCTCGGCCCAATCGACGAGAAAGTCGGCAGTGCTTGTGACTTGATGGCGGTGCGGGGCTGGTAGTGGATGGTGTAGGGAGCCAGCTCTATGGCCCACTTGGCCACTCAGCCAGAAGCATCTCGGCTTCCGATGATCTCGGCTAGTGGGGCCGTGCAGACCATAGTGATTGGATGCTCTTGGAAGTAAGGCTTCAATTTCTTGGCGGCAAAGTGCACGCCATAACACATCTTCTGGTAGTGGGGGTAGTTCTGCTTGGAGGCCGACAGTACTTCGCTCAGGTAATATATCGGTCTCTGGACAGGTAGTGCCTTTCCTTCCTCCTTGCGTTCCACTATAATGACTGTGCTGACTACCCGGCTGGTGGTGGCCATGTACAGGAGCATAGGTTCCTTAGGAGTCGGAGCCGCCAGAACGGGTGGAGTAGTCAGCATCTTCTTCAACTGGAGAAAAGCTTCGTCCGCCTTGTGGTTCCACTCAAAAAAAGTGGTCTTCTTCATGAGCTGGTATAAGGGGAGAGCTTTCTCGCCCAGCCGACTGATGAATCGGCTGATGGACGCCAAGCAGCCGGTGAACTTTTGCACGTCCAGCAGTCGGCTGGGTACCTCCATCCTCTCAATGGCCTTGATCTTTACAGGGTTGCACTCTATGCCGTGTTCGGAGACCAGGAAGCCAAGGAGTTGGCCAGTTGGTACTCCGAATACGCACTTCTCAGGGTTGAGCTTGATCTGGAATCGGCGCAGGTTCTCAAAGGTCTCCTTGAGGTCTTCCAGCAGTGTTCCACGCTTTTCCATCTACACCACCACATCGTCCATGTAGACGTGGGCATTTCTGCCGAGTTGCTTGAGGAGGCACTTCTGCATGCAACGCTGGAAGGTGGCGCCGGCATTCCTCAAGCCGAACGTCATGGTGAGGTAACAGAAGGCTCCAAACGGCGTGATGAAGGCGGTCTTTAGTCTGTCAGCCGGATTCAGCTTGATCTGGTGATATCCTGAATATGCGTCCAAAAAGCTCAATAGCTCGCATCCGACAGTGGAGTCTATCACCTGATCAATTCTTGGTAGAGCAAACGTGTCTTTAGGGCAGGCCTTGTTGAGGCTTGTGTAGTCAATACACATTCGCCACTGCTTGTTCTTCTTCAGTACCAGGACTGGGTTGGCAAGCCATTGTGTAAAGAACACTTCCATAATGAAGCCGGCTGCTAGGAGTCGGGCTATCTCTTCTCTGACAACTCTTCTCTTTTCTTCTGACAGGCGGCGCAAGGGCTGCCTAACCGGCTTTGCATCAGATCAGACATGTAACTTGTGCTCGGCGAATTCCGTTGGTACACCCAGCATGTCTTTGGGGGACCATGCGAAGATGTCCCGATTCTCACGGAGGAAATCGACGAGCTCGCCTTCCTATTTGCTGTCGAGGTTTGCGCCTACGACAGCGTACCTCTCTGAGTGCTCCGGATCCAAGGGTATCTTCTTTGTCTCCTTTGACGGCTTGAGCGAACCCTCAGCCTCCGACTCCTTTGGGTTAGGCGACACCTCTAGCTGCTTGCCGGCCATCGCCACAACCCGGTCAAGGAGCCGCTTCTCGGCCGCGATCACCAGGGACTCGGCCAGCCGACTACTCTCAGCCGCATAGGTAGACAACTTCCGGTAGTCGCTGGCTATGGTCAGAATCCCCCTGGAACTGGGCATCTTCATTTTGAGGTAGGCGTAGTGGGGGACCGCCATGAACTTGGCCAGGGCGGGTCAGCCAAGTAGTGCATGGTATGGGCTCTCGAGGTCCACCACCTCGAATCAAACTGACTCTCGGCGGAAGTGATCTTTGTCTCCAAAGAGGACGTCCATCAGGATCTTGCCGATTGGTGAGCAGGAAAGCCCAGGAACAATGCCGTGGAACACAGTCCGGCTGTTCTGAAGCTGTCTTTGCTTGATTCCTAATTTCTCCATGGTGTCCTTGTACAGGATGTTGATGCTGCTGCCTCCGTCTATCAGAATCGCGAGAAACGAGTAGCTCGTCTATCCGTGGCAAAGGTGGCATCCAAGACCAAGGCATAAGAGCCCGGACTCGGCATCACCTCTGGGTGATCAGCCCTGCTCTAGCTGATAGGCTTCTCGGACCAGTGCATGAACTCTGGCGTCTCTGACGCTACAGCATTCACCTCTTGTCGCTCCAGCCGCTTGCTGCGTCGATCATCAGCCATGCTGGTAAATATCACGTAGGCTCCGTGCTCTTCGGGGTACTCGTCTTGTACTACGCCGATTGGCCTGACAGCTGGCTGCTGGGCCGGAGGCGGAGGCTGCTGCCCAGCAGGTGGGCAAGGTAGGAGGCCGTCTCCTTTGGCGATCCTGGTGAGCCAGTGGCACTTCCGGGTGGTGTGATTCGACGCCTTCGCACCGCTATGGAACTTGCAAGGACCATCCAGAGTCTACTCATATGAGAAAGCCGGCAACCATTTGGGCTTGCCACCTTTCTGTCGCTTGGGTGGAGGCTGCCCATCCGGTTGCTTGCCTACAACTGTCGCGACCTGCCGGCTGCTGGAAGCCGGCTGCGGGGCCTTGCGCTTGTGGTCGTTCTGCTGTTGCCGCCGACTGGCGTCTCCTGCCGGAGTTCTTAGAGCCTGAGGGGCCAATTTGCCAGTTGCACTAACTTGAATCTCCGCCTTCATGGAGGAGTCGGCCGTGGCATACTTGTCAGCTATGATCAGTAGCTCGTCGAGGGTTTCTGGCTCGTCGCAGAGGAGCTTGTGCTTGAGGAGGGTGCCTTCTCTGCACCCGGCGGTGAAATACTCGATAGCCTGCACCTCGGGCACGCCCTCGCAGGAGTTCCGAAGCTCGGCCGAACGCGTGAGGTAGTCTAGGGTCGACTCATTGGGGCCTTGCATGCACAAGGAAAGCTGACGAGGCTTGGGAGGACGCTTGTACATGCTTGTGAAGTTGCGGACGAATGCTTCGGTGAAGTCGACCCAGCTGTTGATGCTGCGGGGCTTCAGGCTGTTCAGCCATGTCCGGGCCGTGTCCTGGAGCATGAGCGGAAAGTATTTTACGGTGACACGCTTGTTGCCGTTCGCTATGTTGACAGCCGTGGAGCAGTCAACCAGCCAGTCCTCCGGCTTCACAGAGCCAGTGTACTTGGGCGTGTCTCTTGGGAGCGTGAACCCTTTGGGAAAGGGCTCGTCTTGAATGCGGGGCCCAAAACAAGGCGGACCCAACTCGTCTTCTTCTTCCAGCGCCAGGGATTGGTGAAGTCGATCGATCCGGTGGCGGGCGTCGTTTTCCCCGACTCCCTCTTGGCGGCCAAGGCGGTCGCCGAGAGTCAGATGGTCAACAAGCGGTGGGGAGACTCACCTTTCCTTGCGAGGTGGAGGAGGCGGACAGTCGTCCCATCGTTCTACTGCTCTCGGGCGGCCTTCTTGGTCGCGCTCTATGGTAATGTGAGTCCGACTGTGGCTGACAGTCGGATCCTTGTCTTTCCTTCCTCGGGCGCCGCTAGTTGGTGTCCGAGACATCGCGCCTTGATCTCGGCGAAGGTCGTCGTTTTGCCGCTGCGGCGCCTCCGCGCGGCAGCCGGCCTCATTCTGCACGGCAGCCGCGTCAAGGAGCCGCTGGACTCGCTCCATCATTAGGCGGTGCTCTTCGCCCTCGAAGTTGTCCAGATCGTCCGCTGCTGCCTAGGCGGCTCGAATGTTCTCCGCAGGCGTGGAGTACACAGGGCGACTTGCCCCGAACAACGCGAGCCACCAACAACGCGATCTATCTCACGCTGGTAGGCTTCTGACAAGCGTCTCATGCTAGCCAGCTTCTTCGCGCCTTCGACGAGCTGAAGGCGGCGCGCCTCCAACGTCTCCGCGTCAGCGTCTTCCAGAATGGGCGCAGTCAGGTTTTGCAGTGCCGCGCCAAGTGGGTCATGCGCTCCTCCACCTGGAGGCTCGTCATGACCGATGACGAGCACCTCGGTGATGGTGCTTCCATCACTCTCCACGCGAGGGAGAGGTTCGTCGTAGACCACCACATTGGTGGGGAACGTGTCGAGCGACGCGGTGTCGGAGTCGACCAGCATCGGGTCGGTTGAACCTACAGACTCCAAGTCCACGCAGGCTCGCCGGCGACATGGAGTTGGTCGAGGAGGCCCGCGAGGAGGCTCTCGGGGCCGCCCATGCCTGTGTTGGATGCAGGTTCGTCGGAGAGGCGAACCTTGCCGACAAGTTCGGCGAGGCAGCTAGTTGCGCAGCCGCTCTCAACGCCGTGCAGCGCATCAGCGCAAACTCCGTCTGGCGTGCCTGGCTGGCTGCGCTCGCCAAGGAGGAAAAGGGTTCCCGTCCAGAGCAGGTCTCCGGATGATGGTGCACCATGCCCCACGGTGGGCGCCAAATGTCGGGGGTTGGGTGTGAAATATGCCAAAGGATGGCTTATCATGGTGGGGGCGAGTAAAACGTCGCCGGTGCCTGGAAACGTGATAAGGCGAAGACATGCACGCCAGCGAATCTTACCCAGCTACAGGGCTCTCCGGGGAGATAATACCCCTACTCCTGCTCTATGGGGTCTCCGCATGATCACTATGGTAAAGTGTTTACACAGTTGCTCTTTGAACTGTTTCCTGGAGGTAGGAGAAGGCAAAGCTAGCTCTCTCCTTCCTATATGATCTGGTCTAGTGCTAATGGATCCCAACCCTTTGCATGGATGCCCTGGGCAGTTTATATAGGCCTACCCCCAGGGGTACAATGGTAATCCGGCTGGGCGCGGGCCCAGCCGCCAGTCCCTCTGGCCGACGTCTTATCCGCCGACTCCTGGGGCCCGCCGACTGGTGGGCCCCGCCGACTGGCTTGGTGTGGGGCCGACAGGCCACGTCCGCCGCGGGCGGGTCTTTGCCAGCTGCAGATTACTGTAGCCATGCCTCTAATGACACAGGCTCAGTCATGAGGTCGTGGCGATAGCCCCGCCGTCTGGCGAGCGATCACTGTGGCCACTACTTGTCGTGTCTGATTAATGGCACGTGGGGCCTGTGGGAGGGGCCGGCCGACTTCTGGTGGCCGACTCCCATCCGGGCCGACTGGTGGTGCTTTCGCTGTCTTTGGTGGGACCCATCATCCCTGGGTCGTACCAGCAGGCCGTCGTGGGCACAGGGCTCCGCCCCCTGGGGCTGATGTCAGGGCCGGCATGGCAATAGTGTCGCGCCGCGTGAAAATCTTCGCGGCTACGGCGTACTGTAGCCACGCCTGCCCTTGGAAAAAAGGGGTGGGAGTGGTCCTCACTGTGGCCACTCCCCGTCCCGTCCCTCTTTATGAGGGCATGGGGGTTGTTAGCGTCGCGGGCCGACTCCCCAAGGCTGGCTTCTCTGGAAGTCGTCGGTCAGGAGTCGGCTTATCTTGAAGTCGTCCCTGGGACTCGGCCGTGAGTGAGCAGCCGGCTGCCTCGCCACCGACTCTCAGAAGGCAGCTCTTCGTCCTGGGGCCTCGAGGGGCGCAGTCTACCCTGATGTCTTGAAAGGTTCTGGGCCTGGGTTGCCTACCCGTGGCCCATTACTCCGACAACCTAATACTCTTAAATATGCTTATCTTGATGAGAAAGAGATATATCCTTTTATTATTAGTGCTAACCTTTCAGAGCATGAAGAAAAGAAATTATTGAAAACTCTAAAGAACACCATGCTGCTATTGGATATACTCTTGATGATCTTAAGGGCATTAGTCCCACTCTATGCCAGCACGAAATAAAATTGGAGAAAGACGCAAAACCGGTTGTTGATCACCAATGATGGTTAAATCCTAAAATGAAAGAAGTGGTAAGAAAAGAAATACTAAATCTTCTGGAGGCAGGTATAATTTATCCCGTTGCTGATAGGCAGTGGGTAAGTCATGTCCATTGAGTCCTTAAGAAGGGAGGTATTACAGTAGTTCCTAACGATAAAGATGAATTAATCCCACAAAGAATTGTTACAAGTTATAGAATGGTAATTGATTTCCGCAAATTAAATAAAGCTACTAAAAAGGATCATTACCCTTTGTCGGCGTTCTGGGAACGGGGGTCCCCAGACTTGTCTGCCTGCGGCCTGCGGCGTGGCTCCAATGGGGGCCCAACATGCCCCATCCTCATCAGAACAAGACTCAAGACCCTTGCGAGGGGCCAACCCTCGCGAGGCGGATGACACGGCGCATCCTCAGGCGCGGCCTCCTCAGGTTGGCTCGCGAGGAGACGGAGATATCAAGGCGGGGGTACCTCGCGAGGTGCCCGTGACGCAAGCCATGACGATCGAGGGTGCCAGGCGGGCGCCAGCGCGCGCAGCGTCTTTCTTTCCTCTTTGGTGCAAAGGGGGCAAGCGCAGCCGCGGAGTACCGAGGCATCAGGCAAAGGTTGCCATTTCGGTGCAACGAGACCAGGACCAAGCGGACTACGAGATGGAGGTCACCATGGAGCCCAGCATGGCGTCACCGCAGAGTCTTTCGCAGGCGAAGACCACCTTTAGTCAGGATAAGAGTACTTGCTGTCCCCCTTCAAATTAGCCCGCCATTGTTGGCGCCCTTCCCGCTCAATATTTGGGGAGAGGCCCTGGGCCTTCGCCTATAAATAGGACCGGCCACCCATGTAGCAAGGGGGTTCGATCGGTTGGTAGACTAGACACACAGGGCTCGGTTCGGTTCGGTTCGGTTCCGGCTAGCAAGTAGAGAGAGGAAGTGAGAGAGAGAGAGAGAAGGTGACTGAACTCCTCCCAGCAGTTCATCGCCCCAGCCAAGAACAGACCCTCGCGAGGCTGTTCTTCCTTGTATTGTTCATCATCATCAGCCCCAAGAGGCAATCCATCCACCACACACTTGAGTAGGGTATTACACCACAACGGTGGCCCGAACCAGTATAAATCTTGTGTCCCTTGTGTGATTCTTTAGTAGTTTAGATCTTTGCGAGACGGGGAGGTAGAAGGCGTGATTTCAACGCGCACCCCAATGTTCGAACCTTAAGGGTCTGCCGGAACCCGAAATCCGATATTTGGTGCGCCAGGTAGGGGTGCGCCGGAATCCGTCTTCCACCGCTCCGTTTTCCTCCGACCGTCGCATCCATGTCCGACGCTCGTCGGGCCCGCGCCAAGCGCCGGGCCGCCATCACTTCTCGCGTCGCCCAGACGGCCCCCGTCGGTGGGCGTCCTCGTCGTTCCCCGTCGCCCGCCGTCAACGCTGCCACCGGCCCGGCGGGGGGTGAGCAGCAAGCGTCGTCTCAGCATCCGTCCGTGCGCCAAACGGCCGCACCGCCACTCCATCACTCGCACCGGCCGGTTCTTCGTCCCGCGTGCTCCGTGCACCCTTGGAGGCTCGAGCTGCGCTCCTCGCGGCAAACGAGCTCCTGCGCTACCGCCCCATCGACGACGTCTACGAAGAGTGGCTCGACCGCGTCGCCGAGCTTGTCCGTGCCGCAGGGGGCTCTTCCGTGCCGTCCGTCCCTCTGCGCCATACTCCACCCCGCCCGGGCAAAGAAGATGCCATGGATCCAAGGCGCTTGGCCCCTGGGCGGAACGCGCTCCGTCAGGCGCCAGCGTAGCAAAAACGGAGCTGCCAAGAAGTCCCTCGCCCGCAAGGGGCTGCCATGGCGCTCCCTGCTCCGGCACGCCGCGACCCTACTCCAACTCCGGCGCGCCAAGACCCCACCCTGCTCCTAGCTGCAATGCGTGGGGACCCTCAAGACCAAGCTCTCCACCAACCGAAGCCTTTTGTGGCCACCGCGGGCTGCCACGCCTACACCACTGAGCTGTGTAGCGTCGCATGGCCCGGCAAGTTCAAGCCTGACCTGCCTCCTCGCTACGACGGCACAACTGATCCCGCAGAGTTTCTCCAGCTCTATGAGCTGGGCATCGAGGCTGTCGGCGGGGATGAGAAGGTCATGGCGAACTGGTTCCCCATGGCGTTCAAGGAAGGAGCTCGAACCTGGCTCCTGAATCTGGCTCCAGGCACGATCTCCTCCTGGGACCAGATGCGCGCCCGCTTCATCGCCAACTTCCAAGGCACTCGCGACCGGCCACCCGCCGTGAGCGACATGCGCCGCATCAAGCAACAACCCGGAGAGACACTACAAAAGCACATCCAGCGCTTCAACAACGCGTGCCTCAAGATCCCCAAGGTGTCCGAGGAGGCCATCATCTCGGCCTTCTCCGACTGCGTGTGCAACGTCAAGATGAAGGAGGAGCTGGCGATGCACGAAAACCTCTGCACCTCCCTGGAGCTGTTCAACTTGGTGAACAAGTGCACCAGGGCTGAGGAGGGACGTCTCTCCCTCCTCGAGCTGCCTGCCGCGGACCCAGAAGAGAAGAAGCCCAAGGCCAAGGACGCGAAACGCAAGGGGGCTGCCGTACTCGCGGCAGAACCAGACACAAAGCGGGGCAAGGATCTGCCTGAACCCTCCAGAGGCAGCCGGTACTTTGTGTACCATGACCTCCACACCCACAACACCAACGAATATCAAGAACTCCGCGCCGTGTGAGAAGGAAGGCTCGGCCGTCGCCCTGACCGTGCTAATCGGGGCTACGGCCGAGGAGGAGGAAGAAACCCGGGACGCTGGGAAGATCGTGGCCCGCGCCAGGGGTGGCGCGACCAACCTCGCGAGGACCGCCCTCATGGCAATGCAGGCCTACCTCCGCTGCCGCCTCAGCCAAGGAGGAACGAGGACCGCCATCAACACGAGGGGGCTGGGGGCTTCCAAGAGCCGCGCGCAATCGCCTGCATCCTAGGCGGAGCTCAAGCCCCAGCCTCTCAACGTATCTTCAAGCAGTTTGCCCACGAAGTGAATGCAGTTCTCCCCAAGCTCGAAGCAACGCACCCCCTCAGGTGATCGGCGTGCGCCATCACGTTCAGCTCGGCAGACCAGCTCAAGTGCGCAGCCACGGCCGGAGTCCTCCCGATGCTCTGCTCACCAGTCATCAGCAACATGCTGGTCACCAAGACCCTCATCGATGGTGGGCAGGGCTCAACGTCTTGGTCCGTGGAAACATTCAACAACCTCCAAGTGCCCTATGACCATCTTCAGCCGACCAAGCCTTTCTCCGGGATCACCGACGGTTCCACAGTGCCGATCGGGCAGGTCCGCCTCCCTATCACCTTCGGGGCTCGCAGCAACTACTGCACCGAGCTCATCGACTTCGACGTCGCCCACATCCGCCTACCGTACAACGCCATCCTCGGGTACCCAGCGCTGTTCAAGTTCATGGCTGCGACTCACCACGGCTACAATGTCCTCAAGATGCCAGGAAGTAGCGGCGTCATCACGGTGCCCTGTGAAGAGAAGGATGCAGTGTGTTCCCTGGAGCGAGCCTACCAGGCCGCGTCGCTAGAAGACCCAGATCATGGAAGCAGGAGGCTTCCTGAGACCACCCCCAAGAAGAAGAAGACATCGTTAGACTCAACCCCTCAGGAGGCAGGCCCTTCAGGGCCCGTCTCTGCCCAGGGGGACCCTCCTTCCATCGCATAGGGAAGCGCGCCCGGCGCCCTCCTCAGGCAGGGCTTGGGAGCTCTCACCTGGAGGGCTACTGACCTAGCCAGGGTCACGAGGGAGGCACTTGGGCACCATGTGGAGGCATGCTTCGAAGCACGTTTCCCCCGAGAAGGAGCCAGGCAAGGAAGGTCAGACCAGCAGGAGTTCGTTGACAAGGCCATTCAAGAACTACAGGAGACAAGGATCATGAGAGGTTGCCGCCGCCTACCAGCCGTGGCCCCACATCCAGGCAAGGATGGTGGGCTGCGCGTCTGCGTCGACGTACCAGGGCTCAATCAGATCGCCACGATGGAGCGTCTTTGGCCCTCACAAGTGGGGCACTGCGGGGTCCACCCCACAGCTATGTTCGCATGCCTTACGGCCTGCCGAGCATGGCTGTGGCGTACCAGCGCCTCATGATGGGCATCATGGAGGCTCAGGAAGACAGGAGTTCCGCGGCCCTGGCGGAAATGAATACAGCTCGCGAGGAGCCACCGGTGCCTCCGGAGCCTCCCGAGGCCCCGGGGCCCTGGGGCTCGTGAGGATCAGCTTCTGCAGCCCATTAAGTCTGCTGCACCAACGCCACTTCACCGACGACATCCTCAGGTGACATCTTTCAAGTTCCATTCCCAGCTCGGAGCGCCCTCCCAGGGTTGCATCACTCCCAGGCCGCGTGGGTCCGTCGCTGCGGCATGTATCCGCTCTTTTATCTTTCGGTCGTTAGTTTGCCTTGTTGGGCGCGCCCCTCGGGCTTCATCATCCCCAAGACGCTCGGGCCAGACCCAGCGGCGTGTGTCTCCGTCGTGTTTATTTCCAACTATGCATTGCCTATCACGCTAAACTGCATGGTGCCTGTCCGCGGCATCCTTTTCTCTCCATGTCGGCCACCTGCACGTTAAAGGGGGGGTGCCTGAGCATCGCGACTCAGGGCTCTTACTGGCTCTCCAGCCCTCACCCTCTGGCCTTGTCCATGGAATCGCGACCTGGCATACCAGCGACGGCTGAGACAAGCTCGAGGGCCGGGACCCGAGGACGTAGAGTACCGGCATCTAACCAAATTTTGCAGGGACACATCTCAATATGCGGCCCGGTGCCAGGCGCAACCCGCCTAGAGGTAGGGCCTCATGAGTCCCGCGCTGGCTCACAGGTGCCCAGATACACCTCACCTACTCCAACCAACGAGCTCTTGAGCGACTAACTATCGACTAATGACTGCCATGGCAACCCCATCTTCTTTCTGTGATGAACCTGCAGGATCCTTGGAAGGGACTGCGCTGGCCAAGGCCCTCACGAGGTTCCCTTCACCCTCGCCCGTGCGAACCGCTTGCACGTTAAAGGGGGGGGGGGGGTGCCTGAGCATCGCGACTCAGGGCTCTTACTGGCTCTCCAGCCCTCACCCTCTGGCCTTGTCCATGGCATCACGACCTGGCATACCAGCGACGGCTGAGACAAGCTCGAGGGCCGGGACCCGAGGACGTAGAGCAGAAAGGGGAGCAGAGGCGAGGGGGAAAGGGCTCGCGAGGACCTTGCCGAGCGATTTCGCTCCTGCCGACGCGCGAACCCGACGGCGCACTAGCAATAATCCCCGACTCTCGAGATAAGTCACCTCCCACAGCGCTGGCTACCGTGGCACTACCCCCGCACCTAAAGCAATTCCGTACTAGCGATGTTGCTTCCCTTTCTCACCAAGCAACGGCTGCTTGGGCGCCAAAGGGGACCTCCTGAGCATCGCGACTCAGGGGCTCTTACCGGACCCTGGGTCGCTCACCTCCTGGCCTTGACCACGGCATCGCGACCTGGCATACCAGCGACGGCTGACGCCGCCTTGGGACTGTGACATGTCGGCGTAGAGCACCAAGCCCTCGCGAGGTTCGTAAGGGAGAACTAAGCTATGATGAAATCAGCAACTCACACAAATCCATAGCGAAGGTCATGTATTAACAAACGGGACTACAGACACCTTACAAGCCCCCGTGGGGCGCATTTTGATTCCTCGCAGGGAACGGATCCTAAGGAGTGCTAACTACACGGGCTCCTGCAAAAGATGCCATCATCAACAGTGGGCCATCAGGCGTCGGCGCCAACCCCATCCAGATCAGGGTCGGCGACGGCCTGACGAGCCCGCCCTGCTCCAGGAGCGGCGCCGGCTCGGGGGCTCGTAGCTGTCGTCGCTCGTCTCCGGAGTCACGAAGATCTCTGATTCGCTGGACCCCTCGGCGCCTTCGCCAATGGAGCGATCGACGGGCCTAGCCCTCACCAGGGCAAGGTCCTGGCCACCTCTCCCGCGGCTACACTCCAGCCGGCGCCCGATCGCGTCGAAGACCTTGAAGAACATCACTGCAGCGCCATCGTACTCCAGGTGGACCGTGAAGACGCCCCTCTCCTTGCAAACCCGGGCGATTTCTCTCCAGCCGCGGGACAAATAGACCTCGCCTGGGGTAGCAACCACGACCTCGGCCTCGGTCGTGAGGGCGCTACAGCCGGCGTGCTGCAGCCAGAGCTCCAGAGGCCCTCCTAGAGGGACGACGGAGGCGAAGAAGGGAGGAAGACGGATCCAGGACTGAAGAGGAACCATGACGTGGAGCACGAACTCATGGGAGGATCCCTCGGCATGGACTCCGGGAGGAACAACCCACGCCTTCGTGACCCGACGGCGCCTACGACGGCGCCGGCCACGGAGATCAGCATCGACACCCTCGGGGCCCTCGGCGGGGGCGTACAAAGGAAGCGGGAACCCTGGCGGAGCCCGCTCGCACTGGGGCCTCGGCTCCACCTGCCGGTCTTCCTCGCCTCGGCTGCAAAGGGCGAGCCGTTTCTTCGGCGGGAGCGGGTCTGGCCCCTCTCGAGGAGCTTTTCCCTTCTCCGCTGTGGAGAACCGGCAGATCGGAGCCATCACACCAAGACGGAGCAAGGATCGGGAAGAAGGAGAAGCCAGGAGGAAAGGACTGGAAGGGCACGCGCCGTACAGTACTTATAGCCGGCGAAGGCCAACCACCGGCCTCCATGATCACAGGTAATCATGACATGATTTGCATGCAGGGACTTGTCCACCTCGAGCGGTCACCGAGGCGTCGTGGGGAACAGGAGTCGCCCACGTCCAATCAACCGCCACGCGGTGCCCAAGGCCGCAGGCTGTTAGGGCCCGCGGCGCTTCGCCCTTGCCCTTTCGCCTCTCGGCACGGCCAAGCCATGACGATCGAGGGTGCCATGTGGGCGCCAGCGCGCGCAACGTCCTTCTTTCCTCTTTGGTGCGAAGGGGGCAAGCGCAGCTGCAGAATACCGAGGCATCAGGCAAAGGTTGCCATTTTGGTGCAACGAGACCAGGACCAAGTGGACTACGAGACGGAGGTCACCATGGAGCCTAGCACGGCGTCACCGCAGAGTCTTTCGCAGGCGAAGACCACCTTTAGTCAGGATAAGAGTACTTGCTGGCCCCTTTCAAATTAGCCCGCCATTGTTGGCTCCCTTCCTGCTCGATATTTGGGAAGAGGACCAGGGCCCCTATAAATAGGGACGGCCACCCACGTAGCAAAGGGTTCGGTTTTCGTAGGGAGGCACACAGAGTAGAGGGTTCGACTCGCAGAGTTGGTTGATCCGACTAGCAAGCAGAGAGACAGAGAGAGAGAGAAGGCGACGGAACTCCCCCCAGTAGTTCGTCACCCCAGCCAAGAACAGACTCTCGCAAGGTTGTTCTTCCTTGTATTGTTCTTCATCATCAGCCCCAAGAGGCAATCCATCCACCACACACTGGAGTAGGGTATTACACCACAATGGTGGCCCGAACCAGTATAAATCTTGTGTCCCTTGTGTGATTCTTTAGTAGTTTAGATCTTTGCGAGACGGGGAGGTAGAAGGCGTGATTTCCGCACGCACCCCCGTGTTCGAACCTTGAGGATCTGCCGGAACCCGAAATCCGACACCCTTTACCTTTTATTGATCAAATGCAAGAAAGATTATGCAAACATACACATATTTTCTTTCTAGATGGTTATTCTGGTTTCTCTCAAATACATTTGTCAAAAGAGGATCAAGAAAAGACAACTTTTACTTGCCCTTTCAGTACCTTTGCTTATAGATGTATGCCTTTTGGTTTATGCAATGCACCTGCTACCTTTCAAAGATGTATGACTGCTATATTCTCTGACTTTTCTGAAAAGATTGTTGTGGTTTTCATGGATGATTTATCCGTTTATGGAACTTCTTTTGATGATTGCTTAAGCAACCTTGATCGAGTTTTGCAGAGATGTGAAGAAACTAATCTTGTCTTGAATTGGGAGAAGTGCCACTTTATGGTTAATGAAGGTATTGTCCTGGGGCATAAAATTTCTGAAAAGAGGTATTGAGGTTGATAAAGCTAAGGTTGATGCTATTGAAAAGATGATGTGTCCTAAGGACGTTAAAGGTATAAGAAGCTTCCTTGGTCATGTCGGTTTTTATAGGAGGTTCATTAAGGACTTTCCTAAAATTTCTAGGCCTCTGACTAATCTCTTACAAAAAGATGTTCCTTTTGTCTTTGATGATGACTGTGCAGAAGCATCTGAAATACTTAAGAAAGCTTTGATTTCCGCACCTATTGTTCAGTCTCCTGATTGGAATTTACCATTTGAAATTATGTGTGATGCTAGTGATTATGTTGTAGGGGCTGTTCTAGGACAGATAGTTGATAAGAAATTAAATGTTATCCAATATGCTAGTAAAACTCTAGACAGTGCCCAGAGAAACTATGCTACTACTGAAAAAGAATTTTTAGCAGTTGTATTTGCTTGTGATAAGTTCAAACCTTACATTGTTGGCTCTAAAGTAACTGATCACGCTGATCACGCTGCTTTTAAATATCTTATGGGAAATAAAGATGCTAAACCTAGACTTATTAGATGGGTTCTTTTGCTACAATAATTTGATTTGCATATTATTGATAGAAAGGGAGCTGAGAACCCTGCTGCCGACAACTTGTCTAGGTTAGAGAATGTTCTTGATGACCCACTACCTATTGACGATAGCTTTCCTAATGAACAACTAGCTGTCATAAATGCTTCTAGAACTGCTCCATGGTATGCTGATTATGCTAATTATATTGTTGCTAAATTTATACCACCTAGTTTCACATACCAGCAAAAGAAAAAGTTCTTCTATAATTTAAGGCATTACTTTTGGGATGACCCACACCTTTATAAAGAAGGAGTAGATGGGGTTATTAGACATTGTGTACCTGAGCATGAACAGGAACAGATCCAACGCAAGTGACTCTCTAAGGCTTATGGAGGACACCATGCTGGAGATAGAACTGCACATAAGGTATTGCAATCCGGTTTTTATTGGCCTACTCTCTTCAAGGATGCCCGTAAGTTTGTCGCGTCATGTGATGAATGTCAAAGAATTGGTAATATTAGTAGACGTCAAGAAATTCCTATGAATTATTCACTTGTTATTGAACCATTTGATGTCTAGGGCTTTGATTATATGAGACCGTTTCCTTCCTCTAATGGGGATACACATTTTTTTGTTGATGTTGATTAGGTTACTAAGTGGGTAGAAGCTATTCCAACTAGTAGTGTTGATCATAACACCTCCATTAAGATGCTTAAATAAGTTTTTTTTTTGAGGTTTGGAGTCCCTAGATACTTAATGACTGATGGTGGTTCACATTTTATTCATGGTGCTTTCCGTAAAATGCTTGCTAAGTATGATGTTAATCATAGAATTGCATCCCCATATCATCCATAGTCTAGTGGTCAAGTAGAAATGAGCAATAGAGAGCTTAAATTAATTTTGCAAAAGACTTTTAATAGATCTAGAAAGAATTGGTCCAAGAAACTTGATGATGCATTATGGGCTTATATAAATGCATACAAAAATCCTATGGGTATGTCTCCATATAAAATGGTTTATGGAAAGGCATGTCACTTACCTCTTGAACTAGAACATAAGGCATATTGGGCCATTAAAGAGCTCAACTATGACTTCAAACTTGCCGGTGATAAGAGGCTTCTTGACATTAGCTCGCTTGATGAACGGAGAACCCAGGCCTATGAGAATGCCAAACTGTTTAAAGAAAAAGTTAAAAGATGGCATGATAAAAGGATACAAAAACGTGAGTTTAATGTAGGTGGTTATGTATTGTTATACAACTCTCGTTTAAGATTTTTTGCAGGCAAACTCCTCTCCAAATGGGAAGGTCCTTACATTATCGAGGAGGTCTACCGTTCCGGTGCCATAAAAATCAACAACTTCGAAGGCATAAATCCAAGGGTGGTGAACGGTCAAAGAATCAAACATTATATCTCAGGTAATCCTTCTCAGGTAATCCTATAAATGTTGAAACTAATGTTATTGAAACCGTAACCCCGGAGGAATACATAAGGGACACTTTCCTGAATGTTCCAGACTCCGAAAAGGAATAGGTATGAGGTACGGTAAGTAAACCGACTCCAAAATAGTTCTAGTGGCAATTTTTCTCCATTTTGGAATATTTAAGAAAATAGGGAAACAAGAAGTAGTCCGGAAAGGACATGAGGCTTCCATGAGGGTGGAGGGCGCGCCCTACCCCCCTAGGCGTGCCCCATGCCTCGTGGACACCCCGTGTGCTCTCCGGACTCCATTTTCTTGTACGATACTCCTTTTGGTCGGTAAAAATACATTATATAATCTCCCGAAGGTTTTGACCACCGTACCACGCAAACATCCTCTGTTTTTGTTTAGAGTTGTTCCTGCTGTAGATTTAGAGCAAGATGTCTTCTCAAGAGTCAGTCGGGGAGAGTCGGGTGTCCCATCCAACACCGGGGCCAAGAGCAAACAGCAATGCTGACCACTTTGGGCCATCAACTGAGGAAGAGATGGAGGCTGACTTGAAAAGGACAGATGCCATGGAGGAGGATGAAGAAGTTACTTCTCGTTTCCGAGCTGGATTCATGATGGGGGAACTACAGAGCTCAGCTATTCCAAACTCGGTCATCCCTTCCAATGTTAGATTTCTTTCTTATGAAAATATGAAAAAGAGTGTTACTTGTTCTCCCACAGCTATGCAACATCCTTGGGTGAAAGGAGCTTTAGCCTTCACGGCAAGCTCCGTAAGGAAGTAATGGACCTCAAGCAGCAAGTCAATAAGATCAAAGAAGAGAATCATATCCTGAGGGGCATCATTGCCAAGAATATCACATCACCACCCCCAAAGAAGGAGACATAAACACACGGGTATGGGCACTCCCCTTGGCAACTGCCAATCTTGGGGGAGTGCCCCGATATGGTATCACAATCACACTTTTATCTTTATTGTTTTTCTTGGTTCGATCATTTTCGTAATATCTTGATCTAGTAGAATAAAGTTTTAGTATGATCTAGTTTTCAGTTTTGCTTTATGATCCTTCTATGTAATCGAGTTCATGAGCCATATATAATAAAGATTAGTGTTGGGTCAAGGGCTTGATTATCTTGCTATGATCTTGAGGGAATAGAATAAAAGATAAGAAATAAAGAGATCATATGGATCTTATGGAGAGTAATGACTTCACATATAAAGAGTATGATGAATAAAAGTTGTTGAGAGTTGACAAGTATAGTTTTGGTCATCGTTGCAATTAATAGGAAGTAATAAAGAAAGAGAGGTTTTCACATATAAATATACTATCTTGGACATCTTTTATGATTGTGAGCACTCATTAAAATATGACATGCTAAAGAGTTGACGTTGGACAAGGAAGACAATATAATGGGTTATGTTTTCTTACATCTGAAATAAATTATATTGTCATGGATCATCCAACATGCTGAGCTTGCCTTTCCCTCTCATGCTAGCCAAATTCTATTCACCAAGTAGAGATACTACTTGTGCTTCCAGATATCCTTAAACCCAGTTTTGCCCTGAGAGTCCACCATATCTACCTATGGATTACTCATCACAAGTAGAAGCTGGTAGAAGTAGAGAAAGATCGACATGGAGATGGAGCTACGGCAGTGGAGCAAGCCGGCTCCTAAAGGAAGATGGACTACCTGGGATGTCGGGCTGTAGCTAGAAGGGCGGTTGGGATGCGGCATCGGCCATACCGCGGTGACCCCCGATTGGGACACACGGACTATGGGTTTTCTCCCTCGCTGATGTCGACCGCGTCTACGCAGAACATTGTTCCCTTCCCCCAGCTGCGGGATCAGGCTCGTCGTTCTATGCTTGTGAAGAGAGCAACCTAAGCAAGCAGGCTTGTAGCTTAGGCTCCTGCTAGTGTATATATAGTGGTTTTCTTTTTCTCTCCATATCAACCATTTGATATTGCGTACATCTAATTCAAGAGTGAAATGATGGTTGCTTCTTCCGACTAACTTACTATGTGATTTGACTGCTCCTTTTAGTGGCCCCTACATGTACGCCCCCTACGTGTATGCAGTAGTCACACGTACATGTGGACGCAAAAACGCGCACGACACCCTAATGCATGCATGTCCGAGCACACGACGGAACACACACGATCACGCTCAAGTGCTCAACCTCCACGTGCATGCACAAACATACTCAGTCAGGGTGAGCTATTGACCGTATAAACACCGGAAAATATATATATTGAGCGCAATGAGCATATTATGAAGTCCACCGACCATATTTTTACAAATATACAATGAAAGACAGTGTATTTATCTCGTTTGAAATTAAGCCATATTAACCGGAGAGGAGGCAGTATGGACTAGCATTACTTTGCTGTCTCCGTCAACTTCCCAAACAAGGAGAAGGTTGCAGGACAGGAGAAGCTTGCGTGTGGTGGCTCGCAGGACAAGGAGAAACTTTTGACTAATGCAAGCTCTTCCTCGCTCAGGTGGTGGATGTGCAACAGTTAAGTCGGTGTCAGATTGCCAGAAGCATACACTATACTACTACTAGTGCTATTATTGTTCGACTTCCTGAATAGGAGAACAACCAAGCGCAAAGTTTACTAGTACTACTGCTATAGTCTATAAAGGTGCGTACTATACTAGTACTAGGAACCGGATGGAGGAGCGTCTGCAACCTTATTATAATTTTAAAATGTGATAAAGCAATCTTCAACTCATTTGGTTCTCTTCGAGAGTTCTCGCATGTGATAATGGAAGTTGATTGCATGGAACACTCGCCACAATTCTCGCTTAATTCTGGCTCATATCATGTTACGAATAGTAGCGCTCGGTAATATTTCCTCTTTTTTTGTTATTCAGCATGTAAACAGGTCAGCAAACCTTGCGGCGCATCTTCGTGTGAACCGTGCTTGCTGCACTTTGAGTGTGGCCGAGAGCTGGCTTGATGAAACACCTCGCTTCCTACTTCTTTTTTTGCGGGGTACCTCGCTTCCTAGTGACCAGTGTCTTGGCTGATCGTCCTAAGAATGCTTATATATGAATAAAGCTCTCTCATTTACCCGCAAAAAAGATTAAGCCATATGAGTGCTGATATGCAGACGACTCATGGTGCACGATTCTTGCACGACAGTGGCAATCAAGCCGTCCGTGCCTATGAGCAAACTACGACATGCCAATGGATTCACCATCGTCGACCTTTCGTCCGAACAAGTATCATCTGCGTAGTAGTTTCGAAGCCATAGAGCTTAACCGGAAAGGAGGGATTATGGACTAGCACTACTTTTTGGTGTGTCTCGTCAACTCCCAGAACAAGGAGAAGCTTGTAGGACAAGGTGAAGCTCGCTTACGCCTTTTGACTAATGCAACCTACCCTCGGTGGACATGCATCAGTCCATTCGGTGTCAGATTGTGAGAGGCATACACTGTAGTACCCAACATGCGGAGTACCATCATTGTTGGACTTCACGAAGAGGCGAAGAGCCAAGCGCAGTAGTATGAGTAGTACTACTACTAGAACCGCATGGTGGAGCGTCTGTACTCTTAATTTTTTTATCTCTGATAAAGTACACGTTTATTCCGGAGAAGGGCGGAAAATGGCAGACCAACATGTAATGAATGATATCGATCAACCAACCATGCTCGAATATATCTTGGCCTCCGTGCGAGCCCGCTGTGTGTTCTCGCTCCTCGTCTCTCTCAAGGAACGGTGGGTTGGCTCTTTGCCGTCAATTGAGATCGGTTTGCTCACACTCCTGTCCGACATGTCAGTTATATGCCAAGAGGACATGCTTTGACCGAATGGCCATATGCGTACTTGGTTTTGCACCTTCATACTACTCCTCCCTCCGTCACAGTTTACAGGGCGCGCTTCATTATGATGCATTTCTGTCAATGCATTTCCACCACCAGAGAGACTTTAGATGTGTTTGGTTTAATGCTCAATTAATTAGGGCATGGTAACCGCAATCAAGTCCACAATTTTCACTCCATGTACTGTACTACTATGGAGTGGAGTAAGTGCATGCATGTGTATACCTAAGGTGGAAGCACTGCATGCATGTGTGTACGCATTATTCCCTCTAGTAATAGACGCCGTGCTATAAATAACAATGCTATTTTTTAGGCCGATCGCTAGTCGCCTTGGTCCCACAGATTTTTTTTCTTTTTTCTGAAGCGCACTGTATAAACAGTGACGGATGGAGTAGTATGGGCAGATTCAAAGAAGAGCGTATTGATGGTTGCTTCTTCAGAGCAACTTACAGTGGGAAAGGTGGGGCTTATGATTTGACTGCTCATTACTCACTATTAATGCAGTGCAACGACCGGGCTGAGTCTCCCATGCGGTTGTGCACTACCCCCTCGGTTCTTAAATATACTCTGGAGTATTTGTCTTTCTAGAGATTTCAACGAGTGACTACTCAAATATTTGCCTTTTTAGAGATTTCAAATGGACGGGCACATACGGATGTATATAGACATATTTTAGAGTGTAGATTCACTCATTTTGCTCCATATGTAGTCACTTGTTGAAATCTCTAGAAAGACGAATAGAATATTTAGGAACGGAGGGAGTACACATATGAAGCAAAATGAGTGAATCTACACTCTAAAATATGTCTGTTTGAAATTTGTAAAAAGATAAATATTTAGGAATGAAGGAGTATAATTTTGTGCATGGCACATGGACCCGGATGATGAAGAGGCTTCTGGCAATGCTATGAAGCTTCCATCATTTGTTTACATAATTGACGTACTATACAAATAATTTTCCAGTGACATGAAATTGTACAATGGTGTGAGCTTTCAGCTTTTGTTTCGCGTGTCTTGCTATCGGTGCTCTTTCGGAAACAATAAAAAACTAACTTCCTTGCTAATGCATGTCAATTATTAGCAGACCAGAGCTAATAATTACATCACAACTGAAGACATAGTTGTGAGAAGGTGTTAAATTAAAATTGATCCATGCTTTCATTGGCAGCAACGTCCCCCAGCTCTGTCTAAATCAACAAGGCATGTTGGTAAAAAAGTAGGTGTCTGGAGCATGCAACATTCCGATCATTTTGTGCAGTTCCACTAAAATAGAGCTGAGCGTCCCTGTTCCAAAGATATTAAGTGTGATTACGATAATAGAGGACTGCTTATGAAACAATAAACACACAAATAGAAGCCGGTCACCTTTGCAGTCTCTCTTAAGACTAACTAGTTGGAGAAGATTAGGCTCGGAGTTGGATGAGGAGGATATAGCAAAATCAATCTCCCTTTGTGCAGTCACACTGAAATGTAGAGACGTTGCCCGTGTGACATTTTAGTACAACAGCACAAAACACTCTAAAGAAAAAAGTGATTTGTGCAGTTCAACAAAAGGTCGCAATAGCAACGAGGTGAAATGGATAGCCCTGTTTGCAAAAAAGAGGTAGAAAGGAAAGAATTACTGGCCAGTAATAGTTAATGACGCATGCGACGACAAAAAAGAAGCATATTCCTTGTCCTAAGGGAAGATAACAACACGGTTGTGTTTGTCTAAAACGGTGTGAGGACGAGAATGCAATATGGAAAGTACGCCGGACGAGCTACGTTTTGGGCAAAGAACTATGGAAGATCCACATGCAGCAACGTGGGAAGACGGGCAGTGGAGCAAGGCCAGAGGGGATACCTGGAGGTCGTCGGGATGTAACTAGGTGAGCGGTGGCGGGCGGAATCTGCGAGCAGGTGGTGTAGGGCCTGCCGTGCCGGAGCTTGGTCAGAGAGAACGACGTGTACCGCAGATCGGGATGTGCTGCCTCGGCACCATTGAACGGAGAAACGATGCACTTCCTCCCTTTCCCCCGGTGGACGGGATGCAGCCGGATCAGTGACCAACGGTGTGAGAGAGAGGCCACCGCACTCCCTTTCCCCCGGTGGACGGGATGCTGCCGGATCAGTGACCAACGGTGAGAGAGAGAGGCCACCACAGCCTTGTGTGAGATACTCTGAAGAGCGACAAACCAGGTAGGCAGGCTCCATTGTATATAGTGAGCGGACTACCTTTTTCTCCATAAAAATAGTTTTATATTCTATGTACGTGCCATTGAGCGATATAACTTTATTTAAAAATAACGCGGCAACGCGTCAAGTTGAACTTTGTTTCGTGCACGCGTGGTACACGACCTCCCTAGGTAAACAGCCGCTACATGCGTTCAAATTAGCACGTGGGCTGCCATTTCGTAAAGAAATGAGCTCCACCGTGTACCCGTGCGGGTGTGGCTGGGCACGAAGCGTGAGTACGTGCACGGTGCACCTATTATCTTCTTGTATATGTACACCACCTACATGGGGTTGTGTGAGAGAGATACAAACCTAGAGAGATATAGTGTGTGGGTTCTTGAGAGTTTTTTGGGGGGGGGGGGGGGGTCAATCAAAAAATGTAACATATGCAATGCGTGTGAAATAGAGTCCTTGATATAACATATATATAGAGGGGGCGATCGACGGGAAGAGAGTGGAGGTATCATCGGCTTGAGGTGTCCATAGAATCAGTGGCGGAGCTTGGGACACATCTTAGGAGGGGCAAATGGGCTGGGGGCAACTAACATCAGGTTTAGGCTGGATTTCTATGAATCTATGGGCAATTACTTATGATAATATGAACAAATCTCCTGGGTAGGGGGGCGATGGACGAACTTGATCTCCACTAAGCTCCACCACTGCATAGAATCGAAGAGAGGGATGATGTGTGTGTGTGCGCGCGCGATCGATAAAGAGTGCCATCGAATTTGTGTGTGCCCACGTCCAAGATATAGAGTGGCTGGCCTACTGGAACGTGAGATGGGACATGTGTCGGATTTTGGGTTCCGGCAGACCCTTAAGGTTCGAACACTGGGGTGTGCATGGAAATCACGTCCTCAACCTCCCCGCCTCACAAAGATCTAAACTACTAAAAGAATCACACAAGAGACACAAGATTTATACTGGTTCGGGCCACCATTGTGGTGTAATACCCTACTCCAGTGTGTGGTGGATGGATTGCCTCCTGGGGCTGGTGATGCTGAACAATACAAGGAAGAACAGCCTCGCGAGGGTCTGTTCTTGGCTGGGGCGATGAACTGCTAGGAGGAGTTCAGTCGCCCTTCTCTCTCTCTTTCTCTCTGATTTTCGATCCCCTTCAAGACCGGCCGATCGAACGAACCAACCCACCCCTCGCCATGTGGGTGGCCGGTCCCTATTTATAGAGGCCCTGGTCCTCTTCCCAAATATCGAGCGGGAAGGGAGCCAACAATGGCGGGCTAATTTGAAGGGGGACAGCAAGTACATCTATCTTGACTAAAGGTGGTCTTCGCCTGCGAAAGACTCTGCGGTGACGCCATGCTGGGCTCCATGGTGACCTCCGTCTCGTAGTCCACTTGGTCCTGGTCTCATTGGACCGAAATGGCAACCTTCGCCTAATGCCTCGGTACTCCGCGGCTGCGCTTGCCCCCATTGCACCAAAGAGGAAAGAAGGACGCTACGCGCGCTAGCGCCCGCCTGGCACCCTCGATCGTCACGGCTTGCGTCACTGGCACCTCGCAAGGTACCCCGCCTTGATATCTCCGTCTCCTCGCGAGCCAGCCTGAGGAGGCTGCACCTGAGGATGCGCCGTGTCGTCCGCCTCGCGTGGCTTGGCCCCTCGCGAGGGTCTTGAGTCTTGTGTTGGTGAAGATGGGCCATGTTGGGCCCCCATTCGAGCCACGCCGCAGGCCGTAGGCAGGCAAGTCTGGGGACCCCCTTTCCCAGAACGCCGACAGTAGCCGCCGGGCCCATGTGCTTGGCCGTGCCGAGAAGCGAAAGGGCAAGGGCGAAGCACCGCGGGCCCTAACAACCTGCGGCCTTGGGCTCCGCGTGGCGGTTGATTGGACATGAGCGACTCCACTTCCCCATGATGCCTTGGTGATCGCGCGAGCTGGACAAGTCCCTGCATGCAAATCGTGTCAGGATTACCTGTGATCGCGGAGGCCGGCGGTTGGCCTTCGCCGGCTATAAGTACTGTACGGCGCGTGCCCTTCCAGTCCATCTCTCCTGGCTTCTCCTTCTTCCCGATCCTTGCTCCGTCTTGGTGTGATGGCTCCAATCCGCCGGTTCTCCGCAGTGGAGAAGGGAAAAGCTCCTCGAGAGGGGCCAGATCCGCTCCCGCCGAAGAAACGGCTCGCCATTTGCAGCCGTGGCGGAGGAAGACCGGCAGGTGGAGCCGAGGCCCCGGTACGAGCGGGCTCCGCCGGGGTTCCTGCTTCCTCTGTACGCCCCCGCCGAGGGCCCCGAGGGTGTCGATGCTAATCTCCGCGGCCGGCGCCGTCGTAGGCGCCGTTGGGTCACAAAGGCGTGGGTTGTTCCTCCCGGAGTCCATGCCGAGGGCTCCTCCCACGAGTTCGTGCTCCACGTTGTCGTTCCTCTTTAGTCCTCGATCCGTCTGCCTCCCTTCTTCGCCTCCGTCGTCCCTCCAGGAGGGCCTCTGGAGCTCTGGCTGCAGCACGCCGGCTGCAGCGCCCTCGCGACCGAGGCTGAGGTCGTGGTCGCCGCCCCGGGCGAGGTCTACTTGTCCCGCGGCTGGAGAGAAATCGCCCGGGTCTGCAAGGAGAGGGGCGTCTTCGCGGTCCACCTGGAGTATGACGGCGCTGCAGTGATGTTCCTCAAGGTCTTCGAGGCGATCGGGCGCCGGCTGGAGTGTTGCCGCGGGAGAGGCGGCCAGGACCTTGCCCTGGTGAGGGCTAGGCCCGTCGACCGCTCCTTTGGCGAAGGCGCTGGGGGGTCCAGCGACTCCAGTGAGATCTTCGCGACTCCAGAGACGGGCGACGACAGCTACGAGCCCCCGAGCCGGCGCCGCTCCCAGAGCAGGGCGGGCTCGTCAGGCCGTCGTCGACCCTGATCTGGATGGGGTTGGCGCCGGCGCCTGATGGCCCATTGTTGATGATGGCATCTTCTGCAGGAGCCCGTGTAGTTAGCACTCCTTATGATCCGTTCCCTGCGAAGAATCAAAATGCGCCCCACGGGGGCTTGTAAGGTGTCTGTAGTCCCGTTTGTTAATACATGACCTTCGCTACAGATTTGTGTGAGTTGCTGATTTCGTCATAGCTTAGTTCTCCCTTTCGAACCTCGCGAGGGCTTGGTGCTCTACGCCAACAGGTCCCAGTCCCAAGGTGGCGTCAGCTGTCGCTGGTATGCCAGGCTGCGATGCCGTGGTCAAGGCCAGGAGGTGAGCGACCCGGGGTCCGGTAAGAGCCCCTGAGTCGCGATGCTTAGGAGGTCCCCTTTGGCGCCCAAGCAGCCGTTGCTTGGTGAGAAAGGGAAGCAACATCGCTAGTATGGAATTGCCTTAGGTGCGGGGGTAGTGCCACGGTAGCCAGCGCTGTGGGAGGTGACTTATCTTGAGGATCGGGGATTATTCCTGGTGCGCCGTCGGGTTCGCGCGCCGGTGGGAGCGGAATCACTTGGCAAGGTCCTCGCGCGCCCCTTCCCCGTCGCCTCTACTCCCCGTTCTGGTCAAGGCCCTTGGGGATGTCACCCTTGGCATCGGCCCGCGGCCAAGGCCGAGGCGCACGTCTTGTCTTCTGCTGCGCTGACGCGGGTCTTCGCCCACGTCCACCTTCGTGATCCCGACGCCGACCTCGACGGCCTGCTAGAACCGGTGAGCAGCGAGGGTGCTGCCGCCGCTGTCGAAGCCACGAAGGGGCGTGCGGAGGCGCTGCTGAGGAAGTTCCGGGCCTTCAGCACCAAGCCAAGGCAAGGCGCTGCCGGCCCCGCTGCTCCATGAGGCGAAGCCGCTCCGCACAGCTTCACAGCCGACAAGTGACTCCATTCCATCCCTGTTCTTCTTTCAATTCCTGCACATGTACCATGCCTCGGGGAGGCATTTAAACTTGCGTTTGGTATTGAGACGACAGTATGGACTGTTATATTTGCTTTTAAGTTCCTTGGATTTTATGCTTTTCTTCCCTACTTGCTTGTGTTCTGCGCCGGCAGAGCCCGGCCCCGCGCATGCCTCACCCAGCATTAGCCCCGACCGGAAACCAGGACGGGACCAAAGGAGTGAGGGGCCACATGACAAGTTAGGCTCCTGAGTCGCGATGCTCAAGAGTCCCCCTTGGTGCGCGAACAACAAGTAGGGAAGTGTGATGTAGGTGTGTCTTCCGTTCTACGTCTGCAGAGCCTGACTCCGCGCGTACCTCACCCAGCATAGCCTTTCGGAACTAAGGAGTGAGGGGCTACGGAGCCAGTTAGGCCCCTGAGTCGGGATGCTCAGGAGTCCCCTTGGACGCGCTAACAGAGGGTGATGAGGCGAGATGTAAGCGTGGCTACCGTTCTACGTCTGCAGAGCACGGCCCCATGCGTACCACACCCAGCATAGCCTTTTGGAACTAAGGAGTGAGGGGCTACGGGACCAGTTAGGCTCCTGAGTCGTGATGCTCAGGGGTCCCCCTTAACGCGCAAACGACCTTCATACCTTGGCTCCGCTCGGGGAGAGACGCGCGGCGAACCAGGCCCGAGGGGCCTGGCTGGGCGGCGTACGCCTGGGCGTGACCCAGTCGTAGCCCCCGTGCCTAGCCCCCTTGCGCGGCACTCTCGAGGGGAGGCGTTGCGACGAGGCCAGCCACTGAGCTCTGGGCTCCCTGAGGTTAATGCGGACCGGAGGCCACCCCCAGTTGTTTATCACCAGCGCGGAGCATAGCGCTTCCGTATGTGTACGGGCATAGCCGCGCCTCGGTAGTGTCGTCAGCCAGCGCGGAGCATGTTGCTTCCACTGGTACGTGGGAGGGGGCTCCCCTTCGGGAGGAGCCCCTGGGGCATATACAGCCCCACCCTGACACGTGACCGGCACGGTAGGGCTAGGTGAGGTGTATCTAGGCACTCGTGAGCCAGCGCGGGACTCACGAGGCCCTACCTCTGGGCGGGTTGCACCCGGCACTGGGCCGTATCTTGAGATGTGTCCCTGCAAAATTTGGTTAGATGCCGGTACTCTACATCCACGGTGTTGGGTGGTAGGAGCGACATATGCCAACGGGTGGCTTATCATTGTGGGAGCAAATAAAACATCGCCGGTGCATGGAAACGGGATAAGGCGTAGACATGCACGCCGGCGAATCTTACCCAGCTTCAGGGCTCTCCGAGGAGATAACACCCCTACTTTTGCTCTGCGGGGTCTCTGCATGGTTACTAAATGAACAAGTAGTTACAATGCTCCTTGAGCTGTTTTGGGTGGAAGGAGGAAGAAGGGCTCAGCTTAGCTTGCTTCCTCTCCTTGTTTTGTGTCTAGGTCTAACTTGAGAATCCAACCCTTTGCATGGGTGCACCGGGGGGTTTATATAGGCCTACCCCATGGGGGTACAATGGTAATCCAGCTGGGCGCGGGGCCCAGCTGTCGGTGACTATGCTTGCCGGCTTCTGCGTCGGCTACTGGGGCCTGCCGGCTGGTGGGTCCCGCCGGCTGCCGGCTCCTTGGTCGACAGGCAGGCCCCACAGGCTAGGGCCTGGTCGGTGGCTGGTTACTGTTGCTCCGTGCTGTTGACGCAGGCTTGGTCGGGGTAAGCGTGGCTACAGTAACGCCGCCTAGGCGGGCGATTACTATAGCCCCGCAGTATCTTGTCTCCTTAATGGGCGTCTCCTTCGAGGAAAGTGGCAGGCCGGCTATGCGAAGCCGGCCCTCTATCTTGCCGGCTTGAGAGGAGGTGCGGCCGCCTTCGGTATCTCTCTGCCCGAAGGGGCCCACCGCCTCGGGGGACACGGTGGCGGCCCGTCGTGGACGGTGTTGGAGCCGCCGTGGAAACAGTGCCGCGCCGGACGGGTCGTGGCCACCCGTACGGCGCACTGTACCAGGCGTGCTCCGGGTCTTGGGGGTGGCAGGCTCTATTGTAGCCACACCCCGCTTCATCATCGCAGGGTGGACGCGTACATTGCGGGTACAGCTTTGACTGCTTTATGGGAGTCGGCTTCTCGTAATCGGCCTTCCACAGCTTCCTTCGTGAGAGCAAAGGGCGGGCCGCCCCCAAAGCCGGCCTAGGAGGTAGCCGACTGAGGGGGGAGGCGGCCCTAGGTCTTGAATCTTCTTGAAAGTCGGCCAGTCTTGTAATTTTTTCTGATGGGCCAGGGGAAGCCGGCTAGGCTACCCATGGCTATTTACTCCGACAGTAGTCCCCGAAGCTGGGCGAGCTTCACGGCGGACAGAGGGACGAGAAGCTTGGTCAGCTTCATACCCTGAGGAGCCGGCCTCGCCGTTGTAGGCCGACTTCAGAGAACTTCCTTGTTTATTAATATGACCGTGGCTGACCCGCGGGCTGGCCACGGGCCCCACGACAGGCCACGTGGTGGAGAAGTCCTGCCATCGCACGCGCGCGATGGGACGCCGCCGCAGGCTCGGGCCCGCCACTCCTTGGCCTCGGCCCGGGCGCAGATCTTCTGTGGCCCGAGGAGACTGCTCGCCTCCCCGCGGCCGTTTCTTCGTGTCTTCAAGGCGCGTAATTAACGCGGGGCGTGGGGGAGGTGGGCACGATCGATCCCCACGATCCCCCACGCCGCGCCTCCTCGGCTCCGGCGCACGAGCCTACAAGTAGGAGGGGGAGGGGGAGAGACAAAGGCTCATTCGCTCCCCCGCTCCCCGTCCCTCCTTGCTCTTCTTCTTCCCTTTCTTCTTCCTCGCGCCCGACGCAGCCTCCCGCCGCAGCCCGCCCATGCCGCCATGTCCATGGCGCTGTCAAGCTCGTGGGACGGGTCCAACGTCCATGAAGACCACATCGAGTTTCTCCGCCAGACCCGGCGCCTGCCCGCCGCCAACCTCGTGCAGGCTCGCCTGGCGCCGGAGACGGAGATTTCGCCGGCGCCAGAGGAAGGCGAGCGCGTCGTCTTCCGCACACATTTCTTGCATGGCTTTGGCTTCCCGGCGAGCGGCTTCATGCGATCCTTCGTCGACTTCTACAATCTCCAGCCGCATCACCTCACGCCCAATGCGGTGATGCAGCTGCCGGCCTTCGTCTCTCTCTGCGAAGGCTTCTTGGGAGTGCTGCCGACGCTGGAGCTCTGGGTGGAGCTCTTCCAGAACAAGCTTGGCACCGTCTCCGCCGGCGTGCCAGCTCCCTGCGGGGCCTTCATCGCGATGAAGAGGGCAAGCGACAACAACCCCTTCCCGCACATTCCTCTAATCCAATCTGTCAAACTCTGGCAGAAATCTTACTTCTACGTCAAGAACGTCGCCCCGCAAGGCGATTACGTCAATCTGCCGGCTTACGTAGCCGGCCCGCCGGCTGGGAGGCGGCCGTCTTGGGGCTTCCGGGCCAAGTCCTTGTCTCAGGCCGGGAACGCCGCGATCGCCCGGCTTCGGGTAATGATCCAGTCGGAAGGCCTGCGCGGAGCCGACTTGGTGGCCGCCTTCGTCGAGCGCCGGATCCTTCCCCTTCAGAGCCGGACCCACATGCTATGCCAGATGAGCGGCCGCTTCGACCCCTGCCGGCTGAGCACATGGGAGATGCCCCATGTCGAGGTAGCGCTCATGGTGAACTACGTCGCCAACCTCAAGCTCGCCGACGACTGGCAATACGGCAAGGTGCCGTACTCCCGCGCCCATCCTCCGCCCGTGGTGAGTCCTTCTTTCTGTCATCAGCCGGCTTGAGTCGGCCGGCTTATGACCAGGCGGCTCTTCTCTTTTCTCTTTGTTATCAGAACCCTCTTCTTCCGCCGCCAGCCGGGGCGGCAGGAATCAAACGCCAGTATGCCCCGGACCGCACGGTAGACGACCTCGACGACCCGGACTTGACTGCGGTCGCCATGGAGGACGCCGCCACAGGGGACGTCGCCGAGCCCGGAGGCACGGGGCTCTCGGCCAGCTTTGACGACTGGCCGGATGACGCCGATGTTGAAGAAATCCCGCGCCACCAGCCGGCAGCCGACCGTCACAGCGGGGGTACGTCCACCGCGCCGGCTGCCGGTGGTGGAAAGGCGAAACACTGGGCCGCGCTTCCTCTCTTCGGCAGCCGGCCGAAAAAGACGAGGGCCTCCGCCGCGGCCATGAAGCGAGACGAAGCGGCGGCGACGGCGGCCCGCTTCCGGAAGGCGGTGAAGAAGCCTCCAGCAGTTTCCGCGTAAGCCCTCCGGCCGCTTGCGTGCTTGTTACTTTGTTGTCTTCCTTTGTTTTAATTCTTCTTCGACTCTGAGTAGGGCGCCGCTTTCGCTCGAGCGAGGCCCAGGCGGCTCTGTGGTCGGGCCGGGTGCTGGATCTTCAGGGCCCTGCCGCGTGGACCCCCGCGCCGATCTTGCAGAAGCCACGGAGCGGAACGCTCGTGAGGCGCGACGAGAGAGGGAGGCGGCCGAGCGGGAGGCCGCCCGGGCGGCGACGGAGCGAGCGAACGCGGCGGCCGAGACTCCATCGGAGCGGGCGGCTGCGGAGACTGAGGTGGAGGGCACGCATAGCCGGCCTCCGCTGCTCGCCATCCCCCTCCACACCCTGGACCCGGACATCCCGCTGCCCACGGCAGAGGAGATCACCCCCGATCAGCCGCCGGTGCAGAGGGATGGACTCTTCGAGATCTTCGCGGAGAGGACGCCGCCGGCAGCGCCAGCCGGATCAGGCGAAGGCGGCCAGTCGTCGGCGGTGCCGGAGGAGCCGGCCCGGGCCGCACCCGAGGCCTTAGCCGGTCTTGAAATCGAGCTGGCGACGAGCTAGCGCGCCGGAGGGAGCACAGCCCTGCCGGACACGCGCCGAGCCGCGGGTGCCGACCAGCTCCGCCACGTTCGGGTGGACTCCCAGCGGAGGAAGCGGCGAGCAGAACGTCGTGGCCCAAGGGGTTCGGAGCCGGCTGTAGGCACAGGCCGGCCTCCTGAGGCAATTTACTCAGGAGTTTCTGTCGACGCAGTTTGCAATCCGGGTAAGTTTTTTATTTGTTGACTGTTCTGGTCCTCTGATTTTTTCCGTGGGGGCGCGCTAGCGCACCCACTGGGTGTAGTCCCCGAGATCCGGGCCGACTGCAGCGCAGTCGGGTCGGATCTTACTCGACGACTATCTTAACTATTTTCTGTCTGATCTTTAGGATTATCACAACTCTCGTGCCGCCGCCTTCAACTCCCAGGCTCGGGAGCTGAGCCGGAGGACCGAAGACCTGGCCAGCAGCCGACGTAAGTGTGTTGCTTTTATCTGTTTCTCGTGGGGGCGCGACAGCGCACCCACTGGGTGTAGAACCCGAGATTCGGGCCGACTGTAGAGCAGTCGGGTCGGATCTTCCTTGACGACTTTTCCCTTGCTGACTTTTTCTCTTTGTCTTTTGCTCGTGCAGAGGCCAACGCCGACTTGCGGAGGGAACTCGGCGAAGTGCAGGCCGCTCTTCGTGCCAGGGACGCCGAGTACGCCGACTTGGTTCAGGAGCGCGACCGCCTGGTCAAGAAACTGGCCGACCAGGAGGAAAGCCATAAGGCGGCCCTGCAGAAGGCGCAGGACGGCGAGGCTGCCCTGAAGGCGGAGTTCGAGACCAAGGAGGCGAGCTGGGCCGAGACGCGCCAGGCGCTGGAAGAAGGCTTCGGCCGAATCGAGGATCTGATCGATGGTAAGCCGCCTTTCTTGCCCTTCCTCCATCTGCTGGCCGCCTGAGGTTTTGTTTTGACTCGTGCTTGCTTCTTTGCGCAGAATACTTTCCCGGCCACTCCGTCCTCGCCGCCCAAGCCATCGAGGCCCACCGCGAGGCGCGCCGTCAGGCCGAAGTTGTTATCCGGCCGGATGTGAATCGAACGCTGTCGGAGCAGCTCGTCGCCATCCAAGCGCGACTGCAGCCGGCCCATCGGATGCTTCGCCGGCTCCAACGTGCCGGGGCGCAGGTGCTGGCCGTGCTCTGGCCCGGCCAGACGATTCCCCGCACCCCGAGTCTGACTGCCGACTGGCTAGAAGTCGCAGTCGGCCGCTTCGAGGCTTGGAAGGCGTCCGCAGCCCGTCTCGGAGCCGGGTGTGCGTTGGAGTTCGTCCGCGCGTGGTACCCAGGGCTGAGCCTGGACCAGCTGCGGACTTGGCGGTTGGAGGCCGACGCGGAACTGGAGGAGGTGCGGCCGGCGATCGTGCAGCGCGCCTCGACGATCGCCGAGTGCACCGACACCAGCGTCTTCGCGCCGGAACTTAATGATGACGGCGTCGCCCAGCCGGAGGAATGGTTCAGGCTGAACCTAGCGGAAGGCGAGGACTCGGCCGAGGAGATCACCTCCAGCGACGAGGGCGAGGACGACGAGGAGGAAGACGCCGGAGACGCCGAGCCGACTGGTGAAACGGCCGACTGCCCTCAAGCCGACCGTGCCTCCATCAATGAGCCGCGCGGGAGCGCGCCCTCTGCCGGAGGCGATGATCAGGCCGAAGTTGGCCAGCCGGCCGCTCCTTCAGCCGGCACGACCGCCTCCACCGCCCAGCCCGACTCGTCAGCGGCCCCGCCAGCTTGATCTGCCGTTCCTATTGTTCCTGCTTTTGCTTTTTCGAACAATTTTATGTTTCCGCAATTCCACCCACTGGGGGTGTATCGAACAATGTTGGATGTTGACCTCTCTGGAGGTCCTTTGTGTAAATATTAATGTATGCGTGTGTTGGCTTCCATTCGAGTGCACTTTTTTATCCTTAGGCTTTTTCCTTTGCCGCCTTCCCTCTTTGGGAAGGCAAGTACTTGAGCTTTCTTGGATTTGAAGCAGACTGAATGTAAGCCGGCCGGCCGGCTACTCTGGTAGTCGGTCGGCGGGAGGCGGCAAGCCGGCTTTTGTTATATATATAAGCCCGTTAGTCCCTAGCCATTTTTCGTGTGCGCACCCTTTCCGGCTTATGACTCTTGTCAGCCGGGCAGTCGGTTCTTCGAGCTGCGATTTTGGCAAGAGCCAAGCCTGGGTGTCGGCACATTACTTGTCTGACTGCGGGTAGGGCTCCTAATATAACTCCAGTCGGCTAGTCCCCGGGCCGACTCGTAGAACCCGGTGCCGGACAAAATAAATGAACAGGCGATATCATACGCATGATAACTTTCATTCATAAAATAAAAGATGGCAGTCTCCGAGTCCTCCTCGGGGAGCCTATTGTTTCATAGTTAATACAAAAGTGGGCATAATACATACTGCATTTTAACTGTAAAACTTCCGAAGAAGATTTGCATTCCATGGTCGCTCCGACTCCTTGCCGGAGTCGTCTCTCTTGCGTGCCTTTGGCTTCTGCGCGTCGATGAGGTAGTAGGCGTCTTTGCCTAAAGCTCTGCTGACGACGAAGGGGCCTTCCCAGGGGGTTGCGAGCTTGTGCTGGCCGGCTGTTCGCTGGATCAGCCGGAGCACAAGGTCGCCCTCCTGGAAGGATCTTGGTCGGACCCTCCGGCTGTGGTAGCGGCGCAAACCCTACTGGTAGATGGCAGACCGGCTGAGGGCTAACAGCCGGCCTTCTTCCAGCAGGTCGACGCCGTCTTCTCTTGCTTCTTTGGCTTCTGCTTCCGTGTACATGGTTACCCGAGGCGAGTCGAACTCGATATCTGTTGGGATGACTGCCTCGGCACCATATACAAGGAAGAAGGGAGTGAAGCCGGTTGATCTGTTGGGGGTAGTACGCAGACTCCATAGGACAGCCGGCAGCTCATCGAGCCAACAGCCGGCTGAACGCTCAAGAGGTACGACTAGTCGGGGCTTGATGCCGGACAGGATGAGGCCATTTGCTCGCTCCACTTGGCCGTTTGACTGCGAGTGGGCGACTGACGCAAGGTCCAGCCGGATACCTTGTGCAGCACAGAACCGTGCCAAGGCACCTTTGGCAAAATTCGTGCTGTTGTCGGTGATGATGCTGTGCGGTACGCCGTACCAGGTTGTTATATCTGCAATGAAGGTCACCGCAGTCGGCCCATTCAGCATCTTGATCGGCTTCACCTCAATCCACTTGGTGAATTTGTCGACGGCGACGAGCAAATGTGTGATGCCGCCGCGCGCCGTCTTGAATGGGCCCACCATATCCAATCCCCAGACGGCAAAGGGCCAGGTGATGGGAATGGTCTTGAGTGCCGAAGCCGGCATGTGTTGCTGGGAGCTGAAAAGCTGGCAGCCTTTGCAGTGTTTGACTAGCTCTTTGGCGTCGTCCAAAGCAGTCGGCCAGAAGAAGCCGTGGCGGAAGGCTTTGGAGACAAGTGATTTTGATGCGGCGTGGTGGCCGCACTCTCCTTGGTGTATATCCCTAAGGATTGCAATTCCTTTCTCCTGCTCGACGCATCGCTGTAAGACTCCGGTGACGCTGCGCTTGACAAGCTCTCTGTTGATGATTGCGTATGCTCCGGCTCGGCGCTGGAGTTGTCTCGCTTCGGTTTCGTCAGCCGGCAGATCTTGGTTCACCAAAAAGTTGCGGATGGTTTGGGCCCATGATGGGGCTGCGACTTCCTCTGCCACCAATGTGGCCACAGCCACCAGGGTGGGCGGGCTGGGTAATGAAGTGCTGGAGTCGGCCGCCGCTTGTTGTGCTGAAGAAGTCCCCGGGCCGGCTACCGCGGTCCCCGGGCCGGCTACCGCGGTCCCCGGGCCGGCTACCGCAGTAACCGAGCCGGGTGCGGCAGTCCCCGAGCCGGGTACTGCAGTCCCCGAGCCGAGTATTGAAGTCCCCGGGCCGGCTGCTTGATTCTTCGAGCCGGACCCGGCCCCATCGGTGTTAGGCGGCACGAAGATGGAGTCGGATTCCGGAGACGGCTTGATGGATGGCTTGAGGAGGCGCTGTAGGGCGACGCCGGTTGGTATTGCTTGCCGCGTGGAGCCTATTCGGGCCAGGGCATCTGCTGGCTCGTTGTCGGCTCGCGGCACATGGAGGAATTCACATCCATCGAAGTATCCGCTGGTTTGCTGCACTAGGAAGCGGTAGCTTGCCATGTTTGCGTCCTTGGCGTCCCAGTCGCCAGAAGATTGCTGCACCACCAAATCCGAGTCGCCATAGCACAGGATCCGGTGGATGCCGAGTTCCTTGGCAAGCCGGAGCCAGTGTATGAGCGCCTTGTACTCGGCTACATTGTTGGAGGCGGCGAAGTGGATCTGCAGCGTGTATCTGAGCTTGTCGCCCTTAGGAGAGGTAAGGACGACGCTGGCTCCCAAGCCGGTGTGCATCTTTGATCCGTCAAAGTGCATGCGCCAATGGGTGGAATCGGGAGCTGGCGGTAAGTACTGGGTCTCGGCCCAGTCGACGAGGAAGTCGGCCAGTGCTTGTGACTTGATGGCGGTGCGGGGCTGGTAGAAGATCGTGTAGGGGGCCAGCTCGATGGCCCATTTAGCCACCCGGCCGGATGCATCCCGGCTGCCTATGATCTCGGCCAGCGGGGCAGTGCATACGACCGTGATGGGATGTTCTTGAAAGTACGGCTTCAGCTTCTTGGCGGCGAAGTACACGCCGTAGCACATCTTCTGGTAGTGCGGGCAATTCTGTTTTGAGGCGGACAACACCTCGCTCAGGTAATAAACCAGCCTCTGGACCGGCTGGGCTTGGCCTTCTTCGGGGCATTCGACCATGATGACGGTGCTGACCACCCGGCTAGTGGCGGCAATATAAAGGAGCATGGGCTCTTTCTCAGTCGGTGCCGCCAAGACAGGCGGCGTGGACAGCATTTTCTTCAGCTCGTGGAAAGCTTGGTCGGCCTGGTCATTCCACTCAAAGTGGGTACTGTTCTTCATGAGGCAGTAGAGAGGGAGAGCTTTCTCTCCAAGCCGGCCGATGAAGCGGTTCAGAGAGGCCAGGCACCCGGTGAACTTCTGAATCTCTCTAAGCTTGGTTGGGACCGCCATCCTCTCGATGGCCTTGATCTTCACAGGGTTGCACTCTATGCCGCGTTCGGAGACCAGAAAGCCTAGGAGATGGCCGGCTGGCACTCCGAACACGCATTTCTCAGGGTTGAGCTTGATTCGGAACCGGCGCAGGTTCTCGAATGTCTCCTTCAAGTCTTCCAGCAGAGTGCCACGCTTCTCCGTCTTCACCACAATATCATCCACGTAGACGTGGGCGTTCTTGCCGAGCTGCGTGAGGAGGCACTTCTGCATGCAACGCTAAAAAGTGGCGCCAGCATTCCTCAAGCCGAACGTCATAGTCAGGTAGCAGAAGGCTCCAAACGGCATGATGAAGGCGGTCTTCAGTCGTTCATCAGGGTTCAGCTTTATCTGGTGGTATCCCGAATAAGCGTCCAAAAAGCTCAACAGCTCGCATCCGGCTGTGGAGTCTATCACTTGATCAATTCTGGGCAAAGCGAAGGGATCTTTTGGGCAGGCTTTGTTGAGGCTCATGTAATCTATACACATACGCCACTTGTTATTCTTTTTCAGCACGAGAACCGGGTTCGTGAGCCACTCGGGGAAGAAAACTTCCATGATGAAGCCGGCTGCGAGAAGCCGGGCTATCTCCTCCCCTACGATCCTTCTCTTCTCCTCTGACAGTCGGCGGAGAGGCTGCTTGACTGGTTTGGCATCCTCCCGCACATGTAATTTGTGCTCGGCGAAATCCTTCGGAACACCCGGCATGTCCTTGGGGGACCATGCAAAGATATCCCGATTCTCACTGAGGAAATCGATGAGCTCGCCTTCCTATTTGCTATCCAGGCTCGCCCCAATGACGGCAAACCTCTCGGGATGCTCGGGGTCGAGCTGTATCTTCTTGGTCTCCTTGGCCGGCTGGAAAGATCCTTGGGCATCATACTCCTTGGAGTCGGCGGGTTGGTTTAGCTGCTTGCTGGCTAGGGCCACGACCCTGTTCAGCGTCTTCTTCTCCTCGGCAATCACGAGGGATTTGGCCAGCCGGCTGCTGGCCGCGGCGCAGTCGGCGGACTTCTTGTAGTCGCCGGCAATGGTGATGACGCCCTTGGAGCTCGGTATCTTCATCTTGAGGTAAGCGTAGTGGGGGACCGCCATGAACTTGGCCAAGGCGGGTCGGCCAAGCAAGGCGTGGTAAGGGCTCTCCAGGTCCACCACCTCGAACCAGATTGCTTCCGGGCGGAAATGATCCTTGCCCCCAAAGAGTACATCGATCTTGATCTTGCCGATGGGGGCGCAGGACAAACCAGGTACGATGCCATGAAACACCGTTCGAGTCGGCACAAGCTGCTTTGCCTTGACACCCAGCTTCTCCATGGTGTCGCGGTACAGGATGTTGATGCTGCTTCCACCGTCGATCAGCACATGGGAGAAGCGGGCGGCATGCGTGTCCGTCGCAAGGGTGGCCTCCAGGACCAAAGCGTAGGAGCTGGGGGACGGCATCACGTCTGGGTGGTCAGCCCGGCTCCAACTGATGGATTTCTCTGACCAATGCATGTGGCCGGCTGGGTTGGCGGCGGCCACATTGACTTCTTGTTGCTCTCGGCGCTTGCTGCGCCGGTCTTCGGGCTGGCTCGTGAAGACAACGTAAGATGCTTGCTCATCGGGGAACTCGTCCTGCACGGCGTCGACCGCGGGCCGAGCGGCCTTGGGCGGCGGAGCCAGAGGTGGAGGGCCGGCAGGCGGAGTCGGCATGAGCCCTTCGCCCTTGGAGATTCTGGCGAGCCAGTTGCACTTCCGGGTCGTATGGTTGGACGGCTTCGGGCCGCTGTGGAACTTGCACGGGGCATCAAAGGTTTGCTCGTAGGAGAAGGCCGGCTGCCAAGCCGGCCGGCCGCCCTTGGGCTTCTTGGGCGCGGGCCGCCCCTCAGGCGGCGTATCTTCGACCATGGCCACCTGCCGGCTAGCGGGAGGCGGCGCAGGGCCTTTGCACTTCTGATCATTCTGGTGTTGGCGTCGGCCGTTATCGCTAGCCGGTGCTTGGGGCGCCGGATTAAGCACTTTTCCGGACGCGTCCACCCGGAGCTCGGTCTTCATCGAGGAGTCGGCGGTGGCGTACTTGTCGGTGATGTTCAGGAGCTCGTCGAGGGTAGTCGGCTCATCGCAGAGAAGCTTGTGCTTGAGGAGGGTGCCCTCTCGGCACCCGGCAGTGAAGTATTCGATGGCTTGCACCTCGTGCACCCCTTCGCAGGAATTGCGGAGCTCGGCCCAACGCGTGAGGTAGTCGCGAGTGGACTCGGGTGGGCCCTGTACGCACAGGGAGAGCTGTCTGGGCTTGGGAGCCCGCTTGTAGGTGCTGGTGGAGTTGCGAACGAAGGCTTCAGTGAAATCCACCCAGCTGTTGATGCTGAGAGGCTTGAGGCTGTTAAGCCAAGTCCGTGCCATGCCTTGCAGCATGAGGGGCACGTACTTTGCGGCAACGCGCCGGTTGCCATTGGCGATGCTGACGGCTGTGGAGTAGTTGGTCAGCCAGTCTTCCGGCTTCACCGAGCCGTTGTACTTGGGTGTGTCTCTTGGGAGCGAGAACCCTTTGGGGAAGGGTTCGTCGCGGATGCGGGGGCCAAAGCAAGGCGGGCCGACATCATCTTCTTCTTCTAGCGCCAGGGATCGGGCCAGGCGGTCGATCCGGTGGCGGGCGTTGTTTTCGCTGACTCCTTCGCGGCGACCAAGCCAGCCACTGAGAGTCGGGTGCGCCACTGGAGGCGGGATGGGATATCTCTCTCCGCGAGCTCGAGGCGGAGGCGGGGTGCCCCGCCATTCCATGGCTCGGGGGCGGCCGTCTGCATCTCGCTCGATGGAGATCTGGGTCCGGCTTCGGCTGGAAACTGGCTCTTTCTCGCGCCGCGCGCGGGTGTTGCTTGTAGTCGGCGATCGGGAAGTCGCGCCGTGGTCGCGGCGCGGGGGAGGGCTCCCCGCGCAGGCGTCGGCTTTGTGCCGCCGAGCGGCTGCATCGATTAGTTGCTGTATGCGCCGCGTCATGTGAGGGAGGTCTTCGGCTTCCAAGCCGTCCAGCTCGTCTACGGCCGCCTGGGCGGCACGCAGGTTCTCGAGCGGGGTGGCGTAAACCGGGCGATCGACTCCAAGCGTGTCGGCGATGACGGCGCCGCGTTTCCTGACAGCACCAGCCCGGCTTGGGCCAGCCGGGGCCGGCGTGCCGAAGGCGGCGCGGTCAGCTTCGCGCTGGTAGGCCTCGGTGAGGCGTCTTACGGAGGCCAGCCGCCGGCCCTCCGCGAGGAGGGCGAGGTGGCGTGCCTCCAGTACTTCGTCATTGGCGTCAGCCGGAAGGGGGGCGGACAAGTCATGGGCCGCCGCGCGTGGGGCGTCGCGGGCGCCCTCGTCAGTCGGGCCATCGAGGCCGATAACCATCACCTCGGTAGTGTCAGAATCGCGATCACCAGCTGGAGGGAGCGGGTGATTGTAGATCGTGACGTTGGTGGGGAAGGTATCGTAGGATGCCGTGTCAGAGTCGACAGGCATCGGGTCGGTGGAGCCAACCGACTCCAAATCCGTAGCGGGCTCGCTGGAGACGTGGAGCTGGCCGAGGAGGTTGGCGAGATGATCGGTGCCCGCATCGGAGGCAAGCTCGTCGGAGATGCGGGCCTTGTCGAAGAGGTCGGCGAGGCCGCTCGCCGCGCAGATGTTGGTGACGCCATGCAGCGCATCGCAGCAAGCGCCATCGGGCGAGCCGGGCTGGCTACGCTCGCGAGGAAGGAAAAGGGTTCCCGTCCAGAACAGGTCTCCGGACGACGGTGCACCTGGCCCCACGGTAGGCGCCAAATGTCGGGTGGTAGGAGCGACATATGCCAACGGGTGGCTTATCATTGTGGGAGCCAATAAAACATCGCCGGTGCCTGGAAATGGGATAAGGCGTAGACATGCACGCCGACGAATCTTACCCAGCTTCAGGGCTCTCCGAGGAGATAACACCCCTACTGCTGCTCTGCGGGGTCTCCGCATGGTTACTAAATGAACAAGTAGTTACAATGCTCCTTGAGCTGTTTTGGGCGGAAGGAGCAAGAAGGGCTCAGCTTAGCTTGCTTCCTCTCCTTGTTTTGTGTCTAGGTCTAACTTGAGAATCCAACCCTTTGCATGGGTGCACCGGGGGGTTTATATAGGCCTACCCCCCGGGGGTACAATGGTAATCCAGCTGGGCGCGGGGCCCAGCTGTCTGTGACTATGCTTGCCGGCTTCTGCGCCGGCTACTGGGGCCCGCCGGCTGGTGGGTCCCGCCGGCTGCCGGCTCCTTGGTCGACAGGCAGGCCCCACAGGCTAGGGCCTGGTCGGTGGCTGGTTACTGTTGCTCCGTGCTATTGACGCAGGCTTGGTCGGGGTAAGCGTGGCTACAGTAACGCCGCCTAGGCGGGTGATTACTATAGTCCCGCCGTATCTTGTCTCCTTAATGGGCGTCTCCTTCGAGGAAAGTGGCAGGCCGGCTATGCGAAGCCGGCCCTCTATCTTGCCGGCTTGAGAGGAGGTGCGGCCGCCTTCGGTATCTCTCTGCCCGAAGGGGCCCACCGCCTCGGGGGCCATGCTGGCGGCCCGTCGTGGACGGTGTCGGAGCCGCCGTGGAAACAGTGCTGCGCCTGACGGGTCGTGGCCACCCGTACGGTGCACTGTACCAGGCGTGCTCCGGGTCTTGGGGTGGCGGGCTCTACTGTAGCCACGCCCCGCTTCATCATCGCAGGGTGGACGCGTACATTGCGGGTACGGCTTTGACTACTTTATGGGAGTCAGCTTCTCGTAGACGGCCCCGCTTTAGCCGGCTTCTCGTAGTCGGCCTTCCACAGCTTCCTTCGTGAGGGCAAAGGGCGGGCCGCCCCCGAAGCCGGCCTAGGAGGTAGCCGGCTGAGGGGGGAGGCGGCCCTAGGTCTTGAATCTTCTTGAAAGTCGGCCAGTCTTGTAATTTTTTCTGATGGGCCAGGGGAAGCCGGCTAGGCTACCCATGGCTATTTACTCCGACACTCGGGTCCCGGCCTCGAGCTTGTCTCAACCGTCGCTGGTATGCCAGGTCGCGACGCCGTGGACAAGGCCAGAGGGTGAGGGCCGGAGAGCCAGTAAGAGCCCTGAGTCGCGATGCTCAAGCACCCCCCCTTTAACGTGCAAGTGGCCGACATGGGAAGAAAGGATGCCGCAGACGGGCACCATGCAGTTAAGCGCGATAGGTAATGCATAGTTGGAAATAAACGCTAGGGAGATACACGCCGCTGGGCCTGGCCCGAGCGGCTTGGGGGATGACGCAGCCCGAGGGGCGCCCCCAACAAGGCAAACTAGCGACAGAAAGGTAAGAAGGGGATACATGCCGCAGGGACGGACCCACGCGGCCTGGAAGTGATGCAACCCTGGGAGGGCGCTCCCAGCTGGGAATGAAACTTGGAAGGTGTCACCTGGGGATGTCGTCGGCGAAGTGGCGTTGGTGCAGCAGACTTGGCGGGCTGCGGAAACTGATCCTCACGAGCCCCCAGGCCCTGGGGCCTCGGGAGGCTCCGGAGGCGCTGGTGACTCCTCACGAGCTGTCTTCATCTCCGCCAAGGCCGCGGAGCATCTGTCTTCCTGATCCTCCATGATGCCCCTCATGAGGCGCTTGTACGCCGCAGCCATGCTCGGCAGGCCGTAAGGCGTGCGAACATAGCTATGGGGTGGACCCCCGCAGTGCCCCACTTATGAGGGCCAGAGACGCTCCGTCGTGGCGATCTGATTGAGCCCCGGTACGTCGATGCAGATGCGCAGCCCACCATCCTCGCGTGGGTGTGGGGCCACAGCTGGTAGGCGGCGGCAACCTCTCATGATCCTTGTCTCCTGTAGTTCTTGAATGGCCTTGTTAATGAACTCCTGCTGGTCTGACCTTCCTCGCCTGGCTCCCTCGTGAGGGAAACGTGCTTCGAAGAACGCCTCCACATGGTGCCCAACCGCCTCCCTCGTGACCCTGGCTAGATCGGTGGCCCTCCAGGTGAGAGCCCCCGAGCCCTGCCTGAGGAGGGCGTCGGGCGCGCTTTCCTACGTGATGGAAGGAGGGTCCCCCTGGGCAGACATGGGCCCTGAGGGGCCTGCCTCCTGAGGGGCCGAGCCTGACGACGTCTTCTTCTTCTTGGGGGTGGTCTCAGGAAGCCTCCTACTTCCGCGATCTGGGTCTTCTAGCGACGCGGCCTGATAGGCCCGCTCCAGGGAACACACTGCATCCTTCTCTTCACACGGCACCGTGATGACGCCGCCACTTCCTGGCATCTTGAGGACGTTGTAGCCGTGGTGGGTCGCAGCCATGAACTTGGCCAACGCTGGGTACCCGAGGATGGCGTTGTACGGCAGGCGGATGTGGGCGACATCAAAGTCGATGAGCTCGGTGCGGTAGTTGTTGCGGGCCCCGAAGGTGACAGGGAGGCGGACCTGCCCGATCGGGACTGTGGAACCGTCGGTGATCCCGGAGAAAGGCTTGGTTGGCTGAAGCTGGTCATAGGGCACTTCGATGTTGTTGAATGTTTCCACGGACAGGACGTTGAGCCCTCCCCACCATCGATGAGGGTCTTGGTGACCAGCACGTTGCTGATGACTGGGGAGCAGAGCATCGGGAGGACTCCTGCCGTGGCCGCGCACTTGAGCTGGTCCGCCGAGCTGAACGTGATGGGGCACGCCGACCACCCGAGGGGGCGCGTTGCCTCGAGCTTGGAGAGCACTGCATTCACTTCGCGGGCAAACTGCTTGAAGATACGTTGAGAGGCTGGGGCTTGAGCTCCGCCAGGATGCAACCGATTGCGCGCGGCTCCTGGAAGCCCCCAGCCCCCTCGTCTTGATGGCGGTCTTTGTTCCTCCTTGGCTGAGGCGGCAGCGGAGGTAGGCCTGCATTGCCATGAGGGCGGTCCTCACGAGGCTGATACCTCCAGTCTCCCTCGCGAGGCAGGTCCCACCAGTGGTCCTTGCGAGGTTGGTCGCGCCACCCCTAGCGCGGGCCGCGATCTTCCCAGCGTCCTGGGTTTCTTCCTCCTCCTCGGCCGTAGCCCCGGTCAGCACGATCAGGGCGACGGCCGATCCTTCCTTCTCGCACGACGCGGAGCTCTTGACATTCGTTGGTGTTGTGGGTGTGGAGGTCATGGTACACGCAGTACCGGCTGCCTCTGGAGGGTTCGGGCAGATCCTTGCCCCGCTTTGTGTCTGGTTCTGCCGTGAGTACGGCAGCCCCCTTGCGCTTCGCGTCCTTGGCTTTGGGCTTCTTCTCTTATGGGTCCGTGGCAGGCAGCTCGAGGAGGGAGAGGCGTCCCGCCTCAGCCCTGGCGCACCTGTTCGCCGAGTTGAACAGCTCCAGGGAGGTGCAGAGGTCGTCATGCATCGCCAGCTACTCGTTCATCTTGACGTCGCGCACGCGCCGGAGAAGGCCGAGATGATGGCCTCCTCGAACACCTTGGGGATCTTGAGGCGCGCGCTGTTGAAGCGCTGGATGTATTTTTGCAGGGCTCTCCGGGTTGTTGCTTGATGCGGCGCATGTCGCTCACAGCGGGCGGCCGGTCGCGAGTACCTTGGAAGTTGGCGATGAAGCGGCGCGCATCTGGTCCCAAGAGGAGATCGTGCCTGGAGCCAGATTCAGGAGCCAGGTTCGAGCTCCTTCCTTGAGCGCCATGGGGAACCAGTTCGCCATGACCTTTTCATCCCCGCCGGCAGCCTCGATGCCCAGCTCATAGAGCTGGAGGAACTCTGCGGGATCGGTTGTGTCGTCGTAGCGAGGAGGCAGGTCTGGCTTGAACTTGCCGGGCCACGCGACGCTGCGCAGCTCAGTTGTGTAGGTGTGGCAGCCCGCGGTGGCCACAAAAGGCCTCGGTTGGTGGAGAGCTTGGTCTTGAGGGTCCCCACGCATTGCAGCTAGGAGCAGGGCGGGGTCTTGGCGCGCCGGAGCTGGAGCAGGGTCGCGGCGCGCCGGAGGAGGGAGCGCCCTGGCAGCCCCTTGCGGGCGAGAAACTTCTTGGCAGCTCCGCTCTTGCTGCGCTGGCGCCTAACGGAGCGGGTTCCGCCCAGGGGCCAAGCGCCTTGGAGCCATGGCATCTTCTTGGAGGGGAGGCGGCTGGTGCGCCTTTGGAGCTTCGTTGCCCGCGCGGGGCGGAGTGTGGCGCAGAGGGACGGACGGCGCCTAAGAGCCCCCTGCGGCGCGGACAAGCTCGGCGACGCGGTCGAGCCACTCTTCATAGACGTCATCGACGGGGCGGTGGCGCAGGAGCTCATTTGCCGCGAGGAGCGCAGCTCGAGCCTCCAAGGGTGCGCGGAGCGCGCGGGACGAAGAACCGGCTGGAGCGAGTGATGGAGTAGCGGTGCGGCCGTCTTGCCGCACAAACGGGTGCTGAGATGATGCTTGCTGCTCGCCCCCCGCTGAGCCGTTGGCTGCGTTGACGGCGAGCGACGGGGAACGACGAGGACGCCCACCGACGGGGTCCGTCTGGGCGACACGAGAAGTGATGGCGGCCCGGCGCTCGGCGCGGGCCCGACGAGCGTCGGACATGGATGCGACGGTCAGAGGAGAACGGAGTGGTGGAAGACAGATTCCAGCGCACCCCTACCTGGCGCGCAAAATGTCGAATTTCGGGTTCCGGCAGACCCTTAAGGTTCGAACACTGGGGTGCGCGCAAAAATCACGTCCTCAACCTCCCCGCCTCACAAAGATCTAAACTACTAAAAGAATCACACAAGAGACACAAAATTTATACTGGTTCGGGCCACCATTGTGGTGTAATCCCCTACTCCAGTGTGCGGTGGATGGATTGCCTCCTGGGGCTGGTGATGATGAACAATACAAGGAAGAACAGCCTCGCGAGGGTCTGTTCTTGGCTGGGGCGATGAACTGCTAGGAGGAGATCAGTCGCCCTTCTCTCTCTCTCTTTTTCTCTGATTTTCGATCCCCTTCAAGACCGGCCGATCGAACGAACCAACCCACCCCTTGCTATGTGGGTGGCCGCTCCCTATTTATAGAGGCCCTGGTCCTCTTCCCAAATATCGAGCGGGAAGGGAGCCAACAATGGCGGGCTAATTTGAAGGGGGACAGCAAGTACATCTATCCTGACTAAAGGTGGTCTTCGCCTGCGAAAGACTCTACGGTGACGCCGTGCTGGGCTCCATGGTGACCTCTGTCTCGTAGTCCGCTTGGTCCTGGTCTCGTTGCACCGAAATGGCAACCTTTGCCTGATGCCTCGGTACTCCGTGGCTGCGCTTGCCCCCTTTGCACCAAAGAGGAAAGAAGGACGCTGCGCGCGCTGGCGCCCTCCTGGCACCCTCGATCGTCACGGCTTGCGTCACTGGCACCTCGCGAGGTACCCCGCCTTGATATCTCCGTCACCTCGCAAGCCAGCCTGAGGAGGCTACGCCTGAGGATGCGCCGTGTCATCCGCCTCGCGTGGCTTCGCCCCTCGCGAGGGTCTTGAGTCTTGTGTTGGTGAAGATGGGCCATGTTGGGCCCCCATTCGAGCCACGCCGCAGGCCGCAGGTAGGCAAGTCTGGGGACCCCCATTCCCAGAACACCGACAACATGTGCAGTTTGTCTCTGTGGCATGGATACCTACCTGCAGTGCTCGACTATCGGTGTGTGGTGGGGGAAGAGGGAGGCCCAATTAACTATAGAGGTAGAATGGCTGGTATATGTGTGGAGGAGGAGAGAGGCCTACCTCATGTATTAAGGAGATCGATCTACCTCATGTATTAAGGGAGATCGATCGGCATCCATGCATATGTGTAGGAGATGAATAAGGTTGGGAGAGAGATAGAGCTAGAGTGTTGGAGGTGGTGGTAGTGGAGTTGCTTCTAACAAATGGTGGGATAGGCTTGCTAGACAAATGGAGGGCACGCCCGCAATATCAATAAGAGAGGAGATGGCTGCTTGTTGTTCGTGCACGTGCATGTGAGACACGGGTCAGGAGGCATGCACGAATGATGAGGGGGGACGATGTGGGTGTGGTAAGCAGACGTAACTACATAGGAAGATCAATCGCCCTTTGTTATAGAAAGGAGAGACATAACTTGTGAGGTACGTCGATCGATGGGGGGTAGTTAAAGTCGATCTAGGTATATGTTGGGAGATCGATCGGTATACATGCATGTGTGTGTTAGAAGCAAATGAGGCACGAGGAGAAGGATAGAGAGAGATGGATGCATGTAGGAGGTGGTATGAGAGGCATACTATATCGAGGGGGGAGGACTGTGCGAGTACGAGAACGATGAAAAGAGTGGTGGGAGTGAGGCATGGACGGTGACAAGAGAAGAGGGGAAGCTTGTGTTTGTGCTAGGCACACCTGGCTAGAGAGGCATATCGATCGATGTGTGCCGTAAAGAAGGAGCTAGGGGCCTACACACAGTGGGTGAACGACCTAAAGTGAAAAGACGAATTTGCACGATGGAGCTAGAGAATGTTGAGGGAGCGTGAGAGGGATGCGGGCGTGTGCATGCACAAGAGAAAGTTAGCGCTGGCTACAAAGATAAGAGGGTTGTGTGGGTGTAAAAGACAAATAGAGATCATATATACTTCATTATAAAAAGCGAATTCGGATATTTGAAGAATTTATCATAGTGTTTCAAACCGACGCATGTGTGAATATATATAACGGTGATACACATGGTGCGGTTATGAACATGTTATACTACATTTAATATATTTTATCTCTACTCTCATAAAAACGGAGTTGTTGATGATGGTGTGCCTGCCATCCTGCATTATAGGCCGTCCGATTTATATCTGGCGGATAGCAAGGAAACTATGATGGTTGAAGTTGGCAACAATCGTGATTGTAGATTCTTATTGAAATAGAGAAACGAATTCAAATTTATTTCGAGTTGCAGCATTGGTATAGACATTTGGAATGTACTAAAATGTTGGTATGAGTAGGCTACATGCATTATACAGCAAGCGAAAAAATTTAATCGGACATAACATGGATTCATACTCCCTCCTTCCATCTATATAGGGTGTAATGAGATTTTTAAGACCGCCTTTGACTATTGACAAGATTAATAGTACATGACATGCACAATGTGAAAATTATATCATTGAAAGAACCTTTCACAAATGAATTTAACGGTGTGCTTTGTGTAAGTTGCATGTCATATATCATTGCTCTAATATTTGGTCAAAGTTAGCATCAAAAAAGGCATTAGGCCCTATATAGATGGAAGGAGGGAGTAGCTTTGAATAGCATTTGTATAGTAAAACGGGGCAAGACTCTCTCTTTGTGTGGTGTGAATAGTTTTATTTTTTTCGTTTTATTTTTGGTTGAGGGAAGTGCGAATTGATTTGGTATGTACAAGTACAATATTACTACACGTTAGGCTTGTCCCTAAAACTCAACCCGCGTCTTGTTATATCCCAAAAATTCAGATATCGTGCTCCCAAAACTGGCGCCTTCACAACCCGCGCCTTGCTATCCCGAAATTACAATGCGCGCGAAAACTCCCTCCAGCTGCCAAATCCCGACACGTGAAATCCCCCTTCTAACCGTAAGCCGAAAGGGCCGCTAGTTCAAATCGGTGGGGGGTACTTTTGTAACACACCCTACATTTTGGACAAGCGCGTCCCTAAGTCATGCTTCACTCCCTCCCATCGCCCCCTTTTCGCCATTCGAAATCCCAGGCCTCCATAACCTCTCCGCTCCAGCCACGAAACCCCACCCTCCTCCATCCGCCACGTCACCGCTGCGCAGCCAGAGCATCTTCCCAGACAACGTCGTCCACCGCAATAGCTCGATGTCCCTCGTCCACCTCCCCGGATGAGGATCCGTCGTCCATCTCTCCGTCCCGCCGGTTCAGCCGCCCCGTCCTCCACCTCCAAGGAGCTGCTCCGACGATCGCCTCGTCTAGCGCGGCTGCTCCATCCCCACAGCGCCGCCTTAACCTGCTCCACCGGAACTGCAGCATCCTCACCGACTCCTCGGACGAAGCCGAGGCCTACTCGGCGCCACCAAAGAGGTTGTACACTCATCGCATCACACCTTCTCCTTAACTCGACCTCCCGGCGCCGACTGTGCTCCATCCCGCACCCCCATGGAGCGGCTACCTTGAAGCCGGTGTCACGGGCGACATCTCCACGGCGGCTCTCCCCAAGTGCAAGGCCCCTTCGGTGGCAGCGTCCATACCAGCCGGATCTGCTGCTGCTACTCCGACTCTCGCTCGCTCGCTCGCGCTGCTGTTGCTGCTCCGGCTCTCGCTCGATCGCTCGCTCGCCCAGCTGCTGCTGCTGCTCTCCCTCTCGCTCGTGCTGCTGCTCTGCTCCGATTAAGCCACAATTCAGTCGACTGAATCGACTTTTGGGTCAGTCGATTTTCAGGGGTTGGGGGGGCTCGCCGGAGTTAAGGAAGAACCACCTGCAGCGGGGACGGGGGCTCGCCAGAGAGGTACCCCACTATCTATCTTAGGGTTCAGGGTGGGGAGGCGGGGGCCTAGAGGGTTGGCCGGAGCGGCGGGGGCCTAGAGGGCTGGCCGAGGCGGCGGTGGCGAGTTGTTTCGGGGCGGCGAGGCGGCGCTGGGGCCGGCGGTTCGGCCGGTGGTGGCTGGCGGCTCAGGGGGGTGCAGGTTGAAGATGAACTGCAGGCCCTCCCTAAACTACATGTCAACTGCCTTTCTTACCATTGCGTTTAGTTTCGACAGTAGCATTCAGATTCCACAGAAAATTTCAGTTTCGACAGTTAAGTTCAGAGTCAACAGTTTTTACCTCATCTATTGTAGTCAGGTGGTTTTTGGTGATGTTAATTTTACATCCATTTTACATCATCTATTGGAGATGCTATTAGAATCCCACTTGAGATTGACGATGTCTGTCTTGTGCTGCTTCAGCCTTGATGTCTTACGGCTCACCGGAGCTACTCCAACGACAGAACGATCCATCACAACAGAGCAGTGCCCTGGACACTGTCTACAGATTCCTCAGATCTTCCTCCACACCTCCGACAGCCACCTCTGCCTCAACTGCTTCAGTGACCAACCCAATGATGCTGAGGTCCACACGGCTACGGCAAAGAGGTTGTACACTTGTTGCATCACTTATTACTATACATTCATGTCGATCCATTAGGGCTATTTTGGTTCAACGGAAAAACATCGATCCACTGGTTGTTACCATCACTCTAAATTTCTGCATGCTCTCCTTACGTAATCTCACCATATTTTTTTGTATGCATGTCAGATATTGTACACAGTCATGCTGAACATGTAGAGAAAAGGAGAAGAGTTTTTTGCGGCAATACAATGTCATGCAGACATTGCTCCACGGTGGGTTCAATGGCAAACCCTCCCCACCCCTCTCCAGATTGTAATCTAGAGGAAGATATCTGTTCTGAGGCGGATTCAGACGCCGCTGACCACTCCTATTTACCCCCCAAGGTGTTTGCTCTGCCTTGGCATGATGATGTTAGTCATATCATGCATATGTTGCCTTGCAGTTCCTACTTTTGACATCATATATGTCATCTGCTTAGTTTAGACATGTTCTGTAATGCCACCTGTTTAGTTTCTACATCATATATGGGAATTATGCAGTATCATGTCTTTTAGCTAGCCATAATATATGTGAAATGTGCAATGCCATCCTGTTTAACCAGGCATCGTATATTTGAATGATATCTTTCCCATCCTTTTCTTCATTACATTTCCATTTGTCGACAATGTTTGTACATTAAACTACTCTTCCTGTGAATCAGCCATTTGGGTGGGAGATGGAAAAATCTGTAGTGAAAACAAGGCCTTCAGAGCAGACAGTGCTACCTGTCGAAGCAGATCTCTTGTTGGGTCCCTATAGCTCCTCAGAGATGGATTCAGAGACAGATGACCAGTCCTATTCCCCCACTGAGGTGTATGCTCTAACTTGGCACAGTTATACTGCTCATATCATGCATTCGATGTCTTGCATTGCATAGTTTAGACATCATATACACAATATTCAACGCCATGTTCTTAGTTCAGACATCATATCGAATGCCCTCTGTTTAGCATATAAATCACATGTGTGAATTAAATGATGCAATCTTGATTACTTAGATAACATGTAGGTGAATTATGCCATGCGATCCTGTTTAGTTATTCATCATATCTTTGAATTATGTTATGCTATGCTATCCAGTTTAGATAGACATCATATATGTGAAATTATGTCATGCTATCCATTTTAGTTAAACAATATACATGTCAACTATTTCATGCCCTCTTTTTTTCACACTATCTATTGCATCTGTCTCTCATACAATGTCTGTACATTCAATTATGTTTCCTGTTTATCAGCCATTTGAATTGGAGCGGGTGATGCCAGTATCTAGCAGACTAAAAACACGGTCTTCAAATAAAACAGTGCTACCTCTTGGTGGATATAGCACCCCGGTTGTACATGCACAAGAACTAGCCCTACCACACATAACCCAAACTCTCGCAGATTGTACCCCTACTGCGATGGACAGAGAACCAGCTCCACCCAATCTAATCCCAACCCCAGCCGATAGTAACCCAGTTCTTGTTGACACAACACCATCTCCACCATAGAGCTCCCAAACAAGAGCAGTTAGTAAGGCAGCTCCAGTGCCCAAAGGGACAGTACTATCACGGCGAACCCCAACTCCGCCAGTTAGTACGCCTATTCCTGTGGAGCAATCACAACCAGCTAGTCATAGTTTAGCATCTATCGCATTTGATGTTGTTAAATCATATGTGTGTATCTTCCCATCTTGGAAATATTATGCTGAAGATGAAGGAATATGCCAGTTGCAGGTGTTTGTCCAGGAGTTATGTGTAAGTAATGTTATTCATGGCAATTACTTTGCTTCATCCCATGCATCCTACCTCCATGATGGTTATAATATAGCAAATTTTTCCATTTTTCTCTATAGAGAAGGACCGATTTGGAAACTCAGGATGAGGTAACCTGTGCTAATACCTCTGCTATCTTCAAGAATGCTTGGTGGCAGTATCGGAATTACCTGAAGAAAACGTACTTCACCGGCAAAGAAACTCAACAAATTCCCTTACGTTCTCCTGAGACACATTTACTGGACGATGACTGGGAACACCTTGTTCTGTACTGGTCCCGAACCAAGAATGTGGTAAGGTCTATGAGCTCATTTTCTATTTTTAAGTATTATATTCTTGCATCTTACTGTACTCTGTTCATGTAGAACAAGTGCCTAAACCTGAAGAACAATTGTTCTAATTTAAGATTCCATTGCGATCATAGTTCAAAAAAGCGCTAGGCATTAATTGTGCGTTTTGCCACCGCCTTGCGCTTTACTGACCAAAGTGCATGCTTATGCGCAGTTATGCACAGATTATGCGTAGTTATGCGCAATGCAGTTTGCCAACGCCTAGAGCCTAGGCGCGCTTAAGCGATGGCTTAGGCGTGCCTTTTTTAACTATGATTGCTTTGCTCTCGTATCACTGTATTTACTCATACAAACTTATTTTTAAATTGAAGGATCCAATTGAAACTCCAATGGCACAACGGGTATGTTCATGCATGTTTCATTAACAGGTTTGCTCTTATCAATAGCTCTGTGGATTTCAATTTCAATTGTGTATGCAGTTGACTTTCATATCATGCACATTACTACCATCACAACAAAGCCAATAGTGTTGTTGTACATGTAGACCCGTGGTACCCATCTGAAATCTTGTTGTGCCGTCTAGTTTCCCACGCTTTGTATTCTTTCACTGCTACTTTGTCTTGAACTGATATGATTTGAACCGTGTCTCTATTTTGATTTGGCAAGACAATGCGGTGACCATAGGACATAGATATATGTTTGTTTGATGCTTTTATTATGTACTAGTACTTGGCAATAGAAGAATTGGTAGTTTAATCATGTCCACCTTACTAATGAACTGGTTCATTGAAATGAGTTTCATATACTAGTACATGCTAAACTTGTTATGTGTCTGCTTGTTTCTTCTTTTAGAACGCTGACAGAATATTGGGGAAGAGTGCCTTATTAAGCAATGGTAATGGAAGTAATGCATATAATGTTCAGGATAGTGACACATCCTTGTTGGTCTCCAACAAAGCAGATAAAACAGCTAAGGAAGACTATCTTGAAGACAGCGAGACAACCCCAAAGTCCTATCTTGGTTTAGTGTTCGAGTTACTGGCCACTACCGCTTGCACAAGCTATTCAAACTCACCGTCTGAATCAGTTCGGTTTCTTGAGTCTCAACTACAAGCTAAAAGACATCGATCAGCTGTGCTGCGACAAGAAGCGGAAGGACTGCGGAAGTCCCTGGAGCATTTAGATGCATACTTTCTAGTGCAACAGCAAGCGTTGGAGGATTTTAGTGCCAAATAGGACAAAGCTAATTAGCTTGCTAAGCTTATTGCCAGCATGGTGGATACCCAGGATAACGTTTCTTGAGCTCTTCTGAAGTTGTTTCAGTTATGCTCTTGTTTTGCTGCCGCGTTTATTTGCACTGGTGGCCAATTTTGACGGCTAGTGTATGTAATGTGTTGCGTTGTTCCCTATATTTGCACTGGTGGCGAACTTTGATGCCCAGTGGATGTAATATGTGTAATAGCGGTAATAGGCTAGCGTTAATTGCTTGCTTATTTATTTCCTTATTGTCTTGTTTAGTTGTTTGCTTGTAGTCACTGCAGTTCTTTTTCTGTTTTTTTCTAGTGGCCACAATAGCCTATTTTTTGTAACTAGGCCAAAATAATCATGGGCCTTCTACGGGCCGTATGATCCATGGGCCTTCGTCCGGCCGTAGGATCCATCGGCCTTCTATACGGGCCTTAGGGTCTATGGGCCTTCTACGGGCCGTAGGGTCCATGGGCCTTCTACGGGTCGTCCGATCCATGGGCCTTCTACGGGCCGTACTATCCATGGGCCTCATACGGGCCGTAGGATCCATGGTCCTTCTACGGGGCGTATCATCATTTCGCCAATCATGGGCCGTACTATTCATGGACCATAACATGCCGTTAATAGGCCGTATTTGATAACTCTATGAAAACAGCCCAACGGGTTTTTTTACATGAAAACAGCCCAACGTATTAACGGTCCGCAAATGGGCCGACTGTAACGACGGGCTGAATTTGGCCCACAAGCAGAAAATGACAGTAACGGGCCGTATGTAACCGAATGCTGCAAATAAGCCCAGGAATCAATGGGCCCTGAGAAGGCCGAAAGATAACTTGGGCTGGAAACGGCCCAATGGAATAACAGGCCGTTAATGGGTATAAAGTGATACACTATTCAATACGGGCTAGTTTCACCACGGGACGTTAATGGGCCAAGAGTTACAAAGGTCCTCATATGGGCCGAAAGAAGTCATGGGCCACACATGGGTCGGAAGTTAAAACGGGCCGAATCATACTGGGCGCCCAGATGACGCTACTGGGCCTAATTTGGAAAGGGCGTAACGGGCCCTGGGTTAGCGGGCTGTAAATGGGCTATATGCGAACAGGCCGTTAACAGGCTTTCCATGGGCCGACCCGCCACCTTTTGACCAAGTCAAACGGGCCGGCCTTTTCATAGGAATGGGCCTCTGTTGGTCCATGCCACGTGTCACCGTATCATAGGCGCCTTCGGTCCAATGAGAGGATGACATATGTCCCAATGGTGAGCCGACACGTGTTTCCTCTAGCCAATGATGATTTTACACGTGGAAAATCCCCATTGGTCGGGGCTATTAACGGGTTATCGGATCCAAAACCTGACCCGATAGCTTAACGACGTTCTGTTACGGTGGATGCCACGTGTTGGTCAACCTTGACGAAAGCACTTCTGTGACGCGCGATTTATCATCATGGAAGTGGACACTTCCATGATGATAATTTTGGTAATGTCATGGAACACTTCTACGACAACACAGGTATGACTATCTTGATTCTGTCATAAATTTGTCATGGATGTACATGCATGACAAAAAACGTGACCTACTTTGACAAACACGTATCATCACGGAAGTGTATTTTTCTTGTAGTGTTAGTACTAGTTTTGAGATATGATGATGTGATATGTGAGTCATCTTGATGAGTAATTATGCTTTAGTAAGAATATTGGTGTTAAGGTTTGTGACTCCCTACGAAGCACGAAAGTCAATAATCATGCAATGAAATTATATCCTACTTTTTGTGCATTATTCGGTGTTAATTATGCTTAATGCTTGCTTATGAGATTATTCGTTTCTTGGTTGGCCGCTTCCCAATCTTTTGCTAGCCTTCATTTTGCACTAAGTATGACCTCTACTTGTGCATCCAAAATCCTTTAAAGCATTTTTGCCACATGAGTCCACTATATCTACCTATATGTGGTATTCTTTTGCTGTTCTAAGAAAATTTGCATGTGCCATCTCTAATTGTCAAAATAACTTCTCTTTTGTTTGTTTGTTTCGCTCGCAGAGCGGTGAGGGGTGGCTAATATTTTCCATGCTAGATGTGTTATTCTCAAGATGAGTGTTTATTCTCTTGTCCCTGCATGAGAGTAAGGCAAAGGTATTAGGGATGCCCAATCCCAAAATGCAAAAACAAAATTCCTTGGAAAGTGTTGGTATGGAGGGCACCTGTGGATACGGTTAGCCATGGAAAGTGAAAGTTATGGTGGAAAAAGGAATAAACTTTATTTTCAATTTGGGAACTGCCTATGATATATCTATGCATGGAAAGTATTGGGAACTCTAAGTCGTTTTTGTTGGTGGGATGGATACACCTCCCAAAATGTTTTTATCTCAAATTTTTCGCTTTGAGCTCTAGCACCTCTACAAATCCCTACTTCCCTCTGCAAAGGGCCTATCTTTCACTTTATGCAATTCTTATTTTGAGTCTCCATCTTCTCTTACAAAAGTACCAACTAGGAGGCAATATGATCGTGCTTAAGTATTGGGTGTAGTTAATATTCGAGTGTGCTTCATGAATGGATCAATGTTTGAGCATGATGGGCTAGGGATAACTTATTTTAGCATTGATATTTTGAAAGACAAGGTTGCTTGTTGATATGCTTGAGTATCTAAATTATTGTGTCAAAACTAGACTATTGCTTTGAATCACATAAAATTCCAAATGTCCATGCTATAAAGAAAAGAATATGATATGACATGATGAACAGCACTCCACATCAAAAAAATTGTTTTTTTTTGCTTACCTACTCGAGGATGAGTAGGAGTTAAGCTTGGGGATGCTGATACGTCTCCAATGTATCTATAATTTTTGATTGTTCCATGTTGTTTTATTATCAATCTTGGATGTTTATAGTCATTTTATATCATTTTTTGGTACTAACCTATTGACATAGTGCCAAGTGCCTTGCTGTTCTTCCATGTTTTTTACATGGCAGAAAATCAATATCAAATGGAGTCCAAATGCCATGAAACTTTACGCATTTTTATGGACCATAAGGAAGATGTTGGGCCTTGGTTGCACCTGGGGGAGTCCCGAGGAGGGGATAGCCCACCAGGGCGCGCCAGGAGGCCCAAGCGCGCCATGGTGGGTTGTGCCCACCTCGGGTGCCCCCGGATCGCCTCTTTCCTCTATAAATACCCCAATATTACAGAAACCCTTGAGGAGTCGATGAAATATTCATCCAGCTGCCGCAGAGTCCAGAACCACCAGATCCAATCTAGACACCATCTCAGATGGGGTTCACCACTTCCATTGGTGCCTCTCCGATGATGCGTGAGTAGTTCTTTGTAGACCTTCGGGTCCGTAGTTAGCAGCTAGATGGCTTCATCTATATTTCTTGATTCTCAATACAATGGTCTCTTGGAGATCCATATGATGTATCTCTTTTGCAGTGTGTTTGTTGGGATCGATGAACTTTCAGTTTATGATCAGATCTATCTTTTTATATCCATGAAAGTATTTGAGTTTCTCTGATCTCTTTTATGCATGATCTCTTATAGCCTCGTATTTCTTCTCTGATATTTGGGTTTTGTTTGGCCAACTTGATCTATTTATCTTGCAATGGGAAGAGGTGCTCGGTAGTGGGTTCGATCTTACGGTGCTTGATCCTAGTGACAGAAAGGGAACCGACACGTATGTATCGTTGCTACTAAGGAAAAAAAGATGGGATCTATATCTACCGCCATAGATAAACGAATCTTGTCTACATCATGTCATTGGTCTTATTGCATTACTCTGTTTTTCCATGAACTTAATACACTAGATGCATGCTGGATAGCGGTCGATGTGTGGAGTAATAGTATTAGATGCATGCAGGAGTCGGTCTACTAATCTTGGACGTGATGTCTATGCAATGATCATTGCCTAGATATCGTCATAATTATTTGAGGTTCTATCAATTGCCCAACAGTAATTTGTTCACCCACCGTTTGTTATTTTTCTCGAGAGAAACCACTAGTGAAACCTATGGCCCCCGGGTCTTCTTTCTCATATATTTGCCTTTGTGATCTACTTTTTATTTTCTTTTATTTTCAGATCTATTAAACCAAAAACCCAAAAATACCTTGCTGCAATTTATTTTATTTGGCGTTCAATCTATCAATATTTACAACTTTCTCCCGTCCACGTGCCACTTCTGGCGCCGTTACCCGAAAGGGATTGACAACCCCTTTAACATGTCAGGTTGCGAGGTGTTGTTATTTGTGTGCAGGGGCTGTTTACATTGTGTTGCTTGTTTCTCCTACTGGTTCGATAACCTTGGTTTCATATCTGAGGGAAATACCTACCGCCGTTGTGCTGCATCATCCCTTCCTCTTTGGAGAAAACCGATGTAGCTTCAAGCGACATCATGCTCCTCCATGAAGTCAGAGCTCCGAGTGGGCGCGCACGGAAAGGTGCTCCCTCAGGCTCCTCAGACACTGGCTGGTGAGTCCAGTTAGCACTAGCAGTCGAACGATAACAAGCGCAAGGCTCAGCAGCCGACTTCCCCCAGCCGGCAAGTACCAACAGTTGAAGATCAGCAGCCGGAAGGTCAGCCTGGCCCCAAGCGCCAGAAGGGCGGCAAGCCCGCCTGGTTGCCCGCCTTCTCCTTCGAGCAAACCCTTGATGCTCCTTGCAAGTTCCACAGCGGCGCGAAGCCATCTAACCACACTACCCAGAAGTGCCACTGGCTCACCCACATCGCCAAGGGCGAAGGGCTGCCACCTCCACCTGCTGGCCCGCCGGCTCCGCCTCCTCAGCAGGCGGCGGTCCGCCCAGTCGACATTGTCCAAGATGAATTCCCTGAAGAACACGGAGCCTACATCGTCTTCACCAGCGTGGCTGACGACATGCACAGTCGGTGCCATTAGTACCGTGAGGTGAATGTTGTCGCCTCTAAAGTCCCAGAGTTTATGCACTGGTCCGAGAAGCCCATCAGCTGGAGACGCACCGACCACCTGGAAGTGACGCCTTCTCCGGGTTCCTATGCTATGGTGCTGCATGCCACCTTTTCAACAGAGAGGTGAGCCTGCCGCTTCTCCCGAATTCTAATAAACGGTGGTAGCAGCATCAACATCCTCTACCGCGACACCATGGAGAAGCTATGCATCAAGGAGAAGCGGCTACAGCCCAGTCGGACCATCTTCGATGGCATAGTACCCGGCCTTTCCCGCTCACCAATCGGCAAGATCAAGATAGACGTCCTCTTCAGAGACAAAGATCACTTCCGCCATGAGCCAATCTGGTTTGAGGTCGTTGACCTAGAGAGCCCCTAACATGCCCTCTTGGGCCAGCCAGCGCTTGCCAAGTTCATGGCGGTGACTCACTATGCCTACCTCAAGATGAAGATGTCGGGTCCCTAGGGCATAATTGTCATCACGGGCGACTATCAGAAGTCAGCCGTGTGCACTACTACCAGCAGCCGGCTGGCCGAGTCCCTTGTGATTGCTGCCGATAAGCGGCTCCTTGACCGGGTTGTGGCCATGGCCAGCAAGCAGTCGGACTTGTCGGCAGACCCCAAGGAGTCGGAAGCTCAGGGCTCCTTCCAGCCGGCCAAGAAACAAAGAAGATCCTCTTGGACCCGGAGCACCCAGAGAGGCACGCTATTGTAGGAACCAACCTTGACAGCAAATAGGAAAGCGATCTCGTCAATTTCCTCCATGAGAATCGGGACATCTTTGCATGGTCTCCCAAGGACATGCCGGGTGTTCCGACGGATTTCGCCGAGCACAAGCTACATGTCAGGTCAGATGCAAAGCCGGTCAAGCAAACCCTCAGTCGCCTGTCAGATGAAAAGAGAAGAATTGTTGGTGAAGAGATAGCCCGACTTCTAGCAGTCGGCTTCATTATGGAAATGTTCTACCTGGAACGGCTTGCCAACCTAGTCCTTGTATTGAAGAAGAACAACAAGTGGCGCACGTGCATTGATTACACCAGTCTCAACAAAGCCTACCCCAAAGATCCATTTTCTCTGCCTTAGATAGACCAAGTGATTGACTCCATAGCCGGATGCGAGCTATTGAGTTTTTTGGATGCTTACTCCAGATACCACCAGATCAAGCTAAACCCGGCCGATCGGCTGAAGACCGCCTTCATCACACCATTCGGAGCTTTTTGCTACCAGACCATGACGTTCGGCTTAAGAAATGTCGGTGCCATGTTTCAGCATTGCATGCAGAAGTGCCTCCTCAAAAAACTTGGCAGAAATGCCCACATCTATGTAGACGATCTTGTGGTGAAGAAGGAGAAGTGTGGCACCCTCCTGGAAGATCTCAAGGATACTTTTGACAATCTGCGCCGTTTTCAAATCAAGCTCAACCCAGAGAAGTGTGTCTTCGGAGTCCCAGCCAGCCAGCTCCTTGGTTTCCTTGTTTTAGAATGCGCCATCGAGTGCAACCCAGTGAAGATCAAGGCCATTGGGCGGATGTAGAGACCTACCCGGCTGCGAGACGTCCAGAAGTTCACCGGGTGCTTGGCATCTCTTAGCCGCTTCATCAGTCGGCTGGTTGGGAAGGCCTTACCCCTATGCCAACTAATGAAGAAATCAACTTGCTTCGAGTGGAACGATAAGGCGGACGAAACTTTCCTCCAACTCAAGAAGATGCTGAACATGCTGCCTGTCCTGGCGGCTCCAGCTGCTAAGGAGCCCATGCTTCTCTACATCGTCGCCACTAGCTGAGTGGTCAGCACAGTCATTGTCGTCGAACGCCTAGAAGAGGGTAGAGCACAGCCAGTCCAGAGGCCCGTCTACTACCTGAGTGAAGTACTGTCAGCCTCCAAGCAGAATTACCCCCACTACCAGAAGATGTGCTACGACGTGTACTTTACCGCCAAGAAGCTCAATCAGTATTTCCAGGAGCACTCCATCACCGTCGTCTACACTGCCCCACTTGCTGAGATCATAGGCAACAGAGGTGCATCAGGCCGAGTGGCGAAGTGGGCCATCGAGCTGTCTCCTTACACCATCCTTTACCAGCCCCACACCGCCATCAAGTCCCAAGCGATGGCCGACTTCCTTGTCGAGAGCCGAGACCCAGTACCTGCCGCCAGCGCCGGACTCCACCCATTGGCGGATGCACTTTGGTGGCTCGAAGATGTGCACCGGTCTGCGAGCCGACATCATCCTCACCTCTCCCGAAGGCAACAAAATCAAGTACATGTTGCAAATTCAATTTGCCACCTCTAACAACGTGGCCGAGTATGATGCACTCGTCCAAGGGCTCCGACTGGCCAAAGAAATTGGCATCCGCCGAGTGTTGTGCTACAGCGACTCGGACTTGGTGGTCCAGCAGTCGTCTGGTGATTGGGACGCCAAGGATGCAAACATGGCGAGCTACTGCTTTCTCGTCCAGCAGCTCAGCGGATATTTTGACGGGTGCGAGTTCCTTCACGTGCCACGGGCTGACAATGAGCAAGCAGATGCCTTGGCACGGATCGGCTCCACCTAGCAAGCAATACCAACTGGCGTCTCCCTCCAGTGCCTGCACAAGCCGTCTGACGGTGTCCTGGACTAGGGGGTCCTCACCACGTCGTCTCCCGATCTACTAGATTGGGCCGAGGCCCCCCATGGTCATATACTCATGGGCCAGTTCGGACAACTGCCGCATACAAGGAAGATTCCACAAAGACTTGGCGATCAAGACAAGGACTTCTCCCCACCGGCATATTCGGCTAGGTCTCTTGTTAACCTAGGCCTCTGGCGCATTATATAAACCAGGGCCAGGCTAGTCGATACAACATACAGAACAACAATCATAGCATAGGCTAGCTTCTAGCATTTAGCCTCTCCGATCTCGTGGTAGATCTACTCTTGTACTACCCATATCATCAATATTAATCAAGCAGGACGTAGGGTTTTACCTCCATCAAGAGGGCCTGAACCTGGGTAAAACTTCATGTCCCTTGCCTCCTGTTACCATCCGGCCTAGACGCACAGTTCGGGACCCCCTACCCGAGATCCGTCGGTTTTGACACCGACATTGGTGCTTTCATTGAGAGCTCCGCTGTGTGATCGACAAAAGGATCGATGGCTCGCCTGCAGATCAACTGCGACTTCGGCGTCTTCGTCACCAGTTCGACTGGTCACCTTGGTTCGACCAAGAATTGCGCCCCATGTTCGGATCACCATGTTCGGATGAGGGCCTTCATCAAACATCAACTCCGGTCTCTATCAAGATCATGGAGGAATCATCTATGGAGCTCGGGGGCTCAACGTCAACATTGCCCTCAAGCGACTGTGCTATTTTTTTTGACAGCGAACTCGTATCTGCCGCCACCACCTCCTCGAGTATCGCTTTGACGATCTCTTTGGTCGAATTGTGCGTAATTGAGTGCATAACAACCCTGGAAAATTTCGTCGAGTTCTGATGGAGGAGTCTCTAGCAATCCACGATATACCGAAGCCCTGTAAAATCTGGATGGGAATTTGGATGAGTTTAGGGCGTGGTGTCCAGCTTCTAGCTCGAACGTCCTTTGGAAGATCCAACCGTTGATCGGCTGCGTAATTCCTATATCTTCCACCTCTCAAAATTTCAGCTCGATCTGACAGTCCAAACTCCGGGAACCTTCCGATTAGTGCATCACTTTTCGGATCTGTTTTCTGCGCAAAAACGAATCCGACCCGAGTCCATCTTTGTTATGAACGGGATTTCGAAGATCCCTTTTGAAGGAAGTTTTGTATGGGGTATTGTGTTTTGTTCCCGAACACATCCCACTAACTTTAAGATCTTTTGAACATGATCTTCAACATCATGCTGGTGTCAAACCAGTCCGGCAATATTACTCCATGGTTGCCGACCTGCGCTAGACACGTCGTCACTTTAGCCGAGCTCAACTTCTTCGGATCAACATCTCCGAAAGCCGAACTAGAGCCCGGCATCGCGAAGGATAAATCATCATCAAAATCGCCGCCCCACGCATTACACGGAGCAGGCATACCGGCATCGCCGCACGGTCGCTTCATCAAGCCGGCATCGACCACGTCACGACCTGCATCAACAGGGCTGCACTATTGCTTCTTTAAGCTGGTGTCTGTCACGCCGACCTACTTCGACTCATCGTCTGACGTCGAGGCTTCGACATCTCGGCTGGACCAGGGGCTTTGCCATCTCTTCATCAACCTACTCCGGACACTTCGGCGTCACTAGCCGACCAGCTCCGTCATGTTAGCTGGGCCGAGGGCTTTGCCTCGGCGAGTCAACCTTTACCACCATTGCCATGCCGTCGTTTTATCGCCCATCAGGCAATGGTTGTGCGGAGCGAGTCCCAATTTTGGGAATCACCTTCCTTCGGATTGCTACAACAAATAAACCAGGTGCTATTAATCCTAGTATTTTTTGCTTGTTTGGGTTCATTTTTCCCAAGGATTTATTACTCTGGTTTGTTCATTATATGTACACAGGTCTATCAAATGGTGACCGCATTAACGACGGTCGCATGGCGGTTCGATCAGTTTCCGTACATAGTCTGGCAAACGCCGCATCCGGAGCTCGGACCGACCTGTGAATTCAGGCTTTGCCATGCCTTTACTACATCACGCCGACGCCCTGCATCGACATTGACTTCGGCGCCAGGCCATATTTCTTCTATTCCTCACTTTGCATAAATTATTTATTATGCAACATTTTGTTTTATCATTATTACTATTATCTCCGGTTTGCACTATTTTTTGTGCACAGGAAAATGATCCGGGGACTTCGGCGTCACTCTGCCGGTCTGCATTGACCGTGCTATGTCACCACTTTGGCGTGTCGAGCTCTCCGCTCCGCCACCTCGGGACCAGCTTGGGGGATGGAACCTTGCCCCGCATCAAGCTCGGACCGCGTCATCAATACCGAACTCATTAACCAGCTAAGTCGCTTTCATGCTCAAAGCTTTAATTTCTAACTTGTGTTCGGTTCGACCAAGCATTATACTTTTTTGGAAAAAAGTTGCTTGTAAATTTTTTTTCCTTGTCCAAACTTTGTTTGTGACGCATAAATTCAAATACCCAATTCATTTGGGGGCTTCCTTCATGAAGCTTTTCCACTTGCATATGATTATACTTGTACGGCTTCGTTCCTTGTTCGTGTATTACGCCACAATATGCACCATATTGACTTAAGCGATTTCCAAGCTAGGTTGCCTCGCTCCTGTGTTTATCCCTACGTTCTTGATTGTTCGGCTAGGGAGTGAAGGGAGCACCTCTGCGATTGTCACGATCGGGTCGCCCGAGCCGGATCTCAGACTGGGTGAAGCCAAAAGCTAGCGCTCTTATAGTTTTCAATGATGGTCGGCACACAACGGAACTCATGAGTACAAAAAATCTATTGCACAAGTATCATAATAACAATGAGCACCGAAGGAAGGTATCAGTGGGGGTACTATTTTCTTCAAAGATGCTTCTTGCGCTTCATGGTAATATAGCATAAGTTCCCTGAGCGCGCTTTGTCTGTTACAGCCTTATGGCCTGATTGCCTGGTTATTGGAAACACCGTCGACATTCTCGACCGATGGAGTACATAACACTTTTCGGTTCTTGACCGAAGAGGGAGAAGCTGACGGTCGGTTAAGACGCGTTTAAAGTTCGGTTGAACATAGATATGATATAAGTACTTCGGTACATGCAATCATTCTTCTACCCAAGTCACTTGGGGGCTCTTAAGTTTATTTGAGCCGTTTTATAATAAGTGTTCTTCTTCTTAGTCGTTGCAAAGTTTTATTATTATTATTTATCACTCCTTTTTTCGACACGAGTGTGCGGTCACTAGCCGGGGAGCCTAATTTCTCTCTCAAAGCCGCTAGAGTTTAGTTTGCTAAACTGGCCTGGTGAGAAGTACTCCGCCCTCGGGATAGGAGGTTGAAGCCGTAGGCTGACCCGCTCGAAGTCTTGAGATAGGATGTATCATGTTAAAGCATGACAGAAGCACTTCTTTTTTCTAAGACCAACTTTCAGATTGGCACCGAACACTTGATATTGTTCGGACGTCATGTTTTTACTGACATTTCTTGGTTTTCCAAGCTTTTTGGCACTTTTAAACTATTTGTGCTTTTCCAGCATTAGTCTCGCAGTGCAACACCGGACACCTTTAGGGATTCGGCAAAAACATTCTCAGATATTGCTATATATGCATCGGTTTCGAATTGTGTCTTCGGTAAATAGTTGGGTTGCCTAGCTCCTGCACTTGCTTCCTATGTTCCGTTTTGTTTGGCTAGGCGTGCAAAGGGAGAACCACTGTGATTGTGCTTCCAGCTCACATGGTTAAGCACCTTAGTGGAGAAAGCCAAAAACTGACTTTCACAATGAGCGTAAACTGGTCAGCAATCTGATGACTATGTTAAATAATGGGCTGTTCATAACATTGGACGAAGTGTTTACGGCTTGACCCCGACTGTCACCGAACACTACCGGGGGCTATTAACTGGCCTCCCAAACTAAATCCTCAATATTTTTCTCTTACATTAGACCTGAGGTTTAATGATCATGCTTAGCATGACAACCCAAAGAAAGGAACCGATAGCGGGACTATTTTCATTGGAAGACATTTCTTCTATTAAACAGTAATATAACTCTCTGCGTACCTTTGTTTATAAAACCGTATGGCTAGATTGCCTTGTTTGTTGTAAATCTTTGCCCTCATAAAGGCTTTATAAAGTAGGACAAACACTCCTCGGCTACTAGCTCGCGAGGAGGCAGAGAGTTCAAGGCGGGGTACCTCGCGAGGTGCCCATGACGCAAGCCATGACGACACGGGTCACCAGGCGGGTGCCAGCGCGCGTAGCGTCCCTCTTTCCTCTTTGGTGCAAAGGGGGCTACGTATCCGCGGAGTACCTAGGAATCAGGCAAAGGTTGCCACTTCGGTGCAATGAGAGCAAGACCAGGAGGGCTACGAGACGGAGGTCACCATGGAGCCCAGCGCAGCGTCATCACCAGAGCCTTTGGCAAGCGAAGACTGCTTTTGTCAGGATAGATGTACTCACTGTCCCCCTTCAAATTAGCCCGCCATTGTTGGATCCCTTCCCGCCCAATATTTGGGGAGAGGACCAGGGCCTCTATAAATAGGACTAGCCACCCACATAGCAAGGGGTTCGGTTCATCGGTTCATCGGTTCGACGGCTGGGGGTTCGATTCCTGGTGCTTCGGTCCGGGATCTGAGAGAGAAAGAGAGAGAAAGGTGACTGAACTCTTCATAGCAGTTCATCACCACAGCCAAGAACAGACCCTCGCGAGGCTGTTCTTCCTTGTATTGTTCATCCACACCAGCCCCAGGAGGCAATCCATCCACCACACACTGGAGTAGGGTATTACACCACATCGGTGGCCCGAACCAGTATAAATCTTGTGTCTTTTGTGCAACTCTTCTAGTAGTTTAGATCCCATCGAGACGGAGATGTTGAAGGCGAGATTTCCGTGCGCACCCCAGTGTTTGAACCTTAAGGGTCTACCGGAACCCGAAATCCGACATTTGGCGCGCCGGGTAGGGGTGCGCCGGAATTCGTCTTCCACCGCTCCGCTCTCCTCCGACCGTCGCATCCATGTCTGACGCTCGTCGGGCCCGCGCCGAGCGGCGGGCCGCCATCGCCTCTCGCGTTGCCCAGACGGCCCCCGTCGGTGGGCGTCCTCGTCGTTCCCCGTCGCCTGCCGTCAACGCCGCCACCGGCCCGGCGGGGGGCGAGCAGCAGGCATCGTCTCAGCACCCGTCCGTGCGTCAAGACGGCCACACCGCCACTCCGTCACTCGCACCAGCTGGCTCTTCGCCCGCGCGCGCTCCGCGCACCCTTGGAGGCTCGAGCTACGCTCCTCGCGGCAAACGAGCTCCTGCGCTACCATCCCGTCGACGACGTCTGCGAAGAATGGCTCGACCACGTCGGCGAGCTCGTCCGCGCCGCAGGGGGCTCTTCCGCGCCGTCCGTCCCTCTGCGCCGCACTCCGCCCCGCGCGGGCAACAAAACTCCAGAGGCGCACCAGCCGCCTCCCCTACAAGAAGATGCCATGGCTCCAAGGCGCTTGGTCCCTGGGTGGAACCCGCTCCGTCAGGCGCCAGCGCAGCAAGAGCAAAGCTGCGAAGAAGTTCCTCGCCCACAAGGGGCTGCCAGGGCGCTTCCTGCTCTGGCGTGCCGCGACCCTGCTCCAGCTCCGGCACGCCAAGACCCCGCCCTGCTCCTAGCTGAAGCGCGTGGGTACCCTCTGTAGGATCTAGAAGAAGGAGTGTCTAGAGGGGGGTGAATAGACACTTAATGCTAAAGTTGCACTTTTTAAGCTTTTTCGGTTTAAGTGGAGTTCGGGCACAATTTTAACATACACAATACATATCAAGCAAGCATGCAAAGAGTATATAGGCAGCGGAAAGTAAAGCATGCAACTTGCAAGAATGTAACGGGAAGGGCTTGGAGGATTCAAACGCAATTGGAGACATGGATGTTTTTCCCGTGGTTCGGATAGGTGGTGCTATCCTACATCCACGTTGATGGAGACTTCAACCCATGAAGGGTAACGGTTGCGCGAGTCCACGGAGGGCTCCACCCACGAAGGGTCCACGAAGAAGCAACCTTGTCTGTTCCACCATGGCCATCGCCCACGAAGGACTTGCCTCACTAGTGGTAGATCTTCATGAAGTAGGTGATCTCCTTGCCCTTATAAACTCCTCGGTTCAACTCCACAATCTTGTCGGAGGCTCCCAAGTGACACCTAGCCAATCTAGGAGACACCACTCTCCAAGAAGTAACAAATGGTGTGTTGATGATGAACTCCTTGCTCTTGTGCTTCAAATGATAGTCTCCCCAACACTCAACTCTCTCTCATAGGATTTGGATCTGATGGAAAGAAGATTTGAGTGGAAATCAACTTGGGAAGGCTAGAGATCAAGATTCATATGGTAGGAATGGAATATCTTGGTCTCAACACATCAGTAGGTGATTCTTTCTCAGAACATATGAGTAGGAATGGTGTATGTGTTCTGATGGCTCTCTCTTCGAATGAAGAGGTGGTGGAGGGGTATATATAGCCTCCACACAAAATCCAACCGTTACACACAGTTTTCCAATCTCGGTGGGACCGAATCATCAAACTCGGTCGGACCGAAATGGTAAACCTAGTGACCGTTAGAGATTTCGGTGGGACCGACTGGAACAACTCGGTGGGACTGATGTCTTAGGGTTAGGGAAAATCCAAAACTCGGTTTGACCGAATACTCAAACTTGGTGGGACCGAGTTTGGTAATAAGTGAAACAGAGAGTTGGCCAAGCAAACTCGGTGGGACCGATTGCATATCTCGGTGGGATCGAAGATATTGCAACAGGTAACAGAGAGTTTGCAAGCCCATCTCGGTGAGACCGAGATCCGTATCTGTAGGACCGAATTGCTAGGGTTTGGCAGTGGCAAATGACAAGTGAAACTCGGTGGCGCCGGATTGACAGAATCGATATGACCGAGTTTGGCTTAGGGTTTAGGTCATTTGTGGAAGTGGGAAGGTAGCTGAGGATTTTGGAGCATATCGTTAAGCACATAAAGCAAGAGGCTCATTAAGCAACACCTCATCCCTTCTTGATAGTATTGGCTTTTCCTAAAGACTCAATGTGATCTTGGATCACTAAAATATATAAAATGAAGAGTCTTGAGCTTGAAGCTTTAGCCAATCCTTTGTCCTTAGCATCTTGAAGAGGTTCCCACAACCTTTAGTCCATGCCACTCCATTGTTGAACTTATCTGAAATATACTAGGTAAAGGTATTAGTCCAACATGAGATATGTTGTCATCAATTACCAAAACCACCTAGGGAGCACTTGTGCTTTCACCCTCAAGACCAAGCTCTCCACCAACCGAGGCCTTTTGTGGCCACCGCGAGCTGCCATGCGTACACCACTAAGCTGCGCAGCGTCGCGTGGCCCGGCAAGTTCAAGCCCGACCTGCCTCCTCGCTACGACGGCACAACCGATCCCGCAGAGTTCCTCCAGCTCTATGAGCTGGGCATCGAGGCTGCCGGCGGGGATGAGAAGGTCATAGCTACTGGTTCCCTATGGCGCTGAAGGAAGGAGCTCGAACCTGGCTCCTGAATCTGGCTCCAGGCACGATCTCCTCCTGGGACCAGATGCGCACCCGCTTCATCGCCAACTTCCAAGGTACTCGCGATCGGCCGCCCGCCGTGAGCGACATGCGGCGCATCAAGCAACAACCCAGAGAGACCCTGCAAAAGTACATCCAGCGCATCAACAGCGCGCGCCTCAAGATCCCCAGGGTGTCAGAGGAGGCCATCATCTCCGCCTTCTCTGATGGCATGCGTGACGTCAAGATGAAGAAGGAGCTGGCGATGCACGAAGACCTCTGCACCTCCCTGGAGCTGTTCAACTTGGCGAACAAGTGCGCCAGGGCTGAGGAGGGACATCTCTCCCTCCTCGAGCTGCCTGCCGCGGACCCAGAAGAGAAGAAGCCCAAGGCCAAGGACGTGAAGCGCAAGGGGGCTGCCGGGCTCGCAGCCGAACCAGACACCAAGCGGGGCAAGGATCTGCCCGAACCCTCCAGAGGAAGCCGGTACTGTGTGTACCATGACCTCCACACCCACAACACCAACGAATGTCAAGAGCTCTGCGCCGTACGAGAAGGAAGGATCGGCCGTCGCCCCGACCGTGCTGACCGGGGCTATGGCCGAGGAGGAGGAAGAAACCCAGGGCGCTGGGAAGACCGCGGCCCGCGCCAAGGGTGGCGCGACCAGCCTCGCGAGGACTGCTGGCGGGACCTGCCTCATGAGGGGGACTGGAGAGACTAGCCTCGTGAGGACCGCCCTCATGGCAAGGCAGGCCTACCGCCGCTGCCGCCTCCACCAAGATGGAACAAAGACCGCCATCAAGACGAGGGGGCTGGGGGCTTCTAGGAGCCGCGCGCGATCGCCTGTATCCTGGGCGGAGCTCAAGCCCCAGCCTCCCAACACATCTTCAAGCAGTTTGCCCGTGAGGTGAATGCAGCCCTTCCCAAGATCGAAGCAACGTGCCCCCTCAGGTGGTCGGCGTGCCCCATCACGTTCAGCTCGGCAGACCAGCTCAAGTGTGCGGCCACTGCAGGAGTCCTCCCGATGCTCTGCTCCCCAGTCATCAGCAACGTGCTGGTCACCAAGACCCTCATCGATGGCGGGGCAGGGCTCAATGTCCTGTCCGTGGAAACATTCAACAACCTCCAAGTGCCCTATGACCAACTTCAGCCAACCAGGCCTTTCTCCGGGATCACCGATGGTTCCACAGTCCCGATCGGGCAGGTCTGCCTCCCTGTCACCTTCGGAGCCCGCAGCAACTACCGCACCGAGCTCATCGACTTCGACATCGCCCACATCCGCCTGCCGTACAACGCCATCCTCGGGTACCCAGCGCTAGCCCAGTTCATGGCCGTGACCCACCATGGCTACAACGTCCTCAAGATGCCAGGAAGTGGCGGCGTCATCACGGTGCCCTGTGAAGAGAGAGATGCAGTGTGTTCCCTGGAGCGAGCCTTTCAGGCCGCGCCGCTAGAAGACCCAGATCGCGGAAGCAGGAGGCTTCCTGAGACCACCCCCAAGAAGAAGAAGACGTCGTCAGGCTCAGCCCCACAGGAGGCAGGTCCCTCAGGGCCCGTGCCCCCTTAGGAGGGCCCTCCATCCATCGCATAGGAAAGCGCGTCCGGCGCCCTCCTCAGGCAAGGCTCGGGGGCATTCACCTGGAGGGCCACCGACCTAGCCAGGGTCACGAGGGAGGCGCTTGGGCACCATGTGGAGGCCTGCTTCGCAGCACGTTTCCCTCGGGAGGGAGCCAGGCGAGGAAGATCAGACCAGCAAGAGTTTGTTGACGAGGCCATTCAAGAGCTACAGGAGACAAGGATCATGACAGGTTGCCGCCGCTTGCCAGCCGTGGCCCCACATCCAGGCGAGGATGGTGGGCTGCGCGTCTGCGTCGACGTACCAGGGCTCAATCAGATCGCCACAACGGAGTGCCTCTGGCCCTCGCAAGTCGGGCGCTGCGGAGGTCCACCCCACAGCCGTGTTCGCATGCCTTACGGCCTGCCGAGCATGGCTGCGGCGTACTAGCGCCTCATGAGGGGCATCGTGGAGGCTCAGGAAGACAGGCGTTCCGCGGCCTTGGTGGAGATGGAGGCAGCTCGCGAGGAGTCACCAGCGCCTCCGGAGCTTCCCGAGGCCCCGGGGCCTGGGGGCTCGTGAGGATCGGCTTCTGCAGCCGTCAAGTCTGCTGCACCAACGCCACTACGCCGACGACATCCTCAGGTGACATCTTTCAAGTTCCGTTCTCAGCTGGGAGCAGCCTCCTAGGGTTGCATCACTCCCAGGCCGCGTGGGTCCGTCCCCGCAGCATGTATCTGCATTTACCTTTCCCTCTATTAGTTTGCCTTGTCGGGGGCACCCCTCGGGCTCCATCATCCCCAAGCCGTTCGGGCCAGACCCAGCGGCGTGTATCCCCCTAGCGTTTATTTCTGACTATGCATTGCCTATCACGCTTAGCTGCATGGTGCCCGTCCGCGGCATCTTCTCTTCCCATGTCAGCCACTTGCACGTTAAAGGGAGGTGCCTGAGCATCGCGACTCAGGGCTCTTACTGGCTCTCCAGCCCTCACCCTCTGGCCTTGTCCATGGCATCGTGACCTGGCATACCAGCAACGGCCGAGACAAGCTCGAGGGCCGGGACCCGAGGACGTAGAGTACCGGCATCTAACCGAATTTTGCAGGGACACATCTCAAGATACGGCCCAGTGCCGGGTGCAACCCGCCCAGAGGTAGGGCCTCATGAGTCCTGCGCTGGCTCACGGGTGCCCAGATACACCTCACCCAGCTCTACCGTGCCGGTCACGTGTCAGGGCGGGGTTGTATACGCCCTGGGGGCTCCTCCCGGAGGGGAGCCCCCTCCCACGTACCAATGGAAGCACCATGCTCCGCGCTGGCTGACGACACTACCGAGGAGCGGCTATGCCCGTACACATACGGAAGCGCTATGCTCCGCGCTGGTGATAAACAACTGAGGGTGGCCTCCGGGCCGCGTTAACCTCAGGGAGCCCAGAGCTCAGTGGCTGGCCTCATCGCAATGCCTCCCCTCGGGAGCGCCGCACGAGGGGGCTGGGCACGGGGGCTACGGCTGGGTCACGCCCAGACGTACGCCGCCCAGCCAGGCCCCTCGGGCCTGGTTCGCCGCGCGTGTCTCCCCGAGCGGAGCCAAGGTATGAAGGCCGTTTGCGCGTCAAGGGGGTCCCCTGGGCATCGCGACCCAGGGGCCTAACTGCTCCCGTAGCCATTCACTCCTTAGTTCCAAAAGGCTATGCTGGGTGAGGTACACGCGGGGCCGGGCCCTGCAGACGTAGAACGGTAGCCACGCTTACATCTCGCCTCATCACCCGCTGTTCGCGCGTCAAGGGGGACTCCTGAGCATCGCGACTCAGGGGCCTAACTGGCTCCGTAGCCCCTCACTCCTTAGTTCCGAAAGGCTATGCTGGGTGAGGTATGCGCGGAGTTCGGCTCTGCAGACATAGAACAGAAGACACGCCTACATCACGCTTCCCTACTTGTTGTTCGAGTGCCAAAGGGGACTCCTGAGCATCGCGACTCAGGAGCCTAACTTGTCACGTGGCCCCTCACTCCTTTGGTCCCGTCCTGGTTTCCGGTCGGGGCTGATGCTGGGTGTGGCATGCGTGGGGCCGGGCCCTCCCGGCGTAGAACACAAGCAAGTAGGGAAGAAAAGCATAAAATCCAAGGAACTTAAAAGCAAATATTACAGTCCATACTGTCAATCTCAATGCCAAACGCAAGTTTAAATGCCTCCCCGAGGCGTGATGCATGTGCAGGAACCTAAAGAAGCACAGGGATGGGACAGAGTCACTCGTTGGCGCTGGTTTCGCCTTGTGGAACGGCAGGGTCAGCAGCCCTTGCTTCGGCCTGGTGCTGAAGGCCCGGAACTTCTCCAGCAGCACCTCCGCGCGCCCCTTCACGGCTTCGACAGCGGCAGCAGCACCCTCGCCGCTCACCGGTTCCAGCAGGGCGTCGAGGTCGATGTTGGGATCGCGGAGGTAGACGTGGGCGAAGACCCGTGTCAGCGCGGCAGAAGACAGGACGTGCGCCTCGGCCTCGGCCGCGGGGCCGATGCCAAGGACGACGTCCCCAAGAGCCTTGACCAGGAAGGGAAGTAGCTTGGCGGGGCCATACTTGTCACCAGCTAGCGGGCTGTCCAAGCCGCTCTCGTAAAGCATCTTCAGCGAAGCGCGGGCATCCTTCTCCATGTCCGCGAAGGCCACATGATCTTCGGCGAGGACCTGAGCCTTGGCGTCCAGCTCGGTCTTCGTCGCCTCCAGCTCTGTCTTCCACATGCCTAGACGCTCGCGGCGCTTCTTGAGCTTGGCCTCCGCGTCCTCGAGCGCCGCCTCGCGCGCCTTCGCCCCCTTCTCCTGCTCTTGGCGAAGGCGAACCTCCTCCGCAAGTTGGCCCCGCAGGCCTTGCAGCTCGTCCTCCAGCGCCTTGCAGTGGTCGCGGGCCTTGACCGCTTCCCCCAGGGCCGCGTCACAAGCAATCTTTGCCTCAAGGACAGCCTGCTTCTTCTCATCGCAGGCCGTCGAGGCCTGAACCAGCGCCGCCTGGATCGAAGCATGAGAGCGAATCCACCCTGAAGCCAGTTCCAGACGCCCGGCCACCAGGCGAGGGTCGGCGCCGAGAAGGTCCTGACGCAGCTGGTCCCGTTCAGCAGCAGCATGCTCCAAGACGGAGGAAGAAGACGGAGGAGCCTCTGCGTGCTCCAGGACGACAGGAGGAGCTGAGGGAGCAGTGACCAGCAAAATGGGAGGAGAATGTGGCGGCGGCAAGGCCGCCGAATCCCGAGCCACCATTCGCTGCGTCTCCCCAGCCGTGGCAGTGGCGCCAGATGAGGACACTTCAGGAGTCACCTGGGCCATGGGGCTGAGCTCGCCCCCGCCAGCATGGCCAGATCTCCTGAGGGCGACCGACCAGGAGAAGCCCGTGCACTTCGATCGCCCCCTTTCACAGGCGGGGGCGCCGCCGCGGATGGAGCCTCAAGAGCCTGCTTCGGTTTCTTCGCCGTGGGCGCCCGCCTACTCAAGAGAAGCAATCATCAAGCCTCGTCGGCAGAATGAGAAACAAGAGAACAAGGTTCAAGCTCTTACGGATCATCGCCAGTGAGCTCGGGCAGCTTTCGGCCCAACTTCAAGCCAAACAGCCGGCTGGAAGGGTCGACCTTGGGAGGAGAAGGCGCAGTAGCGGACTGCCCCGGGGTAGGGGCAGGCCCGCGGCGGACCAGCCCGGTCCTGTCCTTCTTCGGGATCGGGGGCGAGCTCCCGCTACCCAGCACATCGTCGTCGTCATCATCATCATCATCATCATCATCATCGCTCGGCGATAGGCGGAGAGTACGGGGCGAGCGCCGAGGGAGGGGAGCCCTCGACTCTCCGTCAGTCACCTTGGAGTCAGGCCCCTCTCCCCGCTCCTCTTCGTCCTCCTCCTCGCTGGAGTCACCGGAGGGCACGTCCACCATTCCTTCGGAAAGCGCCGCGGGCACGAGCCCGACCCCGTTGAAAACGGGCACGGAAAACCACCTGCTCCCAGTCGCTGCGAAGAAACAAGGGCTCGGTAGCGCCCTCCAACTTTGCCACCGTGCCCCCAACCAGAGATTGAAGAACCGCGTCCACGTCCTCTTCGTCCACAGGCCCGGGGCTCAGATGAGGCCTCCACGGTGGAGAAGAGTACTGCCGGAGTGGAGCCAGCTGCTGCTCCAAGAACTCCCTCAACAGTGACGCGCCAGTCAACTTCGCCGTCGCCATGTTGGCTGGCCTCAAGTCCGCATCCATCTTCTCCAACACCGGCTTCGCGCGGGGATCCGCGAGCTCCGCCCGGCACCAGTTACTGGTGCTCACGGCCTGCTCTGTGGGCGGGATCAGCCGAGGGTGGACGCGCCCGGCGTCAACCAAGACCCACTTGCTCCGGAAGCCATCAGCCCTCTTCCCGGGACTCAACATGGTAATGGTGTTGCCATGTGCGACGAAGCTCGTGCACGCGGAAGGGGAACTACCAGTAGTCCGGAGGTAGAAGTAGTGGCGCAGCAAGGCCATCGAGGGCTGCACCCCTACGTGGGCCTCGCAGTAGTAAGCGAAGATCGCCAGGAGAAGGACAGAGTTGGGGTGGAGATGCAGAGCCAGCAAGTTGTAATGGCGGAGGACAGAGAAGAAGAACTCGGAGAAGGGAGGCACCAAGCCCGCTGCGATGGCGGTCACAAAGAAAGGATAATATGTGCTCCCTCGACCTTGAGTTGAGGCGGAGCCGACCTTGAACACCTCCGTCCCGACGACGCCCTGCGCCGCCGCCATCCGGCACAGCCGGGCAAAGGTGGCCTTGGACACAGTCGGCGGGTCCAGAGCAGGGGAATACCAAGCTTCGGCCGGAGGCTTGCGAGGCACCATGGCTTCCTAGGTCGTGCAACCGGAGTGGATCTGGAAGTTTGGAGGAAGAAAGGGGAGGCGCACGAAAGGGGATCTGAGCAGCAACCGGAGAAAGCAAGGGCGAAGTCTGGGAAGATGCCTCTCCCTTGTCAACCCGCGCGGTCGCTAAGGCACCCACGTCCAATCAACCGCCACGCGGCGTCCGAGGCCGCAGGCTGTTGGGGCCCGCGGCGCTTCGCCCTTGCCCTTTCGCCTCTCGGCATGGCCAAGTCCATGCGCACCTTGGGCCCGGGGGCTACTGTCGGCATTCTGGGAACGAGGGTCCCCAGACTTGCCTGTCTGCGGCCTGCGGCGTGGCTCAAGTGGTGGTCCAGCGCGACCCATCTTCATCAACACGAGGCTCAAGACCCTCGCAAGGGGCCAAGCCTCGCGAGGCGGACGACACGGCGCATCCTCAGGCATAGCCTCGTCAGGTGGCTCACAAGGAGGCGGAGAGTTCATGGCGGGGTACCTCGCGAGGTGCCCATGACGCAAGCCATGACAACACGGGGCACCAGGCGGGTGCCAGCGCGCGCAGCGTCCCTCTTTCCTCTTTGGTGCAAAGGGGGCAAGCATATCCGCGGAGTACCGAGGCATCAGGCAAAGGTTGCCACTTCGGTGCAACGAGACCAAGACCAGGAGGGCTACGAGACGGAGGTCACCATGGAGCCCAGCACGGCGTCATCACCAGAGCCTTTGGCAGGCGAAGACTGCTTTTGTCAGGATAGATGTACTCGCTGTCCCCCTTCAAATTAGCCCGCCATTGTTGGATCCCTTCCTGCTCAATATTTGGGGAGGACCAGGGCCTCTATAAATAGGACTAGCCACCCACATAGCAAGGGGTTCGGTTCATCGGTTCATCAGTTCGAGGGCTGGGGGTTCGATTCCTGGTGCTTCGGTCCGGGATCTGAGAGAGAAAGAGAGAGAAAGGTGACTGAACTCTTCATAGCAGGTCATCACCACAGCTAAGAACAGACCCTCGCGAGGCTATTCTTCCTTGTATTGTTCATCCACACCAGCCTCAGGAGGCAATCCATCCACCACACACTAGAGTAGGGTATTACACCACATCGATGGCCCGAACCAGTATAAATCTTGTGTCTTTCGTGCAGCTCTTCTAGTAGTTTAGATCCCATCGAGACGGAAAGGTTGAAGGCAAGATTTCCGCGCGCACCCCAGTGTTCGAACCTTAAGGGTCTGCTGGAACCCGAAATCCGACAGTCGCTGCCGTGGGCACAGGCGCGTAAGCTCGAGTCCGAGCACGCCTTCGTCTTCCACGCGCTCCCAGGAGCCTAACGCACCACTCCTCGCGCCTCGCCGTGCCCCATAGCGTCGGATTCATCCATGCCCGAACTCCGGCGACCGCCAAGGTCTTCGTCGGCGACGTTTCCGGCCACCCCGAGCCCAACCACCACCACCAAACGCTGCGGCTCGTTCCCAGCTACCCGTAGATGATCTCCGCCGTCGTTTTGGTCGCCTGAGGGTGTTTTCCGAAGCCCTACGCCGTCTCGGGCCTCGCCGGCGTCGAGTCGCCGGCGAGTTGACCCAGTTTGAACCCTGGGTGGGCCCAGGTAGACCCCCCTGAGTCTATGACAGGTGGGGCCGGTCCGCTAACTAACCTAGGATTAGTTTTAACTAAATTTAAGTTAATCAGTCACTGACATGTGGGCCGAAGCACCTGAAGGAAATATGCCCTAGAGGCAATAATAAAGTTATTATTTATTTCCTTATATCATGATAAATGTTTATTATTCATGCTAGAATTGTATTAACCGGAAACATAATACATGTGTGAATACATAGACAAACAGAGTGTCACTAGTATGCCTCTACTTGACTAGCTCGTTAATCAAAGATGGTTATGTTTCCTAACCATGGACAAAAGAGTTGTTATTTGATTAACGAAGTCACATCATTAGTTGAATGATCTGATTGACATGACCCATTCCATTAGCTTAGCACCCGATCGTTTAGTATGTTGCTATTGATTTCTTCATGACTTATACATGTTCCTATGACTATGAGATTATGCAACTCCCGTTTGCCGGAGGAACACTTTGGGTGCTACCAAACGTCACAACGTAAATGGGTGATTATAAAGGAGCATTATAGGTGTCTCCAAAGGTAGATGTTGGGTTGGCGTATTTCGAGATTAGGATTTGTCACTCCGACTGTCGGAGAGGTATCTCTGGGCCCTCTCGGTAATGCACATCACCTAAGCCTTGCAAGCATTGCAACTAATATGTTAGTTGTGAGATGATGTATTACGGAACGAGTAAAGAGACTTGCCGGTAACGAGATTGAACTAGGTATTGGGATACCGACGATCGAATCTCGGCCAAGTAACATACCGATGACAAAGGGAACAACGTATGTTGTTATGTGGTCTGACCGATAAAGATCTCCGTAGAATATGTAGGAGCCAATATGGGCATCCAGGTCCCGCTATTGCTTATTGACTGGAGATGTGTCTCGGTCATGTCTACATTGTTATCGAACCGTAGGGTCCGCACGCTTAAGGTTTCGATGACAGTTATATTATGAGTTTATGAGTTTTGATGTACCAAAGGAGTTCGGAGTCCCGGATGAGATCGGGGACATGACGAGGAGTCTTGAAATGGTCGAGACGTAAAGATCGATATATTAGACGACTATATTCAGACATCGGAAAGGTTCCGAGTGATTCGGGTATTTTTCGGAGTACCGGGTAGTTACGGGAGAAGTAATGGGCCTTGATGGGCTTTAGTGGGAAGAGGAAAAAGGCTGCTGCGCCCCCCCCCCCCCCCCCTCCCCTCTAGTCCGAATTGGACTAGGGAAAAGGGGGCCGGCCACCTTTCCTACTCTTCCACTTCCTTCTCCCTTCCTCCCCTCTTGATGGACTCCTACTAGGACTTGGAGTCCTAGTAGGACTCCCATCCTGGCCGCGCCAATAGCCTTGGCCGGCGTCCTCCTCCTCCATCCTTTATATACTGAGGCAGGGGGCACCCCATAGACACACAAGTTGATCCACGTGGTCGTTCCTTAGCCGTGAGCGGTGCCCCCTGCCACCATATTCCACCTCGATCATATCGTTGTAGTGCTTAGGCCAAGCCCTGCGTCGGTAGAACATCAAGATCGTCATCACGCCGTCGTGCTGACGCAACTCCTCCTCGAAGCTTTGCTGGATCGGAGCCCGGGGATCGTCATCGAGCTGTACGTGTGCTAAGAACTCGGAGGTGCCGGAGTAACGGTGCTTGGATCGGTCGGATCGGGAAGAAGACATACGACTACTTCCTCTATGTTGTGTCAATGCTTCCGTTGCGATCTACAAGGGTATGTAGATCAGACTCTCCCCCTCGTTGCTATGCATCACCATGATCTTGCGTGTGCGTAGGAATTTTTTTGAAATTACTACATTCCCCAACAGCACCCCTAACAGCTAATTAGTGTTAATCTAATCTTGTTAATTAGCCGAGAGGCTCACAGAAGGGGCCCACCAGTCAGGTTTAACCTGGGCTGGCGCCTTTGACCTGCTGAGGTCAGCATGACGCATTGCTGACGCAGTAATTGATTTACTGGAATTAGTTTTATACAGGAAATTCCAGAAAATAGTTCAAACTTCAAAAAATCATAGAAATTCAACCGTAACTCCAAATGAAATAATTTATATATGAAAAATTATCAGAAAAATTCAATCTATCCATATGTAATGGTTTCATGCATGAAAAAATAAGTTTACCTTGATATTTAAGCAGAATAAGGAAATGCACTATTAATGCCATGTTTAATGAGCTAATATTTGAATCTTTGATTCAAATGAGTTCATCCCTTTCTATTTTAGCTTGCATTAGGCCAAGACACATTCATATTGCCATGTCATAGCATGCATCATATTGTTGCATATCGTCATGTGTTGATTGTGTTCCGATGTGTTCTTCGTGGTAGGTTCTGCCTCCGAGGATATTCACGAGTATCCAACTGAAGGGCAGTATCCCACTACCACTCCCTCAAGAAAGCAACCCTTTGATCATTCCGATACAACCCATGTTCTCGCCTCTGCTCTTGTTTACTGCATTAAGACAATGCGATTCAAACTGTTGTGTGCTACAGTAGTTGAACCCTTATCCTCTGCATGACCTGTCATTGCCACACTAACTAGATGAAACCCACTAGCATGTGTAGGAGTTGATTGAGCCATGTATGTGATTCCTACCTTGCTATGCCTGCTATGCTTAGAGTTGTGTCAGGTCTGGTTCATCTGGGTGATGGGCTAGAGTGATATGATTATGTCGGTAGTATGAGGAATGTGTTGAACATGTTTTGGTAAAGGTATCGATGAGAGGCCATGTAGGAGTACATGGTGGGTTGTTTCATTGGGACCGTCCCTAAGAACTGAGATCTGTATGTGTGATTTAAGATTCAGCTACTACCATGCATTGGGATCCTTAATTGACCCTCTCGGCTTCTTAATCACCCTAGTACTCTGTCCAGGAGTGGCAAATAGTTTCTGGTGTTTGTAGGTTATGTGTTGGCGGTTGTGCATAGCGCTGACCCTAGGGGTGGGCTATGTTGCGGTAGATACACCGTGGCACGGTGTACCGAGTCACCCATTTGGTGTCTTGGAAACCCTGTTCACATCGTTCGGGGCCGTATGTGGAAACCTCGGCCGGACTCCCTGCGGATGGAACCTGGATAGGCGATAAACCTGGATTAGAGACTTAAGTGTTTTGGTAGGCCGTGGCCGACACCCTCGCTGGGCTTCCACTTGAAAGTTGCTGAGTACATGTCGTGTAAACGACGGTAAGTGGTGAAAGCATGTATGAAGAAGTACACCCCTGCAGGGTATAAAACTATTCCAATAGCCGCGTCCGCAGTAAAGGACTACTTGGTTACCTATACAGTTCATAGACAAGAAAATGGATACTACTAAAAGACTCAAGATAAGTGTGAGTACCGAGGATGGCCCTCTCGTAGGATGACGAGGGAGGATCCCTGGTGGAGTATTGTGTTGGTAAGTAGTGGACTCGTGTGCGAAAACTATTTTACTAGTGAAGTTCCGTAGGGTAGTTTAGCCAGGAGTCAAAGCTGGCTTGCTCCAATAGCCCCACCACCTTCTTGAGAATGAGCATGTATAGTAGGTTCTGTTGTAAGACTTGCTGAGTACCTTTGTACTCATGTTTGCTTATTACTGTTTTCAGACGACAACACCGCCCCCTCCGATGGGTTCTATGTAGACCTGGGCGTCGACGAGTGACTAGCCACCTAGGTGGTGATCCTGGCCATGGAGGGCCCTATGTAGATAGACGGGCTTCGAGAAGCCTTCTTTCTTTCTAGAGTCTGTACTCAGACTAGTTGCTTCCACATGTTCTTGTATGATTGTATGACTTGAGTGTCGGGTCGTGTGTGTCGGCGTTCTGGGAACAGGGGTCCCCAGACATGCCTGCCTGCGGCCTGCGGCGTGGCTCAAATGGGGGCCCAGCGCGGCCCATCTTCATCAACACGAGGCTCAAGACCCTCGCGAGGGGCCAAGCCTCGCGAGGCGAACGACGCGGCGCATCCTTAGGAACAGCCTCGTCAGGCTGGCTCGCGAGGAGGCGGAGAGTTCAAGGCGGGGTACCTCGCGAGGTGCCCATGACGCAAGCCATGACGACACGGGGCACCAGGCGGGTGCCAGCGCGCGCAGCGTCCCTGTTTCCCCTTTGGTGCAAAGGGGGGCAAGCGTATCCGTGGAGTACCGAGGCAGCAGGCAAAGGTTGCCACATCGGTGCAACGAGACCAAGACCAGGAGGACTACGAGACGGAGGTCACCATGGAGCCCAGCGCGGCATCATCACCAGATCCTTTGGCAGGCGAAGACTGTTGTTGTCAGGATAGATGTACTCGTTGTCCCCCTTCAAATTAGCCCGCCATTGTTGGATCCCTTCCCGCTCAATATTTGGGGACAGGACCAGGGCCTCTATAAATAGGACTAGCCACCCACATAGCAAGGGGTTCGATTCCTGGTCGTTCGGTCCGGGATCTGAGAGAGAAAGAGAGAGAAAGGTGACTGAACACTTCATAGCAGTTCATCACCACAGCCAAGAACAGACCCTCGCGAGGCTGTTCTTCCTTGTATTGTTCATCCACACTAGCCCCAGGAGGCAATCCATCCACCACACACTGGAGTAGGGTATTACACCACATCGGTGGCCCGAACCAGTATAAATCTTGTGTCTTTCGTGCAGCTCTTTTAGTAGTTTAGATCCCATCAAGACGGAGAGGTTGAAGGCGAGATTTCCGCGAGCACCCCAGTGTTCGAACCTTAAGGGTCTGCCGGAACCCGAAATCCGACATTTGGCGCGCCAGGTAGGGGTGCGCCGGAATTCATCTTCCACCGCTCCGCTCTCCTCCGACCGTCGCATCCATGTGTGACGCTCGTCGGGCCCGCGCCGAGCGCCGGGCCGCCATCGCCTCACGCGTTGCCCAGACATCCCCCGTCGGTGGGCGTCCTCATCGTTCCCCGTCGCTCGCCGTCAATGCCGCCACCGACCTGGCGGGGGGCGAGCAGCAGGCATCGTCTCAGCAACCGTCCGTGCGGCAAGACGGCCGCACCGCCACTCCATCACTCGCTCTAGCCGGTTCTTCGTCCCGCGCGCCCCGCACACCCTTGGAGGCTCGGGCTGCGCTCCTCGCGGCAAACGAGCTCCTGCGCTACCATCCCATCGACGACGTCTACGAAGAATTGCTCGACCGCGTCGCCGATCTTGTCCGCACCGTAGGCGGCTCTTCCGCGCCGTCCGTCCCTCTACGCCGCACTCCGCCCCGCGCGGGCAACGAAGATCCAGAGGCACACCAGCCGCCTCCCCTCCAAGAAGATGCCATGGCTCCAAGGCGCTTGGTCCCTGGGCGGAACCCGCTCCGTCAGGCGCCAGCGCAGCAAGAGCGAAGCTGCCAAGAAGTTCCTCGCCCGCAAGGGGCTGCCAGGGCGCTCCCTGCTCTGGCACGCCGCGACCCTGCTCCAGCTCTGGCACACCAAACCCTGCCCTGCTCCTAGCTGCAGCGCGTGGGGACCCTCAAGACCAAGCTCTCCACCAACCGAGGCCTTTCCTGGCCACCGCGGGCTGCCATGCCTACACCACTGAGCTGCGCAGCGTCGTGTGGCCCGGCAAGTTCAAGCCCGACCTGCCTCTTCGCTACGACGGCACAACTGATCCCGCGGAGTTCCTCCAGCTCTATGAGCTGGGCATCGAGGCTGCCGGCGAGGATGAGAAGGTCATGGCTAACTGGTTCCCCATGGCGCTGAAGGAAGGGGCGCGAACCTGGCTCCTGAATCTGGCTCCAGGCACGATCTCCTCCTGGGACCAGATGTGCGCCCGCTTCAGCGCCAACTTCCAAGGTATTCGCGACCGGCCGCCCGCCGTGAGCGACATGCGCCGCATCAAGCAACAACCCGGAGAGACCCTGCAAAAGTACATCCAGCGCTTCAACAGCGCGCGCCTCAAGATCCCCAAGGTGTCCGAGGAGGCCATCATCTCCGCCTTCTCTGACGGCGTGCGTGACGTCAAGATGAAGGAGGAGCTGGCGATGGACGAAGACCTCTGCACCTCCCTGGAGCTGTTCAACTTGGCGAACATGTGCGCCAGGGCTGAGGAGGGACATCTCTCCCTCCTCGAGCTGCCTGCCGCGGACCTAGAAGAGAAGAAGCCCAAAGCCAAGGACGCGAAGGGCAACGGGGCTGCCGTACACGCGGCAGAACCAGACACGAAGCGGGGCAGGGATCTGCCCGAATCCTCCAGAGGAATCCTGTACTGTGTGTACCATGACCTCCACAACCACAACACCAATGAATGTCAAGAGCTCCGCACCGTACGAGAAGGAAGGATCGGTCGTCACCCTGACCGTGCTGACCGGGGCTACGACCGAGGAGGAGGAAGAAACCCAGGGCGCTGGGAAGACCGCAGCCCGCGCCAGGGGTGGCGCGACCAGCCTCGCGAGGACCGCTGGCGGGACCTGCCTCGTGAGGGGGACTAGAGAGACCAACCTCGCGAGGATCGCCCTCATGGCAACGCAGGCCTGACTCCGCTGCCGCCTCCACCATGGAGGAACGAAGACCGCCATCAAGGCGAGGGGGCAGGGGGCTTCCAGGAGCCGCGCGTGATCGCCTGCATCCTGGGCGGAGCTCAAGCCCCAGCCTCCCAATGTATCTTCAAGCAGTTTGCCCGCGAAGTGAATGCAGTTCTCCCCAAGCTCGAAACAATGCGCCCCCTCAGGTGGTCGGCGTGCCCCATCACGTTCAGCTCGGCAGACCAGCTCAAGTGCGCAGCCACTACAGGAGTCCTCCCGATGCTCTGCTCCCCGGTCATCAGGAACGTGCTGGTCACCAAGACCCTCATCGATGGCGGGGCAGGGCTCAACGTCATGTCCGTGGAAATATTCAACAATCTCCAAGTGCCCTACGACCGGCTTCAGCCAACTAGGCCTTTCTCCGGGACCACCGACAGTTCCACAGTCCCGATCGGGCAGGTCCACCTCCCTGTCACCTTCGGGGCCCGCAGCAACTACCGCATCGAGCTCATCGACTTCGACGTCGCCCACATCCGCCTGCCGTACAACGCCATCCTCGGGTACCCAGCGTTGGCCAAGTTTCTGGCTGCGACTCACCACGGCTACAACGTCCTCAAGATGCCAGGAAGTGGCGGCGTCATCACGGTGCCCTGTGAAGAGAAGGATGCAGTGTGTTCCCTGGAGAGAGCTTGTCAGGCCGCGTCGCTGGAGGACCTAGATCGCGGAAGCAGGAGGCTTCCTGAGACCACCCCCAAGAGGAAGAAGACGTCGTCAGGCTCAGCCCCTCAGGAGGCAGGCCCCTCAGGGCCCGTGTCTGCCCAGGGGGACCCTCCTTCCATCGCATAGGAAAGCGCGCCCGGCACCCTCCTCAGGCAGGGCTCGGGGGCTCTCACCTGGAGGGCCACCGACCTAGTCAGGGTAACGAGGGAGGCGCTTGGGCACCATGTGGAGGCGTGCTTCGCAGCATGTTCCCCTCGAGAGAGAGCCAGGCGAGGGAGATCATACCAGCAAGAGTTCGTTGACGAGGCCATTCAAGAGCTACAGGAGACAAGGATCAAGAGAGGTTACCGCCGCTTGCCAGCCGTGGCCCCACATCCAGGCGAGGATGGTGGGCTGTGCGTCTGCGTCGACGTACCAGGGCTCAATCAGATCGCCACAACGGAGCGCATCTAGCCCTCGCAAGTGGGGCGCTGCGGAGGTCCACCCCACAGCTATGTTCGCATGCCTTACGGCCTGCCGAGCATGGCTGCGGCGTACCAGCGCCTCACGAGGGGCATTATGGAGGCCCAGGAACACAGGCGGTCCGCGGCTCTGGCGGAGGTGGAGACAGCTCGCGAGGAGTCACCAGTGCCTCCGGAGCCTCCCGAGGCCCCGGGGCCTGGGGCTCGTGAGGATCGGCTTCCGCAGCTTGCCAAGCCTCCTGCACCAACACCGCCTCGTCAACGACATCCTAAGGTGACATCTTCCAAGCCTTATCCCCAGCTGGGAGCCCCCCCCCAGGGTGCGTCACTCCTAGGCCGCGTGGGTCCGTCCCTGCGGCATGTACCTGCATTTACTTTTCGGTAGTAAGCTTTCCTTGATTGGGGGTGCCCCTCGGGTTGCATCATCCCCAAGCCGCTGAGGCCAGGCCCAGCGGCGTGTATCTCCGTCGCGTTTATTTCCAACTACGCATTTGCTTGTCACGCTTGATTGCTTGTTGCCCGTCCGCGACATCCCTTTTTCTCCATGTCGACTACGTGCATGTTAAAGGGGGGGGTGCCTGAGCATAGCGACTCAGGGCTCTTACTGGCTCTCCAGCCCTCACCCTCTGCCCTTGTCCATGGCATCACGACCTGGCATACCAGCGACGGCTGAGACAAGCTCGAGGGCCGGGACCCGAGGACATAGAGTACCGGCATCTAACCGAATTTTGCAGGGACACATCTCAAGATACGGCCCAGTGCCGGGTGCAACCCGCCCAGAGGTAGGGCCTCGTGAGTCCCGCGCTGGCTCACGGGTGCCCAGATACACCTCACCTAGCTCTACCGTGCCGGTCACGTGTCAGGGCGGGGCTGTATACGCCTCGGGGGCTCCTCCCGGAGGGGAGCCCCCTCCCACGTACCAGTGGAAGCACCATGCTCCGCGCTGGCTGACGACACTGCCGAGGAGCGACTATGCCCGTACACATACGGAAGCGCTATGCTCTGCGCTGGTGATAAACAACTGAGGGTGGCCTCCGGGCCGCATTAACCTCAGGGACCCCAGAGCTCAGTGGCTGGCCCCATCGCAACGCCTCCCCTCGGGAGCGCCGCACGAGGGGGCTGGGCACGGGGGCTATGGCTGGGTCACGCCCAGACGTACGCCGCCCAGCGATGCCCCTCGGGCCTGGTTCGTTTCGCGTCTCTCCCCGGGCGGAGCCAAGGTATGAAGGCCGTTTGCGCGTCAAGGGGGACCCCTGGGCATCGCGACCCAGGGGCCTAACTGGTCCCGTAGCACCTCACTCCTTAGTTCCGAAAGGCTATGCTGGGTGAGGTACGCGTGGGGCCGGGCCCTGCAGACGTAGAACGGTAGCCACGCTTACATCTCGCCTCATCACCCGTTGTTCGCGCATCAAGGGGGACTCCTGAGCATCGCGACTCAGGGGCCTAACTGGCTCTGTAGCCCCTGACTCCTTAGTTCCGAAAGCTATGCTGGGTGAGGTACGCGCGGAGTTGGGCTCTGCAGACATAGAAGGAAAGACACGCCTACATCACGCTTCCCTACTTGTTGTTCGAGCGCCAAAGGGAACTTCTGAGCATCGCGACTCAGGAGCCTAACTTGTCACGTGGCCCCTCACTCCTTTGGTCCCGTCCTGGTTTCCGGTCGGGGCTAATGCTGGGTGAGGCATGCGCGGGGCCGGGCCCTGCCGGCATAGAACACAAGCAAGTGGGGAAGAAAAGCATAAAATCCAAGGAACTTAAAAGCAAATATTACAGTCATTACTGTCAATCTCAATGCAAAACGCAAGTTTAAATGCCTCGCCGAGGCGTGATGCATGTGCAGGAACCTAAAGAAGAGCAGGGATGGGACAGAGTCACTCGTCGGCGCTGGTTTCGCCTTGTGGAACAGCAGGGTTGGCAGCGCCTTGCTTCGGCCTGGGGCTGAAGGCCCGGAACTTCTCCAGCAGCGCCTCCACGCGCCCCTTCATGGCTTCGACAGCGGCAACAACACCCTCGCCGCTCAATGGTTCCAGCAGGGCGTCGAGGTCGGTGTTGGGATCGTGGAGGTAGACGTGGGCGAAGACCTGTGTCAGCGCGGCAGAAGACAGGACGTGCGTCTCGGCCTCGGCCGCGGGGCCGATGCAAAGGACGACGTCCCCAGGAGCCTTGACCAGGAAGGGAAGCAGCTTGGAGGGGCCATCCTCGTCACCAGCTAGCGGGCTGTCCAAGCTGCTCTCGTAAAGCATCTTCAGCGAAGCGCGGGCGTCCTTCTCCATGTCCGCGAAGGCCACGCGATCTTTGGCGAGGACCTGAGCCTTGGCGTCTAGCACAGTCTTCGTCGCCTCCAGCTCTTTCTTCCACACGCCTAGACGCTCGCGGCGCTTCTTGAGCTTGGCCTCCGAGTCCTCGAGCGCTGCCTCACGCGCCTTCGCCCCCTTCAGCTGCTCTTGGTGAAGGCGAACCTCCTCCGCAAGTTGGCCCTGTAGGGCTTGCAGCTTGTCCTCCAGCGCCTTGCAGCGGTCGCGGGCCTTGACCGCTTCCCCCAGGGCCGCGTCACGAGCAATCTTCGCCTCAAGGACGGCCCGCTTCTCCTTGTCGCAGGCCGTCGAGGCCTAAACAAGCGCCGCCCGGATCGAAGCATCAGATCGAATCCACCCCCGAGACCAGTTCCAGACACCCGGCCACCAGGCGAGGGTCGGCGCCGAGAAGGTCCTGACACAGCCGGTCCAGTTCAGCAGCAGGATGCTCCAAGACGGAGGAAGAAGACGGAGGAGCCTCGGCGCGCTCCAGGACGACAGGAGGAGCTGAGGGAGCAGTGGCCATCAAAACGGGAGGAGAAGGTGGCGGCGGCAAGGCCGCCGAATCCCGAGCCAGCATTCGCTGCGTCTCCCCAGCCATGGTAGTGGCGCCAGATGAGGACACTTCAGGAGTCACCTGGGCCATGGGGGCTGAGCTCGCCCCCGCCAGCATGGCCAGACCTCCTGAGGGCGACCGACCAGGAGAAGCCCGCGCACTGCGATCGCCCACTTTCACAGGCGGGGGCGCTGCCGCGGATGGAGCCTCAGGAGCCCGCTTCGGTTTCTTCGCCGTGGGCGCCCGCCTACTCAAGTGAAGCAATCATCAAGCCTCGTCGGCCGAATGAAAAACAACAGAACAAGGATCAAGTGCTTACGGGTCATCGTCGGTGAGCTTGGGCAGCTTTCGGCCCAACTTCAAGCCAAACAGCCGGCTAGAAGGGTCGACCTCGGGAGCAGAAGGCGCGGGAGCAGACTGCCCCGGGGTAGGGGCAGGCCCGCGGGGGACTAGCCCGGTCCTGTCTTTTTTCTGGATCGGGGGCGAGCTCCCGCTACCCAGCAAATCGTCATCATCATCGTCATCATCATCATTGCTCGGCGATAGGCGGAGAGTACGGGGCGAGCGCCGAGGGAGGGGAGCCCTCGACTCTCCGTCAGTCGCCCCGGAGTCGGGCCCCTCTCCCCGCTCCTCTTCGTCCTCCTCCTCGCTGGAGTCACCGGAGGGCACGTCCACCAGTCCTTCAGAAGGTGCCACGGGCACGAGCCCGACCCCGTTGAAAACGGGCATGGACTTCACCACCTGCTTCCAGTTGCTGCGAAGAAACAAGGGCTCGGGAGCGCCCTCCAAGTTTGCCACCGTGCCCCCGACCAGAGATTGAAGAACCGCGTTCACGTCCTCTTCGTCCACAGGCCCAGGGCTCAGATGAGGCCTCCACATCGGAGAAGAGTACTGCCGGAGTGGAGCCAGCTGCTGCTCCAAGACCTCCCTCAACAGTGACGCAGCAGTCAACTTCGTCGTCGCCATGTTGGCTGGCCTCAAGTCCGCATCCATCTTCTCCAACACCGGCTTCGCGCAGGGATCCGCGAGCTCCGCCCGGCCCCAGTTACTGGCGCTCACGGCCTGCTCCATGGGCGGCATCAGCCGAGGGAGGACGCGCCCGGCGTCAACCAAGACCCACTAGCTCCGGAAGCCATCAGCCCTCTTCCCGGGACTCGAGATGGCAATGGTGCTGCCATGCGCGATGAAGCTCGCGCATGCGGAAGGAGAACTGCCAGTAGTCCGGAGGTAGAAGTAGTGGCGCAGCAAGGGCACCGAGGGCTGCACCCCTACGTGGGCCTCGCAGTAGTAAGCAAAGACCAACAGGAGAAGGATAGAGTTGGGGTGGAGATGCAGAGCCAGGAAGTTGTAATGGCGGAGGACAGAGAAGAAGAACTCGGAGAAGGGAGGCACCAAGCCCGCTGCGATGGCGCTCACAAAGAAAGGATAATAGGTGCTCCCTCGACCTTCAGGGGAGGCGGAGCCGACCTTGAACACCTCCATCCCGACGACGCCCTGCACCGCCGCCATCCGGCACAGCCGGGCAAAGGTGGCCTTGGACACAGTCGGCGGGTCCAGAGCAGGGGAATACCAAGCTTCGGCCGGAGGCTTGCGAGGCGCCATGGCTTCCTAGGTCGCGCAACCGGAGTAGATCTGGAAGTTTGGAGGAAGAAATGGGAGGCGCAAGAAAGGGGATCTGAGCAACTACCGGAGAAAGCAAGGGCGAAGTCTGGGAAGATGCCTCTCCCTTGTCAACCCACGCGGTTGCTAAGGCACCCACGTCCAATCAACCACCACGCGGCATCCAAGGCCGCAGGCTGTTGGGGCCCGCGGCGCTTCACCCTTGCCCTTTCGCCTCTCGGCACGGCCAAGTCCATGCGCACCTTTGGCCCGGGGGCTACTGTCGGCGTTCTGGGAATGGGGGTCCCCAGACTTGCCTGCCTGCAGCCTGCGGCGTGGCCCAAATGGGGGCCCAGCGCGGCCCATCTTCATCAACACGAGGCTCAAGACCCTCGCGAGGGGCCAAGCCTCGCGAGGCGGACGACGCGGCGCATCCTTAGGCACAGCCTCGTCGGGCTGGCTCGCGAGAAGGCGGAGAGTTCAAGGCGGGGTACCTCGCGAGGTGCCCATGACGCAAGCCATGACGACACGGGGCACCAGGCGGGTGCCAGCGCGCGCAGCGTCCCTCTTTCCCCTTTGGTGCAAAGGGGGGCAAGCATATCCGCAGAGTACCGAGGCATCAGGCAAAGGTTGCCACTTCAGTGCAACGAGACCAAGACCAGGAGGACTACGAGACGGAGGTCACCATGGACCCCAGCGCGGCGTCATCACCAGAGCCTTTGGCAGGCGAAGACTGCTTTTGTCAGGATAGATGTACTCACTGTCCCCCTTCAAATTAGCCCGCCATTGTTGGATCCCTTCCCGCTCAATATTTGGGGAGAGGACCAGGGCCTCTATAAATAGGACTAGCCACCCACATAGCAAGTGGTTCGATTCCTGGTCGTTCGGTCCGTGATCTGAGAGAGAAAGAGAGAGAAAGGTGACTGAACTCTTCATAGCAGTTCATCACCACAACCAAGAACAGACCCTCGCGAGGCTGTTCTTCCTTGTATTGTTCATCCACACCAGCCCCAGGAGGCAATCCATCCACCACACACTGGAGTAGGGTATTACACCACATCGGTGGCCCAAACCAGTATAAATCTTGTGTCTTTCGTGCAGCTCTTTTAGTAGTTTAGATCCCATCGAGATAGAGAGGTTGAAGGCGAGATTTCCGCGCGCACCCCAGTGTTTGAACCTTAAGGGTCTGCCGGAACCCGAAATCCGACAGTGTGACCCCTATCTGTATGAACATGTTATGTATGGCTCTCTGGAGCCTTTAAATAAAGTACTTGAGTTGTAGGGTTTTGTTGTGATGCCATGTTGTATGTACTCATATCGGGCATATTGTGTGTATGATTGAAATGCTTGGTATGAGTGGGATCCGACAATCTAGTTGTTTATCCTTGGCAGCCTTGCTTATGGGGAAATGTAGTCTAGTGTTCCGCAAGCCATAGTAGTCCGCTACAGCCCGGTTCACCGGAGTCCTGCTAGCCCAGCACTACTGCTCAGGACACTTGACTGGCCGGCATGTGATTCACTTCGTTCCTATGTCGGTCCCTTCGGGGAAATGTCACGCGGTGATTTCCGGAGTCCTGCCTAGCCTGCTACAGCCCGGGTTCCCCGGAGTCCTGTTAGCCCAGTGCTATAGCCCGGAATCACACGCTGATGACCGACATGCTCGATGTGATTCATGTATGCTTGTCTCCATAGGTCTGTGCCGCTTTGGGTTCACGACTAGCCATGTCGGCCCGGGTTCTCTGTCATATGGATGCTAGCAACACTATCATATACGTGAGCCAAAAGGCGCAAACGGTCCCGGGCCAAGGTAAGGCGACACCCATGGGATACCGTGCGTGAGGCCGCAAAGTGATATGAGGTGTTACCGGCTAGATCGATGTGACTTGGAATCAGGGTCCTGACAGCGTTGGCATCAGAGCCGGACTGCCTGTGGGTTCGTTGAGCCAAACTGGTCGATGTCGAGTCTAGAAATGCTTTAGTTATATGTAGGGGAATTGATTGTGGGAGGGAACGTAAGGTTCTTTTACTCCTTTACCTTATGCCCTCTGATCTGAGTCATTCTCTTCTCATTCAACGTGGGTTAAGGACTAGGCTCTCTTCTTCTATCAGGTTCACATGTTACTAATCCGTAGTAGCTTATAGGATTATTGTTACAAGTCCCAGTTCAGTTTCTACTATTCTTAGTATGTTGCAAATTGGATTAGAACCTTGATATGATGTTGTTGAGTGGTATTGCGAACTGTTGTGGATGTCTCAAATCTTTTTCTGAGCATTTACAGCTGTTATGATGTCCAATTTTCCCTAGAAATTCTGATGTTTTTGCCTTGTGGTTGTGCTTTCAGATGGCCAACCGTGCTCAAAATCAAGTGGTTCGCCTGACCCGGTGCCTTGACATGCCCGTTCATACTGCTATGTTAGTCCGGGTCATGATCGAGACGGTTTACCGTTGGTATCCCGAATACACCGTCGAAGAGCAGTTCCGCGACTTTAATCAAAGCCAGTATTTCTGCACCGTCAGGATATTTCCTTCTTATCCTGGGTCTACCGAGCCCCTTCACTGTTCCTATGGACTCGGGGTTACCGTTGAGATGGCTATGCAGGATGCTGCCTATTCCATGATGACCATCATGCGAGTCCGGACTGGCCTGCTTCGGAACACTGATTTCCGTTACATGCTAGCTTCACTTCCGGGAGCGCAAGGGTATCTTCAGGCTATCTATGCTGACTCCACTCAGGAGGATTCATTAACTCGTACCACTGCTGAGATGCTCGAAGATAAGGACCGAGAGAATCGGGCCTTGAGGCTGGAGCTTTTTAATACCCGTGCTGATCATTGGGCCACATAGACTCGGTTTGCACCTGCAGTGCAAGCTGGATGTATGGATACAAGGGATCTGTATCCTGTGAGGTCTGCTTTGCCAGATGTGGTGGATTGGCGTGATGTGGGAGGCATCACCCCACCCCGTGGTCCCCGCAGGCCACCGTTTGTTGGTCCAAGACCCCATCCTAGCCCCTATGGTCCACAGGCTCCTCAGGACCGTCTGTTCCCGGATGGTCACGTTGAACTTCCAGGCTATGGAGGTGACTTCTATGAGGACTACTACGGAGCTATCTGAGTTGGTAGTAGTACCACTAGTATTGTAGTAGTTGTATCTCCACTCTCCTGCGTGACTTGTGGAATATGACTTTGTGTGTAATCGATTCCGGAGGTGTAGACAAATAATGTATAGGAGCTTGGAATGCCTCCGATGAGATGTAACATCTTTCATCATAGTTGTACTGTAGCCTGGGCTTGTACTAAATTATGTACGATGGTATGACCGTTGGTATATATATGGCAGTTTTATATTACCATGACATACGGATGAACATCTCTGCATTCCGTGTTATCCATTACATTCTGCACTTCCTTGGTAAGTTTGAGCCATCCTTGTCTAAAGTGTTGTCTTGTTTTCTCCTAGGATGGCCAACACCCACAGGAACCCTGCTGCCCCGGAGCAGGGGGAAGCCAGTGCTGCTAGAGGTGAAAATCTGCCTCACCCGCCTTCTCTGGTCGAAGTAATGCTGGAGGCGGAAAGAAACAAGCGTGAGACCAACCGCCTGCTGGAGCGGATTGAGCAGAACACTGCACGCCACCCGCGAAATGACTTGCTGTCAATCAATGACTTTATCAAGCTGTACCCACCAAAGTTTAACCATTCTGTCGAGCCCCTCGACGCGGATGACTGGCTTCGCAGCATCACCCACAAGCTACGTTCTGCCAACGTAGCCGAAGCCGACAAGGTTACCTATGCTGCCTATCACCTCGAAGGCCCTGCTAGCCTTTGGTGGGAAAACTTCGAAGCTATGCGCCCGGTCGGTCAAATCACTACTTGGGCTGAATTCAGTGAGGCTTTCCGTGAGCATCACATTCCGGAAGGTCTCATGGATCGCAAGAGGGAGGAGTTCTGCAACTTCACCCAAGGAAGACTGACTTTGGATGCTTATAGTCGTGAACTTGGGAATCTGGCACGTTATACCCCTGAAGAGGTATCTACTGCCGCTAAGAAGCAGGCAAGGTTCCACAAGGGACTTAGCCCTAAGCTTCGCCGCGATCTTCGTCTGCACGAGTGCACCTCCTTCCAGAAGTTGGTCCATAAAGCCATCAGTGCTGAGACAGGCCAGACTGATTATGACGCTTCACGCAAGCACTCCCGTGATTTTGGCTCTTCATCCGGCTCTGGAGCTCAGAAGCGCCAGGTGTGGATTCCAAGCACGGCATTGCCACCCAGGTTCATTCCGAGGCCATCCTTTGAGGCACCTCGTCCCAACCAGCAATTTGCACCGCCCAAGCCCTATGGTGGCCCCGCCGCTAATGCTGCTCCACGCCCCAATGTGGTGACATGCTTTAAGTGCGGAGATCCGGGTCACTATAGCCGAGAGTGTCCCCAGAACAACAACCCCAATCAAAATGGAAAGTCCGTTGGCCATGGTAAGCCCGCGGGAAAAACATTCTACGCCAAGCCAGCCACCACTGCACGTTGCCATGTCAACTATGTTTCAGCCGAGGAGGCTCATGAGGATCCCAACGTCGTCCTTGGTACACTCCTTGTTAATTGCCATCCGGCATCTGTTCTTTTTGATACTGGAGCATCTCATTCATTCATATCCGAGAGCTATGCTCGATTGCATAACACGACATTCTGTGACATGCCCACTTCCATGGTAATTCAAACTCCGGGTTCCAAATGGCAAACTTCTAGAGTAAGCCATGGGAACGAAATTCTTGTCGATAGACTTGTCTTCCTTGCATCCTTAATAGCTCTCAAGTCCTCGTACATAAACATCATCTTAGGTATGGACTGGATGTTAGCTCATTATGCTAAGATTGACTGTGCCACTAGAACCGTTCAACTTACTCACCCATCGGGCAAAACAGTCAATGTCTTAACTCGAGTGGCCAAGCGCCAGTTTTACTCCTTAAATGCCAAGCCCCTTCCAGACCTTGAGGATGTTCCGGTAGTCCGAGACTTTCCGGATGTCTTTCCAGAAGAACTGCCAGGTGTTCCACCTGACAGGGATGTCGAGTTTGTGACAGACCTTGTTCCAGGAACCGTTCCAATTTCTAGAAGACCCTACAAGACGGCACCCTTAGAACTAGCCGAGCTTAAGAACCAACTCGATGAGTCCTTGAAAAAGGGTTTCATCCATCCTAGTTCCTCTCCTTGGGCTTGCCCCGTCCTCTTCGTCAAGAAGAAGGATGGAACAGATCGAATGGTTGTGGATTACCGACCTATCAATTTGGTCACCATCAAGAACAAATACCCGCTTCCTAGGATCACCGATCTGTATGATCAGCTCGCTGGATCCTCAGTCTTCTCCATGATGGATTTGAGGTTGGGCTACCATCAAATCAAAATCAGAAACGGGGACATTCCCAAAACGGCCTTTGTTACTCGTTATGGCCAATACGAGTACACCGTTATGTCCTTCGGTTTAACCAATGCCCCGGCTACCTTCTCCCGGTTAATGAACTCGGTTTTCATGGAGTACTTGGATAAATTTGTCGTAGTATACCTCGATGACATACTCATCTACTCCAAGAATGAAGAGGAACATGCCGAACATCTAGGGCTGGTATTGATGAAACTTCGAGAGCATCGCCTTTATGCCAAATTCTCCAAGTGTGAATTTTGGTTGCGAGAAGTGACCTATCTAGGCCATGTAATCTCTGGTAAGGGTACTGCTGTCAATCCCGAGCGAGTTCAAGCCATCCTTGATTGGACTCCACCTGAGACGGGCAAGCAAGTCTGGAGCTTCCTGGGCTTAGCGAGCTATTGCCGCCGCTTCGTCGAGAATTTCTCCAAGGTTGCTAAACCTCTAACTGAACTCCTCAAGAAAGATAAAAAGTTCGAGTGGACTCCATAGTGTGAGTTTAGCTTTCATGAACTAAAAAGACGCCTGACATCTGCTCCCGTACTGGTACCACCAGATTTCTCCAAGGACTTTATTATCTATTGCGACGCCTCGCGACAAGGACTAGGTTGCATACTCATGCAAGATCATCAGGTAATTGCCTATGCTTCACGGCAATTACACCCACATGAGGAAAATTATCCCAGACATGATCTAGAGCTTGCAGCTGTAGTCCATGCACTTAAAACTTGGCGACATTACCTCCTCGGTAATCGTTGCGAGGTCTTCACTGATCACCAAAGTTTGAAATATATCTTCACCCAACCAGATTTGAATCTCAGGCAAAGATGTTGGGTCGAGTTGATCTCGGATTACGACTTAGGAATAACCTACACCCCGGGCAAAGCCAATGTCATGGCTGATGCGCTAAGCCATAAGTCCTATTGTAACAACCTGATGTTACAACAAAGTCAACCACTTCTCCATGAGGAATTTCATAAGCTTAATCTTCACATTGTTCCTCGAGAATTCCTATCCACCCTGGTGGCGAAACCTAACCTTATGGATCAGATCATAACCGCCCAGCGGTATGATAAGGGCATATCCCAGATCAAGGGAAACATTGCTAGCAGAGTTGCTAAATGTTTTTCCATGGATAAGCGGGGTGCTGTCTTCTTTGAGAACCGTTTGGTGGTTCCCAAGAAACAACATCTACGCCAATTGATCCTTAAAGAAGCTCATGAATCCCCTATCACCATTTATCCCGGTAGCACTAGAATGTATCAAGACCTACGCCAGAGGTTTTGGTGGACTAGGATGAAGAGAGAAATCGCTCAATACATTGCTAATTGCGACGTTTGTCGTCGTGTTAAAGCAGAGCATCAACAGCCTCCTGGCACCCTTCAACCTTTGGCTATTCCTGAATGGAAATGGGATAAAATTAGTATGGATTTCATTACTGGGTTTCCTAGGACCAAGAGAGGGAATAATGCCATCTTCGTCGTGATCCACCGTCTTTCCAAAGTAGCCCATTTCCTACCTGTTCGTGAGAGTATCACTGCTAGCCAGCTAGCCGATTTATACATCTCCCGAATAGTGTCTCTCCATGGTGTCCCATTGGAATTTAACTTAGACCGTGGGAGTCTCTTCACCTCTCGATTTTGGGAAAGTTTCCAAAATGCTATGGGAACTCATCTCTCCTTTAGCACCGCCTTCCATCCTCAATCAAGTGGTCAAGTAGAGCGAGTCAATCAAATTCTGGAAGATATGCTCCGAGCTTCTGTTATCTCGTTCGGACTGAGTTGGGAGAAATGCCTTCCATTCGCGTAGTTTGCTTATAACAATAGTTATCAAGCTAGCTTGGGCAAAGCTCCTTTCGAAGTTTTCTATGGATGAAAATGTCGAACGCCTCTTAACTGGTCAGAAACCGGGGAAAGACAACTCTTTGGCCCGGATTTGATTCAGGCAGCGGAAGAGCAGGTTCGCGTTATTCGTGAGAAATTGAAAACAGCCCAATCTCGTCAAAAGAGTCAATATGATCGTAAACATAAGCCTATGACTTATGAAGTCGACGAGAAGGCTTACCTTCGGGTTACCCCGTTAAAGGGAACCCATCATTTCGGTATCAAAGGCAAATTGGCTCCTCGTTACATTGGACCCTTTCGCATTCTTGCCAGACGAGGGGAAGTTGCCAACCAGTTGGAACTACCTCCGCATCTCTCCAGGGTTCATGATGTCTTCCACATTTCTCAACTCAGGCGTTGCTTCTCGGATCCTATCCGTGGAGTGGACCATGAAACGCTTGATCTCCAAGATAACCTCACATATCGAGAATATCCCGTTCGGATCCTCGATCAAGCCGAGCGTACCACTCGACGCCAGAATATCAAGTTTCTCAAAGTTCAATGGTCACACCATACCGAGCAAGAAGCTACATGGGAAAGGGAGGATCGTCTTCGACTTGAGTACCCTACCTTCTTTCCAGAGGATCCTAAATCTCGGGACGAGATTCTTTCGAGTGGGGGTGAGTTGTCACATCCTAGCTAGACCATGCATTAGAGTGTTGCATCATGTCTTCTTTCAACAGAAACTTGAAATGGGGAAGGCAGAACCCACAACACCCACCCTGGAAACAACTAGGGTTTACTTAAATTATTTTCAATGAACCTAAAATGCCCTTCTAAAAAGTTCACCCTCTTTGTCTTAGGTTAGAACCTCTGGCAAAATTGGTGCACAATTTTCTAGGTCAACAGAAGGTCATTGAATTAAATCATAAGTATTTGAATTTGGGCATTTAAATGCTATAAAATAATTTAAATGCACAAATAATTTTGGGAATAAATGTTTCCTATTGGAAATATTCTAAACAGAGCTCACATTTATTTTCAGGATTTTTGGAAACATTTTAGTATTTTTAATAAAGCCCAACAGTTGCAGTTAATTAGAAAAACAGAAACAAATAAAAAAAGAGAGAGGGAGAAGCCACTTGGGCCTTACCTGTGCTGGCCCAGCCACCTGGCTCGGCCCAGGTCGACTGGCGCGGCCATTCGTCGTCCTCCTCGCGCCAGAAGGACACAGAGCACGTGGCCGGCGCCCGCGGCCACACGCCGGCCACCTCTTGCTTCCGCCGACGCCGGGAGATGTCCAGAGGACGCCACGCGACCCCCACGTCCCCATCTCATCCTCTCTCACTCTCCCCCTCGTCTCCCTCTCCCTCTCCCGTGATGGCCGAGCGCGTCCCTCGCCGCCGTTCGCCGTAGACGCCACCAGAGCCACCCCCTCGCCCCTCCGACGAGCCCAACAGCTCCGCCTCATCACCCTGGACCTCTCCGCCAACCCACGCGACTCCAAACGCCGCCGAACGCCGTCTTCGCCCTCGTCTTCAACATCGGGCACCCGAGCCATCTCCGGTCGATTCGCCGGCCTCAAGCCCTCCCCGAGCTCATTAGCCTGCTCCGCGAGTTCCTGATGAGCCCTTCTTTGAGATGCAACGCTGAGGGAAATATCCCAGTCGATCTGCACCTTGTCATCCTTGTGGATAGGGATGGAGCGCTCATTGTACTTGTGGCGCAGCTCTGAGGAGAGGTTTGCAATCGACCTGCACCTCGTCGTCCTTGTGGATAGGGATGGAGCGCTCATTGTACTTGTGGCGCAGCTCTGAGGAGAGGTTTGCAATCGACTTGCACCTCGTCGTCCTTGCGGATAGGGATGGAGCGCACATTGTACTTATGGCGCAGCTCTGAGGAGAGGTTTGCAATTGACCTGCACCTTGTCGTCCTTGCGGTTAGAGATGGAGCACACATTGTACTTGTGGTGCAGCTCCGCAGGGAGGATTGTAGTCGACCTGCACCTCGTCGTCCTTGTGGATAGGGATGGTTTTTCAACTTAGGCGAGTACTAGACTGCAGCTAAGCCCCCGAGTGTGAGGTTTTCTCATCACTCGATAGGATTTCTGAAACTTAGGCGAGCACTGGGCTGCAGCTAAGCCCCCGAGTGTGAGGTTTGATCATCACTCGGTAGGATTTCTGAAACTTAGGCGAGCACTGGGCTACAGCTAAGCCCCCGAGTGTGAGGTTTTCTCATCACTCGGTAGGATTTTTGAAACTTAGGCGAGCACTGGACTGCAGCTAAGCCCCCGAGTGTGAGGTTTGCTCATCACTCGGTAGGATTTTTGAAACTTAGGCGAGCACTGGACTGCTGCTAAGCCCCCGTGTTGGATTTCGGGTTCTGGCAGACCCTTGAGGTTCGAACAATGCGGTGCGCGTGGAGATTTCGCCTCCTACCTACCTGCACCCCTCCGCCATGCTAGGATCTAAACTACGGAAAGAACAACACAAGAGACACAGGGTTTACACTGGTTCGGGCCACCATTGTGGTGTAATACCCTACTTCAGTGTGTGGTGTGGTGGATTGCCTCTTGGGCTGATGATGATGAACAATACAAGGAAGAACAGCCTCGTGAGGGTCTGTTCTTGGCTGGGGGGATGAACTGCTGGGAAGAGTTCAGTCACCTTTCTCTCTCTCTCTCTCTCTCTGATCGAGACCCTCTCTAACGAGCCTCTTCATTCCTACTTCCCAACCTCTTCAACTCGCCGACCCCTTGCTATATGGGTGGCTGGTCCTATTTATAGAGGCCCTGGTCCTCTTCCCAAATATCGAGCGGGAAGGGAGCCAACAATGGCGAGCTAATTTGAAGGGGGGCAGCAAGTATCAGCTATCCTGACAAAAGTAGTCTTCGTCTGCGCAAAGCTCTGGTGATGATGCCGTCTTGGGATCCATGATGACCTCCTTCTCGTAGTCCTCCTGGTCTTGGTCTCATTGCACCGAAATGGCAACCTTTGCCTGATGCCTCGGTACTTTGCGGCTGCGCTTGCCCCCTTTGCACCAAAGAGGAAAGGAGGACGTTGCACGGGCTGGCACCCGCCTGGCGCCCTGAGTCATCATGGCTTGCGTCACGGGCACCTCGTGAGGTACCCTGCCTTGATCTCTCTGCGTCCTCGTGAGCCAGCCTGACGAGGCCGTGCCTGACGAAGCTCCGCGTTGTCCGCCCCGCGAGGCTTGGCCCCTCGCGAGGGTCTTGGGTTTGTGTTGGTGAAGACGGGCCGTGCTGGGCCCCCCCTTTGAGCCACGCCGCAGGCCGCAGGCAGGCAAGTCTGGGGACCCCCGTTCCCAGAACGCCGACAGTAGCCCCCGGGCCCAAGGCGCACCCGGACTTGGCCGTGCAGGGAGGCGGAAGGGCAAGAACGAAGCGCCGTGGGCCCTAATATCTTGCGGCCTTGGGCGTCGCGTGGCGGTTGACTGGACATGGGCGCCTTAGCAACCACGCGAGTTGATAAAGGAGTGGCATCCGCCTAGGCCCTGCTTCTTGCTTTCCCCAATTGCTGCTCAGATCCCCTTTCTTGCGCCTCTCCTTCCTTCCTCTGAAATTTCCTGATCTGCTCTGACCGTGCGACCTAGAAAGCCATGGCGCCTCGCCAGCCCCCTGCCGCAGCTTGGTACTCGTCTGCCCTGGACTCGCCGAACGTGTCGGAGGCGAGCCTTGCCCGGTTGCGCCGGATGGCAACGGCGCGGGGCATCAACGGGGTGAAGGTGTTCAAGGCCGGCTCCGCCACCCCTGAGGGTCAAAGGAGCACCTTCTATCCACTCTTCGTAAGTGCCATTGTTGCTGGCCTGGTGCCTCCCTTCTCCGAGTTCTTCTTCTCTGTCCTCCGCCATTACAAGCTACAGGCTCTGCATCTCCATCCCAACTCCGTCCTTCTCTTGGTAATCTTTGCTTATTATTGCGAGGCCCATGTTGGGGTGCAGCCCTCAGTGGCCTTATTGCGCCACTACTTCTACCTCCGGACCTCTCGTGGTCCTGCTTCCGCGTGCGCGAGCTTCATTGCGTACGGTGGTGCCATTGCCATCTTGAACCCTGGGAAGAGGATTGAGGGCTTCAAGAGAAAGTGGATCTTGGTGGATGCTGGGCGCATCCACCCTCGGCTGATCCTGCCCACGGAGCAGCCCACGAGCTCCAGCGACTGGGGTCGAGCGGAGCTCGCGGATCCCCGTGCAAAGATGGTGTTGGAGAAGATAGACGTGGATCTGAGGCCGACCGACATGGCGGCGGCGAAGCTAACCGGTGCATCGCTGCTGAGGGTGTTCCTGGAGCACCAGCTGGCTCCGCTTCGGCAGTACTCACTTCCAATGTGGAGGCCCCATCCAAGCCCCGCGGCCTTGGCCGACGGAGACCTGGCTGCAGTTCTCCAGTCTCTGGTCGGGGGTAACTTGGCAAGGCTGGAAGGCGCTCCTACGCCCTTGTTTCTCCGCAACGACTGGGAGCGGGTAGTGAAGTCCATGCCCGTCTTCAACGGGGATGGGCCCATGCCCATGGAAACTCCCGAGGAACTGGTGGACGTGCCCTCCGACGACTTCAGTAAAAAGGAAGAAGGAGGGGAGCGGGGAAAAGGGCTTGACTCCGAGGCGACTGACGGAGAGTCGAGGGCTCCCCTCCCCTCCGCAGGTCCCGCGTTCTCCGCCTCTCTCTGAGCGATGATGACGAGGATGATGGCGAAGACAACGAGAGCAGGACGGCGGGAGCTCGCCCCCGATCCCGAAGAAGGACAGGACCAGGCTCATCTCCCGCGGGTCTGCCCCGGCCCCGGGGCGAACCGCAGACGCACCTTCCGCCTCCAAGCTTCTCGAGGTTGATCCTTCCAACCGGCTTTCGGGCTTCAAATTTGGCCGGAGGCCGCTTGAGTTCACTGGCGACGACCTGTAAGTGTTCGATTCTTGACTTTATTTCTTGCTCTGCTTCTGAGGCTTGACGTCCGCATCTCTTAGATAGGCTGACGCCTGCAGCAAAGAAGCCAAAGGGGGCTCCTGAGGTTCCATCCGTGGCGGCGCCTCTGCCCGCGAAGGAGGGTAACCGCGACGCACAGGCTTCTCCTGCCCGGTCGTCCTCGCGAGGCCTGGCCGAGCCGGCTGGGGCGAGCTCAGCCCCCACGGCCCAAGTGGCTCCCGAGGTGTCCTTACCTGCCACCGCCACTACAGCTGTCGGGGCGCGGCAGGCTCCGCCTCAGGATGCCGTGGCCGCATTGCCGCCTTCTCCTCCTACTCCACCGGCTGCTATCTCTCCGACTCCTTCTGCCATTCTGGATCGTGCTACTGCTGAGCTGGACCGACTGCGGCAGGATCTTCTTGGTGCCGACCCTCGCTTGGTGGCCGGGCGCTTGGAGCTGGCTTCTAGATGGGTTCGCTCCGACACCTTGATTCGGGCGGCACTGGTCCAGGCCTCGACGGCATGCGACGAGGAGAAGCAGGTCGTCCTTGAGGCGAAGGCTGCTCGTGATGCAGCCCTGGGGGAAGTGTTCGACGTCCATGGTCGCTGCAAGGCGCTGGAGGACGAGCTGCAAGGCCTGCGGGATCAGCTCACGAAAGGGGTCCGCCTTCGCCAAGAGCAGGAGAAGGCGTGAAGGCTCGCGAGGCGGCCGTCAAGGGCCGGGAGGCCAAGCTCAGGAAGCGCCGCGACCGCCTAGGCGCGCTGGAGCAGGAGTTGGGGGCGAGGAAGGCCGTGCTGGACGACAAGGCCCTAGTTCTTGCCGAGGACCGCGCGGCCCTCACGGAGTTGGAGGCGAACGCTCGCTCCTCACTGAGGACGCTTTATGACAGCGACTTGGAGAGCCCGCTGGCTGGCGCCGAGGATGGCCCCGCCAAGCTGTTTCCCTTCCTGGTTCACGCTCTTGAAGATGTCGCCCTTGGCCTTGGCCCCACGGCCGAGGCCGAGGCGCGTGTCCTGTCTTCTGCAGCACTAATGCGGGTCCTCACCCACATCTACCTTCGCGATCCCGGTGTCGACCTCGACAGCCTGCTGCAGCCAGTGAGTGGTGAGCGTGCCGCTGCCGCTACCGAGGCCGTGAAGGGTCGCGCGGAGGCTCTGCTGGGGAAGTTTCGGGCCTTCAGCACCAAGCCGGAGCAAGGCGCTACCGATCCCGCTGCTCCGTGAGGCGAACCCACTCCGTGCTGTTCCCCCGCTGACAAGTGACTCTGTCATGGCCCCTGTCCCGCTTTCAATTCCAGCACATGTATCATGCCTCGGGGAGGCGTTTAAACTTGCGTTTGGTATTGGGATAACAGTGTGGACTGTAATATTTGCTTTTTGAATTCCTTGAAATTTGCACTTTTCCTTCCTACTTGCTTATGTTCTACGCCCGCAGAGCCCGGCCCCGCGCGCAATAGTCCCGACCGGAAACCAAGACGGGACCAAGGAGTGAGAGGCTATGTGACAAGTTAGGCTCCTGACTCGCGATGCTCAGTGTCGGATCACGGGTTCCGGCAGACCCTTAAGGTTCGAACACTTGGGTGTGCGCGGAGATCAAGCCCTCTACCTCCCCGTCTCGCAAGGATCTAAACTACTAAAAGAACCGCACAAGAGACACAAGGTTTATACTGGTCCGGGCCACCGTTGTGGTGTAATACCCTACTCCAGTGTGTGGTTGGTGGGTTGCCTCCTGGGGCTGGTGATGATGAACAATACAAGGAAGAACAGCCTCGCGAGGGTCTGTTCTTGGCCGGGGTGATGAACCGCTAAGAGGAGTTCAGTCACCTCTCTCTCTCTCACTCACTCTCTCTGCTTGCTAGCCGGACCATCCGAACCCCTTGCTATGCGAGTGGCTGGTCCTATTTATAGAGGCCCTGGTCCTCTTCCCAAATATTGAGCGGGAAGGGCGCCAACAATGGCGGGCTAATTTGAAGGGGAACAGCAAGTACACTTATCCTGACTAAAGTTGGTCTTCGCCTGCCAAAGGCTCTGTGGTGACGCCGTGCTGGGCTCCATGGTGACCTCCATCTCGTAGTCCTCCTGGTCTTGGTCTTGTTGCACCGAAATGGCAACCTTTGCCTGATGCCTCGGTACTCCGCGGCAGCGCTTGCCCCCTTTGCACCAAAGAGGAAAGAAGGACGCTGCGTGCGCTGGCGCCCGCCTGGCGCCATGGCTTGCGTCATGGGCACCTCGCGAGGTACCCTGCCTTGATCTCTCCGCCTCCCCGCGAGCCAACCTGATGAGGCCATGCCTGAGGAAGCTCCGTGTCGTCCGCCTCGTGAGGCTTGGCCCCTCGCGAGGGTATTGAGCCTTGTGTTGATGAAGATGGGCCATGGTGGGCCTCCTTTGAGCCATGCCGCAGGCCGCAGGCAGGCAAGTCTGGGGACCCCCATTCCCAGAACGCCGACAGTAGCCCCTGGGCCCAAGGCCCGCATGGACTTGGCCATACCGAGAGGCGAAAGGGCAAGGGCGAAGTGCTGCAGGCCCTAATAGCCTACGGCCTTGGGCGCCGCGTGGCGGTTGATGGGACGTGGGCGTCTCCACTTCCCCATGATGCCTCAATGACCGCGCGAGGTGGACAAGTCCCTGCATGAAAATCGTGTTATGATTACCTACGATCGTGGAGGCCGGCGGTTGGTCTTCACCGGTTATAATTACGAAGCTGTGCGTGCCCTTCCAGTCCATTCCTCCTGGCTTCTCCTTGCTCCGTCTTGCTGCGATGGCTCCGATCCGCCGGTTCTCCGCAGCGGAGAAGGGAAATTCTCCTCAAGAGGGGCCAGACCCGCTCCCGCCAAAGAAACGGCTCGCCCTTTGCAGCCGGGGCGAGGAAGACCGTCAGGTGGTGCCGAGGCCCTGGTGCGAGTGGGCTCCGCCGGGGTTCCCGCTTCCCTTGTATGCCCACGTCGAGGGCCCCGAAGGTGTCGATGCCGATCTCCGCGGCCGACGTCGTCGTAGGCGCCATCGGGTCACGAAGGCGTGGGTAGTTCCTCCTGGAGTCCATGCCGAGGGCTCCTCCCAAGAGTTCATGCTCCACGTCGTCATTCCTCTCCAGTCCTGGATCCATCTGCCCCCTTCTTCGCCTCCATCATCCTTCCAGGAGGGCCCCTGGAGCTCTGGCTGCAGCACGCCGGCTGCAGCGCCCTTGCGACCGAGGGAGAGGTCGTGGTCGCTGCCCCGGGCGAGGTCTACTTGTCCCGCGGCTGGAGAGACATCGGCCGGGTTTGCAGGGAAAGGGGCGTCTTCGCGGTCCACCTGGAGTACGATGGCGCTGCGGTGATGTTCTTCATGGTCTTTGACGCGAACGGGCACCGGCTGGAGTGTTGCTCCGGGAGAGGTGGCCGGGACCTTGCCCTGGTGAGGGCTAGGCCCGTCGACCGCTCCCTTGGCGGAGGGGCCGGAGGGTCCAGCGACTCTAGCGAAATCTTCGCGACTCCGGAGATGAGTGATGACATCTACGAGCTCCCGAGTCGGCGCCACTCCCGGAGCAGGGCGGGCTCGTCAGGCCGTCGCCGACCCTGATCTGGATGGGGTTGGCGCCGGCGCCTGACGGCCCACTGTTGATGATGGCATCTTTTGTAGGAGCTCGTATAGTTAGCACCCCTTAGGGTCCGTTCCCTGCGAGGAATCAAAATGCGCCCCACGGGGGCTTGTAAGGTGCCTGTAGTCCCGTTTGTTAATACATAACCTTTGCCGCAGAGCTGTGTGAGTTGGTGATTTTGTCTTAGCTTAGTTCTCCCTTTCGAACCTCGCGAGGGCTTGGTGCTCTGCGTCGACAGGTCCTAGTCCCAAGGCGGCGTCAGCCGTCGCTGGTATGCCAGGTCGCGATGCCGTGGTCAAGGCCAGGAGGTGAGCGACCCGGGGTCCGGTAAGAGCCCTGAGTCGCGATGCTCAGGAGCTCCCCTTTGGCGACCAAGCAGCCATCGGTTGGTGATAAAGGAAAGCAACGTTGCTAGTACGGAATTGCTTTAGGTGCGGGGGTAGTGCCACGGTAGCCAGTGCTTTGGATGGTGACTTATCTTGAGGATCGGGGATCGTCCCCAGCGCATCGTCGGGTCCGTGGGGTAGTTGGGACGGAGTTGCTCGGTGAGGTCCTCACGCGCCCCTTCTCCCTCGCCTCTGCTCCCCTTTGTGCTCTACGTCCTCGGGTCCCGGCCCTCGAGCTGGTCTCAGCCGTCGCTGGTATGCCAGGTCACGATGCCGTGGACAAGGCCAGAGCGTGAGGGCTGGAGAGCCAGTAAGAGCCCTGAGTCGCGATGCTCAGGCGCCCCCCCTTTAACATGCAAGCGGTTCACGCGGGCGAGGGTGAAGGGAACTCCGTGAGGGCCTTGGCTAGCGCAGTTCCCTCCAAGGATCCTGCAGATTCATCACAGAGAGAAGATGTGTAGGATCTAGAAGAAGGAGTGTCTAAAGGGGGGTGAATAGACACTTAATGCTAAAGTTGCATTTTTTAAGGTTTTTCGGTTTAAGTGGAGTTCGAACACAATTTTAACACACACAATACATATCAAGCAAGCATGCTAAGAGTATATAGGCAGCGGAAAGTAAAGCATGCAACTTGCAAGAATGTAAAGGGAAGGGTTTGGAGGATTCAAACGCAATTGGAGACACGGATGTTTTCCCGTGGTTCGGATAGGTGGTGCTATCCTACATCCACGTTGATGGAGACATCAACCCACGGAGGGTAACATTTGCGCGAGTCCACGGAGGGCTCCACCCACGAAGGGTCCACGAAGAAGCAACCTTGTCTATTCCACCATGGCCATCGCCCACGAAGGACTTGCCTCACTAGCGGTAGATCTTCACGAAGTAGGCGATCTCCTTGCCCTTACAAACTCCTTGGTTCAACTCCACAATCTTGTCGGAGGCTCCCAAGTGACACCTAGCCAATCTAGGAGACACCACTCTCCAAGAAGTAACAAATGGTGTGTTGATGATGAACTCCTTGCTCTTGTGCTTCAAATGATAGCCTCCCCAACACTCAACTCTCTCTCATAGGATTTGGATCTGGTGGAAAGAAGATTTGAGTGGAAAGCGACTTGGGGAAGGCTAGAGATCAAGATTCATATGGTAGGAATGGAATATCTTGGTCTCAACACATGAGTAGGTGGTTCTTTCTCAGAACATATGAGTAGGAATGATGTTTGTGTTGTGATAGCTCTCTCTTCGATTAAAGAGGTGGTGGAGGGGTATATATAGCCTCCACACAAAATCCAACCGTTACACACAGTTTTCCAATCTCGGTGGGACCGAATCATCAAACTCGGTCTGACCGAAATGGTAAACCTAGTGACCGTTAGGAATCTCGGTGGGACTGAGATGCAACTCGGTAGGACCGATTCGGTTTGGGTTTGGGCATAACGTAATCTCGGTGAGACCGATCGCACAAACTCGGTGAGACCGAGTTCGACAATTAGCTAACCAGAGAGTTGGTCAGGCAAACTCGGTGGGACCGACTTGCTCTTTCGGGGAGACCGAAAAGTTACAAGAAGGAAACATAGAGTTTACCTTGCATTCTCGGTGGGACCGATTGCATATCTCGGTGGGACCGACGATAATGCAACAGGTAACAGAGAGTTTGCAAGCCCATCTCGGTGCGACCGAGAACCTTATCGGTAGGACCGAATTGCTAGGGTTTGGCAGTGGCAAATGACAAGTGAAACTCGGTGGCGCCGGATTGACAGAATCGGTATGACCGAGTTTGGCTTAGTGTTTAGGTCATTTGTGGAAGTGGGAAAGTAGCTGAGGATTTTGGAGCATATCATTAAGCACTTGAGCAAGAGGCTCATTAAACAACACCTCATCCCTTCTTGATAGTATTGGCTTTTCCTAAGGACTCAATGTGATCTTGGATCACTAAAATATAAAAAGAAGAGTCTTGAGCTTGAAGCTTTAGCCAATCCTTTGTCCTTAGCATCTTGAAGAGGTTCCCACAACCTTTAGTCCATGCCACTCCATTGTTGAACTTATCTGAAATATACTAGGTAAAGGTATTAGTCCAACAAGAGATATGTTGTCATCAATTACCAAAACCACCTAGGGAGCACTTGTGCTTTCAATCTCCCCCTTTTTGGTAATTGATGGCAACATACATCAAAGCTTTAGATAAAGATATAAAGAACAGCAAGTAAAGCTTTGGAAGGACATGTAACAAGCATAGGCTCCCCCTACAAGTATGCACTCATGTGAATATGAAATATAGAGGCATGTGAGGACATAACCATGACAGAGTGGGCAATGTGTTACATGTATCTTGGCCATATGCATCAGAGTAAAAGATTGTTAAGGAAAATACCTTCATGCTCATGAGTCCTTCTTGCAAACAGTATGTACATAAGCAAGAACTTCTCATACTCATGATTTTGATGCATACACTTACCTTGTAGTCTTTGGTTGACTTAGGATGGAATGAGCCTGCACAAACAAGGTTAGATAACACAGGTACATCCACTTGCCAGAGTAAACTGAAGAAACCACAAGAATACCAAGACTGGGATGACATGTAGAGAGAAAGTACTAGGTACTGCATTGAATTCAACATGTCCCCAAGATTAAAGATATGCAATGAATTTGACTGATTTCTTTCCCATAGATGTCTTGCTCCCCCTGAATCTTATATGGGATATTGGGAGAAGATAGGGAGTAGAAAATCAGAGCTGAAAGAAACAAAACAAATAAACATGTCTTTCCCCCTAAAAAGACATGTGACATCTCTCCTCTTGATCATCGAGCATCTGGGATCCTTGAGTATTGTCTCTCCCCCTAGGGATCTCTTTCTCCCCCTTAGTACATTATCTGGGACATCTGGGATCCTTGAGATGTTCTCCCCCTTTAGTGCTTCGATGTGATCGCTCTCTCCGAAGATAAGCTTTGATATGATCTCTCTCTCCCCCTTTGACATCAATTTCCAAGAAGGTTCTTCTGGAATCCGTCTAAAAGGTTTGCTCCTTGAGACTCAGCATAAAGCAAAGAATAAAATTGGGATGCTCGTAGAGGACAAGATTCCTTGAGTGGAGCTGGATCAGAACAATTATAGGTTATGTGACAAACTGTTTTTCCTGTTGCGAAGTCGGTGGCACCGAGTGGTAAGATTTGGTGGTATCGAAGGAATTCAATTGGACCGAAAATTACAATTCGGTGAGACCGAGTTCACACAGAGAAAAACACTTGTCACCTCAGCTCACTAGACATGCAGGATCTCACAAAGATTTGCAATGAATTGAATGCGGAAAAAGGCAGAATAAAAAGAAAAGAAAAGAAAGTGAAGGATCTAGATGAAGTGGAAGGAAACACAAGAGAACTTCATCTAGAGTTGGGCGGTGACATAGTCACCTATGTTAGAGTATATTGACTTAGGAGTCAAGTGAGAACACTTGATCATAGGTCATACTCATCGTTTAAGCTCAAAATGGGGTTGCCATTTTTCGTTTAAGCATCTTGATGATCTTGTTGAGTTGCTTTGACTCATGTCTTGGAGTAAAGCTTCTCTAATATGGGATAACATACCTTGGGTGGTGGAGTGATTCTTGCTGATGTAGTTGAACTTGTGTGGGTGCTCAAGGTTGATGTAGTCCATCAAGAATTTGGAGCACCACTTGGAGTTTGAGTTCATCTACCTACATGGGTTAGTTCTTGCAAGGAAGAGCACTTGTGTATCCAAGAATGACAATCATGAAGCACAACATAGAATTTGTCAAAGGATATGTTTGAATGATTTTGTGCTTCCTTGTCTTCAACCACCATTGTGTAGAGACTTGGTGATGTAGAGATTGCTCAAGATGTGAGTGAGTCGCAATCCCGTGGAATTAGTTTCAACAAAGTACCTACATGGGTTAGACAACATGCAAGGTACAAATATATCCAAGACATAAGATAGTCATCATAAGAGATATATCATGGATTAGTCATAAGCTCATGTCTTGCATGTGTCCAATGGAGTTCCTACTCCACGTTTGAAGCATCAACGATGTTTAGTTCTCCCCTTAGCCTGCAAAATACTTTCTCATCAAGTGGTTGAGTGAATATATCCGCTAATTGCTTGTGAGTGCGAACATGCTTAAGATTAATGTCACCCTTAGCAACATGATCTCGAATGAAATGATGACGAACTTCAATATGCTTAGTTCAAGAATGTTGTACGGGATTACGACCAATTTTGATAGCACTTTCATTGTCACAAAGCAGTGGAACATGTTTCACATAAGTCCTTCCCTCTTTTATTTATTTCTGTTTTTCTATTTCTGTTATTTTGTTTTGATTTAGTTTAAATACTAAATCATTTTATAAAATCTTGAAAATATTCATGGACACTTGCTGAATTATTTCAGTGGCCCAAAAAATAGTTCCAACATTATTTGAGCACTTGAATTATTTAATAGCATTTAAATGCCCAAATTCAAATATTTATGAATTAAATCAGTGACCTTCTGTTGACCTAGAAAAATGTGCACCTATTTTCCCAAAGGTTCTAACCGAAGGCAAAAAGGGTGAGCATTTTAGAAGGGCATTTCAGGTTCATTGAATTTATTTTTAGTAAACCCTAGTTGATTTCAGGGGGGGTGCTGGGGGTTCTGCTATCCCCATTTCAAATCTCTGATGAAATTAAACATGATGCACACTCTAATGCATGGTCTAGCTAGGGTGTGACAACTCACCCCCACTCAATAGAATCTCGTCCCGAGATTTAGGATCATCTGGAAAGAAGGTGGGGTACTCGAGTCGAAGACGATCCTCCCTTTCCCAAGTGGCTTCTCCCTCGGAGTGGTGTGACCGTTGAACCTTGAGAAACTTGATATTATGACGTCGAGTGGTACGCTCAGCTTGATCAAGGATACGAACGGGGTATTCCCGATAAGAAAGGTTATCTTGTAAATCAAGCGTTTCGTGGTCCACTCCACGGATAGGATCCGTGAAGCAATGCCTGAGTTGCGAAACGTGGAAGACATCGTGAACTCTGGAAAGATGCGGAGGTAGTTCCAATTGGTAGGCAACTTCTCCTCGTTTGGCAAGAATGCGAAAGGGTCCAATGTAACGAGGAGCAAATTTGCCTTTGATACCGAAGCGATGGGTTCCCTTTAACGGGGTAACCCGGAGGTAAGCCTTCTCGTCAACTTCAAAGGTCATAGGCTTATGTTTACGATCATATTGACTCTTTTGGCGAGATTGGGCTGTTTTCAATTTCTCACGAATAACGCGAACCTGCTCTTCTGCTTCCTGAATCATATCCGGGCCAAAGAGTTGTCTTTCCCCGGTTTCTGACCAGTTAAGAGGCATTCGACATTTTCGTCCATAGAGAACTTCGAAGGGAGCTTTGCCCAAACTAGCTTGATAACTATTGTTATAAGCAAACTCCGCGAATGGAAGGCATTTCTCCCAACTCATTCCGAATGAGATAACAGAAGCTCGGAGCATATCTTTCGGAATTTGATTGACTCGCTCTACTTGACCACTTGATTGAGGATGGAAGGCGGTGCTAAAGGAGAGATGAGTTCCCATAGCATTTTGGAAACTTTCCCAAAATCGAGAGGTGAAGAGACTTCCACGGTCTAAGTTAATTTCCAATGGGACACCATGAAGAGACACTATTCGGGAGATGTATAAGTCAGCTAGCTAGCTAGCGGTGATACTCTCACGAACAGGTAGAAAATGGGCTACTTTGGAAAGTCGGTCGATCACAACGAAGATGGCATTATTTCCTCTCTTGGTCCTGGGAAACCCAGTGATGAAATCCATACTGATTTTGTCCCATTTCCATTCAGGAATAGCCAAAGGTTGAAGGGTGCCAGCAGGCCGTTGATGCTCTGCTTTAACACGACGACAAACGTCGCAATTAGCAATGTATTGAGCGATTTCTATCTTCATCCTAGTCCACCAAAACCTCTGGCGTAGATCTTGATACATCTTAGTACTACCGGGATGAATGGTGAGAGGGGACTCGTGAGCTTCCTTAAGGATCAGTCGCCTCAGGTTTCGCGGCTTTGGAACCACTAGGCGATTCCCAAAGTATACGACACCTTGATCATCAATGGAGAAACAATTCACGACTCCTTTCTTAACATTTCTCTTGATACGGGAAATTCCCAGATCTACCTTCTGTGCCTTGATGACCTGATCCGTAAGGGTAGGTTCCGCCACCAGGGTGGATAGGAATCCTTGAGGAACAATGTGAAGATTAAGCTTGCGAAATTCCTCATGGAGAAGTGGTTGACTTTGTTGTAACATCAGGTTGTTACAGTAGGACTTACGACTTAGTGCATCAGCCATGACATTGGCTTTGCCAAGGGTGTAAGTTATTCCTAAGTCGTAATCTGAGATCAACTCGACCCAACATCTTTGCCTGAGATTCAAATCTGGTTGGGTGAAGATATATTTCAAACTTTGGTGATCGGTGAAGATCTCGCAGCGATTACCGAGAAGGTAATGTCGCCAGGTTTTAAGTGCATGGACTACAGCTGCAACCTCTAGATCATGTGTGGGATAATTTTCCTCATGTGGGTGTAATTGCCGTGAAGCATAGGCAATTACCTGACGATCTTGCATGAGTATGCAACCTAGTCCTTGTCGCGAGGCGTCGCAATAGATAATAAAGTCCTTGGAGAAATCTGGTGGTACCAGTACGGGAGCAGATGTCAGGCGTCTTTTCAGTTCCTGAAAACTGAACTCGCACTGTGGAGTCCACTCGAACTTTTTATCTTTCTTGAGGAGTTCAGTTAGAGGTTTAGCAACCTTGGAGAAATTCTCGACGAAGCGGCGGCAATAGCTCGCTAGGCCAAGGAAACTCCGAACTTGCTTGACCGTTTCAGGTGGAGTCCAATCAAGGACGGCTTGAACTCGCTCGGGATTGACAGCAATACCCTTACCAGAGATTACATGGCCTAGATAGGTCACTTCTGACAACCAAAATTCACACTTGGAGAATTTGGCATAAAGGCGATGCTCTCGAAGTTTCATCAATACCAGCCTTAGATGTTCGGCATGTTCCTCTTCACTCTTGGAGTAGATGAGTATGTCATCGAGGTATACTACGACAAATTTGTCCAAGTACTCCATGAAAACCGAGTTCATTAACCGGGATAAGGTGGCCGGGGCATTGGTTAAACCGAAGGACATGACGGTGTACTCGTATTGGCCATAACGAGTAAAAAAGGCCGTTTTGGGAATGTCCCCGTTTCTGATTTTGATTTGATGGTAGCCCAACCTCAAATCCATCTTGGAGAAGACTGAGGATCCAGCGAGCTGGTCATACAGGTCGTTGATCCTGGGAAGCGGGTATTTGTTCTTGATGGTGACCAGATTGACAGGTCGGTAATCCACAACCATTTGATCCGTTCCATCCTTCTTCTTGACGAAGAGGACGGGGCAAGCCCAAGGAGAGGAGCTAGGACGGATGAACCCCTTGTTCAAGGACTCATCGAGTTGGTTCTTAAGCTCGGCTAGTTCGAAGGGTGCCATCTTGTAGGGTCTTCTAGCAATTGGAACGGTTCCTGGAACAAGGTCTATTACAAACTCAACATCCCTGTCAGGTGGAACACCTGGCAGTTCTTCTGGAAACACATCCGGAAAGTCTCGGACTACCGGAACGTCCTCAAGGTCTGGAAGAGGGTTGGCATTGAGGGAGTAAAGTTGGCGCTTGGCCACTCGACTTAAGACATTAACTGTCTTGCCCGAGGGGTGAGTAAGTTGAACGGTTCTAGTGGCACAATCGATCTTGGCATAATGAGCCGACATCCAGTCCATACCCAAGATGATGTTTATGTCAGAGGACTTGAGAGCTATTAAAGATGCAAGGAAGACAAGCCTATCGACAAGAATTTCGTTCCCATGGCTTACCCTAGACGTTTGCCATCTAGAGCCAGGGGTTTGAATTTCCATGGTGGAGGGCATATCACAGAAGGTCGTGTTATGCAATCGGGCATAATTCTCGGATATGAATGAATGAGATGCTCTAGTATCGAAAAGAACAGATGCCGGATGGCAGTTAACAAGGAGCATACCAAGGACGACGTTGGGATCCCCATGAGCCTCTTCGGCTGAAACATAATTGACATGGCCACGTGCAGTGGTGGCCGGCTTGGCGTAGAAAGTCTTTCCCGCGGGCTTACCACGGCCAATGGACTTTCCAGCTTGATTGGGGTTGTTCTGGGGACACTCTCGACTATAGTGACCCGGTTCTCCACACTTGAAGCATGTTACCACAGCGGGGCGTGGAGCAACATTAGCAGCGGGGCCACCATAGGGCTTGGGCGGTGCGAATTGCTGGTTGGGACGAGGCGCCTCAAAGGATGGCCTCGGGGTGAATCTGGGTGGCAGTGCTGTGCTTGGAATCCACACCCGGCGCTTCTGAGCTCCAGAGCCGGATGAAGACCCAAAATCACGGAAGTGCTTGCGTGAAGCGTCATAATCAGTCTGGCCTGTCTCGGCACTGATAGCTTTATTGACCAACTTCTGAAAGGATGTGCACTCGTGCAGACGGAGATTGCGGCGAAGCTCAGGGCTAAGTCCCTTGCGGAACCTTGCCTGCTTCTTGGCGTCAGTAGAAACCTCTTCAGGAGCATAGCGTGCGAGGTTCCCAAATTCTCGGCTATATGCATCCACAGTCAGCCTTCCTTGGGTGAAGTTGCAGAACTCCTCCCTCTTGCGATCCATGAGACCTTCCGGAATGTGATGCTCACGGAAAGCCTCGCTGAACTCAGCCCAGGTAGTGATTTGACCGACCGGGCGCATAGCTTCGTAGTTTTCCCACCAATGGCTAGCGGGGCCCTCGAGATGATAGGCCGCATAGGTAACCTTGTCGGCTTCGGCTACGTTGGCAGAACGTAGCTTGTGGGTGATGCTGCGAAGCCAATCATCCGCGTCGAGGGGCTCGACGGAATGGTTAAACTTTGGTGGGTACAGCTTGATAAAGTCATTGATTGACACCAAGTCATTCCGTGGGTGGCGTGCAGTGTTCTGCTCAATCCGCTCCAGCAGGCGGTTGGTCTCACGCTTTTTTCTTTCCGCCTCCAGCATCACTTCGGCCAGAGAAGGCGGGTGAGGCAGATTTTCACCTCTAGCTGCACTGGCTCCCCCCCACTCCGGGACAGCAGGGTTGCCGCGGGTGTTGACCATCCTAGGAGGAAACAAGACAACGGTTTAGACAAGGATGGCTCAAACTTAACAAAGAAGTGCAGAATGTAAAGGATAACACGGAATGCGGAGATGCTCATTCGTATGCCATGGTAATATAAAACTGCCATATATACACCAACGGTCATACTCGTCATACATAGTTTAGTACAAGCCCATGCTACAGTACAACTATGAAGGTAGACGTTACATCTCATCGGAGGCATTCCGAGTTCCTATACATTATTTGTCTACACCTCCGGAATCGATTACACACCAAGTCGTATTCCACAAGTCACGCAGGACAGTGGGGATACAACTACTACAATACTAGTGGTACTACTACTAACTCAGACAGCTCCGTAGTAGTCCTCATAGAAGTCACCTCCATAGCCTGGAAGTTCAATGTGATCATCCGGAAACAGACGGTCCTGAAGAGCCTGTGGACCATAGGGGCTAGGATGAGGTCTTGGACCAACAAACGGGGGCTTCCGGGGACCACGGGGTGGGGTGATGCCTCCCACATCACGCCAATCCACCATGTCTGGCAGAGCTGATCTCACAGGATACAGATCCCTGGTATCCATACATCCAGCTTGCACCGCAGGTGCAAACCGAGTCAATGTGGCCCAATGATCAGCACGAGTATTAAAAAGCTCCAGCCTCAAGGCCCGATTCTCTCGGTCCTTATCTTCGAGCATCTCCGCGGTGGTACGAGTTAATGAGTCCTCCTGAGTGGAGTCAGCATAGATAGCCTAAAGATACCCTTGCGCTCCCGGAAGTGAAGCTGGCATGTAACGGAAATCAGTGTTCCGAAGCAGGCCAGTCCGGACTCGCAAGATGGTCATCATGGAGTAGGCAGCATCCTGCACAGCCATCTCAACGGTAACCCCGAGTCCATAGGAACAATGAAGGGGCTCGGTAGATCCAGTATAGGAAGGAAATATCCTGACGGTGCAGAAATACTGGCTTTGATTAAAGTCGTGGAACTGCTCTTCAACAGTGTATTCGGGATACCAACGGTATCCTGTCTCGATCATGACCCGGACTAACATAGCAGTATGACCGGACACGTCGAGGCACCTGGTCAGGCGAACCACTTGGTTTTGAGGACGGTTGGCCATCTGAAAGCACAACCACAAGACAAAGACATCAGAATTCCTAGGGAAAATTGGACAGCATAACGGCTGTAAATGCTCAGAAAAAGATTTGAGACATCCACAACAGTTCACAATACCGCTCAACAGCATCATATCAAGGTTCTGGTTCAAATAGCAACATACTAAAATGGTAGAAACTGGACTGGAACTCGTAGCAATAATCCTATAAACTACTACGGATTAGTAACACGTGAACCTGATAGAAGAAGAGAGCCTGGTCCTTAACCCACGTTGAATGAGAAGAGAATGACTCAGATCAGAGGCATAGGGTAAAGGAGTAAAAGAACCTTACGTTCCCTCCCACAATCAATTCCCTTACATATAACTAAAGCATTTCTAGACTCGACATCGACCAGTTTGGCTCAACGAACCTACAGGCAGTCCGGCTCTGATGCCAACGCTGTCAGGACCCCGATTCTAAGCCACATCGATCTAGCCGGTAACACCTCATATCACTTTGCGGCCTCACGCACGGTATCCCACGGGTGTCGCCTTACCATGGCCCGGGACCGTTTGCGCCTTTTGGCTCGCGTATATGACAATGTCGCTAGCATCCATATGACCGAGAACCCGGGCCGACATGGCTAGTCGTGAACCCAAAGCGGCACAGACCTATGGAGACAGGCATACATGAATCACATCGAACATGTCGGTCATCAACGAGTGATTTCGGGCTGTAGCACTGGGCTAACAGGACTCCGGGGATCCCGGCCTGTAGCAGGCTAGACAGGACTCCGGAGATCACCGCGTGACATTTCCCCGAAGGGACAGACATAGGGACGAAGTGAAACACATGCCGGCCAGCCAAGTGTCCTGAACAGTAGTGCTGGGCTAGCAGGACTCCGGTGAACCGGGCTGTAGCGGACTACTATGGCTCGAGGAACACTGGACTACATTTCCCCATAAGAAAGGCTACGAAGGACAAACAACTAGATTGTCGGATCCCACCCATACCAAGCATTTCAATCATACACACAATATGCCTGATATGAGTACATACAACATGGCATCACAACAAAACTCTACAACTCAAGTACTTTATTTAAAGGCTCCAGGGAGCCATACATAACATAGTCATACAGATAGGGGTCACATGACCCGACACTCAAGTCATACAGTCATACAAGCACATGCGGAAGCAACTAGTCTGAGTACAGACTCTAGAAAGAAAGAAGGCTTCTCGAAGCCTGTCTATCTACATAGGGCCCTCCATGGCCTGGATCACCACCTGGGTGGCTAGTCACTCGTCGACGTCAAGGTCTACGTAAAGCCCATCGGAGGGGGCAGTGTTGTCGTCTGAAAACAATAGATAAGCAAACATGAGTACAAAGGTACTCAGCAAGTCTTACATCAAAAGCTACTATACATGCTCATTCTCCAGAAGGTGGTGGGGTTTATGCAGCAAGCCAGCTTTGACTCTTGGCTAAGCTATCCTACGAAACCTTTTAGTAAAATAGTTTTCGCACACGAGTCCACTACTCACCAACACAATACTCCACCGTGGATCCTCCCTCGTATCCTGCGAGAGGGCCATCCTCGGTACTCACACTTATCTTGAGTCTTTTAGTAGTATCTATTAACTTGTCTATGAACTGTATAGGCAACCAAGTAGTCCTTTACCGCGGACGCGGCTATTCGAATAGTTTTATACCCTGCAGGGGTGTACTTCGTCATACACGCTTTCACCGCTTACCGCCGTCTACACGACATGTACTCGGCAACCTTCAAGCGGAAGCCCGGCGAGGGTGTCGGCCACGGCCTACCTAAACACCTAAGCCCCTAGTCCAGGTTATCGCCTATCCAGGTTCCATCCGCAGGGAGTCCGGCCGAGGTTTCCACATACGGCCCCGAACGATGTGAACAGGGTTCCCGAGACACCAAACGGGTGACTCGGTACACCCGGCCACGGTGTATCTACCACAACATAGCCCACCCCTAGGGTCAGCGCTACGCACGGCCGCCAACACATATCCTACAAACACCAGAAACTATTTGCAACTCCTGGACAGAGTACTAGGGTGGCTAAGAAGCCGAGAGGGTCCATTTGTTTCGGGCCCAATGTACGGTAGTAACTGCATCTTAAATCACACATACAGATCTCAGTTCTTATGGACGGCCTCAATGAAACAACCCACCATGTACTCCTACATGGCCTCTCATAGATACCTTTACCAAAACATGTTCAACACATCCCACATATCACTAACACAAGCATTTCACTCTAGCCCATCACCCAGATGAACCAGACCTGACACAACTCTAAGCATAGCAGGCATAGCAAGGTAGGAATCACAAAACATGGCTCAATCAACTCCTACACATGCTAGTGGGTTTCATCTAGTTACTGTGGCAATGACAGGTCATGCAGAGGATAAGGGTTCAACTACTGTAGCACACAGCAGATTGAATCGTGTTGTCTTAATGCAGTAAACAAGAGCAGGAGCGAGAACATGGGTTGTATCGAAATGATCAATGGTTGCTTGCCTGATGGAGTGGTAACGGGATACTGCCCTTCAGTTGGATACTCGTGAATATCCTCGGAGGCAGAACCTACCACGAAGAACACAACCGAGCTCAATCAACACATGACGATATGCAACAATATGATGCATGCTATGACATGGTAATATGAATGTGTTTTGGCCTAATGCAAGCTAAAACAGAAAGGGGTGAACTCATTTGAATCCAAGATTCAAATATTAGCTCATTAATTATTGCATTTATAAGGCATTTCATTATTCTGCTTAAACAGTAGGGTAAACTTGTTTTGTCATGCATGAAACCATTACAGATGGATAGATTGAATTTTTCTGATAATTTTTCATATATAATTTATCTCATTTGGAGTTATGGTTGAATTTCTATGAATTTTTGAAGTTTAGGCAATTTTTTGGAATTTTCTATATAAAATTAAATCCAGAAAAGAGTTACTGCGTTAGTCTTGCATCAGCATGACGTCAGTAAGTCAAAGGCATGGTCCAGGTCAAACCCGACCAGTGGGGTCCACTGGTCAGTGACCCTAGTTGGTTTTTGTGGCTGATGTGTGGGTCCGGGTCAATGGTGACGTGGCAAAGTCAAAATGACAGGTGGGGCCCTCCTGAGACCGGTGCTAATCTAACAGAGTAGTTAACTAACTAATTAGGCACTAGGGCCCACATGGCAGTGGCTCTAGAGGGGCTGGTTAGTGGGATAGTTAACCGCTAATGACGGCCACGTCGGCTACCGGCGTTTAGCCGCCGGCGACCTCAGATCGCGGCGGCGTCCACGTCTGGATTTCGCTACAGGCGATGGTTTGGCGTGCTGGGGGCACTAGGGAGGAGCTCGTGCTCGTCCGCATCCAAAGAAACGGACGGGAGGCCGCGAGGTGGCCAGAGCTGAGCACGGCGTCGACCTCGGTGGCGGCCGGAGTTCGGGCAAGGTCGGGGTTGGCACTAGGGGGCACGGCAGGTCGAACGGGTGGGCGCGCCCGGCTCCTGGAAGCGTGCTGAGCACGGCAGCGTGCTCGGCTTCGAGCTACCGTGGCTCTAGCCACAACGGCGTCGAGGCTCAGCGGCGGTGAGCTTCGGGTGCTCGCGGGGCAGCAGCTACGGGGTGAAATCGACGGCGTGGTTAAGGGGGAAAGGATCAGGAGCTCACAGCGGTGCGGTAGGGATGGCTAGCGGGCTCGGGGACGACCTTGACGGCGCAAATCGACGGCGAGGAGCTCGGGTGCCCGAGGTTGAAGATGACCGCGACGGCGATGAAACAGGGCCTCCCGGCATCTTCTAGCTCGATTGGGAGGACGAGGAGGCTTCGGGGGTGCTTCTGGACTCGGCAGGAGGGTGAGGGGAGCACGGGGGCTGCGTCTACGGTGTACGGCGGTGACGAGCTCCGCTCGGTGGAAGAGAGAGGGAGCCAGAGGAGAGAATGGGGACGAGAGAGTGAGCGAGAGGGGTTCCAGGGGATGCGTGGCGTTCATCTAGAGGGTTCGGGAAGCAGGAGGTGGCCAGGCAGGGTGGAGGTGGCGCGCGCGCATGCCAGCGAGCGCCGAGCACACGCCCCTGTCCTTCTGTCCGAGGAGGGAGACGACAGGAGGCAGCGGAGGTGGGCTGGGCGGCCAGCGGGAGTTGGGCCAGGTAGGGTCCAGGTAAGTGGCCCAGTGGCCTTCCCTCTTTTATTTATTTCTGTTTTTCTATTTCTGTTATTTTGTTTTGATTTAGTTTAAATACTAAATCATTTTATAAAATCCTGAAAATATTCATGGACACTTGCTGAATTATTTCAGTGGCCCAAAAAATAGTTCCAACATTATTTGAGCATTTGAATTATTTAATAGCATTTAAATGCCCAAATTCAAATATTTATGAATTAAATCAGTGACCTTCTGTTGACCTAGAAAAATGTGCACCTATTTTCCCAAAGGTTCTAACCCAAGGCAAAAAGGGTGAGCATTTTAGAAGGGCATTTCAGGTTCATTGAATTTATTTTTAGTAAACCCTAGTTGATTCCAGGGGGGGGTGCTGGGGGTTTTGCTTTCCCCATTTCAAATCTCTGATGAAAGTTAACATGATGCACACTCTAATGCATGGTCTAGCTAGGGTGTGACAGTACGGCAGGCGGATGTGGGCGACGTCGAAGTCGATGAGCTCGGTGCGGTAGTTGCTGCGGGGCCCGAAGGTGACAGGGAGGCGGACCTGCCCGATCGGGATTGTGGAACCGTCGGTGATTCTAGAGAAGGGCTTGGTTGGCCGAAGCTGGTCGTAGGGCACTTGGAGATTGTTGAACGTTTCCATGGACAGGACGTTGAGCCCTGCCCCACCATCGATGAGGGTCTTGGTGACCAGCACGTTGCTGATGACTGGGGAGCAAGGCATCGGGAGGACTCCTGCTGTGGCCACGCACTTGAGCCGGTCCATTGAGCTGAACGTGATGGCGCACGCCGACCACCTGAGGGGGCGCGTTGCTTTGAGCTTGGGGAGAACTGCATTCACTTCGCGGGCAAACTACTTGAAGATACGTTGAGAGGCTGGGGCTTCAGCTCCACCCAGGATGCAGGCGATTGCGCGCGGCTCTTGGAAGCCCCCAGCCCCCTCGTCTTGATGGCAGTCTTCGTTCCTCCTTGGCTGAGGTGGCAGCGGAGGTAGGCCTGCGTTGCCATGAGGGCGATCCTCACGAGGCTGATCCCTCCAGTCTCCCTCGCGAGGCAGGTCCCGCCAGCGGTCGTCGTGAGGTTGGTCGCGCCACCCCTGGCGCGGGCCGCGATCTTCCCTGCGTCCTGGGTTTCTTCCTCCTCCTCAGCCATAGCCCCGGTTAGCACAGTCAGGGCGACGGCCGATCCTTCCTTCTCGCACGACGCGGAGTTCCTAGCATTCATTGGTGTTGTGGGTGTGGAGGTCGTGGTACACACAGTACCGGCTGCCCCTGGAGGATTCGGGCAGATCCTTGCCCCGCTTGGTGTCTGGTTCTACCGCGAGTACGGCAGCCCCCTTGCGCTTCACGTCCTTGGCCTTGGGCTTCTTCTCTTCTGGGTCCGCGGCAGGCAGCTCGAGGAGGGAGAGACGCCCCTCCTCAGCCCTGGTGCACTTGTTCGCCAAGTTGAACAGCTCCAGGGAGGTGCAGAGGTCTTTGTGCATCGCCAACTCCTCCTTCATCTTGACGTCGCGCACGCCATCGGAGAAGGCCGAGATGATGGCTTCCTCGGACACCTTGTGGATCTTGAGGCGTGCACTATTGAAGCGCTGGATGTAATTTTGCAGGGTCTCTCCGGGTTGTTGCTTGATGCGGTGCATGTCGCTCACGGCGGGTGGCCGGTCGCGAGTACCTTGGAAGTTGGCGATGAAGCGGGTGCGCATCTGGTCCCAGGAAGAGATCGTGCCTGGAGCCAGATTCAGGAGCCAGGTTCGAGCTACTTCCTTGAGCGCCATGGGGAACCAGTTCGCCATGACCTTTTCATCCCCGCTGGCAGCCTCGATGCCCAGCTCATAGAGCTGGAGGAACTCTACGGGGTCAATTGTGTCGTCGTAGTGAGGAGGCAGTTCTAGCTTGAACTTGCCGGGCCACGCGACGCTGCGCAGCTCGGTGGTGTAGGCGCACCAGCCAGCGGTGGCCACGAAAGGCTTCGGCTGGTGGAGAGCTTGATCTTGAGGATCCCCACGCGCTGTAGCTAGGAGCAGAGCGGGGTCTTGGCGCGCCGGAGCTGGAGCAGGGTCGCGGCGTGCCAGAGTAGGGAGCGCCCGGGCAGCTCCTTGCGGGCGAGGGACTTCTTGGCAGCTCCGTTTTGTTGCGCTGGCACCTGACGGAGCGGGTTCCGCCCAGGGGTCATGCGCCTTGGAGCCATGGCATCTTCTTGGAGAGGAGGCAGCTGGTGCACCTCTGGAGCTTCGTTGCCCGCGCGGGGCGGGGTGTGGCGTAGAGGAACGGACGACGCGGAAGCTCGGCGGCGCGGAGAAGCTCGGCGACGCGGTTGAGCCACTCTTCATAGACGTCGTCGACGGGGCAGTAGCGCAGGAGCTCGTTTGCCGCGAGGAGCGCAGCTCGAGCCTCCAAGGGTGCGCGGAGCGCGCGGGACGAAGAGCCAGATGGTGCGAAAGATGAGACGACGCTTGCTGCTCGCCCCCCGCCGGGCCGGTGGCGGCGTTGACGGCGGGCGACGGGGAACGACAAGGACGCCCACCGACGGGGGCCGTCTGGGCGACGCGAGAAGCGATGGCGGCCTGGCGCTCGGCGCGGGCCCGACGAGCGTTGGACATGGACGTGACGGTCGGAGGAGAACGGAGAGGTGGAGGACAGATTCTGCCGCACCCCTACCTGGCGCGCCAAATGTCGGATAACGGGTTCTGGCAGACCCTTAAGGTTCGAACACTGGGGTGCGCGCGGAGATCACACCCTCTACCTCCCCGTCTCGCAAGGATCTAAACTACTAAAAGAACCGCACAAGAGACACAAGGTTTATACTGGTTCGGGCCACCATTGTGGTGTAATACCCTACTCCAGTGTGTGGTTGGTGGATTGCCTCCTGGGGCTGGTGATGATGAACAATACAAGGAAGAACAGCCTCGTGAGGGTCTGTTCTTGGCCGGGGTGATGAACCGCTAAGAGGAGTTCAGTCACCTCTCTCTCTCTCTCTCACTCACTCTCTCTGCTTGCTAGCCAGACCACCCGAACCCCTTGCTATGCGAGTGGCTGGTCCTATTTATAGAGGCCCTGGTCCTCTTCCCAAATATTGAGCGGGAAGGGCGTCAACAATGACGGGCTAATTTGAAGGGGAACAGCAAGTACACTTATCCTGACTAAAGTTGGTCTTCGCCTGCCAATGGCTCTATGGTGACGTCGTGCTGGGCTCCATTGTGACCTCCGTCTCGTAGTCCTCCTGGTCTTGGTCCTGTTGCACCGACATGGCAACCTTTGCCTGATGCCTCGGTACTCCGCGGCTGCGCTTGCCCCCTTTGCACCAAAGAGGAAAGAAGGACGCTGCGCGCGCTGGCGCGCGCCTGGCGCCCTGTGTCGTCAAGGCTTGCGTCATGGGCACCTCGCGAGGTACCCCGCCTTGATCTCTCCGCCTCATCGCGAGCCAACCTGACGAGGCCGTGCCTGAGGAAGCTCCATGTCATCCGCCTCGCGAGGCTTGGCCCCTCGCGAGGGTCTTGAGCCTTGTGTTGATGAAGATGGGCCATTCTGGGCCTCCTTTGAGCCACGCCGCAGGCCGCAGGTAGGCAAGTCTGGGGACCCCCGTTCCCAGAACGCCGACACTCAGGAGTCCCCCTTCGTGCACGAACATCAGGTAGGGAGGTATGATGTGGGTGGATCCACCATTCTAGGTCTGCAGAGCCCGGCCCCGTGCGTACCTCACCCAGCAATTGTCCCGACCGGAAACCAGGACGGGACCAAGGAGTGAGGGGCTACGTGACCAGTTAGGCTGCTGAGTCACGAAGCTCAGGAGTCCCCTTGACGCTCAAACGGCCTTCATACCTTGGTTCCGCTCGGGGAGAGGCGCGCGACGAACCAGGCCCGGGGGAGCCTGGCTGGGTGGCGTGCGTCTGGGCGTGACCCAGGCGCAACCCCCGTGTCCAGCCCCCTCGTGCAGCACTCCCAAGGGGAGGCGTTACCATGAGGCTAGACACTGAGCTCTAGGCTCCCTGAGGTTGATGCGGCCCGGGGGCCACCCTCAGTTGTTTATCACCAGCGCGGAGCATAGCGCTTCCGTATGTGTACGGGCATAGCCGCTCCTCGGCAGTGTCGTCAGCCAGCGCGGAGCATGGTGCTTCCACTGGTACGTGGGAGGGGGCCCCCTCCGAGAGGAGCCCCCGGGGCGTGTACAGCCCCACCCTGACACTAGCGAGGTGTATATGGGCAACCATGAGCCAGCGCGGGACTTACGGGGCCCTACCTCAAGGCGGGTTGCACCTGGCACTGGGCCTTATCTTGTGATGTGTCCCTGCAAATTTGGTTAGATGTTGGCACTCTACGTCCTCGGGTCCTGGCCCTCGAGCTGGTCTCAGCCGTCGCCGGTATGCCAGGTCACGATGCCATGGACAAGGCTAGAGGGTGAGGGCTGGAGAGCCAGTAAGAGCCCTGAGTCGCGATGCTCAGGTACCCCCCCCCCCCCCCCTTTAACGTGCAAGTGGTCGGCATGGAGAAGAAGAGGTGCCATGGACCGGCATCAAATAATCAAGCATGGTGGTTCTAACGCATAACCGGAAATAAAGGCAAATGGGATACGTGCCGCTGGGCCTGGCCCGAGCGGCTTGGGGATGATGCAGCCCGAGTGGCCACCCACAAGGTAAGCTAACAACGCAAAATAAAAGGGATACACGCCGCAGGGACGGACCCATGCGGCCTAGGAATAATGCAGCCCTGGCCGATGACGCCGATGACGAAGGGGTGTTGGTGTAGCAGACTCGGTAGGCTGCGGAAGCCGATCCTCATGAGCCCCCAGGCCCAGGGGCCTCGGGAGGCTCCGGAGGCGCTGGGGGCTCCTCGTGGACCATCTCCATCTCCGCCAGGGCTGCGGAATGTCTGGCCTCTTGTGCCTCCATGGTGCCCCTCGTGAGGCGCTGGTACGTGTCAGCCGCGTTCGGCAAGCCGTAAGGCATGCGAACGTAGCTGTGGGGTGGACCTCCGCAGTGCCCACTCGCGAGGGCCAGAGGCGCTCTAGGGAGGCGACTCGGTTGAGCCCTGGTATGTCGATGCAGACGCGCAGCCCGCCATCCTCGCCTGGATGGGGAGCCGCTGCCGGTAGGCGGTGGCCGCCTTTCATGACTCTTGACTCCTGTAACTCCTGGATGGCATTGCTGACGAACTCCTGAGGGTCTGGATCTCCTTGCCTTGCTCCTTCTTGAGGGAAACGTGCTTCGAAACACGCCTCGATGTGGTGCCCAAGCGCCTCCCTCGTGACCCTAGCTAGGTCGGTGGCCCTCCAGGGGAGAGCCCCCGAGCCCTGCCTGAGGAGGGCGCCGGGCGCGCTTTCCTATGCGATGGAAGGAGGTTCCCCCTGGGCAGGCACGGGCCCAGAGGGGCCTGCCTCCTGAGTGGTAGGGCCGGACGATGTCTTCTTCTTCTTGGGGGTGGTCTTAGGAAGCATCCTGCTTCTACGATCCGGGTCTTCCAGTGATGCAGCCTGAAAGGCTCGTTCCAGGGAACACACCGCGTCCGTCTCTTCACAGGGCACCGTGATGACTCTGCCGCTTCCGGGCATCTTGAGGACGTTGTAGCCGTGGTGAGTTACGGCCACGAACTTGGCCCGCGCTGGGTACCCAAGGATGGCGTTGTACGGCAGGCGAATGTGAGCAACGTCGAAGTCGATGAGCTCGGTGCGGTAGTTGGCGCATGCCCCGAAGGTGACAGGGAAGCGGACCTGCCCAATCGGGACCATGGAGCCGTCGGTGATACCTGAGAAAGGCTTGGTTGGCTGAAGCTGGCTGTAGGGCACTTGGAGGTTGTTGAGTGTCTCCACGGACAGGACGTTGAGCCCTGCCCCTCCATCGATGAGGGTCTTGGTGACCACCACGTTGCTGATGATTGGGGAACAAAGCATCAGGAGGACTCCGGCTATAGCCGCACACTTGAGCTGATCTGCTGAACTGAACGTGATGGCGCATGCCGACCACCTGAGAGGGCGCGTGGCTTCGAGCCTGGGGAGGACTGCGTTCACTTCGCGGGCGAACTGCTTGAATATGCGTTGAGAGGCTGGGGCTTGAGCCCTGCCCAGGATACAGGCGATTGCGCGTGGCTCCTGGAAGCCCCCAGCCTCCTCGTCCTGGTGGCGGTCCTCGTTTCTCCTTGGCTGCGGCGGCAGCGGTGGGAGGCCTATATTGCCTTGCGGGCGATCCTCGCGAGGCTGATCCCTCCAGCCTCCCTCGCGAGGCGGGTCTTGCCAGCGATCCTCGCGAGGTTGATCGCGCCGCCCCTGGCATGGGCCATGGTCTTCCCAGCGTCCTGCGTTCCTTCCTCCTCCTCGACCGTAGCCCCGGTCACCGCGGTCGGGGCGACGGCCGATCCTTCCTTCTCGCACGGCTCGGAGTTCTTCACATTCGTTGGTGTTGTGGGTGTGGAGGTCATGGTACACACAGTAACGGCTCCCCTTGGAAGGTTCAGGCTGATCTCTGCCCCGCTTGGTGTCTGGTTCTGCCGCGAGCACGGCAGCCCCCTTGCGCTTCACATCCTTGGCCTTGAGCTTCTTCTCTTCTGGGTCGGCGGCAGGCAGCTCGAGGAGGGAGAGACGCCCTTCCTCAGCCCTGGCGCACTTGTTTGCCAAGTTGAACAGCTCCAAGGAAGTGCACAGGTCTTCATGCATCGCCAGCTCCTCCTTCATCTTGACATCTCGCACGCCGTCGGAGAAAGCTGAGATGATGGCCTCCTCAGTCACCTTGGGAATCTTGAGGCATGCGTTGTTGAAGCGCTGGATGTACTTCTGCAGGGTCTCCCCGGGTTGTTGCTTGATGCGGCGCATGTCGCTCATGGCGGGTGGCCGGTCGCGAGTGCCTTGGAAGTTGGCGATGAAGCGGGTGCGCATCTCTTCCCAAGAAGAGATTGTGCCTGGAGCCAGGTTCAGAAGCCAGGTGCTGGCCCCATCCTTGAGCGCCATGGGAAACCAGTTCGGCATGACCTTCTCTTCTTCGTTGGCAGCTTCGATGCCCAACTCGTAGAGCTGGAGGAACTCCGCAGGGTCGGCCGTGCCGTCGTAGCGAGGAGGCAGGTCTGGCTTGAACTTGCCGGGCCATGCGACGCTGCGTAATTCGGTGGTGAAGGCGCGTCAGCCTGCTATGGCCACGGGAGGCCTTGGGTGACGGAGAGCTTGGTCTTGCATGTCCCCACGCGCTGCAGCTGAGAGCAGCGCGGGGTCTCGACGCGCGGGAGCAGGGAGCATGGTCGCAACGTGCTGGAGCAGGGAGCGCCCGGGCGGCTTCTTGCGGGCGAGGGACTTCTTGGCAGCTCTATTCTTGCCGCGCTGACACCTGACGAAGCGGGTTCCGCCGAGGGGCCATGCGCCTTGGAGCCATGGCGTCTTCTTGAGGAGGAGACGGCCGGGAATGAAGCTTGAAAGATGTCACCTGAGGATGTCGTCGGCGAAGTGGCGTTGGTGCAGCAGACTCGGTGGGCTGCGGAAGCTGATCCTCACGAGCCCCCAGGCCCCGGTGCCTCGGGAGGCTCCGGAGGCACTGGTGACTCCTCGCGAAGGCCGCAGAACGCCTGTCGTCCTGAGCCTCCATGACGCCCCTCGTGAGGCGCTGGTATGCCGCAGCCATGCTCGGCAAGCCGTAAGGCATACGGACATAGCTGTGGGGTGGACCCCGCAGTGCCCCACTTGCGAGGGCCAGAGACGCTCCATCATGGCGATTTGATTGAGCCTAGTACGTCGACGCAGACGCGCAGCCCACCATCCTCGCCTGGATGTGGGGCCACAGCTGGTAGACGGCGGCAACCTCTCATGATTCTGGACTCCTGTAGTTCTTGAATGGCCTCGTTAATGAACTCCTGCTGGTCTGACCTTCCTTGCCTGGCTCCTTCTCGAGGGAAACATGCTTCGAAGCACACATCCACATGGTGCCCAAGAGCCTCCCTCGTGACCCTGGCTAGGTCAGTGGCCCTCTAGGTGAGAGCCCCCGAGCCCTGCCTGAGGAGGGCGCCGGGCGCGCTTTCCTATGCGATGGAAGGAGGTTCCCCCTGGGCAGGCACGGGCCCAGAGGGGCCTGCCTCCTGAGTGGTAGGGCCGGACGATGTCTTCTTCTTCTTGGGGGTGGTCTTAGGAAGCATCCTGCTTCTACGATCCGGGTCTTCCAGTGATGCGGCCTGAAACGCTCGTTCCAGGGAACACACCGTGTCCTTCCCTTCACAGGGCACCGTGATGACTCCGCCGCTTCCGGGCATCTTGAGGATGTTGTAGCCATGGTGAGTTACGGCCATGAACTTGGCCGGCGCTGGGTACCCAAGGATGGCGTTGTACGGCAGGCGAATGTGAGCGACGTCAAAGTCGATGAGCTCGGTGCGGTAGTTGGCGCATGCCCTGAAGGTGACAGGGAGGCAGACCTGCCCAATCGGGACCATGGAACCGTCGGTGATACTTGAGAAAGGCTTTGTTGGCTGAAGCTGGCTGTAGGGCACTTGGAGGTTGTTGAGTGTCTCCACGGACAGGACGTTGAGCCCTGCCCCTCCATCGATGAGGGTCTTGGTGACCACCACGTTGCTGATGATTGGGGAACAAAGCATCGGGAGGACTCCGGCTGTAGCCGCACACTTGAGCTGATCTGCTGAACTGAACGTGATGGCGCATGCCGACCACCTGAGAGGGCGCGTGGCTTCGAGCCTGGGGACGACTGCGTTCACTTCGTGGGCGAACTGCTTGAAGATGCGTTGAGAGGCTGGGGCTTGAGCCCCGCCCAGGATACAGGCGATTGCGCGCGGCTCCTGGAAGCCCCCAGCCTCCTCGTCCTGGTGGCGGTCCTCGTTTCTCCTTGGCTGCGGCGGCAGCGGAGGTAGGCCTGCATTGCCTTGCGGGCGATCCTCGCGAGGCTGATCCCTCCAGCCTCCCTCGCGAGGCGGGTCTTGCCAGCGGTCGTCGCGAGGTTGATCGCGCCGCCCCTGGTGCGGGCCATGGTCTTCCCAGCGTCCTGCGTTCCTTCCTCCTCCTCGGCCGTAGCCCCGGTCAGCATGGTCAGGGCGATGGCCGATCCTTCCTTCTTGCACGATGCGGAGTTCCTGGCATTCGTTGGTGTGAGGTCGTGGTACACACAGTACCGGCTGCCCCGGGAGGATTCGGGCAGATCCTTGCCCTGCTTGGTGTCTAGTTCTGCCGCGAGTACGGCAGCACCCTTGCGCTTCACGTCCTTGGCCTTGGGCTTCTTCTCTTCTAGGTCCGCGGCAGGCAGCTCGAGGAGGGAGAGACGCCCCTCCTCAGCCCTGGCGCACTTGTTCGCCAAGTTGAACAGCTCCAGGGAGGTGCAGAGGTCTTCGTGCATCGCCAACTCCTCCTTCATCTTGACGTCGCGCACGCCATCGGAGAAGGCCGAGATGATGGCTTCCTCGGACACCTTGTGGATCTTGAGGCGTGCACTATTGAAGCGCTGGTTGTACTTCTGCAGGGTCTCCCCGGGTTGTTGCTTGATGCGGCGCATGTCGCTCACGGCGGGTGGCCGGTCGCGAGTGCCTTGGAAGTTGGCGATGAAGCGGGTGCGCATCTCTTCCCAAGAAGAGATTGTGCCTGGAGCCAGGTTCAGAAGCCAGGTGCTGGCCCCATCCTTGAGCGCCATGGGAAACCAGTTCGGCATGACCTTCTCGTCTTCGTGGGCAGCTTCGATGCCCAGCTCGTAGAGCTGGAGGAACTCCACAGGGTCGGCCTTGCCGTCGTAGCGAGGAGGCAGGTCTGGTTTGAACTTTCCGGGCCATGCGATGCTGCGTAATTCGGTGGTGAAGGCGCGGCAGCCTGCTGTGGCCACGGGAGGCCTTTGGGTGACGGAGAGCTTGGTCTTGCATGTCCCTACGCGCTGCAGCTGAGAGCAGCGCAGGGTCTCGACGCGCGGGAGCAGGGAGCATGGTCGCAACGTGCTGGAGCAGGGAGCGCCCAGGCGGCTTCTTGTGGGCGAGGGACTTCTTGGCAGCTCTATTCTTGCCGCGCTGGCACCTGACGAAGTGGGTTCCGCCCAGGGGCCACGCGCCTTGGAGCCATGGCGTCTTCTTTAGGAGGAGGCGGCCGGGAATGAAGCTTGAAAGATGTCACCTGAGGATGTCGTCGGCAAAGTGACGTTGGTGCAGCAGGCTCGGTGGGCTGCGGAAGCTGATCCTCACGAGCCTCCAGGCCCCGGTGCCTCGGGAGGCTCCGGAGGCACTGGTGACTCCTCGCGAGCTGTCTTCATCTCTGCCAAGGCCGCGGAACGCCTGTCTTCCTGAGCCTCCATGACGCCCCTCGTGAGGCGCTGGTATGCCGCAGCCATGCTCGGCAGGCCGTAAGGCATGCGGACATAGCTGTGGGGTGGACCCCGCAGTGCCCCACTTGCGAGGGCCAGAGACGCTCCGTCATGGCGATCTGATTGAGCCTGGTACGTCGACGCAGACGCGCAGCCCACCATCCTCGCCTGGATGTGGGGCCACAGCTGGTAGACGGCGGCAACCTCTCATGATTCTTGACTCCTGTAGTTCTTGAATGGCCTCGTTAACGAACTCCTGCTGGTCTGACCTTCTTTGCCTGGCTCCTTCTCGAGGGAAACGTGCTTCGAAGCACGCCTCCACATGGTGCCCAAGAGCCTCCCTCGTGACCCTGGCTAGGTCGGTGGCCCTCCAGGTGAGAGCCCCCGAGCCCTGCCTGAGGAGGGCGCCGGGCGCGCTTTCCTATGCGATGGATGGGGGTCCCCCTGGGCAGACACGGGCCTTGAGGGGCCTGCCTCCTGAGGGGCTGAGCCTGGCGATGTCTTCTTCTTCTTGGGGGTGGTTTCAGGAAGCCTCCTGCTCCCGCGATCTGGGTCTTCTAGCGACGTGGCCTGATAGGCTCGCTCCAGGGAACACACTGCATCCTTCTCTTCACAAGGCACCGTGATGATGCCGCCACTTCCTGGCATCTTGAGGACGTTGTAGCCGTGGTGAGTCACGGCCATGAACTTGGCCAGCGCTGGGTACCTGAGGATGGCGTTGTACGGCAGGCGGATGTGGGCGACGTCGAAGTCGATGAGCTCGGTGCGGTAGTTGTTGCGGGCCCCGAAGGTGACAGGGAGGCGGACCTGCCCGATCGGGACTGTGGAACCGTCGGTGATTCCGGAGAAGGGCTTGGTTGGCTGAAGCTGGTCGTAGGGCACTTGGAGATTGTTGAACGTTTCCACGGACAGGACGTTGAGCCCTGCCCCACCATCGATGAGGGTCTTGGTGACCAGCACGTTGCTGATGACTGGGGAGCAAGGCATCGGGAGGACTCGTGCTGTGGCCACGCACTTGAGCCGGTCCGTTGAGCTGAACGTGATGGAGCACGCCGACCACCTGAGGGGACACGTTGCTTTGAGCTTGGGGAGAACTGCATTCACTTCGCGGGCAAACTGCTTGAAGATACGTTGAGAGGCTGGGGCTTGAGCTCCGCCCAGGATGCAGGCGATTGCGCGCGGCTCTTGGAAGCCCCCAGCCCCCTCGTCTTGATGGCGATCTTCGTTCCTCCTTGTCTGAGGCGGCAGCGGAGGTAGGCCTGCGTTGCCATGAGGGCGATCCTCACGCGGCTGATCCCTCCAGTCTCCCTCGCGAGGCAGGTCCCGCCAGCGGTCGTCGCGAGGTTGATCGCGCCACCCCTGGCGCGGGCCGCGATCTTCCCAGCGTCCTGGGTTTCTTCCTCCTCCTCGGCCGTAGCCCCGGTCAGCATGGTCAGGGCGATGGCCGATCCTTCCTTCTTGCACGATGCGGAGTTCCTGGCATTCGTTGGTGTTGTGGGTGTGGAGGTCGTGGTACACACAGTACCGGCTGCCCCTGGAGGATTCGGGCAGATCCTTGCCCTGCTTGGTGTCTAGTTCTGCCGCGAGTACGGCAGCCCCCTTGCGCTTCACGTCCTTGGCCTTGGGCTTCTTCTCTTCTAGGTCCGCGGTAGGCAGCTCGAGGAGGGAGAGACGCCCCTCCTCAGCCCTGGCGCACTTGTTCGCCAAGTTGAACAGCTCCAGGGAGGTGCAGAGGTCTTCGTGCATCGCCAACTCCTCCTTCATCTTGACGTCGCGCACGCCATCGGAGAAGGCCGAGATGATGGCTTCCTCGGACACCTTGTGGATCTTGAGGCGTGCACTATTGAAGCGCTGGATGTACTTCTGCAGGGTCTCCCCGGGTTGTTGCTTGATGCGGCGCATGTCGCTCACGGCGGGTGGCCGGTCGCGAGTGCCTTGGAAGTTGGCGATGAAGCGGGTGCGCATCTCTTCCCAAGAAGAGATTGTGCCTGGAGCCAGGTTCAGAAGCCAGGTGCTGGCCCCATCCTTGAGCGCCATGGGAAACCAGTTCGGCATGACCTTCTCGTCTTCGTTGGCAGCTTCGATGCCCAGCTCGTAGAGCTGGAGGAACTCCACAGGGTCGGCCTTGCCGTCGTAGCGAGGAGGCAGGTCTGGCTTGAACTTTCCGGGCCATGCGATGCTGCGTAATTCGGTGGTGAAGGCGCGGCAGCCTGCTGTGGCCACGGGAGGCCTTGGGTGACGGAGAGCTTGGTCTTGCATGTCCCCACGCGCTGCAGCTGAGAGCACCGCAGGGTCTCGACGCGCGGGAGCAGGGAGCATGGTCGCAACGTGCTGGAGCAGGGAGCTCCCGGGCGGCTTCTTGCGGGCGAGGGACTTCTTGGCAGCTCTATTCTTGCCGCGCTGGCACCTGACGAAGTGGGTTCCGCCCTGGGGCCACGCGCCTTGGAGCCATGGCGTCTTCTTTAGGAGGAGGCGGCCGGGAATGAAGCTTGAAAGATGTCACCTGAGGATGTCGTCGGCAAAGTGGCGTTGGTGCAGCAGACTCGGTGGGCTGCGGAAGCTGATCCTCACGAGCCTCCAGGCCCCGGTGCCTCGGGAGGCTCCGGAGGCACTGATGACTCCTCGCGAGCTGTCTTCATCTCTGCCAAGGCCGCGGAACGCCTGTCTTCCTGAGCCTCCATGACGCCCCTCGTGAGGCGCTGGTATGCCGCAGCCATGCTCGGCAGGCCGTAAGGCATGCGGACATAGCTGTGGGGTGGACCCCGCAGTGCCCCACTTGCGAGGGCCAGAGACGCTCCGTCATGGCGATCTGATTGAGCCTGGTACGTCGACGCAGACGCGCAGCCCACCATCCTCGCCTGGATGTGGGGCCACAGCTGGTAGACGGCGGCAACCTCTCATGATTCTTGAGTCCTGTAGTTCTTGAATGGCCTCGTTAACGAACTCCTGCTGGTCTGACCTTCCTTGCCTGGCTCCTTCTCGAGGGAAACGTGCTTCGAAGCACGCCTCCACACGGTGCCCAAGCGCCTCCCTCGTGACCCTTGCTAGGTCGGTGGCCCTCCAGGTGAGAGCCCCCGAGCCCTGCCTGAGGAGGGCGCCGGGCGCGCTTTCCTATGCGATGGATGGGGGTCCCCCTTGGCAGACACGGGCCTTGAGGGGCCTGCCTCCTGAGGGGCTGAGCCTGACGATGTCTTCTTCTTCTTGGGGGTGGTTTTAGGAAGCCTCCTGCTCCCGCAATCTGGGTCTTCGAGCGACGCGGCCTGATAGGCTCGCTCCAGGGAACACACTGCATCCTTCTCTTCACAAGGCACCGTGATGACGCCGCCACTTCCTGGCATCTTGAGGACGTTCTAGCCGTGTTGAGTCACGGCCATGAACTTCGCCAGCGCTGGGTACCCGAGGATGGCGTTGTACGGCAGGCGGATGTGGGCGACGTCGAAGTCGATGAGCTCGGTGCGGTAGTTGTTGCGGGCCCCGAAGGTGACAGGGAGGCGGACCTGCCCGATCGGGACTGTGGAACCGTCGGTGATTCCGGAGAAGGGCTTGGTTGGCTGAAGCTGGTCGTAGGGCACTTGGAGATTGTTGAACGTTTCCACGGACAGGACATTGAGCCCTGCCCCACCATCTATGAGGGTCTTGGTGACCAGCACGTTGCTGATGACTGGGGAGCAAGGCATCGGGAGGACTCCTGCTGTGGCCACGCACTTGAGCCGGTCCGTTGAGCTGAACGTGATGGCGCACGCCGACCACCTAAGGGGGCACGTTGCTTTGAGCTTGGGGAGAACTGCATTCACTTCGCGGGCAAACTGCTTGAAGATACGTTGAGAGGCTGGGGCTTGAGCTCCGCCCAGGATGCAGGCGATTGCGCGTGGCTCTTGGAAGGCCCCAGCCCCCTCGTCTTGATGGCGGTCTTCGTTCCTCCTTGGCTGAGGCGGCAGCGGAGGTAGGCCTGCGTTGCCATGAGGGCGATCCTCACGCGGCTGATCCCTCCAGTCTCCCTCGTGAGGCAGGTCCCGCCAGCGGTCGTCGCGAGGTTGGTCGCGCCACCCCTGGCGCGGGCCATGGTCTTCCCAGCGTCCTGCGTTCCTTCCTCCTCCTCGGCCGTAGCCCCGGTCAGCATGGTCATGGCGATGGCCGATCCTTCCTTCTTGCACGATGCGGAGTTCCTGGCATTCGTTGGTGTTGTGGGTGTGGAGGTCGTGGTACACACAGTACCGGCTGCCCCTGGAGGATTCGGGCAGATCCTTGCCCTGCTTGGTGTCTAGTTCTGCCGCGAGTACGGCAGCCCCCTTGCGCTTCACGTCCTTGGCCTTGGGCTTCTTCTCTTCTAGGTCCGCGGCAGGCAGCTCGAGGAGGGAGAGACGCCCCTCCTCAGCCCTGGCGCACTTGTTCGCCAAGTTGAACAGCCCCAGGGAGGTGCAGAGGTCTTCGTGCATCGCCAACTCCTCCTTCATCTTGACGTCGCGCACGCCATCGGAGAAGGCCGAGATGATGGCTTCCTCGGACACCTTGTGGATCTTGAGGCGTGCACTATTGAAGCGCTGGATGTACTTCTGCAGGGTCTCCCCGGGTTGTTGCTTGATGCGGCGCATGTCGCTCACGGCGGGTGGCCGGTCGCGAGTGCCTTGGAAGTTGGCGATGAAGCGGGTGCGCATCTCTTCCCAAGAAGAGATTGTGCCTGGAGCCAGGTTCAGAAGCCAGGTGCTGGCCCCATCCTTGAGCGCCATGGGAAACCAGTTCGGCATGACCTTCTTGTCTTCGTTGGCAGCTTCGATGCCCAGCTCGTAGAGCTGGAGGAATTCCGCAGGGTCGGCCTTGCCATCGTAGCGAGGGGGCAGGTCTGGCTTGAACTTGCCGGGCCATGCGATGCTGCGTAATTCGGTGATGAAGGCGCGGCAGCCTGCTGTCACGGGAGGCCTTGGGTGACGGAGAGCTTGGTCTTGCATGTCCCCACGCGCTGCAGCTGAGAGCAGCGCAGGGTCTCGATGCGCGGGAGCAGGGAGCATGGTCGCAACGTGCTGGAGCAGGGAGCGCCCGGGCGGCTTCTTGCGGGCGAGGGACTTCTTGGCAGCTCTATTCTTCCCGCGCTGGCACCTGACGAAGCGGGTTCCGCCCAGGGGCCATGCGCCTTGGAGCCATGGTGTCTTCTTGAGGAGGAGGCGGCCGGGAATGAAGCTTGAAAGATGTCACCTGAGGATGTCGTCGGCGAAGTGGCGTTGGTGCAGCAGACTCGGTGGGCTGCGGAAGCTGATCCTCACGAGCCCCCAGGCCCCGGTGCCTCAGGAGGCTCCGGAGGCACTGGTGACTCCTCGCAAGCTGTCTTCATCTCCGCCAAGGCCGTGGAACGCCTGTCTTCCTGAGCCTCCATGACGCCCCTCGTGAGGCGCTGGTATGCCGCAGCCATGCCCGGCAGGCCGTAAGGCATGCGGACATAGCTGTGGGGTGGACCCCGCAGTGCCCCACTTGCGAGGGCCAGAGACGCTCCGTCATGGCGATCTGATTGAGCCTGGTACGTCGACGCAGACGCGCAGCCCACCATCCTCGCCTGGATGTGGGGCCACAGCTGGTAGACGGCGGCAACCTCTCATGATTCTTGACTCCTATAGTTCTTGAATGGCCTCGTTAACGAACTCCTGATGGTCTGACCTTCCTTGCCTAGCTCCTTCTCGAGGGAAACATGCTTCGAAGCACGCCTCCACATGGTGCCCAAGCGCCTCCCTCGTGACCCTGGCTAGGTCGGTGGCCCTCCAGGTGAGAGCCCCCGAGCCCTGCCTGAGGAGGGCGCCGGGCGCGCTTTCCTATGAGATGGATGGGGGGTCCCCCTGGGCAGACACGGGCCTTGAGGGGCCTGCCTCCTGAGGGGCTGAGCCTGACGATGTCTTCTTCTTCTTGGGGGTGGTTTCAAGAAGCCTCCTGCTCCCGCGATCTGGGTCTTCTAGCGACGCGGCCTGATAGGCTCACTCTAGGGAACACACTGCATCCTTCTCTTCACAAGGCACCGTGATGACGCCGCCACTTCCTAGCATCTTGAGGACGTTGTAGCCATGGTGAGTCACGGCCATGAACTTGGCCAGGGCTGGGTACCCGAGGATGGCGTTGTACGGCGGGCGGATGTGGGCGACGTCGAAGTCGATGAGCTCGGTGCGGTAGTTGTTGCGGGCCGCGAAGGTGACAGGGAGGCGGACCTGCCCGATCGGGACTGTGGAACCGTCGGTGATTCCGGACAAGGGCTTGGTTGGCTGAAGTTGGTCGTAGGGCACTTGGAGATTGTTGAACATTTCCACGGACAGGACGTTGAGCCCTGCCCCACCATTGATGAGGGTCTTGGTGACCAGCACGTTGCTGATGACTGGGGAGCAAGGCATCGGGAGGACTCCTGTTGTGGCCACGCACTTGAGCCGGTCCGTTGAGCTGAACGTGATGGCGCACGCCGACCACCTGAGGGGGCAGGTTGCTTTGAGCTTGGGGAGAACTGCATTCACTTCGCGGGCAAACTACTTGAAGATATGTTGAGAGGCTGGGGCTTGAGCTCCGCCCAGGATGCAGGCGATTGCGCGCGGCTCTTGGACGCCCCCAGCCCCCTCGTCTTGATGGCGGTCTTCGTTCCTCCTTGGCTGAGGCGGCAGCGGAGGTAGGCCTGCGTTGCCATGAGGGCAATCCTCACGCGGCTGATCCCTCCAGTCTCCCTCGCGAGGCGGGTCCCGCCAGCGGTCATCGCGAGGTTGGTCGCGCCACCCCTGGCGCGCGCCGCGATCTTCCCTGCGTCCTGGGCTTCTTCCTCCTCCTCGTCCGTAGCCCCGGTCAGCATGGTCAGGGCGATGGCCGATCCTTCCTTCTTGCACGATGCAGAGTTCCTGGCATTCGTTGGTGTTGTGGCTGTGGAGGTCGTGGTACACACAGTACCGGCTGCCCCTGGAGGATTCGGGCAGATCCTTGCCCCGCTTGGTGTCTAGTTCTGCCGCGAGTACGGCAGCCCCCTTGCGCTTCACGTCCTTGGCCTTGGGCTTCTTCTCTTCTGGGTCCGTGGCAGGCAGCTCGAGGAGGGAGAGACGCCCCTCCTCAGCCCTGGCGCACTTGTTCGCCAAGTTGAACAGCTCCAGGGAGGTGCAGAGGTCTTCGTGCATCGCCAACTCCTCCTTCATCTTGACGTCGCGCACGCCATTGGAGAAGGCCGAGATGATGGCTTCCTCGGACACCTTGTGGATCTTGACGCGTGCACTATTGAAGCGCTGGATGTACTTTTGTAGGGTCTCTCCGGGTTGTTGCTTGATGCGGTGCATGTCGCTCGCGGCGGGCGGCCGGTCGCGAGTACCTTGGAAGTTGGCGATGAAGCGGGTGCGCATCTGGTCCCAGGAAGAGATCGTGCCTGGAGCTAGATTCAGGAGCCAGGTTCGAGCTCCTTCCTTGAGCGCCATGGGGAACTAGTTCGCCATGACCTTTTCATCCCCGCTGGCAGCCTCGATGCCCAGCTCATAGAGCTGGAGGAACTCTGCGGGGTCAATTGTGCCGTCTTAGCGAGGAGGCAGGTCTGGCTTGAACTTGCCGGGCCACGCGACGCTGCGCAGCTCGGTGGTGTAGGCGCGCCAGCCGGCCGTGGCCACGAAAGGCTTCGGCTGGTGGAGAGCTTGATCTTGAGGGTCCCCACATGTTGCAGCTAGGAGCAGAGCGGGGTCTTGGCGCGCCGGAGCTGGAGCAGGGTCGCGGCGTGCCAGAGCAGGGAGCGCCCGGGCAGCTCCTTGCGGGCGAGGGACTTCTTGGCAGCTCCGCTCTTGTTGCGCTGGCACCTGATAGAGCGGGTTCTGCCCAGGGGCCACATGCCTTGGAGCCATGGCATCTTCTTGGAGAGGAGGCAGCTGGTGCCACTCTGGAGCTTCGTTGCCCGCGCGGGGCGGGGTGTGGCGTAGAGGAATGGACGACGCGGAAGAGACCCCTGCGGCGCGGACAAGCTCGGCGACGCGGTCGAGCCACTCTTCGTAGACGTCGTCGACGGGGCGGTAGCGCAGGAGCTCGTTTGCCGCGAGGAGCGCCGCTCGAGCCTCCAAGGGTGCGCGGAGCGCGCGGGACGAAGAGCCAGATGGTGCGAGCGATGGAGTAGCGGTGCGGCCGTCTTGGCGCACGGATGGATGCTGAGACAACGCTTGTTGCTCGCCCCCCCGCCGGGCCGGTGGCAGCGTTGACGGCGGGCGACGGGGAACGACGAGGACGCCCACCGACGGGGGCCGTTTGGGCGACGTGAGAAGCGATGGAGGCCCGGCGCTCGGCGCAGGCCCAACGAGCGTCGGACATGGACGTGACGGTCGGAGGAGAACGGAGAGGTGGAGGACAGATTCTGGCGCACCCCTACCTGGCGCGCCAAATGTCGGATCACGGGTTCCGGCAGACCCTTAAGGTTCGAACACTGGGGTGCGCGCGGAGATCACACCCTCTACCTCCCCATCTCGCAAGGATCTAAACTACTAAAAGAACCGCACAAGACACACAAGGTTTATACTGGTTCGGGCCACCGTTGTGGTGTAATACCCTACTCCAGTGTGTGGTTGGTGGATTGCCTCCTGGGGCTGGTGATGATGAACAATACAAGGAAGAACAGCCTCGCGAGGGTCTGTTCTTGGCCGGGGTGATGAACCGCTAAGAGGAGTTCAGTCACCTATCCCTCTCTCTCTCACTCACTCTCTCTGCTTGCTAGCCGGACCACCCGAACCCCTTGCTATGCGAGTGGCTGGTCCTATTTATAGAGGCCCTGGTCCTCTTCCCAAATATTGAGCGGGAAGGGCGCCAACAATGGCGGGCTAATTTGAAGGGGAACAGCAAGTACACTTATCCTGACTAAAGTTGGTCTTCGCCTGCCAAAGGCTCTATGGTGACGCCATGCTGGGCTCCATGGTGACCTCCGTCTCGTAGTCCTCCTGTTCTTGGTCCTGTTGCACCGACATGGCAACATTTGCCAGATGCCTCGGTACTCCGCGGCTGCGCTTGCCCCCTTTGCACCAAAGTGGAAAGAAGGACGCTGCGCGCGCTGGCGCCCGCCTGGCGCCCTGAGTCGTCATGGCTTGCGTCATGGGCACCTCGCGAGGTACCCCGCCTTGATCTCTCCGCCTCATCGCGAGCCAACCTGACGAGGCCGTACCTGAGGAAGCTACGTGTTGTCCGCCTCGCGAGGCTTGGCCCCTCGCGAGGGTCTTGAGCCTTGTGTTGATGAAGATGGGCCTTGCTGGGCTTCCTTTGAGCCACGCCGCAGGCCGCAGGTAGGCAAGTCTGGGGACCCCCGTTCCCAGAACACCGACACTCAGGAGTCCCCCTTGGCGCACGAACGGCAAGTAGGGAGGTATGATGTGGGTGGGTCCACCGTTCTACGTCTGCAGAGCCCGGCCCAGCGCGTACCTCACCCAGCAATAGTCCCGACCGGAAACCAGGACGGGACCAAGGAGTGAGGGGCTACGTGACCAGTTAGGCTCCTGAGTCACGATGCTCAGGAGTTCCCCTTGACGCTCAAACGTCCTTCATACCTTGGCTCCGCTCGGGGAGAGGCGCGCGACGAACCAGGCCCGGGGGAGCCTGGCTGGGCGGCGTGCGTCTCGGCGTGACCCCGGCGCAGCCCCCGTGTCCAGCCCCCTCATGCGGCACTCCCGAGGGGAGGCGTTACGATGAGGCTAGACACTGAGCTCTGGGCTCCCTGAGGTTGATGCGGCCCGGGGGCCATGCTCAGTTGTTTATCACCAGCGTGGAGCATAGCGCTTCCGTATGTGTACGGGCATAGCCGCTCCTCGGCAGTGTCGTCAGCCAGCGCGGAGCATGGTGCTTCCACCAGTACGTTGGAGGGGGCCCCCTCCAGGAGGAGCCCCCGGGGCGTGTACAGCCCCGCCCTGACACTGGCGAGGTGTATGTGGGCAACCGTTAGCCAGCGCGGGACTTACGGGGCCCTACCTCTAGGCGGGTTGCGCTTGGCACTGGGCCTTATCTTGTGATGTGTCCCTGCAAATTTGGTTAGATGTTGGCACTCTACGTCCTCGGGTCCCGGCCCTCGAGCTGGTCTCAGCCGTCGCCGGTATGCTAGGTCGCGATGCCATGGACAAGGCTAGAGGGTGAGGGCTGGAGAGCCAGTAAGAGCCCTGAGTCGCGATGCTCAGGTACCCCCCCCCCCTTAACGTGCATGTGGTCGGCATGGAGAAGAAGAGGTGCCATGGTCCGGCATCAAATAATCAAGCATGGTGGTTCTAACGCATAACCGGAAATAAAGGCAAATGGGATACATGCCGCTGGGCCTGGCCCGAGCGGCTTGGGGATGATGCAGCCCGAGTGGCCACCCACAAGGTAAGCTAACAACGCAAAATAAAAGGGATACACGCCGCAGGGATGGACCCATGCGGCCTAGGAATAATGCAGCGCTGGGGCGCTCCCAGCTGGAAGTGAAACTTGAAGGATGTCACCTGATGACGCCGATGACGAATGGGTGTTGGTGTAGCAGACTCGGTGGGCTGCGGAAGCCGATCCTCATGAGCCCCCAGGCCCAGGGGCCTCGGGAGGCTCCGGAGGCGCTGGCGGCTCCTCGCGGACCATCTCCATCTCCGCCAGGGCTGCGGAACGTCTGGCCTCTTGTGCCTCCGTGGTGCCCCTGGTGAGGCGCTGGTATGTGTCAGCCACGTTCGGCAAGCCGTAAGGCATGCGAACGTAGCTGTGGGGTGGACCTCCACAGCGCCCACTCGCGAGGGCCAGAGGCGCTCTAGGGAGGCGACTCGGTTGAGCCCTGGTATGTCGATGCAGACGCGCAGCCCACCATCCTCGCCTGGATGGGGAGCCGCTGCCGGTAGGTGGCGGCCTCCTTTCATGACTCTTGACTCCTGTAACTCCTGGATGGCCTTGCTGACGAACTCCTGAGGGTCTGGATCTCCTTGCCTTGCTCCTTCTTGAGGGAAATATGCTTCGAAACATGCTTTGATGTGGTGCCCAAGTGTTGGGGAACATAGCAATTTCAAAATTTTCCTACGCACACGCAAGATCATGGTGATGCATAGCAACGAGGGGGAGAGTCTGATCTACGTACCCTTGTAGATCGCAACGGAAGCGTTGACACAACATAGAGGAAGTAGTCGTACGTCTTCTTCCCGATCCGACCGATCCAAGCACCGTTACTCCGGCACCTCCGAGTTCTTAGTGCACGTACAGCTCGACGACGATCCCCGGGCTCCGATCCAGCAAAGCTTCGGGGAGGAGTTCCGTCAGCATGACGGCGTGATGACGATCTTGATGTTCTACTGACACAGGGCTTCGCCTAAGCACTACAACGATATGATCGAGGTGGAATATGGTGGCAGGGGGCACCGCACACGGCTAAGGAACGATCACGTGGATCAACTTGTGTGTCCTGGGGTGCCCCCTGCCCCCGTATATAAAGGAGCAAGGGGAGGAGGCCGGTCGGCCAGGTGTGGCGCGCCAAGGAGGAGTCCTCCTCCTTGTAGGAGTAGGACTCCTACTAGGAGGGGGAACAAGGTGGAGTGGGAGAAGGAAAGGGGGGGGGGGCGCCGCCCCCTCCCCTAGTCCAATTCGGACCAGGGAGGAGGTGGCGCGTGGCCCACCTCTAGCAGCCCTTCTCTCTCTCCACTAAAGCCCATAAGGCCCATAACTTCTCCCGGTAGGGTTCCGGTAGCCCTCCGGCTCTCCGGTTTTCTCCGAAATCACCCGGAACACTTCTGGTGTCCGAATATAGTCATCAAATAAATCAATCTTTATGTCTCGACCATTTCGAGACTCCTCGTCATGTCCGTGATCACATCCGGGACTCCGAACTAACTTCGGTACATGAAAATGCATAAACTCATAATAACTGTCATCGTAACGTTAAGCGTGCGGACCCTACGGTTCGAGAACAATGTAGACAGGACTGAGACACATCTCCGGTCAATAACCAATAGCGGGACCTGGATGCCCATATTGGCTCCTACATATTCTACGAAGATCTTTATCGGTCAGACCGCATAACAACATACGTTCTTCCCTTTGTCATCGGTATGTTACTTGCCCAAGATTCGATCGTCGGTATCCAATACCTAGTTCAATCTCGTTACCGACAAGTCTCTTTACTTGTTCCGTAATACATCATCTCGCAACTAACTCATTAGTCACAATGCTTGCAAGGCTTATGTGACGTGCATTACCGAGAGGGCCCAGAGATACCTCTCCGACAATCGGAGTGACAAATCCTAATCTCTAAATAGGCCAACCCAACATCTACCTTTGGAGACACCTGTAGTACTCCTTTATAATCACCCAGTTACGTTGTGACGTTTGGTAGTATGCAAAGTGTTCCTCCGGTAAATGGGAGTTGCATAATCTCATAGTCATAGGAACATGTATAAGTCATGAAGAATAGCAACAGCAACATACTAAACGATCGGGTGCTAAGCTAATGAAATGGGTCATGTCAATCAGATCATTCAACTAATGATGTGACCTCGTTAGTCAAATAACAAGACCTTGTTCATGGTTAGGAAACATAACCATCTTTGATTAACGAGCTAGTCAAGTAGAGGCATACTAGTGACACTAAGTTTGTCTATGTATTCACACATGTATTATGTTTCCGGTTAATACAATTCTAGCATGAATAATAAACATTTATCATGATATAAGGAAATAAATAATAACTTTATTATTGCCTCTAGGGCATATTTCCTTCAGTCTCCCACTTGCACTAGAGTCAATAATCTAGATTACATAGTAATGATTCTAACACCCATGGAGCCTTGGTGCTGATCATGTTTTGCTCGTGGAAGAGGCTTAGTCAACGGGTCTGCAACATTCAGATCCGTATGTATCTTGCAAATCTCTATGTCTCCCACCTGGACTAGATCCCGGATGGAATTGAAGCGTCTCTTGATGTGCTTGGTCCTCTTGTGAAATCTGGATTCCTTTGCCAAGGCAATTGCACCAATATTGTCACAAAAGATTTTCATTGGACCCGATGCATGAGGTATGACACCTAGATCGGATATGAACTCCTTCATCCAGACTCCTTCGTTCGCTGCTTCCGAAGCAGCTATGTACTCCGTTTCACATGTAGATCCCGCTACGACACTTTGTTTAGAACTGCACCAACTGACAGCTCCACCGCTTAATGTAAACACGTATCCGGTCTGCGATTTAGAATCGTCCGGATCAGTGTCAAAGCTTGCATCAACGTAACCTCTTACGGTGAGCTCTTTGTTACCTCCGTATACGAGAAACATATCCTTAGTCCTTTTCAGGTATTTCAGGATGTTCTTGACCGCTGTCCAGTGATCCATTCCTAGATTACTTTGGTACCTCCTTGCTAAACTTATAGCAAGGCACACATCAGGTCTGGTACACAGCATTGCATACATGATAGAGCCTATGGCTGAAGCATAGGGAACATCTTTCATTTTCCCTCTATCTTCTGCAGTGGTCGGGCATTGAGTCTGACTCAACTTCACACCTTGTAACACAGGCAAGAACCCTTTGTTTGCTTGATCCATTTTGAACTTTTTCAAAATTTTGTCAAGGTATGTGCTTTGTGAAAGTCCAATTAAGCGTCTCGATCTATCTCTATAGATCTTAATGCCCAATATGTAAGCAACTTCACCGAGGTCTTTCATTGAAAACCTCTTATTCAAGTATCCCTTTATGCTATCCAGAAATTCTATATCATTTCCAATCAGCAATATGTCATCCACATATAATATCAGAAATGCTACAGAGCTCCCACTCACTTTCTTGTAAATACAGGCTTCTCCAAAAGTCTATATAAAACCAAATGCTTTCACACTATCAAAGTGTTTATTCCAACTCCGAGATGCCTGCACCAGTCCATAAATGGATCGCTGGAGCTTGCACACTTTGTTAGCTCCCTTTGGATCGACAAAACCTTCCGGTTGCATCATATACAACTCTTCTTCCAGAAATCCATTCAGGATTGCAGTTTTGATATCCATCTACCATATTTCATAATCATAAAACGCGGCAATTGCTAACATGATTCGGACAGACTTAAGCATCGCTACGGGTGAGAAGGTCTCATCGTAGTAAACCCCTTGAACTTGTCGAAAACCTTTTGCAACAAGTCGAGCTTTATAGACAGTAACATTACCATCAGCGTCAGTCTTTTTCTTGAAGATCCATTTATTCTCAATTGCTTGCCGATCATCGGGCAAGTCAACCAAAGTCCATACTTTGTTCTCATACATGGATCCCATCTCAGATTTCATGGCTTCAAGCCACTTTGCGGAATCTGGGCTCACCATCGCTTCTTCATAGTTCATAGGTTCATCATGATCTAGCAGCATGACTTCCAGAACTGGATTACCGTACCACTCTGGCGCGGATCTTGCTCTGGTTGATCTACGAGGTTCAGTAGTATCTTGTTCTGAAGTTTCATGATCATTATCATTAGCTTCCTTACTTACTGGTGTAGGTGTTGCAGAAACAGTTTTCTGTAATGTACTACTTTCCAATAAGGGGGCGGGTACACTTACCTCATCAAGTTCTACTTTCCTCCCACTCACTTGTTTCGAGAGACACTCCTTCTCAAGAAAGTTTCCGAATTTAGCAACAAAAGTCTTGCCTTCGGATCTGTGATAGAAGGTGTATCCAATAGTTTCCTCTGGATATCCTATGAAGACACATTTCTCCGATTTGGGTTCGAGCTTATCAGGTTGAAGCTTTTTCACATAAGCATCGCAGCCCCAAACTTTCAAAAACGACAACTTTGGTTTCTTGCCAAACCATAGTTCATAAGGCATCGTCTCAACAGATTTTGATGGTGCCCTATTTAACGTGAATGCGGCCGTCTCTAGAGCGTATCCCCAAAACGATAGCGGTAAATCAGTAAGAGACATCATAGATCGCACCATGTCTAGTAAAGTACGATTATAATGTTCGGACACACCATTACGCTGTGGCGTTCCAGGTGGCGTGAGTTGCGAAACTATTCCACAATTTTTCAAATGTACACCAAACTCGTAACTCAAATATTCTCCTCCACAATCAGATCGTAGAAACTTTATTTTCTTGTTACGATGATTTTCAACTTCACTCTGAAATTCTTTGAACTTTTCAAATGTTTCAGACTTATGTTTCATTAAGTAGACATACCCATATCTGCTTAAATCATCTGTGATGGTGAGAAAATAACGATATCCGCCACGAGCCTCAATATTCATCGGACCGCATACATCTGTATGTATGACTTCCAACAAATCTGTTGCTCTCTCCACAGTACCGGAGAACGGTGTTTTAGTCATCTTGCCCATGAGGCACGGTTCGCAAGTACCAAGTGATTCATAATCAAGTGGTTCCAAAAGTCCATCAGTATGGAGTTTCTTCATGCGCTTTACACCGATATGACCTAAACGGCAGTGCCACAAATAAGTTGCACTATCATTATCAACTCTGCATCTTTTGGCTTCTACATTATGAATATGTGTATCACTACTATCGAGATTTAACAAGAATAGACCACTCTTCAAGGGTGCATGACCATAAAAGATATTACTTATATAAATAGAACAACCATTATTCTCTGATTTAAATGAATAACTGTCTCGCATTAAACAAGATCCAGATATAATGTTCATGCTCAACGCTGGCACAAAATAACAATTATTTAGGCCTAATATTAATCCCGAAGGTAGATGTAGAGGTAGCGTGCCGACCGCGATCACATCGACTTTGGAACCGTTTCCCACGCGCATCGTCACCTCGTCCTTAGCCAATCTTCGCTTAATCTGTAGTCCCTGTTTCGAGTTGCAAATATTAGCAACAGAACCAGTATCAAATACCCAGGTGCTACTGCGAGCATTAGTAAGGTACACATCAATAACATGTATATCACATATACCTTTGTTCACCTTGCCATCCTTCTTATCCGCCAAATACTTGGGGCAGTTCCGCTTCCAGTGACCAGTCTGCTTGCAGTAGAAGCACTCAGTTTCAGGCTTAGGTCCAGACTTGGGTTTCTTCTCCTGAGCAGCAACTTGCTTGCCGTTCTTCTTGAAGTTCCCCTTCTTCTTCCCTTTGCCCTTTTTCTTGAAACTAGTGGTTTTGTTAACCATCAACACTTGATGCTCCTTTTTGATTTCTACCTCCGCAGCTTTCAGCATTGCGAAGAGCTCGGGAATAGTCTTGTTCATCCCTTGCATATTATAGTTCATCACGAAGCTCTTGTAGCTTGGTGGCAGTGATTGGAGAATTCTGTCAATGACGCAATCATCTGGAAGATTAACTCCCAATTGAATCAAGTGATTATTATACCCAGACATTTTGAGTATATGCTCACTGACAGAACTGTTCTCTTCCATCTTGCAGCTATAGAACTTATTGGAGACTTCATATCTCTCAATCCGGGCATTTTCTTGAAATATTAACTTCAACTCCTGAAACATCTCATATGCTCCATGACATTCAAAACGTCGTTGAAGTCCCGATTCTAAGCCGTAAAGCATGGCACACTGAACTATCGAGTAGTCATCAGCTTTGCTCTGCCAGACGTTCATAACATCTGGTGTTGCTCCAGCAGCAGGCCTGGCACCCAGCGGTGCTTCCAGGACGTAATTCTTCTATGCAGCAATGAGGATAATCCTCAAGTTACGGACCCAGTTCGTGTAATTGCTACCATCATCTTTCAACTTTGCTTTCTCAAGGAACACATTAAAATTCAACGGAACAATAGCACGAGCCATCTATCTACAATTAACATAAACAAGCAAGATACTATCAGGTACTAAGTTCATGATAAATTTAAGTTCAATTAATCATATTACTTAAGAACTCCCACTTAGATAGACATCCCTCTAATCTTCTAAGTGATCACGTGATCCAAATCAACTAAACCATGTCCGATCATCACGTGAGATGGAGTAGTTTCATCGGTGAACATCATTATGTTGATCATATCTACTATATGATTCACGCTCGAACTTTCGGTCTCCGTGTTCCGAGGCCATATCTGTATATGCTTGGCTCGTCAAGTATAACCTGAGTATTCCGCGTGTGCAACTGTTTTGCACCCGTTGTATTTGAACGTAGAGCCTATCACACCCGATCATCACGTGGTGTCTCAGCACGAAGAACTTTCGCAACGGTGCATACTCAGGGAGAACACTTCTTGATAATTTAGTGAGAGATCATCTTATAATGCTACCGTCAATCAAAGCAAGATAAGATGCATAAAAAGATAAACATCACATGTAATCAATATAAGTGATATGATATGGCCATCAGCATCTTGTGCTTGTGATCTCCATCTCCGAAGCACCGTCATGATCACCATCGTCACCGGCGCGACACCTTGATCTCCATCGTAGCATCGTTGTCGTCTTGCCAATCTTATGCTTCCACGACTATCGCTACCGTTTAGTGATAAAGTAAAGCATTACATCGCGATTGCATTGCATACAATAAAGCGACAACCATATGGCTCCTGCCAGTTGCCGATAACTCAGTTACAAAACATGATCATCTCATACAATAAAATTTAGCATCATGTCTTGACCATATCACATCACAACATGCCCTGCAAAAACAAGTTAGACGTCCTCTACTTTGTTGTTGCAAGTTTTACGTGGCTGCTACGGGCTTAAGCAAGAACCAATCTCACCTACGCATCAAAACCACAATGATAGTTTCTCAAATAGACTCCGTTTTAACCTTCTCAAGGACCGGGCATAGCCATACTCGGTTCAACTAAAGTTGGAGAGACAGTCGCCCGCAAGCCATCTATCTGCAAAGCACGTCGAGGGAACGGGTCTCGCGTAAGGGTACGCGTAAGGTTGGTCCGTGTCGTCTCGTCCAACAATACCGCTGAACCAAAGTATGACATGCTGGTAGGCAGTATGACTTGTATCGCCCACAACTCACGTGTGTTCTACTCGTGCATATAACATCAAACCATAAAACCTAGGCTCGTATGCCACTGTTGGGAACGTAGTAATTTCAAAATTTTCCTACGCACACGCAAGATCATGGTGATGCATAGCAACGAGGGGGAGAGTTTGATCTATGTACCCTTGTAGATCACAACGGAAGCGTTGACACAACATAGAGGAAGTAGTTGTACGTCTTCTTCCCGATCCGACCGATCCAAGCACCGTTACTCCGGCACCTCCGAGTTCTTAGCACACGTACAGCTCGATGACGATCCCCGGGCTCCGGTCCAGCAAAGCTTCAGGGAGGAGTTCCGTCAGCACGACGGCGTGATGACGATCTTGATGTTCTACCGACGCGGGGCTTCACCTAAGCACTACAACAATATGATCGAGGTGGAATATGGTGGCAGGGGGGCACCGCACACGGCTAAGGAATGATCACGTGGATCAACTTGTGTGTCTTGGGGTGCCCCCTGCCCCCATATATAAAGGAGCAAGGGGAGGAGGCCGGCCGGCCAGGTGTGGCGCGCCAAGGAGGAGTCCTCCTCCTTGTAGGAGTAGGACTCCTACTAGGAGGGGGAAAGAGGTGGAGTGGGAGAAGGAAAGGGGGGGCGCCGCCCCCTCCCCTAGTCCAATTCGGACCAGGGAGGAGGTGGCGCGCGGCCCACCTCCGGCAGCCCTTCTCTCTCTCCACTAAAGCACATAAGGCCCATAACTTCTCCCGGTAGGGTTCCGGTAGCCCTCCGGCTCTCCGGTTTTCTCCGAAATCACCCGGAACACTTCCGGTGTCCGAATATAGTCATCCAATATATCAATCTTTATGTCTCGACCATTTCGAGACTCCTCGTCATGTCCGTGATCACATCCGGGACTCCGAACTAACTTCGGTACATCAAAATGCATAAACTCATAATAACTGTCATCATAACGTTAAGCGTGTGGACCCTACGGTTCGAGAACAATGTAGACATGACTGAGACACATCTCCGGTCAATAACCAATAGAGGGACCTGGATGCCCATATTGGCTCCGACATATTCTACGAAGATCTTTATCGGTCAGACCACATAACAACATACGTTGTTCCCTTTGTCATCGGTATGTTACTTGCCCGAGATTCGATCGTCGGTATCCAATACCTAGTTCAATCTCGTTACCGGCAAGTCTCCTTACTTGTTCCGTAATACATCATCTCGCAACTAACTCATTAGTCACAATGCTTGCAAGGCTTATGTGATGTGCATTACCGAGAGGGCCCAGAGATACCTCTCCGACAATCGGAGTGACAAATCCTAATCTTGAAATACGCCAACCCAACATCTACCTTTGGAGACACCTGTAGTACTCCTTTATAATCACCCAGTTACGTTGTGACATTTGGTAGTACCCAAAGTGTTCCTCCAGTAAACGGGAGTTGCATAATCTCATAGTCATAGGAACATGTATAAGTCATGAAGAATAGCAACAACAACATACTAAACGATCGGGTGCTAAGCTAATGAAATGGGTCATGTCAATCAGATCATTCAACTAATGATGTGACCTCGTTAATCAAATAACAAGACCTTGTTCATGGTTACGAAACATAACCATCTTTGATTAACGAGCTAGTCAAGTAAAGGCATACTAGTGAAACTAAGTTTGTCTATGTATTCACACATGTATTATGTTTCCGGTTAATACAATTCTAGCATGAATAATAAACATTTATCATGATATAAGGAAATAAATAATAACTTTATTATTGCCTCTAGGGCATATTTCCTTCACCAAGCGCCTCCCTCATGACCCTAGCTAGGTCGGTGGCCCTCCAGGGGTGAGCCCCCGAGCCCTGCCTGAGGAGGGCGCCGGGCGCGCTTTCCTATGCGATGGAAGGAGGTTCCCCCTGGGCAGGCACGGGCCCAGAGGGGCCTGCCTCGTGAGAGGTTGGGCCGAACGATGTCTTCTTCTTCTTGGGGGCGGTCTTAGGAAGCATCCTGCTTCTGCGATCCGGATCTTCCAGTGATGCGGCCTGAAAGGCTCGTTCCAGGGAACACACCGCGTCCTTCTCTTCACAGGGCACCGTGATGACTCCGCCGCTTCCTGGCATCTTGAGGATGTTGTAGCCGTGGTGAGTTACGGCCATGAACTTGGCCAGCGCTGGGTACCCAAGGATGGCGTTGTATGGCAGGTGAATGTGAACGACGTCGAAGTCGATGAGCTCGGTGCATTACTTGGCGCATGCCCCGAAGGTGACAGGGAGGCAGACCTGCCCAATCGGGACCGTGGAGCCGTCGGTGATACCTGAGAAAGGCTTGGTTGGCTGAAGCTGGTTGTAGGGCACTTGGAGGTTGTTGAGTGTCTCCACGGACAGGACGTTGAGCCCTGCCCCTCCATCGATGAGGGTCTTGGTGACCACCACGTTGCTGATGATTGGGGAACAAAGCATCGGGAGGACTGCGGCTGTAACCGCACACTTGAGCTGATCTGCTGAACTGAACGTGATGTCGCACGCCGACCACCTGAGAGGGCGCGTAGCTTTGAGCCTGGGAGGACTGCGTTCACTTCGCGGGCGAACTGCTTGAAGATGCGTTGAGAGGCTGGGGCTTGAGCCCCGCCCAGGATGCGGGCGATTGCGCGCGGCTCCTGGAAGCCCCCAGCCTCCTCGTCCTGGTGGCGGTCCTTGTTTCTCCTTGGCTGTGGCGGCAGCGGTGGGAGGCCTGCGTTGCCTTGCGGGCGATCCTCGCGAGGCTGATCCCTCCAGCCTCCCTCACGAGGCGGGTCTTGCCAGCGATCCTCGCGAGGTTGATCACGCTGCCCCTCGCTCAGGCCATGGTCTTCCCAGCGTCCTGCGTTCCTTCCTCCTCCTCGACCGTAGCCCCGGTCACCGCGGTCGGGGCGACGGCCGATCCTTCCTTCTCGCACGGCTCGGAGTTCTTCACATTCGTTGGTGTTGTGGGTGTGGAGGTCATGGTACACACAGTACCGGCTCCCCTTGGAAGGTTCAGGCTGATCTCTGCCCCGCTTGGTGTCTGGTTCTGCCGCGAGCACGGCAGCCCCCTTGCGCTTCACATCCTTGGCCTTGAGTTTCTTCTCTTCTGGGTCGGCGGGAGGGAGCTCGAGGAGGGAGAGACGCCCTTCCTCAGCCCTGGCGCACTTGTTTGCCAAGTTGAACAGCTCCAAGGAAGTGCACAGGTCTTCATGCATCGCCAGCTCCTCCTTCATCTTGACATCGCGCACGCCGTCGGAGAAAGCTGAGATGATGGCCTCCTCAGTCACCTTGGGAATCTTGAGGCATGCGTTGTTGAAGCGCTGGATGTACTTCTGCAGGGTCTCCCCAGGTTGTTGCTTGATGCGGCGCATGTCGCTCACGGCGGGTGGCCGGTCGTGAGTGCCTTGGAAGTTGGCGATGAAGCGGGTGCGCATCTCTTCCCAGGAAGAGATTGTGCCTGGAGCCAGGTTCAGAAGCCAGGTGCTGGCCCCATCCTTGAGCGCCATGGGAAACCAGTTCGCCATGACCTTCTTGTCTTCGTTGGCAGCTTCGATGCCCAGCTCGTAGAGCTGGAGGAACTCCGCAGGGTCGGCCGTGCCGTCGTAGCGAGGAGGCAGGTCTGGCTTGAACTTGCCGGGCCATGCGATGCTGCGTAATTCGGTGGTGAAGGCGCGGCAGCCTGCTGTGGCCACGGGAGGCCTTGGGTGACGGAGAGCTTGGTCTTGCATGTCCCCACGCGCTGCAGCTGAGAGCAGCGCAGGGTCTCGACGCACGGGAGCAGGGAGCATGGTCGCAACGTGCTGGAGCAGGGAGCGCCCGGGCGGCTTCTTGCGGGCGAGGGACTTCTTGGCAGCTCTATTCTTGCAGCGCTGGCACCTGACGAAGCGGGTTCCGCCCAGGGGCCACGCGCCTTGGAGCCATGGCGTCTTCTTGAGGAGGAGGCGGCCGAGGCGCTGCCGGAGCCTCGTCGCCCGCGCGGGGCGGGGTGCAGTGCAGTGGAACGGACGGCACAGGAGAGCCCCCCGCGGCGCGGACCGAGCTCGGCGACGCGGTCGAGCCATTCTTCGTAGACTTCGTCGACGGGAAGGTAGCGCAGGAGCTCGTTTGCCGTGATGAGTGCAGCCCGAGCCTCCATGGGCGCGCGGAGCGCGCAGGACGAAGATCCAGCTGGGGCGAGCGTGCGAGTTGCGGTGCGGCCGTCTTGCCGCACGGACGGATGCTGGGACGATGCTTGCTGCTCGTCCCCCGCCGGGCCGGTGGCGGCGTTGACGGCAGGTGATGGGGAACGGTGAGGACGCACACCGACAGGGGCCGTCTGGGCGACGCGGGAAGGGAGGGTGGCCCGGCGCTCGGCGCGGGCCCGACGAGCGTCAGACATGGGCGCGATGGTCGGAGGAGAACGGGGCGGTGGAAGACGAATTCCGGCGCACCCCTACCTGGTGTGCCAAATGTCGGATTTCGGGTTCCGGCAGACCCTTGAGGTTCGAACACTGGGGTGCGCGCGGAGATTTCGCCTCCTACCTACCTGCACCCCTCCGCCATGCTAGGATCTAAACTACGGAAAGAACAACACAAGAGACACAGGGTTTATACTGGTTCGGGCCACCATTGTGGTGTAATACCCTACTCCAGTGTGTGGTGTGGTGGATTGCCTCTTGGGCTGATGATGATGAACAATACAAGGAAGAAGAGCCTCGCGAGGGTCTGTTCTTGGCTGGGGGGATGAACTGCTGGGAAGAGTTCAGTCACCTTCTCTCTCTCTCTCTCTCTCTCTCTCTCTCTCTCTCTCTCTCTCTCTCTCTCTCTCTCTCTGATCGAGACCCTCTCTAACGAGCCTCTTCCTTCCTACTTCCCAACCTCTTCAACTCGCCGACCCCTTGCTATATGGGTGGCTGATCCTATTTATAGAGGCCCTGGTCCTCATCCCAAATATCGAGCGGGAAGGGAGCCAACAATGGCGGGCTAATTTGAAGGGGGACAGCAAGTATCAGCTATCCTGACAAAAGTAGTCTTCGTCTGCGCAAAGCTCTGGTGATGACGCCGTCTTGGGCTCCACGATGACCTCCATCTCATAGTCCTCCTGGTCTTGGTCTCGTTGCACCGAAATGGCAACCTTTCCCTGATGCCTCAGTACTCCACGGTTGTGCTTGCCCCCTTTGCACCAAAGAGGAAAGGAGGACGCTGCGCGGGCTGGCACCCGCCTGGCGCCCTGAGTCCTCATGGCTTGCATCACGGGCACCTCGTGAGGTACCCCGCCTTGATCTCTCCGCCTCCTCGTGAGCCAGCCTGATGAGGCCGTGCCTGAGGAAGCTCCGCGTCGTCTGCCCCACGAGGCTTGGCCCCTCGCGAGGTTCTTGGGTTTGTGTTGGTGAAGATGGGCCGTGCTGGGCCCCCCTTTGAGCCACGCCGCAGGCCGTAGGCAGGCAGGTCTGGGGACCCCCGTTCCCAGGACGCCGACACCCCGAGTGTGAGGTTTGCTCATCACTCGATAGGATTTTTGATACTTAGGTGAGCACTAGACTGCAGCTAAGCCCCCGAGTGTGAGGTTTGCTCATCACTCGGTAGGATTTTTGAAACTTAGGCGAGCACTGGACTGCAGCTAAGCCCCCGAGTGTGAGGTTTGCTCATCACTCGGTAGGATTTTTGAAACTTAGGCGAGCACTGGACTGCAGCTAAGCTCCCGAGTGTGATGTTTGCTCATCACTCGGTAGGATTTTTGAAACTTAGGCAAGCACTGGACTACAGCTAAGCCCCCGAGTGTGAGGTTGGCTCATCACTCGGTAGGATTTTTGAAACTTAGGCGAGCACTGGACTGCAGCTCAGCCCCTGAGTGTGAGGTTTGCACATCACTCGGTAGGATTTCTGAAACTTAGGCGAGCACTGGACTACAGCTAAGCCCCCGAGTGAGAGGTTTGCTCATCACTCGGTGGGATTTTTGAAACTTAGGCGAGTACTGGACTGCAGCTAAGCCCCCCGAGTGAGAGGCTTGCTCATCACTCGGTAGGATTTTTTTCAACTTAGGCAAGTACTGGACTGCAGCTAAGCCCCCGAGTGAGAGGCTTGCTCATCACTCGGTAGGATTTTTTCAACTTAGGCGAGTACTGGACTGCAGCTAAACCCCCGAGTGAGAGGCTTGCTCAGCACTTGATAGGATTTTTTCAACTTAGGCGAGTACTGGACTGCAGCTAAGCCCCCGAGTGAGAGGCTTGCTCATCACTCGGTAGGATTTTTTCAACTTAGGCAAGTACTGGACTGCAGCTAAGCCCCCGAGTGATAGGCTTGCTCATCACTCGGTACGATTTTTTTCAACTTAGGGGAGTACTGGACTGCAGCTAAGCCCCTGAGTGAGAGTCTTGCTCATCACTTGGTAGGATTTTTTTCAACTTAGGCGAAACGGATTCGCATCTAAGCGTAAGTAATCGACAATCATTTTAGAAGACTCGAAAAACTCTTGTCTTTGATAAACAAACTACAAAGGTGCTTCTTATTACATCCCAATAGACTGAGTGCTTAAGTATAAAAGGGGCGGAGCAGCTCCGCATTCCAAGCTCGCGGTTCGTCTTTCTTGTGCTCGACGTTGTAGAGGTGGTACGCTCCATTGTGGAGCACTATGGTGACAACGAAGGGGCCTTCCCAGGCAGGAGCAAGCTTGTGAGGTTTCTGCTGATCCACTCGGAGAACCAAGTCTCCCTCTTGAAATGTTCGACCCCTCACATTTCTGGCATGGAATTGACGCAGGTCTTGCTGATAGATGGTTGATTATATCAAGGCCATCTCTCTTTATTCTTCCAGGAGATCGACTGCATCTTGTCGTGCTAGTTTTGCTTCTTCTTCTGAGAAAAGCTCGACTCGGGGCACATTGTGGAGCAAGTCACTCGGAAGTATAGCTTCAGCTCCATAAACCAAGAAAAAAGGGGTTCTGCCAGTCGACCGATTGGGCATTGTCCTCAATCCCACAATACTGATGGAAGTTCATCGACCCAGGCTCCTGCTGCATGTTTGAGGTCACGCATCAGTCGAGGTTTTTGTCCTTTGAGAATCAATCCATTTTCTCATTCAGCTTGCCCATTCGACTGGGGGTGGGCGACTGAGGCATAGTCGACTCAACTACCTTGGGAAGCACAGAAAGTTTTGAACTCATCAGAATCGAAGTTTGACCCGTTGTCAGTGATGATGCTGTGTGGAACACCATATCTGAATGTTAACTCTCTGATGAAGCTGACAGCAGTACTGGCTTCAAGGTTCTTGATAGGCTTGGCTTCAATCTACTTGGTGAACTTGTCGACTAGTACAAGGACATGAGTGAATCCACTCCTACCAGTCCTCAGAGGTCCAATCATGTCCAATCCCCAAACAGCAAAGGGCTGGACGAGTGGAATGGTCTTCAGGGCCGACGCAGGCTTGTGAGACATGTTGGAGTAAAACTGGCAACCTTCACATTTGTCGACTATTTCTTTTGCCATGTCATTTGCCTGTGGCCAGTAAAATCCCGCTCGGTATGCTTTGGCCACAATGGTCCGAGAGGACGCATGGTGACCACCGGTCCCCGAGTGGATGTCATTGAGGATCACTTAACCTTCTTCAGGTGTTATGCATTTCTGCCAAACTCTAGTCACACTTTCTCTAAACAACTGTCCTCTTATCACAGTAAAGGCTTTAGATCGACGGATGATCTGTCGAGCCTCTTCTTCATCCTCTGGGAGTTCCTTTCTAAGAATGTACGCAATATATGGTACTGTCCAATCGGGGGTGATGACCAAAACCTCCATAATCAAATCGACCACGACTGGAACCTCGATTTCAGTCAGATCGGTGGCACTCTTCGGCTGTGGGGGCTCTTCAGTGAAGGGATCTTCTTGAACTGAAGGTGTATGAATATGCTCTAGGAACACATTGCTGGGAATGGCTTCCCTCTTGGAGCCTATCTTCGCCAGATCATCGGCTGCTTGATTTTTCAGTCGGGGGATGTGATGGAGCTCTAACCCCTCAAACCTCTTTTCTAACTTTCTCACTGCATTGCAATAACCAGTCATAGCTGGGCTTCTGATGTGCCACTCCTTCATCACCTGATTGACCACTAAATCCGAGTCGCCATAGACCATGAGGCGACAGACGCCGAGAGAAATGGCCATACGCAACCCGTACAGAAGTGCTTCCTATTCAGCTTCATTGTTGGAGGAATCAAAGTGAATCTGGAGAACATAGCTGAGTTTGTCACCACGGGGGGGGGGGGGTACCAACACCGCCCAAGCACCGGAACCATTCAGCATCTTGGACCCATCGAAGAACATCGTCTAATGCTCCGAGCGAATTTGGGCTGGAAGTTGTTGTTCGATCCACTCGGCGAGGAAATCAGCTATTGCTTGGTACTTGATAGCTTTCTTCGCCTCGAATTTGATGACCAGGGGAAGGAGTTCAATCGCCCACTTTGCCACTCGACTAGTTGCATCTATGTTGTTCAGAATCTCTAATAACGGCACGTCGCTAATGACTGTAATGGAATGATCAGAGAAGTAGTGTGCAACCTTCTTCGTGGTCATGTAAATCCCATAAACAAGCTTCTGATAATGTGGATATCTTTGCTTCGACGGAGTCAGAACTTCAGAAACAAAATATACTGGGCGTTGAACTTTATAGGCTTTTCCTTCTTCCTCCTGCTCGACCGTGAGTATTGTACTGACAACTTGTCCAGTGGCTGCAATATAAAGCAGTAAAGGCTCTTTGCTGATTGGTGCAGCAAGCACCGTCTAGGTGGAAAGCAAGGCTTTGAGCTCTGCAAATGCTGCATCAGCTTCGGGAGTCCACTCGAACTTATCAGACTTCTTCATTAGTCGGTAAAGAGGCAATGCCTTTTCACCGAGGCGAGAAATGAATTGACTCAAGATGGCCAAACAACCAGTAAGCTTCTAGACATCATGCACACGCACAGGGCGTTTCATCCGAAGTATAGCACCAACTTTCTCTAGGTTAGCGCTGATCCCTCATTCGGAAATGAGGAAACTGAGTAACTTTCCACCAGGAGCTCCGAATGTGCACTTTGATGGATTAAGCTTGATATCATATCTTCTGAGATTGGCAAAGGTTTCAGCAAGGTCAGCCAGCAGGTCGGAACCTTTGCGTGACTTGACCATAATGTCATCCATGTATGCTTCCACATTCCGACTGATTTGAGTGAGCAAACACTTCTGGATCATCCTCATGAATGTGGCTCCGACGTTCTTCAAGCAGAATGGCATGGTGGCATAACAAAAGCATCCGAATGGAGTGATGAAAGCCGTTTTTATCTCATCAGGTCCATATAGTCAGATCTGATGGTACCTGGAATAGGCGTCCAAAAAAGACAAACGCTCACATCCCGCAGTTGAGTCGATGATTTGGTCGATGCGAGGGAGAGGAAAATGATCTTTCGGGCAGGCCCGATTGATATGCTTGAAGTGAATGGACATGTGAAGTGAATAGTCCTTGGGGACCATGACAACATTGGTGAGCCACTCGGAGTGGTAGATTTCTCGGATGAACTCAGCTGCCAGGAGCGGAGCCACTTCCTCACCAATTGATTTTCTCTTCCGGATGGCGGACTGTCGGAGATGTTCCTTGACTGGTTTTACTTTTGGGTCAACTCGCAAATGATGCTCAACCAGTCCCCTGGGTACACCCGGCATGTCAAAAGGTTTCCATGCAAAGATGTCTCAGTTCTCACAGAGGAACTGGACGAGCGCTTCTTCCTATTTGTTGTCGAGTGTTGTTGAGATATGGGTCAGAGCAGCATTGGGATCGGTCGGGTGAATATGAATCGACTTCGTTTCACCGGACGACTGAAATGCAGAATCTGTGGTAGTCTTCTTGGCTCACAGCAAATCACTCGGATCTGCATTTTTCTGATATTCTTGCAGTTCTACTACTGCCATTTGTGCATCGGCAATTTTTGAGCCCTTCTGAAAGCACTCTTCTGCCTTCTGCCAATTGCCAGTGACAGTGATTACTCCTCTAGCACCAGGCATCTTCAATTTGAGATACACGTAACATGGTCGAGCCATAAAACGTGAATAAGCGGGCCTACCCAGAATAGCATGGTAAGCACTCTTGAAATCCACTACCTCAAATGTCAACTTTTCCTTGCGGTAATTCTTGGAATCACCGAAAACCACATCAAGGGTGATTTGGCCGAGTGACTGAGCCTTCTTGCCAGGTAGAACGCCGTGGAAACTCATGTTGCCTTCACTAAGCTTGGACATCGGAATGCCCATTCCCTTCAAAGTTTCAGCATAAAGGATATTCAGGTCACTGCCACCATCCATCAGCACTTTAGTCAGTCGAGTGCCTTCAACTACTGGGTCGACCACCAGTGCTTGCCTCCCTGGGGTGGCTATATGAGCTGGATGGCCTGACTGGTCGAATGTGATGGTAGTCTAGGACCACTTCAGATAACTGGGTGTTGCGGGATCAACCATGTTTACTTCTCGGTTAATAACTTTCAACCGACTCTTTCTTTCAACATCAGCAAAAGTCATCAGTGTGGAAATGACATTGGGAAAACCATCATCCTCTTCTTCCCTATCCTCACCTCCGTTCGGCTCCTTTCCTTCTCCTTGGGTTGTTTCTCTCGGAACTGCTGGATCAGGAAATGACACTGTCGAGTGGTGTGTTTAGCGTAAATGATGTTCCCCTCTTCATCTTTTTTGGTATGAATATGGCACGGTAGATCCAACACATCATTCCCATCTTTATCCTTAACTTTTTTGGGAGTCCAAGGCCCTTTGGGCTTTCCTTTGAACTTTCCTTGGGCAACAACTAAAGCTTCAGCACGCGTAGCTGGTTCAGCCTTTCGCTTCTGTTTCTGACTGGAATTCCCTCCTCCGGTTTCTTGGGCGACTGTTTTGTGCTTGGCACTCCGGAGTCGGTCTTCCTCTTCACCATTGGCATATTTGGTGGCAATCTCCATCATCCGAGTCAGTGTCATATCTCCTGTCTGACCGAATTTCAGATTCAACTCCCGATACTTAACGCCTTCCTTGAAGGCACAAATTGTTTAGTGATCTGACACATTCTCCACTATATGGTCTAACGTGATCCATCTCTGGATATAATCCTTCAAGTTTCCATTCGGTTTCTGAACACAGCACTGCAATTATGTCAACCCTGCCAGCCTTTTTCAAGTGCCTTCAAAGGTTCTAACAAACACTCGATCAAGTTCCTCCCAACTATATATGCTGCCAGGAGCCCACTGATTCAACCACGCTTTGGCTGAGCCCTCCAACATCAAGGGGAGGTGCTTCATAGCCACATCATCATTGTCGCCACCAATCTGCACAGCCACTCGGTAGTCCTCAAGCCAAGTGTCTGGCTTGGACTCGTCGGTGAACTTGCTGACTCCAGTCGCCAACCTAAAGTTGGGAGGAATCACTGCCGCTCTGATGGCTCTGCTAAAACACTCGGGTCCTGAAACGTGCACCCTGCTTCCAGTCGGATGATCTCTATTGTGGCCTTCTTTGTGAGCCCTGTTCCTATCAACCAGACCTTGAACAAGGATACATCTTGCATTAAAGCCTGGTTCTCTAGGGTCGGCCAGAATTCTTCGTTCGCCGCTGTGGGGGTGCCTGTCATCTTGTCGCCGAGGCACGTATGACCCACTCCTCGGAGGAGGCATGGGCACTCGACGACCGTCATGATGGTCGAGTCGATGATCATACTGCTCACGGTTCATGTACTTGTCACAGCCCTAGCTTAGCCTTTGCTTGTCCTTGCATGATCATCATGTCATCATGTTAAATTTTCTCAGAAAGTTGAAATGGGGATGACAGAAACCCCCAACACCACTTAAACCAACTAGGTTTACTAAATACTTTTTCAATGAACCTGAAATGCCCTTCTAAAATGTTCGTCATCTTTGCCTTGGTCTAGAACCTCTGTCAAAAATGGTTCACATTTTTCTAGGACAACTTTGGGCACTGAATTAAATCATACTCTATTTGCATTTGGACATTTAAATGCTATAAAATATTTTAAATGTCCAAATAATCATAAACTTAAATGTTTACTGTTGGATATATTCCAAACCGTGGGATTGAGCAAGTTTCATGATTTTTGAGTGTGCCTAAGTATTTTTAATAAAGCCCTGACACTACAGAAGAAATAGAAAAACAGAAAAGAATTAGAAAAGAGAGAGAGAGAGAGAGAGAGAGAGAGAGAGAGAAAACCTACCTAACTTACCTGTGCAGCCCACCTGGCCCAACTCCTGATGACCTAGCCCACCAGGCCCTCCACTGTCTTCAACCTCCTTCCAGTGGGAAGGAGGGCATGTGCCCGCCGTGCGCGCACACGCGCGCGCCACCTCCTTCTTGGTTGGCCTCCCCGACCCCTCTGGACAACGCTACGCGCCACCCTGGGCCCCTTTCACTCCTCCCTCCGTGCTCATTCCCTCCCCTGTCCCTCTCGTGCGCACCACCAAATGTTGCCGTCACCGCTGTTCGCAGGCCACGCACTCCCCGTCGTCCCCTCGACCGCCCGTCATGTTTGAGAGCTCCGCCATGTCGGCTTCTTCTTCCTCAACGAGCCACGTGAGCCAGGAGGGCCTGGAACATCGCCACCGCCATCGTCTTCATCGCTGGCCGCCCGAGATCGCCGTCGTTGTTCTGGCCGCACCAGACCTTCCCCGAGCCCGCTGACGACGCCCTCGAGATTGTTGTGAGCTCCTCTACATTTACCCCCCGCCTCCAAGCTCTAGCTCATCCCGTAGCTGCTGCACACCGAGCTCCCACGCCGCCGTCCGCCATGGCCGACAGTCGCGTCGTCGCCGAGCTCCCCTAGTCGCTCTGTGCTGCCTAGAGTCCCTCTGGAGCGTCTAGGAACCCCGCACGCCCCTCCGTTCGCTCGCTAGCCAGCTGCAACGCTGCGCCTGCTGGAGGCCGAACTCCGGCAGCCGCCTCCGTCGTCGCTGCCGTCTCTATAGGTCACCCCGGCTCCTGGCAATTGCCCCAGAAGATGCGCCACACCCCTAGCTCGCCGTAGCCGCAAACCACGCGCGAAACGGTGCTCTGTAGCGTCGTTCCGAGCAACTCCGACGCGACACCGCCGTGCATTGGTCGTCGGCGTTATTGCTGACGTGGCGCTAGTTTAGTTCGCACTAATGACGTGGCGAAACACCCTAGAGCCACTACCATGTGGGGCCACGTGCCTGTTTAGGTTAATTTAATTTCTGTTTAGATTAGTTCATAACCCAGTGGGACCCACTTGTCAGCATTGACTTTGCTGACATGGCTTTTGACCGGTGCCACCTGTCTGTGACTTGAGCCAACACTGTGAGACTGACGTGTGGGACCCACGGGTCAGGTTTGACCCTGGTCAGCCCCTGTTGACCTAATGACGGCACGCCGATGTCATGCTGATGTAGTAATGTTTTTTTGGATTTTAACTAAATCTAAATGATTTATTTATATTCAGAAAATGTTTAAAACTTCTAAAAATCATAGAGAATAAACCATAACTCCAAATGAAAAAATTTATATATGAAAAATGATCAGAAAAATCCAATCTATCCATTTGTACCATTTGCATGCATCTTTGAACAACCTAAGGTTGCTGAATATGGAAATTTGCATATTTGGCAATTAAATAAGCACATATGGAGTTTGAATTTGAACCCTTGGTTCAAACCAACTTCATTTAATCTGGTTTCTAGTTGCATTAGCTCAAACCACAACATATTGCCATGTAATGATCATGCATCATATTGTTGCATTGCATTGATTGTGTTCCCTCTCGTTTGCCGGTGTTTGTCCCCTCTCAGTAGACGTGGTTTCGACGATGTGATCGATGACACCGATGAAGAGCTATACTATCTTCAGAAGTGCCAGGCAAGCAAAAACCCCTTGTTCATTCCAATACAATCCCACTCTCTCGCTCCTGCTCTCTTTTACTGCATTAGGACAACAACAATTCATCTGTTACTTGCTGCGGTAGTTGAACCCCTTATCCTCTGCATGACCTATCATTGCCACAGTAAATAGATGAAACCCACTAGCATGAGTAGGAGTTGTTTGAGCCCTGATGTGCCTACTCATTCATGCTTGTTTGTCATGCCTGCTATTGCTTAGAGTTGTGTCAGGTCTGATTCATCGGGGATGAATTGGAAAGTTGTGAACATGTCCTACTGTGTGTGAGCTAAGTGTGTTGAACACGATTTGGTAAAGGTATCAATGAGAGGCCATGTAGGAGTACATGGTGGGTTGTTTCATTGGAACCGTCCTTAAGCACCGAGATCTATATGTGTGATTTAAGAACCAGTTACTACCATGCATTGGGATCCTTAATTGACCCTCTCGGCTTCTTAACCACCCTAGTCCTCTGTCCAGGAGTTGCAACTAGTTTCTGGTGTTTGTAGGATATGTGTTGGCGGCCGTGCGTAGCACTGACTCTAGGGGTGGGCTATGATGCGGTAAATACACCGTGGCATGGTGTACCGAGTCGCCCGTTTGGTGTCTCGGGAACCCTGTACACATCGTTCAGGGCCGTATGTGGAAACCTCGGCCGGACTCCCTGTGGATGGAACCTGGATAGGTGATAAACCTGGACTAGAGACTTGAGTGTTTAGGTAGGCCGTGGCCGACACCCGTTGGGCTTCCGCTTGAAGGTTGTCGAGTACATGTCGGGTAAACGACGGTAAGTGGTGAGAGCGTGTATGAAGAAGTACACCCCTGCAGGGGTAACATCATCTATTCGAATAGTCGCGTCCGCGGTAAAGGACTACTTGGTTGCCTATACAGTTCATAGACAAGTGAAAGTGGATACTCTAAAATGCGCAACATAAGCATGAGTGCTATGGATGGCGTTCTTGTAGGGATACGGGAGCGGATCCATAGTGGTGTATTGATATGGTGAATATGTGGACTCGTGTGCGCCACCTCAAAAGAGTTGCTTGCAGTCGTAGTTCAGGTTAGCCACTAAGTCAAAGCTAGCTTGCTGCAGTTAAACTCCACTACCCCTTTGTTGATATCGATGCATATGTAGTTAGTTCTGGTGTAAGTCTTATTGGGTACATTTGTACTCACGTTTGCTTAGTTTATGTTTTTGCAGACAGACTTCAGTCTTGCTAGTAGTTCCACATGGACTTCGACATTTAGCTTGTTACCTCAGCTACGATCTTGTGCCCTCGGCAGGATCTGGTAGTTAGTCAGGCTTCTCAGCCTTTTTCATTTGTAGATGTCTGCACTCAGACATGTTAAGCTTCCGCATGTGATTTGTCTGGTATGCTATGAATGTTGGTTCATGAGACCCATGTCTGTAATATCTGGCTCTTCGGAGCCTAATGAATAAATACTTGAGTCATAGAGTTATGTTGTGATGCCATGTTGTATTTACACATATCGAGCATATTGTGTGTATGATTGAAATGCTTGGTATGTGTGGGATCCGACAACCTAGTTGTTTATCCTTGGTAGCCTCTCTTATGGGGAAATGTAGTCTTGTGCTTCCATGAGCCATAGTAGTCCGCTACAGCCCGGTTCACCGGAGTCCTGCTAGCCCAGCACTACTACTCTGGAACACTTGATTGGCCGGCATGTGATCCACTTTGTTCCTGTGTCTGTCCCTTCGGGGAAATGTCACGCGGTGACATCCGGAGTCCTGCCTAGCCTGCTACAGCCCGGGTTCCCGGAGTCCTGTTAGCCCAGTGCTATAGCCTGGATTCGCACGCTACTGACCGACATGCTCGATGTTGATTCATGTATGCCTATCCCCATAAGTTAGTGCCACTTTGGGTTCATGACTAGTCATGTCGGCCCGGGTTCTCTGTCATATGGATGCTAGCAACACTATCATATACGTGAGCCAAAAGATGCAAACGGTCCCAGGCCATGGTAAGGCGACACCTGTGGGAGTATCGTGCATGAGGCCGCAAAGTGATATGAGCTGTTACAGGCTAGATCGGTGTGACTTAGAATCGGGTCCTAAGAGCTTTGGTATCAGAGCCTGACTGCCTATAGGATGACCAAGCCAAACTAGTCGAAGTTGAGTCTAGAAATGCTTTAGTTATATAAGGGAATTGATTGTGGAAGGGAACGTAAGGCTCTTTTTACTCCTTTACCTTATGCCCTTCTGATCTGAGTCATCCTCCTCTCTTCTACGGGGATTAAGAACTAGGCCTTTTCATCTATCTATCAGGATGACGAGTTACTATGTTAGAGACTTATAGGATTGATGGATTCAAGCCTCATTTCGGTCTCTACTACTTCTGTGTGTTCGTAGCTGGCCTTAGAACCTTGATATGATGTTGTTGAGTGGTTATGCCACCATTTTGTAGGATGTCTCAATTCTTTTGAGCATTTACAGCCGTTATGTTGTCCGAGTCATCCTAGGTTACTAAATAGTCTGATGCATTTGCAAATCCTTTCTTCCGTTCCCGATGTCCTTTTTGGTCAGAATAAGCACACTATCTGGTAGTTGAGGTACTCTGTTGTCGGATCACGGGTTCCGGCAGACCCTTAAGGTTCGAACACTGGGGTGCGCGCGGAGATCACGCCTTCTACCTCCCCGTATCACAAAGATCTAAACTACTAAAAGAACCACACAAGAGACACAAGGTTTATACTGGTTCGGGCCACCGTTGTGGTGTAATACCCTACTCCAGTGTGTGGTTGGTGGATTGCCTCCTGGGGCTGGTGATGATGAACAGTACAAGGAAGAACAGCCTCGCGAGGGTCTGTTCTTGGCTGGGGCGATGAACTGCTAGGAGGAGTTCAGTCACCCTTCTCTCTCTCTACTTGCGAACCGAACGAACCAACCCCCTGGGCCTCTTCCCAAATATTGAGCGGGAAGGGCGCCAACAATTGGCCAATTCGAAGGGGAACATCTAGTACACTTATCCTGACTAAAGTTGGTCTTCGCTTGCCAAAGGCTCTGCGGTAACGCCGTGCTGGGCTCCATGGTGACCTCCGCCTCGTAGTCCGCCTGGTCTTGGTCTCGTTGCACCGAAATGGCAACCTTTGCCTGATGCCTCGGTACTCCGCGGCTGCGCTTGCCCCCTTTGCACCAAAGAGGAAAGAAGGACGTTGCGCGCGCTGGCGCCCGCCTGACACCCTCGATCGTCATGGCTTGCGTCATGGGCACCTCGCGAGGTACCCTGCCTTGATCTCTCCGCCTCCTCGCGAGCCAGCTTGATGAGGCTGCGCCTGAGGATGCGCCGTGTCGTCCGCCCCGCGAGGCTTGGCCCCTCACGAGGGTCTTGAGTCTTTGTGTTGATGAAGATGGGCCATGCTGAGCCTCCTTGAGCCACGCCGCAGGCCGCAGGCAGGCAAAGTCTGGGGACCCCCATTCCCAGAACGCCGACAGTAGCCCCCGGGCCCAAGGCGCGCATGGATTGGCCGTGCCGAGAGGCGAAAGGGCAAGGGTGAAGCACCGCGGGCCCTAATAGCCTACGGCCTTGGGCGCCGCATGGCGGTCGATTGGACGCAAGTGCTTCTGTCCAGACCTTGCCTTTTGCTTTCTCCGGTTGCTGCTTAGATCCCCTTTCTTGCGCCTCCCCTTTCTTCCTCCAAATTTCCAGATCTACTCCGGCTGCGTGACCTGGGAAGCCATGGCACCTCGCCAGTCTCCGGCTGAAGCTTGGTATTCCCCTGCTCTGGACTCGCCGAATGTGTCCAAGACCGGCCTTGCCCGGCTGCGCCAGATGGCGGCGGTGCAAGGCATCAACGGGACGAAGGTGTTCAAGGCCGGCTCGGCCACCCCTGAGGGCCGAGGGAGCACCTTTTATCCTCTCTTTGTAAGCTCCATTTTTGTGGGCCTGGTGCCTCCGTTCTCCGAGTTCTTCTTCTCTGTCCTCCGCCATTACAACTTGCAGGCTCTGCATCTCCACCCCAACTCTGTCCTTCTTCTGGCGATCTTCGCTTACTACTGCGAGGCCCGCGTAGGGGTGCAGCCTTCGGTGGCCCTGCTACGCCACTACTTCTCCCTCTAGGTCACTCGTGGCTCTCCTTCCTCGTGCGCGGGCTTCGTCGCGTATGGCGGCATCATTGCCATCTCGAATCCCGGGAAAAGGATTGAGGGCTTCATGAGCAAGTGGGTCTTGGTGGATGCCGGGCGCGTCCATCCTAGGCTGATCCTGCCCGCGGAGTCGCCCGCGAGCTCCGGCGACTGGGGCCGAGTGGAGCTCACGGACCCTCGCGCAAAACTAGTGCTGGAGAAGATGGACGCGGACTTGAGGCCGGCCAGCATGGCGGCGGCGAAGTTGACCGGTGTGTCGCTGCTGAGGGAGTTCTTGGAGCACCAGCTGGCTCCGCTCCGGCAGTACTCTCCTCCAATGTGGAGGCCACATCCGAGCCCCACGGCTGTGGGTGAAGAGGATGTGACCGCAGTTCTCCAATCTCTGGTCGGGGGCCAGGTGGCAAGGTTGGAGGGCGCTCCCAAGCCCTTGTTCCTTCGCGACGACTCGGAGCAAGTGGTGAAGTCCATGCCCGTTTTTAACGGGGACGGGCTCGTGCCCGTGGCGGCTTCCGAAGGACCGGTGGATGTGCCCTCCAGCGACTCCAGCAAGGAGGTGGACGAAGAGGAGCGGGAATAGGGGCCCGACTCTGGGGCGACCGATGGGGAGTCGAGGGCTCCCCTCCCCCGGCGCAGGTCCCGTACTCTCCGCCTTCCGCTGAGCGATGATGATGATGATGACGACGATGACGTGCTGGGTAGCGGGAGCTCGCCCTCGATCCCGGAGAGGGGCAGGACCAGGTCGATCCCCCGCGGGTCCGTCCTGACTCCGGGGCGAGCCGTGGACGCGCCTTCTGCTTCTGAGGTCGATCCCTCCAGCCGGCTCTCAGGCTTCAAGTATGGCCGGAGGTAGCTAGAGCTTTCTGGCGACGACCCATAAGTGCTTGATCCTTGATCTTTTGTTTCTCGTTCCGCCGACGAGGCTTGATGATTGCTTCTCTTGAATAGGATGGCGCCCATGGCGAAGAAACCGAAGGGAGCCCCCGAGGCCCCATCTGCGGCGACGCCTTCGCCTGCAGGGGAGGGAGATCGTGACGCGCGGGCCTCTCCTACCCGCTCATCCTTGCGAGGCTTGGCCGAGCTAGCTGGGGCGAGCCCAGCCCCCATGGCTCGAGCGACTCCCGAGGTGCCCTCGTCTGGCGCCGCTGCTACGGCTGTGGAGGCGCAGCGGACTCCGCCTCAGGACACTGCGGCCTTGCCGCCGCTACTTTCTCCTCCCATTCCACCGACTGTTGCTTCCCCAACTCCTCCTGTTGTCTTGGAGCGCACCGATGTTTCTCTGCCTTCTTCTTCCATCCTGGAGCGTGCCATTGCTGAACTGGACCGGCTGCGGCAAGATCTTCTCGGCACCGACCCTCGCCTGGTGGCCGGGCGCCTGGAACTGGCTTCGGGGTGGATTCGCTCTGATGCCTCGATTCGGGCGGCGTTGGTTCAGGCCTCAACGGCCTGTGACGGAGAGAGGGAGGCCACCCTCGAGGCGAAGGCTGCTCGTGACGCAGCCCTGGGGGAGGTGGTTGAAGTCCGCGACCGTTGCAAGGCGTTGGAGGATGAGCTGCAAGGCTTGCGAGGCCAACTTGCGGAGGAGGTCCGCCTTCGCCAAGAGCAGGAGAAGGGGGCGAAGGCGCGCGAGGCGGCGCTCGAGGACCGGGAGGCCAAGCTCGAGAAGCGCCGCGACCGCTTAGGCGCGTTGAAGAAGGAGCTGGAGGTGACGAAGGCCGAGTTGGACGCCAAGGCTCGGGTCCTCGCCGAGGATTGCGTGGCCTTCGCGGACATGGAGAAACATGATCGCGCTTCGCTGAAGACGCTTTACGAGAGCGGCCTGGACAGCCTGCTAGCCGGTGACGGGGACGGCCCCGCCAAGCTGCTTCCCTTTCTGGTTAAGGCCCTTGGGGATGTCGCCCTTGGCATCGGCCCCATGGCCGAGGCCGAGGCACACGTCCTGTCTTCTGCTGTGCTAACGCAGGTCTTCGCCCACATCTACCTTCGCGATCCCAACGCCGACCTCGACGGCCTGCTGGAACCGGTGAGCGGCAAGGGTGCTGCTGCCGCTGTCGAAGCCGTGAAGGGGCGCGCGGAGGCGCTGCTGGGGAAGTTCCGGGCCTTCAGCACCGGGCCAAAGCAAGGCGCTGCTGGCCCTGCTGCTCCACAAGGCGAAGCCACTCCACACAGCTTCACCGCCGATGAGTGACCCCATTCCATCCCTGTTCTTCTTTCAATTCTTGCACATGCATCACGCCTCGGGGAGGCATTTAAATGTGCGTTTGGTACTGAGACGATAGTATGGGTTGTAGTGTTTGCTTTTAAGTTCCTTGATTTTTATGATTTTCTTCCCTACTTGCTTGTGTTCTACGCCGGTAGAGCCCGGCCCCGCGCGTGCCTCACCCAGCATTAGCCCCGACCAGAAACCAGGACGGGACCAAAGGAGTGAGGGGCTAAGTGACAAGTTAGGCTCCTGAGTCGCGATGCACAGGAGTCCCCCTTGGCGCGCGAACAGCAAGTAGGGAGGCGTGATGTAGGTGTATCTTCCGTTCTACGTCTGCAGGGCCCGATTCCGCGCGTACCTCACCCAGCATAGCCTTTCGAAAATAAGGAGTGAGGGGCTATGGAGCCAGTTAGGCTCCTGAGTCGCGATGCTCAGGAGTCCCCCTTGACACGCGAACAGCGGGTGCTGAGGTGAGATGTAAGCGGGGCTACCGTTCTATGTCTGCAGAGCCCGGCTCCGCGCGTACCTCACCCAGCATAGCCTTTCGGAACTAAGGAGTGAGGGGCTACAGGACCAGTTAGGCCCCTGAGTCGCGATGCTCAGGGGTCCCCCTTGACGCTCAAACGGCCTTCATACCTTGGCTCCGCTCAGGGAGAGACGCGCGGCGAACCAGGCCCGAGGGGCCAGGCTGTGCGGCGTATGTCTGGGCGTGACCCAGTCATAGCCCCCGTGCCTAGCCCCCTTGTGCGGCACTCCCATGGGGAGGCGTTGCGATCAGGCCAGCCACTGAGCTCTGGGCTCCCTGAGGTTAATGCGGGCCGGACGCCACCCTCAGTTGTTTATCACCAGCGCGGAGCATACCGCTTCCGTATGTGTACGGGCATAGCCACTCCTCGGCAGTGTCGTCAGCCAGCACGGAGCATGGTGCTTCCACTGGTACGTGTGAGGGGGCTCCCCTCTGGGAGGAGCCCCCAGGCCGTGTACAACCCCGCCCTGACACGTGGCTGGCACGGTAGGGCTAGGTGAGGTGTATCTGGGCACCCGTGAGCCAGCGCGGGACTCACGAGGCCCTACCTCTAGGCGGGTTACGCCTGGCACTGGGCCGTATCTTGAGATGTGTCCCTGCAAAATTTGGTTAGATGCCGGTACTCTACATCCTCGGGTCCCGACCATCGAGCTTGTCTCAGTCGTCGCTGGTATGCCAGGTCGCGATGCTGTGGACAAGGCCAGAGGGTGAGAGCTGGAGAGCCAGTAAGAGCCCTGAGTCGTGATGCTCAGGCACCTCCGCTTTAACGTGCAAGTGTCCGACATGGAGAAGAAGGGATGCCGCGGACAGGCACCAAGCAATCAAGCGTGATAGGCGAATGCATAGTTGGAAATAAACGCGAGGGAGATACATGCCGCTGGGCCTAGCCCGAGCGGCTTGGGGATGATGCAGCCCGAGGGGCGCCCCCAACAAGGCAAACTAATCGACCGAAAAGTAAAGGGGAAACATGCCGCAGGGACGGACCCATGCGGCCTGGGAGTGATGCAACCCTGGAAGCGTGCTCCCAGCTGGGAATGAAGCTTGGAAGATGTCACCTGAGGATGTCGTCGGCGAAGTGGCGTTGATGCAGCAGACTCGGTGGGCTGTGGAAACCGATCCTCACGAGCCCCCAGGCCCCGGGGCCTCGGGAGGCTCCGGAGGCACTGGTGGCTCCTCGCGAGCTGTCTTCATCTCCGCCAGGGCCGCGGAACGCCTGTCTTCCTGAGCCTCCATGATGCCCCTCATGAGGCGCTGGTACGCCGCAGCCATGCTCGGCAGGCCGTAAGGCATGCGAACATAGCTGTGGGGTGGACCCCCGCAGCGCCCCACTTGCGAGGGCCAGAGACGCTCCGTCGTGGTGATCTGATTGAGCCCTGGTACGTCGACGCAGACGCGCAGCCCACCATCCTCGCCTGGATGTGGGGCCACAGCTGGTAGACGGCGGCAACCTCTCATGATCCTTGACTCCTGTAGTTCTTGAATGGCCTTGTCAACGAACTCCGGCTGGTCTGACCTTCCTTGCCTGGCTCCTTCTCGAGGGAAACGTCCTTCGAAGCACGCCTCCACATGGTGCCCAAGCGCCTCCCTCGTGACCCTGGCTAGGTCGGTGGCCCTCCAGGTGAGAGCCCTCGAGCCCTACCTGAGGAGGGCACCGGGCGCGCTTTCCTATGCGATGGAAGGGAGGTCCCCCTGGGCAGACACGGGCCCTGAAGGGCCTGCCTCCTAAGGGGCTGAGCCTGATGGCGTCTTCTTCTTCTTGGGGGTGGTCTCAAGAAGCCTCCTGCTTCCGCGATCTGGGTCTTCTAGCGACGTGGCCTGATAGGCTCGCTCCAGGGAACACACTACATCCTTCTCTTCACAGGGCACCGTGATGAGGCCGCCACTTCCTGGCATCTTGAGGACGTTGTAGCCATGGTGAGTCATGGCCATGAACTTGGCCAGCGCTGGGTACCCGAGGATGGCGTTGTACGACAGACGGATGTGGGCGACATCGAAGTCGATGAGCTCGGTGCGGTAGTTGCTGCGGGCCCCGAAGGTGATAGGGAGGCGGACCTGCCCGATCCGGACCGTGGACCCGTCGGTGATTCCGGAGAAGGGCTTGGTTGGCTGAAGCTGGTCGTAGGGCACTTGGAGATTGTTGAATGTTTCCACGGACAGGACGTTGAGCCCTGCCCCACCATCGATGAGGGTCTTGGTGACTAGTCCATTGCTAATGACTGGGGAGCAAAGCATCGGGAGGACTCCTGTCGTGGCCGCGCACTTGAGCTGGTCTGCTGAGCTGAATGTGATGGCTCATGCCGACCACCTGAGGGGGCGCGTTGCTTCGAGCTTGGGGAGAACTGCATTCACCTCGCGGGCAAACTGCTTGAAGATACGTTGAGAGGCTGGGGCTTGAGTTCCGCCCAGGATGCAGGCGATTGCGCACGGCTCTTGGAAGCCCCCAGCCCCCTCATCTTGATGGCGGTCTTCGTTCCTCCTTGGCTGAGGCGGCAGCGGAGGTATGCCTGCATTGCCTTGAGGGCGATCCTCAAGAGGCTGATCCCTCCAGTCCCCCTCACGAGGCAGGTGCCGCCAGCGGTCCTCGCGAGGCTGGTCGCACCACCCCTGGCGCGGGCCGCGATCTTCCCAGCGTCGTGGGTTTCTTCCTCCTCCTCGGCCGTAGCACCAGTCAGCACGGTCAGGGCGACGGCCGATCCTTCCTTCTCACATGGCGCGGAGTTCTTGACATTCGTTGGTGTTGTGGGTGTGGAGGTCGTGGTACACATAGTACCGGCTGCCCCTGGAGGGTTCGGGCAGATCCTTGCCCCGCTTGGTGTCTGGTTCTGCTGTGAGTACGGCAGCCCCCTTGCGCTTCACGTCCTTGGCCTTGGGATTCTTCTCTTCTGGGTCCGCGGTAGGCAGCTCGAGGAGGGAGAGACGTCCCTCCTCAGCCCTGGCGCACTTGTTCGCCAAGTTGAACAGCTCCAGGGAGGTGCAGAGGTCTTCATGCACCGCCAGCTCCTCCTTCATCTTGACGTCGCGCACGCCATCGAAGAAGGCCGTGATGATGGCTTCCTCGGACACCTTGGGGATCTTGAGGCACGCACTATTGAAGCGTTGGATGTACTTTTGCAGGGTCTCTCCGGGTTGTTGCTTGATGCGGCCCATGTCGCTCATGGCGGGCGGCCGGTCGCGGGTACCTTGGAAGTTGGCGATGAAGCGGGTGCGCATCTGGTCCCAGGAAGAGATCGTGCCTGGAGCCAGATTCAGGAGCCAGGTGCGAGCCCCTTCCTTGAGCACCATGGGGAACCAGTTCGCCATGACCTTTTCATCCCCGCTTGCAGCCTCGATGCCCAGCTCATAGAGCTGGAGGAACTCTGCAGGATTAGTTGTGCCATCATAGCGAGGACGCAGGTCTCGCTTGAACTTGCCGGGCCACACGACGCTGCACAGCTCGGTAGTGTAGGCGTGGCAGCCTGCGGTGGCCACGAAAAGCTTCGGCTGGTGGAGAGCTTGGTCTTGAGGGTCCCCACACGCTGCAGCTAGGAGCAGAGCGGGGTCTTGGCGTGCCGGAGCTGGAGCAGGGTCGCGGCGTGCCGGAGCAGGGAGCGACCTGGCAGCTCCTTGCGGGCGAGGGACTTCTTGGCAGCTCCGTTCTTGTTGCGCTGGCACCTGATGGAGTGGGTTCCGCCCAGGGGCCACGCGCCTTGGAGACATGGTGTCTTCTTGGAGAGGAGGCGGCTGGTGCGCCTCTGGAGCTTCGTTGCCCGCGCGTGGCGGGGTGTGGCGCAGAGGAACGGACGGCGCGAAAGAGCCCCCTGCGGCGCGGACAAGCTCGGTGACGCGGTCGAGCCACTCTTCGTGACGTCGTCGACGGGGCGGTAGCGCAGGAGCTCATTTGCCGCGAGGAGCACAGCTCGAGCCTCCAAGGGTGCGCAGAGCACGCGGGACGAAGAACCAGCTGGTGCGAGCGATGGAGTAGCGGTGCGGCCGTCTTGGCGCACGGATGGATGCTGAGACGACGCTTGCTGCTCGCCCCCGCCAGGCCAGTGGCGGCATTGACGGCAGGCGACGGGGAACGACGAGGACGCCCACCGACGGGGGCCGTATGGGCGACGCGAGAAGCGATGGCGGCCCGGTGCTCGGCGCGGGCCCGACGAGTGTCAGACATGGATGCGACGGTCAGAGGAGAGCGGAGTGGTGGAAGACAGATTCCGGCGCACCCCTACCTGGTGCGCCAAATGTCGGATCACGGGTTCCGGCAGACCCTTAAGGTTCGAACACTGGGGTGCGCGCGGAGATCACGCCTTCTACCTCCCCATCTCACAAAGATCTAAACTACTAAAAGAACCGCACAAGAGACACAAGGTTTATACTGGTTCGGGCCACCGTTGTGGTGTAATACCCTACTCCAGTGTGTGGTTGGTGGATTGCCTCCTGGGGCTGGTGATGATGAACAGTACAAGTAAGAACAGCCTCGCGAGGGTCTATTCTTGGCTGGGGCGATGAACTGCTAGGAGGAGTTCAGTCACCCTTCTCTCTCCCTCTCTCTCTCTCTCTACTTGCGAACCGAACGAACCAACCCCCTTGCTATGCGGGTGGCTGGTCCTATTTATAGGCAAAGGCTCTGGGCCTCTTCCCAAATATTGAGCGGGAAGGGCGCCAACAATTGGCCAATTCGAAGGGGAACATCTAGTACACTTATCCTGACTAAAGTTGGTCTTCGCCTGCCAAAGGCTTTGCGGTGACGCCGTGCTGGGCTCCATGGTGACCTCCGCCTCATAGTCCGCCTACTCTTGGTCTCGTTGCACCGAAATGGCAACCTTTGCCTGATGCCTCGGTACTCCGTGGCTGCGCTTACCCCCTTTGCACCAAAGAGGAAAGAAGGACACTGCGCGCGCTGGCGCCTGCCTGGCACCCTCGATCGTCATGGCTTGCGTCATGGGCACCTCGCGAGGTACCCTGCCTTGATCTCTCCGCCTCCTCGCGAGCCAGCCTGATGAGGCTGCGCCTGAGGATGCGTCGTGTCGTCCGCCCCGCGAGGCTTGGCCCCTCGCGAGGGTCTTGAGTCTTGTGTTGATGAAGATGGGCCATGCTAGGCCTCCTTGAGCCACGCCACAGGCCGCAGGCAGGCAAGTCTGGGGACCCCCGTTCCCAGAACGCCAACATCTGTTGCCTCGCTATATATGTTGGGGCTATTTTTATGACCCTAGGTGTTTTAGGGAGTCACCTAGTAAACTAGCCATGTTTTGTGTTCCCGGTGTGATGATTCTGGCTGTCATTCTCGAAAGCTTCCCGTGATGCCATTTAGTTAGTAGGCATTCTATTCCTGGGTTTTGAACCCGAGATTCACCCTACTCATTTCATGTTGATAGTGTTTGTTCGTTCCTTTAGGTTATTAGTAACCTTGTGATAGTCCTCGAGGTCCGTGGTATTTCCTTCTTCCAAATACCATGAATTGCTTATGGCAGAAGTTCTTTGAACGAAAAGATCACAACAAGAGTGCTCTTGAGGAGTTCTCCATTACGCATTGTGAATCTACCAGTCCTACCTTTCTGCATGGAATATCTGGAAGAAATATGTTGAGCTTTGTTCAACATACTAATCTATGCATTCACAACTCAGAAAGTGCCGACATGGAGAAGAAGGGATGCCGCGGACAGGCACCAAGCAATCAAGCGTGATAGGCGAATGCATAGTTGGAAATAAACGCGAGGGAGATACACGCCGCTGGGCCTAGCCCGAGCGGCTTGGGGATGATGCAGCCCGAGGGGCGCCCCCAACAAGGCAAACTAATCGACCGAAAAGTAAAGGGGATACATGCCGCAGGGACGGACCCATGCGGCCTGGGAGTGATGCAACCCTGGAAGCGCGCTCCCAGCTGGGAATGAAGCTTGGAAGATGTCACCTGAGGATGTCGTCGGCGAAGTGGCGTTGATGCAGCAGACTCGGTGGGCTGCGGAAGCTGATCCTCACGAGCCCCCAGGCCCCGGGGCCTCGGGAGGCTCCGGAGGCACTGGTGGCTCCTCGCGAGCTGTCTTCATCTCCGCCAGGGCCGCGGAATGCCTGTCTTCCTGAGCCTCCATGATGCCCCTCATGAGGCGCTGGTACGCCGCAGCCATGCTCGGTAGGTCGTAAGGCATGCGAACATAGCTGTGGGGTGGACCCCCGCAGCGCCCCACTTGCGAGGGCCAGAGACGCTCCGTCGTGGTGATCTGATTGAGCCCTGGTACATCGACGCAGACGCGCAGCCCACCATCCTCGCCTGGATGTGGGGCCACAGCTGGTAGACGGCGGCAACCTCTCATGATCCTTGACTCCTGTAGTTCTTGAATGGCCTTGTCAACGAACTCCGGCTGGTCTGACCTTCCTTGCCTGGCTCCTTCTCGAGGGAAATGTGCTTTGAAGCACGCCTCCACATGGTTCCCAAGCGCCTCCCTCGTGACCCTGGCTAGGTCGGTGGCCCTCCAGGTGAGAGCCCTTGAGCCCTGCCTGAGGAGGGCACCGGGCGCGCTTTCCTATGCGATGGAAGGGAGGTCCCCCTAGGCAGACACGGGCCCTGAAGGGCCTGCCTCCTAAGGGGCTTAGCCTGATGACGTCTTCTTCTTCTTGGGGGTGGTCTCAAGAAGCCTCCTGCTTCCGCGATCTGGGTCTTCTAGCGACGCGGCCTGATAGGCTCGCTCCAGGGAACACACTACATCCTTCTCTTCACAGGGCACCGTGATGACGCCGCCACTTCTTGGCATCTTGAGGACGTTGTAGCCATGGTGAGTCACGGCCATGAACTTGGCCAGCGCTGGGTACCCGAGGATGGCGTTGTACGGCAGACGGATGTGGGCGACATCGAAGTCGATGAGCTCGTTGCGGTAGTTGCTGCGGGCCCCGAAGGTGATAGGGAGGCGGACCTGCCCGATCCGGACCGTGGACCCGTCGGTGATTCCGGAGAAGGGCTTGGTTGGCTGAAGCTGGTCGTAGGGCACTTGGAGATTGTTGAATGTTTCCACGGACAGGACGTTGAGCCCTGCCCCACCATCGATGAGGGTCTTGGTGACTAGTCCATTGCTGATGACTGGGGAGCAAAGCATCGGGAGGACTCCTGTCGCGGCCGCGCACTTGAGCTGGTCTGCTGAGCTGAATGTGATGGCTCATGCCGACCACCTGAGGGGGCGCATTGCTTCGAGCTTGGGAAGAACTGCATTCACCTCGCGGGCAAACTGCTTGAAGATACGTTGAGAGGCTGGGGCTTGAGTTCCGCCCAGGATGCAGGCGATTGCGCACGGCTCTTGGAAGCCCCCAGCCCCCTCATCTTGATGGCGGTCTTCGTTCCTCCTTGGCTGAGGCGGCAGCGGAGGTAGGCCTGCGTTGCCTTGAGGGCGATCCTCAAGAGGCTGATCCCTCCAGTCCCCCTCACGAGGCAGGTCCCGCCAGCGGTCCTCGCGAGGCTGGTCGCACCACCCCTGGCGCGGGCCGCGATCTTCCCAGCGTCGTGGGTTTCTTCCTCCTCCTCGGCCGTAGCACCAGTCAGCATGGTCAGGGCGACAGCCGATCCTTCCTTCTCGCACGGCACGGAGTTCTTGACATTCGTTGGTGTTGTGGGTGTGGAGGTCGTGGTACACATAGTACCGGCTGCCCCTGGAGGGTTCGGGCAGATCCTTGCCCCGCTTGGTGTCTGGTTCTGCTGTGAGTACGGCAGCCCCCTTGCGCTTCACGTCCTTGGCCTTGGGATTCTTCTCTTCTGGGTCCGCGGTAGGCAGCTCGAGGAGGGAGAGACGTCCCTCCTCAGCCCTGGCGCACTTGTTCGCCAAGTTGAACAGCTCCAGGGAGGTGCAGAGGTCTTCATGCACCGGCAGCTCCTCCTTCATCTTGATGTCGCGCACGCCATCGAAGAAGGCCGAGATGATGGCTTCCTCGGACACCTTGGGGATCTTGAGGCGCGCACTATTGAAGCGTTGGATGTACTTTTGCAGGGTCTCTCCGGGTTGTTGCTTGATGCGGCCCATGTCGCTCATGGCGGGCGGCCGGTCGCGGGTACCTTGGAAGTTGGCGATGAAGCGGGTGCGCATCTGGTCCTAGGAAGAGATCGTGCCTGGAGCCAGATTCAGGAGCCAGGTGCGAGCCCCTTCCTTGAGTGCCATGGGGAACCAGTTCGCCATGACCTTTTCATCCCCGCTTGCAGCCTCGATGCCCAGCTCATAGAGCTGGAGGAACTCTGCGGGATCAGTTGTGCCATCGTAGCGAGGAGGCAGGTCTCGCTTGAACTTGCCGGGCCACACGACGCTGCACAGCTCGGTAGTGTAGGCGTGGCAGCCTGCGGTGGCCACGAAAGGCTTCGGCTGCTGGAGAGCTTGGTCTTGAGGGTCCCCACGCGCTGCAGCTAGGAGCAGAGCGGGGTCTTGGCGTGCCGGAGCTGGAGCAGGGTCGCGGCGTGCCGGAGCAGGGAGCGACCTGGCAGCTCCTTGCGGGCGAGGGACTTCTTGGCAGCTCCGTTCTTGTTGTGCTGGCACCTGATGGAGTGGGTTCTGCCCAGGGGCCATGCGCCTTGGAGACATGGTGTCTTCTTGGAGAGGAGGCGGCTGGTGCGCCTCTGGAGCTTCGTTGCCCGCACGTGGCGGGGTGTGGCGCAGAGGAACGGACGGCGCGGAAGAGCCCCCTGCGGCGCGGACAAGCTCGGCGACGCGGTCGAGCCACTCTTCGTGATGTTGTCGACGGGGCGGTAGCGCGGGAGCTCATTTGCCGCGAGGAGCACAGCTCGAGCCTCCAAGGGTGCGCGGAGCGCGCGGGACGAAGAACCAGCTGGTGCGAGCGATGGAGTAGCGGTGCGGCCGTCTTGGCGCACGGATGGATGCTGAGACGATGCTTGCTGCTCGCCCCCGCCAGGCCGGTGGCGGCATTGACGGCAGGCGACGGGGAACGACGAGGACGCCCACCGACGGGGGCCGTCTGGGCGACGCGAGAAGCGATGGCGGCCCGGCGCTCGGCGCGGGCCCGACGAGTGTCAGACATGGATGCGACGGTCAGAGGAGAGCGGAGTGGTGGAAGACAGATTCCGGCGCACCCCTACCTGGTGTGCCAAATGTCGGATCACGGGTTCCGGCAGACCCTTAAGGTTCGAACACTGGGGTGCGCGCGGAGATCACGCCTTCTACCTCCCCATCTCACAAAGATCTAAACTACTAAAAGAACCGCACAAGAGACACAAGGTTTATACTGGTTCGGGCCACCGTTGTGGTGTAATACCCTACTCCAGTGTGTGGTTGGTGGATTGCCTCCTGGGGCTGGTGATGATGAACAGTACAAGTAAGAACAGCCTCGCGAGGGTCTATTCTTGGCTGGGGCGATGAACTGCTAGGAGGAGTTCAGTCACCCTTCTCTCTCCCTCTCTCTCTCTCTCTCTCTACTTGCAAACCGAACAAACCAACCCCCTTGCTATGCGGGTGGCTGGTCCTATTTATAGGCAAAGGCCCTGGGCCTCTTCCCAAATATTGAGCGGGAAGGGTGCCAACAATTGGCCAATTCGAAGGGGAACAGATAGTACACTTATCCTGACTAAAGTTGGTCTTCGTCTGCCAAAGGCTTTGCGGTGACGCCGTGCTGGGCTCCATGGTGACCTCCGCCTCATAGTCCGCCTAGTCCTGGTCTCGTTGCACCGAAATGGCAACCTTTGCCTGAGGATGCGCCGTTTCATCCGCCCCGCGAGGCTTGGCCCCTCGCGAGGGTCTTGAGTCTTGTGTTGATGAAGATGGGCCATGCTAGGCCTCCTTGAGCCACGCCACAGGCCGCAGGCAGGCAAGTCTGGGGACCCCTGTTCCCAGAACGCCAACATCTGTTGCCTCGCTATATATGTTGGGGCTATTTTTATGACCCTAGGTGTTTTAGGGAGTCACCTAGTAAACTAGCCATGTTTTGTGTTCCCGGTGTGATGATTCTGGCCGTCATTCTCGAAAGCTTCCCGTGATGCCATTTAGTTAGTAGGCATTCTATTCCTGGGTTTTGAACCCGAGATTCACCCTACTCATTTCATGTTGATAGTGTTTGTTTGTTCCTTTAGGTTATTAGTAACCTTATGATAGTCCTCGAGGTCCGTGGTATTTCCTTCTTCCAAATACCATGAATTGCTTATGGCAGAAGTTCTTTGAACGAAAAGATCACAACAAGAGTACTCTTGAGGAGTTCTCCATTACGCATTGTGAATCTACCAGTCCTACCTTTCTGCATGGATTATCTGGAAGAAATATGTTGAGCTTTGTTCAACATACTAATCTATGCATTCACAACTCAGAAAGTGCTATGTTCCTTTGAGTTGTCCCTCTTCGGTTGTATTCCGACCCTCCTATATCAGTTGATAGTCAAGAGTATGTCATGCATTCGTGCTCATCGATGCCTATTATTCTTGTGGTCCGTCAAGCCATTCTATTCCGGAATGACTAGGAGAAACAAACTCCAGTACCTCATCCATTTCTAGGATTGGGTTAAAGCAGTTGTATTCCGCGGATCAAATGCAATGAAACTTTTGGTCTGTTCTACCCTGAAGTAACACCCACTTTATGTCAGGAATGTCATGAGAATTGCACCTTCTCTTATGAATTCCTAACATAGTGATACTTCTCGCCATCAATATTCATTCCCTCGGTGTCGTGTTGTCGCAACCGGAATGCAAACAAGGGAATAATGGTGTGTGAAATCAATACTCCTAGCAAATGTGTTGCTTGGTAGTAAATGGACAATATTCTCATTCTTAGCATGTTGGTTACTGAGCCATCATCCTAAGAATGATCGTGCTACCTAATCCATATTTCCTGGTGCACCCTCTGATTAATGTGTTAGGATTATGTCAATCTCTCGCTCTTTTGATCATATCATCTTGTTTCGAAAGCAAGATTGCTCCCGAGCTTAATAACATATCAGTGGTTCATGATTTTCCGAATATCTTCTCGAAAGTATTACCAGGTTGTTCCCTGACTACAATGTTGAGTTCGTGATCATGTTGGTTTTTCGCTAAACCAGCCATCCTCCAAGAATCTGTGTTGGATATCCCTAAGCTAGTTGGTTAAGCTAAACAAAAACTTGGAGAGTTGGAAGATAAAGCTTTTCCTTACTTAGTTCAGTCTAAAAGGATATATTTGTGTGTGTGTGTGTGTTGAACAAAGATGATATCTTCATCGATTGATCCACATGATCAATTGTCGATGCTATTGTCTTATAACCCTCTGAATTGAGTGTGGGCTATCGTCAAATCAACTCAGAACCAACGATATTCGTAATGTTGTCTTACTCATTGCTGTTCCTCGAGCATACACCATTACATCCTTTGGTATGACCAATACTATCACATTGTTCACATAATGGTGGAATTCCAGTGATATGGAAAATTCCGATGAATTGCTATTGATCCCATCAGCAGCATTTTGTCTCCTCCATGATTCATGTTGAACATCAACCTAGTGTTGAAAACTTTGTAAGCAATGCCTTCGTGTTCCGTTCGTGAAGCTTATGCTTGGATGGAAGAAGTGACTTCCTCGAATTAATGTGCATTTAGTGCAAGTTGCCGCCGTGAGTTCGAGAAACATTGTTTCTGTTTCCTCTAGTACCATCCCAAGTCAGTTATGCATGTGCGAATGTATTCTATGGTTTGGTAGATTAATTACCTCCACTCCATATGTATTCCCTAGCACACCAAGCCACTGATTGACTTGTTCAAGGAAAAGAAGTCTATGCTTGGGATCTAATCCATGGACTTGCGTAAAGACTTCGAAATCCTTGATGATGGTTCCCGACCAGAACTCGATAGTGTTTTATTATAAGACTACTAGGTGGTCATTCTTGTATTGGACAACATGCTCACATGTATGTAGTAGAACCAGCTCATGTTTTGGAGCTTGCTATCGTAGTTCATATCCCGAGAATCTCGCAACGTCATCTCATCGGTTTGTGTTGCAAATTTTCTTTTCCAGACATGTTGTCTGAATTATCCTGTTACCAACCAGATTTGAATCTCAGGCATATATGATGGTTGGAACTTCTTCCGAGAACTATGATATAGGTTCCAGTGAAGTGGACGCACCTAGCTGGAAGCACTATTGTTGTAGTATCTTGATTAAGCCGTTTGGTCACCTCCCATGAGGATTTCGCATGACTTATTCTTGAAGTTGTTCCTTAGGGATCCTTGTGCTCTCAGTTTCTTCAATGATTCTATAACCATTGGAACGTTGGAAACACTCCTAACTGTTGAGTTCTTCCCCAGTTACCAGAATCATTCCCAGCATTAGCATTTTGTTCCTAGCTTGCACCCGCCTTTGTCCCATTTTACCTATGGTCTGCCTTTTTAGTGATTGCTATTCGGGATCATCTTCAAAAGTGGTCCTACCATGGGTCCCATCCATTTCCAATGATAAGCAAAAATCATCCATTGCGTTGTCTTCAACAAGGTAGTCCACATCATCCATTCTAGTCCAAGTATGTCATTCTTTCGAACTCCTTCAAATGATTGATTGTGATTGCCTTAGGTTTGTATAAATAGTCTCAATGATCTTTCTATCAAAAGTAATTCTTTTGCCACTTAAGAGAATAATTCTACGAGTCACCTTCCCTAAGGTGCCCCATTATGGAATCATGGCAATTATCTCCTCGCTACTTTGAAACCATGCACCATACTACTCCAACGTGAAGATGTTACCTACCAAATTGAACTTTTGTCATCTGCTACCTTTCTTCATTCCAAATGTTTGTCTTGTGTCTCAGCTCGAGAGATGTTTCTGTGTCTCATTCCATGAATTGATCTTGAGTGCTCGATCTTCGAAAAGATCATTTTCTGTAGAGTTTCTTTCTGTCATCATCATAGCTGGATGAAGATCTCGAAAGCAAAGACATCAAGATCAACATGATGGAACAAATCAACATCCTCGAGAAGGGCAATTGGATCATGAAGATCGTGTCGGCTTTGTGTCCCCTCTGTCCTCTTACCTCACGTCCTGAATCTCGGGATGACATTCTTGTTTAGTGGGGGTGAGTTGTCACAGCCCTAGCTTAGCCTTTGCTTATCCTTGCATGATCATCATGTCATCATGTTAAATTTTCTCAGAAAGTTGAAATGGGGATGACAGAAATCCCCAGCACCACTTAAACCAACTAGGTTTACTAAATACTCTTTCAATGAACCTGAAATGCCCTTCTAAAATGTTCATCATCTTTGCCTTGGTCTAGAACCTCTGTCAAAAATGGTTCACATTTTTCTAGGACAACTTTGGGCACTGAATTAAATCATACTCTATTTGCATTTGGACATTTAAATGCTATAAAATATTTTAAATGTCCAAATAATCATAAACTTAAATGTTTATTGTTGGATATATTCCAAACAGTGGGCTTGAGCAAGTTTCATGATTTTTGAGTGTGCCTAAGTATTTTTAATAAAGCCCTGACACTACAGAAGAAATAGAAAAACAGAAAAGAATTAGAAAAAGAGAGAAAAAAACCTACCTAACTTACCTGTGCAGCCCACCTGGCCCAACTCCTGATGACCCAGCCCACCAGGCCCTCCACCGTCTTCAACCTCCTGCCAGTGGGCAGGAGGCGTGTGCCCGCCGTGCGCGCACATGCGCGCGCCACCTCCTACTTGGTTGGCCTCCCCGACCCCTCTGGACGACGCCACGCGCCACCCCGGGCCCCTTTCACTCCTCCCTCCATGCTCATAACCTCCCCTGTCCCTCTCGCGCACGCCACCAAACATCGCCGTCGCTGCCGTTCGCTGGCCACGCGCTCCCCGCCGTCCCCTCGACCGCCCGTCGTGTTTGAGAGCTCCGCCACGTCGTCGTCTTCTTCCTCGATGAGCCACACGAGCCAGGAGGGCCTGGAACGTCGCCACTGCTGTCGTCTTGATCATCGGCCGCCCGAGATCGTTGTCGTTGTTCCGGCCGCACCAGACCTTCCCCGAGCTCGCTGACGACGCCCTCGAGATTGTTGTGAGCTCCTCTATGTTTACCCCATGCCTCCAAGCTCTAGCTCGTCCCATAGCTGCTGCACACCGAGCTCCCGCGCCGCCGTCCGCCATGGCCGATGGCCGCGTCGTCGCCGAGCTCCCCTAGTCGCTCTGTGCTGCCTACAGTCCCTCTGGAGTGTCTAGGAACCCCGCACGCCCCTCCGTTCGCTCGCTAACCAGCTGCAACGCTGCGCCCGCTGGAGGCCGAACTCTGGCAGCCGCCTCCGTCGTCGTTGCCATCTCTATAGGCCACCACGGCTCCTGGCGATTGCCCCAAAAGATGCGCCACACCCCTAGCTCGTTGTAGCCGCAAACCACGCGCGAAACGGTGCTCTGTAGCGTCGTTCGGAGCAACTCCGGCGCGCCACCGCCGTGCGTTGGTCACCGGCGTTATTGCTGACATGGCGCTAGTTTAGTTCGCACTAATGACCCAGCTAAACACCCTAGAGCCACTGCCATGTGGGGCCACATGCCTGTTTAGGTTAATTTAATTACTGTTTAGATTAGTTCATAACCCAGTGGGACCCACTTGTCAGCATTGACTTTGCTGACGTGGCTTTTGACTGGTCCCACCTGTCTGTGACTCGTGCTAGCACTGTGAGACTGACGTGTGGGACCCACGGGTCAGGTTTGACCCTGGTTAGCCCCTGTTGACCTGACAACGTCACGCGGACATCATACTGACGCAGTAATGTTTTCTGGATTTTAAATAAATCTAAATGATTTATTTATATTCGGAAAATGTTTAAAACTTCTAAAAATCATAGAAAATAAACCATAACCCCAAATGAAATAATTTATATATGAAAAATGATCATAAAAATCCAATCTATCCATCTGTAATATTTGCATGCATGTTTGAACAACCTAAGGTTGTTGTATATGGCAATTTGCATATTTGGCAATTAAATAAGCACATATGGAGTTTGAATTTGAACCCTTGGTTCAAACCAACTTCATTTAATCTGGTTTCTAGTTGCATTAGCTCAAACCACAACATATTGCCATGTAATGATCATGCATCATATTGTTGCATTGCATTGATTGTGTTCCCTCTCGTTTGCCGGTGTTTGTCCCCTCTCAGTAGACGTGGTTTTGACGATGTGATCGATGACACCGATGAAGAGCTATACTATCTTCAGAAGTGCCAAGCAAGCAAAAACCCCTTGTTCATTCCGATACAATCCCACTCTCTCACTCCTGCTCTCTTTTACTGCATTAGGACAACAATGATTCATCTGTTACTTGCTGCAGTAGTTGAACCCCTTATAATCTGCATGACCTGTCATTGCCACAGTAAATAGATGAAACCCACTAGCATGAGTAGGAGTTGTTTGAGCCCTGATGTGCCTACTCATTCATGCTTGTTTGTCATGCCTGCTATTGCTTAGAGTTGTGTCAGGTCTGATTCATCGGGGATGAATTGGAAAGTTCTGAACATGTCCTACTGTGTGTGAGCAAAGTGTGTTGAACATGATTTGGTAAAGGTATCGATGAGAGGCCATGTAGGAGTACATGGTGGGTTGTTTCATTGGAACCATCCTTAAGTACCGAGATATGTATGTGTGATTTAAGAACCATTTACTACCATGCATTGGGATCCTTAATTGACCCTCTCAGCTTCTTAACCACCCTAGTCCTCTATCTAGGAGTTGCAACTAGTTTATGCTGTTTGTAGGATATGTGTTGGCGGCCGTGCGTAGCGCTGACCCTAGGGGTGGGCTATGATGCGGTAGATACACCGTGGCACAGTGTACCAAGCCGCCCGTTTGGTGTCTCGGGAACCTGTACACATCGTTCGGGGCCGTATGTGGAAACCTCGGCCGGACTCCCTGCGGATGGAACCTGGATAGGCGATAAACCTGGACTAGAGATTTGAGTGTTTAGGTAGGCCGTGGCTGACACCCTCGTTGGGTTTCCGCTTGAAGGTTGTCGAGTACATGTCGTGTAAACGACGGTAAGTGGTGAGAGCGTGTATGAAGAAGTACACCCCTGCAGGGTTAACATCATCTATTCGAATAGCCGCATCCGCGGTAAAGGACTACATGGTTGCCTATACAGTTCATAGACAAGTGAAAGTGGATACTCTAAAATGCGCAAGATAAGCGTGAGTGCTATGGACGGCGTTCTCGTAGGGAGACGGGAGCGGATCCATAGTGCTGTATTGATATGGTGAATATGTGGATTTGTGTGCACCACCTCAAAAGAGTTGCTTGCAGTCGTAGTTGAGGTTAGCCACTGAGTCAAAGCTCGCTTGCTGCAGTTAAACTCCACTACCCCTTTGTTGATACCGATGCATATGTAGTTAGTTCTGCTATAAGTCTTGTTGGGTACATTTGTACTCACATTTGCTTAATTTATGTTTTTGTAGAGAGACTTCAGTCTCGCTAGTAGTTCCACGTGGACTTCGATGTTTAGCTTGTAACCTCAGCTACGATCTTGTGCCCTCGGTAGGATCTAGTAGTTAGTCAGGCTTCTCAGCCTTTTTCATTTGTAGATGTCTGTACTTAGACATGTTAAGCTTCCGCATGTGCTTTGTCTGCTATGCCTTGAATGTTGGGTCATGAGACCCATGTCTGTAATATCTGGCTATTCGGAGCCTAATGAATAAATACTTGAGTTGTAGAGTTATGTTGTGATGCCATGTTGTATTTACACATATCGAGCATATTGTGTGTATGATTGAAATGCTTGGTATGTGTGGGATCCGACAACCTAGTTGTTTATCCTTGGTAGCCTCTGTTATGGGGAAATGTAGTCTTGTGCTTCCATGAGCCATAGTAGTCCGCTACAGCCCGGTTCACCGGAGTCCTGCTAGCCCAGCACTATTGCTCCGGAACACTTGACTGGCTGGCATGTGATTCACTTCATTCTTGTGTCTGTCCCTTCGGGGAAATGTCATGCGGTGACATCCGGAGTCCTGCCTAGCCTGCTACAGCCCGGGTTCCCGGAGTCCTGTTAGCCCAGTGCTACAGCCCGGATTCGCACGCTGCTGACCAACATGCTCGATGTTGATTCATGTATGCCTATCCCCGTAAGTTAGTGCCACTTTGGGTTCACGACTAGTCATGTCGGCCTGGGTTCTCTGTCATATGGATGCTAGCGACACTATCATATACGTGAGCCAACAGGCGCAAATGGTCCCGGGCCATGATAAGGCGACACCCGTGAGCCAACAGAATTTTTCCCGTATAAAATAAATAAAACCAAGAAGTCCAAATTAAAAAGATGGAGCAGTTCGATGATTATAGAAAACTCAAATTTTGATCGTATATTAAAGAATGGAAACAAGAAGTTCAAAATTAAATCACACAATAGTTCAATGAATAAAAATTAGAAAATCCAAATTTGGTGATGGGAACATCATAAGAAGTTCAAACAAAAATAACACACAAGTTCAAAAGATAACATGACACTTTGAAGTGGATATTTCACCATTTCTAAAATAATAAAAAAGTTCAAATTCTAAAATAGAGCAGTTCAAAAATCAGAAAAAAGGATTTTCATCGTTTCTAGATAAAAAAACTTTAGAAGTTAAAATTTATTAAATAACAAACCGGTACAATATTTATTACAAAACTAGGATATTCTTGTCAAAAAGAAATAAACTTAGATTTGTTGTAAGAAGTTCACGTGCACCTCCGTGGATGGTTCATAATTTGTATTGTGGGACGACCGACCTCCAATTACATGTTTTTAAAATGGCAAATAAATAACGTACGACCTTCAATTGCGTTTAATTCGACGTACACACTAAAATGTGACAGAAGTTCATAGCGAAAACGATGGGAAGTTCAAGTACTGCAAGGAATGCATTTCAGGTGAGAAATAAAAGTATAGAAAAATAAAAACTTAAAAGGTTTATTGAAAGAAGTTCAAGTGCTCTGCCGGAGAAGTTCAAAAATAATTGCGAGAGAGGTTCACCTTGTATTTCCATGTTTGTTTTTTCCGTATAAAAATTGAATACAATTCTTTACTCAAAGTATAAAAAAGTGAAGTTTATATTGAAATAACAGAGAAGTTTAGAGTTTATTAAAACCTAGGATTTACCTATTCAAAAAATAAAAACACAACGCCATTTTCTGCATTTTTAAAAACAGCTCATAAATAATAAAAATGTTAGCTAGAAGTTTAAGTGCTCGATGAGGAAAGGTTCCAAAAAAATTGTGAGAGAGATTCACCGTGTATTTAAATGTCCAAAATACATAAAAATATGTTGGTTTTTGTGTTTTAAAATAATTCTCTCAAACCAGAGAGAAGTTCAAAGTGATAATAACCAGAAGTTCACGTACTACATTGTGTGTATTTCATATAAAAACAATAAAGTGAAACAGAGTGCAGTTCAAACAGACATGCCTGAGAAGTTCAACTACTTCACACAGTGCAAAAAATAGCACGTCAACAAAGTGATGTTCAAACAGACATACCCGAGAAGTTCAACTACTTCACGTAGTGCGTTTCCATTCACAATGAAGGCAGAAATCATGATCCCTTCATTTCTCTAATTTACTTCAAAACGACAGGAATACCATATGTGTAAGTTCAAGTCCTCGATCGGAGAAAGTTTAAAAAAATATTGTGAGAGAGGTTTGTACAAAAAGAGTATCATTTGTGTAACACTGACGAAATGGATGAGAAAATTGCAAAGGAAAATACGTCATAGAAGTTCAACGTGAAAACAGCAGGAAGTTCGACTACTATAGTGAATGAATTTGAGATGAAAAACTTTTAAAATCGTCGTGAGTATGAAAAAAATGATCAACACGGGAAAGTTACGTGTTTACAATAGCTTTCCATCGGTATATCACTTGCTCAATTCCAGTGACTGGATGGAGAGCTACGAGTAATGGATGAAGAGCTACGAGCAAGAACAGCACGTGAAAAAACAGAGTGAAGTTCAAGTACACGTGCCGAGAAGTTCAGGTTCTTCACGCGGCGCATTTTCGAAGAATCAGTTTCGCGATAAAGGCAGAACGAATGATCTCGCCATTTTCGCAATTACTTGAAACCGGCTAGGAATCAGAGAAAACCATCAACATGAAAAAGTTTTGCATTATTCGTAGCTTTTCAATGGTATATTATTTGCGCCTTTCCGTTAAAGTTTGTAGAAAATACGGCGAAAATATGTTTTTTGCCATTTTCGAAACTAACTTAAAACCATAAAGAATTGGGAGAAACAATACATACCAAAAAGTTTCGCATTTGTTCAAACTTTCCAATGCCATATCATTTGCTGCATTCGGATGCATGGTTAAAAAATTAGCTCGAAAATACAAACTCGGTAGGACTTGGACCGTTTTCTAAATTACTCTTAAACCATTCAAAATTAGAAAACACTTTCAACATGAAAAAGTAGCGCATTTTCATAAGCTTTCCAACGCCATATCATATGCCTCAATTGGATTAGCCGTTTAGAAATGACATCGAAAATACGAACTCAGCTGTTCGGTTTACGAAATTTTATGTTTTTTCAAATTACTCTTTAACCATAGGAAATTAGAGAAAACTTTCAACATGTGGAAGGAGCGGTTTTGCAGCAGATTTCCAACGCCATATTATATGGCTCATTCCGATAAATGGTTTAGAAATATGATCGAAAATACGAGTCACGTTTTTTGTGTGAAGAAAAACGGTTTTCAAAACTGCTCTTAAACTGCTTATATTTTGCCAAAAATTTAAGTTGGGTCATGATATTGGTGTCCATAGCTTTCCAATGGTATATTGCAAGCCACATTTGGGCAATGTTGGCGGGAGTTCAACCAAGTTCACAGGGAAGTTCAACGTACTACTAGCGAAGCAGGTCAGGTTGTGATCAGAATATTATTCTGATCCTGTGATCATAATAGTGTTTATGTATGTGTGTGTGTGTGTGTGTGTGTATATGTGTGTGTGTGTGTATTCAAAAAGCATATATTACTTCAATTATTAAAAGTGTTTATCGCACAATTAAGAAAATACTCATCACCTTATAAAATGTACATGCATTTCAAAAATATTTTCATGAAATTTATAAAAAAAATGTGTGAAATGTAAAAGTTGCATATTTTTGAAAAATGGTTTCGAACATTTAAAATAATGTTCGTGGAACTTTAAGAAAATGTTCATGCATTTCAAAATGTATATAAGAATTTTTTTTGGAAAATGTTCATGATATTGGTGTCCATAGCTATACAATGTAAAAATGTTAGTGTAACTTTTGTAAAAAGTTTTGACGATTAAAAAATACTTTTGTGAAAAACACTTAACAGATGTTATGCATGTTTAAAAAAACCAATTTATGTTAAATAATTTCATTGTGTATTTAATGGTCAATGTGCAAGTGTTCAATATGTAATTCAAGAAAAATGTTCGACATGTATCTGAAAAATGTTCAACCTTTAGACAAAAAATGTTCGACATCCATTTGGAAGAGGTCAACATGTATTTGAAATGCAAATAAAAATGGAAACCCAAAAAAGTTAAAAGAAAAGAGAAAAAAGTAAAGACCAAACTAACTAACTCGTAAACACCGATGAAAACGCAGAGAAATAAAGAGAAGAAGATAAAGCTGCATGGAAGCTTCTCAAAACTACTCTAGGAACCTGCAGTATTGGGTCGAGTCGTTAGCAGAGCGCCAGAGGCAAGACAAGGGTACGTTTTGTGCTAAGCGAGCCATAGCCCTTGAGTTGTTTGTGGGATATCAAAGAGAGTGATTATACGATAGAGGATTAATGGGCCTCACATACACTACAAAAAAATACACTTCCGTGATGATACATGTTTGTTACAGTAGGTCATGTTTTCTGTCATGCATGTACATCCATGACAAATTAATGACAGAATCAAGATAGTCATACATGTGTTGTCGTACAAGTGTTCCATGACATTACCAAAATTATCATCATGGAAGTGTCCACTTCCATGATGATAAATCGTGCGTCACAGAAGTGCTTTCGTCAAGGGTGACCGACACATGGCATCCACCGTAACGGAACGCCGTTAAGCTATCGGGTCCGGTTTTGGATCCGATAACCCGTTAACAGCCCGGACCAATGTGGATTTTCCACGTGTAAAATCGTTATTGGCCGGAGGAAACATGTGTCATCTCCGCGTTGGCACAGGTGTCACTCATCCAATGGGCGAGATGCGCCTATGATATGTTAACACATGGAACAGCCCAAAAGTGGCCCATAAAGTTTAAATGGGCCGGCCCAACTAAAGGCCCATAAGATTTTGCGGACCATAATGGGCCGGCCTAGCTAAAGGCCTTGTGGGCCATAATGGGCCGGCCTAGTTAAAGGCCCACAAGATTTTTGCGGGCCATAATGGGCCGGCCCGCAAGATTTTTGTGGACCATAATGGGCTAGCCCATCTAAAGGCCCACGAGATTTCGACGACATTAATGGGTCGGCCCAGCTATAGGCCCACAAGATTTTGAGGACCCTAGTAGGCCGACCCATTAACTGGCTGCCACGTTCCGGGCCTAATAATGGCCCATATGAGATCCGGCCCGTTAAAAGCCTACCACATTCTAAGCCAAATTACGGCCCAGATCAAGTCCGGCCCTTTAAGAGGCTTTGGGCTAAATTATGGCCCATATCAGATTTGGCCCGTCAACTGGACGCTATGCTTATCGGCCCACTTGCTAAAGGTCCATTTAGTAATTCAGCCTGATATTAGTTTCGGCATGTTAAGGGCACGTTTAACATTTCGGCCCTATATTAATTTTGGCCTGTTAGAAGCCCGTCATATAGTTGGGCCTAACTACGGCCCGGTTTGCATCCGACCTGCTAGCAGCCGGTAATCTGATTAGGCCAAACAAGGATCAAGACAATTTTGTCCTGTAATAAGCCCATGATTTGATTGGCACATTCATGGGCCGGGGTCTATTTCGTCCTGCTGCCGGCCCGTGAGCTGTACGGCATGTTTCAGGCCCAACCTACTTTTCAGCCTCCTAAAGGCCCATTGAGTTTTCTTGGGGAAATAGGGCCGACGGTTTACTCAGCCTATTAAAGGCCCGAATCTACTAGTGGGCCAATTTACATTTAGGCCTGTTAACGGACCAAGATGACGGGGCCCATGATGCGGATCATACAGGTGATTTGCATGATGGTGGTTTGGCTGGTTTACTGAGAAGATAGGATATATATATATACAGTAAAATAACTGCAGCATCGTGAATAAGAAAAAACCTAGACTATACAATAAAGAAATTACGGCATATTACATCCACTTGGCATCAAAGTTTGCCACTATGATAATAAAGCACAAGCAGACAGCAGATTACATACACTGGGCATCAAAGATCGCCACCAGTGCAACTAAACATGCCGACAAAATAATATACAAAACCGACAGCACTTCAATAGAGTTCAAGAAAGGTTAGCCCTGCTCGGGAGCTGCAGCACAAGCAGCTGAGCAAGCTCGTGAGACAGCACTTGTTTGACACTTATATCCTCCTCACTCCGAAAGATAAACAAGCAGACAGATGACAGGTTTTGCACATATAAGTATCAGTGCTGACAATTCATCACATTTCTTACTGACGAATAAAGTGACACAGTTTAAAATAGCATTAACACAATATGGTATTGTTCAGGTCAAGACATAGCAGGAAATGACATTGTGAAGGAGTTGGCAGCTTCACGACACCACTGGATTACAGATCAAGAACTCATAAGTATCAATGGTTAGTGTGCTGTCAATTTATCCCATTTCAGATTGGCAAAATAAGATCACTTGCTCTGTATAGTTTAATTTACATGGTATGAAGAAGGAACTTGGTTGTATAACTGAAAACTTAAATTGAGAAGGACAAACTTTTGTTTATGAACTAGAAACATGCAATTTGAGGCAAACACCAAAAATAAACAGTTGTTGCAGTCATGCCTAACCAAATATACACAACAAACATTGAAGGCTTGAGAAGGACAAACTCACATTATTGGTGAAGGCAGGCTCTATAAAGCCCTTGCCCATGCTGATGGGGGGCAATTCAAGAAGTTTACCACATAATCTTCTTCATAAGCATTTCCTTTATTCTAAATTTTGGTAAGAGTAAATATAGATGTGACAATATAAGAAAAAATGGAGAATATTTAAGATAAGATGAAGAGTGATGCTACATAACCAAGTAGCTATAAATGTAGGTACAGCGATACAGGCAAAAGGTACAACCAAGAGCAATGCAGAGCTAAACTTCCTCAGTACCATCGGTGTTATCCAACCTTATGGTAAGGGTAAATATAGATCCTATGTATGTAGAAAATGGAGGGCAAAGGAAAATAAGCTGCAGAGTGATGGTACATGAACAACTACCTATCAATATAAGTACACTAATAAAGGACAGCAGGTACTTACAAGAACAATGCAGAGCTAAAAAAATTCATTGGCATTGGATATATTCTACACTAATGTAACCATTCATATAGATCAGATAATTTGGAGCGAACAATTGATAAGCAAGCTATCATGCATACTGCTGTCACATAATGAACCAGGTATGTATGCAAGTACAGTGATACAGGACAACAGGTACTAACAAGAGCAAAGCAGCGGGCAGCATATTTGCAATATCCTGTCGTTCTTTTCAAATCAGAATTCTTTTTCGAGCAGATTTTCTGCAAACAAGATCCGTAAGGCACATGCGGAAAAGTAGAAGTTCAAATTGTCATGCGATATCATAGACAGTACCTCATCCTCGGAATGAGACTAGTGCATAACAAGGTTTTTCCATTCAATGTCTTCTAAATTTAGCACAGGAGACTTCACCAGAAATTCGTTTATAGACTTGCCATCAAAGTGTGATTTCCTCAGGTAACACCGATACTGCTGCAATGCTTCCTTGAAAAGCGCAAGCAAGCTTTGCTCGTCATGACTATCCAGATTGACCCTCGCCTACTTACAACAATGTAATGTAAATCTGTTGGATCTCGGGTTCCAGCAGACCCTTAAGGTTCGAACACTAGGGTGTGCGCGGAGATCATGTCCTCAACCTCCCCGCCTCACAAAGATCTAAACTACTAAAAGGATCACACAAGAGACACAAGATTTATACTGGTTCGGGCCACCATTGTGGTATAATACCCTACTCCAGTGTGTGGTGGATGGATTGCCTCTTGGGGCTGGTGATGATGAACAATACAAGGAAGAACAGCCTCGCGAGGGTCTGTTCTTGGCTGGGACGATGAACTGCTAGGAGGAGTTCAGTCGCCCTTCTCTCTCTCTTTCTCTCTGATTTCTGATCTTCGATCCGCTAACTACTCGAACCAACCGAACCAACCAACCCCTTGCTATGTGGGCGGCCGGTCCCTATTTATAGAGGCCCTGGTCCTCTTCCCAAATATCGAGCGGGAAGGGGGCCAACAATGGCGGGCTAATTTGAAGGGGGACAGCAAGTACATCTATCCTGACAAAAGGTGGTCTTCGCCTGCGAAAGGCTCTGTGGTGACGCCGTGCTGGGCTCCATGGTGACCTCCGCCTCGTAGTTTGCTTGGTCCTGGTCTTGTTGCACCGAAATGGCAACCTTTGCCTGATGCCTCGGTACTCCGCGGCTGCGCTTTCCCCCTTTGCACCAAAGAGGAAAGAAGGACGCCACGCGCGCTGGCACCCGCCTGGTGCCCTCGATCGTCATGGCTTGCGTCACTAGCACCTCGCGAGGTACCCCGCCTTGATATCTCCGTCTCCTCGCGAGCCAGCCCGAGGATGCGCCGTGTCGTCCGCCTCGCGAGGCTTGGCCCCTCGCGAGGGTCTTGAGTCTTGTGCTTGATGAAGATGGGCCATGTTGGGCCCCCATTCGAGCCACGCCGCAGGCTGCAGGCAGGCAAGTCTGGGGACCCCCGTTCCCAGAATGCCGACAGTAGCCCCCGGGCCCGTGGCGCGCATGGGCTTGGCTGTGCTGAGGAGCGAAAGGGCAAGGGCGAAGCGCCGCGGGCCCTAACAGCCTGCGGCCCTGGGCACCGCGTGGTGGTTGACGGGACGTGGGCGACTCCACTTCCCCACGACACCTTGGTGATCGCGCGAGCTGGACAAGTCCCTGCATGAAAATCGTGTCATGATTACCTGTGATCGTGGAGGCCGGCGGTTGGCCTTCGCCGGCTATAAGTATGGCACCGCCCGTGCCCTTCTAGTCCATTCCTCCTTGCTTTCTCCTTCTTCCCGATCCTTGCTCCGTCTTGGTGTGATGGCTCTGATCCGTTGGTTCTCCGCAGCAGAGAAGGGAAAAGCTCCTCGAGAGGGGCCAGACCCGCTCCCGCCGAAGAAACGGCTCGCCATTTGCAGCCGGGGCGAGGAAGATCGGCGGGTGCAGCCGAGGCCCCGGTGCGAGCGGGCTCCGCCGGGGTTCCCGCTTCCTCTGTACGCCCCCGCCGAGGGTGTTGATGCTGATCTCCGCGGCCGGCGCCGTCGTAGGCGCCGTCGGGTCACGAAGGCGTGGGTTGTTCCTCCCGGAGTCCACGCCGAGGGCTCCACCCACGAGTTCGTGCTCCACGTCATCGTTCCTCTTCAATCCTGGATCCGTCTGCCTCCCTTCTTCGCCTCCGCCGTCCCTCCAGGAGGGCCTCTGGAGCTCTGGCTGCAGCATGCCGGCTGCAGCGCCCTCACGACCGAGGCTGAGGTCGTGGTCGCCGCCCCGGGCGAGGTCTGCTTGTCCCGCGGCTGGAGGGAAATCGCCTGGGTCTGCAAGGAGAGGGGCGTCTTCGTGGTCCACCTGGACTACGATGGCGCTGCAGTGATGTTCCTCAAGGTCTTCGACGCGATCGGGCGCCGGCTGGAGTGCTGCTGCGGGAGAGGTGGCCAGGACCTTGCCCTGGAGAGGGCTAGGCCCGTCGACCGCTCCCTTGGCGAAGGCGCCGGGGGGTCCAGCGACTCCAGTGAGATCTTCGTGACTCCGGAGACGAGCGACGACAGCTACGAGCCCCCGAGCCGGCGCCACTCCCGGAGCAGGGCGGGCTCATCAGGCCGTCGCCGACCCTGATCTGGATGTGGTTGGCGCCGGTGCCTGACGGCCCATTGTTGATGATGGCATCTTCTGCTGGAACCCGTGTAGTTAGCACTCCTTAGGATCCGTTCCCTGCGAGGAATCAAAATGCGCCCCATGGGGGCTTGTAAGGTGTCTATAGTCCCGTTTGTTGATATATGACCTTTGCTATGGATTTGTGTGAGTTGCTGATTCCGTCATAGCTTAGTTCTCCCTTTCGAACCTCGCGAGGGCTTGGTGCTCTATGCCGACAGGTCCCAGTCCCAAGGCGGCATCAGCCGTCGCTGGTATGCCAGGTCGCGATGCCGTGGTCAAGGCCAGGAGGTGAGCGACCCGGGGTCCGGTAAGAGCCCCTGAGTCGCGATGCTCAGGAGGTCCCCTTTGGCGCCCAAGCATCCGTTGCTTGGTGAAAAAGGGAAGCAACGTCGCTAGTATGGAATTGCCTTAAGTGCGGGGGTAGTGCCACGGTAGTTAGTGCTGCCGGAGGTGACTTATCTCGAGAGTCGGGGATTATCCCTGGTGCGCCGTCGGGTTCACGCGTCGGTAGGAGCAGAGTCGCTCGGCAAGGTCCTCGCGAGCCCCTTCCCCCTCGCCTCTGCTCCCCTTTCTGCTCTACGTCCTCGGGTCCCGGCCCTCGAGCTTGTCTCAGCCGTCGCTGGTATGCCAGGTCGCGATGCCGTGGACAAGGCCAGAGGGTGAGGGCTGGAGAGCCAGTAGGAGCCCTGAGTCGCGATCCTCAGGCACCCCCCCCCCCTTTAACATGCAAGCGGTTCGCGCGGGCTAGGGTGAAGGGAACCTCGTGAGGGCCTTGGCTAGCGCAGTTCCCCCCAAGGATCTTGCAGAGTCATCACAGAAAGAAGATGGTGTTGCCGTGGCGGCCATTAGTCGATCGTTAGTCACTCGAGAGCTTGCTGGTTGGAGTAGGTGAGGTGTATCTGGGCACCCGTGAGCCAGCGCAGGGCTCACGAGGCCCTACCCCTAAGCGGGTTGCGCCTGGCACTGTGCCGTATCTTGAGATGTGTCCCTGCAAAATTTGGTTAGATGCCGGTACTCTACGTCCTCGGGTCCTGGCCCTCGAGCTTGTCTCAGCCGTCGCTGGTATGCTAGGTCGCGATGCCATGGACAAGGCCAGAGGGTGAGGGCTGGAGAGCCAGTAAGAGCCCTGAGTCGCGATGCTCAGGCACCCCCCTTTAACGTGCAAGTAGTCGACATGGAGAAGACGGGATGCCGCGGACGGGCATCATGCAATCAAGCGTGATAGGCCAATGCATAGTTGGAAATAAATGCTAGGGAGGTACATGCCACTGGGTTTGGCCCGAGCGGCTTGGGGATGATGCAGCCCGAGGGGCGCCCCCAACAAGGCAAACTAACGACCGAAAGGTAAATGCAGATACATGCCGCGGGGACGGACCAACGCGGCCTGGGAGTGATGCAACCCTGGGAGGGTGCTCCCAACTAAGAACGGAACTTGAAAGATGTCACCTGAGGATGTCGTTGGCGTAGTGGCGTTGGTGCAGCAGACTTGTCGGGCTGCAAAAGCCGATCCTCACGAGCCCCCAGGCCTCGGGGCCTCGGGAGGCTCCGGAGGCACTGGTGACTCCTCGCGAGCTGCCTCCATCTCCTCCAAGGCCGCGGAATGCCTGTCCTCCTAAGCCTCCACAATACCCCTCACGAGGCGCTGGTACGCCGCAGCCATGCTTGGCAGGCCATGAGGCATGCGAACATAGCTGTGGGGTGGACCTCCGCAGTGCCCCACTTGCGAGGGCCAGAGGCGCTCCATCATGGCGATCTGATTGAGCCCTGGTACGTCGACGCCGACGCGCAGCCCACCATCCTCGCCTGGATGTGGGGCCACAGCTGGTAGGCGGCGGCAACCTCTCATAATCCTTGTCTCCTATAATTCTTGAATGGCCTTGTCAACGAACTCCTGCTGGTTTGGCATTCCTCGCATGGCTCCTTCCCGGGGGAAACATGCTGCGAAGCACGCCTCCACATGGTGCCCAAGCGCCTCCATCGTGACCCTGGCTAGGTCGGTGGCCCTCCAGGTGAGAGCCCCCGAGCCCTGCCTGAGAAGGGCGCCGGGCGCGCTTTCCTATGCGATGGAAGGAGGGTCCCCCTGGGCAGACGTGGGCCCTGAGGGGCCTGCCTCCTAAGGGGCCGAGCCTGACGATGTCTTCTTCTTCTTGGGGGTGGTCTCAGGAAGCCTCCTGCTTCCGCGATCTGGGTCTTCTAGCGACGCGGCCTGATAGGCCCGCTGCAGGGAACACACTGCATCCTTCTCTTCACAGGGCACCGTGATGACGCCGCCACTTCCTGGCATCTTGAGGACATTGTAGCCGTGGTGGGTCGCAGCCGTGAACTTGGCCAGCGCTGGGTACCCGAGGATGGCGTTGTACGGCAGGCGGATGTGGGCGACGTCGAAGTCGATGAGCTCGGTGCGGTAGTTGCTGCGAGCCCCGAAGGTGACAGGGAGGCAGACCTGCCCGATCGGGACTGTGGAACCGTCGGTGATCCCGGAGAAAGGCTTGGTTGGCTGAAGCTGGTCATAGGGCACTTGGAGGTTGTTGAATGTTTCCACGGACAGGAAGTTGAGCCCCCCCCCCCCCGCCGCCATCGATGAGGGTCTTGGTGACCAGCACGTTGCTGATGATTGGGGAGCAGAGCATCGGGAGGACTCCTGCCGTGGCTGCGCACTTGAGCTGGTCCACCGAGCTGAACGTGATGGGGCATGCCGACCACCTGAGGGGGCGCGTTGCTTCGAGCTTGGGGAGAACTACATTCACCTCACGGGCAAACTGCTTGAAGATATGTTGAGAGGCTGGGGCTTGAGCTCTGCACAGGATGCAGGCGATTGGGCGTGGCTCCTGGAAGCCCCCAGCCCCCTCATCTTGATGGCGGTCTTCGTTCCTTCTTGGTGGAGGCGGCAGAGGAGGTAGGCCTGCGTTACTGTGAGGGCGGTCCTCACGAGGCTGATCCCTCCAGTCTCCCTCGCGAGGCAGGTCCCGCCATCCTCTCTCGTGAGGTGGGTCTTGCCAGCGGTCCTCGCGAGGCTGGTCGCGCCACCCGTGGCGCGGGCCGTGGTCTTCCCAGCGTCCTGGGTTTCTTCCTCCTCCTCGGCCGTAGCCCGGTTCAGCATGGTCAGGGCGACGGCCGATCCTTCCTTCTCGCACGGCACGGAGCTCTTGACATTCGTTGGTGTTGTGGGTGTGGAGGTCGTGGTACATGCAGTACCGGCTGCCTCTGGAGGGTTCGGGCAGATCCTTGCCCCGCTTTGTGTCTGGTTCTGCCGCGAGTACGGCAGCCCCCTTGCGCTTCGCGTCCTTGGCTTTGGACTTCTTCTCTTCTAGGCCCGCGGCAGGCAGCTCAAGGAGGGAGAGACGTCCCTCCTCAGCCCTGGCGCACTTGTTCGCCAAGTTGAAGAGCTCCAGGGAGGTGCAGAGGTCTTCGTGCATCGCCAGCTCCTCCTTCATCTTGACGTCGCGCACGCCGTCGGAGAAGGCAGAGATGATGGCCTCCTTGGACACCTTGGGGATCTTGAGGCGCGTGCTGTTGAAGCGCTGGATGTACTTCTGCAGGGTTTCTCCGGGTTGTTGCTTGATGTGGCGCATGTCGCTCACGGCGGGCGGCCGGTCGCGAGTACCTTGGAAGTTGGCGATGAAGCGGGCGCGCATCTAGTCCCAGGAGGAGATCGTGCCTGGAGCCAAATTCAGGAGCCAGGTTCGAGCTCCTTCCTTGAGCGCCATGGGGAACTAGTTCGCCATGACCTTTTCATCCCCACCGGCAGCCTGGATGCCCAGCTCGTAGAGCTGGAGGAACTCTGCGGGATCGGTTGTGCCGTCGTAGCGAGGAGGCAGGTCGGGCTTGAACTTGCCGGGCCACGCGACGCTGCGCAGCTCAGTGGTGTAGGCGTGGCAGCCCGCGGTGGCCACAAAAGGCCTTGGTTGGTGGAGAGCTTGGTCTTGAGGGTCCCCACGCGCTACAGCTAGGAGCAGGCGGGGTCTTGGCGCGCCGGAGCTGGGGCAGGGTCGTGGCGCGCCGGAGCAGGGAGCGCCCTGGCAGCCCCTTGCGGGCGAGGAACTTCTTGGCAGCTCCGCTCTTGCTGCGCTGACGCCTGACGGAGTGGGTTCCGCCCAGTCGCCAAGAGCCTTGGAGCCATGGCATCTTCTTGGAGGGGAGGCGGCTGGTGCGCCTCTGGAGCTTCGTTGCCCGCGCGGGGCCAAGTGCGGCGCAGAGGGACGGATGGCGCGGAAGAGCCCCCTGCGGCGCGGACAAGCTCGGCGACGCGGTCAAGCCATTCTTCGTAGACGTCGTCGATGGGACGGTAGCGCAGGAGCTCGTTTGCCGTGAGGAGCGCAGCCCGAGCCTCCAAGGGTGCGCGGAGCGCGCAGGACGAAGAACCGGCTGGAGCGAGTGATGGAGTAGCGGTGTGGCCGTCTTGCCGCATGGACGGGTGCTGAGACGATGCTTACTGCTCGCCCCCCGCCGGGCCGGTGGCGGCGTTGACGGCTAGCGACAGGGAACGACGAGGATGCCCACCGACGGGGGCCGTCTGGGCGACGCGAGAAGCGATGGCAGCCCGGCGCTCGGCGTGGGCCCGACGAGCGTCGGACATGGATGCGACGATCGGAGGAGAATGGAGCGGTGGAAGACAAATTCCGACGCACCCCTACCTGGTGCGCCAAATGTCGGATCTCGGGTTCCGGCAGACCCTTAAGGTTCGAACACCGGGGTGCGCACGGAGATCACGTCCTCAACCTCCCCGCCTCACAAAGATCTAAACTACTAAAAGGATCACACTAGAGACACAAGATTTATACTGGTTCGGGCCACCATTGTGGTGTAATACCCTACTCCAGTGTGTGGTGGATGGATTGCCTCTTGGGGCTGGTGATGATGAACAATACAAGGAAGAACAGCCTCGCGAGGGTCTGTTCTTGGCTGGGGCGATGAACTGCTAGGAGGAGTTCACTCGCCCTTCTCTCTCTCTCTTTCTCTCTGATTTCCGATCTTCGATCCGCTAACTGCTCGAACCAACCGAACCAACCAACCCCTTGCTATGTGGGCGGCCGGTCCCTATTTATAGAGGCCCTGGTCCTCTTCCCAAATATCGAGCGGGAAGGGAGCCAACAATGGCGGGCTAATTTGAAGGGGGACAGCAAGTACATCTATCCTGACAAAAGGTGGTCTTCGCCTGCGAAAGGCTCTGCGGTGACGCCGTGCTGGGCTCCATGGTGACCTCTGTCTCGTAGTCCGCTTGGTCCTGGTCTTGTTGCACCGAAATGGCAACCTTTGCCTGATGCCTCGGTACTCCGCGGCTGCGCTTGCCCCCTTTGCACCAAAGAGGAAAGAAGGACGCTGCGCGCGCTGGCACCTGCCTAGTGCCCTCGCTCGTCATGGCTTGCGTCATTGGCACCTCGCGAGGTACCCGACCTTGATATCTCCGTCTCCTCGCGAGCCAGCCTGAGGAGGCTGCGCCCAAGGATGCGCCGTGTCGTCCGCCTCGCGAGGCTTGGCCCCTCGCGAGGGTCTTGAGTCTTGTGCTTGATGAAGATGGGCCATGTTGGGCCCCCATTCGAGCCACGCCACAGGCCGCAGGCAGGCAAGTCTGGGGACCCCCGTTCCCAGAACGCCGACAAAATCATTGATGTGTTCAATCAGCAGAAAATAGGAAAATAATCACCATGAATAATAGCACTTACACGTAAGTGGGACAGGAAGATGTGAAAATGGTGTTTGTCTTCACTATAATCTTCCCATGATGGGAATATATGCACATAGTCCCTAACAACATTGAAAGCATTGTCTTCTAAACTGAGAATAACTAGAATGGGGTTTCAATCTGCAGGAATTGGTTGTCTCTGCAGTTGGGATTGGTCTTCGGCCGGTGGACTTGTTGTACTTTTTGCTAGAGTGGGATTTTTCTATGGTACGGCTGGTGCTATGGCAACTGAAATCGGCATACCTTTTGCTGGAGTGCAGGTCCTGTGTGGTGTGGCTAGTGGTGTGGCCAGTGAAGTATGGGTACAGTCTGCTGGAGTCGGTCCTACATTTTGTGTCACTGGTTGTACATCCAATATAAGTGGGGTGCTGTCTGATTTCTCCGGCACAACCATGTTTTTCAAGGACTTTGCTGGTGCTCCTTCAGGTTTGGCAATCACCCTCTTCCTTTTTGATGTCTGATGCACAAGAACAGCATTTGAGTGGGAAAACATGGTATAATGAAAGATGAAATATGTATTGATAATGGATGGGCATGGCATCTCGACATATATGATGAGTAAACTAAGCAGATGGTGGTGTAACAAAGTAGAAGAAATGCAAGACAACGTATGCAAGATACGCGCAATCAATAAAACCTTGCCAAATTAGAACAGGCACCTTGATGGGTGAACAGGACAGGCCATCTGCCTTTGAGTCCTTGAGGTTAGAATAGTCATTAGGATCATTTTCTGAACAAGAATCAACAGGTGGTGAGCGTATGAGTTTCATTGCATCCAGAATGGCACTCAATGCCTTGGTGCCAATTTTGTAAGTCACTGCGGTGTTTAGCTTCAAGAGTGGACTGTTGCTAGTGCGACACAAAGTAGCTACATAGATCATAGTGTAGATATAACGGGAAAACCATAAGCATCAGAGTAAAATCAGCAAAGTGGAACTTGCTGGAATATATGTGCTAGTATTGCCGGTACGGCTAGAAAGCCATCAGATACCAGCTCTCTTCAACTGAAGGTTCGGTACTGTTAATATCAGTGTAACTCTCAAAGGCGACACAGCTCCCCGCATTTCCTTGCTATTCTTATAGGATTCAAGTGGGCAGGCCACTACAAATCCTATTCCCATGTTTACAAAATCCTACGAATCAAAGAGGCACGACAAGTTCACAGTGTCCATACCAACCGACCATATATACCTCGACACTGCAAATGTCCCTGCTCATATTCACTACAAGGAACATAATGTACTACTATCATAGTCCCTCCGTTCTAAAATATAAGTCTTGGTAGAGATTTCCACTATGGATCACATACAGCTGTATCCAGATACATTTTACAGTGTAGATTCACTCATTTTGCTCCATATGTAGTCCATGGTGGAATCTATACAAAGACTTGTATTTAGGAATGGAGAGAGTACTTATTAAAGAAGAACGGAAGAGGAACATGCTAAAGAATAGCAAGCATATTTTGGATAATAAAATGTTTGTTGCGCAGTGCCCACACATGATGAACCAGAGCGCATTAGGAAAGCAACTCCCTGTTGTCTCTCTATATGTGGTGCACGTGATTTTTTGAAAGTAAAGTAGGAACACTAGCTGACCAATTAAATGTTATCTGTTTTAGTAATATCAGCATCATATCAGATTTGTACTTGAGCAACAAGTTTGGAATTATGAGTGGCACGTTGTTTAGCTTGATGAATTCAGGAGCAGTGCTAAGCAGGTACGATGATGGTACTGAATATAAAGGCATGTCTGCATTTGGGTCAGTCAACCATTTTAGGCGGTTGGATGAAGATCCTACGTCTCCTAACCCTTCTTCTTCCTCGTCTCTGATTCTTCCCATACAGAACACCGCATGGCCGCCGGCCGGACCATCGGCCCCCACCGCCTGTGTTCCTCCGCCACCCCCACCCCCGCCCCACCCGCGTCGAGTTTTCTTCATTCGGGAAGGCCCCACCACCCCCCCCCCCAACAACAACCAAAGTCCCCACCCGAGCCCCTTCGTTCGCACCGGTGAACTCCAGCGAGCTCTGAAAAATCGACTGACCCAATTTTGAAATTTAGTCTACAATGATTTAACAAGTGTGGAATATAAAAGGCAAAAACCATAAGCATTGGGAGTATAGTGTTGAGCGTGCCATGGCAGATCTGAAGGTGCAAACCGGACAAAGGCAACTTTGCAACCAATGTTTGCTCTCAACTAGCAAGTAAGTGATGGACAATAAATCAGAGTAAAGCAGTGGCGATCTATTTTCTTGCTGCGATAAATAAGTTGAGCAGATACGAAAGAGTACCGCCTCTGGTGCGGTGCCGTGTATGCATCTGCTGAGAATTTGATGGTGCTGCGGTAGCGATGGCTGTCAGTGGCATGGAAGCAGATCTAGGAGGGTAGACGGTGTCGACGGGGCGCGGTGGACGAGACGGTCGTAGGAGCGGCGCTGGCAAGGTGGACGACGGCGGGGATGAAGCAAGAGGATGGGATGCAAGGATCCCGGTCTGAAGCCCTGGATGAGAGAGGTCGATCTCTTGTAATGGACGGCGGCATCGGGGTATCAGCTCCGGCATGGTGGAGGAGGATGGTGGTGGATGGGGTGGCGGACGGAGGAGGGTGGGGTGGAGAGGGTGTTTTAGCGCCCACAGAGTGCGAATGTGGAAATGGAGGTGGAGAGAAAGGGGGAACCATGTCTTCAGGGCGCGCTTGTCTCAAATGCGAGGAAATTTACAAACTTAGCCCCCGTTTCAAATTTCCTACATCACAGCAATATTAGTCGGTTGGGGATAGGACAGTAATCTCGCATACACCAAATACGTGCCGACAAGAGTTTGTTTTTGGCGCCCACCATGTATGAATCGGGGAGGGAGTCAATTTCGGCCGAGGACACACTGTGTTTTGGCGCCCACCTTGTATGAATCCGGGTGAGAGGCGGTTATGTCATGTTCGAGTGAAATTACAAACCTACCCCTATCGAAACCTATAGAAATCGAGTAGATAGGCTTTGCGTGGCAGGGATAGGCAATAGTAATTTCCATCTCGCAGATTTTGGTTTTGGGCGGTTACTGTGACTTTCCTGCTTCGTTCAAATTTTGCAGAGTGCATGTTTACCGTGCCAACTCAATTCGAATCCCGTTTGTATTCTATTTTTTCGGGCGGGATCCATTTTCGATTGGAATAAAATTCTATAGACATCATTTTTTAATATATACTTTCAAAAGCACAACAAAGAATTCTGCTCCTTTATATATATAATATGATTTACAAATACAATGATCTCAAAATCATAAGGTTGAATTCAAAAAATTAAACCAAATTATGTTCTACTAAAATGTATGGATCAGTAATATCTACATATTAAATAACATAGATGCGCGTGAATTCATATGAGTATGCATGTTTGATAGATCAATTTTGTCGGCGTTCTGGGAACGGGGGTCCCCAGACTTGCCTGCCTGCGGCCTGCGGCGTGGCTCAAGTGGGGGCCTAGCGCGGCCCATCTTCATCAATACGAGGCTCAAGACCCTCATCGAGGGGCCAAGCCTCGCGAGGCGGACGACATGGCGCATCCTCAGGCACAGCCTCATCAGGCTGGCTCGTGAGGAGGCGGAGAGTTCAAGGCGGGGTACCTCGCGAGGTGCCCATGACGCAAGTCGTGACGACACGGGGCACCAGGCGGGTGCCAGCGCGCGCAGCGTCCCTCTTTCCTCTTTGGTGCAAAGGGGGCAAGCGTATCCACGGAGTACCGAGGCATCAGGCAAAGGTTGCCACTTCCTTGCAACGAGACCAAGGCCAGGAGGACTACGAGACGGAGGTCACCATGGAGCCCAGCGTGGCGTCATCACCAGAGCCTTTGGCAGGCGAAGACTGCTTTTGTCAGGATAGATGTACTCGCTGTCCCCCTTCAAATTAGCCCGCCATTGTTGGATCCCTTCCCGCTCAATATTTGGGGAGAGGACCAGGGCCTCTATAAATAGGACTAGCCACCCACATAGCAAGGGGATCGGTTCATCGGTTCGATTCCTGGGGGTTCGATTCCTGGTTGTTCGGTCCAGGATCTAAGAGAGAAAGGAGATTGAACACTTCAAAGCAGTTCATCTCCACAGCCAAGAACAGACCCTCGCGAGGCTGTTCTTCCTTGTATTGTTCATCCACACCAGCCCCAGGAGGCAATCCATCCACCACACACTGGAGTAGGGTATTACACCACATCGGTGGCCCGAACCAGTATAAATCTTGTGTCTTTCGTGCAGCTCTTTTAGTAGTTTAGACCCCATCGAGACGGAGAGGTTGAAGGTGAGATTTCCGCGCGCACCCCAGTGTTCGAACCTTAAGGGTCTGCCGGAACCTGAAATCTGACATTTGGCGCCAGGTAGGGGTGCGCCGGAATTCGTCTTCCACCGCTCTGCTCTCCTCCGACCGTCGCATCCATGTCTGACGCTCGTCGGGCCCGCACCGAGCGCCGGGCCGCCATCGCTTCCTGCATCGCCCAGACGGCCCCCGTCGGTGGGCGTCCTCGTCGTTCCCCGTCGCCCGCCGTCAACGCTGCCACCGGCCCGGCGGGGGGCGAGCAGCAGGCATCGTCTCAGCACCCGTCCGTGCGGCAAGACGGCCGCACCGCCACTCCGTCACTCGCACTAGCTGGCTCTTTGTCCCGCGCGCTCCACACACCCTTGGAGGCTCGAGCTGCGCTCCTCGCGGCAAATGAGCTCCTGCGCTACCGTCCCATCGACGATGTCTACAAAGAATGGCTCGACTGCGTCGCTGAGCTTGTCCGCGCCGTAGGGGGCTCTTCCGCGCCATCCGTCCCTCTGCGCCGCACTCCGCCCCGCACGGGCAACAAAGCTCCAGAGGCGCACCAGCCGCCTCCCCTCCAAGAAGATGCCATGGCTCCAAGGCGCTTGGTCCCTGGGCGGAACCCGCTCCGTCAGGCGCCAGCGCAGCAAGAGCGAAGCTGCCAAGAAGTTCCTCGCCCACAAGGGGCTGCCAGGGCGCTCCCTGCTCCGGCACGTCGCGACCCTGCTCCAGCTCCGGCATGCCAAGACCCCGCCCTGCTCCTAGCTGCAGCACGTGGGGACCCTCAAGACCAAGCTCTCCACCAACCGAGGCCTTTCGTGGCCACCGCGGGCTGCCACGCCTACACACTGAGCTGCGCAGTGTCGCGTGGCCCGGAAAGTTCAAGCCCGACCTGCCTCCTCGCTACGACGGCACAACCAATCCGCCGAAGGGGATGAGAAGGTCATGGCTAACTGGTTCCCCATGGCGCTGAAGGAAGGGGCGCGAACCTGGCTCCTGAATCTGGCCCTAGGCACGATCTCCTCCTCGGACCAGATTTCATCGCCAACTTCCAAGGTACTCGCGATCGGCCGCCCACTGTGAGCGACATGCACCGCATCAAGCAACAACCCGGAGCGACCCTGCAAAAGTACATCCAGCGCTTCAACAGCGCGCGCCTCAAGATCCCCAGGGTGTCAGAGGAGGCCATCATCTCCGCCTTCTCTGACGGCGTGCGTGACATTAAGATGAAGGAGGAGCCGGCGATGCACGAAGACCTTTGGACCTCCCTGGAGCTGTTCAACTTGGCGAACAAGTGCGCTAGGGCTGAGGAGGGACGTCTCTCCCTCCTCGAGCTGCCTGCCGTGGACCCAGAAGAGAAGAAGCCCAAGGCCAAGGAAGTGAAGCGCAAGGGGGCTGCCGTGCTCGCAGCCGAACCAGACACCAAGCGGGGCAAGGATCTGCCCGAACCCTCCAGAGGCAGCCTGTACTGTGTGTACCATGACCTCCACACCCACAACACCAACGAATGTCAAGAGCTCCGAGCCGTCCGAGAAGGAAGGATTGGCCGTCGCCCTGACCGTGCTGACCAGGGCTATGGCCTAGGAGGAGGAAGAAACCCAGGGTGCTGGGAAGACCGCGGCTCGCGCTAGGGGTGGCGCGACCAGCATCGCGAGGACCGCTGGCGGGACCTGCCTCGTGAGGGGGACTGGAGAGACCAGCCTCGTGAGGACCGCCCTCATGGCAACGCAGGCCTACCTTCGTTGCCGCCTCCACCAAGAAGGAACGAAGACCGCCATCAAGATGAGGTGCTGGGGGCTTCCAGGAGCCGCGTGCGATCGCCTGCATCCTGGGCGGAGCTCAAGCCCCAGCCTCCCAACGCATCTTCAAGCAGTTTGCCCGCGAGGTGAATGCAGCCCTCCCCAAGCTTGAAGCAACGCGCCCCCTCAGGTGGTCGGCGTGCCCCATCACGTTCAGCTCGGCAGACCAGCTCAAGTGCGCGGCCACTGCAGGAGTCCTCCCAATGCTCTGCTCCCCAGTCATCAGCAACGTGCAGGTCACCAAGACCCTCATCAATGGCGGGGCAGGGCTCAACGTCTTGTCCATGGAAACATTCAACAACCTCCAAGTGCCTTATGACCAGCTTCAGCCAACCAGGCCTTTCTCCGGGATCACCGACGGTTCTATAGTCCCGATCGGGCAGGTCCGCCTCCCTGTCACCTTCGGGGCCCGCAGCAACTACCGCACCAAGCTCATCGACTTCGACGTCGCTCACATCCGCCTGCCGTACAACACCTTCCTCGGGTACCCAGCGCTGGCCAAGTTCATGGCCGTGACCCACCACGGCTACAACATCCTCAAGATGCCAGGAAGTGGCGGCGTCATCACGGTGCCCTGTGAAGAGAGAGATGCAGTGTGTTCCCTAGAGCGAGCCTTTTAGGCCGCGGCGCTAGAAGACCCAGATCGCGGAAGCAGGAGGCTTCCTGAGACCATCCCCAACAAGAAGAAGACGTCGTCAGGCTCAGCCCCTCAGGAGGCAGGCCCCTCAGGGCCTGTTCCTCCTCAGGAGGGCCCTCCATCCATCGCATAGGAAAGCGCGCCTGGCGCCCTCCTCAGGCAAGGCTCGAGGGCTCTCACCTGGAGGGCCACCGACCTAGCCGGAGTCACGAGGGAGGCGCTTGGGCACCATGTGGAGGCGTGCTTCGCAGCATGTTTCCCTCGAGAGGGAGCCAGGCAAGGAAGATCAGACCAGCAAGAGTTCATTGACGAGGCCATTCAAGAGCTACAGGAGACAAGGATCATGAGAGGTTGCCGCCGCTTGCCAGCCGTGGCCCCACATCCAGGCGAGGATGGTGGGTTGCGCGTCTGCGTCGATGTACCAGGGCCCAATCAGATTGCCACAACGGAGCGCCTCTGGCCTGTCGGCGTTCTGGGAACGGGGGTCCCCAGACTTGCCTGCCTGCGGCCTGCGGCGTGGCTCAAGTGGGGGCCCAGCGCGGCCCATCTTCATCAACACGAGGCTCAAGACCCTCGCGAGGGGCCAAGCCTCGCGAGGTGGACGACACGGCGCATCCTGAGGCACAGCCTCGTCAGGCTGGCTCACGAGGAGGCAGAGAGTTCAAGGCGGGGTACCTCACGAGGTGCCCATGACGCAAGCCATGACGACACGGGGCACCAGGCGGGTGCCAGCGCGCGCAATGTCCCTCTTTCCTCTTTGGTGCAAAGGGAACAAGCATATCAGCGGAGTACCGAGGCATCAGGCAAAGGTTGCCACTTCGGTGCAACGAGACCAGGACCAGAAGGACTACGAGATGGAGGTCACCATGGAGCCCAGTGCGGCGTCATCACCAGAGCCTTTGGCAGGCGAAGACTGCTTTTGTCAGGATAGATGTACTCGCTGTCCCCCTTCAAATTAGCCCGCCATTGTTGGATCCTTCCCACTCAATATTTGGGGAGAGGACCAGGGCCTCTATAAATAGGACAAGCCACCCACATAGCAAGGGGTTCGGTTTTGGGTTTGATTCCGGTTCGGTTTTCGGAGGGGATCGGTTCGTTCGATTTGCAAGTAGAGAGAGAAAGAGAGAGAAAGGGTGGCTGAGCTCTTCATAACAGTTCATCACCACAGCCAAGAACAGACCCTCGCGAGGCTGTTCTTCCTTGTATTGTTCATCCACACCAGCCCCAGGAGGCAATCCATCCACCACACACTGGAGTAGGGTATTACACCACATCGGTGGCCCGAACCAGTATAAATCTTGTGTCTTTCGTGCAGTTCTTTTAGTAGTTTAGATCCCCTCGAGACGGAGAGGTTGAAGGTGAGATTTCTGCACGCACCCTAGTGTTCGAACCTTAAGGGTCTGCCGGAACCCGAAATCCAACATTTGGCGCACCAGGTAGGGGTGCGCCGGAATTCGTCTTCCACCGCTCCGCTCTCCTCCAACCGTCGCATCCATGTCTGACGCTCGTCGGGCCCGCGCTGAACACCGGGCCACCATCGCTTCTCGCGTCGCCCAGACGGCCCCCGTCGGTGGTCGTCCTCGTCGTTCCCCATCGCCCGCCATCAACGCCGCCACCGGCCCGGCGGGGGGCGAGCAGCAGGCATCGTCTCAGCACCCGTCCGTGCGGCAAGACGGCCGCACTGCCACTCCATCACTCACTCCAGACAGTTCTTCGTCCCGCACGCTCTGCGCACCCTTGGAGGCTCGAGCTGCGCTCCTCGCGGCAAACGAGCTCCTGCGCTACCATCCCGTCGACGACGTCTACGGAGAATGGCTCGACCGCGTCGCCGAGCTTGTCCGCGCCGCAGGGGTTCTTCCGCGTCGTCCGTCCCTCTGCGCCGCACTCCGCCCCGCGCGGGCAACGAAGCTCCAGAGGTGCACCAGCCGCCTCCTCTCCAAGAAGACGCCGTGGTTCCAAGGCGCTTGGTCCCTGGGCGGAACCCGCTCCGTCAGGCGCCAGCGCAGCAAGAGCAAAGCTGCCAAGAAATCCCTTGCCCGCAGGGGGCTGCCCGGGCGCTCCTTGCTCCGGCATGCCGCGACCCTGCTCCAGCTCCGGCATGCCAAGACCCCGCCCTGCTCCTAGCTGCAGCGCGTGGGGACCCACAAGACCAAGCTCTCCACCAACCGAGGCCTTTCGTGGCCACCGCGGGCTGCCACGCCTACACCACTGAGCTGCACAGCGTCGTGTGGCCCGGCAAGTTCAAGCCCGACCTGCCTCCTCGCTATGACGGCACAACTGACCCCGCGGAATTCCTCCAGCTCTATGAGCTGGGCATCGAGGCTGCGGGCGGGGATGAAAAGGTCATGGCTAACTGGTTCCCCTTGGCGCTCAAGGAAGGGGCGCGAACCTGGCTCCTGAATCTGGCTCCAGGCACGATCTCCTCCTGGGGCCAGATGCGCGCCCGCTTCATCGCCAACTTCCAAGGTACTCGCGACCGGCCGCCCGCCGTGAGCGACATGTGCCGCATCAAGCAACAACCCGGAGAGACCCTGCAAAAGTACATCCAGCGCTTCAACAATGTGCGCCTCAAGATCCCCAGGGTGTCGGAGGAGGCCATCATCTCCGCCTTCTCTGATGGCGTGCGTGACGTCAAGATGAAGGAGGAACTGGAGATGCACGAAGACCTCTGCACCTCCCTGGAGCTGTTCAACTTGGCGAACAAGTGCGCCAGGGCTGAGGAGGGACGTCTCTCCCTCCTCGAGCTGCCTGCCGCGGACCCAGAAGAGAAGAATCCCAAGGCCAAGGACGTGAAGCGCAAGGGGGCTGCCGTGCTCGTAGCCGAACCAGACACCAAGCGGGGCAAGGATCTGCCCGAACACTCCAGAGGCAGCCGGTACTGTGTGTACCATGACCTCCACACCCACAACACCAATGAATGTCAAGAGCTCCACGCCGTGCGAGAAGGAAGGATCGGCCGTCGCCCTGACCGTGCTGACCGAAGCTACGGCCGAGGAGGAGGAAGAAACCCAGGGCGCTGGGAAGACCACGGCCCGCGCCAGGGGTGGCGCGACCAGCCTCGCGAGGACCGCTGGCGGGACCTGCCTCGCGAGGGGGACTGGAGAGACCAGCCTCGTGAGGATCGCCCTCATGGCAACGCAGGCCTACCTCCGCTGCCGCCTCCACCAAGAAGGAACGAAGACCGCCATCAAGATGAGGGGGCTGGGGGTTTCCAGGAGCCGCGCACAATCGGCTGCATCCTGGGCGGAGCTCAAGCCCCAGCCTCCCAACATATCTTCAAGCAGTTTGCGCGCGAAGTGAATGCAGTTCTCCCCAAGCTCGAAGCAACGCGCCCCCTCAGGTGGTCGGCGTGCCCCGTCACGTTCAGCTCGGCAGACCAGCTCAATTGCGCAGCCACTGCAGGAGTCCTCCCGATGCTCTGCTCCCCAGTCATCAGCAACGTGCAGGTCACCAAGACCCTCATCGATGGTGGGGCAGGGCTCAACGTCCTGTCCGTGGAAACATTCAACAATCTCCAAGTGCCCTATGACCAGCTCCAGCCAACCAGGCCTTTCTCCGGGATCACCGACGGTTCCACAGTCCCGATCAGGCAGGTCCGCCTCCTTGTCACCTTCGGGGCCTGCAGCAACTACCGCACCGAGCTCATCGACTTCGACGTCGCCCACATCCGCCTGCCGTACAACGCCATCCTCGGGTACCCAGCGCTGGCCAAGTTCATGGTCGTGACCAACCACGGCTACAACGTCCTCAAGATGCCAGGGAGTGGCGGCGTCATCACGGTGCCCTGTGAAGAGAGAGATGCAGTGTGTTCCCTGGAGCGAGCATTTCAGGCCGCGACGCTAGAAGACCCAGACCGCGGAAGCAGGAGGCTTCCTGAGACCACCCCCAAGAAGAAGAAGACGTCATCAGGCTCAGCCCCTCAGGAGGCAGGCCCCTCAGGGCCCGTGCCTCCTCAGGAGGGCCCTCCATCCATCGCATAGGAAAGCGCGCCCGGCGCCCTCCTCAGGCAGGGCTTGGGGGCTCTCACTTGGAGGGCCACTGACCTAGCCGGAGTCATGAGGGAGGCGCTTGGGCACCATGTGGAGGCGTGCTTCACAACACGTTCCCCTCGAGAGGGAGTCAGGCGAGGAAGATCAGACCAGCAAGAGTTCATTGACGAGGCCATTCAAGAGCTACGGGAGACATGGATCATGAGAGGTTGCCGCCGCTTGCCAGCCGTGGCCCCACATCCAGGCGAGGATGGTGGGCGGCGCGTCTGCGTCGATGTACCAGGGCTCAATCAGATAGCCGCAACGGAGCGCCTCTGGCCCTCGCAAGTAGGGCGCTACGGAGGTCCACCCCATAGCTATTTTCGCATGCCTTACGGCCTGCCGAGCATGGCTGCGGCGTACCAGCGCTTCATGAGGGGCATCATGGAGGCTCAATAAGACAGGCGTTCCGCGGCTCTGGCAGAAGGGGAGGCAGCTCGCGAGGGGTCACCAGCGCCTTCGGAGCCTCCCGAGGCCCCGGGGCCTTGGGGCTCGTGAGGATCGGCTGCTGCAGCCCGCCAAGTCTGCCGCACCGACGCCACTACGCCGACGACATCCTCAGGTGACATCTTTCAAGTTCCGTTCTCAGCTGGGACCACCCTCACAGGGTTGCATCACTCCCAGGCCGCGTGGGTCCGTCCCCGCGGCATGTATATGCATTTACCTTTCCGTCGTTAGTTTGCCTTGTTGGGGGCGCCCCTCGAGCTGCATAATGCCCAAGCCGTTCGGGCCAGACCCAACGGCGTGTATCCCCCTAGTGTTTATTTCCAACTATGCATTGCCTATCACGCTTAGATGTATGGAGCCTGTCCGCAGCATCTTCTCCTCCCATGTCGGCCACTTGCACGTTAAAGGGGGGGTGCCTGAGCATCGCGACTCAGGGATCTTACTGGCTCTCCAGCCCTCACCCTCTGGCCTTGTCCACGGCATCGCGACCTGGCATACCAGCGACGGCTGAGACAAGCTCGAGGGCCGAGACCCGAGGACGTAGAGTACCGGCATCTAACCAAATTTTGCAGGGACACATCTCAAGATATGGCCCAGTGCCAGGCGCAACCCGCCCAGAGGTAGGGCCTCATGAGTCCCGCGCTGGCTCACGGGTGCCCAGATACACCTCACCCAGCTCTACCGTGCCGGTCACGTGTCAGGGAGGGGATGTATACGCCCCGGGGGCTCCTCCCGGAGGGGAGCCCCCTCCCACGTACCAGTGGAAGCACCATGCTCCGCGCTGGCTGACGACACTGCCGAGGAGCGGCTATGCCCGTACACATACGGAAGCGCTATGCTCTGCGCTGGTGATAAACAACTGAGGGTGGCCTCCGGGCCGCGTTAACCTCAGGGAGCCCAGAGCTCAGTGGCTGGCCTCATCGCAACACCTCCCCTCGGGAGCGCCGCACGAGGGGGCTGGGCACGGGGGCTACGGCTGGGTCATGCCCAGACGTACACCGCCCAGCCAGGCCCCTCGGGCCTGGTTCGCCGTGCATCTCTCCCCGAGCGGAGCCAAGGTATGAAGGCCGTTTGCGCGTCAAGGGGGACCCCTGGGCATCGCGACCCAGGGGCCTAATTGGTCCCGTAGCCCCTGACTCCATAGTTCCGAAAGGCTATGCTGGGTGAGGTACACACGGGGCCGGGCTCTGCAGACGTAGAACGGTAGCCACGCTTACATCTCGCCTCATCACCCGCTGTTCGCGCGTCAAGGGGGACTCCTGAGCATTGCGACTCAGGAGCCTAACTGGCTCCGTAGCCCCTCACTCCTTAGTTCCGAAAGGCTATGCTGGGTAAGGTACGCGCGGGGTCGGGCTCTACAGACGTAGAACGGAAAACACGCCTACATCACGCTTCCCTACTTGTTGTTCGAGCGCCAAAGGGGACTCCTGAGCATCGCGACTCAGGAGCCTAACTTGTCACGTGGCCCCTCACTCCTTTGGTCCCGTCCTGGTTTCCGGTCGGGGTTGATGCTGGGTGAGGCATGCGCGGGGCCGGGCCCTGCCGGCGTAGAACACAAGCAAGTAGGGAAGAAAAGCATAAAATCCAAGGAACTTAAAAGCAAATATTACAGTCCATACTGTCAATCTCAATACCAAACGCAAGTTTAAATGCCTCCCCGAGGCGTGATGCATGTGCAGGAACCTAAAGAAGAGCAGGGACGGGACGGAGTCACTCGTCGGCGCTGGTTTCGCCTTGAGGAACAGCAGGGTCGGCAGCGCCTTGCTTCGGCCTGGTGCTGAACGCCCGGAACTTCTCCAGCAGCGCCTCCACGCGCCCCTTCATGGCTTCGACAGCGGCAGCAGCACCCTCGCCGCTCACCGGTTCCAGCAGGGCGTCGAGGTCGGTGTTGGAATCGCGGAGGTAGACGTGGGCGAAGACCCGTGTCAGCGCGGCAGAAGACAAGACGTGTGCCTCGGCCTCGGCCGCGGGGCCGATGCCGAGGACGACATTCTCAAGAGCCTTGACCAGGAAGGGAAGCAGCTTGGCGGGGCCATCCTCGTCACCAACAAGCGGGCTGTCCAAGCCGCCCTCGTAAAGCATCTTCAGTGAAGCGCGAGCATCCTTCTCCATGTCCGCGAAGGCCACGCGATCTTCGGCGAGGACCTGAGCCTTGGCGTCCAGCTCGGCCTTCGTCGCCTCCAGCTCCTGCTTCCACACGCCTAGACGCTCGCGGCGCTTCTTGAGCTTGGCCTCCGAGTCCATGAGCGCCGCCTCACGCGCCTTCACCCCCTTCTCCTGCTCTTGGTGAAGGCGAACCTCCTCCGCAAGTTGGCCCCGCAGGCCCTGCAGCTCGTCCTCCAGCGCCTTGCAGCGGTCGCGGGCCTTGACCGCTTCCCCCAGGGCCGCGTCACAAGCAATCTCCGCCTCAAGGACGGCCCGCTTCTCCTTGTTGCAGGCGGTCGTGGCCTGAACCAGCGCCGCCCGGATCGAAGCATCAGAGCGAATCCATCCCGAAGCCAGTTCCAGACGCCCGGCCACCAGGCGAGGGTCGGCGCCGAGAAGGTCCTGGCGTAGCCGGTCCAGTTCAGCAGCAGCATGCTCCAAGACGGAGGAAGAAGACGGAGGAGCCTCAGCGCACTCCAAGACGACAAGAGGAGCTGAGGGAGCAGTGGCCAACAAAACGGGAGGAGAAGGTGGCGGCGGCAAGGCCGCCGAATCCCGAGCCAGCGTTCGTTGCGTCTCCCCAGCCGTGGCAGTGGCGTCGGACGAGGACACCTCAGGAGTCACCTGGGCCATGGGGGCTGAGCTCGCCCCCGCCAGAATGGCCAGACCTCCTGAGGGCGACCGATTAGGAGAAGCCCGCGCACTGCGATCGCCCCCTTTCACAGGCGGGGGCGCTGCCGCGGATGGAGCCTCTGGAGCACGCTTTGGTTTCTTCGCCGAAGGCGCCCGCCTACTCAAGAGAAGCAATCATCAGGCCTCGTCAGCAGAATGAGAAACAAGAGAACAAGGATCAAGCGCTTACGGGTCATCGCCGGTGAGCTCGGGCAGCTTTCGGCCCAACTTCAAGCCAAACAGCCGGCTGGAAGGGTCGACCTTGGGAGCAGAAGGCGCGGCAGCGGACTGCCCCGGGGTAGGGGCAGGCTCGCGGGGGACCAGCCCGGTCCTGTCCTTCTTCGGGATCGGAGGCGAGCTCCCGCTACCCAGCACATCGTCGTCATCATCATCATCATTGCTCGGTGATAGGCGGAGAGTACGGGGCGAGCGCCGAGGGAAGGGAGCCCTCGACTCTCCGTCAGCCGCCCCGGAGTCGGGCCCCTCTCCCCACTCCTCTTCGCCCTCCTCCTCGCTGGAGTCACTGGAGGGCACGTCCACCAGTCCTTCAGAAGGTGCCACGGGCACGAGCCCGACCCCGTTGAAAACGGGCATGGACTTCACCAGCTGCTCCTAGTCGCTGCGAAGAAACAAGGGCTCGGGAGCGCCCTCCAACCTTGCCACCGCGCTCCCGACCAGAGATTGAAGAACCGCGTCCACGTCCTCTTCGTCCACAGGCACGGGGCTCAGATGAGGCCTCCACATTGGAGAAGAGTACTGCCGGAGTGGAGCCAGCTGCTGCTCCAAGAACTCCCTCAACAGTGACGCGCCAGTCAACTTCGCCGTCGCCATGTTGGCTGGCCTCAAGTCCGCATCCATCTTCTCCAGCACCGGCTTCGTGCGGGGATCCGCGAGCTCCTCCCGGCACCAGTCGCTGGCCCTCACGGCCTGCTCCGTGGGCGGGATCAGCCAAGGGTGGACGCGCTCGGCGTCAACCAAGACCCACTTGCTTCGGAAGCCATCAGCCCTCTTCCCAGGATTCGAGATGGTGATGGTGCTGCCATGCGCGACGAAGCTCGCGCACGCGTAAGGAGAACTGCCAGTAGTCCGGAGGTAGAAGTAGTGGCGCAGCAAGGCCACCGAGGGCTGCACCCCTACGTGGGCCTCGCAGTAGTAAGCGAAGATCGCCAGGAGAAGGACAGAGTTGGGGTGGAGATGCAGAGCCAGCAAGTTGTAGTGGCGGAGGACAGAGAAGAAGAACTCGGAGAAGGGAGGCACCAAGCCCGCTGCAATGGTACTCACAAAGAAAGGGTAATAGGTGCTCCCTCGACCTTCAGGGGAGGCAGAGCCGACCTTGAACACCTCCGTCCCGACGACGCCCTGCGCCGCCGCCATCCGGCACAGCCAGGCAAAGGTGGCCTTGGACACAGTCGGCGGGTCCAGAGCGGGGGAATACCAAGCTTCGGCCAGAGGCTTGCGAGGCGCCATGGCTTCCGAGGTTGTGCAACCGGATTAGATCTGGAAGTTTGGAGGAAGGAAGGCAAGGCGCAAGAAAGGGGATCTGAGAAGCAACCAGAGAAAGCAAGGGCGAAGTCTGGGAAGATGCCTCTCCCTTGTCAACCCGCGTGGTTGCTAAGGCACCCATGTCCAATCAACCGCCATGCGGCGTCCATGGCCGCAGGCTGTTGGGGCCCGCGGCGCTTCGCCCTTGCCCTTTCGCCTCTCGGCACGGCCAAGTCCATGCGCGCCTCGGGCCCGGGGGCTACTGTCGGCGTTCTGGGAACGGGGGTCCCCAGACTTGCCTGCCTGCGGCGTGGCTCAAGTGGGGGCCCAGTGCGGCCCATCTTCATCAACACGAGGCTCAAGACCCTCGCGAGGGGCCAAGCCTCGTGAGGTGGACGACATGGTGCATCCTCAGGCACAGCCTCGTCAGGCTGGCTCGCGAGGAGGCGGAGAGTTCAAGGCGGGGTACCTCACGAGGTGCCCATGACGCAAGCCATGACGACATGGGGCACCAGGCGGGTGCCAGCACGCGCAGTGTCCCTCTTTCCTCTTTGGTGCAAAGGGAACAAGTGTATCAGCGGAGTACCGAGGCATCAGGCAAAGGTTGCCACTTCGGTGCAACGAGACCAGGACCAGAAGGACTACGAGACAGAGGTCACCATGGAGCCCAGCGCGGTGTCATCACCAGAGCCTTTGGCAGGCGAAGACTGCTTTTGTTAGGATAGATGTACTCGCTGTCCCCCTTCAAATTAGCCCGCCATTGTTGGATCCCTTCCCGCTCAATATTTGGGGAGAGGACCAGGGCCTCTATAAATAGGACTAGCCACCCACATAGCAAGGGGTTCGGTTTTGGGTTCGATTCCGGTTTGGTTTTCGGAGGGGATCGGTTCGTTCGGTTCGCAAGTAGAGAGAGAAAGAGAGAGAGAGGGTGGCTGAGCTCTTCATAACAGTTCATCACCACAGCCAAGAACAGACCCTCGCAAGGCTGTTCTTCCTTGAATTGTTCATCCACACCAGCCCCAGGAGGCAATCCATCCACCACACACTGGAGTAGGGTATTACACCACATCGGTGGCCCGAACCAGTATAAATCTTGTGTCTTTCGTGTAGTTCTTTTAGTAGTTTAGATCCCCTCGAGACGGAGAGGTTGAAGGTGAGATTTCCGCACGCACCCCAGTGTTCGAACCTTAAGGGTCTGCCGGAACCCGAAATCCTACATGGCCCTCGCAAGTGGGGCGCTGCGGAGGTCCACCCCACAGCTATGTTCGCATGCCTTACGGCCTGCCGAGCATGGCTGCGGCGTACCAGCGCCTCATGAGGGGCATCATGGAGGCACAGGAAGACAGGCGTTCCGCGGCCTTGGCAGAGATGGAGGCAGCTCGCGAGGAGTCACCAGTGCCTCCGGAGCCTCCCGAGGCCCCGGGGCCTGGAGGCTCGTGAGGGTTGGCTTCTGCAGCCCGTCAAGTCTGCTGCACCAACGCCACTACGCCGATGACATCCTCAGGTGACATCTTTCAAGTTCTGTTCTCAGTTGGGAGCACCCTCCCAGGGTTGCATCACTCCCAGGCCGCGTGGGTCCGTCCCCGCGGCATGTATCTGCATTTACCTTTCCATCGTTAGTTTGCCTTGTTGGGGGCGCCCCTCGAGGTGCATCATCCCCAAGCCATTCGGGCCAGACCCAGCGGCGTGTATGCCCCTAGCGTTTATTTCCAACTACGCATTGCCTATCACGCTTAGCTGCATGGTGCCCGTCCGCGGCATCTTCTCTTCCCATGTCGGCCACTTGCATGTTAAAGGGGGTGCCTGAGCATCGCAACTCAGGGCTCTTACTGGCTCTCTAGCCCTCGCCCTCTGGCCTTGTCCATGGCATCGCGACCTGGCATACCAGCGACAGCTGAGACAAGCTCGAGGGCCGGGACCCGAGGACGTAGAGTACCCGCATCTAACCAAATTTTGCAGGGACATCTCAAGATATGGCCCAGTGTCGGGCGCAACCCGCCCAGAGGTAGGGCCTCATGAGTCCCGCGCTGGCTCGCGGGTGGCCAAATACGCCTCGCCTACCTCAACCAGCAAGCTCTTGAGTGACTAACGATCGACTAATGGCCGCCGTGGCAACACCATCTTCTTTCTGTGATGACCCTGCAGGATCCCTGGAGGAACCGTGAAAGCCGAGGCCCTCACGAGGTTTCCTTCGCCCTCGCCCGCGCGAACCGCTTGCACGTTAAAGGGGGGGTGCCTAAGCATCGCGACTCAGGGCTCTTACCGGCTCTCCAGCCCTCACCCTCTGGCCTTGTCCACGGCATCGTGACCTGGCATACTAGCGACGGCTGAGACAAGCTCGAGGGCCGGGACCCGAGGACGTAGAGCAGAAAGGGGAGCAGAGGCGGGGAAGAAGGGGCCTCGCGAGGACCTTGCCGAGCGTTTCCGCTCCTATCCATGCACGGACCCAACGGCACACCTGGAACGGCCCCTGATCCTCAAGATAAGTTACCACCCACGGCACTGACTGCTGGAGCACTACCCCCGCACCTAAAGCAACTCCGTACTAGCGATGTTGCTTCCCTTTCTCAGTAAGTGATGGCTGCTTGGGCGCCAAAGGGGACCTCCTGAGCATCGCGACTCAGGGGCTCTTACCGGACCTCGGGTCGCTCACCTCCTGGCCTTCACCACGGCATCGTGACCTGGCATACCAGCGACGGCTGACGCCGCCTTGGGACTGGGACCTGTCAGCGTAGAGCACCAAGCCCTCGTGAGGTGCGAAAGGGAAGGCTGAACTATAACGGAGTTAGCAGCTCGCTCAGATCCACATCAAAAGGTCATACATATTAACAAACAGGACTACAGACACCTTACAAGCCCCCACGGGGCGCATTCTGATTCCTCGCAGGGAGCGGATCCTAAGGGACGCTAACTACATGAGCTACTGCGGGAGACGCCATCATCAACAGTGGGCCGTCAGGCACCGGCGCCAACCCCATCCAGATCAGGGTTGGCGACGGCCTAACGCGTCCGCCCTGCTCCTGGAGCGGCGACGACTCGGGTGATCGTAGCTGTCGTTGCTCGTCTCTGGAGTCGCGAAGCCTTCGCTGGAGCCGCTGGACCCTCGGGCGCCACTGCCAAGGGGGCGGTCGACGGGCCTAGCCCTCACCAAGGCGAGGTCCTGGCCGCCTCTCCCGCGGCAGCACTCCAGCCGGCGCCCGATCGCGTCGAAGACCTTGAAGAACATCACCGCCGCGCCGTCATACTCCAGGTGGACCGTGAAGACGCCTCTTTCCCTGCAGACCCGGGCGATCTCCCTCCAGCCGCGGGACATGTAGACCGCGCCCGGGGCAGCGACGATGACCTCGGCCTCGGTCGCGGGGCCGTCGCGGTCGGCGTGCTGCAGCTGGAGCTCCAGAGGCCCCCCCTGGAAGAACCATGGAGGCGAAGATGGGAGGAAGGCGGATCCAGGACTGAAGAGGAGGGACGATGTGGAGCACGAACTCATGGGAGGAGCCCTCGGCATGGACTCTAGGAGGAACCACCCACGCCTTCACAACCCGACGGCGCCGACGACGGCGCTGACCGCGGGGATCAGCATCAACACCTGCGGGGCCCTCGACGTGGGCGTACAAGGGCAGCGGGAACCCCCGCGGAGCCCGCTCGCCCCAGGGCCTCACCACCGCCGGATGGTCCTCATCGTCCCGGCTGCAATGGGCGAGTCGCTTCTTCGGCGGGAGAGGGTCTGGCCCTTCTCGAGGAGCCTTTCCCTTCTCCGCTGCAGAGAATCGGCGAATCGGAGCCATCACACCAAGACGGAGCAAGAACTGAGGCGAAGGAGAGAGCAAGAGGAGATGGACTGGACGGGCACGAGCGGTGTTGTACATATAGCCGGCGAAGGCCAACCGCCGGTCTCCATGATCACAGGTAATCATAACACGTTCTACATGCAGGGACTTGTCCAACTTGCACGACAACCAAGGCGTCGTGGGAAGCGGAGGCGCCACGTCCAATCAACCGCCACGCGGCGTCCAAGGCCGCAGGCTGTTGGGGCCCACGGCGCTTCGCCCTTGTCCTTTCGCCTCTCGGCACGGCCAAGTCCATGCGCGCCTTGGGCCCGGGGGCTACTGTCGGCATTCTGGGAACGGGGGTCCCCAGACTTGCCTGCCTACGGCCTGTGGCGTGGCTCGAGTGGGGGCCCAGCGCGGCCCATCTTCATCAACACGAGGCTCAAGACCCTCACGAGGGTCCAAGCCTCGCAAGGAGGATGACACGGCGCATCCTCAGGCACAGCCTCGTCAGGCTGGCTCGCGAGGAGGCGGAGAGTTCAAGGCGGGGTACCTCGCGAGGTGCCCATGACGCAAGCCGTGACGACATGGGGCACTAGGCGGGTGCCAGCACGCGCAGCGTCCCTCTTTCCTCTTTGGTGCAAAGGGGGCAAGCATATCCGCGGAGTACCGAGGCATCAGGCAAAGGTTGCCACTTCGGTGCAACGAGACCAAGGCCAGGAGGACTACGAGACGAAGGTCACCATGGAGCCCAGCGCGGCGTCATCACCAGAGCCTTTGGCAGGCGAAGACTGCCTTTGTCAGGATAGATGTACTCGCTGTCCCCCTTCAAATTAGCCCGCCATTGTTGGATCCCTTCCCGCTCAATATTTGGGGAGAGGACCAGGGCCTCTATAAATAGGACTAGCCACCCACATAGCAAGGGGATCGGTTCATCGGTTCGATTCCTAGGGGTTCGATTCCTGGTTGTTCGGTCCGGGATTCGAGAGAGAAAGGAGACTGAACTCTTCATAGCAGTTCATCTCCACAGCCAAGAACAGACCCTCGCGAGGCTGTTCTTCCTTGTATTGTTCATCCACACCAGCCCCAGGAGGCAATCCATCCACCACACACTGGAGTAGGGTATTACACCACATCGGTGGCCCGAACCAGTATAAATCTTGTGTCTTTCGTGCAGCTCTTTTAGTAGTTTAGACCCCATCGAGACGGAGAGGTTGAAGGTGAGATTTCCGCGCGCATCCCAGTGTTCGAACCTTAAGGGTCTGCCGAAACCCGAAATCTGACAAATTTTGGTTCGAGTATGGATTGCATGTATCATCATCTCGAATTCAAATATTTGAATCCCTTTTATGTTCACACCTTTCATGCCCATCTCTCTCGCATGCATGCTCCTTCATGTAGCTATCACTCTTTTCTCTAGCTCACCCGCACGCTCACTTCTTGTTTCTCCTATCCTTGCAAACATGATCTCTCGACGTCTCCCTTGAGAAGTGTCACACTCTCCCTATCATTATACATTACACGGTTTTCATTATCTCTCACGTCTCTACCGTTCTCTCGTATCACTAGGTACCTAAGCTTTCTTTTTGACCGCCACACACACAGTCTCCACTCGTCTTTAACTTTATCTTTCTCTCTATGGGATTCTCTCACACACCCTATATGTCTCTAGATATGAATCATACCACTAAAATTACTCTCTCTCTCATGTAGACACAACATTTGTTGCGGTCTCCTATTCGTCTCCATCCCAGACTGACATTATTCATTTGTTTACCGATCAGACAAACTCCCCCCCCTCTCTCTCACACACACACACAACTCCTGCTTCCACTCCCCTTCCCGACTACCATCTCTCTCTCACACACACATAAAACTCTCGCTTTCGCACACCTGTCTCGTATTTCTCTCACAAACATTTATCGACTAGCCTCTAGATAGGTTTATAAACCCGCACACTCGTGCTTCCACTACCGCATACATGTCTCTCTCCCGCTCCTTGTATCTATGTATATTTTCCTTCCCTTCTTGAGACACGCCCTCTCGATCGTGCACGCACACACTATCGCCTCATTTTAAGCTGATACGTCTTGCACACACACTCTTTGTGTCTTTGTCACACATGCACTCCGTCCTCCTCCTCTCTCCCTCTCTCTCACACACACATGGGCTTTTTGCAACAACTAGCAAGATGCCCATGCGTTGCACGGAACATGAAGATGCATTTGTATGAGTAGTTTATCTTGTGGGAGAAAAGGATGAACAAGGGAAGGCCTTATTTGCAAGTGTGGAGAGGGGTGTGGGTACCTTTTGGCAAAATTGCCATAGTTTCCTTCCTATTCGTCAGATATAGATTGGATGACCTATATTGCAGGATGGCAGGCACATGATCATCACTGACTATGATTTTTATAAGAGTAGGGATAAAAACAGAGTTGGTGATGATGGTGGGCCTGCCATCCTGCAATATAGGTCGTCTGATTTATATCTGACGGATAGGAACGAATCTATGGCAATTTACCCACACTCCTCTCCACATTTGCAGATAAGGCCTTCCCTCGTTCATCCTTTTCTCCCACAAGATCTTGATGTTCCATGCAACGCACGGGCATCTTGCTAGTAAGAGTAGAAATTAGACATATACCACTTCTCGAATCTTGAAACCAACAATGTTTCACCCTTATCTCATCAAAACCGCCAAAGGAATATATTTTGAGTGAAACATAACATTTTTTAGTGATATACGTATTTCAAAACTAGACCATTTTTTCTATCAAGTCGGTGAATATGTATTAATCTACTCAGATCATGTGGCAATGCATTGGCACATTGCTAGTAGTTATTATAATTTTGTGGACACCAGACAAACGGTGGAGTACATATACGAAGAGAAGAGGCTGAAGGAAATATTCCCTAGAGGTAATAATAAAGTTATTATTTATTTCCTTATATCATGATAAATGTTTAATATTCATGCTAGAATTGTATTAACCGGAAACATAATACATGTGTGAATACAAAGACAAACAGTATGTCACTAGTATGCCTCTACTTGACTAGCTCGTTGAATCAAAGATGGTTAAGTTTCCTAGCCATAGACATGAGTTGTCATTTGATTAATAGGATCACATCATTAGGAGAATGATGTGATTGACTTAACCCATTCCGTTAGCTTAGCACTTGATCGTTTAGTTTGTTGCTATTGCTTTCTTCATGACTTATACATGTTCCTATGACTATGAGATTATGCAACTCCCGTTTACTGGAGGAACACTTTGTGTGCTACCAAACGTCACAACATAACTGGGTGATTATAAAGGTGCTCTACAGGTGTCTCCGAAGGTACTTGTTGGGTTGGCGTATTTCGAGATTAGGATTTGTCACTCCGATTGTCGAAGAGGTATCTCTGGGCCCACTCGGTAATGCACATCGCTATAAGCCTTGCAAGCATTGCAACTAATGAGTAGTTGCGGGATGATGTGTTACGGGACAAGTAAAGAGACTTTCCGGTAACGAGATTGAACTAGGTATTGAGATACCGACGATCGAATCTCGGGCAAGTAACATACCGATGACAAAGGGAACAACGTATGTTGTTATGCGGTTTGACTGATAAAGATCTTCGTAGAATATGTGGGAGCCAATATGAGCATCCAGGTTCCGCTATTGGTTATTGACCGGAGACGTGTCTCGGTCATGTCTACATAGTTCTCGAACCCGTAGGGTCCGCACACTTCAAGTTCGGTGACGATCGTAATAAGAATTTTTGTGTTTTGATGTACTGAAGGTTGTTCAGAGTCCCGGATGAGATTGGGGACATGACGAGGAGTCTCGAAATGGTTGAGACGTAAAGATTGATATATTGGATGACTATGTTTGGACATCAGAAGGGTTTCGAGTGGTTCAGGCATTTTTCCGGAGTACCGGGAGGTTACCGGAACCCCCGGGGAGAAGTTATGGGCCTTATGGGCCATAAGAAGGAAGCACACCAGCCCACAAGGGGCTGGTGCGCCCCCTTTGGGAAGGAGACCGAATTGGAGAAGGTTTGGGGGCTGCGCCCCCCCCCCCTTTCCTTCTCTCCTACTCCTCCTTCCCTTCCTCTCCTACTCCAACTAGGGAAGGGGGGAATCCTACTCCCGGTGGGAGTAGGATTCCTCCAGGGTGCGCCATAGGAGCCGGCCCTCTCCCCCTCCTCCACTCCTTATATACTGGGGTGGGGGGCACCCCATAGACACACAAGTTGATCTTCGTGATCGTTCCTTAGCAGTGTGCGGTGCCCCCTTCCACCGTATTCCACCTCGGTCATATTGTAGCGGTGCTTAGGCGAAGCCCTGCGTCGATAGAACATCATCACCGTCATCACGCTGTCGTGCTGACAAAACTCTCCCTCAACACTTTGCTGGATCGGAGCTCGAGGGACATCACCGAGCTAAACGTGTGCAGAACTCGGAGGTTCCGTACGTTCGGTACTTGGATCGGTCGGATCGGGAAGACATACGACTACTTCCTATACGTTGTGTCAACGCTTCCGTTGCCGGTCTACGAGGGTACGTAGATAACATTCTCCTCTCTTGTTGCTACGCATCACCATGATCTTGCGTGTCCGTAGGAAATTTTTTGAAATTACTACATTCCCCAACAGTGGCCTCTGAGCCTAGGTTTTATGCATTGATGTTGTGCACGAGTAGAACACAAGTGAGTTGTGGGCGATATAAGTCATACTTCTTACCAGCATGTCATACTTTGGTTCGGCGGTATTGTTGGATGAAGCAGCCCGGACCGACATTACGCGTACGCTTACGCGAGACTGGTTTTACCACCGTGCTATGCACACAGGTGACTAGCGGGTGTCAGTTTCTCCAACTTTAGTTGAATTGAGTGTGGCTACGCCCGGTCCTTGCGAAGGTTAAAACAACACCAACTTGACAAACTATCATTGTGGTTTTGATGTGTAGGTAAGAACGGTTCTTGCTCAGCCCGTAGCAGCCACGTAAAACTTGCAACAACAAAGTAGAGGACGTCTAACTTGCTTTTGCAGGGCATGTTGTGATGTGATATGGTCAAGACATGATGAGATATAAGTTGTTGTATAAGATGATCATGTTTTGTTGAAGTTATCGGCAACTGGCAGAAGCCTTATGGTTGTCTCTTTATTGCATAAGATGCAAGCACCAAATAATTGCTTTACTTTATCGCTATGCGATAGCAATAGTTGCAAGAGCAGTAGTTGGCGAGATGACCATGTGACGACACATTGATATAGATCAAGATGATGGAGATCATGGTGTCATGCTGGTGACGATGGAAAATCATGACGATACTTTGGAGATGGAGATCAAAGGCACAAGATGATGTTGGCCATATCATGTCACATATTTTGATTGCATGTGATGTTTATCTTTTATACATCTTATTTTGCTTAGTTCGACGGTAGCTTTATAAGATGATCTCTCACTAATTATCAAGATACAAGTGTTCTCCCTGAGTATGCACCGTTGTGAAAGTTCTTCGTGCTGAGACACCACGTGATGATCGGGTGTGATAGGCTCTACGTTCAAATACAACGGGTGCAAAACAGTTGCACACACGGAATACTCAGGTTAAACTTGACGAGCCTAGCATATAATAGATATGGCCTCGGAACACGGAGACCGAAAGGTCGAGCATGAATCATATAGTAGATATGATCAACATAGTGATGTTCACCATTGAAACTACTCCATCTCACATGATGATCGGACATGGTTTAGTTGATATGGCTCACGTGATCACTTAGAAGATTAGAGGGATGTCTGTCTAAGTGGGAGTTCTTAAGTAATATGATTAATTGAACTTTAATTTATCATGAACTTAGTCCAGGTAGTATTAGCATATCTATGTTGTAGATCAATAGCTCGCGATCTTGCTCCTAGTTTATTGTGTTCCTAGAGAAAAATTATGTTGAAGATGTTAGTAGCAATGATGCGGATTGGATCCGTGATCTGAGGATTATCCTCATTGTTGCACAGAAGAATTATGTCTTTGATGCACCGCTAGGTGACAGACCTATTGCAGGAGCAGATGCAGACGTTATGAACGTTTGGCTAGCTCAATATGATGACTACTTTATAGTTTAGTGCACCATGCTTAACAGCTTAGAATCGGGACTTCAAAGACGTTTTGAACGTCATGGACCATATGAGATGTTCCAGGAGTTGAAGTTAATATTTCAAGCAAATACCCGAGTTGATAGATATGAAGTATCCAACAAGTTCTATAGCTAAAAGATGGAGGAGAATAGCTCAAGCAGTGAGCATGTGCTCAGATTGTCTGGGTACTACAATCGCTTGAATCAAGTGGGAGTTAATCTTCCAGATAAAATAGTGATTGACAGATTTCTCTAGTCACCATCACCAAGTTAGTAGAACTTCGTGATGAACTATAATATGCAAGGGATAACGAAAACAATTCCCAAGCTCTTCGCGATGCAAAAATCGGTGAAGGTAGAAATCAAGAAAAACATCAAGTGTTGATGGTTAACAAGACCACTAGTTTCAAGAGAAAGGGCAAAGGGAAGAAGGGGAACTTCAAGATGAACGGCAAGTTACTGCTCAAGTGAAGAAGCCCAAGTCTGGTCCTAAGCCTGAGACTAAGTGCTTCTACTGCAAAGGGATTGTTCACTGGAAGCGGAACTGCCCCAAGTTTTGGCGGATAAGAAGGATGGCAAAGTGAACAAAGGTATATTTGATATACAGATTATTGATGTGTATTTTACTAGTGTTCGTAGCAACCCCTCGGTATTTGATACTGGTTCAGTTGCTAAGAGTAGTAACTTGAAACGGGAGTTGCAGAATGAAAAGAGACTAGTTCAGGGTGAAGTGACGATGTGTGTTGGAAGTGGTTCCAAGATTGATATGATCATCATCGCACACTCCCTATAATTTCACGATTAGTGTTGAACCTAAATAAGTGTTATTTAGTGTTTGCATTGAGCATGAATATGATTTGATCATGTTTATTGCAATACGGTTATTCATTTAAGTAAGAGAATAAATTGTTGTTCTGTTTACATATATGGTTACACACCCAATGAAAATGGTTCATTGGATCTCGATCGTAGTGATACACATATTCATAATATTGAAACCAAAAGATGCAAAGTTAATAATGATAGTGCAACTTATTTGTGGCACTACGGTTTAGGTCATATTGGTGTAAAGCGCATGAAGAAACTCCATGCTGATGGACTTTTGGAATCACTAGATTATGAATCAGTTGATGCTTGCAAACCATGCCTCATGGGCAAGATGACTAAGACTCCGTTCTTCGGAACAATGCAGCAAGCAACAGATTTGTTGGAAATCATGCATACTGATGTATGTGGTCCAATGAATATTGAAGCTCGCGGCAGGTATCATTATTTTCTGATCTTCACAGATGATTTGAGGAGATATGAGTATATCTACTTGATGAAACACAAGTCTGAAACATTTGAAAAGTTCAAAGAATTTCAGAGTGAAGTGGAGAATCATCGTAACAAAATAAAAGTTTCTACGATATGATCACAGAAGTAAAATATTTGAGTTACGAGTTTGGCCTTCAGTTAAAACAATGTGAAATAGTTTCACTACTCACGCCACCTGGAACACCACAGTGTAATGGTGTGTCCGAACGTCGTAACCATGCTTTATTAGATATGGTGCAATCTATGACGTCTCTTACTGATTTACCGCTATTGTTTTGGGGTTATGCATTAGAGATAGCTACATTCACGTTAAATAGGGCACCATCTAAATCCGTTGAGACGACACCGTATGAACTATGGTTTGGCAAGAAACCTAAGCTGTCGTTTCTTAAAGTTTCAGGTTGCAATGCTTATGTGAAAAAGTTTCAACCTAATAAGCTCAAACCCAAATTGGAGAAGTGCATCTTCATAGGATACCCAAAAGAAAATGTTGGGTACACCTTCCATCACAGATCCGAAGGCAAGATATTCGTTGCTAAGAAAGGATCCTTTCTAGAGAAGGAGTTTCTCTCGAAAGAAGTGAGTGGGAGGAAAGTAGAACTTGATGAGGTAACTGTACCTACTCCCTTATTGGAAAGTAGTTCATCACAAAAATATGTTCCTGTGACTACTACACCAATTAGTGAGGAAGCTAATGATGATGATCATGTAACTTTAGATCAAGTTGCTACCAAACCTCGTAGGTAAACCAAAGTGAGATCTGCACCAGAGTGGTACGGTAATCCTGTTCTGGAAGTCGTGTTACTTGACATGACGAGCCTACGAACTATGAGGAAGCTATGATGAGCCCAGATTCCGCGAAATGGCTTGAGGCCATGAAATCTGAGATGAGATCCATGTATGAGAACAAAGTATGGACTTTGATTGACTTGCCCATTGATCGGTGAGCCATTGAGATTAAATGGATCTTAAAGAGGAAGACGGACGCTGATAGTAGTGTTACTATCTACAAAGCTAGAATTGTCGCAAAAGGGGTTTTCAACAAGTTCAAGGTGTTGACTACGATGAGAGTTTCTCACTCGTATCTATGCTTAAGTCTGTCCGAATCATGTTAGCAATTGCCGCATTTTATGAAATCTGGCAAATGGATAAACAAAATTGCATTCCTTAATAGGATTTATTATAGAAGAGTTGTATAGGATGCAACAAGAAGGTTTTGTCAATCCTAAAGGTACTAACAAAGTGTGCAAGCTCCGGTGATCCATTTATGGACTGGTGCAAGCATCTCGGAGTTGGAATATACGCTTTGATAAGTTGATCAAAGCATATAGTTTTATACAAACTTGCGGTGAAGCCTGTATTTACAAGAAAGTGAGTGGGAGCACTACAACATTTCTAATAAGTATATGTATGACATATTGTTGATCGGAGATGATGTAGAATTATTCTGCAAAGCATAAAGGAATGTTTGAAAGGATTTTTTTCAAATAAAGACCTCGGTGAAGCTGCTTACATATTGAGCATCAAGATCTATAGAGATAGATCAAGACGCTTGATAAGTTTTTCAATGAGTACATACCTTGACAAGATTTTGCAGTAGTTCAAAATGGAACAATTAAAGAAGGAGTTCTTGCCTATGTTACAAGGTGTGAAGTTGAGTAAGACTCAAAACCCGACCATGGCAGAAGATAGAGAGAGAATGAAAGTCATTCCCTATGCCTCAGCCATAGGATCTATAAAGTATGCCATGTTGTGTACCAGATCTATTGTATACCCCACACTGTTTTTAGCAAGGGAGTACAATAGTGATCTAGGAGTAGATCACTGGACAGCGGTCAAAATTATCCTTAGTGGAATAAGGATATGTTTCTCGATTATGGAGGTGACAAAAGGTTCGTCATAAAGGGTTACGTGGATGCAAGTTTTGACACTGATCCAGATGACTCTAAATCTCAATCTGGATACATATTGAAAGTGGGAGCAATTAGCTAGAGTAGCTCCATGCAGAGCATTGTTGACATAGAAATTTGCAAAATACGTACGGATCTGAATGTGGCAGACCCGTTGACTAAACTTCCCACACAAGCAAAACATGATCACACCTTAGTACTCTTTGGGTATTAATCACATAGTGATGTGAACTAGATTATTGACTCTAGTAAACCCTTTGGGTGTTGGTCACATGACGATGTGAACTATGGGTGTTAATCACATGGTGATGTGAACTATTGATGTTAAATCACATGGCGATGTGAACTAGATTATTGACTATAGTGCAAGTCGGAGACTGAAGGAAATATGCCCTAGAGGCAATAATAAAGTTATTATTTATTTCCTTATATCATGATAAATGTTTATTATTCATGCTAGAATTGTATTAACCGGAAATATAATACATGTGTGAATACATAGACAAACAGTATGTCACTAGTATGCCTCTACTTGACTAGCTCATTGAATCAAAGATGGTTAAGTTTCCTAGCCATAGACATGAGTTGTCATTTGATTAATGGGATCACATCATTAGGATAATGATGTGATTGACTTGACCCATTCCGTTAGCTTAGCACTTGATCGTTTAGTTTGTTGCTATTGCTTTCTTCATGACTTATACATGTTCCTATGACTATGAGATTATGCAACTCCCATTTACCGAAGGAACACTTTGTGTGCTACCAAACGTCACAACGTAACTGGGTGATTATAAAGGTGCTCTACAGGTGTCTCTGAAGGTACTTGTTGGGTTGGCATATTTCGAGATTAGGATTTCTCACTCCGATTGTCGGAGAGGTATCTCTGGGCCCACTCGATAATGTACATCACTATAAGCCTTGCAAGCATTGCAACTAATGAGTAGTTGTGGGATGATGCGTTACGGAACAAGTAAAGAGACTTGCCGGTAACGAGATTGAACTAGGTATTGAGATACCGATGATCGAATCTCGGGCAAGTAACATACCGATGACAAAGGGAACAACATATGTTGTTATGTGGTTTGGCAGATAAAGATCTTTGTAGAATATGTGGGAGCCAATATGAGCATCCAGGTTCCGCTATTGGTTATTGACCAGAGACGTGTCTCGGTCATGTCTACATAGTTCTCAAACCCGTAGGGTCCGCACACTTCAAGTTCGGTGACGATCATAATAAGAGTTTTTCTGTTTTTATGTACCTAAGGTTGTTCGGAGTCCCAGATGAGATCGGGGACATGACGAGGAGTCTCGAAATGGTCGAGACATAAAGATTGATATATTGGATGACTATGTTTGGACATCGGAAGGGTTCCGAGTGGTTCCGGCATTTTTCCGGAGTACCGGGAGGTTACCGGAACCCCCGGGGAGAAGTTATGGGCCTTATGGGCCATAAGAAGGAAGCACACCAGCCCACAAGGGGCTGGTGCGCCCCCTTTGGGCAGGAGGCCGAATTGGAGAAGGTTTGGGGTGCGCCCCCCCCCCTTCCTTCTCTCCTACTCCTCCTTCCCTTCCTCTCCTACTCCAACTAGGGAATGGGGGGAATCCTACTCCCGGTGGGAGTATGATTCCTCCAGGGCGCGCCATAGGACCGGCCCTCTCCCCCTCCTCCACTCCTTTATATACGGGGGTGGGGGCACACCATAGACACACAAGTTGATCTTCGTGATCGTTCCTTAGCCGTGTGTGGTGCCCCCTTCCACCATATTCCACCTAGGTCATATCGTAGCGGTGCTTAGGCGAAGCCCTGCGTCGGTAGAACATCATCACCATCATCACGCCGTTGTTCTGACAAAACCCTCCCTCAGCACTTTGCTGGATCGGAGCTCGAGGGACGTCACCGAGCTGAACGTGTGCAGAACTCGGAGGTGCCGTACGTTCGGTACTTGGGTCGGTTGGATCGGGAAGACGTACGACTACTTCCTCTATGTTGTGTCAACGCTTCCGTTGCCGGTCTACGAGGGTACGTAGACAACACTCTCATCTCTCATTGCTATGCATCACCATGATCTTGCGTGTGCGTAGGAATTTTTTTGAAATTACTACGTTCCCCAACAGAGGCGCACACACGCAGTCGGTCTCTCGCTGTCTCGCACACATGAGTGTTACGTAAAGGCAACATTAACAAATAAACCTAAAACCCTAGGTGCACGATTGTTGCATTTGCGGGTACTGGGTATGTGGTGGAGCACACCTTTGTAGGAATAGTCAGCTCGCGTGATAATTTGATCCGTAGGAGTTGATGGTCGGGACCACGGGTGAACGACTTGGAGGCGGTGGCTCGCTAGTTGCCACAGATCGAGTAGCCACGTTTAAAATATCATTTTTACCGGGATTAAGAGTTCCGATTTTCAATGGCGCGTTATAAGTACTTAGTAGTTTTTAGAATGATTGGTATGGAGCGAAAATGGAATTCATAGTACTACCTACTACGTACCTCCTTGGCGTATGGTTGTATGGGTTTATGCTGCGAGATGTTGAACCTGGTAGTTCTAGGGAAAATACTATGTTTAGATTTAGATGTTGGTTTTCAGCAATGAAAATCAGAAGGGGGAAACCCTTCTTTGATTAAAAAAAACTACTACCTCCGTTCTGGTTTACTAGTCCCCATCATTTTTTGGGTCATAGTTTGTCCACGAATTTTACTTGTAAAATGTGAATGGAAAACGAGATTTTTTTATACGCAAACGAAAAAGGACTAGACGGAGTGATTGCTCTAACACGGACGTGACCTCTCATAGCGCAGGCATTGAACCGGCGCGTCGGCCAAGAGGGCCCCACTCGTTGCAGGCCCGGATGAACACGCCTCCTCGCCGCATACAACCGGCTTCAGACTGCCCCGCCTGCCTTCATTGAATCCGTGCATGTGCTGGCAACACGTCCTTCCACGAGCCGGCCGGCATTTTAGAACACAAAAGTGACCAAAATATAATTAATTATGCATGGTCTTGACTTGTTGTGCTCGCACTGGTAGCAGGAACTATAGGTTTTTCTTTATTCATAACTCTCCTCAATTTTTTGGCTTTGAAGTGAATCATGGTTGTGGACATTATGTATGAATGTGGAGATATATGTGAACATGAGTTTGATGTGGAAGTTGAACTTGGAATGTCGGGCTTGCGCGTGAACTATACCATGTCCAATGCTTCGTCTGTTATTGTTTGGAAAGTAATTGATGTTATTACATGACCCGAAAAAATATTTTGTGGCACATCAGTAGATGCACGGACATCACAACAGGCATGCTGACTGGATAAACATTTGAACCTAGCTACTATGAAGGAAATTTTGTATTGACAACAGTTTTAGATAGCAGGAGACGCCTAGCCTGCTCTGCCTCTGCTAGCTTATTTCTGGCTTCTTCCATCTCTTCTTTGGCATGGGTGAAGAGAGCATCCGATTGCTCTTTTCGCTTCTTCAGGAACTCAGCTACATTCTCAAGGGCTGCTGCACGCTTTCTTTCAGCCTTTACTAGAGCCACGAGGACACGAACAGCTGACGACTCCACCTGGCTTGTATGTAATCCAGCATCATCTGGGAATTTGCACCTTGTGTCTAATCCAACATCATTAGGGAACTGGCACCTTGTGTGTAATCCAGCCTCATTCTGGAAACATGATCTCGAGGTTGACCATACTTCCCTACTCGCAGGAACTGCATCCTGACATGAAGTTACTTCTTTTTTAGATAATTACTCAGAGCAACCAAGATCCATTTAGTAGAAGCCAGATAAACAGAACTGGGAGAAGTGAATTCAAAAGGAAAAAATATAAAAACAGACTACAAGGTGAGAACACCCACTTCCTACATCAAGCTAAAAACAAAAGCATTAGGACAATTAAGACTCTTCTTATGACACATCGAAGAACATGAGGCTTAAGAGAAACAAAAACTACAACATATACACATCGAAGAACACGAGGCTAAACGAAAGTAATTGAACGGGTGTTACTTACCAAAGCTCGTTTTACAGGTTCGATGCAACTCCTCTTTAACTTGCCACGCTCCTTGAAGATGTCCCCAATATCCCGTGTTTGGTCTTCATTGCTCCTCTGCATGTTCGCACTCATGGTTTTAAAATCTCAACATGGCAAGAAAAAATATACTACTAGTAATACTCACGCATCTTGTGGGCAACATTAAAGCACTCGTCTGCCATGTTAGAGCATCTCCAACAGAATCGCAACGCGCGGCGCTTTAAAAAAGCGTTTACAGTGCTGAGATCGAGAAGTAGAGATAGAGAGTAGAGGATAGTTCTCAGCATATATAGATAAAAAGTAGATTATTCAACTATTCCTCGTCGTCCGACTCCTCCTCGGTGATGTCCTCCTCTGACGTCTGACTGTAGGCGTGAAGATACCGATCGTCGTCGGATTCCCAGGGCGACGCTGCTCCTAGCCTAATGTTGAATTGAGCGTCCGCTTTTTGCCTACGCTTGTCCTCTTATCCCTCTCCGCCCTCCTTTGCTCGTAGAACTCGCGCTCATTGATGATGCCCTGTGGGAAGCGTTGGCGCCACAGCGCCATGGCTTCCTTGTCCATCTCGGCGATGCCGAGACGGTGCTCCCGCCTCCGGTTGTCGCGACAATCCTCGTCAGTGATAAGCCGAGGCAGAGGCGCGAGCTCCTGTGCCCGCTCCCGTGTCGGCACGTTGGGGAAGTTCCATGTTCTATGAGGCCATCGAAGGTGCCACGCCGCCGCGTCGTACGCGCGGGAGGCCTCATTGGCGGTGTCAAAATTGCCGAGGCTGAGGCGCATCCCGCGGAACCGAATCTCGGCGGAGAAGCCGCCGGAGGGGCGCACGCGGACACCGCGGTATCCCCAAGTTTCCCGGCGAAGCGGCGGCATGGTGGTGCGGCGGCAGCGAGGCGAGAAAGAGCGGGGAGAGAGCGGTGGCGAGGCATAGAGCGGGGACAGAGCGGTGGCAAGGCATAGAGCGGTGGGAGGGTGTTGAATTTTATAAAGCGCGCCGGACGCCGCGCGCCAAAACTAGCGCACGCCCGGCCGCTTTTTCCCACGCGTGCACAATCCTTTCCCGACGTCTCTGCTATCTCTACTCTCTTCTCTACTGTTATATCTATTTTATATTTAATATTTATCTCTACTTCTCTACTCTCTATTTTTTCTCTACTTTTTCCCTACTCTTATAAAAATAGAGTTGGTGATGATGGTGTTCCTGCCATCCTGCAATATAGGCCATCCGATTTATATCCGACGGATAGGAAGGAAACTGTGGCAATTTTGCAAAAAGATACCCACACCCCTCTCCGCATTTGCAAATAAGGCATTCCCTCGTTCATCCTTTTCTCCCACAAGATAAACTACTCATACAAATGCATCTTTGATGCGTGCAACGCATGGGCATCTTGCTAGTTCTAAAAACTATCCATCATTTGCCACACTACTGGTTGCAGATGAAAAACCTACCCAACCACAACACGATACAGGAGTGATGCACAATTACAAGCTGATATTCTGTTGGACAATGGAGGCTATAACCAATTACTTTTACGGGAACAATAGCACCCAGGAAATTTGAAGGGTAGGTATGAACAAAATTGGAACTGGACATGTACTGCTAAGTGATTCAATACACACATTACCAATCAAGGAGGAGAACGATGGTCGCGGCGGCCTCTGTGAGTCATGGTCGGCAATGGGAGTCAGTTCATTGTCCACGACGGTGGTGCTTCTGCGCTTGGCGTCGGCTTCCGGGAAGCAGATCCAAGACCGTGGAAGATGGTGTCGGGGGAGAGGCTCCGTGTACGACGACGACGGTGGATCGGCTCCAGTGCGGCATACGAGGTCGTCGATGAGGCAGATGCGCTGCGGTGGACAAGTGCGCCGATGTAGAAGGGGAGGAGCACAAAGGATGTGGTGCCATGGAGAAGTCTATTTTGCGGTGGGGATAGAAACTGGGGAGTATTCAGGTGTACTACTCTGGGTGCCGGGGTGGGGTTGGCTGGGTAGGGTGAACCTGAAATTACGAAAACAGCCCCCTACCAACCGTCATCCGTAGGCCTATTGCGAAGGCTATGATGGTAACTTCCCACTGCTCGAATCAGGGTCGTGGGAGATTTTCCCTCCAACCTCAAAATTTTGTGACACTGAACTCCCCGTGTGGCGTGTTGGGTGATTCGGCTAAGCAACTAGCGAGTAGTACTAGTAAACTCTGCATATTAGGTTTGACCGAAGTCGAACTTCCTAAAGTTTGACCAAGTTCATAGAAAAATATAAACATTTACCATAACAGATATGTATGATGTGAAAGTACATTCAATAATGAATCTAATGGTATTTATTTTTTATTGTATATGTTAATATTTTTTGTTATAAACTTTCTGAGAGTTTACAAAACTTGACTTTGACCAATGCTAATACGTAGAATTAAATAAAAATGGAGGGTGTACACATTTGTTTTCTTAGTATGTAGTGAATTAATCATTTGTTGAAATTGTGAAATAAATATATTAGGCTACTGACTTCGAATGTAATGGTTTATACAATTCAATAGTTACAATCATTGTCTAATTCCAGGATGTATACGAAGTCTATAGTACTTCACAACATGCTCAAACTCGCATAATCCCAGTCAAATAACAATCAAAATGCATTTCATAGTTATTACTTTGTAGGATGCAACAAAACCAACAATAACTCTACATCAGCCATTATAAAAGCAGCATTTTGAACATATCCCAATGTGTGAATGAAACATGCAGAGAGAGCTTGCGAAGATGGAGCAGATAGGGCAGGAAAGATTGTATGTATGTGGACGAGAGAGTAGGAGACAAACCTAATGAAATAGAAAGAGGGAGATAGAGAGAGAAAGAGAGAAGAAGAAGTTAGGTCTGTGAGAAAGATGGAGACATGTAATATACGTGAGATGTGTGTGCATCCGGATTCTGTACACGTGGAAGGAGAAGAGACAATGGGTTTGATGAGAGAGCTGGAAAAACATGGAAGAGAGGGGAAGGATCTCGTGGGTTGAGGGATTGATAAATTTGTGCGGGGGAGAGAGGGATTGGTAATTTTGTGCGAGAGAGAGAGAGAGGGTGGGGGGAGGAGTCAGTCAGCCATCGTCACATCATCCTGCTTCCAAATGGCCCCGCATTCTCTAGCATGGTGTGGTTGCCGTCTTCGATCTCCTCGATGCCCTCTTTGAAGATTGAGGTGTTGTGCATGCTAGGGTGCGTAGAAGCACAAGTGAGAGTGGTCGCCATATAATCTTGGATGGGGATGAATTGTGTGCTCCGGGGAGGTAGTGTGCGTGATGTGTGTTGTCTATGTGTGTGTGTGTGTGTCAGATATTGAAAGAAAACAAACCTAAGGAGAGAAATGTGTGTGTATGTGACGGAAAGCTACTTGCTAAACAGGGTATTCACGAAGAGATTGTGCGTGCGAGATAGAGAGCGAATTGCGGGCCTTGAGGTGGGCAGGGGTCGGGTGAGGGTGTCAAAATGTGCGCGTTGATGCATGTGTTACATGCGATCGTGCAAGGGACGGACGAATCAAGAGAGATGGTTGTTGTGTTATGGATGCTCCTCTCACACACACACACACACAAGTAAAATAGAAGACCGTTCTCTCATGTATACACAACATATCGGCATCTGTCTATGTCTCACTCATGCATGATCATTTGCACATTCACACCTCTCTATGTCTCTATCACACGCACACCGTCTCCACATTGCCCTTCTGCCACAACACACATATGGACACATACACACGTTCTCTCTCAGTCACACGCACATGGGTTGTTTGGTTTGAGACTAAGTTTGCCTAAGGTTGCCCACCTAAGGTTAGGCAAGTTTGACCAACTTAGGTGGGTGTTTGGTTCAAGCCACACCTTAGGCAAGCCACATTAGGGTCCCACATTACATACACTCAAAAAGTGTGGCAAGATTCCCTTAGGCTTGCCAACTTGTGGCTCTCATTTTGAAGAACTAACCTTAGGCAAGTGTGGCAACATTGTCTCTATGACAAGTGGGCCATAGGGGCAATAAAGTGTGGCAAGCCAAAGTGTGGCAAAAAACAAACACATGCCAACTAAACTGTGGCTGCCAAATTTTGGCTTAGCAAACAGTGGCTGGGAACCAAACAGCCCCAAAATCAGTATTAAAAAAATTAGGGCGCACCTAAAACGTCCAAATCCAAATAAACACGAACTGGAGCTAAATTCAAATATATGGAAATATTGTAGCGTCAAGAACTTTTCCTAGAAAAAAAAGTTGCGTAATATTCGAGGATTGTTTTCACACACACACAAAAAGGTTTGGTGGATGTCCTTCGAGCGTGACACGGTGACGCACCGTTCGATCGACCGCGCGGCCGCGGTTCACGCACTTGCACGGGATTCCGTATTGTGGCTGTGGTAACTAATAAAAGCGCTGCCTAAGTCTAATATTTACGTTTACTAGTATGGTTTTATTTTAAGTTTGACCAACCCTATATAAAACTAAACTAAGCTCCCCTACGCGCACTCATCAATATGCCGCCGCCATTGCGCACGCCGGCGCCTGCCTGCTCCGGCCAACAATTTCTCGCCCATCACTGCCGTGTCGCTGCCAGGCCGAAGGCTTGCCCGCTCACGTCGTCTGCAGTCCCTCCTCACGATGCCGCCGGGCTGCCAAGCATGTGAGCAGCTGGTGGAGCCGCGTCTATGCACGCAGCGTACAAAGAGGAGGACGAGTGTGTGCTCCAGCACGCCGGCAAGGAGGAACTAGTGTGTCATTGTCGTCTCCGCCGGCGCGGAGGACGCGCATGGTGGTTGTCGCGACGGAAGCCGGTCGCGCGCGCGTCGATCCCACAAACCGGGTGCGGACGCGGAATCTACCTTCGAGACCTTGAATGCCACGTGGATCCTATAATCTGAAGGAGCAATTTGGGTCAGTCGACTCTTGTGAGCCGTTTGATGCAACATGGATGGCAAGAAGGGATTCTTCAACCTCTGAAATAGGTGCACGGTTCATCCTCTCAGCCCACCACACGCCTAACTGCCTGCCGCCACCGCGCCCTCCCCTGAATGGCCTGCCACCGCCATGCCCCCCCCCCACCCCCACCATCCGTTTAACCCCGGGCACAATCCATTTTTTTCCGGCGAACTGCATTCCACACCCAACACTCATAAGATAGATCATGGGCACCCTGTCGTCTTCTTCCTTCACTCCGTCGAACTTCTTTCACAAATCGATTTACCCAAATTATACTACTAGTACGAACGTATTAACTGTAGTAGGAACACGAAGATACGAGAAGTAGTACCAACTTCAAGAAGAACAGTAGTAAGGCATAGTACTAGTACTACTGTATGTACTAAAGAGTTCAAATAACGAGAAAGAACATAAACATAGTTCTACTGGGGCCTCTTGTAACACCCTCGATGCGACTATATCTCCCACGTGTCGAGGCACGACTTGGAGGCATAATCGCATTGAAGGAAATGTCGCAAGTGAGGTAATCTTCACACAACCCATGTAATACAATAGGGAAAAAGTTACATAGTTGGCTTACAATCGTCACTGCACACAAATACATGAATAAAGCATTACATCATTCAAATACACTCAAGGTCCGACTACGGAACCAAAATAAAAGAAGAACCCCAAATGCGACAAAGGTCCCCGATCGACCCCAACTGGGCTCCACTACTGATCAACTAGAACGAAACAACACGAAGGACAAGGTCTTCATCGAGCTCCTCCTGAGCTTGGTTGCGCCATCTGCACGGTCTCGTCGGCACCTGCAAGCTGGTTTTGGAAGTATCTGTGAGCCACAGGGACTCAGCAATCTCGCACCCTCGCGATCAAGACTATTTAAGCTTATGGGTAAGGTAAAGGTATGAGGTGGAGCTGCAGCAAGCGGCTAGCATATAAGGTGGCTAACCTATTCGCAAATGAGAGCGAGAAGAGAAGGCAAAGCACGGTCGATAAAGGTATGATCAAGAAGTGATCCTGGACTACCTACGTCAAACATAACTCCAACAACCGTGTTCACTTCCCGGACTCCGCCGGAAAGAGACCATCATGGTTACACACGCAGTTGATTCATTTTAATTAAGGTCAACTTCGGGTTTTCTACAACCGGACGTTAACAAATTCCCATCCGCCCATAACCGCGGGCACGGCTTTCGAAAGATCAAATCCCTGCAGGGGTTTCCCAACTTAGCCCATCACAAGCTCTCACGGTCAACGAAGGAATAGACCTCCACCCGAGACATTCCGATCAGACTCGGTATCCCAGTACAACAAGACATTTCGACAGGGTAAAACTAAACCAGCAACACCGCCCGAATGTGCCGACAAATCCCGATAGGAGCTGCACATATCTCTTTCTCAGGGCACACTCAGATGAGCCAGACGTCGGGTAAGCCAGCCCAGAGTTGCCCCTGGTAGCCTCGGACATCGCTCAGTTGGACCAACACTCAGAGGAGCACTGGCCCGGGGGGGTAAAATAATGATGACCCTCAGGAGCGCGACTCCCAAGGGAAAAGAAAAGGCTAGGTGGCGAAAGGTAAAACCAATGTTGGGCATTGCTGGAGAAGCTTTACTTAAGGCGAACTGTCAAGGGGTTCCCATTATAGCCCAACCGCGTAAGGGACGCAAAATCCGGGAACATAACACCAATATGACGGAAACTAGGGCGGCAAGAGTGGAACAAAACACCAGGCATAAGGCCGAGCCTTCCACCCTTTACCAAGTATATAGATGCATTAATTAAATAAGATATATTGTGATATCCCAACAAGTAAACATGTTCCAACAAGGAACAACACCTCCATGTTCCAACGAGGAACAAACTTCAATCTTCACCTGCAACTAACAACGCTATAAGAGGGGCTAAGAAAAGCGGTAACATAGCCAAACAACGGTTTGCTAGGACATTGGTGGGGTTAGAGGCTGAACATGGCAATTTGGGGGGCTGACAAGCAAGTGGTAGGCATCGTAGCAATGGCATAGCAAAAGAGCGAGCAAACTAGCATAGCAAAGATAGTAGTGATTTTGAGGGTATGATCATCTTGCCTGAGATCCCGCAAGGAAGAAGAACGAATCCATGAAGAAGACAAACGGACGTAGTCGAACGGGTCCTCACAAACTCGACGTAATCGGAACCAACCCGAAGAAGCAACACCGGAAAAAGAGCAAACAATCTAGGTAAAGAACCACTACAACAACATGGCATGATGCACAATCGAGTATGATGCATGTCCGGTTTAATGATACAAGGCATGGCAAAGTGCACAAACAATCCTACAAATTAAGTGGAGCTCAATATGCATCGGGATGCATATTGACGGAACACCACAACCATTATTTAGTTCTCTCTCGTTTATGTACCCAACAATATTAAATGTTGATTAACATGGCAAGAGGTGAAGCACAACAAAACTACCTATCTAGGCAAGTTTAAATGAGGCCGGAAACAACGAACAACAATTCCGGAAAATCCTCATATGCATAATTTAAGGTTTGGTACTGTTCTGCCCTAAACAATATTTTGGAGTTGTTAAACATGCAAGATGATGCCACCATGTTAAACTAGGCCAAATTCTACCCCATTTACATATAAAGTTTGTTTAAATCGGAGCTACGGTTAATTAGTTATGAATTAAATCATTTTTGCATGGCATTTAAGCAAAAATTTAAACAAACAATATTTTAATTGTTGTTATGATGATGCGGATGACATGAACAAGTTTATGCAATTTTATTAAAAGTTGACAAGAGCAATATGAAGCATTTGGTCGTCATGGCGGAACAAAAGGGTGCCACGGCAAAGATAACGGAAATGATGCCACGACAACATTCCGGTTCCGATAGCTCATGGAGATACCGGTGCAAAAGGAAAAGTGACGAGAGCGTGACATGCGATAGAAGGTGGGGTGATCCCGGATACCGGGTTCCCACAAGATGGTGGCATGGCAAAAGAGGAGCATCGCAACGAACAATCGCAAACGGTGCAAACACGCGGTTCATCTCATACACCACACAACATTCGTTCTCAGAAGGTCGCCTCAGGGTTATACCTTCGAAGCGTGCATTTCGAAGTGAATCGGTTCGGAGGGGAAGTAGTCGTTCTCGGGACGGTAGAGGAAGTAGTTGTTCACGCGACGGTAGTCGGACTTGAGGATATCGTTACACGGGTCTTCAGCAACGGTAGTGGTACCCATTTTGCAGTCGTGCACATTCCATAGATGTTTGAGGTCACGGCGAGGATCTTGACGTCCACGGAGTCTTCGAGGGTCGACGGGAGTGGTACTCGGGTCATCGACGACGGTAGTCGTTCTATGCATCGGGCGTCAAGGTACTTGCCGTTCTTGTGTAGACGAACTTGGCGCATCCGAAGGGGTACTTGACGCATTCGAGGGTCCTCATGTCATGGTACTTGGCAAATTCCTTGGAGAAGGTGCTTGACGGTCTGGGTACGGGTCTTGGCGTGTCGTTCTTGTCGATCCAAAATCTGGCGAGAAGAAAAGACCTCAGGCGGGCAGCAGCAAGGAGGCGATGGCGCACACACTAGACATGGGCCAGGGCGATGAGAAGGCACACTGCTCGGTTAGGGACGAAAAGGGGCTGCAGGGGGCCGGACTTGTCCAGGCGGCAGGGGAGGCAGAGGCCCGATGGTGCTGGTTGGCCAGGAGCGGCGGCGGGGTGATGTGGCGGCTTCTGATTGGCTGGAGTGACGTGGCTGGAGGCGGCGGACGCGTCCGGCGGCGGAGTGGACATGTCCGGCGGCGCTGAGGGAGGAGTTTTAGGGCTTAGACTGCAAAATGATCCGAAATTTCGGGGAGGGGTGCTCTTTTATAGGTAGAGGGAGCTAGGAGAGTCCAAATGAGGTGTGGTTTTCGGCCACGCGATCGTGATCGAACGACCGAGATGATGGAACAGAGTTAGGTTGGTTTTGGGCCAAAATGGAAGGGTGTTGGGCTGCAATACACACGTGGCCTTTTCGGTCCCTCGGTTAACCATTGGAGTATCAAACGAAGTCCAAATGGTACGAAACTTGACAGGCGGTCTACCGGTAGTAAACCAAGGCCGCATGGCAAGTCTCGGTCCAATCCGGAAATGTTTAATCCCCACACAAGAAAGAAAGGTAGAAATGACCACCGGAGGAGAACGGAACGCCGGAATGCAAAACGGACAACGGGGAAAATGCTCGGATGCATGAGACGAACACGTATGCAAAAGAAATGCGCATGATGACATGATATACAATGCATGACACGCAAGCAAAGACAAGGCAACAACAGCGAATAACTGAACGACAGCTGGCACATCGGTCTCAGGGCGTTACAACACTCCACCACTACGAGAGGATCTCGTCCCGAGATCTAGAATGGCACCGGAGGGAAACAACGGAAGAGAAAAGAGGAGAGGTAAAACTAAGTTGCTTCTTTGACAAACGAGTGAAACCACAACCTTGAGAGGTTGAATACATTCGAGACAGAATTCAACGAAGGTGAACAAGGTCGAAAACAGCCATTTAGAAAAGAGGAAGAAAGAACATTGCAAAAAACCTTGAGGTTGAAGGGAAGATATATATTGAAAACACTCCGGTTAAGGAAGGGGATCAAGGAAGACCAAATTCCGGCAGCACTCCAGTTGGAAAGAAAAAGAATTGAATAAGGTCTTGATAAGATGAGAAGATACTTGATGAAATCACAACACACTGCCTCCATAACTATTGAATGGATGGAATAAGGGGTAAGAAAGATCTCAGACCGCACTCCGGTTGAGAAGGGAGTCAAAATTTGATAAGATGAGAGAGCTCAAATGAAAACACGACACTCCGGTTGAGAAAGGGATACAAGACTTGATAAGGCGAAAAGAACTTGAACAAAGGGGCACAATACTCCGGTTAAGCAAGATAGGGAAGGAATAAGAGTGATATAATTTGGACAGCACTTTGACTGTAAATGGAAGAAATTGAACATGATCTTGACAAACCGAGATGAGGAGTGAAAAGAGCAACATCACTAGACCTCCGGGAGAAAGAATAGAAGTTGGATCTTGGAAAAGGAAAGAATTGAGAGGAAAAAGACATCTTCTACCACAATAGAATTTGAAAAGCATCTTAAAGAGAAGGTTCGCACGGAGTTGTTGGAAACCAACAACGAAAAGAATAAGCTTGATATGGTCTTATGGAATACCTCTCAAATTAAGAGCTGAAAAACCTGCCACTCACGGGAAAAGAATTGGATTGATAAGAACAAAGAGACGAGAAAGTTATTTCACCGGGAGGATAAATGAAAACTTGGATCATATATTATCACCATTAATAGCATTACTCCTTAGGGGAAAGCTTTAGGTGAAATATAACCCAAGATAATTTCAACAAAGAGATTGATGGATTTAAAATACAACATACTTAATAACATGTGAATCGTGAACCACATGAACTCAAATTATCAAGAATGACATAATACCACCTCTATTGATACGGAAGGAATAATTGCACTCCGGATTACCAAATGAAGAAAGCCTGAGCTTCTTATAAAAGAATCTCGATGAACACTTCGAGAATGAATTAAATCCTTGATGAATCATCATGTAGAACCTTCATGAGGAACTCCGTAAATAAAAGAAATGATCAATCGAAATGGAGGATGAAAAGAATAAGGTTGAAGCCTTGCAATGATTTAGATGAATCTCCGTGGTGATATAATTGAAAGAGGTTGGAACTCCGGTAAAAGAAAGATGAAACAAATGAAGACGAGAATTTGATGAGCCTCCGAAATAAGGAATTGAACACTTGGATGGAACCAGAATAAGAATTATGTTATGCGTATCCTTCACCAATTCAAACTGATGACAATCAATGGATTTGACATACTACTTATTCTTGTAGAAAGGATTAAGAGAGATATAGGACAAACTTGAGAAGGTCTTCAACGAAACACCGGTGGACTCGAAACAACGAATGAATTTATAAAGAAGAGGAATCTTGAAAGAACCACCATAAGTATTGAAAATGAACGGAGTATAGATAAAGAAACACCAAGAAGAATTAAGCAAATGAATGAAGATGCTTGAGAGAAATTAGATACAAGAGAATGAAAAGATCACGAGCCGATTAAAGATCACTTGAACGAAGCACCGGTAAAATAGGAGACTGATAACTGACAGCTGAGAATGAATAAATCTGAATTGATGGACTCCGGATGAACAGATTGAAAAGGCTCCTGAATTGCTTCGGATGGATAAAAGAATTCTCACAATCGAACAATTATGAGAGGATGGCAACAATCTAGAATCACGAATCTTGAAGAGAATGGAGCAAGATTAAAGAGAAACTCTTCTTCGGTCTTCAAATGACAACGAGAAACACCACCGTGAATTGTTGAGGCACTCCGGAATGAAGAATGGAAAGGTTGAGCCAATGATGAAAAGAAATGAAAGATCTTGGCGAAGGACATTTGACTGATGACAATTCATTCTTACGTCAACTTTGGAAAGAATTTGGGAGTAACTCCGGAAAGAATGGAAGAGTCAGGTAAGATCCTGGGAAAGACCTGTGGGTTAGGGCCCACTCAAAAGAAAACACCGTTGAACGATTTAAAAGAGAGGTTGCACGGTTGAATTAAAAGGCTTGAATGAGATAACATCCTCGAAATATATTGAATGAATGCAGAGTGAAAAACACGAATCTTCGAGATATCTTGAGCACTCCGGAAAAATTGAATAGCGAGAAGTAGAATGATAAAGAATTGCACTGGCATAAGAAAGCATTGAAATGAGGAAAAGACATGATCAACAAAGCTTGACTTGAAACCACCGGAGAAGAAAAAGAACGAAGACGATGAACTTGAGGTTCCATTAGAATCTTCATGAGAATCACCGGATAAGAACATTGAGGAAAAAGAATGGAGAGACTTCACAATAATAAAAGGATACTTGATTAAAACATCTGAGTCCTTGGAGAAAAACAAAGGGAGGGAGGGTGGGAAAAACAAAGACAATTTGGAATGGATGGAACGAACATCGTAGAGAAGAACTGATAATTGATCTTGCAAATGTTGCAGTGAACGGATCCACTTGAGGAGAGACACACCGGTTGAGAAGAATTAACATGACAATCTCGATTATCATGAAGGATTAGTATTCGCATAGGAATATGAGAACACCACTTGAGGAAGGTATGGAATCAACACTTGACATTGAAGCAACTCGAATACCACAACTCAAAATAAAAACAAAGGATTGGCTTGCAGAATAAGCCGGAACAAACATATGATAGAGATTTCGTCCAAAGTTTTCGTGGTGGGACCTACACGGGCTCGATCGTACAGCACCATCATGTACAAGGCAGTGCACATGACATACGAAGCGTCCCCGAGTCAACATAGCCAAGGACACTTTAAGACGCAATGAGACCACTGTAAAATCGACCATGAATAGGCGAACCACTAGATGTCGAACCCCAATTTCATATCATACATCTGTCGGAAGGATATCCTAAGAGCTACTTGAATTCCCACCTATGAAACTCCCGAAACTTTCCGGTTATGCAATCAGGTGTTGGGGATACAGGGGAAGCATAATATCTCACCCAAACTAGCAATACCTACATCCAGTTGTATCCATCCTTCAACACATAACCAAGAAACCTTCGGAAACCATCTACCTCAACCTTCGAAAAGCATCTGTTATACAAGTTATGGCGATACTCCCGAACTCCCGCCCCAGTACTGGGTGGCGTCGAGGTTATCTCGCCAACGAACTGCATAAAGGAAATTTTCGATGTCGGCGAACATATCTCAAGTATTCCAGAATTGCAACGATAAAATTATGATGACAACACCTCAGAGCTCAACTCCCCGGGACACTTCCACTAAACCCCTGACAGGAGGCACCAAGACAGTATTCTCATCATAAGTCATCGGAACAAATCCAAGATACTCGCGTGACCCTAAAAAAAATTTAGTGAAATTTGAGAAGAGAAGAGTCAAAACTCTACGTCAGGATGCCTTACCAGAGCGATGAGGAGACTGGGAAGTAAAAAGAATTCCTAAGCTCTCCGATATATAATTCCTAAGGACTCAAAACATTTTTTCTAGACACAACTCGGCTGCTAAAAACGATCAAGCAATGGGGGCTCCTAAGGTCGGGGAAGGCTCTGATTACCAACTTGTAACACCCTCGATGCGACTATATCTCCCACGTGTCGAGGCACGACTTGGAGGCATAATCGCATTGAAGGCAATGTCGCAAGTGAGGTAATCTTCACACAACCCGTGTAATACAATAGGGGAAAAAGTTACATAGTTGGCTTACAATCACCACTGCACACAAATACATGAATAAAGCATTACATCATTCAAATACACTCAAGGTCCGACTACAGGACCAAAATAAAAGAAGAACCCCAAATGCGACAAAGGTCCCCGATCGACCCCAACTGGGCTCCACTACTGATCAACTAGAACGAAACAACACGAAGGACAAGGTCTTCATCGAGCTCCTCCTGAGCTTGGTTGCGCCATCTGCACGGTCTCGTCGGCACCTGCAAGCTGGTTTTGGAAGTATCTGTGAGCCACAGGGACTCAGCAATCTCGCACCCTCGCGATCAAGACTATTTAAGCTTATGGGTAAGGTAAAGGTATGAGGTGGAGCTGCAGCAAGCGGCTAGCATATAAGGTGGCTAACCTATTCGCAAATGAGAGCGAGAAGAGAAGGCAAAGCACGGTCGATAAAAGTATGATCAAGAAGTGATCCTGGACTACCTACGTCAAACATAACTCCAACAACCGTGTTCACTTCCCGGACTCCGCCGGAAAGAGACCATCACGGTTACACACGCAGTTGATTCATTTTAATTAAGGTCAACTTCGGGTTTTCTACAACCGGACGTTAACAAATTCCCATCCGCCCATAACCGCGGGCACGGCTTTCGAAAGATCAAATCCCTGCAGGGGTTTCCCAACTTAGCCCATCACAAGCTCTCACGGTCAACGAAGGAATAGACCTCCACCCGAGACATTCCGATCAGACTCGGTATCCCAGTACAACAAGACATTTTGACAGGGTAAAACTAAACCAGCAACACCGCCCGAATGTGCCGACAAATCCCGATAGGAGCTGCACATATCTCTTTCTCAGGGCACACTCAGATGAGCCAGACGTCGGGTAAGCCAGCCCAGAGTTGCCCCTGGTAGCCTCGGACATCGCTCAGTTGGACCAACACTCAGAGGAGCACTGGCCCGGGGGGTAAAATAATGATGACCCTCAGGAGCGCGACTCCCAAGGGAAAAGAAAAGGCTAGGTGGCGAAAGGTAAAACCAATGTTGGGCATTGCTGGAGAAGCTTTACTTAAGGCGAACTGTCAAGGGGTTCCCATTATAGCCCAACCGCGTAAGGGACGCAAAATCCGGGAACATAACACCAATATGACGGAAACTAGGGCGGCAAGAGTGGAACAAAACACCAGGCATAAGGCCGAGCCTTCCACCCTTTACCAAGTATATAGATGCATTAATTAAATAAGATATATTGTGATATCCCAACAAGTAAACATGTTCCAACAAGGAACAACACCTCCATGTTCCAATGAGGAACAAACTTCAATCTTCACCTGCAACTAACAACGCTATAAGAGGGGCTAAGCAAAGCGGTAACATAGCCAAACAACGGTTTGCTAGGACATTGGTGGGGTTAGAGGCTGAACATGGCAATTTGGGGGGCTGACAAGCAAGTGGTAGGCATCGTAGCAATGGCATAGCAAAAGAGCGAGCAAACTAGCATAGCAAAGATAGTAGTGATTTCGAGGGTATGATCATCTTGCCTGAGATCCCGCAAGGAAGAAGAACGAATCCATGAAGAAGACAAACGGACGTAGTCGAACGGGTCCTCACAAACTCGACGTAATCGGAACCAACCCGAAGAAGCAACACCGGAAAAAGAGCAAACAATCTAGGTAAAGAACCACTACAACAACATGGCATGATGCACAATCGAGTATGATGCATGTCCGGTTTAATGATACAAGGCATGGCAAAGTGCACAAACAATCCTACAAATTAAGTGGAGCTCAATATGCATCGGGATGCATATTGACGGAACACCACAACCATTATTTAGTTCTCTCTCGTTTATGTACCCAACAATATTAAATGTTGATTAACATGGCAAGAGGTGAAGCACAACAAAACTACCTATCTAGGCAAGTTTAAATGAGGCCGGAAACAACGAACAACAATTCCGGAAAATCCTCATATGCATAATTTAAGGTTTGGTACTGTTCTGCCCTAAACAATATTTTGGAGTTGTTAAACATGCAAGATGATGCCACCATGTTAAACTAGGCCAAATTCTACCCCATTTACATATAAAGTTTGTTTAAATCGGAGCTACGGTTAATTAGTTATGAATTAAATCATTTTTGCATGGCATTTAAGCAAAAATTTAAACAAACAATATTTTAATTGTTGTTATGATGATGCGGATGGCATGAACAAGTTTATGCAATTTTATTAAAAGTTGACAAGAGCAATATGAAGCATTTGGTCGTCATGGCGGAACAAAAGGGTGCCACGGCAAAGATAACGGAAATGATGCCACGACAACATTCCGGTTCCGATAGCTCATGGAGATACCGGTGCAAAAGGAAAAGTGACGAGAGCGTGACATGCGATAGAAGGTGGGGTGATCCCGGATACCGGGTTCCCACAAGATGGTGGCATGGCAAAAGAGGAGCATCGCAACGAACAATCGCAAACGGTGCAAACACGCGGTTCATCTCATACACCACACAACATTCGTTCTCAGAAGGTCGCCTCAGGGTTATACCTTCGAAGCGTGCATTTCGAAGTGAATCGGTTCGGAGGGGAAGTAGTCGTTCTCGGGACGGTAGAGGAAGTAGTTGTTCACGCGACGGTAGTCGGACTTGAGGATATCGTTACACGGGTCTTCAGCAACGGTAGTGGTACCCATTTTGCAGTCGTGCACATTCCATAGATGTTTGAGGTCACGGCGAGGATCTTGACGTCCACGGAGTCTTCGAGGGTCGACGGGAGTGGTACTCGGGTCATCGACGACGGTAGTCGTTCTATGCATCGGGCGTCAAGGTACTTGCCGAGGTACTTGCCGTTCTTGTGTAGACGAACTTGGCGCATCCGAAGGGGTACTTGACGCATTCGAGGGTCCTCATGTCATGGTACTTGGCAAATTCCTTGGAGAAGGTGCTTGACGGTCTGGGTACGGGTCTTGGCGTGTCGTTCTTGTCGATCCAAAATCTGGCGAGAAGAAAAGACCTCAGGCGGGCAGCAGCAAGGAGGCGATGGCGCACACACTAGACATGGGCCAGGGCGATGAGAAGGCACACTGCTCGGTTAGGGACGAAAAGGGGCTGCAGGGGGCCGGACTTGTCCAGGCGGCAGGGGAGGCAGAGGCCCGATGGTGCTGGTTGGCCAGGAGCGGCGGCGGGGTGATGTGGCGGCTTCTGATTGGCTGGAGTGACGTGGCTGGAGGCGGCGGACGCGTCCGGCGGCGGAGTGGACATGTCCGGCGGCGCTGAGGGAGGAGTTTTAGGGCTTAGACTGCAAAATGATCCGAAATTTCGGGGAGGGGTGCTCTTTTATAGGTAGAGGGAGCTAGGAGAGTCCAAATGAGGTGTGGTTTTCGGCCACGCGATCGTGATCGAACGACCGAGATGATGGAACAGAGTTAGGTTGGTTTTGGGCCAAAATGGAAGGGTGTTGGGCTGCAATACACACGTGGCCTTTTCGGTCCCTCGGTTAACCATTGGAGTATCAAACGAAGTCCAAATGGTACGAAACTTGACAGGCGGTCTACCGGTAGTAAACCAAGGCCGCATGGCAAGTCTCGGTCCAATCCGGAAATGTTTAATCCCCACACAAGAAAGAAAGGTAGAAATGACCACCGGAGGAGAACGGAACGCCGGAATGCAAAACGGACAACGGGGAAAATGCTCGGATGCATGAGACGAACACGTATGCAAAAGAAATGCGCATGATGACATGATATACAATGCATGACACGCAAGCAAAGACAAGGCAACAACAGCGAATAACTGAACGACAGCTGGCACATCGGTCTCAGGGCGTTACAACACTCCACCACTACGAGAGGATCTCGTCCCGAGATCTAGAATGGCACCGGAGGGAAACAACGGAAGAGAAAAGAGGAGAGGTAAAACTAAGTTGCTTCTTTGACAAACGAGTGAAACCACAACCTTGAGAGGTTGAATACATTCGAGACAGAATTCAACGAAGGTGAACAAGGTCGAAAACAACCATTTAGAAAAGAGGAAGAAAGAACATTGCGAAAAACCTTGAGGTTGAAGGGAAGATATATATTGAAAACACTCCGGTTAAGGAAGGGGATCAAGGAAGACCAAATTCCGGCAGCACTCCAGTTGGAAAGAAAAAGAATTGAATAAGGTCTTGATAAGATGAGAAGATACTTGATGAAATCACAACACACTGCCTCCATAACTATTGAATGGATGGAATAAGGGGTAAGAAAGATCTCAGACCGCACTCCGGTTGAGAAGGGAGTCAAAATTTGATAAGATGAGAGAGCTCAAATGAAAACACGACACTCCGGTTGAGAAAGGGATACAAGACTTGATAAGGCGAAAAGAACTTGAACAAAGGGGCACAATACTCCGGTTAAGCAAGATAGGGAAGGAATAAGAGTGATATAATTTGGACAGCACTTTGACTGTAAATGGAAGAAATTGAACATGATCTTGACAAACCGAGATGAGGAGTGAAAAGAGCAACATCACTAGACCTCCGGGAGAAAGAATAGAAGTTGGATCTTGGAAAAGGAAAGAATTGAGAGGAAAAAGACATCTTCTACCACAATAGAATTTGAAAAGCATCTTAAAGAGAAGGTTCGCACGGAGTTGTTGGAAACCAACAACGAAAAGAATAAGCTTGATATGGTCTTATGGGATACCTCTCAAATTAAGAGCTGAAAAACCTGCCACTCACGGGAAAATAATTGGATTGATAAGAACAAAGAGACGAGAAAGTTATTTCACCGGGAGGATAAATGAAAACTTGGATCATATATTATCACCATTCATAGCATTACTCCTTAGGGGAAAGCTTTAGGTGAAATATAACCCAAGATAATTCCAACAAAGAGATTGATGGATTTAAAATACAACATACTTAATAACATGTGAATCATGAACCACATGAACTCAAATTATCAAGAATGACATAATACCACCTCTATTGATACGGAAGGAATAATTGCACTCCGGATTACCAAATGAAGAAAGCCTGAGCTTCTTATAAAAGAATCTCGATGAACACTTCGAGAATGAATTAAATCCTTGATGAATCATCATGTAGAACCTTCATGAGGAACTCCGTAAATAAAAGAAATGATCAATCGAAATGGAGGATGAAAAGAATAAGGTTGAAGCCTTGCAATGATTTAGATGAATCTCCGTGGTGATATAATTGAAAGAGGTTGGAACTCCGGTAAAAGAAAGATGAAACAAATGAAGACGAGAATTTGATGAGCCTCCGAAATAAGGAATTGAACACTTGGATGGAACCAGAATAAGAATTATGTTATGCGTATCCTTCACCAATTCAAATTGATGACAATCAATGGATTTGACATAGTACTTATTCTCGTAGAAAGGATTAAGAGAGATATAGGACAAACTTGAGAAGTTCTTCAACGAAACACCGGTGGACTCGAAACAACGAATGAATTTATAAATAAGAGAAATCTTGAAAGAACCACCGTTAGAATTGAAAATGAACGGAGTAAAGATAAAGAAACACCGAGAAGAATTAAGCAAATGAATGAAGATGCTTGAGAGAAATTAGATACAAGAGAACGAAAATATCATGAGCCGATTAAAGATCACTTGAACGAAGCACCGGTAAAATAGGAGACTGATAACTGACAGCTGAGAATGAATAAATCTGAATTGATGGACTCCGGATGAACAAATTGAAAAGGCTCCTGAATTGCTCCGGATGGATAAAAGAATTCTCACAATCGAACAATTATGAGAGGATGGCAACAATCTAGAATCATGAATCTTGAAGAGAATGGAGCAAGATTAAAGAGAAACTCTTCTTCGGTCTTCAAATGACAACGAGAAACACCACCGTGAATTGTTGAGGCACTCTGGAATGAAGAATGGAAAGGTTGAGCCAATGATGAAAAGAAATGAAAGATCTTGGAGAAGGACATTTGACTGATGACAATTCATTCTTACGTCAACTTTGGAAAGAATTTGGGAGTAACTCCGGAAAGAATGGAAGAGTCAGGTAAGATCCTGGGAAAGACCTGTGGGTTAGGGCCCACTCAAAAGAAAACACCGTTGAACGATTTAAAAGAGAGGTTGCACCGGTTGAATTAAAAGGCTTGAATGAGATAACATCCTCGAAATATATTGAATGAATGCAGAGTGAAAAACACGAATCTTCGAGATATCTTGAGCACTCCGGAAAAATTGAATAGCGAGAAGTAGAATGATAAAGAATTGCACCGGCATAAGAAAGCATTGAAATGAGGAAAAGACATGATCAACAAAGCTTGACTTGAAACCACCGGAGAAGAAAAAGAACGAAGACGATGAACTTGAGGTTCCGTTAGAATCTTCATGAGAATCACCGGATAAGAACATTGAGGAAAAAGAATGGAGGGACTTCACAATAATAAAAGGATACTTGATTAAAACATCTGAGTCCTTGGAGAAAAACAAAGGGAGGGAGGGTGGGAAAAACAAAGACAATTTGGAATGGATGGAACGAACATCGTAGAGAAGAACTGATAATTGATCTTGCAAATGTTGCAGTGAACGGATCCACTTGAGGAGAGACACACCGGTTGAGAAGAATTAACATGACAATCTCGATTATCATGAAGGATTAGTATTCGCATAGGAATATGAGAACACCACTTGAGGAAGGTATGGAATCAACACTTGACATTGAAGCAACTCGAATACCACAACTCAAAATAAAAACAAAGGATTGGCTTGCAGAATAAGCCGGAACAAACATATGATAGAGATTTCGTCCGAAGTTTTCATGGTGGGACCTACACGGGCTCGATCGTACAGCACCATCATGTACAGGTAGTGCACATGACATACGAAGCGTCCCCGAGTCAGCATAGCCAAGGACTCTTTAAGGCGCGACGAGACCACTGCAAAATCGACCGTGAATAGGCAAACCACTAGACGTCGAACCCCAATTTCATATCATACATCTGTCGGAAGGATATCCTAAGAGCTACTTGAATTCCCACCTATGAAACTCCCGAAACTTTCCGGTTATGCAATCAGGTGTTGGGGATACAAGGGAAGCATAATATCTCACCCAAACTAGCAATACCTACATCCAGCTGTATCCATCCTTCAACACATAACCAAGAAACCTTCGGAAACCATCTACCTCAACCTTCGAAAAGCATCCGTTATACAAGTTATGGCGATACTCCCGAACTCCCGCCCCAGTACTGGGTGGCGTCGAGGTTATCTCACCAACGAACTGCATAAAGGAGATTTTCGATGTCGGCGAACATATCTCAAGTATTCCAGAATTGCAACGATAAAATTATGATGACAACACCTCAGATCTCAACTCCCCGGGACACTTCCACTAAACCCCTGACAGGAGGCTCCAAGATAGTATTCTCATCATAAGTCATTGGAACAAATCCAAGATACTCGCGTGATCCTAAAAAAAATTTAGTGAAATTTGAGAAGAGAAGAGTCAAAACTCTGCGATCAGGAGACTGGGAAGTAAAAAGAATTCCTAAGCTCTCCGATATATAATTCCAAAGGACTCAAAACATTTTTTCTAGACACAACTCGGCTGCTAAAAACGATCAAGCAATGGGGGCTCCTAAGGTCGGGGAAGGCTCTGATTACCAACTTGTAACACCCTCGATGCGACTATATCTCCCACGTGTCGAGGCACGACTTGGAGGCATAATCGCATTGAAGGTAATGTCGCAAGTGAGGTAATCTTCACACAACCCATGTAATACAATAGGGGGAAAAGTTACATAGTTGGCTTACAATCACCACTGCACACAAATACATGGATAAAGCATTACATCATTCAAATACACTCAAGGTCCGACTACGGAACCAAAATAAAAGAAGAACCCCAAATGCGACAAAGGTCCCCGATCGACCCCAACTGGGCTCCACTACTGATCAACTAGAACGAAACAACACGAAGGACAAGGTCTTCATCGAGCTCCTCCTGAGCTTGGTTGCGCCATCTGCACGGTCTCGTCGGCACCTGCAAGCTGGTTTTGGAAGTATCTATGAGCCACAGGGACTCAGCAATCTCGCACCCTCGCGATCAAGACTATTTAAGCTTATGGGTAAGGTAAAGGTATGAGGTGGAGCTGCAGCAAGCGGCTAGCATATAAGGTGGCTAACCTATTCGCAAATGAGAGTGAGAAGAGAAGGCAAAGCACGGTCGATAAAAGTATGATCAAGAAGTGATCCTGGACTACCTACGTCAAACATAACTCCAACAACCGTGTTCACTTCCCGGACTCCGCCGGAAAGAGACCATCACGGTTACACACGCAGTTGATTCATTTTAATTAAGGTCAACTTCGGGTTTTCTACAACCGGACGTGAACAAATTCCCATCCGCCCATAACCGCTGGCACGGCTTTTGAAAGATCAAATCCTTGCAGGGGTGTCCCAACTTAGCCCATCACAAGCTCTCATGGTCAACGAAGGAATAGACCTCCACCCGAGACATTCCGATCAGACTCGGTATCCCAGTACAACAAGACATTTCGACAGGGTAAAACTAAACCAGCAACACCGCCCGAATGTGCCGACAAATCCCGATAGGAGCTGCACATATCTCTTTCTCAGGGCACACTCAGATGAGCCAGACGTCGGGTAAGCCAGCCCAGAGTTGCCCCTGGTAGCCTCGGACATCGCTCAGTTGGACCAACACTCAGAGGAGCACTGGCCCGGGGGGTAAAATAATGATGACCCTCAGGAGCGCGACTCCCAAGGGAAAAGAAAAGGCTAGGTGGCGAAAGGTAAAACCAATGTTGGGCATTGCTGGAGAAGCTTTACTTAAGGCGAACTGTCAAGGGGTTCCCATTATAGCCCAACCACGTAAGGGACGCAAAATCCAGGAACATAACACCGATATGACGGAAACTAGGGCGGCAAGAGTGGAACAAAACACCAGGCATAAGGCCGAGCCTTCCACCCTTTACCAAGTATATAGATGCATTAATTAAATAAGATATATTGTGATATCCCAACAAGTAAACATGTTCCAACAAGGAACAACACCTCCATGTTCCAACGAGGAACAAACTTCAATCTTCACCTGCAACTAACAACGCTATAAGAGGGGCTCAGCAAAGCGGTAACATAGCCAAACAACGGTTTGCTAGGACATTGGTGGGGTTAGAGGCTGAACATGGCAATTTGGGGGGCTGACAAGCAAGTGGTAGGCATCGTAGCAATGGCGTAGCAAAAGAGCGAGCAAACTAGCATAGTGTCAGGACCCCGATTCTAAGCCACATCGATCTAGCTGGTAACACCTCATATCACTTTGCGGCCTCACGCACGGTATCCCACGGGTGTCGCCTTACCATGGCCCGGGACCGTTTGCGCCTTTTGGCTCACGTATATGACAATGTCGCTAGCATCCATATGACCGAGAACCCGGGCCGACATGGCTAGTCGTGAACCCAAAGCGGCACAGACCTATGGAGACAGGCATACATGAATCACATCGAACATGTCGGTCATCAACGAGTGATTCCGGGCTGTAGCACTGGGCCAACAGGACTCCGGGGATCCCAGGCTGTAGCAGGCTAGACAGGACTCCGGAGACCACCGCGTGACATTTCCCCAAAGGGACAGACATAGGGACGAAGTGAAGCACATGCCGGCCAGTCAAGTGTCCTGAACAGTAGTGCTGGGCTAGCAGGACTCCGGTGAACCGGGCTATAGCGGACTACTATGGCTCGAGGAACACTAGACTACATTTCCCCATAAGAAAGGCTGCGAAGGACAAACAACTAGATTGTCGGATCCCACTCATACCAAGCATTTCAATCATACACACAATATGCCCGATATGAGTACATACAACATGGCATCACAACAAAACTCTACAACTCAAGTACTTTATTTAAAGGCTCCAGGGAGCCACACATAACATATTCATACAGATAGGGGTCACATGACCCGACACTCAAGTCATACAGTCATACAAGCACATGCGGAAGCAACTAGTCTGAGTACAGACTCTAGAAAGAAAGAAGGCTTCTCGAAGCCTGTCTATCTACATAGGGCCCTCCATGGCCTGGATCACCACCTGGATGGCTAGTCACTCGTCGACGTCAAGGTCTACGTAAAACCTATCGGAGGGGGCAGTGTTGTCGTCTGAAAACAATAAATAAGCAAACATGAGTACAAAGGTACTCAGCAAGTCTTACATCAGAACCTACTATACATGCTCATTCTCAAGAAGGTGGTGGGGTTTATGCAGCAAGCCAGCTTTGACTCTTGGCTAAGCTATCCTACGGAACCTCTTTAGTAAAATAGTTTTCACACACGAGTCCACTACTCACCCACACAATACTCCACTGTGGATCCTCCCTCGTATCCTGCGAGAGGGCCATCCTCGGTACTCACACTTATCTTGAGTCTTTTAGTAGGATCCATTAGCTTGTCTATGAATTGTATAGGCAACCAAGTAGTCCTTTACCGCGGACGCGGCTATTCGAATAGTTTTATACCCTGCAGGGGTGTACTTCGTCATACACGCTTTCACCACTTACCGCCGTCTACACGACATGTACTCGGCAACCTTCAAGCGGAAGCCCAGCGAGGGTGTCGGCCACGGCCTACCTAAACACCTAAGCCCCTAGTCCAGGTTTATCGCCTATGCAGGTTCCATCCGCAGGGAGTCCGGCCGAGGTTTCCACATACGGCCCCGAACGATGTGAACAGGGTTCCCGAGGCACCAAACGGGTGACTCGGTACACCGTGCCACGGTGTATCTACCGCAACATAGCCCACCCCTAGGGTCAGCGCTACGCACGGCCGCCAACACATATCCTACAAACACCAGAAACTATTTGCAACTCCTGGACAGAGTACTAGGGTGGCTAAGAAGCCGAGAGGGTCAATTAAGGATCCTAATGCACGGTAGTAGCTGAATCTTAAATCACACATACAGATCTCAGTTCTTAGGGGCGGCCTCAATGAAACAACCCACCATGTACTCCTACATGGCCTCTCATCGATACCTTTACCAAACATGTTCAACACATCCCACATATTACTGACACAAGCATTTCACTCTAGCCCATCACCCGGATGAACCAGACCTGACACAACTCTAAGCATAGCAGGCATAGCAAGGTAGGAAACACAAAACATGGCTCAATCAACTCCTACACATGCTAGTGGGTTTCATCTAGTTACTGTGGCAATGACAGGTCATGCAGAGGATAAGGGTTCAACTACCGTAGCACACAGCAGTTTGAATCGTGTTGTCTTAATGCAGTAAACAAGAGCAGGAGCGAGAACATGGGTTGTATCGGAATGATCAATGGTTGCTTGCCTGATGGAGTGGTAACGGGATACTACCCTTCAGTTGGATACTCGTGAATATCCTCGGAGGCAGAACCTACCACGAAGAACACAACCGAGCACAATCAACACATGACGATATGCAACAATATGATGCATGCTATGACATGGCAATATGAATGTGTTTTGGCCTAATGCAAGCTAAAACAGAAAGGGGTGAACTCATTTGAATCCAAGATTCAATTATTAGCTCATTAATTATTGCATTTATAGGGCATTTTCTTATTCTGCTTAAACAGTAGGGTAAACTTGTTTTGTCATGCATGAAACCATTACAGATGGATAGATTGAATTTTTCTGATAATTTTTCATATATAATTTGTCTCATTTGGAGTTACAGTTGAATTTCTATCAATTTTTGAAGTTTAGGCAATTTTCTGGAATTTTCGATATAAAATTAAATCCAGAAAAGAGTTACTGCGTCAGTCTTGCGTCAGCATGACGTCAGCAAGTCAAAGGCACGGTCCAGGTCAAACCCGACCAGTGGGGTCCACTGGTCAGTGACCCTAGCTGGTTTCTGTGGCTGACGTGTGGGACCAGGTCAATGGTGACGTGGCAAAGTCAAAATGACAGGTGGGGCCCTCCTGAGACCGGTGCTAATCTAACAGAGTAGTTAACTAACTAATTAGGCACTAGGGCCCACATGGCAGTGGCTCTAGAGGGGTTGGTTAGTGGGTTAATTAACCACTAATGACGGCCACGTCAGCTACCGGCGTTTAGCCGCCGGCGACCTCAGATCGCGGCGGCGTCCGCGTCGGGATTGCGCTACAGGGCTCGGTTCGACACGCTGGAGGCACCAGAGGGATGCCCATCCTTGCGCGCATCCAGGGGATCACGCGGGAGGCTGCGGGGTGACCGGAGCTGACGGCGGCGAGCTCTTTTGCGGCCGCCGAAGTTCGGGCGGAGAGGGAAAGAGGGCTACGGTGCACGGCAGGACGAGGGAGTGCGTGCGTTAGGCTCTTGGGGACGCGCTAAATGCGGTGGTGCGCTCGGACGCGTGCTTGCACGGCCGTAGCCACGACGGCGACATGGCCGGCGGCGAGGAGCGCTCGGGCTTGAAGGGGACGACGGCTACGGCAATCAAACGGTGAGGAGAAGAGGGGGTAATGGTGGCGGAGCTCACAGCGGTGCCGTAGGGATGGCTAGCGGGCTCGGGGACGTCCTTGACGGCGCGAATCGACGGCGAGGAGCTCGGGTGCCCGAGGTTGAAGATGACCACGATGACGATGAAACAGGGCCTCCTGGCGCCTTCTAGCTTGATTGGGAGGACGAGGAGGCTTCGGGGGTGCTTCTGGACTCGGCGGAAGGGTGAGGGGAGCACGGGGGCTGCGTCTACGGCGTACGGCAGCGACGAGCTCCGCTCGGTGGAAGAGAGGGGGAGCCAGAGGAGAGAATGGGGACGAGAGAGTGAGCGAGAGGGGTTCCAGGGGCGGCGTGGCGCTCGTCTAGAGGGGTCGGGAAGCAGGAGGTGTCCAGGCAGGGTAGAGGTGGCGCGCGCGCGTGCCGGCGGGCGTCGAGCACACACCCCTGTCCTTCTGTCCGAGGAGGGAGACGACAGGGGGCAGCGGGGGTGGGCTGGGCTGCCAGCTGGAGTTGGGCCAGGTAGGTCCAGGTAAGTGGCCCAGTGGCCTTCCCCTCTTTTATTTATTTCTGTTTTCCATTTCTGTTATTTTGTTTTTATTTAGTTTAAATACTAAATCATTTTATAAAATCCTGGAAATATTCATGGACACTTGCTGAATTATTTCAGTGGCCCAAAAATAGTTCCAACATTATTTGAGCATTTGATTATTTAATAGCATTTAAATGCCCAAATTCAAATATTTATGAATTAAATCAGTGACCTTCTGTTGACCTAGAAAAATGTGCACCTATTTTCCCAAAGGTTCTAACCCAAGGCAAAGAGGGTGAGCATTTTAGAAGGGCATTTCAGGTTCATTGAATTTATTTTTAGTAAACCCTAGTTGATTTCAGGGGGGTGCTGGGGGTTCTGCCTTCCCCATTTCAAGTTTCTGATGAAAGTAAACATGATGCACACTCTAATGCATGGTCTAGCTAGGGTGTGACACATAGCAAAGATAGTAGTGATTTCGAGGGTATGATCATCTTGCCTGAGATCCCGCAAGGAAGAAGAATGAATCCATGAAGAAGACAAACGGACATAGTCGAACGGGTCCTCACAAACTCGACGTAATCGGAACCAACCCAAAGAAGCAACACCGAAAAAAGAGCAAACAATCTAGGTAAAGAACCACTACAACAACATGGCATGATGCACAATCGAGTATGATGCATGTTCGGTTTAATGATACAAGGCATGGCAAAGTGCACAAACAATCCTACAAATTAAGTGGAGCTCAATATGCATCGGGATGCATATTGACGGAACACCACAACCATTATTTAGTTCTCTCTCGTTTATGTACCCAACAATATTAAATGTTGATTAACATGGCAAGAGGTGAAGCACAACAAAACTACCTATCTAGGCAAGTTTAAATGAGGCCGGAAACAACGAACAACAATTTCGGAAAATCCTCATATGCATAATTTAAGGTTTGGTACTGTTCTGCCCTAAACAATATTTTAGAGTTGTTAAACATGCAAGATGATGCCACCATGTTAAACTAGGCCAAATTCTACCCCATTTACATATAAAGTTTGTTTAAATCGGAGCTACGGTTAATTAGTTATGAATTAAATCATTTTTGCATGGCATTTAAGCAAAAATTTAAACAAACAATATTTTAATTGTTGTTATGATGATGCGGATGACATGAACAAGTTTATGCAATTTTATTAAAAGTTGACAAGAGCAATATGAAGCATTTGGTCGTCATGGCGGAACAAAAGGGTGCCACGGCAAAGATAACGGAAATGATGCCACGACAACATTCCGGTTCCGATAGCTCATGGAGATACCGGTGCAAAAGGAAAAGTGACGAGAGCGTGACATGCGATAGAAGGTGGGGTGATCCCGGATACCGGGTTCCCACAAGATGGTGGCATGGCAGAAGAGGAGCATCGCAACGAACAATCGCAAACGGTGCAAACACGCGGTTCATCTCATACACCACACAACATTCGTTCTCGGAAGGTCGCCTCAGGGTTATACCTTCGAAGCGTGCATTTCGAAGTGAATCGGTTCGGAGGGGAAGTAGTCGTTCTCGGGACGGTAGAGGAAGTAGTTGTTCACGCGATGGTAGTCGGACTTGAGGATACCGTTACACGGGTCTTCGGCAACGGTAGTGGTACCCATTTTGTAGTCGTGCACATTCCATAGATGTTTGAGGTCACGGCGAGGATCTTGACATCCACGGAGTCTTCGAGGGTCGACGGTAGTGGTACTCGGGTCATCGACGACGGTAGTCGATCTATGCATCGGGCGTCAAGGTACTTGTCAAGGTACTTGCCGTTCTTGTGTAGACGAACTTGGCGCACCCGAAGGGGTACTTGACGCGTTCAAGGGTCCTCATGTCATGGTACTTGGCAAATTCCTTGGAGAAGGTGCTTGACGGTCTGGGTACGGGTCTTGGCGTGTCGTTCTTGTCGATCCAAAATCCGGCGAGAAGAAAAGACCTCAGGCGGGCAGCAGCAAGGAGGCGATGGCGCACACACTAGACATGGGCCAGGGCGATGAGAAGGCACACTGCTCGGTTAGGGACGAAAAGGGGCTGCAGGGGGCCGGACTTGTCCAGGCGGCAGGGGAGGCAGAGGCCCGATGGTGCTGGTTGGCAAGGAGCGGCGGCAGGGCGACGTGGCAGCTTCTGATTGGCTGGAGCGACGTGGCTGGAGGCGGCGGACGCGTCCGGCGGCGGAGTGGACATGTCCGGCGGCGCTGAGGGAGGAGTTTTAGGGTTTAGACTGCGAAATGATCCGAAATTTCGGGGAGGGGTGCTCTTTTATAGGAAGAGGGAGCTAGTAGAGTCCAAATGAGGTGCGGTTTTCGGCCACGCGATCGTGATCGAACGACCGAGATGATGGAACAGAGTTAGGTGGGTTTTGGGCCAAAATGGAGGGGTGTTGGGCTGCAACACACCCGAGGCCTTTTCGGTCCCTCGGTTAACCGTTGGAGTATCAAACGAAGTCCAAATGGTACGAAACTTGACAGGCGGTCTACCGGTAGTAAACCAAGGCCACATGGAAAGTCTCAGTACAATCCGGAAATGTTTAATCCCCACACAAGAAAGAAAGGTAGAAATGACCACCGGAGGAGAACGGAACGCCGGAATGCAAAACGGACAACGGGGAAAATGCTCGGATGCATGAGAGGAACACGTATGCAAAAGAAATGCGCATGATGACATGATATACAATGCATGACACGCAAGCAAAGACAAGGCAACAACAGCGAATAACTGAACGATAGCTGGCACATCGGTCTCGGGGCGTTACACCTCAGCACAACACACCCTTGAAAATAAACTAAGCAACTACTACCTCCGCCCAGGTTTATAGGGCCCTTAAGCAACACAGCCGCGTCTGCTTTTACTAGGCCGCTCCTATCGATTGTCGTTCCATTAATTACGAGCCAGCTGCCGCATGTGAGGGAGACTAGCTGCATGCAAGCATCTGTCCCGGGACCAGTGCTTCTTCCGTTGCATGTGTAGAAGACATCCAATGCATGCAAAGGTAGCAGGTGCAAGCTTAATTAACAACTACAGGAATCGAGGAATTTGCATGCTCCTGCGCTCTGCCTTGGTCCGGGTGATTTGGTCGGCCAGACCAAGAATCCCGGACGGAGGTAGTAGTCCGCTTGACACTGCAGTAGAACCAGCATGAGCGATGACACTGCCACCTACTCGGAGTCCGAGTCCACGTCCTTGACTTCGTCCTCATCCCTCTTCCTCTTTGCCGATGCTTCTTTGCTTGAACCGTACATTGGGCTCTGCTTCTTCATCCAACCCTTGTAGATATTTAAACAAAGGTAGGCATCCATTGCTGTGTATAGGATGTGATCTTCATCTAATGTCTTCGACTCCCATGCATGATGAAACTCGTGATGAGGTTTCTTCAGTTCAGTGTACGAACGATCAATCATGGCTGCTAGGTCGGCATTGAAGGCTGAGAGGAGGACACCAGCCCTTCCTTCTGGAGGTCGAAGGGGTCACCTACAACGAGGCCTATCTGACCCAGGATTTCCTTGTCGTTCCTAAAGTCTACAGTAACGAATTTGACTCGGCCACCCTTGAGGGAGCGCAAGCGTGCGCTCAGGGACATCTACACGATAGAGCCAATCGCCCCAAAATTTAATCCATGGTCGTCATGCCCGATCACTTTTGATCGCCGGGATCATCCGACCAGTATCCGTCATGGTGGCTCAGCCGCACTGGTCCTAGACCCAATAATTGATGGGTTCCACCTGACTCGCGTCCTTATGGATGGAGGTAGCAGCCTCAATCTGCTCTATCAGGATATAGCGCGAAAAATGGGCATTAACCCATCCCGGATCAAGCCCACCAGGACTACCTTCAAAGGAGTCATACCAGGTGTAGAGGCCCGATGTACGGGCTCAATCACACTAGAGGTTGTCTTAGGATCTCCGGACAACTTTCGAAGCGAGGAGTTAATCTTCGATATCGTCCCCTTCCGCAGTGGCTATCATGCACTACTCAGACGAACTGCGTTTGCTCAATTCAACACAGTACCACACTATGCTTATCTCAAGCTCAAGATGCCTGGTCCACGCGGCATCATAACGGTCAATGGAAATACGGCATGCTCCCTCCGTACAGAAGAGCACACAGCTGCCTTAGCAGCAGAAGTACAGAGCGGCCTTCTCAACCAGAACCTTAATTCGGCTGTCGAGCCCATGGACACCGTTAAGAGGGTCCGAACTACTCTGCAATAGGAGAGCTCGGCTCGTCAGGAGCTTGACTAGCAATCCAGCCTCCGTCTCAGTCCCGATCAAGTGGTGGCATTCGTGTCGCGCGTACATACTACTCACTCAAAATCCCATGGGCATCGACGGAGGCATAGCTAGCTTGTGGTCCATAGTACGGCTCAACCGACATCGGATACACACATACTTTCACTTTTACTTGTTTCCTTTTCAGGTCTCAACCCCACAGGCCCCATCTGGTGGTCTGGTCATCGGTCCTCTTGAAGGATAAACACACCAAGACGGTGAGAAACACAGACATATAGGGGACTTTTTAGGTGATTCCGTTAACGATAACTATACCTGTTTTTCAGGAGCCACATGCAACTCTCCCTTGGTTTCAGCATGTCAAATAGCCTGTTGCTTATCGCACTACCTGTATCAACGCACCTTGACGTACTAATTAAATTACAATGAGAACAGTTTATGGCTGGAGCTTTAGGACCCCAACTCTTTACCTTTGCGCCTTTTCTGTTTTCTTTCTCTTTTTTCTCTCAACTCCCCTATGGATAACCCTATCAGGTAGCACCCGTACACTTTGGTACGTTTGATGTTTGCCAGGGGCTTCATAGCACCCCACATTACAGCAACAAAAGTCTAAACACTTTTTACAAGTATAGTTCGACACCCCAAATTTAGCATTATATGCATTGGCTCTGAATCATGTCTTTGGTTAATAGTTGGGTTGCCCGGCTCCTGTGCTTGCTACCTTACGTTCCGCTATATCGACTAAGGTAGTAAAGGGAGAACTACTGTGATTGTGCCTTGGTTTATCCAAAGGATCACCTCAGTAGAGAAAGCCAAAAACTGACTGTCATGATGCGACGAGAGCCGGTTAGCTGTTCGGAGGTTACAAATCATTGGAGATTTGTTCTGCATTACGCGAAGGGTTGGTACTTCCCGATCATACGCTTATAGCACTCTAGTTTGGATACTAGGGGATGCGCCCATGTTTTTATTGTAAAACTCTTATGGCTGAGTGAGGTCGTTCAAGCCGCATAGTCTGGTTGCATGGTTCGTTGCACTAAACAACTCCTTCAAGGACCATATAATTGGATCAAGATTGTTTAGATTCCATCCCGAACACCCCGGTACTACCTACGTGGGGGCAGAGCCGATGACTGGCCAACCCTCAGATTTCATACAACACGGCCGCACAGGAGGAAAAAATTAAAACATAACAAGCATTATATTACATAACATCATTGTTTCATGTTATAGGACAGGATAATACGAATATTTTCATGGGAATATAACATCCTTCGCACATTTCTCCGCCGCAAGGCGGGATACCTCCAGGACACCATCAAAATATAACTCGGGTCGGCGGTGCTCCTTGCCCTCAAGCGGCCCCTCGATCATCAGCTTCTTGGCATCCATCTTCGCCCATTGCATCTTGACACGGGCAAAGGCCATCCGGGCACCTTCAATACAGACCTACCGCTTTATGACCTCAAGTTGTGGGCAGGCACTAACAAGCCACTTCACAAGTCTGAAGTAGCTGCTGGGTATCGGCGCGGCAGGCCATGGTCGGACTATCAGGTCCTTCATGGCTAGCTCGGCCACCTTGTGCAGCTCGACCGGCTGTTTTAGCTGGTCGTTGAAGGGTACCGGATGTTTTGGTCCAAGATATTGAGACCAGAACAGCTTCTCCGTAGAACTCCCTTCTTCGGCTCGATAGAACTCAGCAGCATCTGATACGCTGCGCGGCAAATCCGTAAACATGCCTGGAGAGCTCCAAATTCGGGTAAGTAAAAGGAATGTTTCCTTCACAGACTTGCTTTGCATAATGAATGCCTTACCCGCCGTGATCTTCTTGGCCGCTTGGATTTCCTGAAGGGCGCTCTGGGCCTTGGCTCGAGCCTCTTGTGCGCTCTAGCGGGCCTTTGCAAGTTCGGACGCTTGTGTCTTAGAATCACTCTCCAAGGACTCATACTTCTTGACGGCGTCCTGGAGCTCTTGCTGGACCTCGCTGACCCGGGCCTCGTGCTTCTCGCGTGTGGCATGCTCCTTGGCCACTTTGTCCTCGGCCTCGGCTAACGCCTTCTTGAGGGCCGCCACCTCGGTCGTGGCCCCTAATAAAATTCATGACACTTCAGTCAGCACGAAACATTCATCCTTAATATACGCGCAGGTCACTACATACCTTGGTTGTCCTCCAGCTGCTTCTTCATGAGGCCAACCTCTTCTTCGGCCTGCTCCAGGCTCTGCTTCAGGCCGAAGACCTCTGCAGTATGAGCGGCAGCAGCCAGCAGCGACGCATGCTTATTCAAATAGACATCTTATGTTAGACTCCTGCGAAAATTATTTTGATACTCTATTTGGCTTTTTCTTTCCGAACACCGAATAGAGCATCAGGGGCTACTATCTACAATGTGATATCCTTTCTACAATTACATTAATTACCTCAAAGCCTGTTAAAAGGCTAGCGCAGGCTTCGGTCAGTCCGCTTTTGGCAGACTGAACCTTCTCGATCACCGTACCCATAAGGACACGGTGTTTATCCACAATGGAAGCGCTTCCAGTAGATTATCTGGTGCCTCTGGTTGGACAGAGGTCACCGGCTGAACAGGCACACCTCCCCCTTTTGGGGAAGGCTGTTCGCTGGACTCCTGAGCCATGTAGGTCTCCAAAATGGTATCCGGCTGAGGGCCGAATGGAATTTGGCCCCCATCACCAGTCCCCACGGGGGCTTTTTCCCCCATGTGCCCGGCGGCTGAGGAGTCATCCTTGGGCGCCACCCTAACGATCTCTGGAACCTCCCCCCGGTCTGGGAAGGTCCTTTGGGACACCACCTCGTCATCACCCTTGGCCGAGACAGAGTGAGAGGGCGGCGGCGACATGCTAGCCATCTCCTTTGAATCTAGCGAACCATATGTCGAGGATCGCGGGGAGCTGTCGTGGGCCGGACTGCGATGGCACAATTTAAACATATTAATATTACAAAATGGAAAGGCCATGCATGTGAACGTGCATAAGGTTTTTGGTACTTATGAGGCAGCCCGAGGCTTGGTCCGGGGCATTCGCTCCGGACTGCTATCGACATCCCATGCGGTCCGCAAGGGAGCCCTTCTCCCTCTTGGGCGCCTTCGCCTCCAAATTTGTGGAGGCCCCCCTTTTCTTCCTTCCCCCCTTAGAGGGGGAGTCGCTTTCTTCCTCCTCCTCCTTGTCGTCTTCGGTGGCCGAAGAGTGAGACTGGTCTTTGGACGTCATGTCCGAAGCACCTTTTCGGCGAAGGCCACTCTGGGCCCCCTTGGCCGTTTTCTTGGCCTTCTTCTCCAGCACATCATAAGGCGCCGGAAATGGCATCTTCATCAAAAGTGGGGTTTCTTGGTCTTCGGGCAGTGGAGCTGGACAGTTAATCCGCCCCGCTATGTCGATCCAGGCCTAAAAAATTGATAGGAAGGCTTAGACTCCTCAAAATATGCCAGTAAAGGCTATACCTTGAAAACATGAAAGAACTTACTGAATTAGCCCGGTGTTTTAAGCTAAGACCGCGATCCTCGGTCGTAGGAGGTGGTCGCCGGCCTTGAAGAGCACTTTCCAGATGTCTTCGTGTGTCATGCCGAAGAGCTCTAGCAGCGTTTGGTGCTTGGCCGGATCGAACTCCCACAAATAGCAAGTCCGGCGTTGGCACGGTAGGATCCGGCGAATGAGCATGACCTGGATCACGTTGACAAGTTTGATTCTCTTGGTTATCATGTTCTGGACGCATGTCTGGAGCCCTGTTAGCTCGTTCGAAGAACCCCAGGTTAGACCCTTCTCTTGCCAGGAGGTGAGCCGCATCGGAACTCCGGATCGGAATTCGGGGGCCGCCGCCCAATTGGTGTCGCGCGGCTGGGTGATGTAGAACCACCCTGACTGCCACCCCTTCACCGTATCCACAAAGGAGCCTTCGGGCCATGTGACATTGGGCATCCTGCCCACCATGGCGCCTCCGCACTCTACTTGTTGGCCTCTCACCACCTTCAGCTTTACATTAAAGGTCTTCAGCCATAGGCCGAAGTGAGGTGGGATACGAAGAAAGGCCTCGCAAATGACTATAAATGCCGAGATGTTCAGGATAAAGTTGGGGGCTAGATCACGGAAGTCCAGCCTGTAGTAAAACATCAGTTCGTGGACAAACGGGTGGAGAGGGAATCCCAGCTCGTGGATGAAATGTGTGAGAAACACAACCCTCTCATGGGGCTCTGGGGTAGGGACGATCTATCCCTTGGCCGGGAGACAGTGAACGATCTCCTTGGCCAGATATCCGGCCTCTCGGAGCTCCTTGATGTCTTTCTTCTTAACAGAGGAAGCCGTCCACTTGCCTCTAGCTCCGGATCTGGACATGGTTAGAGTGCTTTTTCCGGCGGGGGAAGCTAGAGCTTGGGCGCTGGAGCTCAAGAATGGATGGGTAGAGGAAGGAGAAGGCGTGGGTGAATGAGGACGAATCCTTATCCCCTTATAAAGGCCGTGAATGTCAAACGCCTTCCTACTCGCCTTAAAACTCGCCTACTCCCAAGGGCTGTATAAACGGCATGGTTGGGTTACCCACGCCCGTATTGATGAGCATCCCGCAATAAGGGGACACGATCTCTGCTTTGACGAGACGTGCCAATGGAAATCGCATCTCAAAACACGGGATGGTAGACAAAATGGTTCGATATAGTGACCGGGCAGACGGGATGTCATGTTGTAAAAAAGTTGTCAGCGGATTGGACTCGTGGAATATTATATTCTCTCTACGGTTGTGTGTGGTGTGCTGTTACAGGTCCGAACACATTTAAATACGTCTGAAGACTATCTTGGAGTTTGGAGGGAGGAACCCGCCTTGCAATGCCGAAGACAGATCTATGTGTCGGATACATTGTCATTGAAGCCAGGTTTAGGGGCTACTGAGGGAGTCCTGGACTAAGGGGTCCTCGGGCGTCCGGCTTGTTAGCCATGGGCTGGACTGATGGGATGTGAAGATACGAAGACCAAAGACTGCACCCGTGTCCGGATGGGACTCTCCTTGGCGTGGAAGTCAAGCTTGGCGACCAAATATGTAGATTCATTTCTTTGTAACCGACCTTGTGTAACCCTAGATCCTCCCGGTGTCTATATAAACCGGAGGACTTAGTCTGGAGGACATACATTACCATAACCATACAAGCTAGGCCTCCAGGGTTTAGCCATTACGATCTCGTGGTAGATCAACTCTTGTAATACTCATATTCATCAAGATCAATCAGGCAGGACGTAGGGTATTACCTCCATAGAGAGGGCCCGAACCTGGGTAAAACATTGTGTTCCCTATCTCCTGTTACCATCGACCTTACACGCATAGTTCAGGACCCCCTACCCAAGATCTGCAGGTTTTGACACTGACAATTAGCTTGCGTCCTTTCAAGCATATTCAGGTCTCCAGCAAATTCATCAGACGTTCAAGTTCGTCTGGAGACCTGACCTTGCATAAGAGATTAGTTCTTTTTCTTCACCACCCACATCTAGAGGGGTGGGAAAGAGTTCATCATTCTACGAGCTCCATAAGAAAAAGGTGGCATAGAAGCCAGTCCACTTCGTTTCACATAAGAGGGGTTAGAGTAAGCATATGAATAAGCAGAGAAATTCTTCGAGGACTTATGAACATAATGATTCGAAGAATAATGCACATATTCATAGCCCTTAGGCTTTCCCTGCGAAACAGAAGTGTTAGCACGATGATGTTCATATGAGGATCCAGATCCATATGAGGAATTTGATCCACATGAGGTATTTGGTCCATATGAGGACTTGGATCCATATGAAGACTTTAGTGCATATGAAGAATTTGATCTAGGGTTCCTATTCTTTACAGGTGGTGTCATGATGACATTCACTTGAAGACTTTCTAGGCACCTTTTGGGAACCCAGATTTTCTTCATAGGGGGGACGTTCCTGCAGTTAGTGCCAACATATCTAGCAAATACTTCACCATTCTGATTTTTGAATAGTTTATAGTTGGAGTCAAATGACTCATCAGAATAACATGAAGGTCCAAAAGTAAATCCAGATAAAGTGGATGGATCTATGGGAGGTCCTTTTGCAGCAACCAATGAGGTTTTGGGATACTTCTTAGGTTTCTAGTAGGTCCCATCAGCATTGAGTTTCCTCTCAAAGGCAATACCCTCTTTCCTAGGGTTCCTGTTGAGTATCTTCTTTTTAAGCACATCACAAAGAGCCTGATGCCCTTTGAGGCTTTTGTACATGCCTGTCACATACAATTCCTTCAACCCTGCATTGTCAGTGATACTAGTGGTATCCTCAGATGCGGAATTTGTGATAACAGAGACAATTGAAGAATTTGCAGTAATAGAGGCAGTTGAACTTTCAGGTGAAGAATTAGCAGATTCTCGTTCGATGCATTTTAAACATGGTGGACTAAATTCAACCTGAGCAGAACTGATTTGTTGAGCAAGTAATGAATCACGCTCCTTCTAAATATCTTCATAATTCACCCTTAGCTTCTCAAGATCTTGCTTTCTTTGAAGAAATTCATAAGAAAGTTTCTCATGCTCAGCTAAGAGAGTGTTATGATGACTCTGAAGGTTGTCAAACTTAGACTGAAGTCTCTGAAGATTATCAGCCAGAGTTTGAGTTCGATCCATTTCTTCACCCAACATATCATCACTTTCATCTAGCATGTTTTGAACTTTTTCCAAAGCTCTTTGTTGTTTAGTGGCAAGGGAAGCAAGCTTGGTATACCTGGGTCCAAATTCATCACCAGGTTCATCATCACTAGACTCAGATAGGAAGCATTCAGTTACCTTGGCACCTTTTGCCATAAGGCATGGTGTAGAGGATGATGATTCAGGATCGAAAGTCATCATTTTAAGCGATTTCTTGAATTCCTCAAACCAGGGATCATGACAAGTTCGATGACCTTCATAGACATCAGAGAGTCGATCCCAAATAAGCTTCGCATGGTAGAGATTCATAATGTTCTTGAACTGATTTCGGGATAAGCAGGAGCAGATGACATCCTTCTCTATGATGTCAAGTCGAGTGTACTTGCGAATATCATCAGCCTTTGCCATCTTGCAAAGATCAGTAACACCAATCTCAGTGACGGTCCACAACTCGCTGTCCATCGCCATGAGACGCTTCTTCATCATGGCCTTCCACTTGGGATAATCATGACCGTCAAAGATGGGGCATGTCACTTTCTTCATTCCTGCAGTTGACACAACTAAAACTCCAAGCGGTTAAACCAAAATCACATAGAACAAGGGAGTACCTTGCTCTGATACCAATTGAAAGTGTGTTATATCAACTAGAGGGGGGTGAATAGGCGACTTTTATAAATTCGTCGCTCAGGAATTTCTAGGTGAGGAAATTCCTAAGCAACGAACTACTTAGCAGTGGAATAAGTACTCATATGCAAGTGTAACAGAGCAGTAGCACAGTCATCATGATGAAATTAAAACAAGCACAGAGTACAAGTAGCGTAAACACAGGACAAGCAGGCTGAAGACAAAGTGACTAAAGAATTGGGATTGAGGAAATCGAATAAGTCTTCAGTCAAAGTCTTCAAACAATAACGATCAAGTACTTCTACACAAGAATGAGGAATGAAAGGGTTGAGGAAATAGAACCAGTAGCTTGGTGAAGACGATGATTTGGTAGACTAGTTCCAACTGCTGTGACAGTCGTACATCTGGTTAGAGAGGCTAGGTATTTAAACCTGAGGACACACAGTCCCGGACACATAGTCCTCACCGTATTCTCCTTGAGCTAAGGTCACACAGACCTCACCCAATCACTCGTGGTAAGTCTTCAGGTGACTTCCAAACCTTCATAGACTCGGTCACTCGGCGATCTACAATTTCCTCTTGGATGCTCTAGACCATGACGCCTAACCATATGGAGGATGCACGGTCCACAAAGGGAACAAGCGTCGGTTCCACACGGGAACAATCTCTTCAGTGATGCTCAATCACTTTGGGTTTGTAGGTGTTTGGGTTTGGGTTTTTTCCTCACTTGATGATTTTTGCTCAAAGTCCTTGGAGGATGGGATGCTCTCAATGACAAGTGTCAGTTTCTCTCGGAGCAGCCAACCAACTAGTGGTTGTAGGGGGCGGATATTTATAGCCTAGGGAGTATCCCGACATGATAAGACATAAATGCCCTTTAATGATATGACCATTAGGTGGGTAAATATTTTAGGACAGCTGGTGTGTAACACAGCAACGGTCGGATATTTGAGTATCAAATTCCTCAGGGCTATCATGTTCCTCACTTGTAGGTAATCCGCGCACTGGCGAACTCCTAACTCCTCAGTCAGAACAAATTCCTCAGAAACCAGAAGATCTTCGTCTCTGTCACTGAAGAAATTGACCGAACTGTATGAGATTTCCAATGGCTTCACTCGAAAGGATTGGCTAGGTTTAGGATTTTGAGATGATCATCACTTGGAAACTTTTCCTTAGTTTTACCTCGACCGCCTTTAACAGTACGGTGTTTCCTATGACTCAAGAAAGAGAAAATGAAACTATGAAAACAAAAGTCTTCATGCTTCATAATCCTCGCATGAATACCAAGTCTTCAGGGTCACACCAATTTCTTCACTTTCAATGTCTTCAAGAAAACCAAAGTCTTCAGCTGAAGACATTCATTTTTAGGGGTCGACAATCATCGTAAATATCAAACTCCTCATAGACTTATAGACCTATGTACACTCACAAACACATTAGTCCCTTAACCTATAAGTCATCAGTACACCAAAATCACTAAGGGGCACTAGATGCACTTACACGACCCAAGTGGGAGGAGTCCCACTTGGGCTCCTAGTCCAATTCGCCCCCCCCCTTCCTTTTATCGGAGGGGGGAAAGGGGGAAGGAGAGGGAGAAGGAGAAGGAAAGGGGGGTCGCGCCCCCTCCCCTAGTTCAATTCGGACTCCTCCCTTGGGGGCACCCCTTGTGGGCTGGTCTGCCTCCCTCCTATGGCCCATATCTTCCCCTGGGGGGTACCGGTAACCCCCCCCCCCATACTCCGATACGTACCTGATACATTCTGAAACACTTCCGGTGTCCGAATACTATCGTCCAATATATCAATCTTTACCTCTCGACCATTTCGAGACTCCTCCTCATGTCTGTGATCTCATCCAGTACTCCAAACAATCTTTGGTCACCAAAACACATAACTCATAATACAAATTGTCATCAAACATTAAGCGTGCGGACCCTACGCGTTCGAGAACTATGTAGACATGACCGAGACACCTCTCCAGTCAATAACCAATAGCAGAACCTGGATGCTTATATTGGTTCCCACATATTCTTCGAAGATCTTTATCGGTCAAACCGTAATGACAACATATGTCATTCCCTTTGTCATCGGTATGTTACTTGCCCGAGATTAGATCATCGGTATCTTCATACCTAGTTCAATCTCGTTACCAGCAAGTCTCTTTACTCGTTTCGTAATGCATCATCCCGCAACTAACTCATTAGTCACATTGCTTGCCAGGCTTATTATGATGTGCATTACCAAGAGGGCCTAGAGATACCTCCCTGATACTTGGAGTGACAAATCCTAATATCGATCTATGCCAACCCAACAAACACCTTCGGAGATACCTATAGATACATATTCCTTCGACTACGAGATTATGCAACTGCCGGGTACCTATAGCACACAAGGTATTCCTCTGGTATCCGGCAGTTGCATAATCTCATAGTCGAAGGAATATGTATTTGACATGAAGAAAGCAATAGCAATAAAACTGAACGATCAACATGCTAAGCTAACGGATGGGTCTTGTCCAACACATCATTCTCCTAATGAGGTGATCCTGTTCATCAAATGACAACACATCTCTATGGCTAGGAAACTTAACCATCTTTGATTAATGAGCTAGTCTAGTAGAGGCTTACTAGGGACACGGTGTTTTGTCTATGTATCCACACATGTATCAAGTTTCTGGTTAATACAATTCTAGCATGAATAATAAACATTTATCATGGTATAAGGAAATATAAATAACAACTTTATTATTGCCTCTAGGGCATATTTCCTTCACTTCCGTCATCACCAACTCTATCCCCCTCTATGCAGTGGTGCAACACCTCTTCTCCCCACTGTAATCTCTACTTAAACATGGTGCTTAATGTTATATATTATTATCCAATGATGTATTCCATCCTATGATATTTGAGTAAATTCATTTTGTCGTATGGGTGGATTCATGATCATGATTGGTTTGAGTTGTATGTTTTATTTTGGTGATGTCCTATGGTACCCTCCGTGTCGCGCGGGTGTGTGGGATTCCCGCTGTAGTGTGTTGCAATACATTCATAATTCTCTTATAGTGGGTGGCAAGAGTGACAGAAGCTTATACCCGAGTAAGGGGGTTGTTACGTATGGGATTAAAGAGTACTTGATACTTAATGCTATGGTTGGGTTTTACCTTAATGATCTTTGGTAGTTGCGGATGCTTACTAGAGTTCAATCAGAAGTGCATATGATCCAAGTACGGAAAGTATGTTAGCGTGCCTATCCCTCATATAAAATTGCAATAATGATTACTGGTCTAGTTATCGATTGCCTAGGGACAAAATACTTCTCTTGTGTTACAAAAATCTCTCTACTAAACAATTAACTTTATTATCTTGCAAATTACTCGTAGTTTTATTCTCGCTAAGTACACCTAGTTTTAATCTTGCAAACTTTCCTATCACCTACAAAATAGTTTCATACTTGTTCTAGGTAAAGCAAACGCTAAGTGTGTGCAGAGTTGTATCATTGGTCGATCGAACTTGAAGGGAATATAAATCCTATCTTTAGCTCCTCGTTCGGTTCGACACTCTTATTTGTCGAAAAAACTATAATTGATCCCCTATACTTGTAGGTTATCATTGCCCGTTTTAGCATGACCCCGATGAAAATTACAGGTAATTAAGGTACTTCTTTTACAAAGTACTAGAATAAAGCATTAACAGTGAATGAATACACGTAATCCTCAAATCATAGTCATCATCATCGATACCCTAATTATTCTCACTTCAATGTCTAGGGTTCAGAACTATAATGGGTGCATATAACTTGCATACAAGATCCAAAACACATAAATATTCATGAAAACATAAAAAGTACAGATCTGAAATCATGGCACTCGGAGCTCTAATGACAAGCATTGAGAATAGCAAAGTCATAGCAACATCAATCTTATAACATAGAGGGAACTAGGAATCAAACTAACAAATCTCGCATCTACACTAGTAGAAAAAGGGCCATTTGTCCCGGTTCGTAAGGGCCTTCTGTCCCAGTTTTGGAACCGGGACTAAAAGGTCATTACTAATGCCCTTGGCCTTTAGTCCCGGTTCTTACATGAACCGGGACAGATGGGCCTCCATGTGGCCGGTGCTGCGAGCCCAGGCAGGTGGGCCTTTGGTCCTGGTTGGTGGCACCAACCGGGACCAAAAGGCATCCACGCGTCAGCTTTTCAAGGGCTAGGGTTTTTGTTTTTTTCTGAAAGGGGGGAGGATTTGGGGGTTTTGTATGGTTAATTAAGGTGTTTCATATATTGTGTTAGGTAGCTAATTAATTAATAGAGAGAAGTGTCCTCTCTTATCTCCGTGCTTGGTCGACGCTACATACTATACATATAGAGAGGCCCTCGACACGCTAGCTAATAAGAAAATGAAGGAAACCATTAAGTATAGAAGTTCGTCATGCATACCGAGAGAAGTGATCGACCTCTCCTTCTCCGAGAGATTGGTCGAACAACAAGTTTTCGTATTATCTATCCGACGCTACTGGCTACATACATATACAATATGTAAGATCTCTTACAATTCCCTAGCATCTGAAATCAAGTTCCACATGGTATTCTCCGGCTTTATTGATGACATGGTCAAGAAATAATCCCGCCAATTCCTCTTGAATTGCTTTCATGCGATCTTCTGGTAGGAGTTCATTCCGCATCTCCCACGTCTAATTTGAAGAAGGGGGTTAATACATATATATGAATGAAACTCAACAGAAATGATGGTGTAATAAAATGAAATTGTGAATATTATTGCTTACGCACATCAAATTGTCTTTTAGAGTAACCATGCTTATCTTTGCAAGTCACGTTGTAGATGAACTCGCACACATAGTATCCATAGTAATCATTCCCTTGTTCCTGCCGCAAGCACTTTACGAGAAATAGAGATCAATCAAACTGATAATGAAGCATTATAAATGGCATTGATGAAAGTAGCTAGAATCAACGGGAGATGCGCGGAACTAGCTAGCTAGTAGTACTTGCTTTCGGGTATGTATATCGCAGCTCCTTCGGCAGTCCCGGAGCTTCTTCGGTGAACTTTTTCCAAACCCTTCAAGAAAAAGAAAATAATTATTACTTGAGATATCAGGAAATGAACAAAAAGTTGCCGATATGGTGCGATAATGATCGATTGAACTTACTTGTTGAGAATTTTAGTCATGCCCGCATAGGTCTCGGGATCTTTTCGTCTTGATTCTAAGACGGTTACTAGTCTCGACAACACTTCAAGGGTATGGGGTGGCCTCGATGACAATGCTCTTTTAACTTGGTAAATTTGGGTGGCCTCGAGAGAGTTTGTCAGGTAGGGGCGCAGCGGGAGGCGGTAGGAGACCGACATCTTTTTTCTAGGGTTTGGGTGTCCTCGAGAGTTTTGGTCTAGTGAGAGGGCCGGGAGGTGCTCCCGTGGTATAAGTTATCACAGTCGAGAGGTGGTATATCGACAACGACGACATACGACGACCCCTCCACCCTCGAACCCTTGGCGACCCTCAACCCCTCGGTGACCCTCGACCCTCTACCCTAGCTAGTTCCCGACCCTCGCCCCTCGAACCCTCGGTGACCCCTCTCCCCCCCCCCCCTCTCATGTCGAAGTTATCGGGGAGGGGGTATATCGATAACGACATACCCGATAAAAAATAAGAAAAGGAAGAAGAAGAAAAAAAAGAAAAAAAGAGGAGAAGAAGAAAGGAATAGAGGAGAAGAAGAAAAAATAGAATATTTTTTTCTTTTTTCCTCTTCTTATTTATTTCTCCTCTTCTTCTCCTTTTTCTTTTCCTTCTTCCTAAACTAAACATAAACTAAAATAATCCTAAAACTAAACGAAACTTCTCCTCCTCCCTTTTATTTCTTCTTCTTCTTTTTATAAAAATTCTATGAACAAAATTACAACAGAAAAAAAATCATAAAAATTTTATAATAAAATGACATACTCTTTGCATATGAACATACAAACATTTGCATATTCTACAATAATATCACCAAAAAATCTGTGAACAGAAAAAAAATCCTAACTTTTGCATATGAACATACATACATCATCATCATCTACTACTACTACAATATGAACAAAAAATAAATATATATGATCACAAGGGGCCTGCGCGTCGTCGGCGTTGGGGCGCGGGGGAGAAGGGGGGGAGGGGGAACGGCGCGGTGAGGCGCTCACAGTGCAGGCGAGCGGCGGCGAGGTCGGGGCAGGGCGCTCCGCGTGCGACGGCGAGGTCGGGCCGGGCAGCGCGTGGCGAGGTCGGGGCAGGGCTCGGCGACGGCGAGGTCGGGGCAGGGCGCGTCGAGGTCGGGGTAGGGTGCGGTGAGGCCGGGGCAAGGGCGACGGCGACGATGGAGACGGCGGACGGGGGCGTGCGGCAGCCTGGCGGCGTCGATGTCGTCGACGTCATCGGGGCGGAACTACGAGATGAGAAGTGAAAATTTTCACAAGTCCTGCTTATATACCCAGAGCATTGGATCCGGTTCATAGCACAAACCGGGACCAATGCACCCTTTAGTCCCGGTTGGTGCCACCAACCGTGACCAAAGGTCAGTTTTCGGTAACCCAAAGGGCGGGAAGCGACGGCCTTTGGTTCCGGTTGGTGGCACCAACCGGTACCAAAGGGGGGTATTCGTACCGGTTGGTGCCACCAACCGAAACCAAAGGCCTTGTGCTCCCCGTGGCCAAAACTTTAGTCCCACCTCGCTAGTTGAGAGGGGCGTGGAGTGGTTAATAAGCCCCACTGCCGCACCCCTCTTGAGCTCCTCTCGATTACGGGCCTAATTGTCACTGCTATGCCTGATGGGCCTACTGGGCCTTCTGCGGGCCTGAATCCTGCCCATGGTAGGGTTTCTAGTCGTATTCAGACCGTGGTGGCCCAGTAGTTGGCACTTTAAAAAAAATGGTTGCTTTATTTATTTTGTTTTGTTTCTACTTACAACAAAAAACTTATTGTTGCTATTTTTATTTATTTTATTAAAGTTTATTTATTTTACTTTTATAAAGTTTATTTTGTTTCTACTTCTTTATTTTATAAAAGTTTATTTTATTTTGTTTCTACTGATTTATTGTATTAAATTTTAATTTGTTTTATTTTGTTTCTACTTATTTATTTTATTAAAGTTTATTTTATTTTATTTTGTTTCTACTTATTTATTTTAATAAATTTTAATTTATTTAATTTTGTTTCTACTTATTTATTAAAGTTTTTTTTGTTTCTTTCTGCTTTTCATGTTTTGAACAGAAAATACTTTGATAATTTCAATGGCATGAACTTTATATAATTTTAGTTTAAAAATACTAGAGGTTTACAAAAACTTTTTAGTTCATTCCTTTTGCTATTAGAGGTTTATAAAAGCTTTTTAGTTCATTCCTTTTGCTATTAGAGTTTTATTTTTCATGCATTTACTGATTATTTTGAGTTATAAGACCCTGAAATTGAAAAGCATTTCAAATGAACTCTGAAAAGGTTAAAAGTTGGCATGGTATCATCATTTCATCCACATAGCATGTGCAAGAAAGTAGAGAGGGTTACGGCAAAAACTGGATGCACTTCGAGTACAAAACAGACAATCTCTTTCGAAGTATGAGGGTTTCATACAGAAACTCGTCTATTACAAAGGGATTTCGTTTTTTTGAACTTGTTTGAACTCCATAGTTTTTCTGTGTTCAAAATGCACCATTCAAAGCCACATCATCAATTTTCAACCCTTTCTGACTTCATTTGTTATTTTTCATGCATTTATTGATTATTTTGAGCTATAAGAACCTGAAATTGAAAAGCATTTCAAATGAACTCTGAAAAGGTTGAAAGTTGTCATGGTATCATCATTTCACCCACATAGCATGTGCAAGAAAGTAGAGAGGGTTACGGCAAAAACTGGATGCACTTCGTGTACAAAACGGACAATCTCTTCGAAGTATGAGGGTTTCATACGGAAACTCGTCTGTTACAAAGGGATTTCATTTTTTGAACTTATTTGAACTCTAGAGTTTTTCTGTGTTCAAAATGCACCATTCAAAGCCACATCATCAATTTTCAACCCTTTCTGACTTCATTTGTTATTTTTCATGCATTTACTGATTATTTTGAGCTATAAGACCCTGAAATTGAAAAGCATTTCAAATGAATTCTGAAAAGGTTGAAAGTTGGCATGGTATCATCATTTCACCCACATAGAATGTGCAAGAAAGTAGAGAGGGTTACGGCAAAAACTGGATGCACTTCGTGTACAAAACGGACAATCTCTTTTGAAGTATGAGGGTTTCATACGGAAACTCGTCTGTCACAAAGGGATTTCATTTTTTTAAACTTGTTTGAACTCCATAGTTTTTCTGTGTTCAAAATGCACCATTCAAAGCCACATCATAAATTTTCAACCCTTTCTAACTTCATTTGTTATTTTTCATGCCTTTAGTAATTATTTTGAGCTATAAGACCCTGAAATTGAAAAGCATTTCATATGAACTCTGAAAAGGTTGAAAGTTGGCATGGTATCATCATTTCACCCACATAGCATGTGCAAGAAAGTATAGAGGGTTGCGGCAAAAACTGGATGCACTTCGTGTACAAAACGGACAATCTCTTTCGAAGTATGAGGGTTTCATACGGAAACTCGTCTGTTACAAAGGGATTTCATTTTTTGAACTTATTTGAACTCCAGACTTTTTCTGTGTTCAAAATGCACCATTCAAAGCCGCATCATCAATTTTCAACCCTTTCTGACTTCATTTTTTATTTTTCATGCATTTACTGATTATTTTGAGCTATAAGACCCTGAAATTGAAAAGTATTTCAAATGAACTCTGAAAGGTTGAAAGTTGGCATGGTATCATCCTTTCACCCACATAGAATGTGCAAGAAAGTAGAGAGGGTTATGGCAAAAACTGGATGCACTTCGTGTACAAAACGTACAATCTCTTTCGAAGTATGAGGGTTTCATACGGAAACTCGTCTGTTACAAAGGGATTTCATTTTTTTAATTTATTTGAACTCCAGACTTTTTCTGTGTTCAAAATGCACCATTCAAAGCCACATCATCAATTTAGTACATATAGAGCTCATGCATAGTTAAGTGACCAAATTAATAGAAGTTCATCATCACATTAAAAACAAAGTACATACATAGTTCTCATTGAACAACATATAGCTCTCTAGAGCATCTAGTTAAACCATACATTGAAACTATGTAAAACGTTTCAATGCAACAACAAATGCGATCATAATCACAACCAAGGTAAAAATTGATCCAACGGCATAATGATACCAAGCCTCGGTATGAATGGCATATTTTCTAATCTTTCTAATCTTCAACCGCATTGCATCCATCTTGATCTTGTGATCATCGATGACATCCGCAACATGCAACTCCAATATCATATTCTCCTCCTCAATTTTTTATTTTTTCCTTCAAGTAATTGTTTTCTTCTTCAACTAAATTTAACCTCTCGACAATAGGGTCGGTTGGAATTTCCGGTTCAACTACCTCCTACATAAATAAAATCTATGTCAACTTGATGGGCATAATTGTCATAAACAATAATGAACCAAATAGTTATAAAAGATAATATATGCCACATCCGAATCATAGCCAGGATGAGGGCCGACGTGGGCGGATACCAAGACCATCGCACTATATAATAACAAGCAATAATAAAAATACGAAAATTAGACAAGTATCTATCTAAAGTAAGAAAAAAAATTCTTTCAGAAGAAGATAAGAACAAGAGGCTCACCACGGTGGTGCAGGCGATGAGATCGGAGCGGGCGATCGATAGCGGTGAAAACGGGGACGGGATGTGATGGACCGCTAAATCTAGACAAATCTCGGAGAAAATGGAGCTTGGAGGTCGAGCTTCGAGAGGAGAAAGCTTAACTAGTGTGGCTCGGGCATTTCATCGAACACCTCATGTGCATAGGAGGTGAGCTAGAGCACCCAAATGCCCTCTCCTCGTCGGCCAGAAAAAACAGAGCACTGTGGAGTGCTCTGTTGCGGCGACGGGGTATATATAGGCAACTCATTTGTCTCGGTTCGTGGCTGGAACCGGGACTGAAGCCCAACCTTCTGTCCCGGTTCGAGCCAAGAACCAGGACCAATGTTTGTGGGCCAGGAGCGAGGCCCATTGGTCCCGGATCGTGCCTAGAACTGGGACAAATGGGTCCATACGAACCGGGACCAATGCCCACGAGGCCCCGGCCGGCCCCCTGGGCTAAAGAACCGGGACGAATGCCCTGCCCGAACCAAAGCCCTGTTTTCTACTAGTGCTATTAGATACAAAATCTCATCCAATTCCGGCCACCCCCATGTGCGTACATCGATATTACTCATACGTGAGAGAGGAGATCATGATGGTGGTGATGAAGAAGAGGTTGCTGATGGTGACGAATTCCCCTCTCTAGATGCCCAGAACAGCCTCTAGATTAGCTCTTCGGACAAAGAACGAAGGTAGCGGCAGCTCCGTACCATGAAAAATTCTCAAAAAATGCACATGTTTTAAGTTAGGGTGATCTTATAGCCAAAGAAGAGCATATGGCGGTGCTCGAGGGCCCCACACAGTAGGCCTGTGCGCCTCCCTGGGGTAAGTGCATGGTGGGGGCGTGTGCCCACCTCGTGGCCGCCTCCGGGTGTCCTTCTGGCTCCATGGCTCTCTTATTCCATTTTAGCGACAACTAATTCCGGACGGAGGTAGTAGCATTACCTACTTCAACAGTGTCGCCTACACAAGCAGTAGCAGCTCCTCCTCTAGCGCACTACCTCCACGTAGTAGCGGCACCTCCTCTGGCACCGTCACCTCACGAGCAACAACTTCTCCTTTGACAGCACCACCTCCGTGAGAGGCAGCACCTCCTCCGGTGCACCACCCCAGCAGATCAAGTGGTGAGGGCACCGACCCATCAATGACCAGCAACGGTGAATGGAGGAGCAACACAAGCCCGCCATGTCATGCGTGTGGACGGTGAACAACAAAGAGGGAGGAGGGGCGAGGTCCACCATGCATGCCCCGTGTATGGCCAGTGGCTTGAGAGGGGAGGAGGGTGCTTGTCCTCGTCGATGACGCCGCCCCTGCAACCCGCCTCAACCTCATCTCCCGTCGCCTGCCTAGTCGCCGGCGCAGCCCGTCTTGTCGCTTGAGAGGTGATTGAGATGGGTGATGGTGTCCTGAATTAGGGGCCATCCACCACGTCGTCTCCCAGCCAGGTGGGTCGGGCCAAGGACCCCCGTGACGGCTCATCAAGGGACCATCCTGTAACGCCCCAAGACCGGAGCTTCAGATGCCTTCCATGTTTCTGGGTTTCGTCGTGTGATTTGTTTGGTTCATCGTTTTCATCTTTGCATCATGTGCATTTGCATCATGTCATCATGTCTTTAACCTTTGCATCTCAAATCAAATAAATAAATCGTATGGATTTTCAGTCCATTTAAACCGAGGGAGTTCACCTGGTGATTTCTCTATATAACATATCCTCCTAATAATTATGGAGCTATTATTAAATATTCCATTCTTTTGGAATTAACCCTTGACACACTTGCAAATAAATCCCAATGCCTTGCTTATCTCAATTCTTGGTCTCCGACTTGTCCTCATTTTCTTTTATCGTTTTATCGACGTAATTCCTAAATGTTCAACATTTTTTGGAAACTCGGATCCCTACTCCTGTCAAACGAGTTGAATTAAATTCAAATACATTTGAATTTATTCTTTCAATCTTGGTCTTTCCTAATTTTCTCGGTCCTAATATATTTTTGTGAGTCCGGAAAAACTATCCGCGCGTCCAACGTCATCCCCTATCATCTCTTTCTTTTCTTCCTTATCTCTGTTTTTTTTCTTTTGAGTGGGAGAGAGGGTGCCCAACAGGCCATTTAGGCCCAGCTGCACCTCAGGCGAGCCGCAGCCCACTTGGGCCTCTCTAGGCCCACCCCAGCGCTGGCCTCTACGGCCCAGCCCCCACCTACAGCTAACCCTAGCGCCAGGGAGCTTCTCCCCTCGCGCCGCCACAGGGAGAGCCGAGCGCTCGATCCCAACCTTTCCCTCGCTCGCACCGCATCTCTCCCTCGATGCCGCCAACCTCCCTCTTCCTCTCGCTCCTCCCTCCTCTCGCTTCCTCCCTCCCTCTCAGCGCGACCAGGAGGGGGATCCCGATCCCCATGGCCACACACCCTCGCCACCGCAGCTCCTTCCCCGCTGGCTACTGCCATGCTCTACCCCTTCCCCGCGTCCCCGTCGCGCCGGAGCGCACCACCACCATCGCCGCCTCCTTGCTCGGGAGAGCAAAGGCTCGAACCCGAGCAGCCCCGCTTCGCTTCTTCACTGGAGCTCTTCTCTCGTGCGCCTTCGCCGTCCGATGCAGCTCCTGCCCGCGCCGGCCCTCCTCTGTTTCGCCGTGGGTGCCCGAACCGGCTGGAGTCGCCGTCGTCTGCAGCAGCCGCTCTGCTGCCTTGCCCGCTGGTGGCCGGCACCCCTCGCCGAGCATCCTGCCTCGCCATGAACGCGCCCTGCCTCCTTGTCCATAGTGTGCTCCATCGCCCACGGCCGAGCACCTCAAGACGAAGCCCTTTTTTTCGTTGATGCGAACGGTTATACGAACATGACCCAGATTCGAAACGCAAGACGATGCCTCCGTTGCACTCATGCCGAGCAGGAGTATTTTGGATTCGTCAAGTACGACTACATATCCAGGATGCGTCAAGTACCCCACCGTCAAGACCGAGACCGCCCAAAGACCACGAAGCCGTGAGGTTCCACTACCGTCGCCGTGGATCCGACAAGTTCGCGACTACTTCTACCTCCCACGACGACCTTGTATAACTACCGTCGCAAGAACCAAGACCGGCAAGTCCGAAGACCCAAATACCATGACGCCAAGTACCCCTTCGGATCGCCAAGGTGGATCGCGAACGTTGACGAGGTTCCGATAAGACCGTCGACGTGTACGACCTACTCCGTGAATGTGTACCACTACCGCCGCTCGAACGTTTACAGAACATGTACCGTCGACCCTCGAAGACCCGTGGACGGCAAGTTCCTTGTTGACCCCGAACACCTACGGAGTGTGAACATCTATGAAGCGAGAACGACTAATTCCACTACCGTCGTCGCGAGAACGCCTACTTCCCTCTACGAACGAGAACCGTCCCCTTTGCACGCTCCGAAGGTATAACCCTGGGACGACGTCCGTGAACGAATGCTTGCGATGTTTGAGATGCTCGTGTTTGCACCATGTCTGTATTGTCACCCGTTTCCTTGTCACCAACTCGTGGGACACCCAGAATCCGGGAGCGCCCCACCATCTTTGACACCCTCTCGTCACACTTCCTTTTGCACCGGCATCTCAATCGAGTACCGGAACCGGAACGTTGCCGTGGCACCATTACCGTTATCATTGTCGTGGCACCCCTTTTCTTTCCACCACGATGACAAATGCTTCATAATGCTCTTATCAACATTTTCATAAAAACTTGCATAAACTTGAACATGTCATCTGCATCATGTTAACAACATCAAGAATATTTAAAATTGTTGTTTGTATTAATTTGCTATATGCATATGGGGATTTACCGGATTTGTTGTTTGTTATATCCGGCCCCATTTAAATTGTTTAAATGGTATAGTTTTGTTATGATTCACCTCTTGCCATGTTAACCAACATTTAATATTGTTGAGTACCTAACCGAGAGTGAACTAAATAATTGATGTGGTGTTCCGTCAATATGCAACGGAGCTCCACTTAATTTGTAGGATTGCTTGTGCACTTTGCCATGCCATGCCTCATTAATCCGGACATGCATCATATTTGGTTGTGCATCATGTCATGCTTATGTGGTGGTTGTTTACTATGTTGTTTGCTTCTTTCCGGTGTTGCTTCTTCGGGTTAGTTCCGATAACGTCGCGTTGTGAGGACCCGTTCGACTACATCCGTTTGTCTTCTTCATGGACCCGTTCTTCTTCCTTGCGGGATCTCAGGCAAGATGATCATACCCTCGAAATCACTTCTATCTTTGCTTTCTAGTTGCTCGCTCTTTTGCTATGCCTATGCTGTGATACCTACCACTTGCTTATCATGCCTCCCATATTGTTGAACCAAGCCTCTAACCCACCTTGTCCTAGCAAACCGTTGTTTGGCTATGTTACCGCTTTGCTCAGCCCCTCTTATAGCGTTGTTAGTTGTAGGTGAAGATTGAAGTTTGTTCCTTGTTGGAACATGGAGATGTTGTTCCTTGTTGGAACATGTTTACTTGTTGGGTTATCACAATATATCTTATTTAATTAATGCATCTATATACTTGGTAAAGGGTGGAAGGCTCGGCCTTATGCCTGGTGTTTTGTTCCACTCTTGTCGCCCTAGTTTCCGTCATATCGGTGTTATGTTCCCGGATTTTGCGTTCCTTGCGCGGTTGGGTAATAATGGGAACCCCTTGATAGTTCACCTTGAATAAAACTCTTCCAGCAATGCCCAACCTTGGTTTTACCATTCGCCACCTAGCCTTTTCTTTTCCCGTGGGAGTCGCACGCCCAAGGGTTATCATTATTTTTAAACCCCCGGGCCAGTGCTCCTCTGAGTGTTGGTCCAACTTGTCAGCTGCCGGTGGCCACCAGGGGCAACTCTGGGCTGGCCTACCGTAAGTTTAGACAATCCGGTGTGCCCTGAGAAAGAGATATGTGCAGCTCCTATCGGGATTTGTCAGCACATTCGGGCGGTGTTGCTGGTTTAGTTTTACCCTGTCGAAATGTCTTGTAACCGGGATTTCGAGTCTGATCGGGTCTTCCTGCTAGAAGGAATATCCTTCCTTGACCGTGAGAGCTTGTGATGGGCTAAGTTGGGACACCCCTGCAGGGATTTGAACTTTCGAAAGCCGTGCGCGCGGTTATGGGCAGATGGGAATTTGTTAATGTCCGGTTGTAGAAAACCTGAAGTTGACCTTAATTAAAATGCATCAACCGCGTGTGTTACCGTGATGGTCCCTTTCCGGTGGAGTCCGGGAAGTGAACACGGTGTTGGAGTTATGCTTGACGTAGGTTGTTTTAGGATCACTTCTTGATCATACTTTCTCGAACGTGCTTTGCCTTCTCTTCTCGCTCTCTTTTGCGAACAGGTTAGCCACCTTAGATGCTAGTCGCTTGCTGCAGCTCCACCTCATACGTTTACCTTACCCATAAGCTTAAATAGTCTTGATCGCGAGGGTGCGAGATTGCTGAGTCCCCGTGGCTCACATATACTTCCAAAACCAGTTTGCAGGTGCCGATGAGACCGTGCAGATGACGCAACCAAGCTCACGGAGGAGCTCGATGAAGATCTTGTCCTTTGTGTTGTTTCGTTCTAGTTGATTAGTAGTGGAGCCCAGTTGGGGTCGATCGGGGGCCATGTCACATTTGGGGCTCTTCTTTTATTTTGGTTCCGTAGTCGGACCTTGATTGTATTTGGATGTTGTAATGCTTTATTCATGTATTTGTGTGAAGTGGCGATTGTAAGCCAACTATGTATCTTTTCCCTTATGTATTACATGGGTTGTGTGATGATTACCTCACTTGCGACATTGCTTTCAATGCGGTTATGCCTCTAAGTCGTGCTTCGACACGTGGGAGATATAGCCGCATCGAGGGCGTTACAAGTTGGTAATCAAAGCCTTCCCCGACCTTAGGAGCCCCCACTGCTTGATCGTTTTTAGCAGCCGTTGTTGAGTCTAGAAAAATGTTTTGAGTCATTTAGGAATTATATATCAGAGAGTTTTAGGAATTCTTTTTACTCCCCAGTCTCTTCATTGCTCTGGTAAGGCATCCTGACGTAGAGTTTTGTCTTTTCTCTTCTCAAATTTCACTAAAAAAAATTAGGATCACGCGGGTATCTTGGAACCGTTCTGATGGATTTGTGACGAGAACATTGTTCTTGGTGCCTCCTGTCATTTAGGGGTTGTGGCAGTGTCCCGGGGAGTTGAGCTCCGAGGTGTTGTCGTCACAATTTTATCATTGCAGTTCTGGAATACCTGAGTTTAGTACGCCGACATCGAAAATCTCTTTTATGCAGCTGTTGGTGAGATAACCTCGACGCCACCCAGTACTGGGGCGGGAGTTCAGGAGTATTGCCATAACTTGTATAACGGATGCTTTTCGAAGGTTGAGGTAGATGATTTCCGAAGGTTTCTTGATTATGTGTTGAAGGATGGATACAGCTGGATGTAGGATTTGCTAGTTTGGGTGAGATATTATGCTTCCCCTGTATCCCCAACACCTGATTGCATAACCGTAAAATTTTGGGAGTTTGTAAGTGGGAATTCAAGTAGCTCTTAGGATATCTTTCCGACAGATGTATGATATGAAATTGGGGTTCGACGTCTAGTGGTCCGCCTATTCACGGTCGGTTTTACAGTGGTCTCGTTGTGTCTTAAAGAGTCCTTGGCTATGCTGACTCGGGGATGCTTCGTATGTCATGTGCACTGCCTTACATGATGGTGCTGTACGATCGAGCCCGTGTAGGCCCCACCACGAAAATTTCGGACGAAATCTCTATCATATGTTTGCTCTGGCTTATTCTGCAAGCCAATCCTTTGTTTTGTTTTGAGTTGTGGTATTCAAGTTGCTTCTATGTCAAGTGTTGATTCCATACCGAATACCAATCCTTCATGATAATCGATATTGTCTTGTCAATCCTCTTCTCAACCGGTGTGTTTCTCTTCAAGTGAATCCGATCACTTCAACATTGGCAAGATCAATTATCAGTTCCTCTCAACGATGTTTGTTTCATTCGTTCCAAGCTGCCTTTGTTTTTCCCGCCCGCCCACCCCTTTCTCCTCAAGGACTCATATTTCTTAATCAAGTATTCATCTTATTGATGCGAGGCCTCTTCATTCTTTTTCCGTCAATGTTCTTACCCGGTGATGCTCATGAAGATTCTAACGGAGTCTCAAGATTATCATTCCTTGTTTTTTTATCTTCTCCGGTGGTTTCAATTCAAGCTTTTGGTGTTGATCATATCCTTTTTCCTCGTTTCAAATACCTTCTCATGCCGGTGCACCTCATAATAATTCACTTCTCGCTATTCATTTGTTCGGGAGTGCTGAAGATATCTCAGAAGGCTTGTCTTGTCTTGCAAGATCAGTTCAACCTATTTCGAGATTGTTATCTCATTCAAGCCGTTTAATTCAACCGGTGCAACTTCTCTTTTAAATCACAACAACGGTGTTTCTTTTGAGTGGGCCCTAACCCACAGGTCTTTTCCCAGGATCTTACCTGACTCTTCTTATTTTTCCAGAGCTATCCAAAATTCTTTTCGAAGTTTGACGTAAGAATGTTTTATCATCAGTCAAATGCCTTTCTCCAAGGTCTCTCAATTTCTTATCATCGTTGGATCAACCTTTCCATTCTTCATTCCAGAGTATCTCAATAATTCTTGGTGGTGTTTCTCATCGTCATTCTCAGATTTTGAAGACCGAAGAAGAGTTTTCGCTCCATATCATATCGGTTCTCTCAAGATTCGTGGTTCTAGTTCAAGGCCATCCTCTCATAATTGTTTTCGATTGTCAGAATTCTTTTCACCCATCCAGAGATATTGAAGAGTCTTTTCAGTTCGATTCTCCGGAGCCCATCATCTCATAATTATTCTTTTCCCAGCTTTCAGTTATCGTTCTCCAAATTCTACCGGTGCTTCGTTCAAGTGATCTCTAATCAGCTCGTGATCTCTTCGTTCTCATGGATCTAAATTCTCTCAAGCTTCTTCGTTTAATTGCTAATTCTTACCCGGTGTTTCTTTATCTTCTCTTCGTTCATTTTCAATCCTTCCGGTGGTTCGTTGAAGACCTTTCCAAGTTTGTACAATATCTATCTTAATCCTTTCTACAAGAATAAGTAGTATGTCAAATCCATTGTTTGTCAGCAATTAAATTGTTGAAGGATAAGCATAACATAATTCTTATTCTTGTTCATTCAAGTGGTTAATTCCTTATTACGGAGGCTCATCAAAATTCTTGATCTCAATTGTTCATCTTATTTTTTCCCGGAGTTCCAACCTCTTTCAATTATATTATCACGGAGATCCATCTAAATCATTACAAGGATTCACCTTGTGTTTTCAATTTCTCTTTCTTTTATTCTTTCGTTACCGGAGTTTCTTCATGGAGGCTATACTTGATGGTTCATCAAGGAGTTATATCCCTTCTCCAAGAGTTCATTGAGATTCTTTTCTAAGGAGCTCAAGCATTCTTCATCTTCCTTTCCGGAGTGCATTTTCTTTCTACCGTATCATTGGAGGTGGTATTATGTCATTCTTGATATTTTGAATTCATGTTTCATGATTCACATGTTTTCATGAATGAGATATTTTAAATCCATCAATCTCGTCATTGGAATTATCTTGGGTTATATTTCACCTAAAGCTTTCCCTAAGGATCTTGCTATCGTGAGGCGTATAATTGACCCAAGTTCTTCATTTATCCTTTCCGGTGAGATAAGTTTCTCGTTTCTTCTTCTTATCAATCCAATTTTGTTTCCGTTAGTGGCAGAATTTCACCTCGTAATTTTGAGATGTCTTCCATAAGACCATATCTAGCTTATTCTTTTCGTTGTTGGGTTTCCAATAACTCCGTTCGACCCTTGTCCTAAAGATGCCTTTTCAAGCTCTTTTGTGGCAGAAGTTGGCATTTTCTTCTCTATTCTCCTATTTCAGTTATCTATCTTCTATTCTTTTGTTTCGGAGGCATTGTCATGTTGCTCTTTTCAACCCATCATCTCGTTTTGTCAAAGATCATGTTCTTTTCATGCCTATCCATTTAACCGGAGCGTTGTGTCCTCTGCTCAAGTTCTTTTCGCCTTATCAAGCCTTGCATCTCTTTTCAACCGGAGTGCTATCTGAGATCTTTCTTACCCCTTGTTCCATTCATTCAATAGTTCCGGAGGCAGTATGTTGTTGATCTCATCAAGCATCCTATCATCTTGTCAAGTTCTTGTTAATTCCTTCCAATTGCAGTCGGAGTGCTGTCCAAATTATATCATTCTTAATCCTTCTCTATCTTGTTTTAACCGGAGTGGTTTCAATATATATCTTGCCCTTCAACCTCAAGGTTTTTCGCAATGCTCTTTGTTCCTCTTTTCTAACGGAGTGATTTCAACTTTGTTCATCTCCATTGTATTCTTTTCTCGAAATGGCTTAACCTTTTCAAGGTTCTTTGGTTTCACTCGTTTCTCAAAGAAGCAACTTAGTTTACCTCTTCTCTTTCTCCTTCGTTTGTCCCTCTGGTGCCATTCTAGATCTCGGGACGAGATCCTCTCGTAGTGGTGGAGTGTTGTAACGCCCCGAGACCAATGTGTCAGGTGTCTTCCAGTTATTCGCTGTTGTTGCCAGGTCATTTGCTTGCGTGTTGCATTTCATCATGTCATCATGTGCATTGCATCATCATGTTTTTCAAAACTTGCATCCGTCCGGGTTCTCCCAGTTCCTTCCATTGTCCGCTCTGAGCCCAGACACACTTGCACGCGCCCGCGGCATGTCCGAAATATTATTTTATAAGTGGCCGGAAAATGTTCTCGGAATGGGTTGAAAGTTGGCATGCGGTGTTTTTTTGTTGTCAGTAGACCGCCTGCCAAGTTTCATCGCATTCGGAGTCCGTTTGACGCCCCAACGGATAAATATAGCGGCAATAGTAGCCGGTCTAACATCGGACGTTTTCGGTATCCGGAAACCGTGCCGGGCTGCATCTCTCCCCTCTTCTCTCGGACCAACCCACTCTCCATAGTCCACCTAGGCCCAAACTACCCCTCCTTGCACAGTGCATCGAACCCCTCGCGCGCGTCCGGAAATTGTCCCGGACCCGACCCGAGCAGTCGCCACCGTTGTGTCCGGATCATCCCCAAACATCTACAAAACATCATCGGTTTCTCATTGGACTCTCCTAAGCTATTTATCCTCGACTGTCCAATTTTAATCGGAGGGAAGAGTTAGCCCCTAACCTAAAAACTCATCTGATATAAATATCAGATCCAACCCTAAAATCTAGGGAGATGTCCCATCCATTCCATCACCGCGCCGCTACTCCACCCGGTCTCTCCTTCCACCTCAGGATCTTCCCAGATCCAAATCCTCCCCTCCTCGATTTCAACCACAGCCGCCCCGCTCCTCCTCAATTTCCACGCCCAACCAACTAGTGCCTCCCCTGGATCCCGTCGCCCACCCAACCAGCGCAGCCGGAGCAGCAGCTCCCAGTCGCCGGAGATGAGTGCCCCGACAGCCCTGCTCCTTTTCCCCTCTTGCTTCCCTACCTCTCGTTCTCACGATCTTCCCCTCCATCTCTCTGTTTTCGCTCACAGGAGACCACCATGCCGCCTCCCGTTGTCGTCCGCAAGCCAGGAGCCCGAGCTCCTCCTTCCCATGTCAGCAGCGCCCGGATCCAGGCCGCAACGAGCGGAGCCCCGATGCCCGTCCGCCTGAGCGTGCCCTGCCTCGACCTCTCCTGGGACGCCGATCCGCGCCTCCCTCCGTCCCCTGCATCGCCTCGCCGCCGGAGAAGGAGCTCCGTTCGCCAAGCACCGCGCCCTGCTTCGTTTCGCTGCGGGAGGAGCAGCGCCGCCTTCGCCGGAGTACGCGCCAAGTTCGCCTGGTGGAGTCAGTTGCCGGCCTCGTCTCCATCTGACGTCGTCGTCCTGGCCTCGGATCTATCGGGTCTCGGCCATCCTCGTCGTTGCCGGACCTGCTGCCTCTACCTCGCCCCAAGTCACGGTCCCGTTCCCGCCGTCCCCTGCCCGTTCCTCGCCGGAGATGAGTTCCGCCAGCGCCGCTCCTTACCTGCTTCTTCTGCATCGAGCAGCAGGTCGAGCGCTGCGCTCGCTCGCGTGCATCTGCTGCAAGTGGCCGCCTACTTCCTCTCCAGTCCGGCCGCCTCCTCCTCTGCTTCTGCTTCGAGCAGGAGGTCGAGTCCCTCACCTCGCCGCCCCTATGCCCCGCTCGCCGGAGTTCGACTCCCAGCCGCCGCGCCCCTGGTTCCTCTGCACCAAAGACGAGCTAGCGGAGCCTCGTTGACTCCCCCCGTTTCGACCGAGCGGCCTCGCTACTCGCCTGGGCCGGCCTCCTCTCCAGCTGCGCCAAGCCCACCTCCAGATCCAGCCTCGCCGTCCTGGGCCGTGGCCCGCTATGTGAGCAGCTGCCCAAGATTCCCTTGTGTACTATCGGCCAGCTACTTTCGGCCTAGTGTGTTTTTTCCTTGTCTGTGATTTTAGCATAATTCCAGAGACTCCAGTTTTGCAGAAAACCCCCTTTACTTCATGCATATCTTGACTCACAAACTAAGCATCACATGTAAAAACTCTATATATGAAACTTGCTTAGATATTCATCTAGTTTAATAATATGCCAATTTCTTGCCATGTTAAAATGCTTAAAATGTTGTTTGATTAATTTTTGCTCTATGTCATGCTAAGATGATTTAATTCATAACTAAATAAACGTAGCTCCGAATTAAATAATCTTTATGTTTAAATGGGGTAGAATTTTGCCTAGTTTATCATGGTGACATTGTTTTGCATGCCTAACAACTCTAAAATAAGGTTTAGGACAGAACAGGACCTAACCTAATATATGCATATGAGGAGTTTCCGGAATTGTTGTTCGTTGCTTCCGGCCTCATTTAAACTTGACTAGTTGGGTAGTATTCATTTGCTTCACCCTCTTGCCATGTTAATCAACATTTAATATTGTTGGGTACATAAACGAGAGAGAACTAAATAATTGACGTGGTGTTTCGTCAATATGCAACTCGTTGCATATTGAGCTCCACTTAATTTGTAGGATTGCTTGTGCATTTTGCCATGCCATGCCTCTTTAAACAGGACATGCATCATACTTGATTGTGCATCATGCCATGTTGATGTGTTGGTTGTTTACTATGTTGTGTGCTTCTTTTCCGGTGATTGCTTCTTCGGGTTGGTTCCGGTAACGTCGCGTTTGTGAGGACCCGTTCGACTACGTTCGTTTGTCTTCTTCATGGACTCGTTCTTCTTCCTTGCGGGATTTCAGGCAAGATGATCATACCCTCGAAATCACTACTATCTTTGATTTGCTAGATGCTCGCTCTTTTGCTATGTCAATGCTACGATGCCTACCATTTGCTTGTCAGCCTCCCAATTGCCATGTAAAGCCTCTAACCCACCTTGTCCTAGCAAACCATTGTTTGGCTATGTTACCGCTTTGCTCAGCCCCTCTTATAGCGTTGTTAGTTGCAGGTGAAGATTGAAGTTTGTTCCTTGTTGGAACATGGAGATCGTTCCTTGTTGGAACATGTCTAATTGTTGGGATATCACTATATCGTATTTAATTAATGCATCTATATACTTGGTAAAGGGTGGAAGGCTCGGCCTTATGCCTGGTGTTTTGTTCCACTCTTGCCGCCCTAGTTTCCGTCATATCGGTGTTATGTTCCCGGATTTTGCGTCCCTTACGCGGTTGGGCTATAATGGGAACCCCTTGACAGTTCGCCTTAAGTAAAGCTTCTCCAGCAATGCCCAACATTGGTTTTACCATTTGCCACCTAGCCTTTTCTTTCCCTTGGGTTCTGCAGACTCAAGGGTCATCATTATTTTACCCCCTCCGGGCCAGTGCTCCTCTGAGTGTTGGTCCAAACTAGAGTCATGTGCAGCGCCCCCTCGGGGAAACTCGAGGTTTGGTTTTAGTTGTATGGAGCGCTCATTTGAGTGTGCCCTGAGAAAGAGATATGTGCAGCTCCTATCGGGATTTGTCGGCACATTCGGGCGGTGTTGCTGGTTTAGTTTTACCCTGTCGAAATGTCTTGTTGTACTGGGATACCGAGTCTGATCGGAATGTCTCGGGTGGAGGTCTATTCCTTCGTTGACCGTGAGAGCTTGTCATGGGCTAAGTTGGGACACCCTGCAGGGATTTGAACTTTCGAAAGCCGTGCCCGCGGTTATGGGCAGATGGGAATTTGTTAACGTCCGGTTGTAGAAAACCTGAAGTTGACCTTAATTAAAATACATCAACCGCGTGTGTAACCGTGATGGTCTCTTTCCGGCGGAGTCCGGGAAGTGAACACGGTTGTTGGAGTTATGCTTGACGTAGGTAGTCCAGGATCACTTCTTGATCATACTTTTATCGACCGTGCTTTGCCTTCTCTTCTCGCTCTCATTTGTGTATGTTAGCCACCATATATGCTAGTCACTTGCTGTAGCTCCACATCATACCTTTACCTTACCCATAAGCTTAAATAGTCTTGATCGCGAGGGTGCGAGATTGCTGAGTCCCTGTGGCTCACAGATACTTCCAAAACCAGTTTGCAGGTGCCGATGAGTCCGTGCAGATGACGCAACCCAGCTCAGGAGGAGCTCGTTGAAGACCTTGTTCATTTGTGTTGTTTCGTTCTAGTTGATCAGTAGTGGAGCCCAGTTGGGGTCGATTGGCTCCGTAGTCAGGCCCTGATTGTATTTGGTTGTTGTAATGCTTTATTCATGTAATTGTGTGAAGTGGCGATTGTAAGCCAACTATGTATCTTATTCCTTATTCTATTACATGGGTTGTGTGAAGATTACCTCACTTGCGACATATGCCTTCAATGCAATTATGCCTCTAAGTCGTGCCTCGACACGTGGGAGATATAGTCGCATCGAGGGTGTTACAATCTGTCTTACACCCGTTGTATGTGAACGTTAGAATCTATCACACCCGATCATCACGTGGTGCTTCGAAACAACAAACTGTCGCAACGGTGCACAGTTAGGGGGAACACTTTCTTGAAATTATTATGAGGGGTCATCTTATTTACTACCGTTGTTCTAAGTAAACAAGATGCAAAACATGATAAACATCACATGCAATCAAATAATAATAGTGACATGATATGGCCAATATCACATAGCTCCTTTGATCTCCATCTTGGGGCTCCATGATCATCTTGTCACCGGCTTGACACCATGATCTCCATCATCGTGTCTCCATGAAGTTGCTCGCCAACTATTACTTCTACTACTATGGCTAACGCGTTTAGCAATAAAGTAAAGTAATTTACATGGCGTTTCTCAATGACACGCAGGTCATATAAAAAATAAAGACAACTCCTATGGCTCCTGCCGGTTGTCATACTCATCGACATGCGAGTCGTGATTCCTATTACAATAGCATGAACATCTCATACATCACATATATATCATTCATCATTCATCACAACTTTGGCCATATCATATCACAAAGCACTTGCTGCAAAAACAAGTTAGATGTCCTCTAATTGTTGTTGCAAGTTTTACGTGGCTGAAATAGGGTTCTAGCAAGAACGTTTTCTTACCTACGTGAAAGCCACAACGTGATTTGTCAACTTCTATTTACCCTTCATAAGGACCCTTTTCATCGAATCCGCTCCAACTAAAGTGGGAGAGACAGACACTCGCCAGCCACCTTATGCAACTAGTGCATGTCAGTCGGTGGAACCGGTCTCACGTAAGCGTACGTGTAAGGTTGGTCCGGGCCGCTTCATCCCACAATACCGCTGAAGCAAGATAAGACTAGTAGCAGCAAGAAAGTTGACAACATCTACGCCCACAACAAATTGTGTTCTACTCGCGCAAGAAGAACTACGCATAGACCTAGCTCATGATGCCACTGTTGGGGAACGTTGCAGAAAAACAAAAATTTCCTACGGTTTCACCAAGATCCATCTATGAGTTCATCTAGCAACGAGTGATCGGATGCATCTACATACCTTTGTAGATCGCGAGCGGAAGCGTTCAAAGAACGGGGATGAGGTAGTCGTACACGACGTGATCCAAATCACCGATGACCAAGCGCCGAACGGACGGCACCTCCGCGTTCAACACACGTACGGAGCGGATGACGTCTCCTCCTTCTTGATCCAGCAAGGGGGGAGGAGAGGTTGATGAAGATCCAGCAGCACGACGGCGTGGTGGTGGATGCAGGGCGTCACAGCAGCAGGGCTCCGCCGTATACTACGAGAGGAAGAGGTGTAGCAGGGGAGAGGGAGGCGCCAAGACTCAAGGTGCGGCTGCCCCCTCCCTCCCCCTCATATATATAGGCCCCCCTAGGGGGGCGCCGGCCCTAGGAGATGAGATCTCCTAGGGGGGGCGGCGGCCAGGGCTGGAGTGGCCCCCAAGGCAAGGTGGGGAGCCCCCCCCCCACCCCACCCCTAGGGTTTCAACCCTAGGCGCATGGGGTGGGCCTAGGGGGGCGCACCAGCCCACTATGGGCTGGTTCCCCTCCCCACTTTGGCCCATGGGGCCCTCCGGGATGGGTGGCCCCACCCGGTGGACCCCCGGGACCCTTTTGGTGGTCCCGGTACAATACCGATGACCCCAAAACTTGTCCCGATGGCCGAAACAGCACTTCCTATATATAATTATTTACCTCCGGCCTATTCCGGAACTCCTCGTGACGTCTGGGATCTCATCCGGGACTCCGAACAACATTCGAGTTACTGCATATTCATATCTTCACAACCCTAGTGTCACCGAACCTTAAGTGTGTAGACCCTACGGGTTCGGGAGACATGTAGACATGACCGAGACGACTCTCCGGTCAATAACCAACAGCGGGATCTGGATACCCATGTTGGCTCCCACATGCTCCACGATGATCTCATCGGATGAACCACGATGTCGAGGATTCAAGCAACCCCGTATACAATTCCCTTTGTCAATCGGTATGTTACTTGCCCGAGATTCGATCGTCGGTATCCCAATACCTTGTTCAATCTCGTTACCGGCAAGTCACTTTACTCGTACCGTAATGCATGATCCCGTGACCAGACACTTGGTCACTTTGAGCTCATAATGATGATGCATTACCGAGTGGGCCCAGTGATACCTCTCCGTCATACGGAGTGACAAATCCCAGTCTTGATCCGTGTCAACCCAACAGACACTTTCGGAGATACCCGTAGCATACCTTTATAGTCACCCAGTTACGTTGTGATGTTTGGTACACCCAAAGCACTCCTACGGTATCCGGGAGTTACACGATCTCATGGTCTAAGGAAAAGATACTTGACATTGGAAAACTCTAGCAAACGAACTATACGATCTTTATGCTATGTTTAGGATTGGGTCTTGTCCATCACATCATTCTCCTAATGATGTGATCTCATTATCAATGACATCCAATGTCCATAGTTAGGAAACCATGACTATCTGTTGATCAACGAGCTAGTCAACTAGAGGCTTACTAGGGACATGTTGGTGTCTATTATTCACCCATGTATTATGATTTCCGGATAACACAATTATAGCATGAATAAAGACAATTATCATGAACGAGGAAATATAATAATAATGCTTTTATTATTGCCTCTAGGGCATATTTCCAACACCGGAACGTTGCCGTGGCACCGTTACCGTTATCGTTGTCGTGGCACCCCTTTTCTTTCCACCACGATGACAAATACTTCATAATGCTCTTATCAACATTTTCATAAAAACTTGCATAAACTTGAACATGTCATCCGCATCATGTTAACAACATCAAGAATATTTAAAATTGTTGTTTGTATTAATTTGCTATATGCATATGGGGATTTACCGGATTTGTTGTTTGTTATATCCGGCCCCATTTAAATTGTTTAAATGGTATAGTTTTGTTATGATTCACCTCTTGCCATGTTAACCAACATTTAATATTGTTGAGTACCTAACCGAGAGTGAACTAAATAATTGATGTGGTGTTCCGTCAATATGCAACGGAGCTCCACTTAATTTGTAGGATTGCTTGTGCACGTTGCCATGCCATGCCTCATTAATCCGGACATGCATCATATTTGGTTGTGCATCATGTCATGCTTATGTGGTGGTTGTTTACTATGTTGTTTGCTTCTTTCCGGTGTTGCTTCTTAGGGTTAGTTCCGATAACGTCGCGTTGTGAGGATCCGTTCGACTACATCCGTTTGTCTTCTTCATGGACTCGTTCTTCTTCCTTGCGGGATCTCAGGCAAGATGATCATACCCTCGAAATCACTTCTATCTTTGCTTTCTAGTTGCTCGCTCTTTTGCTATGCCTATGCTGCGATACCTACCACTTGCTTATCATGCCTCCCATATTGTTGAACCAAGCCTCTAACCCACCTTGTCCTAGCAAACCGTTGTTTGGCTATGTTACCGCTTTGCTCAGCCCGTCTTATAGCGTTGTTAGTTGTAGGTGAAGATTGAAGTTTGTTCCTTGTTGGAACATGGAGATGTTGTTCCTTGTTGGAACATGTTTACTTGTTGGGTTATCACAATATATCTTATTTAATTAATGCATCTATATACTTGGTAAAGGGTGGAAGGCTCGGCCTTATGCCTGGTGTTTTGTTCCACTCTTGTCGCCCTAGTTTCCATCATATCGGTGTTATGTTCCCGGATTTTGCGTTCCTTACGCGGTTGGGTAATAATGGGAACCCCTTGACAGTTCGCCTTGAATAAAACTCTTCCAGCAATGCCCAACCTTGGTTTTACCATTCGCCACCTAGCCTTTTCTTTTCCCTTGGGAGTCGCGCGCCCAAGGGTTATCATTATTTTTAAACCCCCGGGCCAGTGCTCCTCTGAGTGTTGGTCCAACTTGTCAGCCGCCGGTGGCCACCAGGGGCAACTCTGGGCTGGCCTACCGTAAGTTTAGACAATCCGGTGTGCCCTGAGAAAGAGATATGTGCAGCTCCTATCGGGATTTGTCGGCACATTCGGGCGGTGTTGCTGGTTTAGTTTTACCCTGTCGAAATGTCTTGTAACCGGGATTCCGAGTCTGATCGGGTCTTCCTGCTAGAAGGAATATCCTTCCTTGACCGTGAGAGCTTGTGATGGGCTAAGTTGGGACACCCCTGCAGGGATTTGAACTTTCGAAAGCCGTGCCCGCGGTTATGGGCAGATGGGAATTTGTTAATGTCCGGTTGTAGAAAACTTGAAGTTGACCTTAATTAAAATGCATCAACCGCGTGTGTTACCGTGATGGTCCCTTTCCGGTGGAGTCCGGGAAGTGAACACGGTGTTGGAGTTATGCTTGACGTAGGTTGTTTTAGGATCACTTCTTGATCATACTTCCTCGAACGTGCTTTGCCTTCTCTTCTCGCTCTCTTTTGCGAACAGGTTAGCCACCTTAGATGCTAGTCGCTTGCTGCAGCTCCACCTCATACCTTTACCTTACCCATAAGCTTAAATAGTCTTGATCGCGAGGGTGCGAGATTGCTGAGTCCCCGTGGCTCACATATACTTCCAAAACCAGTTTGCAGGTGCCGATGAGACCGTGCAGATGACGCAACCAAGCTCACGGAGGAGCTCGATGAAGATCTTGTCCTTTGTGTTGTTTCGTTCTAGTTGATTAGTAGTGGAGCCCAGTTGGGGTCGATCGGGGACCGTGTCGCATTTGGGGTTCTTCTTTTATTTTGGTTCCGTAGTCGGACCTTGATTGTATTTGGATGTTGTAATGCTTTATTCATGTATTTGTGTGAAGTGGCGGTTGTAAGCCAACTATGTATCTTTTCCCTTATGTATTACATGGGTTGTGTGATGATTACCTCACTTGTGACATTGCTTTCAATGCGGTTATGCCTCTAAGTCGTGCTTCGACACGTGGGAGATATAGCCGCATCGAGGGTGTTACACATCCTAAGAAGGCCCATGGCGCATACAAGTAAGAATCAAGAAGCCTTGGCGTTCAAGACAAGGACTCCTGATCCGTGGAGGACTCATCTCCACTAACATAACCGACTAGGGCTCCTGTTAACCTAGGCCTTTGGTACTCTTATATAAACCGAGGCTAGGCTAGTCAGCGGATCATATTCTAGGCACAACGATCTCGCGGTAGATCAACCTATAATCTGTACTTCCCCGAAATCAATACAATCAAAGCAGGACGTAAGTTGTAAGCTCTTCACGAGAACCCGAACCTGGGTAAATTCTTGTGTCTCCTTTCACCATTGCACCAAGGCTACCTGTTTGGACCCTCACCCGAGATCTGCTGGATTTGACTCCATCAATGGGGAACTGGGAGTGAGAGAGGAGAGAAGTGAGTGAGATGGAAACCGGGAGTGAGAGATAAGTTGCGTAGGTTTTCGTTCATGTCAATGTGCAGTTCCAACGACCAATTCCGCGAAGCTTATATATCTCATGTACTGCTTCAAGGTTTGTGTGTGTCCTTCCAATGGCAACGAGTGCATTCGCGTGAGATGGTGATAAACTGGACACCAGATGTATAAAGTTCTCGTTTAAGAAAGGATTTTGTCAGGGCCTACAACCAGCAAGATGCATGCTGCAATTGGTAGCAAGATATGTTGCAAACGTTGGGACAAAATGCTACAAGGTCCGTTGGACAGTGCTGAGTCCCGCACGAATCTCCATGCTAAGATCTAACGGCTATGCAGTCGACTAAGACATGATTAAATCTCATTCGACTGACTTTTAGCAAGCCCGTTAATTAGGGGTGTTGTTGGCCATGCAAGCGGCAGCTAGAAACCATGTTTAGTAGCTCGTCAGGGCTGGCCCTGGGGCATGGGCAGGGGGGCGATGGCCCAGGGCCCAGCCCAGGGAGGGGCCCATGATGTAGTGCACATATATAATATAGCCAAGCAAAAATAGGTGAGAAAAAATTTATGAGAGAAGAAAAACGAGATGAGGTAGGCCCATCAGATAGCAGGTAGCGATTAGCGAAGCGTCACGCGCGCCGCACAGCAGGGCCGCTCGTTTCGATTGTGAAACAAATCAATCGAAGATCTCGCGGACGCCTCGCTCGTATGTTCGTCCACTCGTCGATGTGGTCGCCTCGGTCACCGTTGTGCGCGTCGCCCGCCGTGTGGCAATCCAGCAGCCGCAGCCCGCAGCAGTATGTATACGTATGTATGTGAGCAGTGAGCGCAGCCCACAGCAGTACGTATACGTATTCATGCATAACTCTCTGTACCATGTTCCTGATCCATCCCTGCAAACCCCAATTTCAGTAATTTCTTTTATTTTTTAGAACGTATTCAACTATTCATCCATGATCCATCCTCTAATTTCAGTGTACACGAAGTTCCAAATTTTAATGTATAATTTTTGAATTCAATCTTTCATAGTATGTATTCAACCATCCTTTTTTTTGTCATTCTATGCACATGTCTAGGGTTCCAATCATTCAAATCATACGATGTATAAATTTCTAATTCCTTGAATAATTTTTTCTTCATAATATTAGGACATTAGCCCGCCATGTTGCCTAAGAAGCATTTGTCAGTTGCTCAAACAAGGAGAAAAAACATAGAAAGGGATCTGAAGATTTAACAACTGAAGGGTACTTAAATATTATTGTTGTCGATGGAGTCAGTTGAATTTGGTTCTTATTTAAGGTAATCATATCGTGTTACTTTCAATTTTCTATCTTTTTAGTATTTCTGCCGTAATATGGCATTGTCCAACAATTATATTTTTTTTTAAAACAAGGCAAAAGATTTGCCATTTTCATTGATTAAGAAGAAGAGAGTTGTCCGGTTAATTAGAGGAAAACCGGACGAAAACCTAAATTACAGACCCAACAAAGGGCACACAAGGACGACCTGGCTACCAACAAAATCATGACACAACCAACGACACAACTGTCGAGAGGTAGCACCGAACAACAAAGCAACGCCAAATAGTCAACCGCAACGTCGAGGACATGGCAGCTCCGATTTTGCCGACGAGCATCACAGGAGAAAGTTACAAGCCTCGCACCGACCTAGTCCAGCGCAACACCCAAAGAGCACCGCTCATTGAAAACCGCTCTCATGGAGTCATCATTGCCGCAGTGGCCCCGCCGCCCGCAGCTCCGACTTCTCTGTCACAGCCAGAAGCCAACATAGGCACCCATTGGCGCATCGGACCTTCGGCATCAGAAGGACAAGTCGCGACCCAGCTCTCCTCGCCACCATCGTCGTTGCCACACACGTCGCAACGCCACATCACCTCATCGCCGGTCGGGCACCTGCCGATCGCAATGTAGTGCACATCCTGAAGGAAATATGCCCTAGAGGCAATAATAAAGTTATTATTTATTTCCTTATATCATGATAAATGTTTATTATTCATGCTAGAATTGTATTAACCGGAAACATAATACATGTGTGAATACATAGACCAACAGAGTGTCACTAGTATGCCTCTACTTGACTAGCTCGTTAATCAAAGATGGTTATGTTTCCTAACCATGAACAAGGAGTTGTTATTTGATTAACGAGGTCACATCATTAGTAGAATGATCTGATTGACATGACCCATTCCATTAGCTTAGCACCCGATCGTTTAGTATGTTGCTATTGCTTTCTTCATGACTTATACATGTTCCTATAACTATGAGATTATGCAACTCCCGTTTACCGGAGGAACACTTTGGGTACTACCAAACGTCACAACGTAACTGGGTGATTATAAAGGAGTACTACAGGTGTCTCCAATGGTAGATGTTGGGTTGGCGTATTTCGAGATTAGGGTTTGTCACTCCGATCGTCGGAGAGGTATCTCTGGGCCCTCTCGGTAATGCACATCACATAAGCCTTGCAAGCACTACAACTAATAAGTTAGTTGTGAGATGATGTATTATGGAACGAGTAAAGAGACTTGCTGGTAACGAGATTGAACTAGGTATTGGATACCGACGATCGAATCTCGGGCAAGTAACATACCGATGACAAAGGGAACAACGTATGTTGTTATGCGGTCTGACCGATAAAGATCTTCGTAGAATATGTAGGAGCCAATATGGGCATCCAGGTCCCGCTATTGGTTATTGACCGGAGACGTGTCTCGGTCATGTCTACATTGTTCTCGAACCGTAGGGTCCGCACGCTTAACGTTACGATGACAGTTATTATGAGTTTATGCATTTTGATGTACCGAAGGTTGTTCGGAGTCCCGGATGAGATCACGGACATGACGAGGAGTCTCGAAATGGTCGAGACGTAAAGATTGATATATTGGAAGCCTATGTTTGGACATCGGAAGTGTTCCGGGTGAAATCGGGATTTTACCGGAATACCGGGAGGGTTACCGGAACCCCCCGGGAGACTAATGGGCCTAGTGGGCCTTAGTGGAAAAAGAGAAAAGGGACAAGCCCAAGCTGGCCGGCGCCCCCCCCCCCCCCCTTCCCCAAGTCCTAGTAGGACTAGGATAGGGGGCCGGCCCCCCTTCTCTCTCTTTCCCCCCGGGAGTCCTAATTGGATTAGGATTGGGGGGAGGAGTCCTACTCCCGGTGGGAGTAGGACTCCCCTGCGCCTCCCCTCCCTTGGCCGGCCGGCCCCCCTCCTCCAACCTTTATATACGGGGGCAGGGGGCACCCCAAGACACACAACTTGATCCTTGAGATCGCTCCTTAGCCGTGTGCGGTGCCCCCTGCCACCAAATTCCACCTCGATCGTACCGTTGTAGTGCTTAGGCGAAGCCCTGCGTCGGTAGTACATCAAGATCGTCATCACGCCGTCGTGCTGACGGAACTCTTCCTCAACGCTTTGCTGGATCGGAGCCCGAGGAACGTCATCGAGCTGAACGTGTGCTAAGAACTCGGAGGTGCCGGAGTAACGGTGCTTGGATCGGTCGGATCGGGAAGAAGACGTACGACTACTTCCTCTACGTTGTGTGATCGCTTCCACAGTCGGTCTGCGTTGGTACGTAGACAACACTCTCCCCTCTCGTTGCTGTGCATCACCATGATCTTGCGTGTGCGTAGGAAATTTTTTGAAATTACTGCGTTCCCCAACAGTGGCATCCGAGCCTAGGTTTTATGGTTTGATGTTATATGCACGAGTAGAACACAAGTGAGTTGTGGGCGATACAAGTCATACTGCCTACCAGCATGTCATACTTTGGTTCGGCGGTATTGTTGGTTGAGATGATCCGGACCAACCTTACGCGTACTCTTACGCGAGACCGGTTCCCTCGACGTGCTTTGCACATAGATGGCTTGCGGAAGACTGTCTCTCCAACTTTAGTTGAACCAAGTGTGACTACGCCCGGTCCTTGAGAAGGTTAAAACGGAGTCTATTTGACGAACTATCGTTGTGGTTTCGATGCGTAGGTGAGATGAGTTCTTACTTAAGCCCGTAGCAGCCACGTAAAACTTGCAACAACAAAGTAGAGGACGTCTAACTTGTTTTTGCAGGGTATGTTGTGATGTGATATGGTCAAGGCATGATGCTGATTTTATTGTATGAGATGATCATGTTTTGTAACTAAGTTATCGGCAACTGGCAGGAGCCATATGGTTGTCGCTTTATTGTATGCAATGCAATCGCGATGTAATGCTTTACTAGATTACTAAACGGTAGTAATAGTCGTGGAAGCATAAGATTGGCGAGACGACAACGATGCTACGATGGAGATCAAGGTGTCGCGCCGGTGACGATGGTGATCATGACGGTGCTTCGGAGATGGAGATCAGAAGCACAAGATGATCATGGCCATATCATATCACTTATATTGATTGCATGTGATGTTTATCCTTTTATGCATCTTATCTTGCTTTGATTGACGGTAGCATTATAAGATGATCTCTCACTAAATTATCAAGAAGTGTTCTCCCTGAGTATGCACCGTTGCCAAAGTTCGTCGTGCCCAGACACCACGTGATGATCGGGTGCGATAAGCTCTACGTCCATCTACAACGGGTGCAAGCCAGTTTTGCACACGCAGAATACTCAGGTTATACTTGACGAGCCTAGCATATGCAGATATGGCCTCGGAACACAAAGACCGAAAGGTCGAGCGTGAATCATATAGTAGATATGATCAACATGACGATGTTCACCATTGAAAACTACTCCATCTCACGTGATGATCGGTTATGGTTTAGTTGATTTGGATCACGTGATCACTTAGAGGATTAGAGGGATGTCTATCTAAGTGGGAGTTCCTAAGTAATTTGATTAACTGAACTTAAACTTATCATGAACTTAGTACCTGATAGTATCTTGCTTGTTTATGTTGCTTGTAGATAGATGGCTCGTGCTATTGTTCCGTTGAATTTTAATGCGTTCCTTGAGAAAGAAAAGTTGAAAGATGATGGTAGCAATTACACGGACTGGGTCCGTAACCTGAGGATTATCCTCATTGCTGCACAGAAAAATTACGTCCTGGATGCACCGCTGGGTGACAGGCCTGCTGCTGGAGCAACGCCAGATGTTATGAACGTCTGGCAGAGCAAAGCTGATGACTACTCGATAGTTCAGTGTGCCATGCTTTACGGCTTAGAATCGGGACTTCAACGACGTTTTGAACGTCATGGAGCATATGAGATGTTCCAGGAGTTGAAGTTAATATTTCAAGCAAATGCCCGAATTGAGAGATATGAAGTCTCCAATAAGTTCTATAGCTGTAAGATGGAGGAGAACAGTTCTGTCAGTGAGCATATACTCAAAATGTCTGGGTATAATGATCACTTGATTCAGATGGGAGTTAATCTTCCAGATGATTGCGTCATTGACAGAATTCTCCAATCACTACCACCAAGCTACAAGAGCTTCGTGATGAACTATAATATGCAAGGGATGAACAAGACTATTCCCGAGCTCTTCGCAATGCTGAAAGCTGCGGAGGTAGAAATCAAGAAGGAGCATCAAGTGTTGATGGTTAGCAAAACCACTAGTTTCAAGAAAAAGGGCAAAGGGAAGAAGAAGGGAAACTTCAAGAAGAACAGCAAGCAAGTTGCTGCTCAGGAGAAGAAACCCAAATCTGGACCTAAGCCTAAAACTGAGTGCTTCTACTGCAAGCAGACTGGTCACTGGAAGCGGAACTGCCCCAAATATTTGGCGGATAAGAAGGATGGCAAAGTGAGCAAAGGTATATATGATATACATGTTATTGATGTGTACCTTACTAGAGCTCGCAGTAGCACCTGGGTATTTGATACTGGTTCTGTTGCTAATATTTGCAACTCGAAACAGGGACTACGGAATAAGCGGACACTAGCGAAAGACGAGGTGACGATGCGCGTGGGAAACGGTTCCAAAGTCGATGTGATCGCGGTCGGCACGCTACCTCTACATCTACCTTCGGGATTAATATTAGACCTAAATAATTGTTATTTGGTGCCAACGTTGAGCATGAACATTATATCTGGATCTTGTTTAATGCGAGACGGTTATTCATTTAAATCAGAGAATAATGGTTGTTCTATTTATATGAATAATATCTTTTATGGTCATGCACCTTTGAAGAGTGGTCTATTCTTGTTGAATCTCGAAGATAGTGATACACATATTCATAATGTAGAAGCCAAAAGATGCAAAGTTAATAATGATAGTGCAACTTATTTGTGGCACTGCCGTTTAGGTCATATCGGTGTAAAACGCATGAAGAAACTCCATACTGATGGGCTTTTGGAATCACTTGATTATGAATCACTTGGTACTTGCGAACCGTGCCTCATAGGCAAGATGACTAAAACACCGTTCTCCGGTACTATGGAGAGAGCAACAGATTTGTTGGAAATCATACATACCGATGTATGTGGTCCAATGAATATTGAGGCTCGTGGCGGATATCGTTATTTTCTCACCTTCACAGATGATTTAAGCAGATACGGGTATATCTACTTAATGAAACATAAGTCTGAAACATTTGAAAAGTTCAAGGAATTTCAGATTGAAGTTGAAAATCATCGTAACAAGAAAATAAAATTTCTACGATCTGATCGTGGAGGAGAATATTTAAGTTACGAGTTTGGTGTACATTTGAAAAATTGTGGAATAGTTTCGCAACTCACGCCACCCGGAACACCACAACGTAATGGTGTGTCCGAACGTCGTAATCGTACTTTACTAGATATGGTGCGATCTATGATGTCTCTTACTGATTTACCGCTATCGTTTTGGGGTTATGCTTTAGAGACGGCCGCATTCACGTTAAATAGGGCACCATCAAAATCCGTTGAGACGACGCCTTATGAACTATGGTTTGGCAAGAAACCAAAATTGTCGTTTCTTAAAGTTTGGGGCTGCGATGCTTATGTGAAAAAACTTCAACCTGATAAGCTCGAACCCAAAGCGGAGAAATGTGTCTTCATAGGATACCCAAAGGAAACTGTTGGGTATGCCTTCTATCATAGATCCGAAGGCAAGACATTCGTTGCTAAGAATGGATCATTTCTAGAGAAGGAGTTTCTCTCGAAAGAAGTGAGTGGGAGGAAAGTAGAACTTGACGAGGTAACTGTACCTGCTCCCTTATTGGAAAATAGTACATCACAGAAAACTGTTTCTGCGACACCTATACCAATCAGTGAGGAAGCTAATGATGATGATCATGAAACTTCAGGGCAAGATTCTATTGAACCACGTAGATCAACCAGAGTGAGATCCGCACCAGAGTGGTACGGTAATCCAGTTCTGGAAGTCATGCTACTAGGTCATGATGAACCTACGAACTATGAAGAAGCGATGGTGAGCCCAGATTCCACAAAGTGGCTTGAGGCCATGAAATCTGAGATGGGATCCATGTATGAGAACAAAGTATGGACTTTGGTTGACTTGCCCGATGATCGGCAAGCAATTGAGAATAAATGGATCTTCAAGAAAAAGACTGACGCTGACGGTAATGTTACTGTCTATAAAGCTCGACTTGTCGCAAAAGGTTTTCGACAAGTTCAAGGGGTTGACTACGATGAGACTTTCTCACCCGTAGCAATGCTTAAGTCCGTCAGAATTATGTTAGCAATTGCCGCATTTTATGATTATGAAATATGGCAGATGGATGTCAAAACTGCATTCCTGAATGGATTTCTGGAAGAAGAGTTGTATATGGTACAACCAGAAGGTTTTGTCGATCCAAAAGGAGCTAACAAAGTATGCAAACTCCAGCGATCCATTTATGGACTGGTGCAAGCATCTCGGAGTTGGAATAAACGCTTTGATAGTGTGATCAAAGCATTTGGCTTTATACAGACTTTTGGAGAAGCCTGTATTTACAAGAAAGTGAGTGGGAGCTCTGTAGCATTTCTGATATTATATGTGGATGACATATTGCTGATTGGAAATGATATAGAATTTCTGGATAGCATAAAGGGATACTTGAATAAAAGTTTTTCGATGAAAGACCTCGGGGAAGCTGCTTACATATTAGGCATAAAGATCTATAGAGATAGATCAAAACGCTTAATTGGACTTTCACAGGGCACATACCTTGACAAGATTTTGAAGAAGTTCAAAATGGATCAAGCAAAGAAAGGGTTCTTGCCTGTGTTACAAGGTGTGAAGTTGAGTCAAACTCAATGCCCGACCACTGCAGAAGATAGAGAGAAAATGAAAGATGTTCCCTATGTTTCAGCCATAGGCTCTATCATGTATGCAATGCTGTGTACCAGACCTGATGTGTGCCTTGCTATAAGTTTAGCAGGGAGGTACCAAAGTAATCCAGGAGTGGATCACTGGACAGCGGTCAAGAACATCCTGAAATACCTGAAAAGGACTAAGGATATGTTTCTCGTATATGGAGGTGACAAAGAGCTCACCGTAAGAGGTTACGTTGATGCAAGCTTTGACACTGATCCAGACGATTCTAAATCGCAAACCGGATACGTGTTTACTTTAAACGGTGGAGCTGTCAGTTGGTGCAGTTCTAAACAAAGCGTCGTAGCAGGATCTACATGTGAAGCGGAGTACATAGCTGCTTCTGAAGCAGCGAACGAAGGAGTCTGGATGAAGGAGTTCATATCCGATCTAGGTGTCATACCTAGTGCATCGGATCCAATGAAAATCTTCTGTGACAATACTGGTGCAATTGCCTTGGCAAAGGAATCCAGATTTCACAAAAGAACCAAACACATCAAGAGACGCTTCAACTCCATCCGGGATCTAGTCCAGGTGGGAGACATAGAGATTTGCAAGATACATACGGATCTGAATGTTGCAGACCCGTTGACTAAGCCTCTTCCACGAGCAAAACATGATCAGCACCAAGGCTCCATGGGTGTTAGAATCATTACTGTGTAATCTAGATTATTGACTCTAGTGCAAGTGGGAGACTGAAGGAAATATGCCCTAGAGGCAATAATAAAGTTATTATTTATTTCCTTATATCATGATAAATGTTTATTATTCATGCTAGAATTGTATTAACCGGAAACATAATACATGTGTGAATACATAGACCAACAGAGTGTCACTAGTATGCCTCTACTTGACTAGCTCGTTAATCAAAGATGGTTATGTTTCCTAACCATGAACAAGGAGTTGTTATTTGATTAACGAGGTCACATCATTAGTAGAATGACCTGATTGACATGACCCATTCCATTAGCTTAGCACCCGATCGTTTAGTATGTTGCTATTGCTTTCTTCATGACTTATACATGTTCCTATAACTATGAGATTATGCAACTCCCGTTTACCGGAGGAACACTTTGGGTACTACCAAACGTCACAACGTAACTGGGTGATTATAAAGGAGTACTACAGGTGTCTCCAATGGTAGATGTTGGGTTGGCGTATTTCGAGATTAGGGTTTGTCACTCCGATCGTCGGAGAGGTATCTCTGGGCCCTCTTGGTAATGCACATCACATAAGCCTTGCAAGCACTGCAACTAATAAGTTAGTTGTGAGATGATGTATTACGGAACGAGTAAAGAGACTTGCCGGTAACGAGATTGAACTAGGTATTGGATACCGACGATCGAATCTCGGGCAAGTAACATACCGATGACAAAGGGAACAACGTATGTTGTTATGCAGTCTGACCGATAAAGATCTTCGTAGAATATGTAGGAGCCAATATGGGCATCCAGGTCCCGCTATTGGTTATTGACCGGAGACGTGTCTCGGTCATGTCTACATTGTTCTCGAACCGTAGGGTCCGCACGCTTAACGTTACGATGACAGTTATTATGAGTTTATGCATTTTGATGTACCGAAGGTTGTTCGGAGTCCCGGATGAGATCACGGACATGACGAGGAGTCTCGAAATGGTCGAGACGTAAAGATTGATATATTGGAAGCCTATGTTTGGACATCGGAAGTGTTCCGGGTGAAATCGGGATTTTACCGGAATACCGGGAGGGTTACCGGAACCCCCCGGGAGACTAATGGGCCTAGTGGGCCTTAGTGGAAAAAGAGAAAAGGGACAAGCCCAAGCTGGCCGGCGCCCCCCCCCCCTTCCCCAAGTCCTAGTAGGACTAGGATAGGGGGCCGGCCCCCCTTCTCTCTCTTTCCCCCCGGGAGTCCTAATTGGATTAGGATTGGGGGGGAGGAGTCCTACTCCCGGTGGGAGTAGGACTCCCCTGCGCCTCCCCTCCCTTGGCCGGCCGGCCCCCCTCCTCCAACCTTTATATACGGGGGCAGGGGGCACCCCAAGACACACAACTTGATCCTTGAGATCGCTCCTTAGCCGTGTGCGGTGCCCCCTGCCACCAAATTCCACCTCGATCGTACCGTTGTAGTGCTTAGGCGAAGCCCTGCGTCGGTAGTACATCAAGATCGTCATCACGCTGTCGTGCTGACGGAACTCTTCCTCAATGCTTTGCTGGATCGGAGCCCGAGGAACGTCATCGAGCTGAACGTGTGCTAAGAACTCGGAGGTGCCGGAGTAACGGTGCTTGGATCGGTCGGATCGGGAAGAAGACGTACGACTACTTCCTCTACGTTGTGTGATCGCTTCCGCAGTCGGTCTGCGTTGGTACGTAGACAACACTCTCCCCTCTCGTTGCTGTGCATCACCATGATCTTGCGTGTGCGTAGGAAATTTTTTGAAATTACTGCGTTCCGCAACACATCCAGCCTGCAGGAATCACAAATGGGACCAAGATCTTCAAGACGGCGCCCCCAAGAGGGAATACGACGTTGAAGACGACGCCGCCGCCTGATCCAACCAGGATCATGACTTTCGCCCGAAGATCTTGACCCGAGAGTGAAGGATGCCCAAATCACCTCGACGGCGCCTCCAAGGAAGAAAGCGACGCCCACGGGCGCCGCCGCCGTCGGCCAGCAAGAACCGGCCAAGCTTTCGCTCGGATCATCGACACCACCACTCTCACGGAAGCAACTCCACTGACCCGCGCACCCCTGCACAACCACAGCACCATGACCGTGCAGGGACCACCACCACGCCTTGCTGTCGAGTCAACCACGGCAAACCACAAGCAGGAAGACTGATGCACGTCCTCCGGGCAGGGAAGGGCAGACTGCCACCCCGCATCCTCCCGCCGGCCAGATCTGGTGGTCCAAAGACCACGCAGCACGCAGACGCCACAGCCCGAGCCGCCGGAGCTGTGACCTGCCGAAGAACCGCCGTCGCCGAGCTGCCTAGACAGGCAGGACAAGCCTCCCACCACCAGCACACCGCGGCTGCTGCGTCGCCCGCGCGAACTCCACAGCCGCCGACACGTCAACCACCTTCCCGGGCCGCCGCCCCGGATGCCAGCCCTCGATGCCCGCCAGAGCTCACAGCTCCACCATGGAGCCGCCAAGCACCACGTCGTCGAGGCACGCCGCCCGCCGCAGCCCCTCGCCGGCGCCAACAACCCCTCCATGGAGCCGCCGAGCACCGGCCCGCCGACGCGTCGCGCGCCACTCCGCCGCAGCCACCGAGGGCGGAGAAGCCAGATCCGGCCAAGCCCGGCCAGGATCCAGCCGCTCCCCGCGTGAACGCCGTCCCTACAACCCCGCCAGCCGCCCGCGCCGCCGGGAAGATGCAGCCCCCGCGCACGCTATGCCGCAGAAGAGAAGAAAACGCCCCGCCGCCGCCCTCCCTGGGGCACGCGCGGGCTTTGCCGGCGGCCCCTCCGGCGGCGGCAATGCGGAGGAGTGGGGAGGAGAGCTTTGTGGCGGCGGCGCTAGGTTCCCCCGTGTCGCCCAAGCTAGGCGACGCGGGGGTCACACTCAGGTTATGTTTAAGTTTACCCCGTGTCCAACAATTATTATGTTTAAGTTTATGTACCACGCACGCGCATACTTATATATGATCTTAGGACATAGGGGCACATGGCATCGAATTCGCCTAGGGCCTCCCGAAACACAGGGCCGGCCCTGTAGCTCGTTTATATTTTGTTCATGTGATAGTTTGCACACTTGGAGGCGACAAGTGGGCGTACCCATACGGAAACCAGAATAGGTTTGTCTAGTTCTAAAGGAGAAACATACCCTTCCACTCGTGTGTGGAAGATTACTAAATCAGTAACCGAGTGGTGTTCAGAAACTATACAGGCTTTTTGTTAAAAATGTTTTGGCAAAAAACGTATTGCTACCTACATCTAAGCATCATCTGTACTTCGGTTACATATATAGTACATGAAGCACTTTATGCACCATGGCTGCCATGAAGGAACTGATACACTTCTGCAAACACAAGGCATCCAAAAATATATTCTTTTGAGCATGGACATCAATACAACGAAACAAGCAATAAAATTCTTTTAATTGGTACAAAGCAAAATTACAACCACCGTGTTATCCCTCGAAGAAGAACTGTGCTTTCAGCTTCAAGCTCGGCCAGAATGCTGCAATGACTTTTGAGTTCCTTCAAACAGATCCAGCAAAAGTTCCTCCAGATCCTCAGGCCTGTACTTTATGTAGCGATCTCTCTGCTTGGTGCCATCAAGGAAGGCAGAGTATCTTCCCACAAATGTCCTGTAAGCCTGTATAACTTTCAGTGATATGGAAATCCTGACATCTTCGCGGAGTTGGTCATCCGGGACAGACCATGCAGTCTGAACTCGATAAACATCTTCAAAGGACAGGTTGAAGTTTTTGAACTTCTCCCTGATGATTTTACGAGAAGCGGCACCTCCGGCGGCACATAAGCCATCATCACTCAGGTAAGACAGCACCTGACTCCACGACGCCCTCTCGTAGTTGGTCGCCTGATGCTGAAACATCCGGTTGTGCAGCCGGATCCAGTCGTCGCCAAGAAAGCTCTTGAGATCCGAGTTCTTCACTTTCTGGACCATGTAGCAGATATTGTTCATCATAAAGATGTTCCGCAATCGACAATCTCTGTACAATCTAGACCCGGCTTCAAGATTTGCTTCTAAAACTGCAGCAACAGACTGCAGATGCAATGCTGTAGCCGTGAAATGAGTGCATGAGTTTGGTATAGGCTGTTGATCCGCATCCTTCAGCAGTGAATCAAGAGTTTTGCTGTAAACAGTGACAGCCTTTATATAGTTCATGACATACTTGGTGAGGGGATGCACTGCACCAGTAGGCACTGCACTGGATGACGTGTAGGATTGGATGGCATACTTGAATTCCGCAAATGTTTTCCTCGCTGATTCTCCCAGCTGGAGTAGGACTTCATGATACTCAGCTAAAACCATATCATTGCCCCCTGCTTGGAACAAGAACTCTGCTTCAGGGAGCAAATCATCCAGGACCTCATACATATCAAGAATCCGGAAAAGCTTTTCCGGTTTAGGAGGTCCAATTGCTACAGACTCATAAAAGCTCAGAAGCTGCATGACCGAGCTAAATGAAATCTCATAGAAGCACAAGTCTACAGCTGTTTCTGAAAGGTCACCAAAGACAAGACTGCTGAGGCGCCTCTCGCTCGCAAGGTAGACTCGGACAAAAGCCTTCATTGCCCGATTCCACCGCTTTATCGATGCGCTCAGTTTGTTCCATTTGGTGCTCATAAGTTCTTCTATGCTGTGCTTGTCGATGTGAAGAGACCCAATGAACTCATCTATTGCACCCTGCCGTGCATTGATATAAGCCTGGCAACACTCGTTATTGTAGTCACTCAGGAACATGAAGTTGGCAATGGACTTGACAGCAGAGAGTGCACCAGGTTGGATCAAATCAGCCACAAAATATTCAGTTCCTCCGCTGCTACCGGTTTGTGTTGACTTGCCTTCACTTTGTTCCTCACTGAATGAGCTGCTTGAAAATTCATCCGTGCTGCCATCCTCTGTAGAACGGAAGGAGAGAAGCTCCTGTTCTAACGGTTGTTTGTAGTATGTAAGAAGGTAAACAAACTCCTCTTCGAGCCTCGCCATCGCCATTTCAAAAAGGTCATCAGCATACACGGTGAGTTCCTTGTGCTCTTTGGCTTCTCCACCAGGGTCCAAATTACCTAACTTCTCAGACAGCTGCCGTAATTTGTACAACACTTCTAAGTACTCAAATGAGTTCTGTGGATCATGAACATGCAAGGAGTTATGAAAATCCAAACTAAGGATCTTCTTTCGCAGTGCCTTGAGCGCAAGCTTAATGTCACATATCTCCACTTCTTCTCCCAGCTGGATGTTTGAGTATTGCTTATCTAACTCAGGAGCCATCATTTTGAGATTTTATATTCAGCGTCTTCCCGTTTCCTTTCCCTGCTTCACATGTTTATAACAAAGATCAGGTCCAACTCCAAATTTGGAAAAGCTTCAGATGAAGAACACTTAAGGTAGTGAAGATCATATGATGAGAAGTATCGCAAGACATCGACAATGCAAAAGAACAAAAAAAGTAGACACTGGGAGCTAAATTAGCGAAACATAATCTTTTGAGCACCTCGAGAGACTGATATACAGGGATGTTATAACACAATTGCCAGTAATGGTAGCAAGAGAACATGGCAACCCTACGGTTAAAAGTGATATTATCCTTTTTTTTCCTAGTTTGTTGTTAACCACGCAAATCTCTTTATTTACTCAAATTTCAGTAAGTTTTTAACATGAATGCATATTTCCTAGGTTGGATTTGTTTAGGTTGCCACAAAGGAGGCATATAGCAGTACCACCACTTGTCACTTCTTGTTCCGAAAACATAAAACAACTTATTAACTTTGGCGCCATAAATAATATTCATTGGGCTAACTTGATCCACATAAACCAAAAAAAAAAACAGATGATTCCTCTGTACTGTACTTTTAGAACACCTTTTGCTACCACCTCCATCAGAAGTTAAGGATACTGCCGACTGGGTCATGGTGACTTTCCAAACAAAAAAAAGACGCCAACAAACGACAGCTACAAAGGATAGTAGTACTTTTGTTACAGATTACTATGTTACTACTACTCCATAAGTTCATCCATATTTACCACTTGAAAAGAATTAGGCCAAAATTCTTCTACTCTACTAGTTACCACTTTCTGTGAAGATCTTCCCTACCGGAAGAAGAAAATCTAATACCAAGGGTCGCCAAGCACAGACTGTCCGTCTAAAACTCTGAAAACAAGCAGTTAAGATGCCCACCGCTACCATACAAAACCAGCCCAAGTTCTAAACCGGAAAAAAGTTAAGAAAGCTGATGCTGCTCCCCCAAAAGAAAAATGAAAAATAAAGGCCGTGGCTACGCTAACCCCTTAACAGAGCAAGAGAAGGGTGGTATGAGGAACTCACCGCAGCACTGGCGAGCTGCTGCCGCTTCGCTTTCCCCGGCCCCGGCGGCCGTACTGGAGCCCGCCGGCGCAACCCAAGATTGGTTGCGGAAAAAGGAGAGAGAGAGAGAGAGAGAGAGAGAGAGAGAGCAGGGAGAGCAGAGAAGATGGGAGAGGGAGACGGGATTGGAGTGGGCAGGGGAGGAAGGTCAGGTTGTGGGAGGGCAAGTCAAGTCAACCCGGGGGTGGCGACGGCGACGGCGAGGGGCGAGGGCGACGGGAGCGAGACAGACTGCGGAATGGTCCGTGGAATGGAATTCGGAACGGATGCCGTGACGCCGGGGTCTCTCTCTGTTCCGTTCCTTCACTCTATGCCGCTCCGTTCTGACGGGAGAAAAACACACACCGAGACAGACACAATAGGCTCCGGTTTTCTCTAGCCCTGTGGAAAACGGAGGAAGAAGGGCGAGCTTTCGCACTGGACCGACCGGCTTCCGCTGACCGCCTGGCCGTGACCTCACATGGACGAATCATCTTCTTACTAATATTGTTTGTTCATTTCTGGGACTACAATAAAAGCAACTTCAACGAACCGACCCAAACGAACAGCTATTTCATTCTTTTTTGTTTGTTTGGATCGGCCGGTCGTCCAGCGTCCGTCTTGTTTTTTATATGGGTCGGCAGCGCGCCCAACATGCCGACTTATATGTGTAGACGTGGCCGGCTGGCCGCCTAATTTTACATTGATTTGCATTCAAACATATTATGAAATGAAAATATTAACAAGCAAAATAGTTTAGCCGCCCAAATAAATAGTATAGTTTTACAAGCCAGATACAAATAAAAATATTTCACATAGTTTTGCAAACGCATAAAAGACGATACATCTATTAGTTGCCAACATGAGTCCACATATGCTCAACCAAATCATTTTGCAGTTGCACGTGAGTTTCCCAATCACGCATGTCTTCATGAAACTCAGTGAACTGCTCAAATGTTGCCGTTACTCCATGCTCGGGCACAACATTCTTACCCTGAAACTGAAAGCCTTGATCGTACAGACGTTCCGGACGCTCGTCTTCTACGATCATATTGTGCATGATCACACAAGCAGTCATCACCTCCCATAGTTTCTGCGTGCTCCAAGTATTAGTAGGATACCGAACGATGCCCCATCGAGATTGTAAAACATCAAAGGCACGCTCGACATCCTTCCTAGCACTCTCTTGCTCTTGGGCAAATCTTTTCCTTTTCTCTCCGACAGGGTTGGGTATTGTCTTGACAATAGTGGTCCACTGAGGATAGATACCGTCACCCAAATAGTACCATTTGTCGTAGTTGTGGCCGTTGACAGTAAAGTTCACTGGTGGGTTGTTGCCTTCGGCAAGCCTAGCAAACACCAGCGAGCGCTGAAGCACGTTGATATCATTGTGTGATCCAGCCATACCAAAGAAAGAGTGCCACATTTAGAGATCTTGAGATGACACGGCCTCTAGCATGACAGTGCAAGCTCTGACATGTCCCTTATACTGCCCTTGCCAAGCAGAAGGGTAGTTCTTCCACTCCCAGTGCATGCAGACTATACTGCCAAGCATCCCCGGGAAGCCCCTGCTGACATTCATCGCCAACAAAACGGGTTGTATCTTCAGTTATCGGCTCTCTCAAGTACTCAAGGTCAAACATAGCAATCACAGCCTTGCAGAACTTATACAGGGACTCTAGGCATGTAGACTCGCTCATACGGACGTACTCGTCAATGAGATCACCGGACACTCCGTATGCAAGCATTCGGATGGCGGCAGTGCATTTCTGATAAGAGGAGAAACCAATCTTGCCGACGGCATCCTCTTTGCACTCGAAGTAGTCATCATAGCCGACCACTCCCTCTCTAATACGGTTGAAAACATGCCTACTCATACGGAACCGGCGGCAGAATTTGTGATGTTTGAACAACGGGTTTGTTATATCAAAGTAGTCCTTCCAGAGAAGGAAATGCCCGCTCTCTCGGTTGCGATTCAACGCCGGAAGGTGGCCCGGAATGAAGCCACGGAACAACGGTCACTGGTTGTTGAGGTGATGACGGACCAACACGGCAGACAATATCTCCTCCTCCTCGTCGGACGACGAATCGTCGGAGTCACAAAGGAAAATGTGGAAAAAGAACTCGTCGACGGAGTCCATTTTCGTACCTTGGCAAACTGTCGAACAGCTTGCGGGCGTCGAAGAAGGAGACGGCCGGCGAGGGGAGACGCGGCACCCACAGACCAGCTAGCTGCCCTGCCGACGTCCGACGAGTGTGACGGCGTCCGACGAGCGTGCCGGTCGGATGTGGCGGTGGGGGAAGCGGCGGCGGGAACCAGTTTGCTCCCCGGCGGCAAAACGGCGACGGCGGGCGACGGGGGGCAGGGGCAGCGTTGCTGGGCGGATGTGGAGACGGCGGCAGCTGGAAGAGTCGCCGGCAAAAATGGGCGGCGGCGTCGGTGACGGAGGAGGCGGGGCGAGGGTTGCTTGTTGGCCGGGGGGAGGGGAGAGGGGTGAGAGGGGAGGCCAATGTGCCACAGACCAGCGGGTCCGGAGACAGAAGTAGGCGAGCGCGCGCGCGTCCGTCGCGTATCCGTGCCGACGCAAATCAGGCTAAAAAATGGGCCGCCTGCGAACGAAAAACGGGCGCGCGTCCGTTTAGGTCAACACGTTAGGCTGTTTTTTCTATCCGCGCCAACCCAAACAGACGACCGCGAACAAAATGAGTCGTCCCATTAAAGTTGCTCTAACGTCCCTCCACGTCCATATCAAAACAAAACTATTGGTTTCTCGATGGCCGTCGGGCCCTGCGACTGCGAGCTCTCCGTACGCAACAGCGAACGATTTGTCTAATAACACGGTTCAGTTTCTCCGAAAGTACTCACGTTCGCGGTCCACGGGCGCCAAATGGCTCCATATATCTCGGGCCAAAATTTCGTCACTCAGAACCACATACACATGCAGCCACGCAGCATTGGACGGATGGCACTTCTAGCTCCAGCTATTCGATCTGGACCTGGTACCACTGCACGGAGCCCACCTCGCCGTCGACCTCGAGCTCGCACACCGACCTGACGAGGTACGAGACGGCGTCGTCCACCGTGTCGAATCTAGCGAGGTCCGGCGGCAGCGCGCCCCCCGGCCACCTCTCCAGCCACCCACGCAGCCGCTCCTCCAGCTCCTCCTTGGACACGAACTCCTCGTCCATCCCGGGCTCAAGCAGCACGTACGTGTCCGACTGGATGTCCGCCCGCCTCCTGCGCCCCGCACACTGCCAAACCCAAAATCCACATCACACACAAAATACAGCCACTATCCGACACTGCACAACGTAGAAAATTATTGCCATGATTGAAGGATTGATAGATTGAACAGTAACGATATCTTGGACCGTTCCACGATGGAAATGGATGGATGGATGGGACTCTGACCTTTGTCCCGGGGCCTCGGCGTTGAATTCTCGGTGGTCTCGTAGTGGGACATGCGCTGGAGAAGCTCGCGACTCCGGGCGCCAGTGCTGTCGCCCTGGGCGATCGCTTCTGGGCACGGGGCAACGACCATCTTTTGCCTGCACGTAGCAATGTGGTGGTACATGCAGAGAAAATTACAGGAAATCAAACGAAGTGGTAGCGCTCTCTGACTATTGATGGAAATCGGGGAGCATTTGACGGGTATGCTGCCACGATTGTGCCATCTTTTCGGTTGCTTTCTCCCGCTTTCTCGCTTTTGCTTTTGAAAGACGGAAGCGTCGCTCAATCCAATTCGATTAAATTCAAAGGTGGGCTGCCGGCTGCCCGGTGTCGATTTTCCGTACGTAGTACAAAAGCTGGAAGATGCGGCAAGCTTTCTCCGAGGAGATAAATATTCCCAGACTAAAGGAAGGAAGGCGTGCTTCCATGATATTTCTCAGCAGGATTCCGGAGCTGCTAGCTAGTCATGCTCAGGTAAAGCTGGAGTGGTAGATTTCTTTAGCCAAGTTGCAGGTCCTGGTCAAAAGGGTTGCGAGCGAAATAAATACCGGTCAAATTCTGAAGATTCAGCATATCGTCTGATGATAATGATATGACACTGCTGGGTACAGCATGAATACAGTACCCATCGAACTCGCGTGCCTGTGATTTGTATGGGTAGTTTTGTGGAGGTTGACTGCAAAACTTAGGACTAACGGGTGCGGTTAACTATCATGGATTAACCAAGAGGTTACATGATTGACTAGCAGAAAAATCCACAATATCCGGTAACCACATACTTCAGGGAGTAGACATGCGTACCCATGCCAGTTGGAATAGCACCTATCGGGTTACAAGTTGACTAAACGGCTGGTTCTACTACTAATAGATCGGCACAGAAATTTCCTAAAATTCTCATCACCTAACCTTTTGAGTCAAAGGTGCAATCTACTAGTGCCTTGCCGGTTTGCTAGTAGTGAACTGTATTAATATATACGTGGTTTTCTTAGTTTGATTTGATGAGCAGTGCAGCTTTAAACAAAGGAGGACTGACTCTGTTTCTGCAGCTCAGTCGACCTTGACCCCTGATTAGCAGACCCCTATGATTCAACGCCCTCTCTTTCCAGGATAACTACCTCGTTGGACAATGAACCTCCACGGCAAAGAATAACATCACATATTACCTACTACCACTACTCCCTCCGCAAAGAAATATAAAAACATTTAGATCATTAGAGTAGTGATCTAAATGCTTTTATATTTCTTATCAAAGGGGATACTTAGCAAGCGATTAGCTGAGTGAGCACGGAGAAGAGCTGCCGTTACCGGTGATCGGCGCGGTGGTGGAGGCATATTCCGGCAGCCGGGCCAGAGCCGCAGCCTCCATCCTTCCGCTGCTGGAGCTGTGTGGCCTCAAATCTTCTTTATCCTTCAATGGCTCGCCGGATACGACTCCATTGGGCTCTCTCCAGCTTATCCTCCCCTGCCCCTGCATTGAGATTGGTGAGGAAAACATCCATCCAAAAGAGAAGACAAGACCGGTTCCTTGCAAAATTATCAAGAATTGACAGGGACCGCGCAGCCACCAACAAACACACGCTGGGGCTGTGGCCGCCAGATCAAGTGGTCAGCTAGTTACAGCAGGGCACAAGTTGCAGATAGGTGATGCCTATTTACCTGAACCACATGCAACTGTCAACACTAATTTTTATAACTGCATTTCAACACCAATTCCACTTGTACAGTACATATGAACAACCCAATTTGGGAGATTGTTGAAACGATATTCCATCGGATGAGCTATACACCAACCATTACAGTTTCGTGTGGAAAGCTTTAGGAAAAAAAATGGTTATTGCGATAATAGAGATCTCCCCCTCATGATTCAGGGGTTCAATGGAGAGGCATACATAAACTCGTGTTAACACTATATAACAGCGTAAACCAACATCTATTAGTGACCTTTCCAGGTCACCATGGGTCGTCAAGTGTCAACTCATCTTGGTCTTGCGCGTTAATCACTGAAAATGGCAGTGATTTGCTGCAACACAAACTTATTCAATGGCCTTCGTATGCCGCGATCAACTGAGCAATTTTTACTAGGAGGCTGTTCGCGGTTGCATCCTTCGGGTGTGGAGATTTCAGTTCTTGGTACTTGTGCACGCTTCCGGCGAAATCTGTGAATAATCCGTCAACCCCCATCGTATTTATCCAGAAATCGTACTCGGCATAGGGATCCTGATGAAAGTCGAAGTGCAGAAACTGGTTCTCGTTCCTGTATGTGTAAGGGTGTACCTGCAGAAATGATGGAATGCAGTTTAACATGCGACCAGGTGCAAACTACCTGCTATCAAATTGTAGTTGACATGTACTCCCTCTGCACATAAATAGAAGACATTTTAGAGACTTGTGTCAAGTCTCTAAAACGTCTTATATTTATGTAGAGGGAGTGGTAGGGTAACAATTTGGTCCATTGGGATCATTTATAGCGGTCTTAACAAACTAATGCTAGTTAAATCTGAGCTTATGAAAATATATTGTGGTGGTTAGTTTGTCAGAACTTTAAATGAGAGCATTGACCAAGGAGGACACAGCTGAGAGTTCCTGATGCAGATGTCAGCAGTATATCATGTGTTTTCTTCCAATGAATTCAGTTAACAATTGGTCAGATCCTAATGAGATAAAAGATACGTACGGAGTAGAAGATAACCATGACATTTCATTGGTTCTTCTGGTGATTCATATATTCAGAGTGACCAAAAGGCACTTCAACAAAACAAATGCTGAAGTTGGTCTGAACTTACGTCGGCCTAACATGAATTATTTTATGAGCATGCATGTAAATAGTAGTTCTAGACAATTGTAAGGAATACAAACAGATATCACACCTGGAGATTATGAGCATGTGCTCTTGCAACAAGATCAGTTGGTTCCAGCAAATAGTTATTTGCAACTGGAACAATGGTATCTTTCCATGGACCAAGGCCCACAACATAGTTACTAATATATGCAAGGTAGTCATCTGAAGTGATTTCCCAGTATGACTGCAAGCAAAAAATAACATAAGCAATATCCATACAATCAGATGCTTCTGCTGAAGTTGCGAGAAACACCATAAGTACATACTACTCACTTTTCTTCCATACAGAAAGATCTATACCTGGTTTGTGTCTTGTGTTCTCACTGTGATATCATCAATCAGAAAGATCTTCGGAGAGTCTGTCAATTTTGATACATGTACAAGGGAAGAGGGAGCAAATGATTGTATAAACAATGGCTGTTTTAGCCAATTTTCGGACATATATTGACCCCTGTATCCATACTTTAGTAAGGTATCCACAAATTTGTCCTCAAACTTCTTTCCATCTGCCCACTTTACCTGTCAAGAGTAGAATACAAGCTCATTGCTTGAAGCACTTCAGAAATTGGAAAATCCGCCTAAGATTGTACTAAATAAATTTAAAGCTTTTGAATTGTACAGCTCATCAAAGTTAAGGTGAAGTACTTAAATATATCAGCTGCAGTATTATTCTCTCCACCCATATACTATCAAAAGACCTTTGCAAAAGCTAATCCATTCCCTATAATAACTATTTTCATAGCAAATTTGCATATAGCTTCTAAGCACATTTCTTGCCAGAAAAGGCTTGATTAGAGAATTATGAGAATCCTTAAAGTACCCTATTGCTTACTCAGAACAGGGGGGCTTACATGCTTGTTGATAAAAACTGGATCTTTTATCTCTGGATATATTCCAATGGTTCTGCTTGCATCTAAGGCAATTGAAATGAATTCTTCAAATGTGATGATTGAAAATTTGCCTGCATGTCCAGATATTATCATTGATGATTCTTAACTCACAAATACGCCATCAGATTGCATCTTTCTGATTAGTTCATGTATTATGTTAGTTTAAATAACTGGAATCCAAAATGGGTCTACTATAAATAAGAGCATGCTAGTTTAAGAAAATGAAATATTCAAAGAAACTTTGACAAAGTAAATGAAAAACACATTTTGGAGAAGACTAAAATGCATACATCAACCATGGAATAAATTCCCAGGTATTAGTTGGTGGGAACTGGAGGGCAGGTTATTGAACAGAAAACTAGTAATTAATTACTACACCTCTCAGCTTTCTAACAAAACAAAAGAATCCCTCTGAATTAATTCTTTTTGTGAGGCTCTGAATACATATTTTTTACGAGGCTCTAAGTTTATTTTTGGAAGTACAATACGTTGATTCATAGAGGTAATGTGATCACGGTAAAGAAAAAAAAAGTAGAAGCTCAAGGACACAGCCACATACCATTATATTGTTGATCTCTGAATGGGTATCGCTGCTTCACTTTAAGTGTTTTAAGTTCCTCAAGCGTGAAATCCACTGCATATGGACACCTAATTATCAGAAAAATCAAGAAATAATAGGTTCACAAGTTTACCATTCACATTCAGTTCATATCCTAGCAATAGTTCAGCAGCAGGTGCAGATAAACCAATATGATATTGCCATGATTTATCAACCACAGAGCTATATGCTATATATGCTGGTGGGCCGTGGTCAGTTAGCCACAGGCCAGTCTTGCCACTAGATGCTCGTAGCTTCTGGCATTCCGTTGAAAATACCATATACTACACGATTAATGCTGGCAGTATGCAGCAGGAAATGGTTCTAGGAAATCATGCATGAAGTAGTGTCAGCTTCCTAAATTTGAGTCGAGAATAATAATTTCATGTATTTTTCTTGCATTCCATAGCCAACTTTTGATACTGCAAATATATCTCTGAACGGATTTACAAGAGTGAATGAAGAAACAGGGTTGGTTATGATAAGCACACCTACAAACCAGCCAGTAACGTTGGCCCATTCCACCTCATAGGTTCTCCTTCGATTGGCGAACTCCTTACGGCTGGAAATATCAGTTGTATCATCAAGTGTTACATCATGAAAGCAGATCAATGCACCATCTTTGCTAGCAAGGATGTCAGTCTCTATAAAATCTGCACCTTCTTCAATAGCCCTCTGCAACAGGATTGTTTAATGAAATCCGTTAACATAATTTTTTCCAATGGTGAAAAATCACATGATTGAAACTTATCAGAATTGAGTTTTGTAGCATTTGCAATGATCAATTTGATAAATCTAACCATCAAATGGTACATCCTCTTAATAAGGGTATCATCTTCCATATGCAAAAAAGAGAGATACTATTTTATTTGTCATATAAATTCTATGAGCTGTACCAGGTAAGCACCACTTGTTTCCTCCGGGATTTCCCCGTTTGAGCCACGGTGAGCAATGTTATATGGTCGAAATGTCTGTATGGGCTTCTTCTCTTCATTGCTAGTCTTACTTGGCAGTGGAAAGAATGGTCTAGCAATGACCACATGTAACAGTAGCAGAAGAAGAAAAGGAACATGACCTGCCAAGGATGATAACATAACTAAAATAAGATAGCTTAACAAAAGTTAACATCTCATTGTGACCTTTGTAGACAGTTTAGAAATACACAGTCAACACTCCTTTAAATCTTTGGTGTATAAATGTTGCATATTTAACACTGTTATTAGAATCCTCATACCCAGTCCGAACGGAAGAGTTCGACTATACTCCAACGGTGACAAATATAACTACCACAGAGCGCCCTCTGAATAATTTTTAAAAAAGTAGCCATGTGAAAACATGCAATGCTTAAAACATTACATGGCGTTAAATATGGGTAGTGTCAAAACTATCACAGGAGATAAATTGAGTCAAATACTTCCACAGAAAAACATTTATAAAGACAAAGATGCCATCAGTTGTTCATGAAGATTCATTATGATTGGAAATGAGTTAGCATAAGTAGACAGATTTAATTTGGAGTTATATGGATAGAATATTAGAAGGATGGATGCTATATGCAGGAGACACGAGTAACCATGATATATGCGACAGGAGAAGAAACTAATCTAGCTGCTCTCCTCCCTTTATTTTCTATATATACTTCTGAACATATTGATGAAAGAATATGCACGTTTGCGCTATGGATACAGTCAACAAAAGATTCTTTGTGGACTATAGTATTGTTCAAAAGAAGTGAATTCCTCAGTTTTCAATGTATATAATTTCTTGGTTTCAGTTATGTTGCATTATATATTGTGAAGGCCAATTCACACGATTGAGTTTGTGAGTTTCTTCAGTGGCACTTGTTTAGAACTTATCTTGACTTTTTTTAAAGACAATGCCAGGGCTTCCCAAACCAACAATTTCGATTAAAGAAACCACTAACATCGGGAGTTCACAGCAGATTCTACGGCGAAAGAAGCGAAGAAAAAAACTCTTGGCATAGCAGAACATATCAACTGAGGAAAAGTCTTGAGACCAAAAACTTCTCTATATATCTTCTCCTGTCCAATTTGCCCGACCAAGCAACAGTTTCCCCACACAGAGCACAAAACGGGCATGATAACTAACTAAAAATAGTAATGCACCTAACAAAGCACTACCGACGATTCCCTTGACCACAGAAAGAGGAACTAACAGTCTACCACTAAAAAAGGACAGCCCGGTGCATGTAGTTCCCGCTTGCACAGGGTCCGACCACTTTGGGTCTATTGTACGCAACCTTTCCCTACATTGCAGCAGCTTTTACCACTGCGCCAAGGCTCCCCTTCCAACTAGCAGTCTACCACTAACAGTGCAGAAATTGTACAGAATCGCGCGGACTAGCAATAGGTAAGCAACCCCAGAGCAAGTTCATTGGCTAGTTGCCGCCCACCCCAATTCTAGCTAGCACAAACTTCTATAGTCCTAAATCTTAATCAGCCATTGCCTAATAATAACAGCCATTGCCTAATTGCCGCATCAAGAATCACCTCAATTCGTGCCTGCACATTGCCACTTCCCAGTTTATCGCTCAACCGCGCGTACGGTATCAGAAAAAGAATCAGAGTCGTACGGTGGGAAAAAGAGGATAAACAACTCGACGGGCTCCGCTCGATAGATCGGCGCGGCGGGGAAGTATCGGGGGGAAGACCCAACCAATCGAAGAGGAGGAAACGGGACTCACAGAGGGACGGACGCATAGTGCTGCTTGTTCGTCCGCAGCGCCTCCGATAACAGCGGGAGGCGAGCAGAGGCGGAGACCCGAGAGCTCGGTTCTAATGGAGCGAGGAGGAAGACGACGTGACGGCCGGGCCCCCTCTCTGTCTATTCGCTCCCGCTTTTTCTTTCGGTCACTCCGTTACGTATCATCCTCTTCTTCCTTTTCTTTATCTTCTGGCGCCCGTGACGGGGACGTATATACACCCACCGACCGATACTGCGCTCCGACGTTGACGGAATATTCGGAGGATCATCTCTTTGGGATGAACAGCTATTTGCTGGGATTATGTAGGATAGCAGGAGTACTTGGGAGTCGGAATATAATCCGTGTTACCTCGCTTACATGCGGGTCCCCCGTATAACAGCCGATCGTTGGATAGCGATGTGAGCCATGCCGGCCTCTTTCTGGCCGGTGTGTGTGTGGGCGACTAGGGACGGGCCGTGTGCGGTGAGCCCGCGTGCATTAGCCGATACGCGGCTCGTTCGAACGTCTACGGCGTGCTTTTTATTTTTCGTGCTTAGCATCTTCACCGCGTACCTTAATCCTCCCGCAACCGTTCGGATCACGCTATTTGTCATCCAACGTAGTCCCGCAACGATTCGTTATATGTCTCATGACTAATCGAAAGTCACCATGTGTCCTCTCTCCATCCGGATGGCGGATAGCTGCAGTTAATTCTTTTGCTTTGGCGGAAACTATTTTTAATCATGCAAGTGTTTGGCGGAAGGTGCGCATGTGAAAGAAATGTGTTTGGCGGAAGGTGTATATTAGTGAGCTCAATACTAACACACAACTAAGGCATTTTTGCCAGAAGGTGTGCATGTGAATGAAAGGTGTTTGGCGAAATGTGTATATTAGTGAGCTTAATTGATTATTTTTTTACCAACACAAGCAACACGAAGAAGGTTTGAGATTTGGCGAAAGGTGCTTTATTTTACTAATACACAATTGCCTTCAAATGATGCGGATACGGTTGGATGATGGCTCCCGTATCAGTATCCGGACACCGGTCCAGACCGAATTTCGAACAAATACTGTGTCCGTTTGCGGGTCGGCGTTGGAGATGCCTTGTAGTACTAGCTTTCGTCCGGTGGGCATCCGAAGACGACGAGGGCGCGTAGGACATTGGCAATGGAGACAGGCAACGTCGATCATAGATGTGGCGCGACAGTCACCCGGGCCCCTTCGTTGGCCCCGTCAGTGACCACACCTCTTTCAAGTATTGACACCCAGCCCGCCACCGCGGGACCAAGGGTTCTCACCACAAGCTCGTGAGGAGAAGATTCTGAGCCCGGGGCAGGAGAGCTCCAGGAGGCGGCAATATCTCTTGAAGAGGCTCCCGGACGGGCGAGGTCCCTACGGGCCCACTAAGCCGAGCTCTCATTGTTTGACAAACAAGGCCAGGAGCCCGCCCGGGCTCTCGAAACCGAAGGGACTCCAACTTTAGACAAGCTCGGGAGCTACCGATGGTGGCACACACCGGGGGTGGCCTTTCTCAAGGGAGCCCGACAGAGGTGAAGAAAATATGCCCTAGAGGCAATAATAAATCTGTTATTTATATTTCCTTATATCATGATAAATGTTTATTATTCATGCTAGAATTGTATTAACCGGAAACTTGATACTTGTGTGAATACACAGACAAAACAAAGTGTCCCTAGTATGCCTCTACTAGACTAGCTCATTAATCAAAGATGGTTAAGTTTCCTGACCATAGACATGTGTTGTCATTTGATGAACGGGGTCACATCATTAGGAGAATGATGTGATGGACAAGACTCATCCGATAGCTTAGCATAATGATTGTTAAAGTTTTATTGCTATTGCTTTCTTCATGACTTATACATATTCCTCTGACTATGAGATTATGCAACTCTCGAATACCGGAAGAACACCTTGTGTGCTATCAAACGTCACAACATAACTGGGTGATTATAAAGATGCTCTACATGTGTCTTCGAAGGTGTTTGTTGGGTTGTCATACATCAAGATTAGGATTTGTCACTCCGTGTATCGGAGAGGTATCTTTGGGCCCTCTTGGTAATGCACATCACTATAAGCCTTGCAAGCAATGTGACTAATGAGTTAGTTATGGGATGATGCATTACAGAACGAGTAAAGAGACTTGCCTGTAACGAGATTGAACAAGGTATGAGGATACCGACGATCAAATCTCGGGCAAGTAACATACCGATGACAAAGGGAATGGCGTATGTTGTTATTGCGGTTTGACCGATAAAGATCTTCCTAGAATATGTAGGAACCAATATGAGCATCCAGATTCTGCTGTTGGTTATTGATCGGAGATGTGTCTCGGTCATGTCTACATAGTTCTCGAACCCGTAGGGTCCGCACGCTTAACGTTTGATGACGATTCGTATTATGAGTTATGTGTTTTGGTGACCGAAGATTGTTCGGAGTCCCGGATGAGATCACGGACATGACGAGGAGTCTCGAAATAGTTGAGAGGTAAAGATTGATATATTGGACAATGGTATTCGGACACCGGAATGGTTTTGGAGTGGTTCGGGTATTTTTTGTAGTACCGAGGGGTTACCGGAACACTTCGGGGAAAGTATTGGGCCTACATGGGCCATATGATAGAGGATAAGGTGTCCCGTTTTCGATGAGATGGTGGCTATCGTTTTGGAGGAAGTCGACTTTGATGATCCGACTACGAACGTGTGAGGACGTCGCGCCTTAGCAATCCCTAAACCAACTCCGAGAGGTTATTGACCACGCCGGAGCACGATCAACCTGACCACGAAGGTCTGTTTCCTGCAGGCAAACAAAGAACAAGCTGTTGGGGAACGCAGTAATTTCAAAAAATTTCCTACGCACACGCAAGATCATGGTGATGCACAGCAACGAGAGGGGAGAGTGTTGTCTACGTACCAACGCAGACCGACTGCGGAAGCGATCACACAACGTAGAGGAAGTAGTCGTACGTCTTCTTCCCGATCCGACCGATCCAAGCACCGTTACTCCGGCACCTCCGAGTTCTTAGCACACGTTCAGCTCGATGACATTCCCCGGGCTCCGATCCAGCAAAGCGTCGAGGAAGAGTTCCGTCAGCACGACGGCGTGATGACGATCTTGATGTACTACCGACGCAGGGCTTCGCCTAAGCACTACAATGGTACGATCGAGGTGGAATTTGGTGGCAGGGGGCACCGCACACGGCTAAGGAGCGATCTCAAGGATCAAGTTGTGTGTCTATGGGGTGCCCCCTGCCCCCGTATATAAAGGCCAGGGGCAAGGGGGTCGGCCGGCTAGGAGGGAGGCGCAGGGAGGAGTCCCACTCCTACCGGGAGTAGGACTCCTTCCCCCAAATCCTATTCCTAATAGGACTCTTCGGAGAAAGAGAAGAGAGGGGGGCCGGCCCCTTCTCCTAGTCCTAATAGGACTAGGGAAGGGGGGTTCGGCCGGCTAGCCTGTGGGCTGCCCCTTCTCTCTTTTCCACTAAGGCCCAATAGGCCCATTTGCCTCCCGGGGGGTTCCGGTAACCCTCCCGGTAATCCGGTAAAATCCTGATTTCACCCGGAACACTTCCGGTGCCCAAACATAGGCTTCCAATATATCAATCTTTACGTCTCGACCATTTCGAGACTCCTCGTCATGTCCGTGATCTCATCCGGGACTCCGAACAACCTTCGGTACATCAAAATGCATAAACTCATAATAACTGTCATCGTAACATTAAGCGTGCGGACCCTACGGTTCGAGAACAATGTAGACATGACCGAGACACGTCTCCGGTCAATAACCAATAGCGGGACCTGGATGCCCATATTGGCTCCTACATATTCTACGAAGATCTTTATCGGTCAGACCGCATAACAACATACGTTGTTCCCTTTGTCATCGGTATGTTACTTGCCCGAGATTCGATCGTCGGTATCCAATACCTAGTTCAATCTCGTTACCGGCAAGTCTCTTTACTCGTTCCGTAATACATCATCTCACAACTAACTTATTAGTTGCAGTGCTTGCAAGGCTTATGTGATGTGCATTACCGAGAGGGCCCAGAGATACCTCTCCGACAATCGGAGTGACAAATCCTAATCTCGAAATACGCCAACCCAACATCTACCATTGGAGACACCTGTAGTACTCCTTTATAATCACCCAGTTACGTTGTGACGTTTGGTAGTACCCAAAGTGTTCCTCCGGTAAACGGGAGTTGCATAATCTGATAGTTATAGGAACATGTATAAGTCATGAAGAAAGCAATAGCAACATACTAAACGATCGGGTGCTAAGCTAATGGAATGGGTCATGTCAATCAGATCATTCTACTAATGATGTGACCTCGTTAATCAAATAACAACTCCTTGTTCATGGTTAGGAAACATAACCATCTTTGATTAGCGAGCTAGTCAAGTAGAGGCATACTAGTGACACTCTGTTGGTCTATGTATTCACACATGTATTATGTTTCCGGTTAATACAATTCTAGCATGAATAATAAACATTTATCATGATATAAGGAAATAAATAATAACTTTATTATTGCCTCTAGGGCATATTTCCTTCAGTCTCCCACTTGCACTGGAGTCAATAATCTAGATTACACAGTAATGATTCTAACACCCATGGAGCCTTGGTGTTGATCATGTTTTGCTCGTGGAAGAGGCTTAGTCAACGGGTCTGCAACATTCAGATCCGTATGTATCTTGCAAATCTCTATGTCTCCCACCTGGACTTGATCCCAGATGGGGTTGAAGCGTCTCTTGATGTGTTTGGTCCTCTTGTGAAATCTGGATTCCTTTGCCAAGGCAATTGCACCAGTATTGTCACAGAAGATTTTCATTGGACCCGATGCACTAGGTAAGACACCTAGATCGGATATGAACTCCTTCATCCAGACTCCTTCGTTTGCTGCTTCCGAAGCAGCAATGTACTCCGCTTCACATGTAGATCCCGCTACGACGCTTTGTTTAGAACTGCACCAACTGACAGCTCCACCGTTTAAAATAAACACGTATCCGGTTTGCGATTTAGAATCGTCCGGATCAGTGTCAAAGCTTGCATCAACGTAACCTCTTACGGTGAGCTCTTTGTCACCTCCATATATGAAAACATATCCTTAGTCCTTTTCAGGTATTTCAGGATGTTCTTGACCGCTGTCCAGTGATCCACTCCTGGATTACTTTGGTACCTCCCTGCTAAACTTATAGCAAGGCACACATCAGGTCTGGTACACAGCATTGCATACATGATAGAGCCTATGGCTGAAGCATAGGGAACTTTTTTCATTTTCTCTCTATCTTCTGCAGTGGTCGGGCATTGAGTTTGACTCAACTTCACACCTTGTAACACAGGCAAGAACCCTTTCTTTGCTTGATCCATTTTGAATTTCTTCAAAATCTTGTCAAGGTATGTGCTCTGTGAAAGTCCAATTAAGCGTTTTGATCTATCTCTATAGATCTTTATGCCTAATATGTAAGCAGCTTCTCCGAGGTCTTTCATCGAAAAACTTTTATTCAAGTATCCCTTTATGCTATCCAGAAATTCTATATCATTTCCAATCAGCAATATGTCATCCACATATAATATCAGAAATGCTACAGAGCTCCCACTCACTTTCTTATAAATACAGGCTTCTCCAAAAGTCTGTATAAAGCCAAATGCTTTGATCACACTATCAAAGCGTTTATTCCAACTCCGAGATGCTTGCACCAGTCCATAAATGGATCGCTGGAGTTTGCATACTTTGTTAGCTCCTTTTGGATCGACAAAACCTTCTGGTTGTACCATATACAACTCTTCTTCCAGAAATCCATTCAGGAATGCAGTTTTGACATCCATCTGCCATATTTCATAATCATAAAATGCGGCAATTGCTAACATAATTCTGACGGATTTAAGCATCGCTACGGGTGAGAAAGTCTCATCGTAGTCAACCCCTTGAACTTGCCGAAAACCTTTTGCGACAAGTCGAGCTTTATAGACAGTAACATTACCGTCAGCGTCAGTCTTTTTCTTGAAGATCCATTTATTCTCAATTGCTTGCCGATCATCGGGCAAGTCAACCAAAGTCCATACTTTGTTCTCATACATGGATCCCATCTCAGATTTCATGGCCTCAAGCCACTTTGCGGAATCTGGGCTCACCGTCGCTTCTTCATAGTTCGTAGGTTCATCATGATCTAGTAGCATGACTTCCAGAACTGGATTACCGTACCACTCTGGTGCGGATCTCACTCTGGTTGATCTACGTGGTTCAGTAGAATCTTGCCCTGAAGTTTCATGATCATCATCATTAGCTTCCTCACTGATTGGTATAGGTGTCGCAGAAACAGTTTTCTGTGATGTACTATTTTCCAATAAGGGAGCAGGTACAGTTACCTCGTCAAGTTCTACTTTCCTCCCACTCACTTCTTTCGAGAGAAACTCCTTCTCTAGAAATGATCCATTCTTAGCAACGAATGTCTTGCCTTCGGATCTGTGATAGAAGGTATACCCAACAGTTTCCTTTGGGTATCCTATGAAGACACATTTCTCCGCTTTGGGTTCGAGCTTATCAGGTTGAAGCTTTTTCACATAAGCATCGCAGCCCCAAACTTTAAGAAACGACAACTTTGGTTTCTTGCCAAACCATAGTTCATAAGGCGTCGTCTCAACGGATTTTGATGGTGCCCTATTTAACGTGAATGCGGCCGTCTCTAAAGCATAACCCCAAAACGATAGCGGTAAATCAGTAAGAGACATCATAGATCGCACCATATCTAATAAAGTACGATTACGACGTTCGGACACACCATTACGCTGTGGTGTTCCGGGTGGCGTGAGTTGCGAAACTATTCCACAATTTTTCAAATGTACACCAAACTCGTAACTCAAATATTCTCCTCCACGATCAGATCGTAGAAATTTTATTTTCTTGTTACGATGATTTTCAACTTCACTCTGAAATTCCTTGAACTTTTCAAATGTTTCAGACTTATGTTTCATTAAGTAGATATACCCATATCTGCTTAAATCATCTGTGAAGGTGAGAAAATAACGATATCCTCCACGAGCCTCAATATTCATCGGACCACATACATCGGTATGTATGATTTCCAACAAATCTGTTGCTCTCTCCATAGTACCGGAGAACGGTGTTTTAGTCATCTTGCCTATGAGGCACGGTTCACAAGTACCAAGTGATTCATAATCAAGTGATTCCAAAAGCCCATCAGTATGGAGTTTCTTCATGTGTTTTACACCGATATGACCTAAACGGCAGTGCCACAAATAAGTTGCACTATCATTATTAACTTTGCATCTTTTGGCTTCTACATTATGAATATGTGTATTACTATCTTCGAGATTCAACAAGAATAGACCACTCTTCAAAGGTGCATGACCATAAAAGATATTATTCATATAAATAGAACAACCATTATTCTCTGATTTAAATGAATAACCGTCTCGCATTAAACAAGATCCAGATATAATGTTCATGCTCAATGCTGGCACCAAATAACAATTATTTAGGTCTAATATTAATCCCGAAGGTAGATGTAGAGGTAGCGTGCCGACCGCGATCACATCGACTTTGGAACCGTTTCCCACGCGCATCATCACCTCGTCCTTTGCTAGTGTCCACTTATTCTGTAGTCCCTGTTTCGAGTTGCAAATATTAGCAACAGAACCAGTATCAAATACCCAGGTGCTACTGCGAGCTCTAGTAAGGTACACATCAATAACATGTATATCACATATACCTTTGCTCACTTTGCCATCCTTCTTATCCGCCAAATACTTGGGGCAGTTCCGCTTCCAGTGACCAGTCTGCTTGCAGTAGAAGCACTCAGTTTCAGGCTTAGGTCCAGACTTGGGTTTCTTCTCCTGAGCAGCAACTTGCTTGCTGTTCTTCTTGAAGTTTCCCTTTTTATTCCCTTTGCCCTTTTTCTTGAAACTAGTGGTTTTGCTAACCATCAACACTTGATGCTCCTTTTTGATTTCTACCTCCGCAGCTTTCAGCATTGCGAAGAGCTCGGGAATAGTCTTGTTCATCCCTTGCATATTATAGTTCATCACGAAGCTCTTGTAGCTTGGTGGTAGTGATTGGAGAATTCTATCAATGACGCAGTCATCTGGAAGATTAACTCCCATCTGAATCAAGTGATTATTATACCCAGACATTTTGAGTATATGCTCACTGACAGAACTGTTCTCCTCCATCTTACAGCTATAGAACTTATTGGAGACTTCATATCTCTCAATTCGGGCATTTGCTTGAAATATTAACTTCAACTCCTGGAACATCTCATATGCTCCATGACGTTCAAAACGTCGTTGAAGTCCCGATTCTAAGCCGTAAAGCATGGCACACTGAACTATCGAGTAGTCATCAGCTTTGCTCTGCCAGACGTTCATAACATCTGGCGTTGCTCCAGCAGCAGGCCTGTCACCCAGCGGTGCTTCCAGGACGTAATTTTTCTGTGCAGCAATGAGGATAATCCTCAGGTTACGGACCCAGTCCGTGTAATTGCTACCACCATCTTTCAACTTTGCTTTCTCAAGGAACGCATTAAAATTCAACGGAACAATAGCACGAGCCATCTATCTACAAGCAACATAAACAAGCAAGATACTATCAGGTACTAAGTTCATGATAAGTTTAAGTTCAGTTAAACAAATTACTTAGGAACTCCCACTTAGATAGACATCCCTCTAATCCTCTAAGTGATCACGTGATCCAAATCAACTAAACCATAACCGATCATCACGTGAGATGGAGTAGTTTTCAATGGTGAACATCGTCATGTTGATCATATCTACTATATGATTCACGCTCGACCTTTCGGTCTCTGTGTTCCGAGGCCATATCTGCATATGCTAGGCTCGTCAAGTATAACCTGAGTATTCTGCGTGTGCAAAACTGGCTTGCACCCGTTGTAGATGGACGTAGAGCTTATCACACCCGATCATCACGTGGTGTCTGGGCACGACGAACTTTGGCAACGGTGCATACTCAGGGAGAACACTTCTTGATAATTTAGTGAGAGATCATCTTATAATGCTACCGTCAATCAAAGCAAGATAAGATGCATAAAAGGATAAACATCACATGCAATCAATATAAGTGATATGATATGGCCATCATCATCTTGTGCTTGTGATCTCCATCTCCGAAGCACCGTCATGATCACCATCGTCACCGGCACGCCACCTTGATCTCCATCGTAGCAACGTTGTCGTCTCGCCAATCTTATGCTTCCACGACTATTACTACCGTTTAGTAATCTAGTAAAGCATTACATCGCGATTGCATTGCATACAATAAAGCGACAACCATATGGCTCCTGCCAGTTGCCGATAACTTAGTTACAAAACATGATCATCTCATACAATAAAATCAGCATCATGCCTTGACCATATCATATCACAACATACCCTGCAAAAACAAGTTAGACGTCTTCTACTTTGTTGTTGCAATTTTTACGTGGCTGCTACGGGCTTAAGTAAGAACTCATCTCACCTACGCATCAAAACCACAACGATAGTTCGTCAAATAGACTCCGTTTTAACCTTCTCAAGGACCGGACGTAGTCACACTTGGTTCAACTAAAGTTGGAGAGACAGTCTTCCGCAAGCCATCTATGTGCAAAGCACGTCGAGGGAACCGGTCTCGCGTAAGAGTACGCGTAAGGTTGGTCCGGATCGTCTCAACCAACAATACCGCCGAACCAAAGTATGACATGCTAGTAGGCAGTATGACTTGTATCGCCCACAACTCACTTGTGTTCTACTCGTGCATATAACATCAAACCATAAAACCTAGGCTCGGATGCCACTGTTGGGGAACGCAGTAATTTCAAAAAATTTCCTACGCACACGCAAGATCATGGTGATGCACAGCAACGAGAGGGGAGAGTGTTGTCTACGTACCAACGCAGACCGACTGTGGAAGCGATCACACAACGTAGAGGAAGTAGTCGTACGTCTTCTTCCCGATCCGACCGATCCAAGCACCGTTACTCCGGCACCTCCGAGTTCTTAGCACACGTTCAGCTCGATGACGTTCCCCGGGCTCCGATCCAGCAAAGCGTCGAGGAAGAGTTCTGTCAGCACGACGGCGTGATGACGATCTTGATGTACTACCGACGCAGGGCTTCGCCTAAGCACTACAATGGTACGATCGAGGTGGAATTTGGTGGCAGGGGGCACCGCACACGGCTAAGGAGCGATCTCAAGGATCAAGTTGTGTGTCTATGGGGTGCCCCCTGCCCCCGTATATAAAGGCCAGGGGCAAGGGGGTCGGCCGGCTAGGAGGGAGGCGCAGGGAGGAGTCCCACTCCTACCGGGAGTAGGACTCCTTCCCCCAAATCCTATTCCTAATAGGACTCTTCGGAGAAAGAGAAGAGAGGGGGGCCGGCCCCTTCTCCTAGTCCTAATAGGACTAGGGAAGGGGGGTTCGGCCGGCTAGCCTGTGGGCTGCCCCTTCTCTCTTTTCCACTAAGGCCCAATAGGCCCATTTGCCTCCCGGGGGGTTCCGGTAACCCTCCCGGTAATCCGGTAAAATCCCGATTTCACCCGGAACACTTCCGGTGCCCAAACATAGGCTTCCAATATATCAATCTTTACGTCTCGACCATTTCAAGACTCCTCGTCATGTCCGTGATCTCATCCGGGACTCCGAACAACCTTCGGTACATCAAAATGCATAAACTCATAATAACTGTCATCGTAACATTAAGCGTGCGGACCCTACGGTTCGAGAACAATGTAGACATGACCGAGACACGTCTCCGGTCAATAACCAATAGCGGGACCTGGATGCCCATATTGGCTCCTACATATTCTACGAAGATCTTTATCGGTCAGACCGCATAACAACATACGTTGTTCCCTTTGTCATCGGTATGTTACTTGCCCGAGATTCGATCGTCGGTATCCAATACCTAGTTCAATCTCGTTACCGGCAAGTCTCTTTACTCGTTCCGTAATACATCATCTCACAACTAACTTATTAGTTGCAGTGCTTGCAAGGCTTATGTGATGTGCATTACCGAGAGGGCCCAGAGATACCTCTCCGACAATCAGAGTGACAAATCCTAATCTCGAAATACGCCAACCCAACATCTACCATTGGAGACACCTGTAGTACTCCTTTATAATCACCCAGTTACGTTGTGACGTTTGGTAGTACCCAAAGTGTTCCTCCGGTAAACGGGAGTTGCATAATCTGATAGTTATAGGAACATGTATAAGTCATGAAGAAAGCAATAGCAACATACTAAACGATCGGGTGCTAAGCTAATGGAATGGGTCATGTCAATCAGATCATTCTACTAATGATGTGACCTCGTTAATCAAATAACAACTCCTTGTTCATGGTTAGGAAACATAACCATCTTTGATTAACGAGCTAGTCAAGTAGAGGCATACTAGTGACACTCTGTTGGTCTATGTATTCACACATGTATTATGTTTCCGGTTAATACAATTCTAGCATGAATAATAAACATTTATCATGATATAAGGAAATAAATAATAACTTTATTATTGCCTCTAGGGCATATTTCCTTCACAAGCAAGAAACTAAGATTGCAATTTGGATATTGCGAATATAAGAGGAATGCTTTATTGATCAAAGGTGGGGTTCTGTGACGCCTTTATCTGGTCGTTGAACACAAACGAAGTACGCGAAGTTGCAGCTATGACGAACTTTAATCTAAACAAAACCCAAAGTCTAAACGATGCCCTAAGGGCTGTATATATGGAGGAGAGAGGGGGAATTCCGTGGCCCTTGGAGGAGGGGTCCGAAACCAACCCAAACTCTTGTTTCCCCACACATACGGACTCTAAAAATAGCCTATAATAAAGTATTTCGAAATTACATGGGCCTGGCCCAAAAATAAGGTGACGCAACACCTAGGATAGTCTTTGGACGAAATTTATGAAGTGGCATCTTGTATATTTCATCTAAGGCTTCATGCACTCATTATGGTGGCTTCAAAGTCCTGGAATCATCACTTGTAACTCCGTTCTTATTCCCCTTGTGCACGCCATCATCTCCATGCTTGAACTTGCTCCAAGGTTCATCTTTCTTGTCCAACCTAGGCCCTTCATTTGTAAGCAAAACAAATGTATCCAATTTAGGCAACATCATATTCTCATGAACATTAGAATCGTTACCAAGAAACGAAAGTACATGATAATTTAATTGGCGTGCGCGAGCTCTAGTAATTGGTCCAGTATGTATAGCAGCAGGGGTTGTGGGTGTAACAATGGTATTGATGTCCTCATCATCCTCCCCTTCTTGAAATGAAGTCACCCTCGACAGAAGCTCATCTTCCTTACCCAAATAAGGCTTCAAATCTACAATGTTAAAACTGGGACTAACCCGAAAATCTGCAGGCATCTCAAGTTTATATGCATTATCATTTATTTTCTCTAAGACCTTAAAAGGCCCATCAGCACATGGCATTAGGTTTGATTTGCGCAAATTAGGAAATCTATCCTTACGCAAATGTAACCAAACAAGATCTCCAGGTGCAAACACAACATGTTTTCTACCCTTATCTCCAGCAAGTTTATATTTAGCTTTCATATGCTCAATGTTTTCCTTAGTTAACTCGTGCATTTTTAAAATCAATTCAGCACGTTCTTTAGCATCAAAATTAACCTTCTCCGAAGATGGAAGAGGAAATAAATCAATAGGTGCACGAGGTAGGAAACCATACACAATTTCAAAAGGGCACATCTTAGTAGTAGAATGCAATGAACGATTATAAGCAAATTCAATATGAGGCAAGCATTCTTCCCACAGTTTCTTATTATTCTTCAAAACCCCTAAGCATAGTAGACAATGTTCTATTGACTACTGCAGTTTGTCCATCAGTTTGGGGGTGACTGAGGGAGTCCTGAACTAAGGGGTCCTCGGACGTCCGGCCTGTTATCCTTTGGGCCGGACTGATGAGCTGTGAAGACATGAAGGCCGAAGACTGCACCGTGTCCGGATTGGACTCTACTTGGCGTGGAAGGCAAGCTTAGCGACCGAAGATTCCTTCTTATGTAACCGACTCCATGTAAACCCTAAAACCCCTCGGTGTCTTATAAACCGAAGGGGATAGTCCGGAAAGGACACCACATATACTCATTACCATATTCATAGGCTAGACTTCTAGGGTTTAGCCATTACAATCTCGTGGTAGATCAACTCTTGTAATACTCATATTCATCAAGATCAATCAAGTAGGAAGTAGGGTATTACCTCCATAGAGAGGGCCCGAACCTGGGTAAATATCGTATCCCCCACCTTCCGTTACCATCGATCCTAGACACACAGTTCGGGACCCCCTACCCGAGATCCGCTGGTTTTGACACCGACATTGGTGCTTTCATTGAGAGTTCCACTGTGCTGTCGACAAAAGGTTCGATGGCCCCTTCAATCGTCAATAATGACGCTGTCCAAGGAGGAACTTTCCCCCCAGACAGATCTTCGTATTCGGCGGCTTTGTACTGCGGGCGAACTCGCTTGGCCGTCTGGAGCAGATCGACAGCTATGCCCCTGGCCATCAGGTCGGATTCGGAAGCTTGAACTACGTCGCGGATACCCATGGAGACTTGATCTTCGAGGGGTTTGAGCCCGCAGTGATCGCTCCCCCTCATCCCGATGAACGTGACTTAAATCTATCATCGGATCACACCCAGGAGATGGTTCCTGCGGCTGCAACGACCCTAGAGTCGAAGCAGATCGTGTTGGGGAACGTAGTAATTTCAAAAAAATTCCTACGCACACGCAAGATCATGGTGATGCATAGCAACGAGAGGGGAGAGTGTGTCTACGTACCCTCATAGACCGGAAGCGGAAGCGTTAGCACAACGCGGTTGATGTAGTCGTACGTCTTCACGATCTGACCGATCAAGTACCAAACGCATGGCACCTCCGGGTTCTGCACACGTTCAACTCGATGACGTCCCTCAAACTCCGATCCAGCAGAATGTTGAGGGAGAGTTTCGTCAGCACGACGGCGTGGTGACAATGATGATGTTCTACCGACGCAGGGCTTCGCCTAAGAACCGCTACGATATGATCCAGGTGGATTATGGTAGAGGGGGGCACTGCACACGGCTAAGAGATCAAGAGATCAATTGTTGTGTCTATGGGGTGCCCCCTCCTCCGTATATAAAGGGGGGAGGAGGAGAGGGCCAGCCAAGGGGGTGGCGCGCCCTAGGAGGGGGAAACCTACTCCAAGTAGGTTTGCCCCTCCCTTTCCTAGTCCAAGAAGGAGGGGGAAGGAAGGAGTGGGAGAGGGGAAAGGCAAGGGGGGCGCCGCCCCCCTTTCCTTGTCGTATTCGGACACAAGGGAAGGGGGCGCGCCTCTTGCCCTGGACGACCCCTCTCTCTTTCCACTAAGGCCCAACAAGGCCCATTAGTTCCCGGGGGAGGGAGGGGGGGGGGGGTTCCGGTAACCCCCGGTACTCCGATAAATGTCTGAAACCTTCTGGAACCTTTCCGGTGTCCAAACATAATCGTCCAATATATCGATCTTTATGTCTCGACCATTTCGAGATTCCTTGTCATGTCCGTGATCACATACGGGACTCCAAACTACCTTCGGTACATCAAAACATATAAACTCATAATATGACCGTCATCTAACTTTAAGCGTGCGGACCCTACGGGTTTGAGAACTATGTAGACATGACCGAGACACGTCTCCGGTCAATAACCAATAGCGGAACCTGGATGCTCATATTGGCTCCTATAGATTCTACAAAGATCTTTATCAGTCAGACCACATAACAACATACGTTGTTCCCTTTGTCATCGGTATGTTACTTGCCTGAGATTCGATCGTCGGTATCTCAATACCTAGTTCAATCTCGTTACCGGCAAGTCTCTTTACTCGTTCCGTAATACATCACCCCGCAACCAACTCATTAGTTGCATTGCTTGCAAGGCTTATAGTGATGTGCATCACCGAGTGGGCCTAGAGATACCTCTCCGACAATCGAAGTGACAAATCCTAATATCGAAATACGCCAACCCAACAGGTACCTTTGGAGACACCTGTAGAGCACCTTTATAATCACCCAGTTACGTTGTGACGTTTGGTAGCACACAAAGTGTTCCTCCGGTAAACGGCAGTTGCATAATCTCATAGTCATAGGAACATGTATAAGTCATGAAGAAAGCAATAGCAACAAACTAAACGGTCAAATGCTAAGCTAACGGAATGGGTCAAGTCAATCAAATCATTCTCCTAATGATGTGATCCCGTTAATCAAATGACAACTCTTTGGCTAGGAAACATAACCATCTTTGATTAACGAGCTAGTCAAGTAGAGGCATACTAGTGACACTCTGTTTGTCTATGTATTCACACATGTATCATGTTTCCGGTTAATACAATTCTAGCATGAATAATAAACATTTATCATGATATAAGGAAATAAATAATAACTTTATTATTGCCTCTAGGGCATATTTCCTTAAGTCTCCCACTTGCACTAGAGTCAATAATCTAGATTACACAGTAATGATTCTAACACCCATGGAGCCTTGGTGCTGATCATGTTTTGCTCGTGGAAGAGGCTTAGTCAACGGGTCTGCAACATTCAGATCCGTATGTATCTTGCAAATCTCTATGTCTCCCACCTTGACTTGATCCCGGATTGAGTTGCAGCGTCTCTTGATGTGCTTGGTTCTCTTGTGAAATCTGGATTCCGTTGCCAAAGTAATTGCACCAGTATTGTCACAAAAGATTTTCATTGGACCCAATGCACTATGTATGACACCTAGATTGGATATGAACTCCTTCATCCAGACTCCTTCATTTGCTGCTTCCGAAGCAGCTATGTACTCCGCTTCACATGTAGATCCTGCTACGACGCTTTGTTTAGAACTGCACCAACTGACAGCCCCACCGTTTAATAAAAACACGTATCCGGTTTGTGATTTAGAATCATCCGGATCAGTGTCAAAGCTTGCATCGACGTAATCATTTACGACGAGTTCTTTGTCACCTCCATAAATGAGAAACATATCCTTCGTCCTTTTCGGGTATTTCAGGATGTTCTTGACCGCTGTCCAGTGATCCACTCCTGGATTACTTTGGTACCTCCCTACTAAACTAATAGCAAGGCACACATCAGGTCTGGTACACAACATTGCATACATGATAGAGCCTATGGCTGAAGCATAGGGAACATCTTTCATTTTCTCTCTATCTTCTGTAGTGGTCGGGCATTGAGTCTTACTCAACTTCACACCTTGTAACACAGGCAAGAACCCTTTCTTTGCTTGATCCATTTTGAACTTCTTCAAAACTTTGTCAAGGTATGTGCTTTGTGAAAGTCCAATTAAGCGTCTCGATCTATCTCTATAGATCTTGATGCCCAATATATAAGCAGCTTCTCCGATATCTTTCATTGAAAAACTCTTATTCAGATATCCTTTTATGCTATCCAGAAATTCTATATCATTTCCAATCAACAATATGTCATCCACATATAATATCAGAAATGCTACAGAGCTCCCACTCACTTTCTTGTAAATAGAGGCTTCCCCAAAAGTTTGTGTCGGATTTCGGGTTCCGGCAGACCCTTGAGGTTCGAACACTGGGGTGCGCGCGGAAATCACGCCTTCTACCTCCCTGTCTTGCAAAGATCTAAACTACTAAAGGAACTACATGAGAGACACAAGATTTATACTGGTTCGGGCCACCATTGTGGTGCAATACCCTACTCCAGTGTGTGGTGGATGGATTGCCTCTTGTGGCTGATGATGATGAACAATACAAGGAAGAACAGCCTCGCGAGGGTCTGTTCTTGGCTGGGGTGACGAACTACTGGGAGGAGTTCAGTCACCTTCTCTCTCTCTCTCTCACTCACTTACTCTCTCTACTTGCTAGTCGGATCCACACGCCGAACCGAACCCCTTGCTACGTGGGTGGCCGTCCCTATTTATAGGGGCCCTGGTCCTCTTCCCAAATATCGAGCGGGAAGGGAGCCAACAATGGCGGGCTAATTTGAAGGGGGACAACAAGTACTCTTATCCTGACTAAAGTTGGTCTTCGCCTGCGAAAGACCCTGCGGTGACGCCATGCTGGGCTCCATGGTGACCTCCGTCTCGTAGTCCGCTTGGTCCTGGTCTCGTTGCACCAAAATGGCAACCTTTGCCTGCTGCCTCGGTACTCCGCGGCTGCGCTTGCCCCCTTTGCACCAAAGAGGAAAGAAGGACGCTGCGCGCGCTGGCGCCCGCCTGGCACCCTCGATCGTCATGGCTTGCGTCACGGGCACCTCGCGAGGTACCCCGCCTTGATATCTCCGTCTCCTTGCGAGCCAGCATGAGGAGGCTGCGCCTGAGGATGCGCCGTGTCGTCCGCCTCACGAGGCTTGACCCCTCGCGAGGGTCTTGAGTCTTGTGCTGATGAAGATGGGCCATGTTGGGCCCCCATTTGAGCCACGCCGCAGGCCGCAGGCAGGCAAGTCTGGGGACCCCCATTCCCAGAACACCGACAGTAGCCCCCGGGCCTGAGGCGCGCATGGACTTGGCCGTGCCGAGAGGCGAAAGGGCAAGGGCGAAGCGCTACAGGCCCTAACAGCCTGCGGCCTTGGGCACCACGTGGCGGTTGACGGGACGTGGGCGTCTCCACTTCCCCACGACGCCTCGGTGATCGCGTGAGCTGGAAAAGTCCCTGCATGCAAATCGTGTCATGATTACATGTGATCGTGGAGGCCGGCGGTTGGCCTTCGCCGGCTATAAGTACGGTACGGCGCGTGCCCTTCCAGTCCATCTCTCTTTGCTTTCTCCTCTGCCCCCAGTTCTTGCTTCGTCTTGCTGGGATGGCTTCGATCCGCCGGTTCTCCGCAGCGGAGAAGGGAAAGGCTCCTCGAGAGGGGCCAGACCCGCTCCCGTCGAAGAAACGGCTCGCCCTTTGCAGCCGGGGCGAGGAAGGCCGGCAGGTGGAGCCGAGGCCCCGGTGCGAGCGGGCTCCGCCGGGGTTCCCGCTTCCTTTGTACGCCCCCGGCGAGGGCCCCGAGGGTGTCGATGCTGATCTCCACGGCCGGCGCCATCGTAGGCGCCGTCGGGTCACGAAGGCGTGGGTTGTTCCTCCTGGAGTCCACGCCGAGGGCTCCTCCCTAGAGTTCGTGCTCCACGTCGTCGTTCCTCTCCAGTCCTGGATCCGTCTTCCTCCCTTCTTCACCTCCATCGTCCCTCCAGGAGGGCCTTTGGAGCTCTGGCTGCAGCACGCCGGCTGCAGCGCCCTCGCGACCGAGGCTGAGGTCGTGGTCGCCGCCCCGGGCGAGGTCTACTTGTCCTGCGGCTGGAGAGAAATTGCCCGGGTTTGCAAGGAGAGGGGCGTCTTTGCGGTCCACCTGGAGTACGATGGCGCTGCGGTGATGTTCTTCAAGGTCTTCGACGCGATCGGGCGCCGGCTGGAGTGCTGCCCCGGGAGAGGTGGCCAGGACCTGGCCCTGGTGAGGGCTAGGCCCGTCGACCGCTCCCTTGGCGGAGGCGCCGGGGGGTCCAACGACTCCAGCGAAATCTTCGCGACTCCGGAGACGAGCGACGACAGTTACGAGCCCCCGAGCTTAGTTCTCCCTGACCTGGATGGGGTTGGCGTCAGCGCTTGATGGCCCACTGTTGATGATGGCATCTTTTGTAGGAGCCCGTGTAGTTAGCACTCCTTAGGATCCGTTCCCTGCGAGGAATCAAAATGCGCCCCACGGGGGCTTGTAAGGTGTCTGTAGTCCCGTTTGTTAATACATGACCTTTGCTATGGATTTGTGTGAGTTGCTGATTTCGTCATAGCTTAGTTCTCCCTTTCGAACCTCGCGAGGGCTTGGTGCTCTGTGTCGACAGGTCCCAGTCCCAAGGCGGCGTCAGCCGTCGCTGGTATGCCAGGTCGCGATGCCGTGGTCAAGGCCAGGAGGTGAGCGACCCGGGGTCCGGTAAGAGCCCCTGAGTCGCGATGCTCAGGAGGTCCCCTTTGGCGCCCAAGCAGCCGTCGCTCGGTGAGAAAGGGAAACAATGTTGCTAGTACGGAATTGCTTTAGGTGCGGGGGAAGTGCCACGGTAACCAGTGCTTTGGATGGTGACTTATCTTGAGGATCGGGGATCGCCCCCAGTGCATCGTCGGGTCCGTGGGGTAGTTGGGACGGAGTTGCTCGGCAAGGTCCTGCGAGCCCCTTCCCCCTCACCTCTGCTCCCCTTTCTGCTCTACGTCCTCGAGTCCCAGCCCTCAAGCTTGTCTCAGCCGTCGCTGGTATGCCAGGTCGCGATGCCGTGGACAAGGCCAGAGGGTGAGGGCTGGAGAGCCAGTAAGAGCCCTGAGTCGCGATGCTCAGGCACCCCCCTTTAATGTGCAAGCGGTTCGCGCGGGCGAGGGTGAAGGGAACCTCGTGAGGGCCTTGGCTAGTGCAGTCCCCTCCAAGGATCCCGCAGGTTCATCGCAGAAAGGAGATGGGGTTGCCATGGCAGTCATTAGTCGATCGTTAGTCGCTCAAGAGCCCGCTGGTTGGAGTAGGTGAGGTGTATCTGGGCACCCGTGAGCCAGCGCGGGACTCATGAGGCCCTACCTCTAGGCGGGTTGCGCCTGGCACTGGGCCGTATCTTGAGATGTGTCCCTGCAAAATTTGGTTAGATGCCGGTACTCTACGTCCTCGGGTCCCGGCCCTCGAGCTTGCCTCAGCCGTCGCTGGTATGCCAGGTCGCGATGCCATGGACAAGGCCAGAGGGTGAGGGCTGGAGAGCCAGTAAGAGCCCTGAGTCGCGATGCTCAGGCACCCCCCTTTTAACGTGCAAGTGGCCGACATGGAGAAGAAAGGATGCCGCGGACAGGCACCATGCAGTTAAGCGTGATAGGCAATGCATAGTTGGAAATAAACGTGAGGAAGATACACGCCGCTGGGTCTGGCTCGAGCGGCTTGGGGATGATGCAGCCCGAGGGGCGCCCCCAACAAGGCAAACTAACGACAGAAAGATAAAAGGGGATACATGCCACAGGGACGGACCCACGTGGCCTGGGAGTGATGCAACCCTGGGAGGGCGCTCCCAGTTGGGAATGGAACTCGAAAGATGTCACCTGAGGATGTCGTCGGCGAAGTGGCGTTGGTGCAGCAGACTCGGTGGGCTGCGGAAGCTGATCCTCAGGAGCCCCCAGGCCCCGGGGCCTCGGGAGGCTCCGGAGGCACTGGTGACTCCTCGCGAGCTGCCTTCATCTCCGCCAAGGCCGCGGAACGCCTGTCTTCCTGAGCCTCCATGATGCCCCTCATGAGGCGCTGGTGCGCCGCAGCCATGCGTGACAGGCCGTAGGGCATGCGAACATAGCTGTGGGGTGGTCCCCCGCAGCGCCCCACTTGTGAGGGCCAGAGACGCTCCGTCGTGGCGATCTGATTGAGCCCTGGTACGTCGACGCAGACGCGCAACCCACCATTCTCGCCTGGATGTGGGGCCACAGCTGGTGGGTGGCGGCAACCTCTCATGATCCTTGTCTCCTGTAGTTCTTGAATGGCCTTGTTAACGAACTCCTGCTGGTCTGACCTTCCTTGCACGGCTCCTTCTCGAGGGAAACGTGCTGCGAAGCATGCTTCCACATGGTGGCCAAGCGCCTCCCTCGTGACCCTGGCTAAGTTGGTGGCCCTCCAGGTGAGAGCCCCCGAGCCCTGCCTGAGGAGGGCGTCGGGCGCGCTTTCCTATGCGATGGATGGGGGGTCCCCCTGGGAAGATACGGGCCCTGAAGGGCCTGCCTCCTGAGGGGCTGAGCCTGACGATGTCTTCTTCTTCTTGGGGGTGGTCTCAAGAAGCCTCCTGCTTCCGCGATCTGGGTCTTCTAGCGACGCGGCCTGATAGGCTCTCTCCAGGGAACACACTGCATCCTTCTCTTCACAGGGCACCATGATGACTCCGCCACTTCCTGGCATCTTGAGGACGTTGTAGCCGTGGTGAGTCGGAGCCATGAACTTGGCTAGCGCTGGGTACCCGAGGATGGCGTTGTACGGCAGGCGGATGTGGGCGACGTCGAAGTCGATGAGCTCGGTGCGGTAGTTGCTGCGAGCCCCGAAGGTGACAGGGAGGCGGACCTGCCCGGTCAGGACTTTGGAACCGTCGGTGATTCCGAAGAAAGGCTTGGTTGGCTGAAGCTGGTCATAGGGTACTTGGAGGTTGTTGAATGTTTCCACGGACAGGACGTTGAGCCCCGCCCCACCATCGATGAGGGTCTTGGTGACCAGCACGTTGCTGATGACTGGGGAGCAGAGCATCGGGAGGACTCCGGCCGCGGCTGCGCACTTGAGCTGGTCTGCCGAGCTGAACGTGATGGCGCACGCCGACCACCTGAGGGGGCGCGTTGCTTCGAGCTTGGGGAGAACTGCATTCACTTCGCGGGCAAACTGCTTGAAGATACGTTGAGAGACTGGGGCTTGAGCTCCGCCTAGGATGCAGGTGATTGCGCGCGGCTCTTGGAAGCCCCCAGCCCCCTCGTCTTGATGGCGGTCTTCGTTCCTCCTTGGCTGAGGCGGCAGCGGAGGTAGGCCTGCATTGCCATGAGGGCGATCCTCACGAGGCTGATCCCTCCAGTCTTCCTCGCGAGGCAGGTCCCGCCAGCGGTCCTCGCGAGGCTGGTCGCGCCACCCCTGGCGCGGGCTGCGATCTTCCCAGCGTCCTGGGTTTCTTCCTCCTCCTCGGCCGTAGCCCCGGTCAGCACGGTCAGGGCGACGGCCGATCCTGCCTTCTCGCACGGCGTGGAGTTCTTGACATTCGTTGGTATTGTGGGTGTGGAGGTCATGGTACACACAGTACCGGCTGCCTCTGGAGGGTTCGGGCAGATCCTTGCCCCGCTTTGTGTCTGGTTCTGCCGCGAGTACGGCAGCCCCCTTGCGCTTTGCGTCCTTAGCCTTGGGCTTCTTCTCTTCTGGGTCCGCGGCAGGCAGCTCGAGGAGGGAGAGACGTCCCTCCTCAGCCCTGGCGCACTTGTTCGCCAAGTTGAACAGCTCCAGGGAGGTGCAGAGGTCTTCGTGCATCGCCAGCTCCTCCATCTTGACGTCGCGCACGCCGTCGGAGAAGGCCGAGATGATGGCCTCCTCGGACACCTTGGGGATCTTGAGGCGCGCGCTGTTGAAGCGCTGGATGTACTTTTGCAGGGTCTCTCCGGGTTGTTGCTTGATACGGCACATGTCACTCACGGCGGGTGGCCGGTCGCGAGTATCTTGGAAGTTGGCGATGAAGCGGGTGCGCATCTGGTCCCAGGAGGAGATCGTGCCTGGAGCCAGATTCAGGAGCCAGGTTCGAGCTCCTTCCTTGAGCGCCATGGGGAACCAGTTCGCCATAACCTTTTCATCCCCGCTGGCAGCCTCGATGCCCAGCTCATAGAGCTGGAGGAACTCTGCGGGATCAGTCGTGCCGTCGTAGCGAGGAGGCAGGTCAGGCTTGAACTTGCCGGGCCACGCAACGCTACGCAGCTCGGTGGTCTAGGCGTGGCAGCCCGCGGTGGCCACGAAAGGCTTCGGTTGGTGGAGAGCTTGGTCTTGTGGGTCCCCACGCGCTGCAGCTAGGAGCAGGGCGGGGTCTTGGCGCGCCGGAGCTGGAGCAGGGTCGCAGCGTGCCGGAGCAGGGAGCGCCCTGGCAGCCCCTTGCGGGCAAGGGACTTCTTGGCAGCTCCGTTCTTGCTGCGCTGGCGCCTGACGGAGCGGGTTCCACCCAGGGGCCAAGCGCCTTGGAGCCATGGCATCTTCTTGGAGGGGAGGCGGCTGGTGCGCCTCTGGAGCTTCGTTGCCCGCGCGGGGCGGAGTGTGGCGCAGAGGAACGGACGGCGTGGAAGAGCCCCCTGTGGCGCGGACAAGCTCGGCGACGCGGTCGAGCCACTCTTCGTAGACGTCGTCGACGGGGCGGTAGTGCAGGAGCTCGTTTGCCGCAAGGAGCGCAGCTCGAGCCTCCAAGGGTGCGCGGAGCGCGCGGGACGAAGAACCGGCTGGTGCGAGCGATGGAGTGGCGGTGCGGCCGTCTTGGCGCACGGACGGATGCTGAGACGACGCTTGCTGCTCGCCCCTCGCTGGGCCGGTGGCGGCGTTGACGGCGGGCGACGAGGAACGACGAGGACGCCCACCGACGGGGGCCGTCTGGGCGACGCGAGAAGCAATGGCGGCCCGGCGCTCGCCGCGGGCCCGATGAGCATCGGACATGGATGCGACGGTCGGAGGAGAACGAGTGGTGGAGGACAGATTCCGGCGCACCCCTACCTGGCGCGCCAAATGTCGGATTTCGGGTTCCGGCAGACCCTTGAGGTTCGAACACTGGGGTGCGCGTGAAAATCACGCCTTCTACCTCCCCGTCTCGCAAAGATCTAAACTACTAAAGTAACTGCATGAGAGACACAAGATTTATACTGGTTCGGGCCACCATTGTGGTGTAATACCCTACTCCAGTGTGTGGTGGATGGATTGCCTCTTGTGGCTGATGATGATGAACAATACAAGGAAGAACAGCCTCGCGAGGGTCTGTTCTTGGCTGGGGCAACGAACTACTGGGAGGAGTTCAGTCACCTTCTCTCTCTCTCTCTCTCACTCACTTACTCTCTCTGCTTGCTAGTCGGATCCACACACCGAACCGAACCCCTTGCTACGTGGGTGGCCGTCCCTATTTATAGGGGCCCTGGTCCTCTTCCCAAATATCGAGCGGGAAGGGAGCCAACAATGGCGGGCTAATTTGAAGGGGGACAACAAGTACTCTTATCCTGACTAAAGTTGGTCTTCGCCTGCGAAAGACCCTGCGGTGACGCCGTGCTGGGCTCCATGGTGACCTCCGTCTCGTAGTCCGCTTGGTCCTGGTCTCGTTGCACCAAAATGGCAACCTTTGCCTGCTGCCTCGGTACTCCGCGGCTGCGCTTGCCCCCTTTGCACCAAAGACGAAAGAAGGACGTTGCGCGCGCTGGCGCCCGCCTGGCACCCTCGATCGTCATGGCTTGCGTCACGGGCACCTCGCGAGGTACCCCGCCTTGATATCTCCGTGTCCTCGCGAGCCAGCCTGAGGAGGCTGCGCCTGAGGATGCACCGTGTCGTCCGCCTCGCGAGGCTTGGCCCCTCGCGAGGATCTTGAGTCTTGTGCTGATGAAGATGGGCCATGTTGGGCCCCCATTTGAGCCACGCCGCAGGCCGCAGGAAGGCAAGTCCGGGGACCCCCGTTCCCAGAACGCCGACAGTTTGTATAAAACCATAAGCTTTGATCACACTATCAAAACGTTTATTCCAACTCTGAGAGGCTTGCACCAGTCCATAAATGGATCGCTGGAGCTTGCACACTTTGTTAGCTCCCTTTGGATCGACAAAACCTTCCGGTTGCATCATATACAACTCTTCTTCCAGAAATCCATTCAGGAATGCAGTTTTGACATCCATTTGCCAAATTTCATAATCATAAAATGCAGCAATCGCTAACATGATTCGGACAGACTTAAGCATCTCTACGGGTGAGAAAGTCTCATCATAGTCAATCCCTTGAACTTGTCGAAAACCTTTTGCAACAAGTCGAGCTTTATAGACAGTAACATTACCGTCAGCGTCAGTCTTCTTCTTGAATATCCATTTATTTTCAATGGCTTGCCGATCAACGGGTAAGTCAACCAAAGTCCACACTTTGTTCTCATACATGGATCCCATCTCGGATTTCATGGCCTCAAGCCATTTTGCGGAATCTGGGCTTACCATCGCTTCTTCATAGTTCGTAGGTTCGTCATGGTCTAGTAACATAACCTCTAGAACAGGATTACCGTACCACTCTGGTGCGGATCTTACTCTGGCTGACCTACGAGGTTCAGTAACAACTTGATCTGAAGTTTCATGATCATCATCATTAACTTCCTCACTAATTGGTGTAGGTGTCACATGAACTGATTTCAGTGATGAACTACTTTCCAATAAGGGAGCAGGTACAGTTACCTCATCAAGTTCTACTTTCCTCCCACTCACTTCTTTCGAGAGAAATTCCTTCTCTAGAAAGATTCCAAATTTAGCAACAAAAGTCTTGCCTTCGGATCTATGATAGAAGGTGTACCCAACAGTCTCTTTTGGGTATCCTATGAAGACACATTTCTCCGATTTGGGTTCGAGCTTATCAGGTTGAAGCTTTTTCACATAAGCATCGCAACCCCAAACTTTAAGAAACGACAACTTTGGTTTCTTGCCAAACCATAGTTCATAAGGCGTCATCTCAACGGATTTAGATGGTATCCTATTTAACGTGAATGCAGCTGTCTCTAGAGCATAACCCCAAAACGATAGCGGTAAATCAGTAAGAGACATCATAGATCGCACCATATCCAGTAAAGTACGATTACGACGTCCGGACACACCATTACGCCGTGGTGTTCTGGGTGGCGTGAGTTGTGAAACTATTCCGCATTGTTTCAAATGAAGACCAAACTCGTAACTCAAATATTCTCCTCCATGATCAGATCGTAGAAACTTTATTTTCTTGTTATGATGATTTTCAACTTCACTCTGAAATTCTTTGAACTTTTCAAATGTTTCAGACTTATGTTTCATTAAGTAGATATACCCATATATGCTTAATCTTCTGTGAAGGTGAGAAAATAACGATACCCACTGCGAGCCTCAATATTCATCGGACCACACACATATGTATGTATGATTTCCAACAAATCTGTTGCTCGCTCCATAGTTCCGGAGAATGGCATTTTAGTCATCTTGCCCATGAGGCACGGTTCGCAAGTTCCAAGTGATTCATAATCAAGTGGTTCCAAAAGTCCATCAGTATGGAGTTTCTTCATGCGCTTTACACCGATATGACCTAAACGGCAGTGCCACAAATAAGTTGCACTATCATTATCAACTCTGCATCTTTTGGCTTCAATATTATGAATATGTGTATCACTACTATCAAGATTTAACAAAAATAGACCACTCTTCAAGGGTGCATGACCATAAAAGATATTACTCATATAAATAGAACAACCATTATTCTCTGATTTAAATGAATAACCGTCTCGCATCAAACAAGATCTAGATATAATGTTCATGCTCAACGCTGGCACCAAATAACAATTATTCAGGTCTAAAACTAATCCCGAAGGTAGATGTAGAGGTAGCGTGCCGATCGCGATCACATTGACTTTGGAACCATTTACCACGTGCATCATCACCTCGTCCTTAGCCAATATTCGCTTAATCCGTAGCCCCTGTTTTGAGTTGCATATGTTAACAATAGAACCAGTATCAAATACCCAGGTGCTACTGGGAGCATTAGTAAGTTACACATCAATAACATGTATATCACATATACCTTTGTTCACCTTGCCATCCTTCTTATCCGCCAAATACTTGGGACAGTTCCGCTTCCAGTGACCAGTCTGCTTGCTGTAGAAGCACTCAGTCTCAGGCTTAGGTCCATACTTTGGTTTCTTCTCTTGAGCAGCAACTTGTTTGCCGTTCTTCTTGAAGTTCCCCTTCTTCTTCCCTTTTCCCTTTTTCTTGAAACTAGTGGTCGTATGACCATCAACACTTGATGCTCCTTCTTGATTTCTACCTCCGCAGCCTTCAGCATCGCGAAGAGGTCAGGAATTGTCTTATTCATCCCTTGCATATTATATTTCATCACGAAGCTTTTGTGGCTTGGTGGCAGTGATTGAAGAACCCTGTCAATGGCACTATCAACAGGAAGATTAACTCCCAGTTGAGTCAAGTGATTATGATACCCAGACATTTTGAGTATATGTTCACTGACAGAACTATTCTCCTCCATCTTGCAACTATAGAACTTATTGGAGATTTCATATCTCTCAATCCGGGCATTTGCTTGAAATATTAACTTCAGTTCCTGGAACATCTCATATGGTCCATGACATTCAAAACGTCGTTGAAGTCCCGGTTCTAAGCCGTAAAGCATGGCACACTAAACTATCGAGTAGTCATCAGCTTTACTCTGCCAAACGTTCTTAACGTTGTCAGCAGCAGGCCTGGCACCCAGCGGTGCTTCCAGGACGTAATTCTTCTGTGCAGCAATGAGGATAATCCTCAAGTTATGGACCCAGTCCGTGTAATTGCTACCGTCATCTTTCAACTTTGCTTTCTCAAGGAACGCATTAAAATTCAACGGAACAACAATACGAGCCATCTATCTACAATCAACATAGACAAGCAAGAAACTATCAGGTACTAAGTTCATGATAAATTTAAGTTCAATTAATCATATTACTTAAGAACTCCCACTTAGATAGACATCCCTCTAATCCTCTGAGTGATCACGTGATCCAAATCAACTAAACCATGTCCGATCATCACGTGAGATGGAGTAGTTTCAATGGTGAACATCACTATGTTGATCATATCTACTATATGATTAACGCTCGACCTTTCGGTCTCAGTGTTCCCAGGCCACATCTGTTATATGCTAGGCTCGTCAAGTTTAACCTGAGTATTCTGCGTGTGCAACTGTTTTGCACCCGTTGTATTTGAACGTAGAGCCTATCACACCTGATCATCACGTGGTGTCTCAGCACGAAGAACTTTCGCAACGGTGCATACTTAGGGAGAACACTTATATCTTGATAATTTAGTGAGAGATCATCTTATAATGCTACCGTCAATCAAAGCAAGATAAGATGCATAAAAGATAAACATCACATGCAATGCAATCAATATAAGTGATATGATATGGCCATCATCATCTTGTGCTTGTGATCTCCATCTCCGAAGCACCGTCATGATCACCATCGTCACCGGCGCGACACCTTGATCTCCATCGTAGCATCGTTGTCGTCTCGCCAACTTATGCTTCTACGACTATCGCTACCGCTTAGTGATAAAGTAAAGCATTACAGGGCGATTGCATTGCATACAATAAAGCGACAACCATATGGCTCCTGCCAGTTGCCGATAACTCAGTTACAAAACATGATCATCTCATACAATAAAATATAGCATCATGCCTTGACCATATCACATCACAACATGCCCTGCAAAAACAAGTTAGACGTCCTCTACTTTGTTGTTGCAAATTTTACGTGGCTGCTAAGGGCTGAGCAAGAACCGTTCTTACCTACGCATCAAAACCATAATGATAGTTCATCAAGTTAGTGTTGTTTTAACCTTCTCAAGGACCGGGCATAGCCACACTTGGTTCAACTAAAGTTGGAGAAACTGACACCCGCCAGCCACATGTGTGCAAAGCACGTCGGTAAAACCAGTCTCGCGTAAGCGTATGTGTAATGTCGGTCCGGGCCACTTCATCCAACAATACCGCCGAACCAAAGTATGACATGCTGGTAAGTAGTATGACTTGTATCGCCCACAACTCACTTGTGTTCTACTCGTGCATATGACATCTACGCATAAAACCTGGCTCTGATACCACTGTTGGGGAACGTAGTACTTTCAAAAAATTTCCTACGCACACGCAAGATCATGATGATGCATAGCAATGAGAGGGGAGAGTGTGTCTATGTACACTTGTAGACCGGAAGCGAAAGCGTTAGCACAACGCGGTTTATGTAGTCGTACGTCTTCACGATCCGACCGATCAAGTACCGATCGCACGACACCTCCGAGTTCTGCACACGTTCAACTCGATGACGTCCCTCGAACTCCGATCTAGCCGAGTGTTGAGGGAGAGTTTCGTCAGCACGACGGCGTGGTGACGATGATGATGTTCCACCGACGTAGGGCTTCGCCTAAGAACCGCTACAATATGATCCAGGTGGATTATGGTAGAGGGGGGCACTGCACACGGCTAAGAGATCAAGAGATCAATTGTTGTGTCTATGGGGTGCCCCCTCCTTCGTATATAAAGGGGGGAGGAGGAGAGGGCCAGCCAAGGGGGTGGCGCGCCCTAGGAGGGGGAAACCTACTCCAAGTAGGTTTGCCCCTCCCTTTCCTAGTCCAAGAAGGAGGGGGAAGGAAGAAGTGGGAGAGGGGAAAGGCAAGGGGGGCGCCCCCTTTCCTTGTCGTATTCGGACACAAGGGAAGGGGGCGCGCCTCTTGCCCTGGACGACCCCTCTCTCTTTCCACTAAGGCCCAACAAGGCCCATTAGTTCCCGGGGGAGGGGGGGGGGGGGTTCCGGTAACCCCCGGTACTCCGATAAATGTCCGAAACCTTCTGGAACCTTTCCGGTGTCCAAACATAGTCATCCAATATATCGATCTTTATGTCTCGACCATTTCGAGATTCCTTGTCATGTCCGTGATCACATACGGGACTCCAAACTACCTTTGGTACATCAAAACATATAAACTCATAATATGACCATCATCTAACTTTAAGCGTGCGGACCCTACGGGTTCGAGAACTATGTAGACATGACCGAGACACGTCTCCGGTCAATAACCAATAGTGAAACCTGGATGCTCATATTGGCTCCTACATATTCTACGAATATCTTTATCGGTCAAACCACATAACAACATACGTTGTTCCCTTTGTCATCGGTATGTTACTTGCCCAAGATTCGATCATCGGTATCTCAATACCTAGTTCAATCTCGTTATCGACAAGTCTCTTTACTTGTTCCGTAATACATCACCCCGCAACCAACTCATTAGTTGCATTGCTTGCAAGGCTTATAGTGATGTGCATCACCGAGTGGGCCCAGAGATACCTCTCCGACAATCGAAGTGACAAATCCTAATCTCGAAATACGCCAACCCAACAGGTACCTTTGGAGACACCTGTAGAGCACCTTTATAATGACCCAGTTACGTTGTGACGTTTGGTAGCAGACAAAGTGTTCCTCTGGTAAACGAAAGTTGCATAATCTCATAGTCATAGGAACATGCATAAGTCATGAAGAAAACAATAGCAACAAACTAAATGATCAAGTGCTAAGCTAATAGAATGGGTCAAGTCAATCACATCATTCTCCTAATGATGTGATCCCGTTAATCAAATGAGAACTCTTTGTCTATGGCTAGGAAACATAACCATCTTTTAATTAACGAGCTAGTCAAGTAGAGGCATACTAGTGACACTCTATTTGTCGATGTATTCACACATGTATCATGTTTCCGATTAATACAATTCTAGCATGAATAATAAACATTTATCATGATATAAGGAAATAAATAATAACTTTATTATTGCCTCTAGGGCATATTTCCTTCAGATCGAGCCATCTGAGGCCTCAGATTCCACGGCGTTGGAGCCACACATGGACTCGACGCCCTGCAATATTCGCTTTAACGGAACTTTGGACTCGTCTCCGGCTATAAGTTCTGGACTGTGTACGCCCGCGGACATCGAGCTAGGGTTATTGATCTTCGAGTTCAGCGCCGCTGACGTTTTCCAGCACTCGCCTTGGGGTGACGTACTGAAATCTTTAAAGAATTTATCCTTGGAGAAGGACTCACAACTGAACTATGTCTGGTTCAAGCTAGAGACGGATGATGAGGAATTTTTCTCCCCACCCGCCACCCACTTCATAGCCACCGTCGATGACTTAACCGACGTGCTTGACTATGGCTCCGAAGACATCGACGGTATGGACGACGATGTCGACAAGGAGCAAGGCCAAGACCCGCCATTTACTGGACGTTGGACGGCTACCTCTTCATACGACGTCTACATGGTTGATACACCTAAAGGATCCGGCGATGACAAAGAAGAGCCAGATGCGAATAAAACCTTCGAGACACAGCCCAAACACCGCTCTAAGCCCTGCTGCTCAAAGGACGACAACACTGGCACCGGAGAAAATAGTACTCTGGGCAACGCCGAAAACAATGAAGGCACCGTCGGGGCTACATCCGAACAGGAACACGACAATAGGCAAAACAACCCTGATGAACAGGCCATAGAAGATGACTCAAAGGATGATAGTTACCATCCACCCTCCGAGGAGGAGACAAGCCTTGGCAACGAAGACTTCATCGTGCCTGAGGATCCTCTCGAGCATGAGTGCTTTAAGCTTCAGCTCATAGCCACTGCAAGAAGGCTGAAAAAGAAACAACGACAGCTTCAAGCTGAACAAGACCTGCTCGTCGACAGATGAACTGATGTCCTAACAACTGAGGAATACGGCCTCAAGCGCCCAGCCAAGAGGTACCCAAGACGCAGACTGCTACCTTAGTTCAATGAGGAGGCAACAGATCCCATACCTCCCTCGCACAATGCGGACCGACCACCCCACGGTCGGGATAAACGACAACTCAGACCGAACAGCAGCCTGCCCCACCGCCTTGCAAAAATAGGGACAGGCCAGCTCGGGACCATACATACGATATTCGGCAGGAATTGGACAATAGAGCAGGACACACCAGATCTATATACGGATCGCGAGGACGTTTCCATACTCGAGACAACAGCTACCTATTCGGACGTGACAAACTTAATCACACCCGGGCCGATAACCACAGACGGACGTCATCGGAGATACGCCATGACACGGCCCGCTATAGAGGCGCCGCACACCCTCTCTGCTTCACAGACGAGGTGTTGGATCATACGACGGAACAACCGACCCCGCAGTGTGGATCGAAGATTTTATTCTTCACATACACATGGCCCAAGGAGATGACCTCCATGCCATCAAATACCTCCCATTAAAGCTCAAAGGACCAGCTTGACACTGGCTAAATAGTCTACCTGAGAACTCCATCGCCAGCTGGGAGGATTTGGAAGAGGCCTTCCTCAACAATTTCCAGGGTACATATGTCCGACCACCCGATGCCGATGACTTAAGCCACATAGTTCAACAATCTGGAGAATCAGCCAGAAAATTTTGGACTAGGTTCCTAACCAAAAAAACCAGATCATCGACTGTCCGGACGCTAAAGCCCTAGCGGCCTTTAAGCATAGCATCCGGGACGAATGGCTTGCCCGCCACCTCGGCCAGGAAAAGCCGAGATCCATGGCAGCCCTCACGGCACTTATGACCCGCTTTTGCATGGGAGAGGATAGTTGGCTAGCTTGCAGTACAAACACAACCAACGAAACAGGCCCCTCTGAGGCCAAAAACAGCACCGGCAAGCTCCAGTGCAACAGACACAAACGTCAAAGCAATGGCGATAACGCCGATGACACTACAGTTCACGCCGGATTCAGTGGCTCCAAGTCCGGCCAGCGAAAGAAGCCCTATAAGAGGAGCAGCGGAGGACCATCCAGCTTGGACCGCATACTCGACCGTCCTTGCCAGATACATGGCACCCCAGACAAACCGGTCAACCATACTAACAGAGATTGCCGGGTATTTAAACAAGCCAACAAGGTCAATATCAAAAACAAGGAAGGAGAATCACAGAGCGAGGACGATGACGAGGAGCCCCGGCAGCCGAACACTGGGGAGCAAAAGAAATTTCCCCCTCAAGTCAAAACGGTGAACATAATATACACTACACACATCCCCAAAAGGGAGCGCAAGCGCGCACTTAGGGACGTCTATGCGTTAGAGCTAGTCGCCCTGAAATTCAATCCATGGTTGTCATTTCCGATCACCTTTGACCGCCGAGGTCATCCAACCAGCATTCGCCACGGCAGTTCAGCCGCACTGGTCCTCGAACCAATCATCGACGGATTTCACCTGACACGAGTCCTAATGGACGGTGGTAGCAGCCTCAACCTGCTCTATCAGGATACAATATGTAAAATGAGCGTCGACCCCTCACGGGTCAAGCCCATGAAGACTACCTTTAAAGGAGTCATACCAGGCGTAGAGGCCCGTTGTACGGGCTCAATAATGCTGGAGGTAGTATTCGGTTCCCCGGATAACTTCCGAAGCGAAGAACTATTCTTCGATATCGTCCCATTTCGCAGCGGCTATCACGCCCTGCTCGGACGAACCGCATTCGCTAGATTCAATGCGGTGCCACATTACACTTATCTCAAGCTCAAGATGCCCAGCCCACGTGGCATCATTACAGTAAATGGAAACACGGAACGCTCCCTCCGTACAGAGGAGCAAACTACCGCCCTAGCAGCAGAAGTACGGAGCGACCTTCTCAAGCAGCATTATAATCCGGCTGCCGAGCCCCTGGACATCATCAAGAGGGTCCGAACCACACTACAGCAGGACAGCTCGGCTTGTCAAGAGCCCAATTAGCAATTTGACCTCCGTCCCAGCCCCGATGAGGCAATGACACTAATACCGCGCGTATATAAACCACGCACTCAAAACCCCATGGGAATTGACGGAGGCATAACTCGTTTGCGATCCACTATACTGCTCGACCGACGCCGGGATTCGCATGCTTTTACTTTTTCTTTTTACGTTTTTCTCTTTTGGAGGCCTATGCGGACAACCCGCTTGCAGAACACACCAAGGAGGCAAGGAGCTCTGGCCTACAAGGGAATCCCCAGGTGGTCTCTACTAAATGATTGCCATACTTTCTTTTCATACCCGCACGTAGCTCGCCCTTGGTTGCGGCATGTTAAATAGCCCTACTTGCTTATCGCATTACTTGTAAAAAGTACGCCTTGACGTACTAGTTACATCACAATGGTGAATACACGGTAGCATTAGCTTATTATTTCATTTTTTCCGTTTACTCACCTCGGTATTAATTACTCACTGCACACATACACCATGGTACGTATTACTATGCCAGGGGCTTCATTAGACCCAACACTATGGTAATAAAAAGTCCGAACACTTTTATAGTATAGTTCGGCACCCTGAACTTATAGCATTATATGCATCGGCTCCGAATCATGTCTTTGGTCAATAGTTGGGTTGCCCGGCTCCTGTGCTTGCTACCTTATGTTCCGCTATATCGGCTAGGGTAGTAAAGGGAGAACTACTGCGATTGTGTCCCGGTTCTTTCGGACGAGCACCTCAGTAGGGAAAACCGAAAACAGACTGTCATGATGCGGCGAGAGCCGGTCAGCTGTTCGAGAGGTCCCAAATCGTTAGAGATTCTTTTCCGCTTCTTGCGAAGAATCGGTTCCCCCGATTAGGTGTGCATAGCGCCCCTAGTTCGGTCTTCCGAATACCAGGGGCTTCGCCAACTTTCTTGATTGTCAAACTCCTATGGCTAAGTGAGGGCGGTAAAGGCCGCATAGTCTGATTGCCTTGTTCGTTGCGCTAAACACCTCCTTTAAGGACCAGAATGTGGAGTAAAGAGTGTTTAGATTTATCTCGAACACCCCCGTACTATCTACGTGGGGGCAGAAGCTGACGACTGGTCAACCCTTAGAGTTAATAAACGGCCGCATAGGAGGTAAATTTAAATCATAAGCATTATACTACATAAACACCATTGTTCCATATTACAGGGAAAGGTAATACACATGTACTCATGGGAATATGATATCCTTCGAACATTGCTCTGCTACAAGGTGGGACCCCTCCAGGACACCTTCAAAATAATGCTCGGGTCGACGATGCTCCTTGCCCTTCGGCGGTCCCTCGGTCATTAGCTTCTTGGCATCCAGCTTTGCCCAATGCGTCTTGACGCGGGCAAAGGCCATATGCGCACCTTCAATATAGACCAACCGCTTCACGGCTTCGAGCCGCCGACAGGCACTCACAAGCCACTGCACAAGCCCGAAGTAGCTGCTAGGTATAGGACCGGCAGGCCATAGCCGAACTATCAGGTCCTTCATGGCTAGCTCTGCCAACCTATGCAGCTCGACCAACTGCTTTAGCTGGTCGCTGAAGGGCACTGGATGTTCGGATCCCAGATATTGGGACCAGAACAGCTTCTCTGTAGACATCCCTTCTTCGGCTCTATAATGCTCGACAACATTTGACACACTGTGCGACAGATCTGTAAACGCCCCTGGAAAATCCAAATTCAGGATAAGTACAAGGAACGTTCCTTCTACACACTTGCTATGCATGGTGAAAGATTTACCCGCCGTAATCTTCTTGGCCGCCTGAATTTCCTGGAGGGCACTCCGGGCTTCGGCTCGTGCATCCTACGCGCTCTGGCGGGGCTTCGCCAATTCGGACTCTTGCACCTTACAATCGCGCTCCAAGGACTTAAACCTCTGTATCGCGCCCTGGAGCTGTTGTTGCGCCTCACCAACCCGGGCCTCGTGCTTCTCGCGCAAGGCGCGTTCCTTGGCCGCTTTGTCCTCGGCCTCGGCTAGCGCCTTCTTAAGGGCCGCCACCTCGGTCGTGGCCCCTAATAAAGTTTATGACACTTTAGTCCGGTTGGACTACTCATTTTTTCAAAATGTACCCACAGGTTCCAGCATACCTTGGCTATCCTCCAGCTGCTTCTTCACGAGGCCGAGCTCCTCCTCGGCCCGCTCCAGTTTCCACTTCAGTCCGGAAACTTCCGCAGCATGAGCAGTGGCAGCCTGCAGCGATACCTGCTTATTCACGTAGACAACTCATGTTAGACTCCTGCGATATTTATTCTCGATCCTCTGCTTGGCTTTTCCTCCCGAACACCAAACAGAGCATCAGGGGCTACTGTCTCTACGGTGATATTTTTCCTACAATCACATTACTTACCTCAAAGCCCGTTAGAAGGCTAGTGCAGGCTTCGGTCAGTCCGCTTTTGACAAACTGAACCTTCTCTATTACCGTGTCCATAAGGACACGATGCTCATCTACGATAGAGGTGCCTCGTAGCGCCTCCAGCAGATTATCCGGTGCCTCTGGTTGGACAGAGGTCACCGGTGGAACAGGCACATTCCCTCCTTGGCGGGAATGCCGTTCGCTGGACCCCGGAGCCATGTAGATCTCCAGAATGGTATCCGGCTAAGGCCCGAAGGGAACTCGGGCCCCGTCACCAGTCCCCGTGGGGACTTTTACCCCGTATGTCCGGCGGCCGAGGAGTCATCCTGGGACGTCACCCCGATGGTCTCCGGAATCTCCCCCTGGCCTGGGAAAGTCTTTTTGGACACCACCTCGTCATCACCCTTAGGTGAGATGGAATGAGCAGGTGGCGGAGACATGCTAGCCATCTCCTTCGAGTCCAGTGAATCCTCTGTCGAGGATCGCGGGGATCCATTGCATGCCGGACTGGAATGACAAGGTTTAAGATGTATCAATATTACAAACCAAGAAGGCCAGATGTTTTTGACTCTGGTACTCACGAGGCGGCCCGAGGCTTGGTTTGGAGAGGTCGCTCCGGACTGCTATCAACATCCCATGCGGAGGTATCCACGAGGGAGCCTCTCCCCCTCTTGGGCGCCTCCGCCTCCAAACTCGTGGAGGCCTCCCTTTTCTCCCTCCTCCCGCAGGAGGGGAGTCGCCTCCCTCCTCATCATCATCGTCGGCGGCTGAGGGGTCTGTCTCATTGTCAGACGAGATGACCAAGGTGCTCCTTCGGCGAAGCCCACTCCTGGTCCCCTTGGCCGTGGTTTTGACCTTCTTCTCTGGCATGTCGTAAGGCGCCGGAAATAGCATCTCCGTAAGGAGTGGGGTTTCTTCGTCTTCGGGCAGCGGATCCAGACTATTAATCCGGCCCGCTAGGTCGACCCAGGCCTGAAAAAGAAATTGATAAGAAGGTTTAGTATCCTTCCTCAAGGTGTGTCCTTAAAGACTATACCTTGATGGCTTACGAATTGGCCTGGCGCTTAGAGTTGAGCCCGTGATCTTTGGTCAAGGGTGGCGGCGTCTCGCTGCCCTTGAAGAGCACCTTCTAGATATCTTCGTGCGTCGTGCCAAAAAGGCTTAGCAGCATCTGGTGCTCGGCCGAATCGAACTCCCACAAATAACAGGTCCGACGCTGGCATGGAAGGATCCGGCGTACAAGCATGACCTGGATCACATCAACAAGCTTGATCTTCCAGGTTATCATATTCTGGAGGCACGTTTGGAGCCCCGTGATCTCTTCCAAAGATCCCCAGGCCAGGCCTTTCTCTTGCCAGGAGGTAAGCCACATCGGGACTCCGGATCGGAATTTGGGAGCCACCGCCCAGTTGGTGTCGCACGGCTCGGTGATATAGAACCACCCCGATTGCCATCCCTTCACCGTCTCTACGAAGGAGCCTTCGAGCCAGGTGGTATTGGGCATCTTTCCCACCATGGCACCTCCGCACTCGGCCTGTCGGCCGCGCACCACCTTTGGCTTTACATTAAAAGTCTTCAGCCATAGGCCAAAGTGAGGTGGGATGCGGAGAAAGGCTTCGCACACAACTATGAATGCGGAGATATTGAGGATAAAGTTGGGGGCCAGATCATGGAAGTCCAACCCATAGTAAAACATCAATCCACAGACAAATGGATGAAGAGGGAATCCCAGCCCACGGATGAAGTGTGTGAGAAACACAACCCTCTCATGGGGCTCGGGGGTAGGGACAATTTGCCCTTTTTCCAGGAGTCAGTGAGCAATCTCCTTGGCTAAATAGCCAGCCTCTCGGAGCTCCATGATGTCTTTCTTCTCAACGGAGGAGGCCATCCACTTGCCTCCAGCTCTGGATCCGGACATGATTGGAGTGCCTTCTCGAAAGAGGAAAAGCTAAAGCTTGGACGCTAGAGCTCGAGGACGGAAGGACTGAAGATGAAGAAGGGTGTGGGTAAAGGGAGAGTGTTCTTATCCCCTTATAAAGGCCGCGAATATCAAGCGCCTCCCCACTCGTCCTAAAAACTCGCCTATTCCCAAGGGTTGTATAAGCGGCACGGTTGGCTTACCCATGCCTGCATTGATGACAATCCCGCGATAAGGGGACACGATCTCTGCTTTGACAAGACGTGTTAATGGTAACCACGTCTCAAAACGTGGAGCGACAGACAAAAAGCGGTTCGAAATTATGACCGAACAAACGCAATGTCGTGTTGTAAAAAGCTGTCAGCGGATAGAACTTGTGTGAAAATATATATTCTCTCTGCGGTTGTGTGTGGTATGTGACAAGTCCAGATACTATTGTCACATCCAAAGACTATCTTGGAGTTCGGAGAAAGGGGAACCCGCCTTGCAATTCCGAAGACAATCTGCATGCCAGACTCCTCATCATTAAAAGCCAGGTTCAGGGGCTACTGAGGGAGTCCTGGACTAAGGGTTCCTCGGGCGTCCGGCCTGTTATCCTTTGGGCCGGACTGATGGGCTATGAAGACATGAAGGCCGAAGACTGCATCGTGTCCGGATTGGACTCTACTTGGCGTGGAAGGCAAGCTTGGCGACCGAAGATTCCTTCTTATGTAACCGACTCCATGTAAACCCTAGATCCCCTCGGTGTCTATATAAACCGAAGGGGATAGTCCGGAAAGGACACCACATATACTCATTACCATATTCATAGGCTAGACTTCTAGGGTTTAGCCATTACGATCTCGTGGTAGATCAACTCTTGTAATACTCATATTCATCAAGATGAATCAAGCAGGAAGCAGGGTATTACCTCCATAGAGAGGGCCCGAACCTGGGTAAACATCGTGTCCCCCGCCTTCCGTTACCATCGATCCTAGACGCACAGTTCGGGACCCCCTACCTGAGATCCGCCAGTTTTGACACAGATAGTGACATGTAGTACTAAAAAGCAGTTTAGTCCCCAACTTAGCCCATAAACATGTCCAAAAGTGGCTAAGAAATTTAGTATCATCATCTGAACAATAGTATTTGGCACACCATGCCAGCGAATAATTTCATGAAAGAACAAACCAGCAACATTAACAGCATCATCGCTTTTATGACATGGTATAAAGTGTGCCATTTTCGAGAACATATCCACTACAACAAATATGATATCCCTCCCCTTCTTTGTTCGAGGTAAACCTAAAACAAAGTCCATAGATATATCCTCCCAAGGAACACTAGGTACAGGCAAAGGCATATATAAACCATGAGGATTGAGTCGTGACTTAGCTTTTTGACATGTAGTGCAGCGAGCAACAAAACGCTCAACATCCCGTCTCATATTTGGCCAAAAGAAATGTGTAAGTACGTCCTCCGTCTTCTTCATGCCAAAGTGTCCCATTAGTCCTCCTCCATGCGCCTCCTGCAACAACAAAAGACGAACGGAGCTAGCTGGAATGCATAGCTTGTTAGCATGGAACACAAATCCATCATTAACGATGAACTTGTTCCACGTTCTTCCTTCTTTACAATTCTGCATTACATCTTAAAATCAGCATCATGCACATATTGATCTTTGATGGTCTCCAAACCAAATATTTTCAAGTCAAGTTGTGAATGCATAGTATAGCGACGAGACAATGCATCAGCAATAACATTTTCTTTACCCTTCTTGTGTTTAATAACATAAGGAAAAGTCTCAATGAATTCAACCCATTTAGCATGTCTATGATTCAGTTTAGCTTAACTTTTAATATGTTTCAAAGATTCATGATCAGAATGTATAACAAATTCTTTGAGCCATAAATAATGTTGCCATGTCTCTAAAGTCTGAACAAGAGCATATAATTCTTTATCATAAGTAGAATAATTCAGACTAGGCCCACTCAATTTTTCAGAAAAGTATGCAACAGGTTTGCCATCTCGTAATAACACAGCTCCTAATCCAATTCCACTAGCATCACATTCAAACTCAAAAGTCTTATTAAAATCAGGAAGTTGGAGTAAAGGAGCATGTGTCAGCTTATCTTTCAATGCCGTGAAGGCTTCTTCCTGTGCGGTACCCCAAACAAAAGGCACATCCTTCTTTGTAAGCTCATTGAGAGGTGCAGCAATGGTGCTGAAATCTCTCACAAAACGCCTATAGAATCCAGCGAGGCCAAGAAACCTCCTCACTTGTGTGACCGTTTTGGGCTGCGGCCAACTCTCAATAGCTTCAATCTTGGCTTTATCAACTTCAATTCCCTGTGGAGTAACAACATAGCCAAGAAAATATACTCGGTCGATGCAGAAGGTGCACTTCCCAAGGTTACCAAACAAACGTGCATCACGTAGAGCAATAAAAACAACACATAAATGTTCCAAATGTTCCTCCAAAGATCTGCTATAAATCAGTATATCATCAAAATAGACTACCACAAATCGTCCAATGAAAGAACGTAAAACTTCGTTCATTAATCTCATGAAAGTACTAGGTGCATTAGTTAACCCAAAAAGCATGACTAAACACTCATATAATCCAAACTTAGTTTTAAATGTTGTTTTCCATTCATCTCCCAATTTCATACGAATTTGATGGTATCCACTATGCAAATCAACTTTGGAGAATATTGTAGAGCCACTCAATTCATCAAGCATGTCGTCTAGCCTAGGAATAGGATGACGATAACGAATAGTAATATTATTAATGCCTCTACAATCAACACACATACGTGACGTACCATCCTTTTTCGGCACTAAAATGATAGGAACAACACAAGGACTAAGGGATTCGCGTATATAACCTTTGTCGAGCAGCTCCTGTACTTGACGCATAATCTCCTTCGTCTCCTCTGGATTGGTACGGTATGGCGCACGGTTGGGTAATGATGCACCGGGAATTAAGTCAATTTGATGCTCAATCCCTCGAATAGGTGGTAATCCCGGTGGCACGTCTTGTGGAAAGACGTCAGCGAACTCCTGCAAAATGTTAGTGACAGCAGGAGGCAAAGAGGAAGGCACGTCTGTCGGTGTCAAAACCGGCAGATCTCGGGTAGGGGGTCCCGAACTGTGCGTCTAGGCCGGATGGTAATAGGAGACTGGGGGCACTTTGTTTTACCCAGGTTCGGGCCCTCTCGGTGGAGGTAAAACCCTACTCCTGCTTGATTAATATTGATGATATGGGTAGTACAAGAGTAGATCTACCACGAGATCAAGGAGGCTAAACCCTAGAAGCTAGCCTATGGTATGATTGTTGTGTATGGAGTTGATTCTGTCCTACGGACTACAACCCTCCAGTTTATATAGACACTGGATAGGGTTAGGGTTACATAGAGTCGGTTACAATGGTAGGAGATCTTGAATATCCGCATCGCCAAGCTTGCCTTCCACGCCAAGGAAAGTCCCATCTGGACATGGAACGAAGTCTTCAATCTTGCATCTTCATAATCCAGGAGTCCGGCTACCCGAACACCCCCTAATCCAGGACTCCCTCAGTAGCCCCTGAACCAGGCTTCAATGACGACGAGTCCGGCGCGCAAAATTGTCTTCGGCATTGCAAGGCGGGTTCCTCCTCCAAGTCCTTCATAGAAGATTGTAATCACCAAGAGTAGTGTCCGGCTCTGTAAGAAAAGTTTCCACATATTGCCATAGAGAGAATAATATTAACACGAAACAAATCTGCTGACGTATTCTGCAGTGCACCATCACATTACAGCCAAGTCCTTTACTCGAATCGTTTTTACTTTTCCACCTCAGCACATTTTGCAAGGCGGTTTCCTTGGCACGTATTGTCAAAGCAGAGATCGTGTACCCCCCTTTCACGGGATTCTCATCAATACGGACGTGGGCAACCCAATCGTGCCCGTTAGCACTTCTTCTCGATTAAAGGCGAGTTCCAAACGGTAGCGGGGAGGGCTCTTGGTATTCGACCTCTTATAAAGAGACCAAGGCCTTACTCCTTTTTCCAATCTCAAACGAGTTCGCTCGTCACCTCGAGTTCCAACACCCTAGGCTTCAGATTCCGGGCGCTTCGGACCTTCGATAATGTGTGGTTCCGACCTTCAAGGCCGATGGATGCCTTCCTCCGTCACGGAGGAAGACATGCTAAAGTTGAGAGAGGCTAAGTTCTTGACCGCCGAAATTCCGCATAGGTTGCCTGCTCAAGGGCAGGCTATTCCCAATCCCTAGCCCAGCAAGAGCGTAGTGTTCATGTCTCACCTCCTTCGGGGGTTAGGCTTCCCGATAGATCCCTTCATGAGGGGGCTGGTATTTTATTACGGGTTGGAATTTCATGACTTAGCCCTGGAGTCTATCCTCCACATTTCCTCATTCATCGTCGTGTGCGAAGCATTCCTCCGTGTTACCCCTCACTTTGGATTATGGATCAAGACTTTTGGAGTGGAGCCGAAGATGATCGAGGGACGGCATGCAGAGTGCGGAGGTGCTGTCATAAGTAAGAATGCCGATGCTCCATGGCCCGAGGGCTCCTTTCAATAGGAGCTCGGCTTATGGCAACGAGAGTGGTTCTATATCACCGCTCCCAAGAGCGCCAAGTGGGCGGCGCCTCCTGCCTTTCGCTCGGGTCCCCCACCACGACTAGCGTCATGGGTTAACAAAGGATTAGATTGGGGGTTATCCAAAGACACGCCTGAAGGAAATATGCCCTAGAGGCAATAATAAAGTTATTATTTATTTCCTTATATCATGATAAAAGTTTATTGTTCATGCTAGAATTGTATTAACTGGAAACATAATACATGTGTGAATACATAGACAAACAAAGTGTCACTAGTATGCCTCTACTTGACTAGCTCGTTAGTCAAAGATGGTTATGTTTCCTAACCATGGACAAAGAGTTATCATTTGATTAACGGGATCACATCATTAGTTGAATGATCTGATTGACATGACCCATTCCATTAGCTTAGCACCCGATCATTTAGTATGTTGCTATTGCTTTCTTCATGACTTATACATGTGTAACACCCTCGATGCGACTATATCTCCCACATGTCGAGGCATGACTTAGAGGCATAATCGCATTGAAGGCAATGTCGCAAGTGAGGTAATCTTCACACAACCCATGTAATACAATAGGGGAAAAAGTTACATAGTTGGCTTACAATCGCCACTTCACACAATTACATGAATAAAGCATTACATCAACCAAATATACTCACGGTCCGACTACGGAACCAAAATAAAAGAAGAACCCCAAAAGCGACAAAGGTCCCCGATCGACCCCAACTGGGCTCCACTACTGATCAACTAGAACGGAACAACACAAAGGACAAGATCTTCAATGAGCTCCTCCTGAGCTTGGTTGCGTCATCTGCACAGACTCATCGGCACCTGCAAGCTGGTTTGGAAGTATCTGTGAGCCATGGGGACTCAGCAATCTCGCACCCTCGCGATCAAGACTATTTAAGCTTATGGGTAAGGTAAAGGTATGAGGTGGAGCTGCAGCAAGCGACTAGCATATATGGTGGCTAAACATACGCAAAAGAGAGCGAGAAGAGAAGGCAAAGCACGGTCGATAAAAGTATGATCAAGAAGTGATCCTGGACTACCTACGTCAAGCATAACTCCAACAACCGTGTTCACTTCCCGGACTCCGCCAGAAAGAGACCATCACGGTTACACACGCTGTTGATTCATTTTAATTAAGGTCGACTTCAGGTTTTCTACAACCGGACATTAACAAATTCCCATCTGCCCATAACCGCGGGCACGGCTTTCGAAAGTTCAAATCCCTGCAGGGGTGTCCCAACTTAGCCCATAACAAGCTCTCACAGTCAACGAAGGAATAGACCTCCACCAGAGATGTTTCGATCAGACTCGGTATCCCGGTACAACAAGACATTTCGACAGGGTAAAACTAAACCAGCAACACCGCCCGAATGTGCCGACAAATCCCGATAGGAGCTGCACATATCTCTTTCTCAGGGCACACTCAGATGAGCTCTCCATACAACTAAAACCAAACATCGAGTTTCCCCGAGGGGGCGCTGCACAGGACTCTAGTTCGGACCAACGCTCAGAGGAGCACTGGCCCCCGGGGGGGCGGGGGGTTAGAATAAAGATGACCCTTGAGTCTGCAGAACCCAAGGGAAGGTGGTAGGTTGTTAGTGCAAATGGTAAAACCAATGTTGGGCATTGCTGGAAGAGCTTTACTTAAGGCGAACTGTCAAGGGGTTCCCATTATAGCCCAACCGCGCAAGGGACGCAAAATCCGGGAACAGAACACCGATATGACAGAAACTAGGGCGGCAAGAGTGGAACAAAACACCAGGCATAAGGCCGAGCCTTCCACCCTTTACCAAGTATATAGATGCATTAATTAAATATGATATATTGTGATATCCCAACAAGTAAACATGTTCCAACAAGGAACAACATCTCCATGTTCCAACAAGGAACAAACTTCAATCTTCACCTGCAACTAACAATGCTATAAGAGGGGCTGAGCAAAGCGGCAACATAGCCAATCAATGGTTTGCTAGGACATTGGTGGGTTAGAGACTGAACATGGCAATTTGGGAGGCTGACAAGCAAGTGGTAGGCATCGTAGCAATGGCATAGCAAAAGAGCGAGCAAACTAGCATAGCAAAGATAGTAGTGATTTCGAGGGTATGATCATCTTGCCTGAAATCCCGCAAGGAAGAAGAACGAGTCCATGAAGAAGATAAACGGACGTAGTCGAACGGATCCTCGCACACACGACGTTACCGGAACCAACCCGAAGAAGCAAACACCAGAAAAGAAGCACACAACATAGTAAACAACCAACACATGAACATGGCATGATATGCGAGATGCGGGATGCGATGCGGTATGCAAAATGCAAGATATGACAGGAAATGCATGAACCTGGCCTCAACTTGGAAAACCAAGCGAGCCACTAGATAGAGGGGATGAAATCACTTGAAAACGATATAAAGATCATTGGAATCGGAGCTACGGTTTGGAAATGGCAAGCGTTTTACGAAAAGAACCGGTCTGCGATTTACAGCAAGTAGGCACCTAAATGCAACGAAATGAACATGCTACAGCCACCAAACATGACAACAAAATACATGGCAGGGATGTACACAAGATGCTTAACAAAACACTGGCACTGAACCACGGCCAAATTCATCCATTATGAGGTTCAAACAAGCATGGCAAAAACGCATATGCAAAACAGATTTCAGACTTAGTGAAATTAACACTAGTCTGAAATTTCAGACCACGATTCTCTCTTCGGAGCAGCAAAATAACATGATACATGACCTGATTATGACAAGTAAGAACATGGCATGGAGCTACTCAACAAGCTTAACAAAACGCCCAAAGTGACCTGGGGCCAAAAGGGTTCACAAAATACTCTAACGAGCACACGAACATGGATGAAACACAATCAGTTTTCAGACTTAGTGAAAACTGAGACATGCTGAAATTATAACTCACGAAGGCATGTAAACGAGCTTGATGCACTCACTACGGTGCAAGTCATGGCAAGGCAAGCATATATCCATAAAGAATACACAAAATGCTAGCTAGACATGGCAAGAACAATGGCATAGCATGCATGGATCACTAACAATAGCATCGGCAAAATCGCAAACAAGTTGACGATCTGCCCAGATTTACCACGAAGCAAAAGTAGAGCTCGATTGACTCAAGCTAGAGCACTCCACATATGCAAACAAAGACATGGATGGATATAGCATAAAATGAATATCAAAACTCCCTTACTGATCATCCTCAAAAGAGGCACGGATCACTAGGAAACAAGCTGAACATATGGCATCGTGAACTAAAATATCCCAGACTTAGTGAAAATCACTAAGTCCCTGAAAACAGAATTCTCAGGTGCCTCTCTTTGCAAGCTTGCACAAGTCACCACACACATCCTAAAAATGCATGGGTTGCACCTCTGGAAAGAAGACAAAATGCTTAACAATTCATATCAAGGACTCACAGGCATATCATGCACACAATAATCATGGCAAAAATGACAAAAGTCTATGATGAACTAACGGATCTGCAATTTAACTCACGAAGCCTCCTTCTAACAGCATTCCGGGCATCAAGATGAACTCAAATGCAAATGATGCAATGGAATGAAATGATGTACATGTCGAGACGAACATTTTGATATATTATATGCCCAAAACGGAGCCACGGATGGAAAGATACGATGCGATGAACATAGGCACTTGGATCTGGGATCTCCGGGGACTTAGTGGAAATTATACCTCTCTGGGAAAATTCAACGGGACGAGGGTATCCCGGGACGGAGGGATCCGGGCGGCGCGAGGGCGGCGTTTGGTTCATCTCCCGGTGGATCCGGTCCACCTTCTTCTCCGGCAAGGTACGAACTCCGGCGATCACCGGAATGGCAAAAGAGCGGCGGATCCGACGGGGCTTGGCTCCCCGGGTCCGGATCTGTCCAAGACGGCGGCGCTCGGGCCCTGTGGTCGAGCAGCGGTGAGAGGTGGAGCTCCGGCGGGCAGTGGCACAGCTACCGGCGAGGCGGCGCTGGCGAGAGGAGGCGGGCGGCGCCGGTCGGGGTCCGGCGGAGATCTGCAGCGGCTCCGGGGTGGCGCGGCGAGGAGTGGAGCCGGGCGGCGAGCGGGCTTCTCCACGGGAGGCGGTGGCGGCGGGCCGCGACTCCGGCGGGCGGCTGCCGGGGACGACGAGCATGAAGGGGCGCGGCGGCGAGAGGTGGAGCTCCGGCAGGCAGTGGCACGGCTATCGGCGAGGCGGCGCCGGCGAGAGGAGGCGGGCGGCGCCGGTCGGGGTCCGGCGAAGATCTGCAGCGGCTCCGGGATGGCGCGGCGAGGAGTGGAGCTGGGCAGCGAGCGGGCTTCTCCTCGGGAGGCGGTGGCGGCGGGCCGCGACTCCGCGGGCGGCTGCCGGCGACGGCGAGCATGAAGGGGCGCGGCGGCGAGCAGCCAACGCCGGCGAGGGAGACCCGGGAGCGGGCGCAGGCTCCCGCGGGGAGGCGGCGGCGCGATGGGCCCCGGATGGGCTCCGCGGGCCGCGATGAGGAGAGAGACGATGGCGGACACGTGGCAAGCTTTGATTGGGCGCGGGCGGCGGCGGAGGTTGAAACGAACATGTCCGCCGGCAATGTTTTTTCCGGCGCGCGAGGAGAAAGAGGGATCTAGGGTTTCATCCAAAAATTCGGGGAGATGCACATATTTATAGGTAGATGGAGCTAGGAGAGTCCAAATGAGGTGCGGTTTTCGGCCACGCGATCGTGATCGAACGACCGAGATGATGGAGCAGAGTTAGGTGGGTTTTGGGCCAAATTGAAGGGGTGTTGGGCTGCAACACACACGAGGCCTTTTCGGTCCCTCGGTTAACCGTTGGAGTATCAAACGAAGTCCAAATGACCCGAAACTTGACAGGCGGTCTACCGGTAGTAAACCAAGGCCGCATGGCAAGTCTTGGTCCAATCCGGAAATGTTTAATCCCCACACACGAAAGAAAGCTAGAAATGGCCATCAGAGGAGAACGAAGCACCGGAATGCAAAACGGACAACGGGGAAAAAGCTCGGATGCATGAGGCGAACACGTATGCAAATGAAATGCACATGATGACATGATATGCAATGCATGACATGCAAGCAATGACAAGGCAACGACATTGAATAACTAAACGACACCTGGCACATCGGTCTCGGGGCGTTACAAGACTCCACCACTACGAGAGGATCTCGTCCCGAGATCTAGAATGGCACCGGAGGGAAAACGGAAGAGAAAGAGAATAGGTAAAACTAAGTTGCTCTTTTGACAAACGAGTGAAACCACGAACCTTGAGAGGTTAAGACACTGAAAGAAGAATGCAACGGAGAAGGACAAAGTTGAAAGCACTCCGGTAGGGAAGAGGAACAAGGAAGAACATAATTCGGGCAGCACTCCGGTTGAAAAGAAAAGGAAATGAATAAGGTCTTGATAAGATGAGAAGATATTTGATGAAATCACAACACACTGCCTCCATAACTATTGAATGGATGGAACAAAGGGTAAGAAATATCTCGGATAGCACTCCGGTTGAGAAAGGATGTAAAACTTGATAAGGCGAAAAGAACTTGAGCAGAATGGCACCACACTCCGGTTAAACAAAATAGAGAAGGAAAAAGATATAATTTGGACATCACTTTGACTGTAAATGGAAGAAATTGAACATGATCTTGACAAACCGAGATGAGGAGTGAAAAGAGCAACATCACTAGACCTCCGGGAGAAAGAATAGAAGTTGGATCTTGGAAAAGGAAAGAATTGAGAGGAAAAAACATCTTCTACCACAATAGAATTTGAAAAGCATCTTAAAGAGAAGGTTCGCACGGAGTTGTTGGAAACCAACAACGAAAAGAATAAGCTTGATATGGTCTTGTGGAGTACCTCTAAAATTATGAGGTGACAGCCTGCCACTCACGGGAAGAAGAATTGATTGGATTTATATGAACAAGGAGACGAGAAATTATTTCACCGGAAGGATAAATGAAGAACTTGGGTCATTTATGAGCACCATAGATAGCAACAATCCTTAGGGAAGGCTTAAGGTGAAATATAACCCAAGATAACTCCAATGAAGAGATTGATGGATTTGAAATATCTCATTCATGACAACATGTGAATCAAGAAATATGAATTCAAATTAACAAGAATGACATGATACCACCTCCAATGATACGGAAGAAAGAATTGCACTCCGGATTGCAATATGAAGAAACTTGACCTCCTTAGAAAAGAATCTTGATGAAAACTTTGAGAAAGAATTAAATCCTTTATGAACCAACATGTAGAACCTCCATGAAGAACTCCGGTAAACAAAATATAATGAAAAGAAAGAGAAGTTGAAAAGACAAGGTGAAACCTTGTAATGATTTAGATGAATCCTCGTGATGATATAATTGAGAGAGCTTGGAATTGCGGGAAGAGAAGATGAAACAAAAGAAATCAAGAATTTTGATGAACCTCCGGTATAAGGAATTAAATCACTTGGATGAAACAAGAGTAAGAATTACATTATGCTTATCCTTCACCAATTTAAATGGATGACAATCAACGGATTTGGCACACTACTTATTCTCGTATCTAGCATTAAGAGAGATATAACATAAACTTGAGAACGTCTTCAACGAACCACCGGTAGGATTGGAACAACAAATGAATTGATATGATGAACAAGGAAGAGAGATCTTGAAAGAACCACCGTAAGAATTAAAAATGATTGAAGTAAAGATAAAGAAAACACCGGGAGGAATTAGCAAATGAACGAAGATGCTTGGGAGAATTTAGATATATGAGAACGAAGAGATGACGAGCTGATTAGAGAACACTTGAACAATGCACCGGTAAGATTAGGAGGATGAGAGCTGAAAGCTATAATGAATAATCCCGAAATGATGGCCTTCAGAGAATCAAACTGAAAAGGCTCTTGAATTGCTCCGGATGGATAAAAAGGATTCTCACAATCAAACAATTATGAGAGGATGGCAGAGAATGGGGTAAGACTTGAAAGAAACTCTTCTTCGGTCTTCAAAATATGAGAATGACAATGAGAAACACCATCAAGAGTCGTTTAGGCACTCTGGAAGAATCAAAAGCGAAGAGATTGAGTCAACGACGAAAAGAATTTGAAAGATCTTGGAGAAAACATTTGACTGATGATAAATCATTCTTATGTCAAACTTCGAAAGGAATTTGAGAATACCTCCGGGAAAATAAGAAGAGTCAGGTAAGATCCTGGAAAATTACCTGTGGGTTAGGGCCCACTCGAAAGAAAACACCGTTGAACGATTAACAAGAGAGAAAGCACCGGTTCAATTAAATGGCTTGACTGAGATAACAATCTCGTAATATCTTGAACGAATGCAGAGTGAAAACACGAATCTCCGAGACAACTAGAGCACTCCGGAACAATTGAATAACGAAAGTTAATGATTGAGAGGTGCACCGCCAAGAGAAGACATTTGAAAAAAAAGGAAAAGAATATGACCAAACACCGAAAGATTGATTTGAATCCACCGTAGAAGGAAAAGAACGAAGAATGATGAGCTTGAAGCTCCATTAGAATCTTCATGAGCATCACCGAATAAGAAGATTGACGGAGAAGGAATGGAGAGGCTTCCCATCAATAAAATGGATACTTGAATAAGAAATCCGGTTCCTCGAAGAAACAAGGGTGGGAGGGAGGGAAAAACAAAGGCATCTTGGGACAAATGAAACAAACACCATTGAGAAGAAGTGATAATTGATCTTGCGGGAGTTGAAATGATCGGATCCACTTGAAGAGAAGCACACCGGTTAAAAGGATTGACATGGCAATCTCGATGATCGAGAAGGATTAGCATTCACATCGAAGTATGAGAACACCATTTGGGAAAGGTATGGAATCAACACTTGACATTGAAGCAACTCGAATACCAACTCAAAATAAAACCAAGGATTGGCTTGTGAAATAAGCCGGAACAAACATATGATAGAGATTTCGTCCGAAGTTTTCGTGGTGGGACCTACACGGGCTCGATCGTACAACACCATCATGTACAAGGCAGTGCACATGACATACGAAGCGTCCCCGAGTCAGCTTAGCCAAGGACTCTTTAAGACACAACGAGACCACTGTAAAATCGACCGTGAATAGGCGGACCACTAGACGTCGAACCCCAATTTCATATCATACATCTGTCGGAAAGATATCCTAAGAGCTACTTGAATTCCCACCCATGAAACTCCCGAAACTTTCCGGTTATGCAATCAGGTGTTGGGGATACAGGGGAAGCATAATATCTCACCCAAACTAGCAAATCCTACATCCAGCTGTATCCATCCTTCAACACATAACCAAGAAACCTTCGGAAATCATCTACCTCAACCTTCGAAAAGCATCCGTTATACAAGTTATGGCGATACTCCCGGACTCCCGCCCCAGTACTGGGTGGCGTCGAGGTTATCTCACCAACGAACTACATAAAAGAGATTTTCGATGTCGGCGTACTAAACTCGGGTATTCCAGAACTGCAACGATAAAATTATGACGACAACACCTGAGAGCTCAACTCCCCGGGACACTTCCACTAAACCCCTGACAAGAGGCACCAAGACAATGTTCTCATCATAAAACCATCGGAACAATTCCAAGATACCCGCGTGATCCTAAAAAAAATTTAGTGAAATTTGAGAAGAGAAGAGTCAAAACTCTACGTCAGGATGCCTTACCAGAGCGACGAGGAGACTGGGAAGTAAAAAGAAATCCTAAAATCTCCGATATATAATTCCTAGATGACTCAAAACATTTTTCTAGACACAACTCGGCTGCTAAAAACGATCAAGCAGTGGGGGCTCCTAAGGTCGGGGAAGGCTCTGATACCAACTTGTAACACCCTCGATGCGACTATATCTCCCACGTGTCGAGGCACGACTTAGAGGCATAATCGTATTGAAGGCAATGTCGCAAGTGAGGTAATCTTCACACAACCCATGTAATACAATAGGGGAAAAAGCTACATAGTTGGCTTACAATCGCCACTTCACACAATTACATGAATAAAGCATTACATCAACCAAATACACTCATGGTCCGACTACGGAACCAAAATAAAAGAAGAACCCCAAAAGCGACAAAGGTCCCCGATCGACCCCAACTGGGCTCCACTACTGATCAACTAGAACGGAACAACACAAAGGACACGATCTTCAACGAGCTCCTCCTGAGCTTGGTTGCGTCATCTGCATGGACTCATCGGCACCTGCAAGCTGGTTTGGAAGTATCTGTGAGCCACGGGGACTCAGCAATCTCGCACCCTCGCGATCAAGACTATTTAAGCTTATGGGTAAGGTAAAGGTATGAGGTGGAGCTGCAGCAAGCGACTAGCATATATGGTGGCTAAACATACGCAAAAGAGAGCGAGAAGAGAAGGCAAAGCACGGTCGATAAAAGTATGATCAAGAAGTGATCCTGGACTACCTACGTCAAGCATAACTCCAACAACCGTGTTCACTTCCTGGACTCCGCCGGAAAGAGACCATCACGGTTACACACGCTGTTGATTCATTTTAATTAAGGTCGACTTCAGGTTTTCTACAACCGGACGTTAACAAATTCCCATCTGCCCATAACCACGGGCACGGCTTTCGAAAGTTCAAATCCCTGCAGGGGTGTCCCAACTTAGCCCATAACAAGCTCTCACGGTCAACGAAGGAATAGACCTCCACCCGAGACGTTTCGATCAGACTCGGTATCCCGGTACAACAAGACATTTCGACAGGGTAAAACTAAACCATCAACACTGCCCGAATGTGCCGACAAATCCCGATAGGAGCTGCACATATCTCTTTCTCAGGGCACACTCAGATGAGCTCTCCATACAACTAAAACCAAACCTCGAGTTTCCCCGAGGGGGCGCTGCATAGGACTCTAGTTCGGACCAACACTCAGAGGAGCACTGGCCCGGGGGGGGGGGGGGTTAGAATAAAGATGACCCTTGAGTCTGCAGAACCCAAGGGAAGGTGGTAGGTTGTTAGTGCAAATGGTAAAACCAGTGTTGGGCATTGCTGGAAGAGCTTTACTTAAGGCGAACTGTCAAGGGGTTCCCATTATAGCCCAACCGCGCAAGGGACGCAAAATCCGGGAACATAACACCGATATGACGGAAACTAGGGCGGCAAGAGTGGAACAAAACACCAGGCATAAGGCCGAGCCTTCCACCCTTTACCAAGTATATAGATGCATTAATTAAATACGATATATTGTGATATCCCAACAAGTAAACATGTTCCAACAAGGAACAACATCTCCATGTTCCAACAAGGAACAAACTTCAATCTTCACCTGCAACTAACAACGCTATAAGAGGGGCTGAGCAAAGCGGTAACATAGCCAATCAACGGTTTGCTAGGACATTGGTGGGTTAGAGGCTGAACATGGCAATTTGGGAGGCTGACAAGCAAGTGGTAGGCATCGTAGCAATGGCATAGCAAAAGAGCGAGCAAACTAGCATAGCAAAGATAGTAGTGATTTCGAGGGTATGATCATCTTGCCTGAAATCCCGCAAGGAAGAAGAACGAGTCCATGAAGAAGATAAACAGACGTAGTCGAACAGATCCTCGCACACACGACATTACCGGAACCAACCCGAAGAATCAAACACCGGAAAAGAAGCACACAACATAGTAAACAACCAACACATGAACATGGTATGATATGCGAGATGCGGGATGCGATGCGGTATGCAAAATGCAAGATATGACAGGAAATGCATGAACCTGGCCTCAGCTTGGAAAACCAAGTGTGCCACTGGATAGAGGGGATTAAATCACTTGAAAACTATATAAAGATCATTGGAATCGGAGCTACGGTTTGGAAATGGCAAGCGTTTTACGAAAAGAACTGGTCTGCGATTTACAGCAAGTAGGCACCTAAATGCAACGAAATGAACATGCTACAGCCACCAAACATGACAACAAAATACATGGCAGGGATGTACACAAGATGCTTAACAAAACACTAGCACTGAACCACGGCCAAATTCATCCATTATGAGGTTCAAACAAGCATGGCAAAAACGCATATGCAAAACAGATTTCAGACTTAGTGAAATTAACACTAGTCTGAAATTTCAGACCACGATGCTCTCTTCGGAGTATCAAAACAACATGATACATGACCTGATTATGACAAGTAAGAACATGGCATGGAGCTACTCAACAAGCTTAACAAAACACCCAAAGTGACCTGGGGCCAAAAGGGTTCACAAAATACTATAACGAGCACACGAACATGGATGAAACACAATCAGTTTTCAGACTTAGTGAAAACTGAGACATGCTGAAATTATAACTCACGAAGGCATGTAAACGAGCTCGATGCACTCACTACGGTGCAAGTCATGGCAAGGCAAGCATATATCCATAAAGAAGACACAAAATGCTAGCTAGACATGGCAAGAACAATGGCATAGCATGCATGGATCACTAACAATAGCATCGGCAAAATCGCAAACAAGTTGACGATCTGCCCAGATTTACCACGAAGCAAAAGTAGAGCTCGATTGACTCAAGCTAGAGCACTCCACATATGCAAAGAAAGACATAGATGGATAGAGCATAACATGAATATCAAAACTCCTTTACTGATCATCCTCAAAAGAGGCACAGATCACTAGGAAACAAGCTGAACATATGGCATCATGAACTAAAATATCCCAGACTTAGTGAAAATCACTAAGTCCCTGAAAACAGAATTCTCAGGTGCCTCTCTTTGCAAACTTGCACAAGTCACCACACACATCCTAAAAATGCATGGGTTGCACCTCTAGAAAGAAGACAAAATGCTTAACAATTCATATCCAGGACTCACAGGCATATTATGCACACAATAATCATGGCAAAAATGACAAAAGTCTATGATGAACTAACAGATCTGCAATTTAACTCATGAAGCCTCCTTCTAACAGCATTCCGGGCATCAAGATGAACTCAAATGCAAATGATGCAATGGAATGAAATGATGTACATGTGAAGACGAATATTTTAATATATTATATGCCCAAAACGGAGCCACGGATGCAAAGATACGATGCGATGAACATAGGCACTTGGATCTGGGATCTCCGGGGACTTGGTGGAAATTATACCTCTCTGGGAAAAGTCAACGGGACGAGGGTATCCCGGGACGGAGGGATCCGGGCGGCGCGAGGGCGGTGTTTGGTTCATCTCCCGGTGGATCCGGTCCACCTTCTTCTCCGGCGAGGTACGAACTCCGGCAATCACCGGAATGGCAAAAGAGCGGCGGATCCGGCTCCCCGGGTCCGGATCTGTCCAAGACGGCGGCGCTCGGGCCCTGTGGTCGAGCAGCGGCAAGAGGTGGAGCTCCGGCGGGCAGTGGCACAGCTACCAGCAAGGCGGCGCCGGTCGGGGTCCGGCGGAGATCTGCAGCGGCTCCGGGGTGGCGCGGCGAGGAGTGGAGCCGGGCGGTGAGCGGGCTTCTCCACGGGAGGCGGTGGCGGCGGGCCGCGACTCCGGCGGGCGGCTGCCGGCGACGGCGAGCATGAAGGGGCGCGGCGGCGAGCAGCCAACGCCGGCGAGGGAGACCCGGGAGCGGGCGCAGGCTCCCGCGGGGAGGCGGCGGCGCGATGGGCCCGCGTGGGCCCCGGATGGGCTCCGCGGGCCGCGGCGAGGAGAGAGACGACGTCGGACATGTGGCAAGCTTTGATTGGGCGCGTGCGGCGGCGGAGGTCGAAACGGACATGTCCGCCGGCGATGTTTTGTCCGGCGCGCGAGGAGAGAGAGGGATCTAGGGTTTCGTCCGAAAATTCGGGGAGATGCACATATTTATAGGTAGAGTGAGCTAGGAGAGTCCAAATGAGGTGTGGTTTTCGGCCACGCGATCATGATCGAACGACCAAGATGATGGAGCAGAGTTAGGTGGATTTTGGGCCAAATTGAAGGGGTGTTGGGCTGCAACACACACGAGGCGTATTCGGTCCCTCGGTTAACCGTTGGAGTATCAAACGAAGTCCAAATGACCCGAAACTTGACAGGCGGTCTACCGGTAGTAAACCAAGGCCGCATGGCAAGTCTCGGTCCCATCTGGAAATGTTTAATCCCCTCACACGAAAGAAAGCTAGAAATGGCCATCGGAGGAGAACGAAGCACCGGAATGCAAAACGGACAACGGGGAAAAAGCTCGGATGCATGAGGCGAACACGTATGCAAATGAAATGCACATGATGACATGATATGCAATGCATGACACGCAAGCAATGACAAGCCAACGACAGTGAATAACTGAACGACACCTGGCACATCGGTCTCGGGGCGTTACAAGACTCCACCACTACGAGAGGATCTCGTCCCGAGATCTAGAATGGCACCGGAGGGAAAACGGAAGAGAAAGAGAATAGGTAAAACTAAGTTTCTCTTTTGACAAACGAGTGAAACCACGAACCTTGAGAGGTTAAGCCACTGAAAGAAGAATGCAACGGAGAAGGACAAAGTTGAAAGCACTCCGGTAGGGAAGAGGAACAAGGAAGAACAAAATTCGGGCAGCAGTCCGGTTGAAAAGAAAAGGAAATGAATAAGGTCTTGATAAGATGAGAAGATATTTGATGAAATCACAACACACTGCCTCCATAACTATTGAATGGATGGAACAAAGGGTAAGAAATATCTCGGATAGCACTCCGGTTGAGAAAGGATGTAAAACTTGATAAGTCAAAAAGAACTTGAGCAGAATGGCACCACACTCCGGTTAAACAAAATAGAGAAGGAAAAAGATATTATTTGGACAGCACTTTGACTGTAAATGGAAGAAATTGAACATGATCTTGACAAACCGAGATGAGGAGTGAAAATAGCAACATCACTAGACCTCCGGGAGAAAGAATAGAAGTTGGATCTTGGAAAAGGAAAGAATTGAGAGGAAAAAGACATCTTCTACCACAATAGAATTTGAAATGCATCTTAAAGAGAAGGTTCGCACGGAGTTGTTGGAAACCAAGAACGAAAAGAATAAGCTTGATATTGTCTTGTGGAGTACCTCTAAAATTATGAGGTGGCAGCCTGCCACTCACGGGAAGAAGAATTGATTGGATTTATATGAACAAGGAGACGATAAATTATTTCACCGGAAGGATAAATGAAGAACTTGGGTCATTTATGAGCACCATAGATAGCAACAATCCTTAGGGAAGGCTTAAGGTGAAATATAACCCAAGATAACTCCAATGACGAGATTGATGGATTTGAAATATCTCATTCATGACAACATGTGAATCAAGAAATATGAATTCAAATTAACAAGAATGACATGATACCACCTCCAATGATACGGAAGAAAGAATTGCACTCCGGATTGCAATATGAAGAAACTTGAGCTCCTTAGAAAAGAATCTTGATGAAAACTTTGAGAAAGAATTAAATCCTTTATGAACCAACATGTAGAACCTCCATGAAGAACTCCGGTAAACAAAATATAACGAAAAGAAAGAGAAGTTGAAAAGACAAGGTGAAACCTTGTAATGATTTAGATGAATCCTCGTGATGATATAATTGAGAGAGCTTGGAATTGCGGGAAGAGAAGATGAAACAAAAGAAATCAAGAATTTTGATGAACCTCCGGCATAAGGAATTAAATCACTTGGATGAAACAAGAGTAAGAATTACATTATGCTTATCCTTCACCAATTTAAATGGATGACAATCAACGGATTTGGCACACTACTTATTCTCGTATCAAGCATTAAGAGAGATATAACATAAACTTGAGAACGTCTTCAACGAACCACCGGTAGGATTGGAACAACAAATGAATTGATATGATGAACAAGGAAGAGAGATCTTGAAAGAACCACTGTAAGAATTAAAAATGATTGAAGTAAAGATAAAGAAAACACCGGGAGGAATTAGCAAATGAACGAAGATGCTTGGGAGCATTTAGATATATGAGAACAAAGAGATGACGAGCTGATTAGAGAACACTTGAACAATGCACCGGTAAGATTAGGAGGATGAGAGCTGAAAGCTATAATGAATAATCCCGAAATGATGGCCTTCGGAGAATCAAACTGAAAAGGCTCTTGAATTGCTCTGGATGGATAAAAAGGATTCTCACAATCAAACAATTATGAGAGGATGGTAGAGAATGGGGTAAGATTTGAAAGAAACTCTTCTTCGGTCTTCAAAATATGAGAATGACGATGAGAAACACCATCAAGAGTCGTTTAGGCACTCCGGAAGAATCAAAAGCGAAGAGATTGAGTCAACGACGAAAAGAATTTGAAAGATCTTGGAGAAAACATTTGACTGATGATAAATCATTCTTATGTCAAACTTCGAAAGGAATTTGAGAATACCTCCGGGAAAATAAGAAGAGTCAGGTAAGATCCTAGAAAAATACATGTGGGTTAGGGCCCACTCGAAAGAAAACACCGTTGAACGATTAACAAGAGAGAAAGCACCGGTTGAATTAAATGGCTTGAATGAGATAACAATCTCGAAATATCTTGAATGAATGCAGAGTGAAAACACGAATCTCCGAGACAACTAGAGCACTCCAGAACAATTGAATAACGAAAGTTAATGATTGAGAGGTGCACCGGCAAGAGAAGACATTTGAAAAAAAAGGAAAAGAATATGACCAAACACCGAAAGATTGATTTGAATCCACCGTAGAAGGAAAAGAACGAAGAATGATGAGCTTGAAGCTCCATTAGAATCTTCATGAGCATCACCGGATAAGAAGATTGACGGAGAAGGAATGGAGAGGCTTCCCATCAATAAAATGGATACTTGAATAAGAAATCCGGTTCCTCGAAGAAACAAGGGTGGGAGGGAGGGAAAAAGAAAGGCAGCTTGGGACGAATGAAACAAACACCGTTGAGAAGCAGTGATAATTGATCTTGCGGGAGTTGAAATGATCGGATCCACTTGAAGAGAAGCACACCGGTTAAAAGGATTGACATGGCAATCTTGATGATCGAGAAGGATTAGTATTCACATCGAAGTATGAGAACACCATTTGGGAAAGGTATGGAATCAACACTTGACATTGAAGCTGTTGGGGAACGCAGTAATTTCAAAAATTTTCCTACGCACACGCAAGATCATGGTGATGCACAGCAATGAGAGGGGAGAGTGTTGTCTACGTACCAACGCAGACCGACTGCGGAAGCGATCACACAACATAGAGGAAGTAGTCGTACGTCTTCTTCCCGATCCGACCGATCCAAGCACCGTTACTCCGGCACCTCCGAGTTCTTAGCACACGTTCAGCTCGATGACGTTCCTCAGGCTCCGATCCAGCAAAGCGTTGAGGAAGAGTTCCGTCAGCACGACGGCGTGATGACGATCTTGATGTACTACCGACGCAGGGCTTCGCCTAAGCACTACAACGGTACGATCGAGGTGGAATTTGGTGGCAGGGGGCACCGCACACGGCTAAGGAGCGATCTCAAGGATCAAGTTGTGTGTCTTGGGGTGCCCCCTGCCCCCGTATATAAAGGTTGGAGGAGGGGGGCCGGCCGGCCAAGGGAGGGGAGGCGCAGGGGAGTCCTACTCCCACCGGGAGTAGGACTCCTCCCCCCCAATCCTAATCCAATTAGGACTCCCGGGGGGAAAGAGAGAGAAGGGGGGCCGGCCCCCTATCCTAGTCCTACTAGGACTTGGGGAAGGGGGGGGGGGGCGCCGGCCAGCTTGGGCTTGTCCCTTTTCTCTTTTTCCACTAAGGCCCACTAGGCCCATTAGTCTCCCGGGGGGTTCCGGTAACCCTCCCGGTATTCCGGTAAAATCCCGATTTCACCCGGAACACTTCCGATGTCCAAACATAGGCTTCCAATATATCAATCTTTACGTCTCGACCATTTCGAGACTCCTCGTCATGTCCATGATCTCATCCGGGACTCCGAACAACCTTCGGTACATCAAAATGCATAAACTCATAATAACTGTCATCGTAACGTTAAGCGTGCGGACCCTACGGTTCGAGAACAATGTAGACATGACCGAGACACGTCCCCGGTCAATAACCAATAGCGGGACCTGGATGCCCATATTGGCTCCTACATATTCTACGAAGATCTTTATCGGTCAGACCGCATAACAACATACGTTGTTCCCTTTGTCATCGGTATGTTACTTGCCCGAGATTCGATCGTCGGTATCCAATACCTAGTTCAATCTCGTTACCGGCAAGTCTCTTTACTCGTTCCGTAATACATCATCTCACAACTAACTTATTAGTTGCAGTGCTTGCAAGGCTTATGTGATGTGCATTACCGAGAGGGCCCAGAGATACCTCTCCGACGATCGGAGTGACAAACCCTAATCTCGAAATACGCCAACCCAACATCTACCATTGGAGACACCTGTAGTACTCCTTTATAATCACCCAGTTACGTTGTGACGTTTGGTAGTACCCAAAGTGTTCCTCCGGTAAACGGGAGTTGCATAATCTCATAGTTATAGGAACATGTATAAGTCATGAAGAAAGCAATAGCAACATACTAAACGATCGGGTGCTAAGCTAATGGAATGGGTCATGTCAATCAGATCATTCTACTAATGATGTGACCTCGTTAATCAAATAACAACTCCTTGTTCATGGTTAGGAAACATAACCATCTTTGATTAACGAGCTAGTCAAGTAGAGGCATACTAGTGACACTCTGTTGGTCTATGTATTCACACATGTATTATGTTTCCGGTTAATACAATTCTAGCATGAATAATAAACATTTATCATGATATAAGGAAATAAATAATAACTTTATTATTGCCTCTAGGGCATATTTCCTTCAGTCTCCCACTTGCACTAGAGTCAATAATCTAGATTACACAGTAATGATTCTAACACCCATGGAGCCTTGGTGCTGATCATGTTTTGCTCGTGGAAGAGGCTTAGTCAACGGGTCTGCAACATTTCGATCCGTATGTATCTTGCAAATCTCTATGTCTCCCACCTGGACTAGATCCCGGATGGAGTTGAAGCGTCTCTTGATGTGTTTGGTTCTTTTGTGAAATCTGGATTCCTTTGCCAAGGCAATTGCACCAGTATTGTCACAGAAGATTTTCATTGGACCCGATGCACTAGGTATGACACCTAGATCGGATATGAACTCCTTCATCCAGACTCCTTCGTTCGCTGCTTCAGAAGCAGCTATGTACTCCGCTTCACATGTAGATCCTGCTACGACGCTTTGTTTAGAACTGCACCAACTGACAGCTCCACCGTTTAAAGTAAACACGTATCCGGTTTGCGATTTAGAATCGTCCGGATCAGTGTCGAAGCTTGCATCAACGTAACCTCTTACGGTGAGCTCTTTGTCACCTCCATATACGAGAAACATATCCGTAGTCCTTTTCAGGTATTTCAGGATGTTCTTGACCGCTGTCCAGTGATCCACTCCTGGATTACTTTGGTACCTCCCTGCTAAGCTTATAGCAAGGCACACATCAGGTCTGGTACACAGCATTGCATACATGATAGAGCCTATGGCTGAAGCATAGGGAACATCTTTCATTTTCTCTCTATCTTCTGCAGTGGTCGGGCATTGAGTTTGACTCAACTTCACACCTTGTAACACAGGCAAGAACCCTTTCTTTGCTTGATCCATTTTGAACTTCTTCAAAATCTTGTCAAGGTATGTGCCCTGTGAAAGTCCAATTAAGTGTTTTGATCTATCTCTATAGATCTTTATGCCTAATATGTAAGCAGCTTCCCCGAGGTCTTTCATCGAAAAACTTTTATTCAAGTATCCCTTTATGCTATCCAAAAATTCTATATCATTTCCAATCAGCAATATGTCATCCACATATAATATCAGAAATGCTACAGAGCTCCCACTCACTTTCTTGTAAATACAGGCTTCTCCAAAAGTCTGTATAAAGCCAAATGCTTTGATCACGCTATTAAAGCGTTTATTCCAACTCTGAGATGCTTGCACCAGTCCATAAATGGATCGCTGGAGTTTGCATACTTTGTTAGCTCCTTTTGGATCGACAAAACCTTCTGGTTGTACCATATACAACTCTTCTTCCAGAAATCCATTCAGGAATGCAGTTTTGACATCCATCTGCCATATTTCATAATCATAAAATGCGGCAATTGCTAACATAATTCTGACGGACTTAAGCATCGCTACGGGTGAGAAAGTCTCATCGTAGTCAACCCCTTGAACTTGTCGAAAAGCTTTTGCGACAAGTCGAGCTTTATAGACAGTAACATTACCGTCAGCGTCAGTCTTTTTCTTGAAGATCCATTTATTCTCAATTGCTTGCCGATCATCGGGCAAGTCAACCAAAGTCCATACTTTGTTCTCATACATGGATCCCATCTCAGATTTCATGGCCTCAAGCCACTTTGTGGAATCTGGGCTCACCATCGCTTCTTCATAGTTCGTAGGTTCATCATGATCTAGTAGCATGACTTCCAGAACTGGATTACCGTACCACTCTGGTGCGGATCTCACTCTGGTTGATCTACGTGGTTCAGTAGAATCTTGCCCTGAAGTTTCATGATCATCATCATTAGCTTCCTCACTGATTGGTATAGGTGTCGCAGAAACAGTTTTCTGTGATGTACTATTTTCCAATAAGGGAGCAGGTACAGTTACCTCGTCAAGTTCTACTTTCCTCCCACTCACTTCTTTCGAGAGAAACTCGTTCTCTAGAAATGATCCATTCTTAGCAACGAATGTCTTGCCTTCGGATCTGTGATAGAAGGTATACCCAACAGTTTCCTTTGGGTATCCTATGAAGACACATTTCTCCGCTTTGGGTTCGAGCTTTATCAGGTTGAAGCTTTTTCACATAAGCATCGCAGCCCCAAACTTTAAGAAACGACAACTTTGGTTTCTTGCCAAACCATAGTTCATAAGGCGTTGTCTCAACGGATTTTGATGGTGCCCTATTTAACGTGAATGCGGCCGTCTCTAAAGCATAACCCCAAAACGATAGCGGTAAATCAGTAAGAGACATCATAGATCGCACCATATCTAGTAAAGTACGATTACGACATTCGGACACACCATTACGCTGTGGTGTTCCGGGTGGCGTGAGTTGCGAAACTATTCCACAAATTTTCAAATGTACACCAAACTCCTAACTTAAATATTCTCCTCCACGATCAGATCGTAGAAATTTTATTTTCTTGTTACGATGATTTTCAACTTCACTCTGAAATTCCTTGAACTTTTCAAATGTTTCAGACTTATGTTTCATTAAGTAGATATACCCATATCTGCTTAAATCATCTGTGAAGGTGAGAAAATAATGATATCCGCCACGAGCCTCAATATTCATTGGACCACATACATCGGTATGTATGATTTCCAACAAATCTGTTGCTCTCTCCATAGTACCGGAGAACGGTGTTTTAGTCATCTTGCGTATGAGGCACGGTTCGCAAGTACCAAGTGATTCATAATCAAGTGATTCCAAAAGCCCATCAGTATGGAGTTTCTTCATGCGTTTTACACCGATATGACCTAACGGCAGTGCCACAAATAAGTTGCACTATCATTATTAACTTTGCATCTTTTGGCTTCTACATTATGAATATGTGTATCACTATCTTCGAGATTCAACAAGAATAGACCACTCTTCAAAGGTGCATGACCATAAAAGATTTTATTCATATAAATAGAACAACCATTATTCTCTGATTTAAATGAATAACCGTCTCGCATTAAACATGATCCAGATATAATGTTCATGCTCAACGCTGGCACCAAATAACAATTATTTAGGTCTAATATTAATCCCGAAGGTAGATGTAGAGGTAGCGTGCCGACCGCGATCACATCGACTTTGGAACCGTTTCCCACGCGCATCGTCACCTCGTCCTTCGCTAGTGTCCGCTTATTCCGTAGTCCCTGTTTCGAGTTGCAAATATTAGCAACAGAACCAGTATCAAATACCGAGGTGCTACTGCGAGCTCTAGTAAGGTACACATCAATAACATGTATATCATATATACCTTTGCTCACTTTGCCATCCTTCTTATCCGCCAAATATTTGGGGCAGTTCCGCTTCCAGTGACCAGTCTTCTTGCAGTAGAAGCACTCAGTTTTAGGCTTAGGTCCAGACTTGGGTTTCTTCTCCTGAGCAGCAACTTGCTTGCTGTTCTTCTTGAAGTTTCCCTTCTTCTTCCCTTTGCCTTTTTTTTTGAAACTAGTGGTTTTTCTAACCATCAACACTTGATGCTCCTTCTTGATTTCTACCTCCGCAGCTTTTAGCATTGCGAAGAGCTCGGGAATAGTCTTGTTCATCCCTTGCATATTATAGTTCATCACGAAGCTCTTGTACCTTGGTGGTAGTGATTGGAGAATTCTGTCAATGACGCAATCATCTGGAAGATTAACTCCCATCTGAATCAAGTGATTATTATACCCAGACATTTTGAGTATATGCTCACTGACAGAACTGTTCTCCTCCATCTTACAGCTATAGAACTTATTGGAGACTTCATATCTCTCAATTCGGGCATTTGCTTGAAATATTAACTTCAACTCCTGGAACATCTCATATGCTCCATGACGTTCAAAACGTCGTTGAAGTCCCGATTCTAAGCCGTAAAGCATGGCACACTGAACTATCGAGTAGTCATCAGCTTTGCTCTGCCAGACGTTCATAACATCTGGCGTTGCTCCAGCAGCAGGCCTGTTACCCAGCGGTGCTTCCAGGACGTAATTTTTCTGTGCAGCAATGAGGATAATCCTCAGGTTACGGACCCAGTCCGTGTAATTGCTACCATCATCTTTCAACTTTGCTTTCTCAAGGAACGCATTAAAATTCAACGGAACAATAACACGAGCCATCTATCTACAAGCAACATAAACAAGCAAGATACTATCAGGTACTAAGTTCATGATAAGTTTAAGTTCAGTTAATCAAATTACTTAGGAACTCCCACTTAGATAGACATCCCTCTAATCCTCTAAGTGATCACGTGATCCAAATCAACTAAACCATAACCGATCATCACGTGAGATGGAGTAGTTTTCAATGGTGAACATCGTCATGTTGATCATATCTACTATATGATTCACGCTCGACCTTTCGGTCTCTGTGTTCCGAGGCCATATCTGCATATGCTAGGCTCGTCAAGTATAACCTGAGTATTCTGCGTGTGCAAAACTGGCTTGCACCCGTTGTAGATGGACGTAGAGCTTATCACACCCGATCATCACGTGGTGTCTGGGCACGACGAACTTTGGCAACGGTGCATACTCAGGGAGAACACTTCTTGATAATTTAGTGAGAGATCATCTTATAATGCTACCGTCAATCAAAGCAAGATAAGATGCATAAAAGGATAAACATCACATGCAATCAATATAAGTGATATGATATGGCCATCATCATCTTGTGCTTGTGATCTCCATCTCCGAAGCACCGTCATGATCACCATCGTGACCGGCGCGACACCTTGATCTCCATCGTAGCATCGTTGTCGTCTCGCCAATCTTATGCTTCCACGACTATTACTACCGTTTAGTAATCTAGTAAAGCATTACATCGCGATTGCATTGCATACAATAAAGCGACAACCATATGGCTCCTGCCAGTTGCCGATAACTTAGTTACAAAACATGATCATCTCATACAATAAAATCAGCATCATGCCTTGACCATATCACATCACAACATACCCTGCAAAAACAAGTTAGACGTCCTCTACTTTGTTGTTGCAAGTTTTACGTGGCTGCTACGGGCTTAAGTAAGAACTCATCTCACCTACGCATCAAAACCACAACGATAGTTCGTCAAATAGACTCCGTTTTAACCTTCTCAAGGACCAGGCGTAGTCACACTTGGTTCAACTAAAGTTGGAGAAACAGTCTTCCGCAAGCCATCTATGTGCAAAGCACGTCGAGGGAACCGGTCTCGCGTAAGAGTACGCGTAAGGTTGGTCCGGATCGTCTCAACCAACAATACCGCTGAACCAAAGTATGACATGCTGGTAGGCAGTATGACTTGTATCGCCCACAACTCACTTGTGTTCTACTCGTGCATATAACATCAAACCATAAAACCTAGGCTCTGATACCACTGTTGGGGAACGCAGTAATTTCAAAAAATTTCCTACGCACACGCAAGATCATTGTGATGCACAGCAACGAGAGGGGAGAGTGTTGTCTATGTACTAACGCAGACCGACTGCGGAAGCGATCACACAACATAGAGGAAGTAGTCGTACGTCTTCTTCCCGATCCGACCGATCCAAGCACCGTTACTCCGGCACCTCCGAGTTCTTAGCACACGTTCAGCTCGATGACGTTCCTCGGGCTCCGATCCAGCAAAGCGTTGAGGAAGAGTTCCGTCAGCACGACGGCGTGATGACGATCTTGATGTACTACCGACGCAGGGCTTCGCCTAAGCACTACAACGGTACGATCGAGGTGGAATTTGGTGGCAGGGGGCACCGCACACGGCTAAGGAGCGATCTCAAGGATCAAGTTGTGTGTCTTGGGGTGCCCCCTGCCCCCGTATATAAAGGTTGGAGGAGGGGGGCCGGCCGGCCAAGGGAGGGGAGGCGCAGGGGAGTCCTACTCCCACCGGGAGTAGGACTCCTCCCCCCCAATCCTAATCCAATTAGGACTCCCGGGGGGAAAGAGAGAGAAGGGGGGCCGGCCCCCTATCCTAGTCCTACTAGGACTTGGGGAAGGGGGGGGGGCGCCGGCCAGCTTGGGCTTGTCCCTTTTCTCTTTTTCCACTAAGGCCCACTAGGCCCATTAGTCTCCCGGGGGGTTCCGGTAACCCTCCCGGTATTCCGGTAAAATCCCGATTTCACCCGGAACACTTCCGATGTCCAAACATAGGCTTCCAATATATCAATCTTTACGTCTCGACCATTTCGAGACTCCTCGTCATGTCCGTGATCTCATCCGGGACTCCGAACAACCTTCGGTACATCAAAATGCATAAACTCATAATAACTGTCATCGTAACGTTAAGCGTGCGGACCCTACGGTTCGAGAACAATGTAGACATGACCGAGACACGTCCCCGGTCAATAACCAATAGCGGGACCTGGATGCCCATATTGGCTCCTACATATTCTACGAAGATCTTTATCGGTCAGACCGCATAACAACATACGTTGTTCCCTTTGTCATCGGTATGTTACTTGCCCGAGATTCGATCGTCGGTATCCAATACCTAGTTCAATCTCGTTACCGGCAAGTCTCTTTACTCGTTCCGTAATACATCATCTCACAACTAACTTATTAGTTGCAGTGCTTGCAAGGCTTATGTGATGTGCATTACCGAGAGGGCCCAGAGATACCTCTCCGACGATCGGAGTGACAAACCCTAATCTCGAAATACGCCAACCCAACATCTACCATTGGAGACACCTGTAGTACTCCTTTATAATCACCCAGTTACGTTGTGACGTTTGGTAGTACCCAAAGTGTTCCTCCGGTAAACGGGAGTTGCATAATCTCATAGTTATAGGAACATGTATAAGTCATGAAGAAAGCAATAGCAACATACTAAACGATCGGGTGCTAAGCTAATGGAATGGGTCATGTCAATCAGATCATTCTACTAATGATGTGACCTCGTTAATCAAATAACAACTCCTTGTTCATGGTTAGGAAACATAACCATCTTTGATTAACGAGCTAGTCAAGTAGAGGCATACTAGTGACACTCTGTTGGTCTATGTATTCACACATGTATTATGTTTCCGGTTAATACAATTCTAGCATGAATAATAAACATTTATCATGATATAAGGAAATAAATAATAACTTTATTATTGCCTCTAGGGCATATTTCCTTCAGAAGCAACTCGAATACCACAACTCAAAATAAAACCAAGGATTGGCTTGCGAAATAAGCCGGAACAAACATATGATAGAGATTTCGTCCGAAGTTTTCGTGGTGGGACCTACACGGGCTCGATCGTACAACACCATCATGTACAAGGCAGTGCACATGACATACGAAGCGTCCCCGAGTCAGCATAGCCAAGGACTCTTTAAGACACAACGAGACCACTGTAAAATCGACCGTGAATAGGCGGACCACTAGACGTCGAACCCCAATTTCATATCATACATCTGTCGAAAAGATATCCTAAGAGCTACTTGAATTCCCACCTATGAAACTGCCGAAACTTTCCGGTTATGCAATCAGGTGTTGGGGATACAGGGGAAGCATAATATCTCACCCAAACTAGCAAATCCTACATCCAGCTGTATCCATCCTTCAACACATAACCAAGAAACCTTCAGAAATCATCTACCTCAACCTTCGAAAAGCATCCGTTATACAAGTTATGGCGATACTCCCGGACTCCCGCCCCAGTACTGGGTGGCGTCGAGGTTATCTCACCAACGAACTGCATAAAAGAGATTTTCGATGTCGGCGTACTAAACTCGGGTATTCCAGAACTGCAACGATAAAATTATGACGACAACACCTCAGAGCTCAACTCCCCGGGACACTTCCACTAAACCCCTGACAGGAGGCACCAAGACAATGTTCTCATCATAAAACCATTGGAACGATTCCAAGATACCCGCGTGATCCTAAAAAATTTTTAGTGAAATTTGAGAAGAGAAGAGTCAAAACTCTACGTCAGGATGCCTTACCAGAGCGACGAGGAGATTGGGAAGTAAAAAGAAATCCTAAACTCTCCAATATATAATTCCTAGATGACTCAAAACATTTTTCTAGACACAACTCGGCTGCTAAAAACGATCAAGCAGTGGGGGCTCCTAAGGTCGGGGAAGGCTCTGATACCAACTTGTAACACTCTCGATGTGACTATATCTCCCACGTGTCGAGGCACGACTTAGAGGCATAATCGCATTGAAGGCAATGTCGCAAGTGAGGTAATCTTCACACAACCCATGTAATACAATAGGGGAAAAAGTTACATAGTTGGCTTACAATCGCCACTTCACACAATTACATGAATAAAGCATTACATCAACCAAATATACTCATGGTCCGACTACGGAACCAAAATAAAAGAAGAACCCCAAAAGCGACAAAGGTCCCCGATCGACCCCAGCTGGGCTCCACTACTGATCAACTAGAACGGAACAACACAAAGGATAAGATCTTCAACGAGCTTCTCCTGAGCTTGGTTGCGTCATCTGCACGGACTCATCGGCACCTGCAAGCTGGTTTGGAAGTATCTGTGAGCCACGGGGACTCAGCAATCTCGCACCCTCGCGATCAAGACTATTTAAGCTTATGGGTAAGGTAAAGGTATGAGGTGGAGCTGCAGCAAGCGACTAGCATATATGGTGGCTAAACATACGCAAAAGAGAGCGAGAAAAGAAGGCAAAGCACGGTCGATAAAAGTATGATCAAGAAGTTATCCTGGACTACCTACGTCAAGCATAACTCCAACAACCGTGTTCACTTCCCGGACTCCGCCAGAAAGAGACCATCACGGTTACACACGCTGTTGATTCATTTTAATTAAGGTCGACTTCAGGTTTTCTACAACCGGACGTTAACAAATTCCCATCTGCCCATAACCGCGGGCACGGCTTTCAAAAGTTCAAATCCCTGCAGGGGTGTCCCAACTTAGCCCATAACAAGCTCTCACGGTCAACGAAGGAATAGACCTCCACCCGAGACGTTCTGATCAGACTCGGTATCCCGGTACAACAAGACATTTCGACAGGGTAAAACTAAACCAACAACACCACCCGAATGTGCTGACAAATCCCGATAGGAGCTGCACGTATCTCTTTCTCAGGGCACACTCAGATGAGCTCTCCATACAACTAAAACCAAACCTCGAGTTTCCCCGAGGGGGCGCTGTACAGGACTCTAGTTCGGACCAACACTCAGAGGAGCACTGGCCCGGGGAGGGGGGGGTTAGAATAAAGATGACCCTTGAGTCTGCAGAACCCAAGGGAAGGTGGTAGGTTGTTAGTGCAAATGGTAAAACCAATGTTGGGCATTGCTGGAAGAGCTTTACTTAAGGCGAACTGTCAAGGGGTTCCCATTATAGCCCAACCGCGTAAGGGACGCAAAATCCGGGAACATAACACCGATATGATGGAAACTAGGGCGGCAAGAGTGGAACAAAACACCAGGCATAAGGCCGAGCCTTCCACCCTTTACCAAGTATATAGATGCATTAATTAAATACGATATATTGTGATATCCCAACAAGTAAACATGTTCCAACAAGGAACAACATCTCCATGTTCCAACAAGGAACAAACTTCAATCTTCACCTGCAACTAACAACGCTATAAGAGGGGCTGAGCAAAGCGGTAACATAGCCAATCAACGGTTTGCTAGGACATTGGTGGGTTAGAGGCTGAACATGGCAATTTGGGAGGTTGACAAGCAAGTGGTAGGCATCGTAGCAATGGCATAGCAAAAGAGCGAGCAAACTAGCATAGCAAAGATAGTAGTGATTTCGAGGGTATGATCATCTTGCCTGAAATCCCGCAAGGAAGAAGAATGAGTCCATGAAGAAGATAAATGGACGTAGTCGAACGGATCCTCGCACACACGACGTTACCGGAACCAACCCGAAGAAGCAAACACCGGAAAAGAAGCACACAACATAGTAAACAACCAACACATGAACATGGTATGATATGCGAGATGCGGGATGCGATGCGGTATGCAAAATGCAAGATATGACAAGAAATGCATGAACCTGGCCTCAACTTGGAAAACCAAGTGTGCCACTGGATAGAGGGGATGAAATCAATTGAAAACGATATAAAGATCATTGGAATCGGAGCTATGGTTTGGAAATGGCAAGTGTTTTATGAAAAGAACCGGTCTGCGATTTACAGCAAGTAGGCACCTAAATGCAATGAAATGAACATGCTACAGCCACCAAACATGACAACAAAATACATGGCAGGGATGTACACAAGATGCTTAACAAAACACTGGCACTGAACCACGGCCAAATTCATCCATTATGAGGTTCAAACAAGCATGGCAAAAACGCATATGCAAAACAGATTTCAGACTTAGTGAAATTAACACTAGTCTGAAATTTCAGACCATGATGCTCTCTTCGGAGTAGCAAAACAACATGATACATGACCTGATTATGACAAGTAAGAACATGGCATGTAGCTACTCAACAAGCTTAACAAAACACCCAAAGTGACCTGGGGCCAAAAGGGTTCACAAAATACTATAATGAGCACACGAACATGGATGAAACACAATCAGTTTTCAGACTTAGTGAAAACTAAGACATGCTGAAATTATAACTCACGAAGGCATCTAAACAAGCTTGATGCACTCACTACGGTGCAATTCATGGCAAGGCAAGCATATATCCATAAAGAAGACACAAAATGCTAGCTAGACATGGCAAGAACAATGGCATAGCATGCATGGATCACTAACAATAGCATCGGCAAAATCGCAAACAAGTTGACGATCTGCCCGGATTTACCGCGAAGCAAAAGTAGAGCTCGATTGAGTCAAGCTAGAGCACTCCACATATGCAAACAAAGACATAGATGGATAGAGCATAACATGAATATCAAAACTCCCTTACTGATCATCCTCAAAAGAGGCACGGTCACTAGGAAACAAGCTGAACATATGGCATCATGAACTAAAATATCCCAGACTTAGTGAAAATCACTAAGTCCTTGAAAACAGAATTCTCAGGTGCCTCTCTTTGCAAGGTTGCACAAGTCACCACACACATCCTAAAAATGCATGGGTTGCACCTCTGGAAAGATGACAAAATTCTTAACAATTCATATCAAGGACTCACAGGCATATCATGCACACAATAATCATGGCAAAAATGACAAAAGTCTATGATGAACTAACGGATCTGCAATTTAACTCACGAAGCCTCCTTCTAGCAGCATTTCGGGCATCAAGATGAACTCAAATGCAAATGATGCAATGGAATGAAATGATGTACATGTCGAGACGAACATTTTGATATATTATATGCCCAAAACGGAGCCACGGATGCAAAGATACGATGCGATGAACATAGGCACTTGGATCTGGGATCTCCGGGGACTTAGTGGAAATTATACCTCTCTGGGAAAAGTCAACGGGACGAGGGTATCCCGGGACGGAGGGATCCGGGCGGCACGAGGGCGGCGTTTGGTTCATATCCCGGTGGTTCCGGTCCACCTTCTTCTCCGGCGAGGTTCGAACTCCGGCGATCACCGGAATGGCAAAAGAGCGGCGGATCCGGCGGGGCTTGGCTCCCCGGGTCCGGATCTGTCCAAGACGGCGGCGCTCGACCCCTGTGGTCAAGCAGCGGCGAGAGGTGGAGCTCCGGCAGGCAGTGGCACGGCTATCGGCGAGGCGGCGCCGGCGAGAGGAAGCGGGCGGCGCCGGTCGGGGTCGGGCGAAGATCTGCAGCGGCTCCAGGATGGCGCGGCGAGGAGTGGAGCTGGGCAGCGAGCGGGCTTCTCCACGGGAGGCGGTGGCGGCGGGCCGCGACTCCGCGGGCGGCTGCCGGCGACGGCGAGTATGAAGGGGCGCGACGGCGAGCAGCCAACACCGGCGAGGGAGACCCGGGAGCGGGCGCAGTCTCTCGCGGGGAGGCGGCGGCGCGATGGGCCCGCGTGGGCCTCGGATGGGCTCCGCGGGCCGCGGCGAGGAGAGAGACGACGGCGGACACGTGGCAAGCTTTGATTGGGCGAGGGCGGCGGCGGAGGTTGAAACGAACATGTCTGCTGGCGATGTTTTGTCCGGCGCGCGAGGAGAGAGAGGGATCTAGGGTTTCATCTGAAAATTCGGGGAGATGCACATATTTATAGGTAGAGGGAGCTAGGAGAGTCCAAATGAGGTGCAGTTTTCGGCCACGCGATCGTGATCGAACGACCAAGATGATGGAGCAGAGTTAGGTGGGTTTTGGGCCAAATTGAAGGGGTGTTGGGATGCAACACACACGAGGCCTTTTCGGTCCCTCGGTTAACCGTTGGAGTATCAAACGAAGTCCAAATGACCCGAAACTTGACAGGCGGTCTACCGGTAGTAAACCAAGGCCGCATGGCAAGTCTCGGTCCAATCCGGAAATGTTTAATCCCCACACACGAAAGAAAGCTAGAAATGGCTATCGGAGGAGAACGAAGCGCCGGAATGCAAAACGGACAACGGGGAAAAAGCTCGGATGCATGAGGCGAACACGTATGCAAATGAAATGCACATGATGACATGATATGCAATGCATGGCACGCAAGCAATGACAAGGCAACGACAGCGAATAACTGAACGACACCTGGCACATCGGTCTCGGGGCGTTACAACATGTTCCAATGACTATGAGATTATGTAACTCCCGTGTGCCGGAGGAACACTTTGTGTTCTACCAAACGTCACAACTTAACTGGGTGATTATAAAGGTGCTCTACAGGTGTCTCGAAAGGTACATGTTGGGTTGGCGTATTTCAAGATTGGGATTTGTCACTCCGATCGTCGGAGAGGTATCTCTGGGCCCTCTCGGTAATGCACATCAATTAAGCCTTGCAAGCATTGCAACTAATGAGTTAGTTGCGGTATGATGTATTACGGAACGAGTAAAGAGACTTGCCGGTAACGAGATTGAACAAGGTATTGGATACCGACGATCGAATCTCGGGCAAGTAACATACCGATGACAAAGGGAACAACGTATGTTGTTATAAAAGATCTTCGTAGAATATGTAGGAACCAATATGGGCATCCAGGTCCCGCTATTGGTTATTAACCGGAGACGTGTCTCGGTCATGTCTACATTGTTCTCGAACCCGTAGGGTCCGCACGCTTATGGTCTCGATGATAGTTATATTATGAGTTTATACGTTTTTGATGTACCGAAGGTTGTTCGAAGTCCCGGATGTGATCACGGACATGACGAGGAGTCTCGAAATGGTCGAGACATAAAGATTGATATATTGGAAGCCTATGTTTGGATATCGGAAGTGTTCCAGATGAAATCGGGATTTTACCGGAGTACTGGGAGGTTACCGGAACCCCCCGGGAGATATATGGGCCTTAGTGGGCCTTAGTGGAAGAGAGAAGAGGCAGCCAGAGAAGGGCCGCGCGCCCCTCCCCTCACTTGGTCCGAATAGGACAAGGAGAGGGGGCCGGCCCCCCTTCTTCTTTTCCCCCCTCCGCGAATCCTATTCCAACTAGGAAAGGGGGGGAGTCCTACTCCTAGAGGGAGTAGGACTCCTCCTGGCGCGCCTCTCCTGGCTGGCCGCACCCCCCCTTTGAGCCTCTATATGCGGAGGCAGGAGCACCCCCTAGAGATACAAGTTGATCCACGTGATCATATTCTTAGCCGTGTGCAGTGCCCCCTTCCACCATAGTCCTCGATAATATTGTAGCAGTGCTGAGGCGAAGCCCTGCAACATTAGTACATCAAGATCGTCACCACGCCATCGTGCTGACGGAACTCTTCCCCGACACTTTGCTGGATCGGAGTCCGGGGATCGTCATCGCGCTGAACGTGTGCTTGAACTCGGAGGTGCCGTAGTTTCGGTGCTTGATCGGTCGGGCCGTGAAGACGTACGACTACATCAACCTAATGCTTTAGTTGTCGATATACATGGGTACGTAGATCACACTCTCCCCCTCGTTGCTATGCATCACCATGATCTTGCGTGTGCGTAGGAATTTTTTTGAAATTACCACGTTACCCAACAGTGGCTTCCGAGCCTACATTTTATGTGTTGATGTTATATGCACGAGTAGAACACAAGTGAGTTGTGGGCGATATAAGTCATACTGCTTACCAGCATGTCATAATTTGGTTCGGCGGTATTGTTGGAAGAAGCGGCCCGGACCGACATTACGCGTACGCTTACGCGAGATCGGTTCTCCCGACGTGCTTTGCACATAGGTGGCTTGCGGGTGACAGTTTCTCCAACTTTAGTTGAACCGAGTGTGGCTACACCCGGTCCTTCCGAAGGTTAAAACAGCACCAACTTGACAAACTATCGTTGTGGTTTTGATGCGTAGGTAAGATTGGTTCTTGCTTAAAGGCCGTAGCAGCCACGTAAAACTTGCAACAACAAAGTAGAGGACATCTAACTTGTTTTTGCATGGCATGTTATGATGTGATATGGTCAAGACATGATGCTAAATTTTATTGTATGAGATGATCATGTTTTGTAACCGAGTTATTGGCAACTGGCAGGAGCCATATGGTTGTCGCTTTATTGTATGCAATGCAATCGCGCTGTAATGCTTTACTTTATCACTAAGCGGTAGCGATAGTCGTGGAAGCGTAAGATTGGCGAGACGACAACGATGCTACGATGGAGATCAAGGTGTCGCGCCGGTGACGATGGTGATCATGACGGTGCTTCGGAGATGGAGATCACAGGCACAAGATGATGATGGCCATATCATATCACTTATATGGATTGCATGTGATGTTTATCTTTTATGCATCTTATCTTGCTTTGATTGATGGTAGCATTATAAGATGATCTCTCACTAAATTATCAAGAAGTGTTCTCCCTGAGTCTGCACCGTTGCGAAAGTTGTTCGTGCTGAGACACCACGTGATGATCGGGTGTGATAGGCTCTACGTTCAAATACAACGGGTGCAAAATAGTTGCACACGCGGAATACTCAGGTTATACTTGACGAGCCAAGCATATACAGATATGGCCTCGGAACACAGAGACCGAAATGTCGAGCGTGAATCATATAGTAGATATGATCAACATAGTGATGTTCACTAATGAAACTACTCCATCTCACGTGATGATCGGACATGGTTTAGTTGATTTGGATCACGTAATCACTTAGAGGATTAGAGGGATGTCTATCTAAGTGGGAGTTCTTAAGTAATATGATTAATTGAACCTAAATTTATCATGAACTTAGTACCTAATAGTATCTTGCTTATGTATGTTTGACTGTAGATAGATGGCCCATGCTGTTGTTCCGTTGAATTTTAATGCGTTCCTTGAGAAAGCAAAGTTGAAAGATGATTGTAGCAATTACACGGACTGGGTCCGTAACTTGAGGATTATCCTCATTGCTGCACAGAAGAATTACGTCCTGGAAGCACCACTGGGTGCCAGGCCTGCTGCTAGAGCAACACCAGATGTTATGAACGTCTGGCAGAGCAAAGCCGATGACTACTCGATAGTTCAATGTGCCATGCTTTACGGCTTAGAACCGGGACTTCAACGATGTTTTGAACGTCATGGGGCATATGAGATGTTCTAGGAGTTGAAGTTAATATTTCAAGCAAATGCCTGGATTGAGAGATATGAAGTCTCCAATAAGTTCTATAGCTGTACGATGGAGGAGAACAGTTCTATCAGTGAGCATATACTCAAAATGTCTGGGTATAATAATCACTTGATTCAAATGGGAGTTAATCTTCCAGATGATTGCGTCATTGACAGAATTCTCCAATCACTGCCACCAAGCTACAAGAGCTTCGTGATGAACTATAATATGCAAGGGATGAATAAGACTATTCCCGAGCTCTTCGCAATGCTGAAAGCTGCGGAGGTAGAAATCAAGAAGGAGCATCAAGTGTTGATGGTCAGGAAGACCACTAGTTTCAAGAAAAAGGGCAAAGGAAAGAAGAAGGGGAACTTCAAGAAGAACAGCAAGCAAGTTGCTGCTCAAGAGAAGAAACCCAAGTCTGGACCTAAGCCTGAGACTGAGTGCTTCTACTGCAAGCAGACTAGTCACTGGAAGCGGAACTGCCCCAAGTATTTGGTGGATAAGAAGGATGACAAGGTGAACAAAGGTATATATGATATACATGTTATTGATGTGTACCTTACTAATGCTCGCAGTAGCACCTGGGTATTTGATACTGGTTCTGTTGCTAATATTTGCAACTCAAAACAGGGACTACGGATTAAGCGAAGATTGGCTAAGGACGAGGTGACGATGCGCGTGGGAAACGGTTCCAAAGTCGATATGATCGCAGTCGGCACGCTACCTCTACATCTACCTTCGGGATTAATATTAGACCTAAATAATTGTTATTGGTGCCAGCGTTAATCATGAACATTATATCTGCATCTTGTTTGACGTGAGATGGTTATTCATTTTAAATCAGAGAATAATGGTTGTTCTATTTATATGAGTAATATCTTTTATGGTCATGCACCCTTGAAGAGTGGTCTATTCTTATTGAATCTCGATAGTAGTGACACACATATTCATAATGTTGAAGCCAAAAGACACAGAGTTGATAATGATGGTGCAACTTATTTGTGGCACTGCCGTTTAGGTCATATCGGTGTAAAGTGCATGAAGAAACTCCATACTGATGGACTTTTGGAACCACTTGATTATGAATCACTTGGTACTTGCAAACCGTGCCTCATGGGCAAGATGACTAAAACACCGTTCTCCGGGACTATGGAGAGAGCAACAGATTTGTTGGAAATCGTACATACAGATGTATGTGGTCCGATGAATATTGAGGCTCGTGGCGGATATCGTTATTTTCTCACCTTCACAGATGACTTAAGCAGATATGGGTATATCTACTTAATGAAACATAAGTCTGAAACATTTGGAAAGTTCAAAGAATTTTAGAGTGAAGTTGAAAATCATCGTAACAAGAAAAATAAAGTTTCTACGATCTGATCGTGGAGGAGAATATTTGAGTTACGAGTTTGGTGTACATTTGAAACAATGCGGAATAGTTTCGCAACCCACGCCACCCAGAACACCACAGCGTAATGGTGTGTCCGAATGTCATAATCGTACTTTACTAGATATGGTGCGATCTATGATGTCTCTTACTGATTTACCGCTATCATTTTGGGGTTATGCTTTAGAGACGGCCGCATTCACGTTAAATAGGGCACCATCAAAATCCGTTGAGACGACGCCTTATGAACTATGGTTTGGCAAGAAACCAAAGTTGTCGTTTCTGAAAGTTTGGGGCTGCGATGCTTATGTGAAAAAGCTTCAACCTAATAAGCTCGAACCCAAATCGGAGAAATGTGTCTTCATAGGATATCCAAAGGAGACTATTGGATACACCTTCTATCACAGATCCGAAGGCAAGACTTTTTTTGCTAAGTTCGGAAATTTTCTGGAGAAGGAGTTTCTCTCGAAAGATGTGAGTGGGAGGAAAGTAGAACTTGACGAGGTAATTGTACCTGCTCCCTTATTGGAAAGTAGTACATCATAGAAACCTATTTCTGCGACACCTACACCAATTAGTGAAGAAGCTAATGATAATGATCATGAAACTTCAGGACAAGATACTACTGAACCTCGTAGATCAACCAGATTGATATCTGCGCCAGAGTGGTACGGTAATCCTGTTCTGGAAGTCATGCTGCTAGATCATGATGAACCTATGAACTATGAAGAAGCAATGGTGAGCCCAGATTCCGCAAAATGACTTGAAGCCATGAAATCTGAGATGGGATCCATGTATGAGAACAAAGTGTGGACTTTGGTTGACTTGCCCGATGATCGGCAAGCAATTGAGAATAAATGGATCTTCAAGAAGAAGACCGACGCTGACGGTAATATTACTGTCTACAAAGCTCGACTTGTCGCAAAAAGTTTTTCGACAAGTTCAAGGGGTTGACTACAATGAGACCTTCTCACTCGTAGAGATGCTTAAGTCTGTCCGAATCATGTTAGCAATTGCCGCATTTTATGATTATGAAATTTGGCAGATGGATGTCAAAACTGCATTCCTGAATGGATTTTTGGAAGAAGAGTTGTATATGATGCAACCGGAAGGTTTTGTCGATCCAAAGGGAGCTAATAAAGTGTGCAAGCTCCAGCGATCCATTTATGGACTGGTGCAAGCCTCTCGGAGTTGGAATAAACGCTTTGATAGTGTGATCAAAGCATTTGGTTTTGTACAGAATTTCGGAGAAGCCTGTATTTACAAGAAAGTGAGTGGGAGCTCTGTAGCATTTCTGATATTATATGTGGATGACATATTACTGATTGGAAATGATATAGAATTTCTGGATAGCATAAAGGGATACTTGAATAAGAGTTTTTCAATGAAAGACCTCGGTGAAGCTGCTTACATATTAGGCATAAAGATCTATAGAGATAGATCAAGACGCTTAATTGGACTTTCACAAAGCACATACCTTGACAAGATTTTGAAGAAGTTCAAAATGGATCAAGCAAAGAAAGGGTTCTTGCCTGTGTTACAAGGTGTGAAGTTGAGTCAGACTCAATGCCCGACCACTTCAGAAGATAGAGAGAAAATGAAAGATGTTCCCTATGCTTCAGCCATAGGCTCTATCATGTATGAAATGCTGTGTACCAGACCTGATGTGTGCCTTGCTATAAGTCTAGCAGGGAGGTACCAAAGTAATCCAGGAGTGGATCACTGGACAGCGGTCAAGAACATCCTGAAGTACCTGAAAAGGACTAAGGATATGTTTCTCGTATATGGAGGTGACAAAGAGCTCATCGTAAACGGTTACGTTGATGCAAGCTTTGACACTGATCCGGACGATTCTAAATCACGAACCGGATACGTGTTTACATTAAACGGTGGAGCTGTCAGTTGGTTCAGTTCTAAACAAAGCATCGTGGCGAGATCTACATGTGAAGTAGAGTACATAGCTGCTTCGGAAGCAGCAAACGAAGGAGTCTGGATGAAGGAGTTCATATCCGATCTAGGTGTCATACCTAGTGCATTGGGTCCAATGAAAATCTTTTGTGACAATACTGGTGCAATTGCCTTGGCGAAGGAATCCAGATTTCACAAAAGAACCAAGCACATCAAAAGACGCTTCAATTCCATCCGGGATCTAGTCCAGGTGGGAGACATAGAGATTTGCAAGATACATACGAATCTGAATGTAGCAGACCCGTTGACTAAGCCTCTTCCACGAGCAAAACATGATCAGCACCAAGGCTCCATGGGTGTTAGAATCATTATTGTGTAATCTAGATTATTGACTCTAGTGCAAGTGGGAGACTGAAGGAAATATGCCCTAGAGGCAATAATAAAGTTATTATTTATTTCCTTATATCATGATAAAAGTTTATTATTCATGCTAGAATTGTATTAACCGGAAACATAATACATGTGTGAATACATAGACAAACAGAGTGTCACTAGTATGCCTCTACTTGACTAGCTCGTTAATCAAAGATGGTTATGTTTCCTAACCATGGACAAAGAGTTGTCATTTGATTAACGGGATCACATCATTAGTTGAATGATCTGATTGACATGACCCATTCCATTAGCTTAGCACCCGATCGTTTAGTATGTTGCTATTGCTTTCTTCATGACTTATACATGTTCCTATGACTATGAGATTATGTAACTCCCGTGTGCCGGAGGAACACTTTGTGTGCTACCAAACGTCACAACGTAACTGGGTGATTATAAAGGTGCTCTACATGTGTCTCCAAAGGTACAAGTTGGGTTGGCGTATTTCAAGATTGGGATTTGTCACTCCGATCGTCGAAGAGGTATCTCTGGGCCCTCTCGGTAATGCACATCAATTAAGCCTTGCAAGCATTGCAACTAATGAGTTAGTTGCGGGATGATGTATTACAGAACGAGTAAAGAGACTTGCCGGTAACGAGATTGAACTAGGTATTGGATACCGACGATCGAATCTCGGGCAAGTAACATACCGATGACAAAGGGAACAACGTATGTTGTTATGCGGTCTGACCGATAAAAGATCTTCGTAGAATATGTAGGAACCAATATGGGCATCCAGGTCCCGCTATTGGTTATTGACCGGAGACGTGTCTCGGTCATGTCTACATTGTTCTCGAACCTGTAGGGTTTGCATGCTTAAGGTCTCGATGACAGTTATATTATGAGTTTATACGTTTTTGATGTATCGAAGGTTGTTCAGAGTCCCGGATGTGATCACGGACATGACAAGGAGTCTCGAAATGGTCGAGACATAAAGATTGATATATTGGAAGCCTATGTTTGGATATCGGAAGTGTTCCGGGTGAAATCGGGATTTTACCGGAGTACCGGGAGGTTACCGGAACCCCCCGGGAGATATATGGGCCTTAGTGGGCCTTAGTTGAAGAGAGAAGAGGTAGCCAGAGATGGGCCGCGCGCCCCTCCCCTCCATTAGTCTGAATAGGATAAGGAGAGGGGGCCGGCCCCCCTTCTTCTTTTCCCCCCTCCGCGAATCCTATTCCAACTAGGAAAGGGGGGGAGTCCTACTCCCAGAGGGAGTAGGACTCCTCCTGGAGCGCCTCTCCTGGCCGGCCGCACCCCCCCTTTGAGCGTCTATATACGGAGGCAGGAGCACCCCCTAGAGATACAAGTTGATCCATGTGATTATATTCTTAGCCGTGTGCGGTGCCCCCTTCCACCATAGTCCTCGATAATATTATAGCAGTGCTTAGGCGAAGCCCTGCGACATTAGTACATCAAGATCGTCACCACGCCGTTGTGCTGACGGAACTCTTCCCCGACACTTTGCTGGATCGGAGTCCGGGGATCGTCATCGAGCTGAACGTGTGCTTGAACTCGGAGGTGTCGTAGTTTCGGTGCTTGATCGGTCGGGCCGTGAAGACGTACGACTACATCAACCTAACGCTTCCATTGTCGATCTACAAGGGTACGTAGTTCACACTCTCCCCCTCGTTGCTATGCATCACCATGATCTTGCGTGTGCGTAGGAATTTTTTTGAAATTACTACGTTACCCAACAGTGCCCCTGTTGCAGGGCCGCATTAGGGATCTCTTAAAAGGAGACCTCAACCTGGTCAAGGTGACGCAGGTCATGCTGATTCACCGAATATTGCCCGCTAAACGTCTCTCCCTTTGCCTGTGGGAGTTTAATCCAGAGGGACCGCGAGCTCTCCAGAATTTCATGGGCGCAACATCCGTGGAGATGTATAAACTATTCTTCGGATCACAAGAGATGTGTACGGATTTAACCGAGGACGCAGGCCTAAGCTGCAATCGCCCGGATACTCAAGTAAGCAACCTTGTGCCCGGACCTTCTATCCGTATAATAAACTTGCCCCTAAAAGAGTTGTCCTTTTAAATAGGAGTGGATAGCGAAGGCAAAGCTGATCAGGTGTTCGGCTCCCCTTCCTGAAACCAGGCCAGATCCCGTGCTAGTCAGGATGCTGGAAATAATGCCTTTGGAGGGGGAGGACAAGGAAGCTATGGCCTCCTCGAAGGAGGCTGCTTCAAAGGGAGGAACCGACAATTCCTCTCCTAAGGGGAAGAAAAGAGCCGCCTCTGACGATCCAGAAACCATGGTCTCGAAGCAGGGGGGAAAATCCTCGTCAGAGGGTCCGACGCCGGGGAGTCCCTCGGCCGGACTACGCCCTCAAGGGGATCAGCCCTCCAGCGAGCCGTAAGTAGAGTGAGGTTTTCCTTTTGAGGGATGAGAGAAATCTTTGGTTTATATCTGAGAAGATTAACCGAAATTTTACCTTTGTAGCTTGGACCTCAGCCCTTCTCAGCAGAGCTCGTCTTCGGGGGATCTTCTTCCGGAGATGATGGAGAGCGGGATGCCTCCCCCTGCCGTGCCGCCTAGCAAGGCAGGCGACCCTGAGGTGTCGTCGCGGAGGGTTTCTCTGAATCCGGCAGGGGCGGAAGGTGGCAGTGCGGCCCCCCGAAGTTCTTCGCGTCCGGCCTTCGAAAGAGGCCATAGGACAAGTCCGGCACCGTCCGGTGCTTGGCTGGAGGAGCTAAAGATTCTGCTGGGGCGAGCTTCTATCTCAGAGGAGCACCGTGCATTGATTGGCACGGTGATTGAAAGGATTTCATCCGCAGAAGACGGATTGCATGAGGCCGCCAAAAGCTTGCTGACGGGTTTTGAGGTATGTTAGATGGTGTACACTTTTTGTTAGTTGCGCATAAGTAAGATGCGCCCTGTGTAGATAGTAGCCCCTGAGACTCTGCGCGTTGTCAAGAAATGACGGCACGCGGAGGATCATAATCCCAGGTCTAAGATGTCGCCTTTGAATTTAGGTGGCGGGGTGTTCAGAATCGAGCCAAACTAATGAATTTGCCAAACTAAAGCGGCAACTGGACGTGGCAGATGCCGACATCGCGCTTGTCAACAAGCGGCTTGATGAGGCTCAAGGTATGTAATTCTTCGGGCGGCGCCAAGTAAGAGGAGCTTCATGCCAGTGTCTTACAATGTGTGTGCTTGACGCAGATGGTACGATCGCCGTGGAGAATCTTAGGGCAGGACTTGCCCGAGCTAAGGAGCAAGCCAGAAAAAGCGATGCGGCTGCCTAGAAGGCCCGTGAAGAGCTGAGAGCCGAACAGGCTGCTCATTGCCGAAGCAAAGAGGAGATGGCCGAGATGGCCAAAAAGTTGAAAAGCACCACCGACCGTTGCAGGCTTCTTGAGAAAGAAGACCAGGCGAAACAGACGGACTTAGAGAAGGCCATCGCCAATGCCAAGGACGCGCGCTCTGCGATGAGAGCTGCGAAGGAGGAGCTGCGTCAGGCCGAACAGATTGTGGCTGGAAAGCCCTTTATGCTGCGAAGGAAGGTTTGTGATCCGAAGTTTGCTCTGTTGGACCGGATGTGGAGTGTGGAGGACACCTATCTGGATTTGGCAGCGAGTGCTGCTGATGCGACCGAACACTTTCGAGATTAGAAAGATCGCGAAGTGGAAAGTCTTTTCTGGTCGCAGTTTCACAATCTAGAGCATCCACTGGCAGTGGCTGATCGTTTGGCTCAATGGGCCGAACTGAATAGGTTGTCTGGACTCGCCATGAAGTACGTTGTGGGTCACCTGTGGCCGGGGAGTTCGGAGCCGAAGAGTTATTTCAGCTTGGTGCAGCAATTCCTTGACGCAGTGCCGCGTATAAATGCAATTAAGAGGTCAGCATGCATAGAGGGCGCTAGGATGGCTCTAGCCCGTGTTAAGACATACTGGGCAGAGATGGATACTACCGTTGTAGCGTCCCGAGACCCAGACCAAAGCCGAGTACCCTCCAAGCACTATTTTCAGGAAGTTCTTGAAGGCGCTCGTGTAATAGAGACGCAGTGCCCGAAAGATGCTATGTTATGATAGCATATGTAATTATAAAGTAATATTTTGATAAACTGTAGTGGCCTTTTTTATACTTGTGTCTCCAAGTATTGTAAACACCTTCTATGCGGCCGTTTTAGGATATATATATATATATATATATATATATATATGTATGTATGTATGTATAGAATCTGAAAGATGGCAGTCGTTGGCTTCAGCCCCCACGCACATAGTGCCGGGGTGCTCGCAGAAGACGCATTTTCACACTTGACCCAACGTCTTGGTCCTACAAAGGAGGTGATAGCGCAGCGGGCCAGGCAACCGGACTATAATGCTTTAACACTTTCACTTAGCCATAGGAGTTTGAAAATGAGACTCTTTAGGTAGCTCCTTGGTGGCAACTGCGCTCGTCCGAATTCGGGGCGCGTATGTGCCTGACCGAGAAGCGGCCCTTCGTTAAAGCGGAGGAGTCCGATAGATTCCGATCGGTCATCGAGTGGCTGACCAGTCTCACGCTACATCATGACAGTCAGTTTTCGGCTTTCTCTACTGAGGTGCTCGCCCTGGCCGAACCGGGGGCACAATCGCAGTAGTTCTCCTGGTGCTACCTTAGCCGATAGAGCGGAACGTAAGGTAGCCGAACTCAGGAGCCGGGCAACCCAACATTTGACCAAGACATGATTCGGAGCTGATGCATATAATGCCAAAACTCGAGACGCCGAACACTCCCTAAGGCGTTCGGTCTTTTATGAGTGCGGGCCAAACAACACTCTTTATTAAAAAAGCCCCTAGTGTCCAGGTACGTGCAAAAATTCTGACGTGGCCACATGCCAAGACGCCAGCCTCCTCCTTGGTTATAAAAGAAAAAAAACCAGGGGATGTGTAGCAACAAGAGACAATAAAAAAGGTTTATGCAGGGTCTTAATCTAAAAAGAATCCTTTAGGACGGGTCCCTATTGCACGTCTGCACCTGTGTCTCCGTTGTGCCGTATCCTGGACGGGCGCCGCACGGCATTCATCTGTAAAAGAGAGGAACTGAGTTGAGAACGGGTCGTGCCAAAAAAATATGCAAAGTATAAAGTAAGATATGGAAGTTTGAGCTTTATTGTCTATTATTGTATATGCGTGGAGCCCCTTGTGCGGGGGTATATGGCTTCTAGGCCTGCATCAATGGTGATTTTGCACCGAACTCGTCTATCCGCGTTTGTGGTCTTGAAATGACCTATTTTAAAGTTTTTTGGTCGGTGAGGCCATTTTTCTGTGGGGCTGTTAAAGCGGCCGCACTGTCCTCCGCTTAGGGAGGCGCACTTTAGTGCTTTCCCATCAAAGAGATGATGCCTCGTGGACCGGGAATCTTAAGCGTAAGAGATGCATAATGCGGTATTGCGTTAAATCGAGCAAAAGCTTCGCGTCCTAGTAGTGCTTGATAGCGACTTGAGAACGGGACGACGTGGAAGGTCAGCTTTTCGCGGCGGAGGTTATCGGCAGAGCCGAATGTGACTGTGTGCCGGAGAAGACCCATACAATGGGTGTCCGGACCAGGTATTACACCTTGAAAGGAGGTTTTGCTGCGACGGATTCTTGCTGGGTTTATCCCCATGTGTTGTATTGTATCCTGATATATCAGGTTTAGTCTGCTGCCGCCGTCCATAAGGACATTTGAAAACTGGAGTCCACCAATTATTGGATCGAGTATCAAGGCAGTGCATCCTACATTCTTGATATTCCTAGAATAATCTAGCTGATCGAAGGTGATCGGTTTTGACAACCAGTAGCAGGATCCTTTGGGGATGGGCCGTGTGGTGCGTACTTTTACGGGCACCGCACGTTTTGTTATGTGAAGTGAGTTAACTGTTTTTACTTCTTGCGGGAAGTTCTTTTGTTTCCTGGTGCTCTGCTGTTGGGGTTCGTCCTCGTCTGCGCTTGGTGTGTCCAGCCCCTTATGTTCGGCATTGAGTCTGCCAGATTGTTTGAAGACCCAACAGTCTCTGTGGGTATGGTTCGCAGGCTTCGCAGGAGTGCTGTGTATCTGGCATATCCTGTCCAGGATTTTATTTAGGTTGGATGGATCATCCCTGTTATCCTGGGGGGCAGTTTTTCCTGATTTTGTCGTGAGCCTTTGAATCTGGCGTTGACTGTCGTGCTCTTCAGACTTTTGTCCTTAGTCCGGCAACGATCCTTGTTACGTCGCGGTCTTCCATTTCCATCCCTGGTTTCGGATGTACTTGGGTCGCTGGGGCTGCACCTTGCCAACCAGCTATCCTCCCCTACACAAAAGCGGGTCATGAGGCTTGTAAGTGCGGCCATTGTTCTTGGTTTTTCTTGGCTGAGGTGTCTGGTGAGCCATTCGTCTCGAAAGTTATGCCTGAAAGCTGCTAAGGCTTCGGCGTCCGGACAGTCGACTATCTGATTCTTTTTAGTGAGAAATCTATTCCAGAACTGCCGAGCTGATTCTCCGGGTTGTTGAGTTATGTGACTAAGATCGTCTGCATCCGGAGGACGGACATAGGTCCCTTGAAAGTTTGCTCGGAAGGCATCCTCGAGTTCTTCCCAGCTTCCAATTGTGTTTTCTGGAAGGCTTTTAAGCCAATGTCGGGCTGGCCCTTTAAGCTTAAGGGGTAGGTATTTTATGGCGTGGAGATCATCTCCTCTAGCCATGTGTATGTGGAGGATATAGTCCTCGATCCAGACTCCAGGGTCTGTTGTTCCATCATATGCCTCTATGTTTACGGGTTTGAATCCTTTTAGGAATTCATAGTCCAGGACCTCATCGATGAAACATACGGGGTGTGCGGCACCCCTGTATTTGGGTATGCCGGATTCTGATGATGGCTTCATAGCGTTGCTTACAAGAGCTTGCTTTCTTGGCCCATAAATGGACCTGACTGGGCCATGATGCGAATCCTTAAGTGGGTCGCATGCTGATTTAGGTGCGGCGCCGCTTGTCGTTTTATGGGGTCGTCCATCCGACCATGTGGCTTTTTCATTTTCCGAATGCGAGGGCTCTAGGGCCTCTTCGTCGAATTCAGGCAGTAGCTTTCTTTTCGGATAGCTTCTAGTGCGGCGACTGTCGCCGTACTTATCTGTGGCATTGATTACCTTGCTCCATCTGATCAGGAGTGCGTCTTCCGCTGTTTTTAGCTTCCGCTTCTGCTTTTTAGGCTGTGTGCAGTTGCAACGAGCCTCTCATGGAGATTCTTCTGCTCCGTGAGTTTATTCGGCGTGAGGTCGTCCGGAATGCCATTTCCGCCGGAGGAGGGAAGCTCGGTTTCTCTATCCGTGTTGCCGTATTAGGACGGTTTCTCTAAGGCCTGCCCGTCGTTTACCGGCTCGTCCTGCTCTATGGCTGGGTTTGTGTCGAGGCGGGGCTTGGGTCAGCGTTTACGCCGATGCCTTGATTGCTTTTCGGGGGGTCGATCTCTCGTCTCCTCCCCTTTTTCCTTGTTGTCGTCTCCCTTAGGGGTGTCCACCATGTACACATCGTGAGATGAGGTGGCTGTCCAATGCCCTATGGGAGTTGGTTCGTCGGTATCTCCTCCATCGTCATCCATGCTGTCGATGTCTTCGGAGCCGAAGTCGGGCATGTCGGTTAAATCATCGACAGTGGCTATAAAGTGGGTGGTGGGTGGGCTTTGGATTTCTTCGTCGTCCGCATCCCAACTTTGCTGACCGTAGTCCGGCCAGAGCTCTCCTGACAACGAGAGAGACTTTAGAGAATTCAGGATGTCGCCGAAGGGCGAGTGCTGAAAGATGTCTGTGGCGGTGAACTCCATCATCGGCGCCCGATCGGATTCGATTGGCAGGGGCGCGGGGGGTTCGGAGTCCGGGGTAGAGTCCGGACCCTTGGAGTCACGGGTTGTGCAGAGTGCGGGGCTAGCGTTCGGCTCGATTGCTTTTGGGATCGCAGCCCCTGAGGTGACGTCCAACCGCTCATCCTCGATTGGCGCAGTGGGCTCCAAATCAATGGTCGGAACCGGTGCGTGTGCGGCCTCCAAAGTGCTATTCGGCGGCAGAGCTATATCATGCCCATCGAGACAGTGCGGCGTGCTTGGCTGTGGCTTGAATCCGTCGAAGATCAAGTCCCCGTGGGTGTTAGCCATGTAGTCTAGGCTTCCAAGCCTGTCCTGATGGCCAGGGGCATAGCTTTCGATCTGCTTAAGGTGGCCAAGTGAATTGGCCCGCAGTGCGAAGCCGCCGAAGACTAAGATCTATCCGGGGAGAAGAGTCTCAACCTGGACTTCGTCGTTGTTGATGATCGAAGGAGCAATCGGGCCTAAGGGCGAGGACACAGAGGAACTCTCAATGAAAGCACCAATGTCGGTGTCAAAACCGGCAGATCTTGGGTAGGGGGTCCCGAACTGTGCGCCTAGGCCGGATGGTAACAGGAGACTGGGGGCACTTTGTTTTACCCAGGTTCGGGCCCTCTCGGTGGAGGTAAAACCCTACTCCTGCTTGATTAATATTGATGATATGGGTAGTACAAGAGTAGATCTACCATGAGATCAAGGAGGCTAAACCCTAGAAGCTAGTCTATGGTATGATTGTTGTGTATGGAGTTGATTCTATTCTACGGACTACAACCCTCCGGTTTATATAGACACCGGATAGGGTTAGGGTTACATAGAGTCGGTTACAATGGTAGGAGATCTTGAATATCCGCATCGCCAAGCTTGCCTTCCACGCCAAGGAAAGTCCCATCCGGACACGAAACGAAGTCTTCAATCTTGCATCTTCATAATCCAGGAGTCCGGCTGAAGGTATAGTCCGGTGGCACATCTTGTGGAAAGACGTCAGCGAACTCCTGCAAAATGTTAGTGACAGCAGGAGGCAAAGAGGAAGGCACGTCCTTGAATGAGAATAATGCCTCTCTGCACACAAAAGCATAGCAAACAGATTTGCTGAAATCTAGCTCATCAATATCAGATTTTGTGGCAAGTAAACATGCACTTTTCAATTTAATTTCAGAAGAAACACTAGATGGTTTATTATTAGGCTTCAGTTGTTGCTCAAATTCTTTTGCCACAATCTGATTTTCACTCTTATTTTGCTCTTGTTTTGCTTTATTAGCTCTATTAATATCATCTTTCAAAATGGAATCAGGAGTCATAGGAAGCAAAGTAATATGGCTATCCTTATGAACAAGAGTATACTGATTATTTCTACCATGGTGTATAGAATTTTTATCAAATTGCCATGGCCTACCAAGTAATAAGGAACATGCTTGCATGGGTACCACATCACAATCAACATAATCAGCATATGTAGAAATACTAAAATGCACACGAACAGTATGTGTTACCTTAACCTTGCCGCTGTTGTTGAACCATTGGATGTAGTAAGGATGTGGATGTGGTCTTATGGTGAGAGATAGCTTCGCCACCATCTCCATGCTAGCCAAGTTGTTGCAGCTCCCTCCATCTATGATGACCCGAACAGAACGTTCCTTCACAACTCCCTTTGTATGGAACAAATTATGCCTCTGATTTTGCTCAACTTGTGTGACCTGCACACTCAAAACACGTTGAGCAACTAAACATTTATACATGTCAGCATCTTCAGGAGCCATGTATTGTGTCTCATGATCAGAATCATCTCCACCGTATTATTCATGTGTAATAAGAGCCAAAGTCTCCTCATCATAGTCACTAGCGGACTCATACCCACCATCCTCAGTAGCAATCATCACACGCTGAGATTTGCATTATCTCGCAAAATGTCCTCTTCCCTTACAACGACTACAAATAATATCACTTGTGTGCCCTGTTGATGTCATGGAAGAAGAAGAGCTCTGCATAGGCCCGGCAGGTGTGCTCTTGGCAGATAGTGGTGGTTGTGCCTGCTTTCTTATATCAAGGCTGGAGGTGGCACCTGATGGAGGTGCTGGTGTTGTGGAAGTAGAGGATGCATGTGGTGTCCATGATGAAGATCGGCCTGCAAAAAAGTTAGTTCGCGCCAATGTCTGTCGATCCTGCGCTTCACGTTCAGCTTTACAAGCAAGATCGAATAAACGAGTGATATTATTATACTCCTTATACTCTAGAATGTTTTGAATCTCTCTATTTAATCCACCCATAAAACTTGCAAGCATAGCTTCATTCTCCTCAACAACACCACATCTAATCATGCTAGTTTGTAATTCCTAATAATATTCTTCTACATGATTTTTTCCTTGTCTTAAGCGCTGCAATTTTTGAATTAATTCACGTTAATAATATGGTGGAACCCAACGAGTATGCATAGCAGTTTTCAAAGAAGCCCAAGTAGCTGGAATAGGATATAATCTACAATGTTCAGACCACCAAACACATGCAAAGCTAGTGAAAGCACAAACAGCTACAGGAACACGTCTCTCCTCAGGATATTGTAAACATGTATATCGTTGTTCAGTTTCTAACTCCCAAGTAAGATATATATCAGGAACATATCTTCCCTCAAATGGTGGAATATTCAGTTTCAGTTTAGGGAGATGGTCATGATCTCGTACCTGAGGGGGGGCCCTGCCATTGCCATTATTTGCATGTGGACGACCTGGTGGTTGTGGTGTTGGTGGTTGCACATAGTTCTGATTTTGATCAACCTCATCCCCGTAATCTTCTGCATAATCATCCTCCTCTGCATCAGCAGCATGAGCCACAGAAGTATCAATAGCAGCACCAACAGTTTGTCCAGGCGCAAGAGGGACACGACTCGCTCGGCAGAGAGCTGTTTCGCGACGTGGAGGTAGCCGTCGTTGTCGTCGTCGTCGTCGTCGTCGTCGTTGTTGTTGTTGTTGTTGTTGTTGTTGTTGTTGTTGTTGTTGTTGTTGTTGTTGTTGTTGTTGTTGTTGTAGAGGCGCATTAGGTGCAGCCGGTGGTGGTGGTGGAAGACACGCGAGCAATTCATTAAACTTGTCATCGAGCTTTGTTTCGAACGTCTTCTCCATGCCATCTATCTTCTCCATGGCATCTTCAAATCTGTTTAGCACATCTTGCACCTGCCCACTCATCATTTACTGAAATTTATCATGCAACTCCTTATTCATCATGTTCTCCCAGTCAGGCTCGTCGACTTGTGATCCTGCCATGGTTAGCAGCAATAGAAACACACAAGAATATGATCCTACAGACTACAAACAAGAGGTGGTGGTGGGTGTCACAAATCCGTCAAGCAAATCTCAAATTCTTACCAGTTCTTACCCAGCAGCAGGCGGTGATCGGCAACCATCATAGTAAAAACTCTCAAAGCTTGGATAGAGCTATTACCAGGGAGAGTCAAACGCATGACGTAGATGTATGTGGAGCTGGGAAGGCTTATAATATGGTAGCAAAAAGGGTCAGCAATAATCAATTCATAGATGCAAAGTTGAATAAACGCTCAACGATGTCCTGGTCCTAGGCTAGACCGTGCTAGAGACGCGAGCCTAGAACACTAACAAAATCACGGCGCTGCACGTAAACAAGGGAGGAGCACACTCTGATTTTTTTTTCTTTTTTTTCTCTTTTTTTGCACTTTTTCCTCTTTTTTTTTGCTCCGGAACAATTTTTTTCGAAAAAGTCTACAAATGGTCTGAAAACTGCCTAGCCAGAAATTTCTAGACTTAGTTTTTTTGAGTTTGGAACTATTTTTCTACTACGGATAGCACGGAAGTTGGGGAGTCCGACTTGGTAATGACTCGAAGTATCGCGTGATCTAGAACTCGAAAACAAAGCAACAAATACTGGACTAAGACTGGTGGCGGAGATGAATCTGGTGGAAACTCGGACTGGTGGCGAATCTGTGATGGAGGTGGACTCAGATTATCGTGATGGCGGTGGATATGTGGTATATGGCAGCGGCGATATCGATGGTGGTATAGTATGTGGCAGCGGTGACAATGATGGTGGTATATGGCGGCGGTGATGATGATGATGCGGCGGCGGCATGACTACTTGTGAACAGAACTTGAAACTCTAAAGGACTAGACACTAAGACCAGCAACTAGACACGACGATGCAACCGCAAATTCAACAATGCAAAACCCTAAAAAGATTATGCAAAGGCTCAGATTGGTTCGGATATGATGAACTAACCCTAATTTTTTTGTGGCTTTTTCGTGGACTGTAGGTATGAAGAACAGACTCGATCTAAACTACAAAAAACTGTAAAATCTCACCGAGCAACCTGGAAATCTAATACCACTTGATAGAGGATAAGGTGTCCCGTCTTTTGATGAGATGGTGGCTATCGTTTTGGAGGAAGTCGACTTTAACGATCCGACTACGAACGTGCGAAGACGTCGCGCCTTAGCAATCACTAAACCAACTCCGAGAGGTTATTGACCATGCCAGAGCATGATCAACCCGACCATGAAGGTATGTTTCCTGCAGGAAAATGAAGAACAAGCAAGAAACTAAGATTGCAATCTGGATATTGCGAATATAAGAGGAATGCTTTATTGATCAAAGGTAGGGTTCTATGACGCCTTTGTCTGGTCGTTGAACACAAACGAAGTACGCGAAGTTGCAGCTATGGCAAACTTTAATCTAAACAAAACCGAAAGTCTAAACGATTCCCTAAGGGTTGTATATATGGAGGAGAGAGGGGGAATTTCGTGGCCCTTGGAGGAGGGGTCCGAAACCAACCCTAACTCTTGTTTCCCCACACATACGGACTCTAAAAAACAGCCTATAATCAAGTATTTCGAAATCACATGGGCCTGGCCCAAAAATAAGGTGATGCAGCACCTAGGATAGCCTCTGGACGAAATTTAGGAAGTGGCATCTTGTATATTTCGTCCAAGGCTTCATGCACTCATTATGGTGGCTTCAAAGTCCTGGAATCATCACTTGTAACTCCGTTCTTGTTCCCCTTGTGCACGCCATCATCTCCATGCATGAACTTGCTCCAAGGTTCATCTTTCTTGTCCAAGCTAGGCCCTTCATTTGTAAGCAAAACAAATGTATCCAATTTAGGCAGCATCATATTCTCATGAACATTAGAATCGTTACCAAGAAACGAAAGTACATGGTAATTTAATTGGCGTGTGCGAGCTCTAGTAATTGGTCCAGTATGTATAGCAGCAGGGGTTGTGGCTGTAACAATGGTATTGATGTCCTCATCACCATAGGGGAGAGGGGAGGCAGCCCACAAGGGGTGGCCGCACCCCCTCCCATAGGGAGTCCGAATTGGACTAGGGGAGGGGGCGCGCCCCCCTTTCCTTCTCCTCTTCCCTCTCCCTTCCCCCTTTCCCCCTCCACGAGCACAAAAAGAGGGGGGCTGAATCCTACTAGGACCTGGAGTCCTAGTAGGACTCCCCTCTCCTTGGCGCGCCACTGGTGGCCGGCCTCATCCCCTCCCCCTTTATATACGTGGGCAGGGACCCCTTGGAGACACACCAATTGTTCCAAGCCGTGTGCGGTGTCTCCCTCCACGGTTTACTCCTCCGGTCATATTCACGTAGTGCTTAGGTGAAACCCTACGCGAATCACATGACGATCACAGTCACCACGCCGTCGTGCTGACGAAACTCTCCCTCGACCCTCTGCTGGATCAAGAGTCCAAGGGACGTCATCGAGGTGAACGTGTGCTGAACTCGGAGGTGTCGTACGTTCGGTACTTGATCGTTTGGATCATGAAGATGTTCGACTACATCAACCGTGTTAACCTAACGCTTCCGCCTTCGGTCTACAAGGGTACGTGGACACACTCTCCCCCTCTCGTTGCTATGCATCTCTGATACGCCTCCAACATATCTATAATTTTTGATTGTTCCATGCTATTATATTATCCATCTTGGATGTTTTATATGAATTTATATGCTATTTTATATGATTTTTGGGACTAACCTATTAACCTAGAGGCCAGTGTCAGTTTCTGTCTTTTCCTTGTTTTTGAGTTTTACAGAAAAGGAATACCAAACAGAGTCCAATTTAAGTGCCAATTTTTGATGATTTTTTATGGACCAAAAGAAGCCCCCGAAGTAAAAGAGTTGGGCCAGGAGAGCCCCGAGCCATCCACGAGGGTGGGGGGCGTGCCCTACCCCCTGGGCATGCCCCCTATCTCGTGGGCGACTCGGAGACCCCCCCTGATGTGACCTACACGAAAAATTCCTATAAATACAGACACCTCCAGAAAATAACCTAGATCAGGAGTTCCGCCGTCGCAAGCCTCTGTAGCCACCAAAGACCAATCGGGACCTTGTTCTGGCACCTTGCCGGAGGGGGATCCATCACCGGTGGCCATCCTCATCATCTGACGCTCTCCATGACAAGGAGGGAGTAGTTCACCCTTGGGGCTGAGGGTATGTACCAGTAGCTATGTGTTTGATCTATCTCTCTCTCTCTCTCTCGTGTTCTTGATTTGGCACGATCTTGATGTATCGCGAGCTTTGCTATTATAGTTGGATCTTATTATTATTTTCCTCTATCTCCTTGTGATGAATTGAGTTTTCCCTTAGAAGTTATCTTATCGGATTGAGTCTTTAAGGATTTGAGAACACCTGATGTATGTCTTGCATGTGCTTATCTGTGGTGACAATGGGATATTCACGTGATCTACTTGATGTATGCTTTGGTGATCAACTTGTGGGTTCCGTGACCTTGTGAACTTATGCATAGGGGTTGGCACACGTTTTCGTCTTGACTCTCCGGTAGAAACTTTGGGGCACTCTTTGAAGTTCTTTGTGTTGGTTGAATAGATGAATCTAAGATTGTGTGATGCATATCATATAATCATATCCACGGATACTTGAGGTGACATTGGAGTATCTAGGTGACATTAGGGTTTTGGTTGATTTGTGTCTTAAGGTGTTATTCTAGTACAAAATCTTGAATGGATCGATCAGAAAGGATAACTTTGAGGTGGTTTCGTGCCCTACAATGATCTCTTCGTTTGTTCTCCGCTATTAGTGACTTTGGAGTGACTCTTTTTTGCATGTTGAGGGATAGTTATATGATCCAATTATGTTATTATTGTTGAGATAAGTTGCACTAGTGAAAGTATGAACCCTAGGCCTTGTTTCAACGCATTGCAATACCGTTTTCGCTCACTTTTATCATTAGTTACCTTGCTGTTTTTATATTTTCATATTACGAAAACCTATATCTACCATCCATATTGCACTTGTATCACCATCTCTTCGCCGAACTAGTGCACCTATACATTTACCATTGTATTGGGTGTGTTGGCGACACAAGAGACTCTTTGTTATTTGGTAGCAGCGTTGTTTGAGAGAGACCATCTTCATCCTACGCCTCCAACGGATTGATAAACCTTAGGTCATCCACTTGAGAGAAATTTGCTACTGTCCTACAAACCTCTGCACTTGGAGGCCCAACAACGTCTACAAGAAGAAGGTTGTGTAGTAGACATCAATCTCCTAGATAGATCTTGCGTGATAGTAGGAATTTTTTTAAAATTGCATGTTATGTTCCCTAACAGTGGCATCCGAGCCAGGTCTATGCATAGATAATATGCACGAGTAGAACACAAAGAGTTGTGGGCGATCATAGTCATACTGCTTACCACCAACGTCTTACTTTGATTCGGCGGCATTGTTGGATAAAGCGGCCCGGACCAACCTTACATGACCACATTCATGAGACCGGTTCCACCGACAGACATGCAACTTGTTTTGCATAAGGGTGGCTGGCGGGTATATGTTTCTTCAACTTTAGTTGAATCGAGTTTGACTATGACCGGTCCTTGTTGAAGGTTAAAACATCACACTTGACGAAAAATCATTGTGGTTTTGATGCGTAAGTAAGAACGGTTCTTTCTAGAAGCACATAGCAGCCACGTAAAACTTGCAACAACAAAGTAGAGGACGTCTAACTTGTTTTTGCAGGGCTTGTTGTGATGTGATATGGTCAAGACATGATGTGATATAAGTTATTATATGAGATGATCATGTTTTGTAAAAGTTATCGGCAACTGGCAGGAGCCATATGGTTGTCTCTTTATTGTATGAAATACAATCGCCATGTAATTGCTTTACTTTACCACTATGCATTAGCGATAGTCGTAGAAGCAATAGTTGGCGAGACGACAACGACGCAACGATGGAGATCAAGGTCTCAAGCCGGTGATGATGGAGATCATGATGGTTGATAACCCACAAGTATAGGGGATCAATTGCAGCCTCTTTCGTAAGTAAGAGTGTCGAACCCAACGAGGAGCTAAAGGTAGAACAAATATTCCCTCAAGTTCTATCGACCACCGATACAACTCTACGCATGCTTAAAGTTCGCTTTACCTAGAACAAGTATGAAACTAGAAGTACCTTGTAGGTGTTGTTGGATAGGATTGCAAGATAATAAAGTGCACGTAAATAAAAAGTAGGGGCTGTTTAGATGAAGACACAACTAAGTTAGTTTTAGTAGAGAGCTTGTTGGCACACAAGAAAGTTATTTGTCCCTAGGCAATCGATAACTAGATCGGTAATCATTATTGCAATTTTATTTGAGGGAGAGGCATAAGCTAACATACTTTCTCTTCTTGCATCATATGCACTTATGATTGGAACTCTAGCAAGCATCCGCAACTACTAAAGATCATTAAGGTAAAACCCAACCATAGCACTATAAGGCATCAAGTCCTCTTTATTCCCATACACAAACAACCTACTTACTCGGGTCTGTGTTTCTGTCACTCACGCCACCCACCATAAGAAAATCATGAACATATTGCAAACCCTACAGCGGGGATCCCTCACGCTTGCGCGACACGGAGAGTACCATAGGACAGTGAAGGAAATATGCCCTAGAGGCAATAATAAAGTCATTATTTATTTCCTTATTTCATGATAAATGTTTATTATTCATGCTAGAATTGTATTAACCGGAAACATAATACATGTGTGAATACATAGACAAACATAGTGTCACTAGTGTGCCTCTACTTGACTAGCTCATTGATCAAATATGGTTAAGTTTCCTAACCATAGACAAGAGTTGTCATTTGATAAATGGATCACATCATTAGGAGAATGATATGATTGACTTGACCCATTCCGTTAGCTTAGCACCTGATCGTTTTTGTTTACTTCTATTGCTTTCTTCATGACTTATACATGTTCTTATGACTACGAGATTATGCAACTCCCAAATACCAGAGGAACACTTTATGTGCTACCAAACGTCACAACGTAACTGGGTGATTATAAAGGTGCTCTACAAGTGTCTCCGATGGTACTTGTTGAGTTGGCATAGATCAAGATTAGGATTTGTCACTCCGATTGTCGGAGAGGTATCTCTGGGCCCTCTCGGTAATACACATCACTATAAGCCTTGCAAGCAATACAACTAATGAGTTAGTTGCGGGATAGTGCATTACAGAACGAGTAAAGAGACTTGCCGGTAACGAGATTGAACTAGGTATTGGGATACCGATGGTCGAATCTCGGGCAAGTACATACCAATGACAAAGAGAACAACGTATAGTGTTATGCAGTTTGACCGATAAAGATCTTCGTAGAATATGTAGGAACCAATATGAGCATCCAGGTTCCTCTATTGGTTATTGATCGGAGACATGTCTCGGTCATGTCTACATATTTCTCGAACCCGTAGGGTCCGCACGCTTAAAGTTCTGTGACGATCGGTTTTATGGGTTTGTATGTTTCGATCTACCGAAGGTAGTTCGGAGTCCCGGATATGATCACGGGCATGATGAGGAGTCTCTAAATGGTCAAGACATAAATATTGATATATTGGAAGCCTACATTTGGACATCGGAAGAGTTTCGGGTAAAATCGGGATTTTACCGAAGTACCGGAGGGGTTACTGGAACCCCCCGGGGGCTAATGGGCCTTGTTGGGCCATAAGGGAAAGAGATAGGGGCCGGCCTAGGGCAGGCAGTGCGCCCCCTCCCTTTGGTCCGAATTGGACTAGGAGAGGGGGGGGGGCGCCCCCCTTTCCTTCTGTTTCTTCCCCATCCTTTCCCCCTCCTAGTAGGAGTAGGAAAGGGAGGAATCCTACTCCTACTAGGTGGAGGATTCCTCCTCCCGGTGCACCAACAAGGGCCGGCCGGCCTCCCCCTTGCTCCTTTATATACAGCGGCAGGGGGGCACCTCTAGGCACACAAGTTGATCACAAAGATCTCTCCCAACCATGTGCGGTGCCCCCCTCCACCATAATCCACCTCGGTCATATTGTAGCGGTGTTTAGGCGAATCCCTGCTGCGGTAGCTTCATCAACATCGTCACCACGCCGTCATGCTGACAAAACTCTTCACCGAGCTCTACTGGATCGTGAGTTCGCGGGATGTCACCGAGCTGAACGTGTGCTGAACGCGGAGGTGCCGTACGTTCGGTATTGAGGATCGGCTGATCGTGAAGACGTACGACTACATCAACCGCGTTGTCATAATGCTTCCTCTTAACGGTCTACGAAGGTACGTGGACGACAGTCTCCCCTCTCATTGCTATGCATCACCATGATCCTGCATGTGCGTAGGAATTTTTTTGAAATTACTACGTTCCCCAACAGTGGCATCCGAGCCTAGTTTTATGCGTAGATGTTATATGCACGAGTAGAACGCAAGTGAGTTGTGGGCAATACAAGTCATACTGCTTACCAGCATGTCATACTTTGGTTCAGCGGTATTGTTGGATGAAGCGGCCCGGACCAACATTACGTGTACACTTACGCGAGACTGGTTCTACCGACGTGCTTTGCACATAGGTGGTTGGCGGGTGTCAGTTTCTCCAACTTTAGTTGAACCGAGTGTGGCTACGCCCGATCCTTGAGAAGGTTAAAACAACACTAAGTTGACAAACTATCATTGTGGTTTTGATGTGTAGGTAAGAACGGTTCTTGCTCAGCCCGTAGCAGCCACGTAAAACTTGCAACAACAAAGTAGAGGACGTATAACTTATTTTTGCAGGGCATATTGTGATGTGATATGGTCAAGACATGATGCTATATTAATTGTATGAGATGATCATGTTTTGTAACGGAGTTATCGGCAACTGGCAGGAGCCATATGGTTGTCGCTTTATTGTATGCAATGCAATCACCCTGTAATTGCTTTACTTTATCACTAAGCGGTAGCGATAGTCGTAGAAACAATGGTTGGCAAGACAACAACGATGCTACGATGGAGATCAAGGTGTCGTGCCGGTGATGATGGTGATCATAACGGTGCTTCGGAGATGGAGATCACAAGCACAAGATGAATATGGCCATATCATATCACTTATATTGATTGCATGTGATGTTTGTGCTTTATGCATCTTATTCTGCTTTGTTTGACGGTAGCATTATAAGATGATCTCTCACTAAATTTCAAGATAAAAGTGTTCTCTGTGAGTATGCATTGTTGTCAAAGTTCGTCGTGCCGAGACACCACGTGATGATCGGGTGTGATAAGCTCTATGTCCATCTACAACAGGTGCAAGCCAGTTTTGCGCATGCAGAATACTCAGGTTAAACTTGACGAGCCTAGCATATGCAGATATGGCCTCGGGACACTGAGACCGAAAGGTCGAGCGTGAATCATATAGTAGATATGATCAACATAGTGATGTTCACCATTGAAAACTACTCCATTTCACGTGATGACCGGTTATGGTTTAGTTGATATGGATCATGTGATCACCTAGATAATTAGAGGGATGTCTATCTAAGTGGGAGTTCTTAAGTAATATGATTAATTGAACTTAAATTTATCATGAACTTAGTACTTGATAGTATTTTGCATATCTATGTTGCTGTAGATAGATGGCCCGTGCTGTTCTTCCGTTGAATTTTAATGCGTTCCTTGAGAAAGCAAAGTTGAAAGATGATGGTAGCAATTACACGGACTGGGTCTGTAACTTGAGGATTATCCTCATTGCTGCACAGAAGACTTACGTCCTGGAAGCACCGCTAGGTGCCAGGCCTGCTGCAGATGCTGCTGATGACGTTAAGAACGTCTGGCAGAGTAAAGCTGATGACTACTCGATAGTTCAGTGTGCCATGCTTACGGCTTAGAACTGGGACTTCAACGACGTTTTGAACGTCATGGAGCATATGAGATGTTCCAGGAGTTGAAGTTAATATTTCAAGCAAATGCCCGGATTGAGAGATATGAAGTCTCCAATAAGTTCTATAGCTGCAAGATGGAGGATGAGGGAGTCCTTGATTAGGGGATCTCCGGACAGCCGAACTATATCCTTTGGCCAGACTGTTGGTGAGGGAGTCCTGGATTAGGGGGTCTCCGGACAGCCAGATTATATCCTTTGGCCGGACTGTTGGACTATGAAGATACAAGATTGAAGACTTTGTCTCGTGTCCGGATGGGACTCTACTTGGCGTGGAAGGCAAGCTAGGCAATACGGATATGGATATCTCCTCCTTTGTAACCGACCTTGTGTAACCCTAACCCTCTCCGGTGTCTATATAAACCGGAGGGTTTTAGTCCGTAGGACACAACAACTACAACATACAATCATACCATAGGCTAGCTTCTAGGGTTTAGCCTCTCTGATCTCGTGGTAGATCTACTCTTGTACTACCCATATCATCAATATTAATCAAGCAGGACGTAGGGTTTTACCTCCATCAAGAGGGCCCGAACCTGGGTAAAACTTCGTGTCCCCTGCCTCCTATTACCATCTGCCTAGACGCACAGTTCGGGACCCCCTACCCGAGATCCGCCGGTTTTGACACCAACATTGGTGCTTTCATTGAGAGTTCCTCTGTGTCGTCGCCGTTAGGCTTGATGGCTCCTTCTATCATCGTTAGCGATGCAGTCCAGGGTGAGACTTTTCTCCCCGGACAGATTTTTGTATTCGGCGGCTTTGCACTGCGGGCCAATTTGCTTGGCAATCTGGAGCAGATTGAAAGCTACGCCCCTGACCACCAGGTCAGGTTTGGAAGCTTAAACTACACGGCCGATGTCCGCGGAGACTTGATCTTTGACGGATTCGAGCCTCTGCCTTATGCGTCACGTAGTCACGATGAGTACGATTTAGCTCTACCATCAGACAATATTCAGGATATCGCACCGGCAGCCGCTCCGACCCTCAATTCGGAGCCAGTTGCGCCGTCCATGGATGGGTGGATGGACCTCGCCACGGAGACCTTACCCTCAGCGGCGATCGAGCCGAACATCGACCTTACCTTGCACGAGAGCTGTATTATTAAACTGCCGGATCTTTCTCCGGCCACGGACTCCGTACCGCCTGTGCCCGTTCCTATCGAATCCGATTGGGCGCCGATCATGGAGTTTACCTCTACGGATATCTTTCAGCACTCGCCCTTCGGCAACATACTGAAATCATTAAGGTCTCTCTCCTTGTTAGGAGGATCCTGGTCGAACTATGTTCGGCTGGACTGTGATGTGGACGACGAAGAAATTCATGACCCACCCACCACCCACTTAGTAGCCACTGTCGATGACTTAACCGACATGCTCGACTTTGACTCCGAAGACATCGACGGTATGGACGACGATGCGGGAGACGAAGAGGAACCACTGCCCATAGGGCACTCGACAGCCACCTCATCATACGATATATACATGGTGGATACACCCGAAGAAGGCAATGGCGACGAGACAGCAGAGGATAACACCTCCAAGAAGCAACCCAAACGCTGATGTTAGCGGCGCCGCTCTAAGTCCCGCCAAAGCAAAAGTGGTGATACTAGCACAGGAGATAATAACACGCCGGATAGTGCCGAAGATAACAACAATCCCCTCCAGCAAGATTTAGAGCAGGAGGATGGAGGAGCCAGCCCTCCTGAGAGAGCGGCAGACGGAGAAGCGGAGGATGATAATTACATGCCCCCTCCGAAGATGAGGCAAGCCTCGGCGATGACGAATTCGCCGTGCGAGACGATCCTGTCGAACAAGAGCGCTTCAAGCGCCGGCTTATGGCCACGGCAAATAGCCTTAAGAAAAAGCAGCAGCAGCTTCAAGCTGATCAAGATTTGCTAGCTGACAGATGGACTGAAGTCCTCGCGGCCGAGGAATACAAACTCGAGCGCCCCTCCAAGAGTTACCCAAAATGCAGGTTGCTACCTCGACTGGAGGAAGAAGCGTATGACGCGGCTGATCGGCCACCTCATGGCCGTGATAGAGAGGCATTCCAGCCAAAAACTCAGCCCGCACCCCGACACCATTCAAATAAAAAAGCATGAGGAAATACACCAGACCCGCGAGACGTATTGGAGGACAAAGCAAAACATGCAAGATCAATCTACGGATCACGGGGGCGCGCCACTATGCGAGACGATAAACGTCACGCCGGATACAGTAAAAGTAAATCTGGCCGGGCCGAACACAGCGGGCAAGACCCATTCGAGCTGCGTCGCGATATAGCCCAATACAGAGGCGCCGCACACCCCCTATGCTTCACAGACGAAGTAATGGATCATCAAATTCTAGTGGGTTTCAAACCCGTAAATATTGAATCATACAACGGCACAACAGATCCTGCGGTATGGATCGAGGAGTTCCTCCTCCACATCCACATGGCCCGTGGCGATGACTTACACGCCATCAAATACCTCCCACTAAAGCTCAAAGGACCAGCGCGGCATCGGCTTAACAGCTTGCCAGCAGAATCCATTAGCTGTTGGGAAGATCTGGAAGCCGCATTCCTCGATAACTTTCAGGGCACTTACGTGCGACCACCAGACACCGATGACTTGAGCCACATAATTCAGCAGCCAGAAGAGTCGGCCAGTCAATTCTGGACACGGTTCCTAACAAAGAAAAATCAAATCGTCGACTGTCCAGATGCAGAGGCCCTAGCAGCGTTCAAGCATAACATCCACGACGAGTGGCTTGCCCGGCACCTTAGACAGGAAAAGCCGAAATCTATGGCAGCCCTCATGACACTCATGACCCGCTTCTGTGCGGGAGAAGACAGCTGGCTGGCTCGCAGTAACAACATATCAAAAAAGCCATGGTACTTCAGATACCAAGGACGGCAATAGCAGGTCACGTCGCAACAAACATAAGCGCCGCATTAACAACGATAACACTGAGGATACGACAGTCAATGCCGGATTCAAAGGCTCTAAACCCGGTCAGCGGAAAAAGCCATTCAAAAGAAGCACTCCGAGCCCATCCAGTTTGGACCGCATACTCGATCGCTCGTGTCAAATACATGGTACCCCTGACAAGCCAGCCAACCACACCAACAGGGAATGCTGGGTGTTCAAGCAGGCCGGCAAGTTAATTGCCGAGGATAAAGATAAAGGGTCACACAGCAATGATGAAGAGGAGCCCCAGCAGCCGAACACCGGAGGACAAAAGCGGTTCCCCCCACAAGTGCGGACGCTGAACATGATATACGCAACCCACATATCCAAGAGGGAGCGGAAGCGTGTGCTCAGGGACGTATATGCGTTGGAGCCTGTCGCCCCAAAGTTCAACCCATGGTCCTCCTGGCCGATCACCTTCGATCGCAGGGACCACCCCACTAGTATCCGTCACGGCGGATTCGCCGCACTGGTCTTAGACCCAATCATTGACGGATTTCACCTCACTCGAGTCCTTATGGACGGCGGCAGCAGCCTGAACCTACTTTACCAGGACACAGTGCGCAAAATGGCTATAGACCCCTCAAGGATCAAACCCACAAAAACGACCTTTAAAGGCGTCATTCCAGGTGTAGAGGCCCATTGCACAGGCTCAACTACACTGGAAGTGGTCTTTGGATCCCCGGATAACTTCCGAAGCGAAGAATTAATCTTCGATATAGTCCCATTCCGCAGTGGCTATCATGCACTGCTCGGGCGAACCGCATTCGCAAGATTCAATGCGGTACCGCATTATGCATACCTCAAGCTCAAGATGCCAGGACCCCCGGGGGTCATCATAGTCAATGGAAACACAGAGCGCTCTCTCCGTACGGAGGAGCACACTGCGACCCTCGCAGCAGAAGCGCAAAGCAGCCTCTCAAGGCAATCCACCAGTTCGGCGTTTCAAGACTCAGACACCTTCAAGCACGCTCGGAGTAATCGGCAACTAGACCGCCTGGCACGATCTAAGCTCGCGTAGCAATGCGGCCCCCACCACGGCCCAAGCCAAACGGCGAAATTCATGCCACGCATACATAATTATGCATTAAAAATACTGTGGGCACAGGTGTGGAGGGGGGCACAACTACGACACGTTCCAAGACGTGGCCTATACCGCACTACGGGCTTCCCGCTTTGTTATTTTCTCTTTCTGGACTTTAATCTCTGGAAACCCTGTCCGGCAGCATGATTGCCGAACACATGATGTAGCAACCAAGGAGGCAGGAAGCTATGTCACACCACGGAACTCCCAGGTGGATTATGATAACGAGTGAAATATTTGTTTAATACTATTCCTCAGCTTGGCCTTGGAAGGGACATAGTCCTACTTTTTCCGTCACATCTTGCATATGCATCCCGCATCGCACCCCGCATAGCATATCATCATTGCACCATATTGTTTGATCCTTGCACATGGTTGATTGTGTCCTTGATGCTTGTTTGTCTTGTTTGGGTAGAGCCGGGAGACGAGTTCGCTAACGAGGAGCCCGTTGAGTTTGCTTTCGAGGATCCAGTCAACTCTGACAGCTTTGCAGGCAAGATGATCATACCCTCGAAATCACTACTATCTTTGCTATGCTAGTTTGCCCGCTCTTTTGCTATGCCAATGCTACGATGCCTACCATTTGCTTTCAAGCCTCCCAATTGCCATGTCAAACCTCTAACCCACCATGTCCTAGCAAACTGTTGATTGGCTATGTTACCGCTTTGCTCAGCCCCTCTTATAGCGTTGCTAGTTGCAGGTGAAGATTGGAGACTGTTCCTTGTTGGAACATTTATTTACTTGTTGGGATATCATTATATTGCCATGTTATCTTAATGCATCTATATACTTGGTAAAGGGTGGAAGGCTCGGCCTCTCGCCTAGTGTTTTGTTCCACTCTTGCCGCCCTAGTTTCCGTCATATCGGTGTTATGTTCCCAGATTTTGCGTTCCTTACGCGGTTGGGTTATAATGGGAACCCCTTGATAGTTCGCCTTGATTAAAGCTTTTCCAGCAATGCCCAACCTTGGTTTTACCATTTGCAACCTAGCCTCTTTTCCCTTGGGTTTCCGGAGCCCGAGGGTCATCTTATTTTAAACCCCCCCGGGGCCAGTGCCCCTCTGAGTGTTGGTCCAAACCAGGCAGCCTGCGGGGCCACCTCGGGGAAACTCGAGGGTTGATTTTACTCGTAGCTTGACCTATCTGAGTGTGCCCTGAGAAAGAGATATGTGCAGCTTCTATCGGGATTTGTCGGCACATTCGGGCGATGTTGCTGGTCTTGTTTTAACCTGTCGAAGTGTCTTGAAGAACCGAGGTACCGAGTCTGATCAGAATGCCTCGGGAGCAGGTCTATTCCTTCGTTGACTGTGAGAGCTTGTCATGGGCTAACTTGGGACTCCCCTGCAGGGATTTGAACTTTCGAAAGCCGTGCCCGCGGTTATGGGCAGATGGGAATTTGTTAATGTCCGGTTGCAGATAACTTGAACCTTAACTTAATTAAAATGAATCAACCGAGTGTGTTACCGTGATGGCCTCTTCTCGGAGGAGTCCGGGAAGTGGACACGGTGTTGGAGTAATGTTTGCGCAGGTTGTCCTCTAGTTTCTCACTCGCGCTTTGCCTCCTCTTCTCGCTCTCTTTTGCGAATAAGTTAGCCACCATATATGCTAGTCGCTTGCTGCAGCTCCACATATATTCACCTTACCTTACCTATTAAGCTTAAATAGTCTTGATCGCGAGGGTGCGAGATTGCTGAGTCCCTATGGCTCACAGATTACTATTACAGCAGATGCAGGTCCAGATGATTCCGCTCCAGGTGACGCGCTCGAGCTCAAGTGGGAGTTCGACGAGGACTCTCAGCGATACTATGTTTCCTTTCCTGATGATCAGTAGTGGTGCCCAGTTGGGGGTGATCGGGACCATGTCGCTTGTTGGGTTGTCTTTCATTTTGGCGCCGTAGTCGGGCCATGAGTGTTTGGATGATGTATGTTATTTATGTACTTGATTGACGTGACGAGTGTAAGCCAACTATGTTCTCGCTTTTATTTATCTATATTACATGGGATGTTTGTGATGATTGCCTGCCTTGCGACATATGCCTTCAATGCGATTATGCCTCTAAGTCGTGCCTCAACACGTGGCAGATATAGTCGCATCGAGGGTGTTACAACTGGGGTGCGCGGGAAGTCTTTCCCTTCTGCTGATCAACGCCCTAGCTCACTAGATCTCGCGGATGAACTCGACGAACTCACAACAAAGATGGACACAGCGTTTATACTGGTTCGAGCCACCATTGTGGTGTAATACCCTACTCCAGTGTGGTGGTGGTGGATTGCCTCTTGGGTTGATGATGAACAATACAAGGGAAAGGCAGCCTCCTGAGGTTGAGGTGTTCTTGTGAGTAGGCTCTCGATCGGGTTGGATCAAGCTAAGATGAGATGATCCCTACTATGGTGGCTAGCTCTACTTATATAGGCCCTGGTCCTCTTCCCAAATATCGAGCGGGAAGGGAGCCAACAATGGCAGGCTAATTTGAAGGGGGGCAGCTAGTACAAGCTATCCTGACAAACGTAGTCTCCACGTGCACAAAGTTCTGGTGGTGACGCTATTCTGGGCTCCACGGTGACCTCCGTCTTGCAGTCCATGGTCTTGGTCTTGTTGCACCGAAATGGCACCCTTTGCCTGAGGCCTCGGTACTCTGCGGCTGCGCTTGCCCCTTTGCACCAAAGAGGAAACAAGGACGTTGTGCACGCTGGCGCCCGCCTGGTGTCGATCGTCATGGCTCACCTCACAAGAACCTCGTGAGGTTCGCCTCACCTTGATATCTCCGCTCCTCGTGAGCCTGCCTAGCTAGGCCACTCCAGAGGAGGTCTTGTGTCGTCCGCCTCGCGAGACTTGGCCCCTCGCGGAGGTCTTGGGTGCTTTGTTGGTGAAGATGGGCCGTACGGCCTGCCGGCTCAGCCACGCCACGGGCCGCAGGCAGGCAAGTCTAGGGAACCCCATTCCCAAGACGCCGACAGTAGCCCTCGGGCCCAAGGTGCGCGTGGGCTTGGCTTTGCAGCGAAGCCAAGGGTCAAACTCGAAGCGCTGCGGGCCCCCAAATCCTGCGTCCTCGCTTGACGTGTGGCGGTTGATTGGATGTGGGCGTCTCCACTTCCCCACGCTGCCTTTGAATCCACCTGGCTATGCGGCCCCGCTTCTTGCATAGTTATTCCTCCCCCTCCATGCCTGGCTTTCCAATCTTCCAATCTCCCTGCTTCCTCGACGCCCCGTTTCGCCTTCCCAGTCCAACCAGTGTTCCGCCCGCTTTGCCGCCATGGCGCCGAAACAAGCAGACAAGGGGAAGAAACCTCTGTCCTCGCCAACTGCATCTCCATCCTTCGAGCCGGCGCTCAGCCGGCCTCTGGTGCTCAATGACGAGGCCATGGGCAAGGTGCGCCCCATGCTCGCCTCCAGCTTCAACGAGTGGGGAGAGACCCCGGCCTGGTCTGTGTCTCTCTCCAGCATGGCTCGGGCAGTCACCGAGATCCCGATCTTCATTGACACCCTCTGGGCTGGCCTGCTTCCTCCCTTCTCCGCCTTCATCAATGTGGTGCTTGAGCACTATCAGATCCATATGCTTCATCTCGACCCTCAATATGTGACCCTTCTTGCCGTCTTCGCCTTCGTGTGTGAGGCCATGGTGGGCATCACCCCCTCCGTGGCGCTCCTCCGCCACTTCTTATTGCTACATCTCATCGGTGCCCGGCAGAGCTCAGGGTGCATGGGCTTTCAGGTCGTGGCAGCGATGGCAGGCATGGGGATTGACTTCGAGCTTCCTTCGTCCGCGAGCAAATTCCGCACGCGATGGATGTTTGTTGATGCCGGCATGCTCAACCCTCTGCTCCAAGCTCCGATGGGGCCTGCCATTCCGAACTCCGGTTGGGATCACCAGAGGCTCACGAGCCCCTGCCTTGCCCCCGTCTGGGCCAGGCTGCGGTGGTTGAAGGACCTTGGTGTGACGGCACCCATGGTGGTGAGGGAGTTCAGGAGGCGTTGAGTTGCCCCACTTCAGCGTCATTCTCGCCCGATGTGGGACTTTCTCAGCAGTCGGGGCAACATGAGGTTTCAGGAGGAGGGGCTTCCTCTTGCTGTGCGGCAAACTGTGCTCACGGTGCTATCCGATGCCCCTCTGCCGGACGAGATGCCCAGGAAGAGCTGCATGCTGTACCACAGTGAGAATAAGGTTACCTTTGTCGAGACCATGCCTTCCTTTGATGAGTGGGGGCTACGCCCGATTGGCTTGGAGGGACCCCGTGAGAATCCAGTCATCATGGTCCCATTATTCGCCACTGGTGACGAGCTCGCCCCAGGTGATGGTGTGGGGGAGCGAGCTGCAACGGGGGCCGGCTGCTCATGTGGTGAGGAGCACGTGCCGAGTAGTGATCCAGGGGCGTCGTCCTCGGGATCTTGCGATGCCTCTCCTGAGGCGCCAGTTGCTAATGAGTTGCGGCATGCCCCGAGGCCGAGGCTTCAGGGGCCTCGGGAGGTCGCAGCGAGAGAGAGCCGAGTTGTTCGCCGTAGCCGGGCTCCCCTGAAGCCATTCCTCTTGGTTCTTCTTCGGCTCCGCCGCGCTCCGGCCGTCACGTCCAACGCTTCCGCCGCCTTTGCATGGACTTCAAGGAGCTCCGCAAGAGGAAGAGATCCCCTAGCGGTGGCAGCGTCTTCGGACCATTGAAATGACGGAAGTACATCGCCATCGACGAGTAATTACCTCTCCTTGGTGATCTTCTATGTGCCGCCTTCCCTTCCTGATGATTGCCCCCTCGTGTCTCCTTCTGCTAAGGCCGCGAAACCTTCAGAGAAGCAGCTCCCTCTTGTCCCATCGTACTCACCAAGCTCCAGTGCTTCAGGCTCAGATACTGCCCACGGCGTGGGGTCAGCCCCGGGATTTGGTCCGTCGTCAAGGCGCCCCGAGCTTGTGCCTTCGCCGTCCTTCCTACGCGGCCTTGCTTGGAGCACAGCGGGCGTTCCAAGGGCTCCTCCCTTGGTCACGGTTGGTGGATGGCTGGCCTCGACGCTGGAGCCTCCTTCAAGCACTGGGCCTTGCTCGGTCCGGGCCCCTCGCGAGGGTCAGCCGGCACCTAGGGCCGTGCCAGCCCCCAGCCCCCAACCGGGAGATGGCGCGCCACTTGATGCTCCACCCGCAGCCCCCGAGGCGGAGGACGAGATGGGGCGAGCGTTCGAGCTCGAGCGCGGGCACATCATGGTCCGCCACGAGCTCCTCCAGGAGGCGATGGGCGCGATGAACCGCCTTGGTGAAGAGCTTGCTGGCGTCGACTTGCGTCTTGAGGCCGAAGGTCTTCGGTTGGTGGAGGAGCGACGCAAGCTGCGAGTGGCCATCAACCTTGGTAGTTATCATCGCGACCTCGAGAACACGAAGGCTTAGGCGTCCCTCAAGATTGCCAATGAGGCCCGCTCGCGAGCTTTGGAGGAAGCTCATGAGGCCGATCGCCGCCGCGAGGCTGCGGAGGAGCGCGCGTGGGAGCTCCAGGCCTGGAGCGCGTACCTTGAGCAGCAAGTCGAGGCGCGCGGGGCCGCCCTCGCGTTGATGAGGGGGGCGCCTGTGGACGAAGAGGAGATCCGGCGGTGTGAGGAGGCGCTGGCCCTGGAGGCCGTGGGGCGCAGCCTCGAGCTCGAGCGGCTGGAGACGAGGGAGCGTCAAGTCGCTCAAGCTGAAGATGCCGTCGGGGCCCGTGAGGCCGGAGTCGAAGAAGAGATCAATCGCTGGGTAGCCGTGGTTCGTGCCGATCTGGAGGGTAGGTACGGCTTGAGGCTGGAGCTCACCGGACAGGAGGGCGCGGGCAGCGCCGCCTCCCTCAGGCCCAGGTTGGACGAGGCCGAGAGGCGTGCTGAGGCCACAGCCGCTGCCCTGGTTATGACGTAGGCGGACCTAGCCTCCGCCCGCGCCGAGCTGCTTTCCCTACGGAGGCGAATTGACGACGCCGAGGTCATCGCTCGGCAAAACAGAGAAGAAGTGATCCAATGCCGAACGTTGGAGCGCGTGCTTGGCCCTGTGCTCCAAGACCTTCGGAACAAGGCCAACACCACCCTGGGCTATATCTACAACGAGAACGCCCCGACCCCTCACTTGAGTGACTACGCCAGCCACCTGACCTTCTTCACCGAGGTGGTGACACACCTGGAGGCTCAATCTGCCAGAGCTCGACAGGTTGTGGAGGAGAGGGGTCGTGGCCTGCTTCAGCGCGCCTTCTCCCATGTCTTCAACCACCTCCTGAATGCCGATCCCAACTTCGACTTTGATGTCGCCATTGCTCCTGTGCCCATCGTCGTTCAGGGAGACTTGGCGCGTTGGGTAGAGGATCATGTCGACGCGTTGGTCAGGGCCTTCACCTCGAAGGACAATGGGGTGGTGGTCGTCGCAAACGAAGGTGACGTGGTCAACGACGGCGATGGGGGCGTTGCTGACGGCGGCGACGATTCGGACGAAGATGATGAAGATGCGAGTGACACGTCCCTAGATGACGCAGTGAGCAATATCTTTGACTGATCCCATATTCTCCTGTTTTTTTATTCTGCACGCAAAACTCGGGCGTGGCCCTAGGAAAAATTGTGAGAGCATTTTGAGAGGGGGAGCCCCTCATATAAATGAATCGCAGTTTTTACTTTCCTATGCGATGTGGGTATGTGTCCTCGTGAGCTTGTGAAGCTGTGGGTGAGTTTCCAGACGTGGATTACCTTAGTCAGCGCATGTTCGGGGCTAGGTCATGAGGCGACGAGTTTCGGAGAATCTTGCGGGGCTTGCCGCCCTGTTTGAAGGGGGGCCCGGGAAGGGTGAGCACCAGGCGTAGTGCTAGCGCGTGCTCTGCGCGGTTCGGCTCACGAGGAGCTTTGCGAGGGAGAGGCGACAGACATGAGTCCCAAACCAAACAAGATCCAGAAGGCGAGAAACGACTCGAACGAGAAAAGGCACCCCCCGCACGCAATGATAAAAATTCAGCTTCAACTTAAGTCCAGAATTTGAAAGCAAAGCCACACAAAGAGAGATCCAAAGCAAAAGGCCGCGTCTGGCACCTAGTCTAGTCTTTGGGTCTTCAAGTCTTCTCACCAGTGCGGAGCTAAGTGTTGTCCACTAGGCGTGGGAGGGAGCCCCGGGGCCTGAGGCCGGCGCTCCTGAGACTCCGGGGCATGTACAGCCCCAGCTCATTATTACGTGAGAGTGTCACGGGCGGTGAGCTTCACAGGCACCGGGCCTTCTTCACAGGTACTGGCCTTGCTTCATATCGCCAGACGAGGGCCCCGCCTTGCACCACTCTTGACCTCCTTTGAGCCGGCCGGAGACCAGGACAACGCAAAGGAGGGAAAGAGGACATCAGCGGTTCCCTCGGCGACCATGGGTCCTCTGTCGGAGGAAGGTTCGTTGTAGCCACCCCGGCAGAGGGCCTACCTCCGGGTGTCCCCTGGTTTCGCGTGCCTTGGGGAGGGGCCTTGCTCCTGGCTCCCTCTCGGCGGCCCCCAGCATGTCTCCCTTGTTGAGACGGGCGCCGCCGTGCCGGGGTCATCGATCGATGCTGCAACCTGATTCATCGGTAGCCCATGGTTAGCATAAGACTGTTCTTGAGAGGTTAGTGGTACCCTGTAGTTGCCGTCGCCGGCGCGATTGCTGTGGTTCTCCGCTGGCTCTTGGAAGGCTTCGACTCCTAGTGCCCCTTCTCCCCAGTCTTCTCCAACAAATGAGCCGATGTCATCCTCTGGTGCGTACCCTTGGTCCATCATGCGGGGCACATAGGCTTCCAGGGTCGTCACGCCGTACACCTCGCCGTGGTGCCCCACGCTCCATGTTGCTCCGTCCATGATGGCGTCCTGGGGATGATAATACGGTATCCGGCTGGGGCCATGGGGGGTGACGCTTGCACTCGTGCTTCTCGAGGGCGGCATGGGGGGATTGGAGCCCCCTACACCGCCAGCCATGCTGATGTTGGTGAAGCCCCCGGGCGTAGTTGATGGCGCGCAGATGTGGTGAGGCTCGCCGCGCGACCTTGCATTGGCCTGGGGGGAAGTCGATAGCTGAAGGGTGGCGCTCCTGATGCCGCTGCGTCCAGGAGCTCAGCAACACGCTCATGCAGTGTGTCCCGGCCGCTCTCCATCAGTCTACATCGCAACAGCTCCCTTGCCACTGTGAGTGTCGCCCGCATGTTCGCTTGCTCCCGCCGTGAGTGCGGGTAGTTGCAGCAGCATGACTCGCTGCTCTCGCCGCGGATCATGCTTGCCGCGGGGTGAAGGTGGATGATGCCTGGCCGCGCTATCCACGTCCGGCGGAGCTTGGTGATGCCCGCGCCGCCTGGGGTGCAGGGTCAAGATCTTCATGGGTAGGCGGCGCCGTCCGGGCCGGCCAGGCTGCCCAGCGGCCGGACCCAGCTCTTGGGTCGCCAGACATCGTAGCCGGTGAACATCGGAGAGCTGATTGGCGGAGAAAAGGCTCCGGTGCACCCCTACCTAGCACGCCAAATGTTGGGGTTGGGGTCCTGGCAAACCCTTAAGGTTCGAACATTGGGGTGCGCGTGAAGTCTTTCCCTTCTACTGATCAACGCCCTAGCCCACTAGATCTCGTGAACGAACTCGACGAACTCACAACACAAATGGACACAGGGTTTATACTGGTTCGGGCCACCGTTGTGGTGTAATACCCTACTCTAGTGTGGTGGTGGTGGTGGATTGCCTCTTGGGCTAATGATGAACAATACAAGGGAAGAACAGCCTCCTGAGGTTGAGGTGTTCTTGTGAGTAGGCTCTCGATTGGGTTGGATCAAGCTAAGATGAGATGATCCCTACTATGGTGGCTAGCTCTACTTATATAGGCCCTGGTCCTCTTCCCAAATATCGAGCGGGAAGGGAGCCAACAATGGCGGGCTAATTTGAAGGGGGACAGCTAGTACAAGCTATCCTGACAAAAGTAGTCTTCGCCTGCACAAAGTTCTGGTGGTGACGCTGTTCTGGGCTCCACGGTGACCTCCGTCTTGCAGTCCATGGTCTTGGTCATGTTGCACTGAAATGGCAACCTTTTCCTCAGGGCTCGGTACTCTGCGGCTGCATTTGCCCCCTTTGCACCAAAGAGGAAACAAGGACGCTGTGCGCGCTGGTGCCCGCCTGGTGTCGATCGTCACGGCTCACCTCACGAGAACCTCGTGAGGTTCGCCTCGCCTTGATATCTCTGCTCCTCATGAGCCTACCTAGCTAGGCCACTCCGAAGGAGGTCTTGCGTCATTCGCCTCGCGAGGCTTGGCCCCTCGCGGGGGTCTTGGGTGCTTTGTTGGTGAAGATGGGCCGTACGGCCTGCCGGCTCAGCCACGCCGCGGGTCCCAGGCAGGCAAGTCTGGGGACCCTCGTTCCCAGGACGCCGACAACGTTGAGCACCATGTTTAAGTAGAGATTACAGAAGGTAAAAGAGGGGTTACACCGCTGCATAGAGGGGGGGCAGAGTTGGTGATGACGGCGGTGAAGTTGTTGGTGCAGATCGTTGTTGCGATGATGGCCCCGGCGCCGTTCCGGCGCCACCGGGAGAGAGGGGGAGAGAGACCCCTTCTTCTTCTTCTTCCTTGACCTTCTCCCTAGATGGGAGAAGGGTTTCCCCTCTGGTCCTTGGTCTCCATGGCATGGAGGGGCGAGAGCCCCTCCAAGATTGGATCTGTCTCTGTGTCTCTGTCTGTTTCTGCGTTCCAGATTCTACCCTTTCACCATTTCTTATATTCCCGGAGATCCGCAACTCTGATTGGGATGAAATTTGGGCACGATTTTTATCCGGATATTTGCTTTCTTGCGGCGAAAGAAGGGCATCAACCGCCTTACGGGGTGTCCACGAGGGTCAGGGGCGCCCCCCTGCCTCATGGCCTCCTCGGGCATTGTCTCGTGTTGATTCCACTTCCCCAAATTCACATATATTCCAAAAAAAATCACCATCAGTTTTTATCCCGTTTGGACTCCATTTGATATGGATTTTTTGCGAAACAAAAAACATGCAACAAACAAGAACTGGCACTGGGCACTGGATCAATATGTTAGTCCCAAAAAATAGTATAAAAAGTTGCCAAAAGTATATGAAAGTTGTAGAATATTGGCATGAAACAATCAAAAACTATAGATACGACGGAGACGTATCAGCATCCCCAAGCTTAATTCTTGCTTGTCCTCGAGTAGGTAAATGATAAAAAGGATAATTTTTGATGTGTAATGCTACCTAGCATAATCTTGATCATGTAATCTAATCATGGCATGAATATTAAGACATGAGTGATTCAAAGCAATAGTCTATCATTTGACATTAAGACAATAATACTTCAAGCATACTAACAAAGCAATCATGTCTTTTCAAAATAACATGGCCAAAGAAAGCTCATCCCTACAAAATCATATGGTCTGGCTATGCTCCATCTTCACCACACAAAATATTCAAATCATGCACAACCCCAATGACAAGCCAAGCAATTGTTTCAAACTTTTGATGTTCTCAAACCTTTCAAACTTTCACGCAATACATGAGCGTGAGCCTTGGACATAGCACCATGGATTTAATAGAATATGATGGTGGAGGTTGTGTGGAGAAGACAAAAAGGATAAAGACTCACATCGACGCGGCTAATCAACAGGCTATGGAGATGCCCATCAATTGATGTCAATGTGAGGAGTAGGGATTGCCATGCAACAGATGCACTAAGAGCTATAAGTGTATGAAAGCTCAATCTGGCAACTAAGTGCGTGTGCATCCAACTTGCTTGCTCATGAAGACCTCGGGCATTTGAGGAAGCCCATAATAGAAATATACAAGCCAAGTTCTAAAATGAAATTTCCCACTAGTATATGAAAGTGATAACTCAAGAGACCCTCTATATGAAGAACATGGTGCTACTCTGAAGCACAAGTGTGGTAAAAGGATAGTAACATTGTCCCTTCTCTCTTTTCTCTCATTTTTTCTCTTTTTTGTTTTTTGTAGGCTTCTTTGGCCTCTCTCTCTCTCTCTCTCTTTTGGGCTTCTTTGTCCACTTTTATTTTGATAACCTCACATGGGACAATGTTCTAATAATGATGATAATCACACTTTTATTTACTTACAACTCGATACTAGAACAAAATATGACTCTATATGAATGCCTCCAGCGGTGTATCAAGATGTTCAATAATCTAGCATAGCAATGACATCAAAAAACAGACAAGCCATGAAAACATCATGCTAGCTATCGTACGATCATGCAGAGCAATATGACAATAAATTCTCAAGTCATGTATATGATGATGATGGAAGTTGCATGGCAATATATCTTGGAATGGCTGTGGAAATGGCATAATAGGTAGGTATGGTGGCTGTTTTAAGGAAGATATAAGGAGGCTTATGTGTGATAGAGCGTATCATATCATGGGGTTTGGATGCACCGGCGAAGTTTGCACCAACTCTCGAGGTGAGAAAGGGCAATGCACGGTACCAAAGATGCTAGCAATGATGGAAGGGTGAGAGTGCGTATAATCCATGGACTCAACATTAGTCATAAAGAACTCACATACTTATTGCAAAAATCTATTAGTCATCGAAATAAAGTACTACGCGCATGCTCCTAGGGGGATATATTGGTAGGAAAAGACCATCGCTCGTCCCCGACCGCCACTCATAAGGAAGACAATCAATAAATACCTCATGCTCCGACTTCATCACATAACGGTTCACCATACGTGCATGCTACGGGAATCACAAACTTCAACACAAGTATTTATACAATCCACAACTACCCACTAGCATGACTCTAATATCACCATCTTTATATCGCAAAACTATTGCAAGGAATCAAACATATCATATTCAGTGATCTACAAGTTTTATGTAGGATTTACTGACTAACCATGTGAATGACCAGTTCCTGTCATCTCTCTAAATAGATATAAGTGAAGCAAGAGAGTTTAATTCTTTCTACAAAAGATATGCCCACGCTCTAACAAATATAAGTGAAGCAAAAGAGCATTCTACAAATGTCGGTTTTCTATGTGAAGAGAAACAGGCAATCCAAACTTCAAAAGACTAAGTGAAGCACATGAAGCATTCTATAAAGCCATATCAAAAGATATAAGTGAAGTGCAATGAGCATTCTATAAATCAACCAAGAACTATCTCATACCAGCATGGTGCATCAAAGAAAAGTGAAAACTAAATGCAAAATACGCTCCAAGATTTACACATATCATGTGACGAATAAAAATATAGCTCCAAGTAAAATTATCGATGATTGTTAGAAGAAAGAGGGGATGCCTTCCGGGGCATCCCCAAGCTTGGTTGCTTGGGAGTCCTTGAATATTTCCTTGGGGTGCCTCAGGCATCCCCAATCTTAGGATGTTTCCACTCCTTATTCCTTCATCCATCGTGATCTCTCCCAAAACTTGAAAACTTCAATCACACAAAACTTAACAGAAAGTTCGGTAAGATCCGTAAGTATAAAGAAAATCACTACTATAAGTACTGTTGCAAACCAATTCATATTTTGTTTTTTCATTGTATCTACTGTAATATAACTTTTCCATAGCTTAATCCACTGATAGAAATTGATAGTTTCATCAAAAACAAGCAAACTATGCATCAAAAACAGAATCTGTCTTAAACAGCACAGTCTGTAGTAATTTGAACATTCACCATACTTATGTTACTCCAAAAATTCTGAAAAATTTAGGAAAAATAAAAAATTTGCATAGAAAGACAGTGCAAAACATTTCAGAACTGTTTGACGTTCAAGTAAAAAATGTAAAATCACGCACTACAGCCAAAGTTTCTGTTCTGCACCGCACAAACCAATAAGCAATGTAAACTTCCTAAAGGAAAATCTTGGCACATTATTTTTATAATACAATGGAATTTTACAAGGGGATAATATTTTTTTTGAAAAGTTTCTGTAATCAAGATTCACAAAGTTTCTCTGAGCATGAACAAAGTTCAAGGAGCTCCCCCACTTCAACAATGCTTGTCTCTCTCACTTTGACTTTCCTTTTTGAAAAGTTTTGGGGCCCCTCTTTATTTTTTTTGTTTTTAAACTATATAAAAGCACTAAATAGAAATAAACGACTCTCTAAAACTTCTGGGTTGTCTCCCTGGGAGCGCTTTCTTTAAAGCCATTAAGCTAGGCATAAGGTGCTCAAGTAATGAATCCACCCGGATCCCAAGGTATATCAAAGCCAATTTTAATTACCAATGATTTGTGATTTAGTAGTGAGCACAAAGCAATATATGTCATGTAATGACGAAGTCTAACTCTCTTCCTATGCATCGGCATGTCATAAAAGAACAATTCATGCACACATAGTAAAGGCCAGTGCATAGTATAAACAGTTTCTTGCAATTTTATCATATTGGAAACATGGAGAGGGGGAGATGTAGTTCCTCTCTCATAATAATTGCAAGTAGGAGCAGCAAGCACATGCATATTATATCTATCAAAATCATCATGTGTAGTAGTGAAACGCAACCCATCAATATAATCCTTAATAAGGGCAAACTTCTCCGATATAGTGTAGTCGGGAGAATTCAAATAGATAATAGGACTATCATGTGTAGGTGCAATAGCAACAATTTCATGTTTAACATAAGGAACTATAGCAAGTTCATCTCCATAAGCATAATTCATATTGGCATCTTGGCCACAAGCATAGCAAACATCATCAAAAAGGGATATTTCAAAAGAATCAACGGGATCATAACAATCATCATAGCAATCATCTTTCGGTAAGCACGAAGGGAAATTAAACAATGTATGAGTTGAAGAGTTATTCTCATTAGAAGGTAGGCACGGTAGCTAATCTTCTCTTCCTCCTTTTATTCTTCGCTCTCCTCATCATCTTTTTCATCCAATGAGCTCACAGTTTCATCAATTTCTTCTTCCATAGACTCCTGCAAAATATTAGTCTCTTCTCAGACAGCGGAGACTTTCTCAATAAATTCATCAATATCATAATTGTATTTATAATTCTCATAGCAATTTAAGGATAGCTAAATTTTCAGGTCTATAAACTGAATCATCAAAATCTTCAAACTCTTTAAACAAAGATTCAATTTCATAAGCACCCATATAAGCAACGAATTCTTCTATTTGTTCCACATCATAATAATCATATATAACATTAGCATAAGAAGCCAAGGTTTCATCATCATTAAATTCACATGAAAAGGGAAGGTGTGGAGCTTTCATCCTAGAGCAACAAGTATAATCATATCTCAAGCATAGTTGCCGAGCATACCAATGCAACATATAAATTTGATCCCATAATAGTTTCCCTTTTTGAGTCAAGCGATAATCCTTAAAGTATTCACGTTGATCCAACGTTACTCCCATTATAAAGTTGAATGGGGTTTTCTCAGGATTATCAAAGTAGTACATAATATCTTTCACATAATAAGCATCGAGGGTTTTAGGAGGTTCCCCATCTCCATGAGTAGCAAGTAAACCTAATTTTTTTGGTATTTCATGTTCCATATCCATAACTAAAGATAGAGAACAACTTAGAACAGCAAATAAAAACTACTTAGTGATAAAGCAAACAAGCACACACGAGAATATTCCCTCAAGTTCTATCGACCACCAATACAACTCTATGCATGCTTAACGTTCGCTTTACCTAGAACAAGTATGAAACTAGAAGTACTTTGTAGGTGTTGTTGGATAGGATTGCAAGATAATAAAGAGCACATAAATAAAAAGTAGGGGCTATTTATATGAAGACACAACTAAGTTAGTTTTAGTAGAGAGCTTGTTGTCACACAAGAAAGTTATTTGTCCCTAGGCAATCGATAACTAGACCGGTAATCATTATTGCAATTTTATTTGAGGGAGAGGCATAAGCTAACATACTTTCTCTTCTTGGATCATATGCACTTATGATTGGAACTCTAGCAAGCATCCACAACTACTAAAGATCATTAAGGTAAAACCCAACCATAGCATTATAAGGCATCAAGTCCTCTCTATTCCCATACGCAAACAACCTACTTACTCGGGTCTGTGTTTCTATCACTCACGCCAGCCACCATAAGCAAATCATGAACATATTGCAAACCCTACAGCGGGATCCCTCACGCTTGCGCGACACGGAGAGCACCATAGGACAACACCAATAATAAAACATGCTACTCAAACCAATTATGATCATCAATTAACCCATAGGACAAAACGGATCTACTCAAACATCATAGGATAGCCATACATCATTGGGAAATAATATATAGCGTTAAGCACCATGTTTAAGTAGAGATTATAGCAGGTAAAAGAGGGGTTACAACGCTGCATAGAGGGGGTAAGAGTTGGTGATGACGGTGGTGAAGTTGTTGGTGTAGATCGTTGTCGCGATGATGGCCCCGGCGGCGTTCCAGCGCCATCGGGAGAGAGGGGAGAGAGCCCCCCTTCTTATTCTTCTTCCTTGACCTTCTCCCTAGATGGGAGAAGGGTTTCCCCTCTGGTCCTTGGTCTCCATGGCATGGGAGGGCGAGAGCCCCTCCGAGATTGGATCTGTCTCTCTGTCTCTCTCTGTTTCTATGTTCCAGATTCTGCCCTTTCACCGTTTCTTATATTCCCGGAGATCCAACTCCGATTGGGCTGAAATTTGGACACGATTTTATTTGGATATTAGCTTTCTTGCGGCAAAAGAAGGGCATCAACTGCCATACGGGGTGTCCACGAGGGTCAGGGGCGCGCCCCCTGCCTCATGTTCCCCTCGGGCATCATCTTACATTAATTCCACTTCCCAAAATTCACATATATTCCAAAAAATCTCCGTCAGTTTTTATCCCGTTTGGACTCCGTTTGATATGGATTTTCTGTGAAACAAAAAACATGCAACAAACATGAACTGGCACTGGGCACTGGATCAACATGTTAGTCCCAAAAAATAGTATAAAAAGTTGCCAAAAGTATATGAAAGTTGTAGAATATTGGCATGGAACAATAAAAAATTATAGATATGATGAAGACGTATCAACGGTGCTTTAGAGATGGAGATCAAAGGCACAAGATGATGATGGCCATATCATGTCACATATTTTGATTGCATGTGATGTTTATCTTTTATGCATCTTATTTTGCTTAGTACGGCGGTAGCATTATAAGATGATCCCTCACTAAATTCCAATGTATAAGTGTTCTCCCTGAGTATGCACCGTTGCTACAGTTCGTCGTGCTGAGACAGCACGTGATGATCAAGTGTGATAATTAAGCTCTACATTCACATACAACGTGTGCAAGACAGTTTTGCACATGCAGAATACTCAGGTTAAACTTGACGAGCCTAGCATGTACAGACATGGCCTCGGAACACTGAGACCGAAAGGTCGAATGTGAATCATATAGTAGATATGATCAGCATAGAGATGTTCACCATTTAAAACTACTCCGTCTCACGTCATGATCGGACATGGTTTAGTTGATATGGATCATGCGATCATTTAGATGACTAGAGGGATGTCTATCTAAGTAAGAGTTCTTAAGTAATATGATTAATTGAACTTTAATTTATCATGAACTTAGTCCTGGTAGTTTTTGCATATCTATGTTGTTGTAGATCAATGGCCCGTGCTACCATTCCCTTGAATTTTAATGTGTTCCTAGAGAAAGCTAAGTTGAAAGATGATGGTAGCAACTACACGGACTGGATCCGTAACTTGAGGATTATCCTCATTGCTGCATAGAAGAATTACGTTCTGGAAGCACCGCTAGGTGCAAGGCCTGCTGCAGGAGCAACTCCGGACATTATGAATGTCTGGCAAGCTAAATCTAATGACTACTCGATAGTTCAGTGTGCCATGCTTTACGGCTTAGAATCGGGACTTCAAATACGTTTTGAACGTCATGGAGCATATGAGATGTTCCAAGAGTTGAAGTTAATATTTCAAGCAGATTCCCGAGTTGAGAGATATAAAGTCTCCAACAAGTTCTATAGCTGCAAGATGGAGGAGAATAGTTCTGTCAGTGAACACATACTCAAAATATCTGGGTACCATAACCACTTGACTCAGCTGGGCGTTAATCTTCCGGATGATAGTGTCATTGACATAGTTCTTCAATCACTGCCACCAAGCTATAAAGGCTTCGTGATGAACTATAATATGCAAGGGATGGAAAAGACAATTTCCAAGCTCTTCTCAATGCTTACGGCTGCGGAGGTAGAAATCAAGAAGGAGCATCAAGTGTTGATGGTTAACAAGACCACTAGTTTCAAAAAAAGGGTAAAGGAAAGAAGGGGAACTTCAAGAAGAATAGCAAGCAAGTTGCTGCTCCTGTGAAGAAGCCCAAGTCTGGACCTAAGCCTGAAACTGAGTGCTTCTACTGCAAAGGGACTGATCACTGGAAGCGGAACTGCCCCAAGTATTTGGCGGATAAGAAGGATGGCAAAGTGAAAGGTATATTTGATATACATGTTATTGATGTGTACCTTACTAATGCTCGTAGTAGCGCCTGGGTATTTGATACTGGTTCTGTTGCTCATATTTGCAAATCGAAACAGGGGCTACGAGTTAAATGAAGATTGGCTAAGGACGAGGTGATGATGCGCGTCGGAAATGGTTCCAAGGTCGATGTGATCGCTGTCGGCACACTACCTCTACATCTACCTTCGGGATTAGTTTTAGACCTGAATAATTGTTATTTAGTGCCAGCGTTGAGTGATGTCTACTCCACAACCTTCTTCTTGTAGACGTTGTTGGGCCTCCAAGTGCAGAGGTTTGTAGGACAGTAGCAAATTTCCCTCAAGTGGATGACCTAAGGTTTACCAATCCGTAGGAGGCGTAGGATGAAGATGGTCTCTCTCAAGCAACACTGCAACCAAATAACAAAGAGTCTCTTGTGTCCCCAACACACCCAATACAATGGTAAATTGTATAGGTGCACTAGTTCGGCGAAGAGATGGTGATACAAGTGCAATATGGATAGTAGATAATAGTATTTGTAATCTGAAATTATAAAAACAGCAAGGTAACTAATGATAAAAGTGAGCGTAAACAGTATTGCAATGCTAGGAAACAAGGCCTAGGGTTCATACTTTCACTAGTGCAAGTCCTCTCAACAATACTAACATAATTCGATCACATAACTGTCCCTCAACATGCAACAAAGAGTCACTCCAAAGTCACTAATAGCGGAGAACGAACGAAGAGATTATGGTAGGGTACGAAACCACCTCAAAGTTATTCTTTCCAATCAATCCGTTGGGCTATTCCTATAGGTGTCACAAACAGCCCTAGAGTTCGTACTAGAATAACACCTTAAGACACAAATCAACCAAAACCCTAATGTCACCTAGATACTCCAATGTCACCTCAAGTATCCGTGGGTATGATTATACGATATGCATCACACAATCTCAGATTCATCTATTCAACCAACACATAGAACCTCAAAGAGTGCCCCAAAGTTCCTACCGGAGAATCACGAAGAAAACATGTGCCAACCCCTATGCATAGGTTCATGGGAGGAACCCGCAAGTTGATCACCAAAACATACATCAAGTGAATCACGTGGTATCCAATTGTCACCACAGATACGCACGGCAAGACATACATCAAGTGTTCTCAAATCTTTAAAGACTCAATCCGATAAGATAACTTCAAAGGGGAAACTCAATCCATTACAAGAGAGTAGAGGGGGGAGAAAACATCATAGGATCCAAATATAATAGCAAAGCTCGCGATACATCAAGCAATTGTTTCATACTTTATTAATCTCAAACCTATAAACTTTCACGCGATACATGAGCGCGGGCCATGGACATAGCACTATGGGTGGAATAGAATATAATGAGGGGGGTTATGTGGAGAAGACAAAAAGGAGAAAGTCTCACATCAACAAGGCTAATCAATGGGCTATGGAGATGCCCACTGATTGATGTTAATGCAAGGAGTAGGGATTGCCATGCAACGGATGCACTAGAGCTATAAATGTATGAAAGCTCAACAAAAGAAACTAGTGGGTGTGCATCCAACTTGCTTGCTCATGAAGACCTAGGGCACTTGAGGAGGCCCATTGTTGGAATATACAATCCAAGTTCTATAATAAAAAATTCCCACTAGTATATGAAAGTGATAACATGAGAGACTCTCTACTATGAAGATCATGGTGCTACTTTGAAGCACAAGTGTGGTAAAAGGATAGTAACATTGTCCATTCTCTCTTTTTCTCTCATTTTTTGGGCCTTTTCTTTTTTTATGGCCTTTCTTTTGGGGGGGCCTTCTCTTTTTTATGGCCTTTTTTATTGATTCCTCACTTGGGATAATGCTCTAATAATGATGATCATCACACTTCTATTTATTTACAACTCAATGATTACAACTCGATACTAGAACAAAGATGACTCTATATGAATGCCTCCGACGGTGTACCGGGATATGCAATGAACCAAGAGTGACATGTATGAAAGAATTATGAACGGTGGCTTTGCCATAAATACTATGTCAACTACATGATCATGCTAAGCAATATGACAATGATGAATGTGTCATGATGAACGGAATGATGGAAAGTTGCATGGCAATATATCTCGGAATGGCTATGGAAATGCCATAATAGGTAGGTATGGTGGCTGTTTTGAGGAAGATATAGGGAGGTTTATGTGTGAAAGAGTATCATATCACGGGGTTTGGATGCACCGGCGAAGTTTGCGCCAACTCTCAATGTGAGAAAGGGCAATGCACGGTACCGAAGAGGCTAGCAAGGATGGAAGGGTGAGAGTGTGTATAATCCATGGACTCAACATTAGTAATAAAGATCTCACATACTTATTGCAAAAATCTACAAGTCATCAAAAACCTCGGCACTACGCGCATGCTCCTAGGGGGATAGATTGGTAGGAAAAGACCATCGCTCGTCCCCGACCGCCACTCATAAGGAGGACAATCAAATAACACCTCATGTTTCAAATTTGTTACACAAAGTTTACCATATGTGCATGCTACAGGAGTTGCAAACTTCAACACAAGCATTTCTCAAATTCACAACTACTCAACTAGCACGACTTTGATATTATTACCTCCATATCTCAAAACAATCATCAAGCATCAAACTTCTCCTAGTATTCAACACACTCATAGGAAAGTTTTGTTATTCTTGAATACCTAGCACATTAGGATTTTAAGCAAATTACCATGCTATTTAAGACTCTCAAAATAATCTAAGTGAAGCATGAGAGTTCATCTATCTCTGCAAAATAAAACTACCACCATGCTCTAAAGGATATAAGTGAGGCAGTAGAGCAAATGACAAACTGCTCCGAAAGATATAAGTGAAGATCAATGAGTAGTCGAATAATCATGCAACTATGTGAAGACTCTCTAACATTTAATAATTTCAGATTTTGGTATTTTATTCAAACAGCAAGCAAAACTAAATAAAATAACATGACGCTCCAAGCAAAACACATATCATGTGGCGAATAAAAATATAGCTCCAAGTAAAGTTACTGATGGAATTAGACGAAAGAGGGGATGCCTTCCGGGGAACCCCCAAGCTTAGGCTCTTGTCTATCCTTGAATATTACCTTGGGGTGCCTCGGGCATCCCCAAGCTTAGGCTCTTGCCACTCCTTATTCCATAGTCCATCGAATCCTTACCCAAAACTTGAAAACTTCACAACACAAAACTTAATAGAAAACTCGTAAGCTCCGTTAGTATAAGAAAACAAAACACCACTTCAAGGTACTGTAATGAACTCATTCTTTATTTATATTGGTGTTAAACCTACTGTATTCCAACTTCTCTGTGGTTTATAAACTCTTTTACTAGCCATAGATTCATTAAAATAAGCAAACAACACACGAAAAACAGAATCTCTCAAAAACAGAACAGTCTGTAGTAATGTGGATCAAAAGTATACTTATGGAACTCATAAAATTCTCAAATAAATTTCTGGACCTGAGGAATTTATCTATTAATCATCTGCAAAAATAATTAACTAAATATCACTCTCCAAATAAACATGGCAGCAATTCTCGTGAGCGCTAAAGTTTCTCTTTTTTACAGCATGATCAACAAGACTCTCCCCAAGTCTTCCCAAAGGTTCTACTTGGCACAAAAAATAATTAAAAGCATAAAACCACATCTAAACAGAATCTAGATGAATTATTTATTACTAAACAGGAACGAAAATCAAGGAACAAAAATAAAATTGGGTTGCCTCCCAACAAGCGCTATCGTTTAAGGCCCCTAGCTAGGCATGATGATTTCAATGATGCTCACGTAAAAGATAAGAATTGAAACATAAAGAGAGCATCATGAAGAATATGACTAGCACATTTAAGTCTAAACCACTTCCTATGCATAGGGATATTGTGAGCAAACAACTTGTGGGAACAAGAATCAACTTTCATAGGAAGGTAAAACAAGGATAACTTCAAATTTTAAGCACATAGAGAGGAAACTTAATATTATTGCAATTCCTACAAGCATATGTTCCTCCCTCATAATAATTTTCAGTAGCATCATGAATGAATTCAACAATATAACCAGCACCTAAAGCATTCTTTCCATGATCTACAAGCATAGAAAATTTATTACTCTCCACACAAGCAAAATTCTTCTCATGAATAATAGTGGGAGCAAACTCAACAAAATAATTATCATGTGAGGCATAATCCAATTGAAAACTAAAATCATGATGACAAGTTTCATGGATATAATTATTCTTTATAACATACAAGTCATCACAATAATCATCATAGATAGCAACTTTGTTCTCATAATCAATTGGAACCTCTTCCGGAATAGTGGATTCATCACACAAAAAAAGTCATGACCTCTCCAACTCCACTTTCATCAATATAATCATCATAAATAGGAGGCATGTTTTCATCATAATAAATTTGCTCAACAAGACTTGGGGGACAAAAAATATCATCTTCATCAAACATAGCTTCCCCAAGCTTGTGGCTTTGCATATCATTAGCATCATGGATAATCAAGGAATTCATACTAACAACAGTGCAATCATGCTCATCATTCAAATATTTAGTACCAAACATTTTATAGATTTCTTCTTCTAGCACTTGAGCACAATTATCCTTTCCATCATACTTACGAAAGATATTAAAAAGGTGAAGCATATGAGACAAACTTAATTCCATTTTTTTGTAATTTTTCTTTTATAAAATAAACTAGTGATAAAACAAGAAACTAAAAGACTCGATTGCAAGATCTAAAGATATACCTTCAAGCGCTAACCTCCCCGGCAACGGCACCAGAAAAGATCTTGATGTCTACTACACAACCTTCTTCTTGTAGACGTTGTTGGGCCTCCAAGTGCAGAGGTTTGTAGGACAGTAGCAAATTTCCCTCAAGTGGATGACCTAAGGTTTATCAATCCATAGGAGGCGTAGGATGAAGATGGTCTCTCTCAAGCAACCCTGCAACCAAATAACAAAGAGTCTCTTGTGTCCCCAACACACCCAATACAATGGTAAATTGTATAGGTGCACTAGTTCGGCGAAGAGATGGTGATACAAGTGCAATATGGATAGTAGATAATAGTATTTGTAATCTGAAATTATAAAAACAGCAAGGTAACTAATGATAAAAGTGAGTGTAAACGGTATTGCAATGCTAGGAAACAAGGCCTAGGGTTCATACTTTCACTAGTGCAAGTCCTCTCAACAATCCTAACATAATTGGATCACATAACTATCCCTCAAAATGCAACAAAGAGTCACTCCAAAGTCACTAATAGCGGAGAACGAACGAAGAGATTATGGTAGGGTATGAAACCACCTCAAAGTTATTCTTTCCAATCAATCCATTGGGCTATTCCTATAGGTGTCACAAACAGCCCTAGAGTTTGTACTAGAATAACACATTAAGACACAAATCAACCAAAACCCTAATGTCACCTAGATACTCCAATGTCACCTCAAGTATCCGTGGGTATGATTATACGATATGCATCACACAATCTCAGATTCATCTATTCAACCAACACATAGAACCTCAAAGAGTACCCCAAAGTTCCTACCGGAGAATCATGACGAAAACATGTGCCAACCCCTATGCATAGGTTCATGGGCGGAACCCGCAAGTTGATCACCAAAACATACATCAAGTGAATCACGTGGTATCCCATTGTCACCATAGATACGCACGGCAAGACATACATCAAGTGTTATCAAATCTTTAAAGACTCAATCCGATAAGATAACTTCAAAGGGGAAACTCAATCCATTACAAGAGAGTAGAGGGGGGAGAAAACATCATAGGATCCAAATATAATAACAAAGCTCGCGATACATCAAGATCGTATCACCTCAAGAACACGAGAGAGAGAGAGAGAGAGAGAGAGAGAGAGATCAAACACATAGCCACTAGTACATACCCTCAGCCCCGAGGGAGGACTACTCCCTCCTTGTCATGGAGAGCACCGGGATGATGAAGATGGCCACCGGAGAAGGATTGCCCCCTCTGGCAGGGTGCCAGGACGGGTCTAGATTGGCTTTCGATGGCTACGGAGGCTTCTGGCGGCGGAACTCCCGATCTATTGTGCTCCTGGATGTTTTTAGGGTATATGGAGATATATAGGCAGAAGAAGTACGTCAGGGGGGCCACGAGGGGCCCACGAGGGTGGAGGGCGCGCCCCCCTGCCTCGTGACCTCCTCGCAGATCCCCCGACGTGCACTCCAAGTCTTCTGGGCTTCTTTCCTTCCAAAAATGAGTTCCGTGAAGGTTTAGGTCAATTGGACTCCGTTTGGTTTTCCTTTTCTTCGAAACCCTAAAACAAGGAAAAAACAGAAACTGGCACTGGGCTCTGGGTTAATAGGTTAGTCCCAAAAATGATATAAAAGTGTATAATAAAGCCCATAAACATTCAAAACAGTAAATAATATAGTATGGAGCAATCAAAAATTATAGATACGTTGGAGACGTATCATTGAGCATGAACATTATATCTGGATCTTGTTTGATGCGAGACAGTTATTCATTTAAATCAGAGAATAATGGTTGTTCTATTTATATGAGTAATATCTTTTATGGTCATGCACCCTTGATGAGTGGTCTATTTTTGTTGAATCTCAATCGTAGCGATACACATATTCATAATATTGAAGCCAACAGATGCAAAGTTAATAATGATAGTGCAACTTATTTGTGGCACTGCCGTTTAGGTCATATTGGTGTAAAGCACATGAAGAAACTCCATGCTGATGGGCTTTTGGAATCACTTGATTATGAATCACTTGATGCTTGCGAACCATGCCTCATGGGCAAGATGACTAAGAATCTGTTCTCCAGAACAGTGGAGCGAGCCACTAACTTATTGGAAATAATACATACTGATGTATGCGGTCTGATAAGTATTGAGGCTCGCGGAGGGTATTGTTATTTTATGACCTTCACAGATGATTTGAGAAGATATGGGTATATCTACTTAATGAAACATAAGTCTGAAACATTTGAAAAGTTAAAAGAATTTCAGAGTGAAGTGGAAAATCATCGTAACAAGAAAATAAAGTTTCTACAATCTGATCGTGGAGGTGAATATTTGAGTTACGAGTTTGGTCTTCATTTGAAACAATGTGGAATAGTTTCGCAAATCACGCCACCTGGAACACCACATCGCAATGGTGTGTCTGAATGTCATAACCGTACTTTATTAGATATGGTGCGATCTATGATGTCTCTTACCGGTTTACCACTATCATTTTGGGGTTATGCTTTAGAGACGGCTGCATTCATGTTAAATAGGGCACCATATAAATCCGTTGAGACGACACCATATGAACTGTGGTTTAGCAACAAACCTAAGATGTCGTTTCTTAAAGTTTGGGGTTGTGATGCTTATGTGAAAAAGCTTCAACCTGATAAGCTCGAGCCCAAATCGGAGAAGTGTGTCTTCATAGGATACCCAAAAGAAATTGTTGTGTACACCTTCTATCACAGATCCGAAGGCAAGATATTTGTTGGTAAGAATGGATCCTTTCTAGAAAAGGAGTTTCTCTCGAAAGAAGTGAGTGGAAGGAAAGTAGAACCTGATGAGGTAGTTGTGCCTTCTCTCGAATTGGAAAGTGGTTCATCACAGAAATCAGTTCGAGTGATGCTTACACCAATTAGTAAGGAAGCTAATGATGATGATCACGAAACTTCAGATCAAGTTACTACCGAGCCTCGTACGTCAATCAGAGTACGTTCCGCACCAGAGTGGTACGGTAATCCTGTTCTGGAAGTCATGTTATTAGACCATGACGAACCTACGCACTATGAGGAAGCAATGATGAGCCCAGATTTCGCAAAATGGCTTGAGGCCATGAAATCTGAGATGGGATGCATGTATGAGAACAAAGTATTGACTTTGTTTGACTTGCCCGATGATCGGCAAGCCATAGAGAATAAATGGATCTTCAAGAAGAAGACTGATGCTGATAGTAATGTTACTGTCTACAAAGCTCAACTTGTTGCGAAAGGTTTTCGACAAGTTCAAGGAGTTGACTACGATGAGACCTTCTCACCCGTAGCGATGCTTAAGTCTGTCCGAAACATGTTAGCTATTGCCGCATTTATGATTATAAAATTTGGCAAATGGATGTCAAAATTGCATTCCTTAATGGATTTCTTAAAGAAGAGTTGTATATATGCAACCAGAAGGTTTTGTCGATCCAAAAGGTGCTAACAAAGTGTGAAAGCTCCAGCGATCCATTTATGGACTGGTGCAAGCCTCTCAGAGTTGGAATATACACTTTGACAGTGTGATCAAAGTATATGATTTTATACAGACTTTTGGAGAAGCCTGTATTTACAAGAAAGTGAGTGGGGGCTCTGTGGCATTTCTAATATTATATGTGGATGACATATTGTTGATTGAAAATAACACATAATTTCTGGATAGCATAAAAAGATACTTGAATAAGAATTTTTCAATGAAAGACCTCGATGAAGCTGCTTATATATTGGGCATCAAGATCTATAGAGATAGATCAAGATGCTTAGTTGGACTTTCACAAAGAACATACCTTGATAAAGTTTTGAATAAGTACAAAATGGATCAGTCAAAGAAAGGGTTCTTGCCTGTGTTACAAGGTGTGAAATTGAGTCAGACTCAATGCCCGACCACTGCAGAAGATAGAGAGAAAATGAAAGTCATTCCCTATGCTTCTGCCATAGGTTCTATCATGTATGCAATGTTGTGTACCAGACCTGATGTGTGCCTTGCTGTTAGTTTAGCACGGAGGTACCAAAGTAATCCAGAAATGGATCACTGGAGAGCGGTCAAGAACATCCTGAAATACCTGAAAATGACTAAGGATATGTTTCTCATTTATGAAGGTGATAAAGAGCTTGTTATAAATGGTTACATCAGTGCTATCTTTGACACTGATCCGAATGACTCTAAGTCGCAAACCGGATACGTATTTATATTGAATGGTGGAGCTGTCAGTTGGGGCAGTTCCAAGCAGAGCGTTGTGGTAGGATCTACGCGTGAAGCGGAGTACATAGCTACTTCGGAAGCAGCAAATGAGGGAGTCTGGATGAAGGAGTTCATATTCGATCTAGGTGTAATACCTAGTGCATCGGGTTCGATGAAAATCTTTTGTGACAATACTGGAGCAATTGCCTTAGCGAAGGAATCTATATTTCACAAGAGAACCAAACACATCAAGAGACGCTTCAAATCCATCCACGATCAAGTCAAGGAGGGAGACATAGAGATTTGCAAAATACATACGGATCTGAATGTTGCAGACCCATTGACTAAGCCTCTTCCACGAGCAAAACATGATCAACATCAAGACTCCATGGGTGTTAGAATCATTACAATGTAATCTAGATTATTGACTCTAGTGCAAGTGGGAGACTGAAGGAAATATACCCTAGAGGCAATAATAAAGTTGTTATTTATATTTCCTTATATCATGATAAATGTTTATTATTCATGCTAGAATTGTATTAACCAGAAACTTGATACTTGTGTGAATACATAGACAAAACAAAGTGTCCCTAGTATGCCTCTACTAGACTAGCTCATTAATCAAAGATGGTTAGGTTTCCTGACCATAGACATGTGTTGTCATTTGATGAACGGAATCACATCATTAGGAGAATGATGTGATGGACAAGACGCATCCATTAGCTTAGCATAATGATCGTTAAAGTTTTATTGCTATTGCTTTCTTCATGACTTATACATATTCCTCTCACTATGATATTACACAACTCCCGAATACCGGAGGAACACCTTGTGTGCTATCAAACGTCACAACGTAATTGGGTGATTATAAAGATGCTCTACAGGTGTCTCCGAAGGTGTTTGTTGGGTTGGCATAGATCAATATTACGATTTGTCACTCCGTGTATCGGAGAAGTATCTCTGGGCCCTCTTGGTAATGCACATCACTATAAGCCTTGCAAGCAATGCGACTGATGAGTTAGTTACGGGATGATGCATTACGGAATGAGTAAAGATACTTGCCGGTAACGAGATTGAACTAGGTATGAGGATACCGATGATCAAATCTCAGGCAAGTAACATACGGATGACAAAGGGAATGACATATGTTGTTATTACTGTTTGACCGATAAAGATCTTCATAGAATATGTAGGAACCAATATGAGCATCCAGGTTCCGCTATTAGTTATTGATTGGAGATGTGTCTCGGTCATGTCTACATAGTTCTCGAACCCATAGGGTCCGCAGGCTTAATGTTCGATGACAATTTGTATTATGAGTTATGTGTTTTGGTGACCGGAGATTATTCGGAGTCCCGGATGAGATCACGGACATGACGAGGAGTCTCGAAATAGTCGAGAGGTAAAGATTGATATATTAGACGATGGTATTCAAACACCGGAATGGTTTCAGAGTGGTTTGGGTATTTTTCGGAGTACCAAGGGGTTACCGGGACCCCCAGGGGAAAGTATTGGGCCTACATGTGCAATATGGGAGAGGGGAGGTGTCGGTGTCAAAACCGGCGGATCTCGGGTAGGGGGTCCCGAACTGTGCGTCTAGGCCGGATGGTAACAGGAGGCAAGGGACATGAAGTTTTACCCAGGTTCGGGCCCTCTCGATGGAGGTAAAACCCTACGTCCTGCTTGATTAATATTGATGATATGGGTAGTACAAGAGTAGATCTACCACGAGATCAGAGAGGCTAAACCCTAGAAGCTAGCCTGTGGTATGATTGTTATGCATGAATGTGTTGTCCTACGGACTAAAACCCTCCGGTTTATATAGACACCGGATAAGGTTAGGGTTACATGGAGTCGGTTACAATGGTAGGAGATCTACATATCCGCATCACCAAGGAAAGTCCCTTCCGGACACGGGACGAAGTCTTCAATCTTGTATCTTCATAGTCCAGGAGTCCGACCAAAGGATATAGTCCGGCTATCCGGACACCCCCTAATCCAGGACTCCCTAAGTAGCCCCCGAACCAGGCTTCAATGACGATGAGTCCGGCGCGCAGATTGTCTTCGGCATTGCAAGGCGGGTTCTCCTCCAAATTCCATGTACCTATTGAATAAAGTCCGGTTTCTTGTAAATGATGCGCTCCTTGGCTTCTACGCCCAATAATGGCCGTCTCCCACGTGTCAAACGAATATGAAAAGTCTGACTGTTTTTACATCCACACCCCTAGCCACGTAAATGAGCCGCCTATTTAAGGGGACGAGGATTTAGATCCAAACCACACCTTCTCCCCTTCGCGAGTGTTCATCAGAGCGCATCCGACAAAGGTCCATTCCACCATGGCCAGCCGTCGCAACTCCTCCCTTCGCCCTTCCAGCCCTAAGCCTGGATATTGGGAGAGATGCTCCATCCCGCATAGCAAGCTAGTGACACTCCAGACCAAGGGATTTCTCCCCCCGGCCTATATGGTCCTGGTTCGAGCCGGTCTTGCCGTTTATAATGGTGGAGAGCAAGTGGAGAGTGCCCCCAATCCCTCCAAAGGGGAGCGGGTATGCCTTGTCCCTTATCTAATAAGAGGGCTCGGATTTCCAATCCATCTGTTTCTCTGGGGGCTACTGGAGTACTATGGCCTCCAGCTACACAATCTTACGCCCGCCTCCGTATTGCATATCGCGGGCTTCGTAGCCTTTTGCGAGCTGTTTTTGGGTGTTGAGGCTCATTTCGGGTTGTGGAAAGAGCTATTTTGCCTCATGCCCTATTCTAAGAAGGGGTCAATGTATCAAGTGGGCGGAGCCGAAGTGTGGTGCATCGCCGGGACCGGATACCTATCCGGAACCCCAAAGAAGGCGTCTGAGGACTGGCCTTCGGAATGGTTTTACATAGAAGACGTCCTGCTACCAGATACTGTCCGGATCGGCCTCCCTGAGTTTGACAGTGCCCCACTAAAGAAGCGCCTAAGTTGGCGTCCACGGAGCCCTCAGAGGGAAAGCGACAAGGACGTTTTTTACCTGATGGGCCGGATAAGATTGTTAGCTCATTCCGGACTAACCATGATCGGGGTCATGGCCGCATGCATCATGCGAGGGGTGCAGCCGCTATAGTATAGAGGCCACCCCATGTGGGACTTCAATGGGGAGGACGACACCACCCGCTACGGCCGTAAGGGGGCGGATTCGGCTGCGGCTCTAATAAAGACCTTGTCCGCTTTGTATAAGGGAGAAGAGGAGGATTTTCTCCGCGTCGACCCAAAGGGTGGATTTTCTATGTACAATCCTCCAAGCTGGGTAAGTGGTCGCATCTTGCCCATCCGTTTTATATTCCCATTGTTAAATATTCAGTCTAGCGACTTCAACGCAGGAACTGCGCCAGGCTGTTAAAGAAATAAATAGCCCTCCTCCACAACCCGAGGACCCAGGACGGTCCCTCGACCCGGACTCTCAAGAGGATCCGGACTTTTCGGTGGAGCTGATTGATGGAGTGTTCCATCAATTGAGCAAGGACAACGCCTTGGTGGCCATTATGGCTGATTACCCAGGGCTAATCCCGACCTCCCAGAAACGGGAGGCCGAACCTGCGGCGACAAGACGACGAGGGGCCGCAGGGCCCTGTGGGCAGAAAAGAGGTGCAGTCCGAACCGAGACGTCAGCGCAAAGGTATGGCGCGCCCCCTTATCCCAGGTGTTACACCTTAAAGGCACATTAACACCCGTGCTCTGTTTAGGACAAAGAGACCTCGCCAAACTATATTCGGAGAGACTGCCAATCGCGCCTCCACCAGCCGGGCTCCAAAGCCTGGTCCGGAAGCGGAGCCGAACACAAGGCGCGCACCGGACGCTCCTCCGATGGAGGATGTGGACACGTTGTCTGCCACCAACTCTGAGGTGGAGAGTGCCATGAACCACAGGCGTCGCCGGACAATTCTTCGCGACGCTTGTTTCTCCCAAGAGGCGTTAGATGCCTTCAAGTCGGGAGATGCGTACCTCCGTGCCGCTCAAAAGGGTCTAGCCAGAGCCACGGAGCAATATGTAAAAGACATACGGGTAAGAAAATTTTGGTAATTATATATAGATACCAGTAGCCCCCGAGACTTGAAACAGTTAGAATAACTGATTTAAGGATCATTTGTTATGCAGGTTCTTACAGAAAAAGAATTCCCTACTGTCCAAGGAGCTAGAAGAGTGCAAAGCCCAACTTGAGGCCGCACTAGCCGCGGCAGGGGAGCCCAAAGAGACCCCCTCTGGTAATATACACTTCGAAAGATAAGTATTGTGCGAAGCACGGCATGGGTGCGAATCTGACAAATGAAATTGCAGATGGCGCCGGATTGAATCCGGAAAGGCAACACCTCCTACGCCAGCTAAAGGCTGGTGAGAAGGTGCTGACAAAGGTGAGGCGGGAGAAGAACAATCTCCAAGATGCCAACACCAAGCTGGGCGTCGAGCTGAAAGATGTTCGTGCCCAGCTGTCAGACTCCGTTAAGGAGAATCAGCGGCTTCAGCGCGGCATATTTAGTAAGTGCTTGAACGAACCTTTGAAAGAAAGTTCGGCGGGGAAGTCGACTAACAGAGCAATGTCTGTAGGTGTGCTAACAGGTTGTCCTGCAAAGGAGATGCCCGGTTCTACGGGTGACCTTCTTCCCAAGCTCTCGCAACTGCTCGATCGAGTTCGGCAGGCGATGCAAGACGTCGCCCAGGCCCTGTGGCCATCCATCTCCATGCCCGGAGGTCTTGGAGAGCTTGCGGAGAAGCTAAAGGGAGCACGGCGGCGCTTCCGATTGTGGAAGATATCGGCCTGCCATCAAGGCGCTAGGGAGGCCTGGGCCATGGTGAAGACGCGGTACACAAAGGCTGACACCAACCACATGGCCGAGGTCGGTCCTATAGGGCCCGATGGGAAGAAGATCCCTGTAAGCTTAGTATACGACCAAGTAGAGTTGGCCGCAAAGTATTCCCAGTAGGGCTGTAAATTAGACAGCCTGTTAGATGGTATTGAAGAGGAATACAATCAGTCAAAATGATTATGTAATATTGACATTTATAATGCCTTCTAGCCGGATTGTAGATCATTTGTCATGGCCGACCTTTTCGCTTCAGCCTCGGGACCTGACGGTCCGGAGTGTGTCCGAATTCCCATGCAGTTATATAGGAACCGGGGAATGCATGGAGACCAGGCGTAGGGGTCATTAGTGCGTGAACAGACAAGTTCCCGACTAGTTATGTTATATTACATGGTTAGTAAGAAACATCTTCCAGGGAGAATAGTTCCGTTAGGGGTTCCTTTCCCTGGGAGGCATGCCCTAAAGTGCATGTCCATGCTGCGAAAAGAAACACGGGAAAAACATCTGGGGGCGTATAGATAAATAAAATAAAAAAAGATCATCTTTAGTTCACCGACCGAATATTCCCTTAAGAACGCTAGCTTTCGGCTTCACCCAGTCTGAGGTACACGTCTGGCTGACCCGGCAGTAACAATCGCAGAGGTGCTCCCTTTACCACCTAGCCGAACAATCGGGAACGTAAGGGTAAGCACAGGAGCCAGGCAACCCAGCTTGGCCAAAACTTAAGTCATATCGATGCATATAATGGTGAATAAAAGGTACATGCAGAAGTGTGACATATGTGTTGGGCATGAAGCCCGTATAAATAAGCTTCTGTTTAAAGAAGCCCCCAGGTTTAATGAGCGCGGATAGCGCATCACTTTATGAGCCTTTAAAGGCTATAAGAGAGAGGGAGAGAAGAAGAGGAATGTAAGACAGAAAGTATAAAAAATGGACAGAGGAAGGAGATGAACACAGAGTCCGGCACTAGGCATAGAATCTTCGAAGACGGGCTGCGTTCCATGGGTTCGTCTCGAGTCGGTTATCCGATGCATCTCGCAAGCGGTACGCTCCACCAGTCAGGACTTGGTCAATTATGAAGGGACCTTCCCACTTGGGCTTGAGTTTGTCCTTTTTCTTGTCCGGTAGTCATAGAACTAATTCGCCAACATTGTAATTTTTGGCCCGTACTTCTCTGCTTTGGTATCTTCGAGCCTGCTGTTGATAGAATGCGGAACGGGCTTTTGCCACGTCGCGCTCCTCCTCCAATGCGTCCAAGCTGTCCTGCTGATCGAGCTCGGCTTCTCTTTCTTCGTACATGCGCACTCGAGGTGACTCATGAATTATGTCGCAAGGTAAAACTGCCTCTGCGCCGTATACCATAAAGAATGGTGTGTATCCGGTGGTGCAATTCGGCGTGGTCCGCAGCCCCCAGAGTACGGAGTTGAGCTCCTCTACCCAGTGCGTGTTAGATTCCTTGAGGGACCGCACTAATCTGGGTTTGATGCCACTCATGATGAGACCATTTGCACGTTCGACCTGGCCGTTAGTTTGTGGGTGGTAGACAGAAGCATAATCAAGCTTGATGCCCATGTTTTTGCACCAGAGTTTTACCTCGTCGGCCATAAAGTTCGTGCTGTTATCTGTGATGATGCTATGGGGGACGCCGTAACGGTGTACAACCCCGGATATAAAGTCTATCACCGGTCCGGATTCGGCCATCTTAACAGGCTTGGCTTCTATCCATTTGGTGAGCTTATCCACCATGACCAGTAAGTATTTTTGCTTATGGGTTCCGCCTTTAAGGGGTCCAACCATGTCAAGCCCCCAGACCGCGAAGGGCCAAGTGATGGGGATAGTTTGGAGGGCGGTGGGTGGCATATGGCTTTGGTTTGCAAAGAGCTGGCAACCGGTGCATCGTTGGACTAAGTCCTGGGCGTCTGCCCGGGCCGTCGGCCAATAAAAGCCTGTACGGAAGGCCTTGCTTACAAGGGACCGAGCTGCCGCATGATGACCGCCGAGTCCGGCATGAATTTCAGCCAGGAGGTTCCGCCCTTCCTCTTCGGAGATGCACCTTTGAAGGACTCCGGTAGTGCTTTTCTTATAAAGCTCTCCCTCGTGGACTTTGTAGGCTTTGGATCGCCGCACTATGCAGCGTGCCTCATTTTGGTCCTCGGGGAGTTCCTGCCTAGTAAGGTAGGCGAGGAATGGTTCCGTCCACGGGGCGATAACGGCCATTATTACGTGGGCTGAAGGTGTTATTTCATTGGCAGAGCCTCCGATTGTGTCGGAATGTTCGGTGTCGGGTAGTACGGTTGGGTCCGGGCTGTTATTGTTCGGCTCCCCTTCCCATACTACGGATGGTTGAACAGCCTTTCCAAGAAGATGTTGGGGGGACTACATCGCGTTTTGCGCCGATGCGTGCCAGGACATCTGCCGCCTGATTATTTTCCCGGGCTATATGGTGGAATTCAAGCCCTTCGAACCGAGCTGACATTTTTAGGACGGCGTTGCGGTAAGCTGACATTTTTGGATCCTTGGCATCGAAGTCTCCATTTATTTGGGATATTGCAAGGTTCGAGTCCCCGCGCACCTCTAGGCGTTGAATGCCCATGGATACTGCCATCTGTAGACCATGTAGAAGGGCCTCATATTCGGCTGCATTGTTGGAGTCCATGTACATAATCTGGAGTACGTATTGAACTGTGTCTCCTGTGGGGGACGTCAAAATGACGCCAGCCCCCGGTCCGGCCAACATCTTGGAGCCGTCGAAATGCATGATCCAATTTGAATATGTGTCGTACTCTTTAGGGAGTTCGGCCTCCGTCCATTCTGCGACGAAGTCGGCCAAGACTTGCGACTTGATGGCTCGCCGTGGCTTATAAGTTATGTCGAACGAGAGGAGCTCAATGGCCCATTTTGCAATCCGGCCCGTTGTGTCACAGTTGTTTATAATATCGTTAAGTGGTACTTCCGAGGCTACTGTTATTGAACACTCTTGAAAGTAGTGTCGTAGCTTCCGGGATGCCATGAATACCGCATACGCAATCTTTTGATAATGCGGGTACCGTGATTTGCAGGGAGTGAGGACAGTGGACACATAATAGATCGGCTTTTGAAGGGGGAATTTGTGTCTGTCCGTTTCTCGTTCGACGACGAGTACTGCGCTTACAACCTGATGTGTTGCTGCAACGTATAATAGCATTCGTTCGCCAATGTTTCGCGCGGCCAGGACTGGGTTTGTTGCCAGTATGGCTTTTATTTCGTCGAGTCCGGCCATGGCTGCATCCGTCCATTCGAAGTGTTCGGTGCACCGAAGGAGGCGGTAAAGGGGTAGGGCCTTTTCTCCCAAGTGGGAGATAAAGCGGCTTAGAGCCGCCACGCATCCGGTTAATTTTTGTATTTGTTTGAGGTCCTTTGGGATATCCAATTGTGACAGAGCTCGGATCTTGGCTGGGTTTGCTTCAATTCCACTACCGGATACAATGAAGCCCAAGAGCTGTCCAGATGGGACGCCGAAAATGCATTTTTCCGGGTTGAGCTTGATGTCGTATGTTCGGAGGTTATTGAATGTGAGCCTCAAGTCGTCTACTAGAGATTCGACATGTCTTGTTTTGACGACCACATCATCTACATATGCCTCCACTGTTTTGCCGATCTGGTTTGCCAGACATGTCTGAATCATGCGCTGATATGTTGCACTGGCGTTTTTGAGCCCGAAGGGCATTGTGTTGAAGCAGAATGGGTCGTATCGTGTGATAAATGCCGTTGCGGCTTGGTCTGATTCTGCCATCTTGATTTAATGGTAGCCGGAATATGCGTCGAGGAAACACAACGAGTCATGTCTTGCGGTAGCGTCGATAATTTGATCAATGCGGGGGAGGGGGAGGGATCCTTTGGGCAAGCCTTGTTAAGGTCTTTAAAATCAACGCACAGGCGCCAGGATTTGTCCTTCTTTGGAACCATCACCAGGTTTGCTAGCCAGTATGGATGTTTTATATCTCTGATGAATCCGGCCTCCAATAGCTTTGCTAGATCCTCTCCCATGGCCTGTCTCTTAGGTTCGAAAAAACGCCGAAGAGCTTGCTTGATAGGTTTGGATTCTTTTAGGATATTTAAGCTGTGCTCGGCCAGCCTGCGTGGGATTCCTGGCATGTCTGAAGGGTGCCAGGCGAAAATGTCCTAGTTCTCTCGTAGGAACTCTCGCAGTGCGGCATCTAAATAAGGGTTTAAATGTGCCCCGATGGAAGCTGTTTTATTAGGGTCCGTTGGATCGACCTGGAATTTTACTATTTTGTCCGCCGGTTTAAAGGAGGTGGACTTGGATCTTTTGTCGAGTACCACGTCGTCTCTATTCACTATGGAGCGCAGCGTAGTCAGTTCCTCAGTCGCTAGGGCTTCGGATAGTGCCTCAAGGGCCAGTGTGGCTTTCTTGTTTTCGGCGCGGAGTGCTATGTCCGGATCACTAGCGAGAGTGATGATCCCGTTGGGCCCGGGCATCTTGAGCTTCAGGTACCCATAATGGGGTATTGCTTGGAAGATTGTAAACGCTTCCCGCCCTAGCAGAGCGTGATAAACACTGCTGAACGGAGCCACATGGAACGTGACCTCTTCGGACCTCTAATTATCCGGCGTGCCGAACACCACATCTAGTGTGATTTTTCCTGTACAGCGCGCTTCCTGACTAGGGATTATTCCTCTAAAGGTTGTGCTACTTCGCTCAATGCAGTTCCGGTCTATTTCCATTTTTTGAAGGGTTTCCTCGTAAATGAGGTTCAATCCGCTGCCGCCGTCCATGAGTACCTTGGTAAGACGAAAGTCGTCCACTATTGGACTGAGGACCAATGCAGCTGGTACTCGGGCTGTTCAGAATTTAGGTTCATCACTGGCGTTAAAGGTAATAGCCGTGTCGCTCCATGGGTTTATTGTTGCCACTTGGTAGATTTCGGCAAGGTTGCGGAGTGTCCTTTTTCCCATGTTATTTGATGCGAAAGTCTCGAAGACTGTTAATACCGTATTGGTGTCTCTGGGGTGGCTTTCTGTGGCCTCCGGAATTAGGAGATCTTCGCCAATTTTGGCCACCTGCCGGAGTATCCAACATGCTCTAAGGCTGTGAGTTGGTGTGGCGTCCTCTGGACTGTGAATTTTACAGGGTCCATTGAGCCATCCTTCCAATACGGTTCCATGCCCTGTAGAGGTTTTTTGCTTTTTGGTGTTTGACCCGGGTGTCTGGCGATGATGCACCCTTTTATTTCGGACTAGGTTTGCATTCAGGGCCAGATTGTCCCAAAATTTTATTTCGGTTTTCGAGGCGCTTTCCATCGCACAGTACTTTCGTACTATGGACGCCAAGTCAGCGAAGCGTGTAATATCACGGCGACTTATGGCGTTGAGGATTCCCTTGTCCATGCAATTATTGCAGAAGAATGAAATCGCGTCTTCCTCGCGGCAGTCCTTTATCCTGTTCATAACCAGGAGGAATCTGGCCCAGTAATGATGTACTGTTTCTTCGGGCTCTTGCCTAATTTGGGATAGATTGCTAATGTTCGGATGGGTGGGTGGGATTAAATCCGAAGCCTCACCCCATCTAAGGCTCAGAGGCCGAGGAATTTCCGAACTAAAAAATTTGGATTCCTGGATGTTGTCCAATGAATCCAGTCCGTCGCCTGACTCTAAGTTCAGGTCTTGAGTGATATCCTCCCCTCCGCGGGTATCCAGCTTGGAGGGATCGGGAATCCGGATGTAGCTAGTCCTTAAGATAGATGAGGGGTCGCCGCACTGTCCCTCTACCACGACAACATGATGGGTGACTTGGGGAAGTCAATCTCTCCCAGATTGGGCTTGGGCCCAATCTGGTCGTAATCCGTAGCGACACCCAGGGCGGCGATGCGATCCAAGAGCTCGTTTATGGAGGAGAGCTCCATTGGATCTAACTGCTCAGCGAGTTCCGAGCTGACATGAAGATTGTTTTCGATGGCTCGAGAGGTCATCGTCGGCGCAGAAGCCGAACAGGCGGTCATAAGAAAACCACCTAGCCGGAGGGTTTGGCCGACAGCCAAAGCTCCCTTAGCAATGGTGTCGTCTTTAAAGACGGGGTGAGGCATCCTTCCTGATGGCGACGACACAGAGGAACTCTCAATGAAAGCACCAATGTCGGTGTCAAAACCGGCGGATCTTGGGTAGGGGGTCCCGAACTGTGCGTCTAGGCCGGATGGTAACAGGAGGCAAGGGACATGGAGTTTTACCCAGGTTCGGGCCCTCTTGATGGAGGTAAAACCCTACGTCCTGCTTGATTAATATTGATGATATGGGTAGTACAAGAGTAGATCTACCACGAGACCAGAGAGGCTAAACCCTAGAAGCTAGCCTATGGTATGATTGTTGTGTATGAATGTGTTGTCCTACGGACTAAAACCCTCCGGTTTATATAGACACCGGATAGGGTTAGGGTTACATGGAGTCGGTTACAATGGTAGGAGATCTACATATCCATATCGCCAAGCTTGCCTTCCATGCCAAGGAAAGTCCCTTCCGGACACGGGACGAAGTCTTCAATCTTGTATCTTCATAGTCCAGGGGTCCGGCCAAAGGATATAGTCCGGCTATCCGGACACCCCCTAATCCAGATCTCCCTCAGGAGTCATCCCACAAGGGGTGTCCGCGCCCCCTCCCATAGGGAGTCCGAATTGGACTAGGGGAGGGAGCGCGCCCCCCTTTCCTTCTCCTCTTCCCTCTCCCTTCCCCCTTTCCCCCTCCATGAGAAGGAAAAGAGGGGGGGTCGAATCCTACTAGGACTTGGAGTCCTAGTAGGACTCCCCTCTCCTTGGCGCGCCCCTAGTGGTCAGCCTCCTCCCCTCCTCCTTTATATACGTGGGCAGGGCACCCCTTGGAGACACACCAATTGTTCCAAGCCGTGTGCGGCATCTCCCTCCACGGTTTACTCCTCCGGTCATATTCACGTAGTGCTTAGGCGAAGCCCTGCGCGGATCACATCACCATCACCGTCACCACATCGTCGTGCTGACGAAACTCTCCCTCAACCCTCTGCTGAATCAAGTGTTCGAGGGACGTCATCGAGCTGAACGTGTGCTGAACTCGGAGGTGTCGTAGGTTCGGTACTAGATCGGTTGGATCATGAAGATGTTCGACTACATCAACCACGTTAACCTAACGCTTCCACTTTCGGTCTACGAGGGTATGTGGACACACTCTCCCCCTCTCATTGCTATGCATCTCCTAGATAGATCTTGCGTGATCGTAGGAATTTTTTTTTGAAATTGCATGCTACGTTCCCTAACAAGAGGGCCTATTAGGGGACCGTGGAGGCCCATCTAAAAGCCTAGGGACAGGAGGGAGCCACAAGGAGTAGGTGAGCACCCTGAGGACCATCTTGGCTCCCAAGTCATCATGGCGGCGTCCAAGATGAGACATATCCTCTGTAAAACCCTAGCCCTCGCCATGTATAGAAGGCGAGGGCTACGATGCTCTCGGATCTATCTACTCCCATATACTAGACTCTCGGTAGTAATTTGTACACCCCAGAGTAATGCCTCGTGGATATATCCATTAGGAATAACAACACGAAGCAAGATGTAGGGTATTACTCATCACCATTGGGCCGGGCCTAGCTAAACTGTGTGTGCGGGCTCCGCTCTTGTACTTCCAACCACGTTCACCACCCTACTGAGGGTAGTAACGACTTTCCACTCCATCAGAGGTGGAGCCTATTCGATTTTGAGGCTCTAGACCCGAAGTAGTCCTCGGATAAAACTTGAAGGCTCTGGCTCAGAAGTTTCGCACTTTCCAGGTTCCATATAAACATTGTATAACAGGTAGATTTTTGTGGGGCCATAGAAATACCCCCATCCTTCACAAAAAGTTGGGCGTCGACCAGATCTCAAGCCCCATCACTGTTGAGGACTTCCAAGCTTTCACCCCCTCTAAATAGAGAAACTGAAATTCTATATAGGAAAATAAAGAGAAATATAGGTATGTGTTTGCACCCAACCAATCTTGAATCCGCCAAAGTGCTTTGTGTGATCTATTATTCTTGGATTCGTGCGAAACCCAAGCAGATTGATGTTGTCCGGGAGCTTCCAAGTAATGGATTTGTTCGTGGGAACATTTATGAGGGTTTTGGGTTTGCCCCAAGAACTATCACTAGTGAAGGGTGTTTGAGCTTTTGATGGCATAGGCACTCAAAGCACCAGTTGAGGCATTCCTTGTCTTGAGATTAGCCTCCCAAGGGTATGAACTTTGAGATACATTTTGGTCTTCAACACTTGTGGTTATTTCTCCAACCACGCATAACTTTTGATGGATCTCACACCGCGTCCACTTCACCAAAAGCATGAAACAATGAGATAAAAGAGTCCACAAATGAATACGAAAATGCTAAATAGAAAACTATGCGTGAGAACATGCATATGCTTTTGTGTGCTTGTTGGCTTAACTTCTTTTTTATGGTTGCTCGAAGAATTCATTTATTTCCTTTAAAAATAGAACTCACACATGATTTTCATGTCTAACGCTTTCCTTCAAAAGAATATCCGGTGTAATGCAAGTTACAATAAAAAACTCATGAAAATCATGTTTGAAAGTTTTAAAAATTATCACGAAAACAGTATATAACATGTTAAAAGGGTGATGTTCTATCAACACCAATTATTCTTGAATTTGTTTTTTCATATACCAGAAATGTACAACATGTTAAAAGGGTGATGTTCTATCAACACCAATTATTCTCGAATTTGTTTTTTCATATGCCGGAAATGAATTTATGTTTGAACTTGAAATTTTACATGTCCGTGCAAAAAAGGAAGAAATTTTACATGTCTTCCCGCAAAAAAAAGAAATTTTACATGTCTATAAAAAGCCATCTCTTCAACATACTATATTTTTGAGGTTTTTTCAAAACTAAATATGGTTCCCCGCTACACCAGGTACAAAGGCGAGTTTCCTGGCAATCTAGGGTTGGTGCGTCGCTGCCGCCGGCGGCGGCCGCTGGCCTTGTGTCCTCTGTGTGAGGCTACTGATGTTCTAACGAGGTGCTTCCTCTTCAGCTTTCTGTCCCCTAGCAGAAGCTAGGGTTTGATGTCCTCCGGCAGCTCCGCTGTCCGTGAGTCTTTCTTTCAATCACCGTTGATTCAGCAGGGATCGGCAGTCCTCCAGCGGCTACGCCGACCGTGAGTTTTCTCTCGTTGTTGTTCACCAGTTTCCGTCCTTCTGTTGGGGAACGTAGTAATTTCAAAAAAATTCATACGCACACGCAAGATCATGGTGATGCATAGCAACGAGAGGGAGAGTGTTGTCTACGTACCCTCGTAGACCGACAGCGGAAGCGTTATGACAACGCGGTTGATGTAGTCGTACGTCTTCACGGCCCGACGGATCAAGCACCGAAACTACGGCACCTCCGAGTTCTAGCACACATTCAGCTCGATGACGATCCCCGGACTCCGATCTAGCAAACTGTCGGGGAAGAGTTCCGTCAGCACGACGGCGTGGTGACGATCTTGATGTACTACCGTCGCAGGGCTTCGCCTAAGCACTGCTACAATATTATCGAGGACTATGGTGGAAGGGGGCACCGCACACGGCTAAGAATATGATCACGTGGATCAACTTGTGTCTCTAGGGGGTGCCCCTGCCTCCGTATATAAAGGCTCAAAGGGGGGGTGCGGCCGGCCAGGAGAGGCGCGCCAGGAGGAGTCCTACTCGCAGAGTAGGATTCCCCCCCCCCCTTTCCTAGTTGGAATAGGATTCACGGAGGGGGGGGAAGAGGAAGGGGGCCGGCCCCCTCTCCTTGTCCTATTCGGACCAAGGGAGGGGAGGGGCGCGCGGCCCATCTCTGGCTGCCTCTTCTCTTTTCCACTAAGGCCCACTAAGGCCCATATATCTCCCGGGGGGTTCCGGTAACCTCCCGATACTTCGGTAAAATCCCGATTTCACCTGGAACACTTCAGATATTCAAATACAGGCTTCCAATATATCAATCTTTATGTCTCGACCATTTCAAGACTCCTTGTCATGTCCGTGATCACATCCGGGACTCCGAACAACCTTCGTACATCAAAACATATAAACTCATAATATAACTGTCATCGAAACCTTAAGCGTGCGGACCCTACGGGTTCAAGAACAATGTAGACATGACCGAGACACGTCTCCGATCAATAACCAATAGCGGGACCTCGATGCCCATATTGGTTCCTACATATTCTACGAAGATCTTTTATCGGTCGGACCGCATAACAACATACGTTGTTCCCTTTGTCATCGGTATGTTACTTACCCGAGATTCGATCGTCGGTATCCAATACCTAGTTCAATCTCGTTACCGACAAGTCTCTTTACTCGTTCTGTAATACATCATCCCGCAACTAACTCATTAGTTGCAATGCTTGCAAGGCTTAAGTGATGTGCATTACCGAGAGGGTCCAGAGATACCTCTCCGACGATCGGAGTGACAAATCCTAATCTCGAAATACGTCAACCCAACATGTACCTTTGGAGACACCTGTAGAGCACCTTTATAATCACCCAGTTACGTTGTGACGTTTGGTAGCACACAAAGTGTTCCTCCGGCACATGGGAGTTACATAATCTCATAGTCATAGGAACATGTATAAGTCATGAAGAAAGCAATAGCAACATACTAAACGATCGGGTGCTAAGCTAATGGAACGGGTCATGTCAATCAGATCATTCAACTAATGATGTGATCCCGTTAATCAAATAACAACTCTTTGTCCATGGTCAGGAAACATAACCATCTTTGATTAACGAGCTAGTCAAGTAGAGGCATACTAGTGACACTCTGTTTGTCTATGTATTCACACATGTATTATGTTTTCGGTTAATACAATTCTAGCATGAATAATAAAATTTTATCATGATATAAGGAAATAAATAATAACTTTATTATTGCCTCTAGGGCATATTTCCTTCAGTCTCCCACTTGCACTAGAGTCAATAATCTAGATTACACAGTAATGATTCTAACACCCATGGAGCCTTGGTGCTAATCATGTTTTGCTCGTGGAAGAGGCTTAGTCAACGGGTCTGCTACATTCAGATCCGTATGTATCTTGCAAATCTCTATGTCTCCCACCTAGACTAGATCCCGGATGGAATTGAAGTGTCTTTTGATGTGCTTGGTTCTCTTGTGAAATCTGGATTCCTTCGCCAAGGCAATTGCACCAGTATTGTTAGAAAAGATTTTCATTGGACCCGATGCACTAGGTATGACACCTAGATCGGATATGAACTCCTTCATCTAGACTCCTTTGTTGGCTGCTTCCGAAGCAGCTATGTACTCTGCTTCACATGTAGATCCCGCACGACGCTTTGTTTAGAACTGCACCAACTGACAGCTCCACCGTTTAATGTAAACATGTATCCGGTTTGCGATTTAGAATCATCCGGATCAGTGTCAAAGCTTGCATCAACGTAACCGTTTATGATGAGCTCTTTGTCACCTCCATATACGAGAAACATATCCTTAGTCCTTTTCAGGTACTTCAGGATGTTCTTGACCGCTGTCCAGTGATCCACTCCTGGATTACTTTGGTACCTCCTTGCTAGACTTATAGCAAGGCACACATCAGGTCTGGTACACAGCATTGCATACATGATAGAGCCTATGGCTGAAGCATAGGGAACATCTTTCATTTTCTCTCTATCTTCTGCAGTGGTCGGCCATTGAGTCTGACTCAACTTCACACCTTGTAACACAGGCAAGAACCCTTTCTTTGCTTCATCCATTTTGAACTTCTTCAAAATCTTGTCAAGGTATGTGCTTTGTGAAAGTCCAATTAAGCGTCTTGATATATCTCTATAGATCTTTATGCCTAATATGTAAGCAGCTTCACCGAGGTCTTTCATTGAAAAACTCTTATTCAAGTATCCCTTTATGCTATCCAGAAATTCTATATCATTTCCAATCAGTAATATGTCATCCACATATAATATCAGAAATGCTACAGAGCTCCCACTCACTTTCTTGTAAATACAGGCTTCTCCGAAAGTCTGTACAAAACCAAATGCTTTGATCACACTATCAAAGCATTTATTCCAACTCCGAGAGGCTTGCACCAGTCCATAAATGGATCGCTGGAGCTTGCACACTTTATTAGCTCCCTTTGGATCGACAAAACCTTCCAGTTGCATCATATACAACTCTTCTTCTAGAAATCCATTCAGGAATGCAGTTTTGAAATCCATCTGCCAAATTTCATAATCATAAAATGCGGCAATTGCTAACATGATTCGGACAGACTTAAGCATCTCTACGGGTGAGAAGGTCTCATCATAGTCAACCCCTTGAACTTGTCAAAAAACTTTTTGCAACAAGTCGAGCTTTGTAGACAGTAATATTACCGTCAGCGTTAGTCTTCTTCTTGAAGATCCATTTATTCTCAATTGCTTGCCGATCATCGAGCAAGTCAACCAAAGTCCACACTTTGTTCTCATACATGGATCCCATCTCAGATTTCATGGCTTCAAGACATTTTGCGGAATCTGGGCTCACCATTGCTTCTTCATAGTTCATAGGTTCATCATGATCTAGCAGCATGACTTCCAGAACAGGATTACCGTACCACTCTGGCGCGGATCTCAATCTGGTTGATCTACGAGGTTCAGTAGTATCTTGTCCTGAAGTTTCATGATCATTATCATTAGCTTCTTCGCTAATTGGTGTAGGTGTCGCAGAAATAGGTTTCTATGATGTACTACTTTCCAATAAGGGAGCAGGTACAGTTACCTCGTCAAGTTCTACTTTCCTCCCACTCACATCCTTCGAGAGAAACTCCTTCTCCAGAAAATTTCCGAACTTAGCAACAAAAGTCTTGCCTTCGGATCTGTGATAGAAGGTGTATCCAATAGTCTCCTTTGGATATCCTATGAAGACACATTTCTCTGATTTGGGTTCGAGCTTATTAGGTTGAAGCTTTTTCACATAAGCATCGCAGCCCCAAACTTTCAGAAACGACAACTTTGGTTTCTTGCCAAACCATAGTTCATAAGGCGTCGTCTCAACGGATTTTGATGGTGCCCTATTTAACGTGAATGCGGCCGTCTCTAAAGCATAACCCCAAAACGATAGCGGTAAATCAGTAAGAGACATCATAGATCGCACCATATCTAGTAAAGTACGTTTACGACGTTCGGACACACCATTACGCTGTGGTGTTCTGGGTGGCGTGAGTTGCGAAACTATTCCGCATTGTTTCAAAGGTACACCAAACTCGTAACTCAAATATTCTCCTCCATGATCAGATCGTAGAAACTTTATTTTCTTGTTACGATGATTTTCAACTTCACTCTGAAATTCTTTGAACTTTTCAAATGTTTCAGACTTATGTTTCATTAAGTAGATATACCCATATCTGCTTAAGTCATCTGTGAAGGTGAGAAAATAACGATATCCGCCACGAGCCTCAATATTCATCGGACCACATACATCTGTATGTATGATTTCCAACAAATCTGTAGCTCTCTCCATAGTACTGGAGAACGGTGTTTTAGTCATCTTGCCCATGAGGCACGGTTCGCAAGTACCAAGTGATTCATAATCGAGTGGTTCCAAAAGTCCATCAATATGGAGTTTCTTCATGCGCTTTACACCGATATGACCTAAACGGTAGTGCCACAAATAAGTTGCACACCCTTTATCAACTATGTGTCTTTTGGCTTCAACATTATGAATATGTGTGTCACTACTATCGAGATTCAATAAGAATAGACTGAAGGAAATATGCCCTAGAGGCAATAATAAAGCTATTATTTATTTCCTTATATCATGATAAATGTTTATTATTCATGCTAGAATTGTATTAACCGGAAACATAATACATGTGTGAATACATAGACAAACTTAGTGTCGCTAGTATGCCTCTACTTGACTAGCTCATTAATCAAAGATGGTTATGTTTCCTAACCATGAACAAAGTGTTGTTATTTGATTAACGAGGTCACATCATTACTTGAATGATCTGATTGACATGACCCATTCCATTAGCTTAGCACCCGATCGTTTAGTATGTTGCTATTGCTTTCTTCATGACTTATACATGTTCCTATGACTATGAGATTATGCAACTCCCGTTTACCGGAGGAACACTTTGTGTGCTACCAAACGTCACAACGTAACTAGGTGATTATAAAGGAGCTCTACAGGTGTCTCCAAAGGTAGATGTTGGGTTGGCGTATTTCGAGATTAGGATTTGTCACTCCGATTGTCGGAGAGGTATCTCTAGGCCCTCTCGGTAATGCACATCACATAAGCCTTGCAAGCATTGCAACTAATGAGTTAGTTGCAGGATGATGTATTACGGAACGAGTAAAGAGGCTTGCCGGTAACGAGATTGAACTAGGTATTGGATACCAACGATCGAATCTCGGGCAAGTAACATAGCTATGACAAAGGGAACAACGTATGTTGTTATGCGGTCTGACCGATAAAGATCTTCGTAGAATATGTAGGAGCCAATATGGGCATCCAGGTCCCGCTATTGGCTATTGACCGGAGATCTGTCTCAGTCATGTCTACATTGTTCTCGAACCGTAGGGTCCGCACGCTTAACGTTACGATGACAGTTATTATGAGTTTATGCATTTTGATGTACCGAAGTTAGTTCGGAGTCCCGGATGTGATCACGGACATGACGAGGAGTCTCGAAATGGTCGAGACATAAAGATTGATATATTGGATGACTATATTCGGACACCAGAAGGGTTCCGGAGAAGTATCGGATAAAACCAGAGCACCGGGGGGTTACCAGAACCCCGGCGGAGGGTTAACGGGCCTCATGGGCCTAATGTGGAGAAGAGGAAGGGGCTGCCAGGGCAGGCCGCGCGCCCCCTCTCCCCCTAGTCCGAATTGGACAAGGAGGGAGGGGCAGCGCCCCTCCTTTTCCTATTCACCCTCCACCTCTCCTAGTTGGACAAGGTTTGGGGGGGGGAGTCCTACTCCCAGTAGGAGTAGGACTCCTCCTGCGCGCCACCATAGGGCCGGCCGCACCCCCCCCCCTTGGATCCTTTATATACGGGGGCAGGGGGCACCTCTAGACACACAAGTTGATCCACGTGATCGTTCCTTAGCCGTGTGCGGTGCCCCCTGCCACCATATTCTACCTCGATCATATCGTTGTAGTGCTTAGGCGAAGCCCTGCGTCGGTAGAACATCATCATCGTCACCACGCCATTGTGCTGACGGAACTCATCCCCGAAGCTTTGCTGGATCGGAGCCCGGGGAGCGTCATCGAGCTGTACGTGTGCTAACAACTCGGAGGTGCCGGAGTAACGGTGCTTGGATCGGTCGGATCAGGAAGACGTACGACTACTTCCTCTATGTTGCGTCAACACTTCCGTTGCAGTCTATGAAGGGTACGTAGACAACACTCTCCCCTCTCGTTGCTATGCATCACCATGATCTTGCGTGTGCGTAGGAAATTTTTTGAAATTACTGCGTTCCCCAACAGTGGTATCAGAGCCAGGTTTTATGGTTTGATGTTATATGCACGAGTAGAACACAAGTGAGTTGTGGGCGATATAAGTCATACTGCCTACCAGTATGTCATACTTTGGTTCGGCGGTATTGTTGGATGAAGCAGCCCGGGCCGACATTACGCGTACGCTTACGCGAGACCGGTTCTCCCGACGTGCTTTGCACAAAGGTGGCTTGCGGGTGACTGTTTCTCCAACTTTAGTTGAACCAAGTGTGGCTACGCCCGGTCCTTGCGAAGGTTAAAATGGAGTCAAATTGACAAACTATCATTGTGGTTTTGATGTGTAGGTAAGATTGGTTCTTGCTTAAGCCCGTAGTAACCACGTAAAACTTGCAACAAACAAAGTAGAGGACGTCTAACTTGTTTTTGTAGGGCATGTTGTGATGTGATATGGTCAAGACATGATGCTAAATCTTATTGTATGAGATGATCATGTTTTGTAACCGAGTTATCGGCAACTGGCAGGAGCCATATGGTTGTCGCTTTATTGTATGCAATGCAATCGCGCTGTAATGCTTTACTTTATCACTAAGCGGTAGCGATAGTCGTGGAAGCATAAAAGTGGCGAGATGACAACGATGCTGCGATGGAGATCAAGGTGTCGCGCCGGTGACGATGGTGATCATGACGGTGCTTCGGAGATGGAGATCACAGGCACAAGATGATGATGGCCATATCATATCACTTATATTGATTGCATGTGATGTTTATCTTTTATGCATCTTATCTTACTTTGATTGACGGTAGCATTATAAGATGATCTCTCACTAAATTATCAAGAAGTGTTCTCCCTGAGTATGCACCGTTGCGAAAGTTCTTCGTGCTGAGACACCACGTGATGATCGGGTGTGATAGGCTCTATCAAATACAACGGGTGCAAAACAGTTGCACACGCGGAATACTCAGGTTATACTTGACGAGCCAAGCATATACAGATATGGCCTCGGAACACGGAGACCGAAAGGTCGAGCGTGAATCATATAGTAGATACGATCAACATAATGATGTTCATCATTGAAAACTAATCCATTTCACGTGATGATCGGTTATGGTTTAGTTGATTGGGATCACGTGATCACTTAGAGGATTAGAGGGATGTCTATCTAAGTGGGAGTTCTTAAGTAATATGATTAATTGAACTTGAATTTATCATGAACTTAGTCCTGGTAGTATTTTGCAAATCATGTTGTAGATCAATAGCTCGCGTTGTTGCTTCCCTGTGTTTATTTTGATATGTTCCTAGAGAAAAACTATGTTGAAAGATGTTAGTAGCAATGATGCGGATTGGATCTGTGATATGAGGTTTATCCTCATTGCTGCATAGAAAAATTATGTCCTTGATGCACCGCTAGGTGACAGACCTATTGCAGGAGCAGATGCAGACGTTATGAACGTTTGGCTAGCTCAATATGATGACTACTTGATAGTTTAGTGCACAAGGCTTAACGGCTTAGAATGGGGACTTCAAAGATGTTTTGAACGTCATGGACCATATGAGATGTTCCAGGAGTTGAAGTTAATATTTCAAGCAAATACCCGAGTTGAGAGATATGAAGTCTCCAACAAGTTCTATAGCTAAAAGATGGAGGAGAATCGCTCAACTAGTGAGCATGTGCCCAGATTGTCTGGGTACTACAATCGCTTGAATCAAGTGGGAGTTAATCTTCAGTGATTGACAGAATTCTCTAGTCACCATGACCAAGTTAGTAGAACTTCGTGATGAACTATAGTATGCAAGGGATGATGAAAACGACTCCCGAGCTTTTCATGATGATGAAATCGATGAAGGTAGAAATCAAGAAAAACATCAAGTGATGATGGTAGACAAGACCACTAGTTTCAAGAAAAGGGCAGAGGGAAGAAGGGGAACTTCAAAAAGAACAGCAAGCAAGTTGCTGCTCAAGTGAAGAAACCCAAGTCTGGACCTAAGCCGGAGACTGAGTGCTTCTACTGCAAAGGGACTAGTCACTGGAAGCGGAACTACCCCAAGTGATTGGCAGATAAGAAGGATGGCAAGGTGAACATAAGTATATTTGATATACATGTTATTGATGTGTACTTTACTAGTGTTTATAGCAACCCCTCAGTATTTGATACTAGTTCAGTTGCTAAGATTAGTAACTCGAAACGGGAGTTGCAGAATAAACAGAGACTAGTTAAGGGTGAAGTGACGATGTGTGTTGGAAGTGGTTCCAAGATTGATATGATCCTCATCGCACACTCCCTATAAATTCGGGATTAGTGTTGAACCTAAATAAGTGTTATTTGGTGTTTACGTTGAGCATGAATATGATTTGATCATGTTTATTGTAATACGGTTATTCATTTAAGTAAGAGAATAAATTGTTGTTCTGTTTACATGAATAAAACCTTATATGATTACACACCCAATGAAAATAGTTCGTTGGATCTCGATCATAGTGATACACATAATCTTAATATTGAAACCAAAAGATGCAAAGTTAATAATGATAGTGCAACTTATTTGTAGCACTGCCGTTTAGGTCATATTGGTGTAAAGCGCATGAAGAAACTCCATGCTGATGGGCTTTTGGAATCACTTGATTATGAATCAGTTGATGCTTGCGAACCATGCCTCATGGGCAAGATGACTAAGACTCTGTTCTTCGGAACAATGGAGCGAGCAACAGATTTGCTGGAAATCATACATACTGATGTATGTGGTTCGATGAATATTGAGGCTCGCGATAGGTATCATTATTTTCTGATCTTCACAGATGATTTGAGCAGATATGAGTATATCTACTTGATGAAACATAAGTCTGAAACATTTGAAAAGTTCAAAGAATTTCAGAGTGAAGTGGAGAATCATCGTAACAAGAAAATAAGGCTTCTACGATCTGATCGCGGAGACAAATATTTGAGTTAAGAGTTTGGTCTTCAATTAAAACAATGTGGAATAGTTTCACAAATTCGTGCCACCCGGAACACCACAGCATAATGGTGTGTCCGAACGTCATAGTCGTACTTTATTAGATATAGTGCAAATCTATGATGTTTCTTACTGATTTACCACTATCGTTTTTGAGGTTATGCATTAAAGACAGCTGCATTCACGTTAAAAAAGGGGCACCATCTAAGTTCGTTGAGACGACACAATCTGAACTGTGGTTTAGCAAGAAACCAAAGTTGTCGTTTCTTAAAGTTTGGGGTTGTGATGCTTATGTGAAAAAGTTTCATCCTGATAAGCTCAAAACCAAATCAGAGAAATATGTCTTCATAGGATACCCAAAAGGAGACTGTTGGGTACACCTTCTATCACAGATCCTAAGGCAAGACATTCGTTGCTTATAATGGATCCTTTCTAGAGAAGGAGTTTCTCTCGAAAGAAGTGAGTGGGAGGAAAGTAGAACTTGATAAGGTAATTGTACCTTCTCCCTTATTGGAAAGTAGTTCATCACAGAAATCTGTTCCTGTGACTACTACACCAATTAGTGAGGAAGCTAATGATGATGATCATAAAACTTCAGATCAAGTTACTACTGAATCTCGTAGGTAAACCAGAGTGAGATCCGCACCAGAGTGGTATAGTAATCCTGTTCTGGAAGTCATGTTACTAGACCATGACGAACTTGCGAACTATGAGGAAGCGATGATGAGCCCAGATTCCGCAAAATGGCTTGAAGCCATGAAATCTGAGATGGGATCCATGTATGAGAACAAAGTATGGACTTTGGTTGACTTGCCCGATGATCGGCAAGCAATTGAGAATAAATGGATCTTCAAGAAGAAGACTGACGCTGACGGTAATATTACTGTCTACAAAGCTCGACTTGTCGCAAAAGGTTTTCGACAAGTTCAAGGGGTTGACTACGATGAGACCTTCTCACCCGTAGCGATGCTTAAGTCTGTTAGAATCATGTCAGCAATTGCCGCATTTTATGATTATGAAATTTGGCAGATGGATGTCAAAACAGCATTCCTGAATGGATTTCTGGAAGAAGAGTTGTATATGATGCAACCGGAAGCTTTTGTCGATCCAAAGGGAGCTAACAAAGTGTGCAAGCTCTAGCGATGTATTTATGGACTGGTGCAAGCCTCTCGTAGTTGGAACACACACTTTGATAAGTTGATCAAAGCATATAGTTTTATACAGACTTGCGATGAAGCCTGTATTTACAAGAAAGTGAGTGGGAGCACTAAAGCATTTCTGATAAGTATATGTGAATGACATATTGTTGATCGGAAATAATGTAGAATTATTCTGTAAAGCATAAAGGAGTGTTTGAAAGGAGTTTTTCAAAGAAAGACTTCGGTGAAGCTGCTTACATATTGAGCATCAAGATCTATAGAGATAGATCAAGACGCTTGATAAGTTTTTTCAATAAATACATACCTTGACAAGATTTTGAAGTAGTTCAAAATGGAACAGTCAAAGAAAGATTTTCTTGCCTATGTTACAAGGTGTGAAATTGAGTAAGACTCAAAGCCCGACCATAGCAGAAGATAGAAAGAGAATGAATGTCATTCCCTATGCCTTGGTCATAGGTTCTATAAAGTATGCCATGCTGTGTACTAGATCTATTGTATACCCTACCACTGAGTTTGGCAAGGGAGTACAATAGTGATCTAGGAGTAGATCACTGGACAGCGGTCAAAATTATCCTTAATGGAATAAGGATATGTTTCTCGATTATGGAAGTGAAAAAAGGTTCGTCGTAAAGGGTTATGCCGATGCAAGTTTTGACACTAATCTAGATGACTCTAAGTCTCGGTCTAGATACATATTGAAAGTGGGAGCAATTAGCTAGAGTAGCTCCATGCAGAGCATTGTTGACATAGAAATTTGCAAAATACATGCGGATCTGAATGTGGTAGACCCGTTGACTAAGATTCTCTCACAAGCAAAACATGATCACACCTTAGTACTCTTTGGGTGTTAATCACATAGCGATGTGAACTAGATTACTGAATCCAGTAAACCCTTTGGGTGTTGGTCACATGGCGATGTGAACTATGGGTGTTAATAACATGGTGAGGTGAACTATTGTTGTTAAATCACATGACGATGTGAACTAGATTATTGACTCTAGTGCAAGTGGGAGACTGAAGGGAATATGCCCTAGAGGCAATAATAAATCACATGACGATGTGAACTAGATTATTGACTCCTCCTGCGCGCCACCATAGGGCCGGCCGCACCCCCCCTTGGATCCTTTATATACGGGGGCAGGGGGGCACCTCTAGACACACAAGTTGATCCACGTGATCGTTCCTTAGCCGTGTGCGGTGCCCCCTGCCACCATATTCTACCTCGATCATATCGTTGTAGTGCTTAGGCGAAGCCCTGCGTCGGTAGAACATCATCATCGTCACCATGCCGTTGTGCTGACGGAACTCATCCCCGAAGCTTTGCTGGATCGGAGCCCGGGGAGCGTCATCGAGCTGTATGTGTGCTAAGAACTCGGAGGTGCCGGAGTAACGGTGCTTGGATCGGTCGGATCGGGAAGACGTACGACTACTTCCTCTACATTGCGTCAACACTTCCGTTGCAGTCTATGAAGGGTACGTAGACAACACTCTCCCCTCTCGTTGCTATGCATCACCATGATCTTGCGTGTGCGTAGGAAATTTTTTGAAATTACTGCGTTCCCCAACATAGACCACTCTTCAAGGGCGCATGACCATAAAAGATATTACTCATATAAATAGAACAACCATTATTCTCTGATTTAAATGAATAACCATCTCGCATCAAACAAGATGCAGATATAATGTTCATGCTTAACGCTGGCACCAAATAACAATTATTTAGGTCTAATATTAATCCCGAAGGTAGATGTACAGGTAGCGTGCCGACTGCGATCACATCGACTTTGGAACCGTTTCCCACGCGCATCGTCACCTCGTCCTTAGCCAATCTTCGCTTAATCCGTAGTCCCTATTTCGAGTTGCAAATATTAGCAACAGAACCAGTATCAAATACCCAGGTGCTACTGCGAGCATTAGTAAGGTACACATCAATAACATGTATATCACATATACCTTTGTTCACCTTGCCATCCTTCTTATCCGTCAAATACTTGGGGCAGTTCCGCTTCCAGTGACTAGTCTGCTTGCAGTAGAAGCACTCAGTCTCAGGCTTAGGTCCAGACTTGGGTTTCTTCTCTTGAGCAGCAACTTGCTTGCTATTCTTCTTGAAGTTCCCCTTCTTCTTTCCTTTGCCCTTTTTCTTGAAACTAGTGGTCTTGCTGACCATCAACAGTTGATGCTCCTTCTTGATTTCTACCTCCGCAGCTTTCAGCATTGCGAAGAGCTCGGGAATAGTCTTATTCATCCCTTGCATATTATAGTTCATCACGAAGCTCTTGTAGCTTGGTGGCAGTGATTGGAGAATTCTGTCAATGACGCAATCATCTGGAAGATTAACTCCCATTTGAATCAAGTGATTATTATACCCAGACATTTTAAGTATATGCTCACTGACAGAACTGTTCTCCTCCATCTTACAGCTATAGAACTTATTGGAGACTTCATATCTCTCAATCCGGGCATTTGCTTGAAATATTAACTTCAACTCCTAGAACATCTCATATGCCCCATGACGTTCAAAACGTCGTTGAAGTCCCGGTTCTAAGCCGTAAAGCATGGCACATTGAACTATCGAGTAGTCATCGGCTTTGCTCTGCCAGACGTTCATAACATCTGGTGTTGCTCCAGCAGCAGGCCTGGCACCCAGCGGTGCTTCCGGGACGTAATTCTTCTGTGCAGCAATGAGGATAATCCTCAAGTTACGGACCCAGTCCGTGTAATTGCTACCATCATCTTTCAACTTTGCTTTCTCAAGGAACGCATTAAAATTCAACGGAACAACAGCACGGGCCATCTATCTACAATCAAACATACATAAGCAAGATACTATTAGGTACTAAGTTCATGATAAATTTAGGTTCAATTAATCATATTACTTAAGAACTCCCACTTAGATAGACATCCCTCTAATCCTCTAAGTGATTACGTGATCCAAATCAACTAAACCATGTCCGATCATCACGTGAGATGGAGTAGTTTCATTGGTGAACATCACTATGTTGATCATATCTACTATATGATTCACGCTCGACCTTTTGGTCTCTGTGTTCCGAGGCCATATCTGTATATGCTTGGCTCATCAAGTATAACCTGAGTATTCCGCGTGTGCAACTGTTTTGCACCCATTGTATTTGAACGTAGAGCCTATCACATCCGATCATCACGTGGTGTCTCAGCACGAAGAACTTTCGCAACGGTGCATACTCAGGGAGAACACTTCTTGATAATTTAGTGAGAGATCATCTTATAATGCTACCGTCAATCAAAGCAAGATAAGATGCATAAAAGATAAACATCACATGCAATCAATATAAGTGATATGATATGGCCATCATCATCTTATGCTTGTGATCTCCATCTCCGAAGCACCGTCGTGATCACCATCGTCACCGGCGCGACACCTTGATCTCCATCGTAGCATCGTTGTTGTCTCGCCAATCTTATGCTTCCACGACTATCGCTACCGCTTAGTGATAAAGTAAAGCATTACAGCGTGATTGCATTGCATACAACAAAGCGACAACCATATGGCTCCTGCCAGTTGTCGATAACTCGGTTACAAAACATGATCATCTCATACAATAAAATTTAGCATCATGTCTTGACCATATCACATCACAACATGCCCTGCAAAAACAAGTTAGACGTTCTCTACTTTGTTGTTGCAAGTTTTATGTGGCTGCTACGGGCTTAAGCAAGAACCAATCTTACATACGCATCAAAACCACAACGATAGTTTGTCAAGTTGGTGCTGTTTTAACCTTCGCAAGGACCGGGCGTAGCCACACTCGGTTCAACTAAAGTTGGAGAAACTGTCACCCGCAAGCCACCTATGTGCAAAGCACGTCGGGAGAACCGGTCTCGCGTAAGCGTATGCGTAATGTCGGTCCGGGCCGCTTCGTCCAACAATATCGCCGAACCAAAGTATGACATGCTGGTAAGCAGTATGACTTATATCGCCCACAACTCACTTGTGTTCTACTCGTGCATATAACATCAACACATAAAACCTGGCTCGGATGCCACTGTTGGGGAACGTAGTAATTTCAAAAAAATACCTATGCACAAGCAAGATCATGGTGATGCATAGCAACAAGAGGGGAGAGTGTTGTCTACGTACCCTCGTAGACCGACAGCGGAAGCGTTATGACAACGCGGTTGATGTAGTCGTACATCTTCACGGCCCGACGGATCAAGCACCGAAACTACGGCACCTCCGAGTTCTAGCACACGTTCAGCTCGATGACGATCCCCGGACTCCGATCCAGCAAAGTGTTGGGGAAGAGTTCTGTCAGCACGACGGCGTGGTGACGATCTTGATGTACTACCGTCGCAGGGCTTCGCCTAAGCATTGCTACAATATTATCGAGGACTATGGTGGAAGGGGGCACCGCACACGGCTAAGAATATGATCACGTGGATCAACTTGTGTCTCTAGGGGGTGCCCCTGCCTCCGTATATAAAGGCTCAAAGGGGGGGTGCGGCCGGCCAGGAGAGGCGCGCCAGGAGGAGTCCTACTCCCTCTGGGAGTAGGATCCCCCCGCTTTCCTAGTTGGAATAGGATTCGCGGAGGGGGGAAAAGAGGAAGGGGGTCGGCCCCCTCTCCTTGTCCTATTCGGACCAAGGGAGGGGAGGGGCGCGCGGCCCATCTCTGGCTGCCTCTTCTCTTTTCCACTAAGGCCCACTAAGGCCCATATATCTCTCGGGGGGTTCTGGTAACCTCCCGGTACTCCGGCAAAATCCCGATTTCACCCGGAACACTTCCGATATCCATATAGGCTTCCAATATATCAATCTTTATGTCTCGACCATTTCGAGACTCCTCGTCATGTCCGTGATCACATCCGGGACTCCGAACAACCTTCGGTACATCAAAACGTATAAACTCATAATATAATTGTCATCGAAACCTTAAGCGTGCGGACCCTACGGGTTCGAGAACAATGTAGACATGACCGAGACACGTCTCCGGTCAATAACCAATAGCGGGACCTGGATGCCCATATTGGTTCCTACATATTCTACGAAGATCTTTTATTGGTCAGACCGCATAACAACATACGTTGTTCCCTTTGTCATCGGTATGTTACTTACCCGAGATTCGATCGTCGGTATCCAATACCTAGTTCAATCTCGTTACTGACAAGTCTCTTTACTCGTTCTGTAATACATCATCCTGCAACTAACTCATTAGTTGCAATGCTTGCAAGGCTTAAGTGATGTGCATTACCGAGAGGGCCCAGAGATACCTCTCCGACGATCGGAGTGACAAATCCTAATCTCGAAATACGTCAACCCAACATGTACCTTTGGAGACACCTGTAGAGCATCTTTATAATCACCCAGTTACGTTGTGACGTTTGGTAGCACACAAAGTGTTCCTTCGGCACACGGGAGTTACATAATCTCATAGTCATGGGAACATGTATAAGTCATGAAGAAAGCAATAGCAACATACTAAACGATCGGGTGCTAAGCTAATGGAATGGGTCATGTCAATCAGATCATTCAACTAATGATGTGATCCCGTTAATCAAATAACAACTCTTTGTCCATGGTCAAGAAACATAACCATCTTTGATTAACGAGCTAGTCAAGTAGAGGCATACTAGTGACACTCTGTTTGTCTATGTATTCACACATGTATTATGTTTCCGGTTAATACAATTCTAGCATGAATAATAAACTTTTATCATGATATAAGGAAATAAATAATAACTTTATTATTGCCTCTAGGGCATATTTCCTTCACCTTCTCCTTGGAGACTGACCGGTCGACATGAAAATTCTTAGCTGGAATTGTCGTGGCCTGCAACAAGCTGCGGTAGTAAGGGATCTAATTGATGTTTGTTCAAGCAGAAGCCCTGATGTTTTGTTTCTGTCAGAGACCCACTTGGATGAGTTCCCGGCAGAATGCCTCCATAGAAGATTGAAGATGGATAGGAAGGAGGTGGTTCGTAGTGGCGGGAGAAGTTGAGGTTTATTACTGCTATGGAAAAATGAAGTAAAGATCTCACCGAATTTGAAAACGGATAATTACATTGATGTTTTTGTTGGAGATGCTCCGGATAATACATGGAGGTTTACTGGTATCTATGGAGAGCCATGATGGGAGAACAAGCACCTTACCTGGCAATGTCTTCGTGACCTTAGAGCAATGACGAATTTGCCATGCTTGTTATGGGAGACCTGAATGATATTCTCTATTCTTTTGAGAAGGAAGGAGGTAGAGCGAGGCCGGAGAATTACATGAAAGCTTTCCAGGACACTCTGGATGAACGCCAACTTAATGACTGTGGATTCTTAGGGGACAAGTTTACGTGGCATCGTGGGAATATACGGGAAAGGCTTGACCGGGCTTTGGCCAATGATGCATGGAACAATTTATTTGCAAATTCAGTGGTGCGGCACCTGAACTATTACAAGTCTGACCATACGCCGATTCTTATGTCAATTGGGGAGGAGATGGCACAGGAGAGAGATGGTAATAAACTGTTGAGATTTGAGTCTAGGTGGTTAAAAGAAAAAGATTTCGCTGCGATTGTGCAAGGTGCCTAGGAGCATTCTGGACCTACAACACAGCCGGTCTCCTTGGCAGCGAGGTTGTCAATCGTACACAACATCTTGCATAGGTGGGACAGGACTGTTCGGAATCAAACAAAGAATAAATTGCGAGGCACGCAGAAAGAGCTAGAGAAGGTAGCTACTCAAGCACTTACTAGTGAAAACATTGCATGACAAAATGAATTGTCAGCGGAAGTGGAGAAGCTACTAGATATTGAAGAGATCCACTGGGCCTTGCGGAGTAGGGTAGACTGGATCAAGTTCGTTGATCGAAACACAGATTATTTTCATAATGCCGCGTCCGCCCGACGAAAGAGAAATCGAATTACGGGATTGAAGGACGCCCACGGAAACTGGCACGACGGGTCTGCGTATTTAAATCCACTTATATCTGACTATTTTGCTGGATTGTTCTCAACTGAGATTGATGAGCCTGACCCAGCTTTTTTTGAAAAAGTGGTCCCACGAGTTACAAGCAATATGAATGATGATCTACTTAAGCAGTATACAACAGAGGAGGTGAAAAAGGCCCTGTTTTCTATTGGTGATACTAAAGCACCAGGTATGGATGGTTTGCATGCTATTTTCTTTAAAAAATGTTGGCATACCATTGGAGAGGCACTCACAAATGAAGTCCTTGATGCTTTGCATAATAAGAAAATCCCTGAAGGATGGAATGATACTGCTATAGTGTTAATTCCTAAGGTTGAGAATCCGGAAAATATTTCCCAATATAGGCCTATTAGTCTTTGCAATGTCTTATATAAGGTCATTTCTAAAATGATAGCCCTAAGACTAAAGGTGATATTGGATGAAGTAATATCTCCAGTGCAGAGTGCTTTCGTGCTAGGAAGGCTAATAACCGACAATCTGCTCATAGCGTATGAGAGTTTGCATACCATTAAAAATAAAAAGACTGGAAAATTTGGATATTGTGCGGTTAAGCTCGACATGCACAAAGCATATGACCGTGTAGAGTGAATATTTTTGGAGAGAATGATGAGGAGATTGGGCTTTCATGACGATTTTATATCTCTGGTGATGGCCTGCATTACCTCCGTAAATTATAAAGTAAGGTTCAATGGGCAGGAAACATATATGTTCACCCCTACTAGGGGCCACCGTCAAGGTGACCCTATATCCCCTTATCTATTTTTGCTATGTGCAGAGGGTTTGTCCAGTGCTCTGGCTCATAAGGAGGAGGTTCGTGGCATTGAAGGTGTTAGGGTGTGCAGGAATGCATCATCAGTATCACATTTACTTCTTGCTGATGATTCCCTAATCCTTATGAAAGCTGATATGACTAATGCAACCTCGTTGAGACAAGTACTGGGTGAATACTGTGCAAACTCTGGGCAGTTGGTGAGTGAAGCAAAATGCAGTATCTTTTTAGCCCCAATGTGAATGTTGATGTGAAAGCATAAATTTGTGCTGAGCTTAATATAATGACAGAAGCTATCTCTGATAAGTACCTTGGATTGCCATCCATGGTGGGAGTGGATAGAAGTGATAGCTTTGTGTATCTTCTGAAGGAAATATGCCCTAGAGGCAATAATAAAGTTATTATTTATTTCCTTATATCATGATAAATGTTTATTATTCATGCTAGAATTGTATTAACCGGAAACATAATACATGTGTGAATACATAGACAAACTTAGTGTCACTAGTATGCCTCTACTTGACTAGCTCGTTAATCAAAGATGGTTATGTTTCCTAACCATGAACAAGGTGTTGTTATTTGATTAACGAGGTCACATCATTGGTTGAATGATCTGATTGACATGACCCATTCCATTAGCTTAGCACCCGATCGTTTAGTATGTTGCTATTGCTTTCTTCATGACTTATACATGTTCCTATGACTATGAGATTATGCAACTCCCGTTTCCCGGAGGAACACTTTGTGTGCTACCAAACGTCACAACACAACTGGGTGATTATAAAGGAGCTCTACAGGTGTCTCCAAAGGTAGATGTTGGGTTGGCGTATTTCGAGATTAGGATTTGTCACTCCGATTGTCGGAGAGGTATCTCTGGGCCCACTCGGTAATGCACATCACATAAGCCTTGCAAGCATTACAACTAATGAGTTAGTTGCGAGATGATGTATTACGGAATGAGTAAAGAGACTTGCCGGTAACGAGATTGAACTAGGTATTGGATACCGACGATCGAATCTCGGGCAAGTAACATACCGATGACAAAGGGAACAACGTATGTTGTTATGCGGTCTGACCGATAAAGATCTTCGTAGAATATGTAGGAGCCAATATGGGCATCCAGGTCCCGCTATTGGTTATTAACCGGAGATGTATCTCAGTCATGTCTACATTGTTCTCGAACCGTAGGGTCCGCACGCTTAACGTTACGATGATAGTTATTATGAGTTTATGCATTTTGATGTACCGAAGTTAGTTCGGAGTCCCGGATGTGATCACGGACATGACGAGGAGTCTCGAAATGGTCGAGACATAAAGATTGATATATTGGAAGCCTATATTTGGACATCGGAAGTGTTCCGGGTGAAATCGGGATTTTACCGGAGTACCGGGAGGTTACCGGAACCCCCCGGGAACCAGATGGGCCTTAATGGGCTTTAGTGGAAAGGAGAAAGGGGCAGCCCAAGGTGGCCGCGCGCCTCCCCCCTTCCCCTAGTCCTATTAGGACTAGGAGAGGTGGTCGGCCCCCTCTCTCTCTCCCCCCCTCAAGAAATCCTATTCCAACTAGGATTGGGGGGGATCCTACTCCCAGAGGGAGTAGGACTCCCTTGGCGCGCCCTCCTTGGCCGGCCGGCCCCCTCCCCCTTGGCTCCTTTATATACGGAGGCAGGGGGCACCTCTAGACACAGAAGTTGATCATTGTGATCGTTCCTTAGCCGTGTGTGGTGCCCCCTGCCACCATATTCCACCTCGATCATATCGTTGTAGTGCTTAGGCGAAGCCCTGCGTCGATGGAACATCAAGATCGTCACCACGCCGTCGTGCTGACGGAACTCCTCCCCGAAGCTTTGCTGGATCGGAGCCCGGGGATCGTCATCGAGTTGTACGTGTGCTAAGAACTCGGAGGTGCCGTAGTAACGGTGCTTGGATCGGTCGGATCGGGAAGAAGACGTATGACTACTTCCCCTATGTTGTGTCAACGCTTCCGTTGCGATCTACAAGGGTACGTAGGTCAGACTCTCCCCCTCGTTGCTATGCACACCATGATCTTGCGTGTACGTAGGAATTTTTTTGAAATTACTATGTTCCCCAACAGTGGCATCCGAGCCTAGGTTTTATGGTTTGATGTTATATGCACGAGTAGAACACAAGTGAGTTGTGGGCGATACAAGTCATACTTTCTACCAGCATGTCATACTTTGGTTCGGCGGTATTGTTGGACGAGATGACACAGACCAACCTTACGCGTATGCTTACGCGAGACCGGTTCCCCCGACGTGCTTTGCACACAGGTGGCTTGCGGGCGACTGTCTCTCCAACTTTAGTTGAACCGAGTGTGGCTACGCCCGGTCCTTGCGAAGGTTAAAACAGAGTCTATTTGACAAACTATCGTTGTGGTTTTGATGCGTAGGTGAGATTGGTTCTTGCTTAAGCCCGTAGCAGCCACGTAAAACTTGCAATAACAAATTAGAGGACGTCTAACTTGTTTTTGCAGGGCATGTTGTGATGTGATATGGTCAAGACATGATGCTAAATTTTATTGTATGAGATGATCATGTTTTGTAACCGAGTTATCGGCAACTTGCAGGAGCCATATGGTTGTCGCTTTATTGTATGCAATGCAATCGCGATGTAATGCTTTACTTTATCACTAAGCGGTAGCGATAGTCGTGGAAGCATAAGATTGGCGAGACGACAACGATGCTACGATGGAGATCAAGGTGTCGCGCCGGTGACGATGGTGATCATGACGGTGCTTCGGAGATGGAGATCACAAGCACAAGATGATGATGGCCATATCATATCACTTATATTGATTGCATGTGATGTTTATCTTTTTATGCATCTTATCTTGCTTTGATTGACGGTAGCATTATAAGATGATCTCTCACTAAATTATCAAGAAGTGTTCTCCCTGAGTATGCACCGTTGCCAAAGTTCGTCGTGCCCAGACACCACGTGATGATCGGGTGTGATAAGCTCTACGTCCATCTACAACGGGTGCAAGCCAGTTTTTGCACACGCAGAATACTCAGGTTAAACTTGACGAGCCTAGCATATGCAGATATGGCCTCGGAATACGGAGACCGAAAGGTCGAGCGTGAATCATATAGTAGATATGATCAACATAACGATGTTCACCATTGAAAACTACTCCATCTCACGTGATGATCGGTTATGGTTTAGTTGATTGGGATCACGTGATCACTTAGAGGATTAGAGGGATGTCTATCTAAGTGGGAGTTCTTAAGTAATTTGATTAATTGAACTTAAACTTATCATGAACTTAGTACCTGATAGTATCTTGCTTGTTTATGTTGATTGTAGATAGATGGCTCGTGCTGTTGTTCCGTTGAATTTTAATGCATTCCTTGAGAAAGCAAAGTTGAAAGATGATGGTAGCAATTACACGGACTGGGTCCGTAACTTGAGGATTATCCTCATTGTTGCTCAGAAGAATTACGTCCTGGAAGCACCGTTGGGTGCCAGGCCTGCTGCTGGAGCAACACCAGATGTTATGAACGTCTGGCAAAGAAAAGCTGATGACTACTCGATAGTTCAGTGTGCCATGCTTTACGGCTTAGAATCGGGACTTCAACGACGTTTTGAACGTCATGGAGAATATGAGATGTTCCAGGAGTTGAAGTTAATATTTCAAGCAAATGCCCGAATTGAGAGATATGAAGTCTCCAATAAGTTCTATAGCTGCAAGATGGAGGAGAACAGTTCTGTCAGTGAGCATATACTCAAAATGTCTGGGTATAATAATCACTTGATTCAGATGGGAGTTAATCTTCCAGATGATTGCGTCATTGACAGAATTCTCCAATCACTGCCACCAAGCTACAAGAGCTTCGTGATGAACTATAATATGCAAGGGATGAACAAGACTATTCCCGAGCTCTTCGCAATGCTGAGAGCTGCGGAGGTACAAATCAAGAAGGAGCATCAAGTGTTGATGGTTAACAAGACCACTAGTTTCAAGAAAAAGGGCAAAGGGAAGAAGAAGGGGAACTTCAAGAAGAACGGCAAGCAAGTTGCTGCTCAGGAGAAGAAACCCAAGTCTGGACCTAAGCCTGAAACTGAGTGCTTCTACTGCAAGCAGACTGGTCACTGGAAGCGGAACTGCCCCAAGTATTTGGCGGATAAAAAGGATGGCAAGGTGAACAAAGGTATATGTGATATACATGTTATTGATGTGTACCTTACTAGAGCTCGCAGTAGCACCTGGGTATTTGATACTGGTTCAGTTGCTAATATTTGCAACTCGAAACAGGGACTACGGATTAAGCGAACACTGGCGAAGGACGAGGTAACGATGCGCGTGGGAAACGGTTCCAAAGTCGATGTGATCGCGATCGGCACGCTACCTCTACATCTACCTTCGGGATTAATATTAGACCTAAATAATTGTTATTTGGTGCCAGCGTTAAGCATGAACATTATATCTGGATCTTGTTTGATGCGAGATGGTTATTCATTTAAATCAGAGAATAATGGTTGTTCTATTTATATGAGTAATATCTTTTATGGTCATGCACCTTTGAAGAGTGGTCTATTTTTGATGAATCTCGATAGTAGTAACACACATATTCATAATGTTGAAGCCAAAAGATGCAGAGTTGATAATGATAGTGCAACTTATTTGTGGCACTGCCATTTAGGTCATATCGGTGTAAAGCGCATGAAGAAACTCCATACTGATGGGCTTTTGGAACCACTTGATTATGAATCACTTGGTACTTGCGAACCGTGCCTCATGGGCAAGATGACTAAAACACCGTTCTCCGGTACTATGGAGAGAGCAACAGATTTGTTGGAAATCATACATACCGATGTATGTCGTCCGATGAATATTGAGGCTCGTAGCGGATATCGTTATTTTCTCACTTTCACAGATGATTTAAGCAGATATGGGTCTATCTACTTAATGAAACATAAGTCTGAAACATTTGAAAAGTTCAAAAAATTTCAGAGTGAAGTTGAAAATCATCGTAACAAGAAAATAAAGTTTCTACGATCTGATCGTGGAGGAGAATATTTGAGTTACGAGTTTGGTGTACATTTGAAAAATTGTGAAATAGTTTCGCAACTCACGCCACCCGGAACACCACAGCGTAATGGTGTGTCCGAACGTCGTAATCGTACTTTACTAGATATGGTGCGATCTATGATGTCTCTTACTGATTTACCGCTATCGTTTTGGGGTTATGCTTTAGAGACGGCCGCATTCACGTTAAATAGGGCACCATCAAAATCCGTTGAGACGATGCCTTATGAACTATGGTTTGGCAAGAAACCAAAGTTGTCGTTTCTTAAAGTTTGGGGCTGCGATGCTTATGTGAAAAAGCTTCAACCTGATAAGCTCGAACCCAAATCGGAGAAATGTGTCTTCATAGGATACCCAAAGGAAACTGTTGGGTACACCTTCTATCATAGATCCGAAGGCAAGACATTCATTGCTAAGAATGGATCATTTCTAGAGAAGGAGTTTGTCTCGAAAGAAGTGAGTGGGAGGAAAGTAGAACTTGACGAGGTAACTGTACCTACTCCCTTATTGGAAAGTAGTACATCATAGAAAACTGTTTCTGCGACACCTATACCAATTAGTGAGGAAGCTAATGATGATGATCATGAAACTTCAGGACAAGATACTACTGAACCTCGTAGATCAACCAGAGTGAGATCCGCACCAGAGTGGTACGGTAATCCAGTTCTGGAAGTCATGCTACTAGATCATGATGAACCTACGAACTATGAAGAAGCGATGGTGAGCCCAGATTCCGCAAAGTGGCTAGAAGCCATGAAATCTGAGATGGGATCCATGTATGAGAACAAAGTATGGACTTTGGTTGACTTGCCCGATGATCGGCAAGCAATTAAGAATAAATGGATCTTCAAGAAAAAGACTGACGCTGACGGTAATATTACTGTCTATAAAGCTCGACTTGTCGCAAAAGGTTTTCGACAAGTTCAAGGGGTTGACTACGATGAGACCTTCTCACCCGTAGCGATGCTTAAGTCTGTCAGAATCATGTTAGCAATTGCCGCATTTTATGATTATGAAATTTGGCAGATGGATGTCAAAACTGCATTCCTGAATGGATTTCTGGAAGAAGAGTTGTATATGATGCAACCGGAAGGTTTTGTCGATCCAAAGGGAGCTAACAAAGTGTGCAAGCTCCAGCGATCCATTTATGGACTGGTGCAAGCCTCTCGGAGTTGGAATAAACGCTTTGATAGTGTGATCAAAGCATTTGGTTTTATACAGACTTTCGGTGAAGCCTGTATTTACAAGAAAGTGAGTGGGAGCTCTGTAGCATTTCTGATATTATATGTGAATGACATATTGCTGATTGGAAATGATATAGAATTTCTAGATAGGATAAAGGGATACTTGAATAAGAGTTTTTCAATGAAAGACCTCGGTGAAGCTGCTTACATATTAGGCATAAAGATCTATAGAGATAGATCAAGACGCTTAATTGGACTTTCACAAAGCACATACCTTGACAAGATTTTGAAGAAGTTCAAAATGGATCAAGCAAAGAAAGGGTTCTTGCCTGTGTTACAAGGTGTGAAGTTGAGTCAGACTCAATGCCCGACCACTACAGAAGATAGAGAGAAAATGAAAGATGTTCCCTATGCTTCAGCCATAGGCTCTATCATGTATGCAATGCTGTGTACCAGACCTGATGTGTGCCTTGCTATAAGTTTAGCAGGGAGGTACCAAAGTAATCCAGGAGTGGATCACTGGACAGCGGTCAAGAACATCCTGAAATACCTGAAAAGGACTAAGGATATGTTTCTCGTATATGGAGGTGACAAAGAGCTCACCGTAAGAGGTTACATTGATGCAAGCTTTGACACTGATCCGAACGATTCTAAATCGCAAACCGGATACGTGTTTACATTAAACGGTGGAGCTGTCAGTTGGTACAGTTCTAAACAAAGCGTCGTAGCGGGATCTACATGTGAAGCAGAGTACATAGCTGCTTCGGAAGCAACGAACGAAGGAGTCTGGATGAAGGAGTTCATATCCGATCTAGGTGTCATACCTAGTGCATCGGGTCCAATGAAAATCTTTTGTGACAATACTGGTGCAATTGCCTTGGCAAAGGAATCCAGATTTCACAAGAGGACCAAGCACATCAAGAGACGCTTCAATTCCATCCGGGATCTAGTCCAGGTGGGAGACATAGAGATTTGCAAGATACATACGGATCTGAATGTTGCAGACCCGTTGACTAAGCCTCTTCCACGAGCAAAACATGATCAGCACCAAGGCTCCATGGGTGTTAGAATCATTACTGTGTAATCTAGATTATTGACTCTAGTGCAAGTGGGAAACTGAAGGAAATATGCCCCAGAGGCAATAATAAAGTTATTATTTATTTCCTTATATCATGATAAATGTTTATTATTCATGCTAGAATTGTATTAACCGGAAACATAATACATGTGTGAATACATAGACAAACTTAGTGTCACTAGTATGCCTCTACTTGACTAGCTCGTTAATCAAAGATGGTTATGTTTCCTAACCATGAACAATGTGTTGTTATTTGATTAACGAGGTCACATCATTGGTTGAATGATCTGATTGACATGACCCATTCCATTAGCTTAGCACCCGATCATTTAGTGTGTTGCTATTGCTTTCTTCATGACTTATACATGTTCCTATGACTATGAGATTATGCAACTCCCGTTTCCCGGAGGAACACTTTGTGTGCTACCAAACGTCACAACGTAAGTGGGTGATTATAAAGGAGCTCTACAGGTGTCTCCAAAGGTAGATGTTGGGTTGGCGTATTTCGAGATTAGGATTTGTCACTCCGATTGTCGGAGAGGTATCTTTGGGCCCTCTCGGTAATGCACATCACATAAGCCTTGCAAGCATTACAACTAATGAGTTAGTTGCGAGATGATGTATTACGGAACGAGTAAAGAGACTTGCCGGTAACGAGATTGAACTAGGTATTGGATACCGACGATCGAATCTCGGGCAAGTAACATACCGATGACAAAGGGAACAACGTATGTTGTTATGCGGTCTGACCGATAAAGATCTTCGTAGAATATGTAGGAGCCAATATGGGCATCCAGGTCCCGCTATTGGTTATTGACCGGAGATGTATCTCAGTCATGTCTACATTGTTCTCGAACCGTAGGGTCCGCACGCTTAACGTTACGATGACAGTTATTATGAGTTTATGCATTTTGATGTACCGAAGTTAGTTCGGAGTCCCGGATGTGATCACGGACATGACGAGGAGTCTCGAAATGGTCGAGACATAAAGATTGATATATTGGAAGCCTATATTTGGACATCGGAAGTGTTCCGGGTGAAATCGGGATTTTACCGGAGTACCGGGAGGTTACCAGAACCCCCCGGGAACCAGATGGGCCTTAATGGGCTTTAGTGGAAAGGGGAAAGGGGCAGCCCAAGGTGGCTGTGCGCCTCCCCCTTCCCCTAGTCCTATTAGGACTAGGAGAGGTGGCCGGCCCCCTCTCTCTCTTTCCCCCCTCAAGGAATCCTATTCCAACTAGGATTGGGGGGGGGGGGGATTCTACTCCCAGAGGGAGTAGGACTCCCTTGGCGCGCCCTCCTTGGCCAGCCGGCCCCCTCCCCCTTGGCTCCTTTAAATACGGAGGCAGGGGGCACCTCTAGACACAGAAGTTGATCACTGTGATCGTTCCTTAGCCGTGTGCGGTGCCCCCTGCCACCATATTCCACCTCGATCATATCGTTGTAGTGCTTAGGCGAAGCCCTGCGTCGGTGGAACATCAAGATCGTCACCACACCGTCGTGCTGACGGAACTCCTCCCCGAAGCTTTGCTGGATCGGAGCCCGGGGATCGTCATCGAGCTGTACGTGTGCTAAGAACTCGGAGGTGCCAGAGTAACGGTGCTTGGATCGGTCGGATCGGGAAGAAGACGTACGACTACTTCCTCTACGTTGTGTCAACGCTTCCGTTGCGATCTACAAGGGTACGTAGATCAGACTCTCCCCCTCGTTGCTATGCATCACCATGATCTTGCGTGTGCGTAGGAAATTTTTTGAAATTACTACGTTCCCCAACATCTTCTGGAGAGAGTCATCCAAAGATTGAAAGGATGGAAAGAAAAGCTTTTGTCACTAGGTGCAAAGGAAATCCTACTAAAGGTAGTAATCCAATCAATACCAGTGTATGCCATGGCTGTTTTCAAGATACCAAAGAAGTTGTGCAAAGAGATAAATGATGCAATGTTTGCTTTCTGGTGGGGAGATTCATAAGAACAAAAAAAGATTCACTGGTTTGCATGGTGGCGAATGTGTATACCAAAAAAGCTAGGTGGAATGGGCTTTAGGGATCTCTACTCTTTTAACTTGGCTATGCTTGCAAAGCAGTCTTGGAGAATTCTGAACAACCCAAACTCACTTTGTACACAGGCGTTGAGGGCCAAATATTTCCCTAATGGGAATTTTCTAAATGCGAGACCAAAGAAAGGGTCATCCTATACTTGGCAAAGTATAGTTGCGGGATTGCAAACTTTCCGGCGTGGGCATGTTTGGAGAGTTGGATCGGGCACTCAAATTAATATCTGGGACGACCATTGGTTGCCAAACTCTTATGACAGAAAGGTTCAGACTCGGAGAGGGAATATTATTCTCCAAATTGTGGACAAGCTAATCAACCCAAACACTGGAAGGTGGGACGAGGAGATGTTAAGAGATGTGTTCCTGCCGGTGGACGTGGAAAATATTCTGAAAATTCCCTTGAGCGAATTCTTAACTAAAGATTTTGTAGCACGGAACAAGACAAAGACGAGTATGTTCATAGTCCGATCTGCTTATTGTTCAGAGTGGGAGCATCAGTTTGGAGCTCGAATCAGACGGGAGGATGGACAAGGGTCTTCAAAGGTAAACCCAGTATGGGATATTGTGTGGAAGCTAAAAATCCTGAGCAAGATCAAGATCTTCATGTTGAAGGCGCTGCATGATACTGTTGCTTGTTATGGGATTCTCGCGTCAAGACATATTCCAGTATCTGCACAATGTCCGATTTGCTCTCCTGGTTCCGAGGACATCCGCCATCATCCTATTCACTTGCAGGCGTGCTCGTCTTGTGTGGAAGGTACTTGGCCTGGATGAGGTGATCAACCAACCGCTGCCATCTGACCGATCAGGATCTGTAATTTTAGAAGAGTTGTTGTGTAGCAGGACAAAGAAATCACCGGTCCTTGGTGGTCTAGGGCTACAGGAATCAATCGTCGTTGCATGCTGGTACATCTGGTATCAACGAAGAGAGATTGCTAAAGGCGAACAGGTGGCCACCCCAACTCGAACAGCCTTTGCAATCGAAGCTCTAACATCAAATTTTGGTGTCGTCTCGATCTCTAGTGCACCACCTGAAATCATGTGGACAAAGCCTAGCTCGGGGTCCTATAAAATTAATTTGGATGCGGCTTTTTATGAGGATGGGACAGGAGCTGTGGGAGTAGTCCTCCACAACTGTTCCGGGGAGGCAATCGCCGGCGCTGCTGAGCCAATTACTCATGCTTTGGATGCAATGACAACAAAGTCTCTAGCCATGCTTAAAGGAATGGATCTACTGGAACTAGACCTGGCCATGGGCAGCCCGGCCCGAAAAAGCCCGACCCGACGCTGCTCCCGGGCCGGGCTCGGGCCTAGATTTTGAGCCCGGTGGCCTGGCCGGGCCGGGCCCGGGCCCGTCATTTTTGCCGTTTTCTGAAGGGGCCCGGCCCGAGGCCCGAGGCCCGGCGGGCTTTTGCATGCTCGGACCGGGCTTGGGCCCAAAAACTAGGCCCGATGGCCGGGCCAGGCCGGGCTCGGGCCCAGGTTTTTTGGCTCGGGCTTGGCTAGGCCCGGCCCGAAGCCCGACCCGGCCCGAGGTTTGGCCAGGTATAACTGGAATGACTAGGATGCTCGTGGGTTACCTTGGAGTCTGACTGTTTGAAGTTGATTAATGCATGCAATGGTGACACTGAAATTTTTGGCCCCTCCTCGGCAACCTTGGCAGAAATTTTTGCTAAAGCAAAGCACGTTGTTGGTATCTCTTTCCAACACTGTAAGCGGGATGCAAATTTGGTCACACATCACTTAGCAAAACACTTTTATGAGTCGAAGTCTTCTGTTTTTTGGGATGATGATCCTCCTAATTTCTTACTACCTCTTGTAATTCAGAATGTAACTCTGTTGGCTTCGAAATAAAGTGCACCGAATAGGCATTCCTTTCAAAAAAAAAGTTCCCCGCTAAAAAACAACAACTAAACATAGTTCCATTGATCCATTCACCACAACTTTGGTTTGCATCGATAATTTTTCCTTTCCACCACTGTGCTCTTTTCTTCGGCCTTCTTCCCGGCCAGACGGTCCAGATCAGGCCACGTTGTGCAGTGCACCCATAGCTAAATCCAGGTTTCTTCGGCCTTCACCGTCGCTGAACCAGCCCGTTTCCCGCATCTGCCGATCCCCCCCGTTCCCCACCTCCCCCTTCCCGTCGGGCCGTAGCCACCGCACCGCCCCCGATGGCCGCCTCCGCCGCCGGCGCCGGCAAGTCACTGATCCAGACATTCCGCAAATTCTTCAAGAAGCCGTGGGAGATCACCGGCCCGTGCTCCTCGCCCGAGTACCGCAGCGCGGTCCCGGGCGCGCTCGAGTACCGTCAAACCTGCCCGGCCACCCTTCGCGAGGACTCCCCCAGGGCCATCATCCCCACCTCCGACCCGGAGACCGTGTTCGACATCAAGTACTACCCGCGCGACGGCCGCCGCAACCGCCCGCCCGTCCGCCGCACCCTCCTCCGCAAGCCCGACCTCGAGCGCTACATGGCCGCCAAGCAGTTCGACCCCGCCAAGGACTTCCCTGTCCCCTACGTCAATTCTGCCGTCGAGGAGGACTACAGCGCCGTCGGCGGCGGCTACACCAAGTGATCCAGGTGAGGGCTGCTGCCTTTAGATCTGGGGTTAGAACTAGGGTTCCGTGTCATGCATGGCTAATTGTAATCTTTATCTGAATCAGTCTTTGCCTGTTCTTTTAGAATCAAATGTAGATTCGGGCCGTCAGTACGTGTGTATAGTTGTTAATCCAACCCTGCTTTGTGAAATGAGATATTCTGCCTTGTTGCAACTCGTGAAGTAGGTAGCTAATTATGATGATTGGTTCAACAGTAACCCAACTTCATCACCATCTTTTTAGAGGGAAATGCATCATGCCGCATAAGTTTTAGTTATGGCCTGAAGTCAAGATTAAGTATATCATTGTGAGTTGCTAAGTCTCTGGTTTTCAAGTGTATATCAAAGATATATTGGTTGGCTCGAACATCGTGATGTAAAATGAGGATGTCGTTTAAACGAGCTACGAGAATCACAAATCCTGTTTTCCATTCCCTTTGAGCCTACTGACGCCACAAGAATCCATTTCCAGCACCATCCTACCCTATCCTTTCAAAACAGCTGGCTTGCGCCTGATGGTTGATGTGGGGAACCATTCGAACCACTCACAACTTCTTGCATGACAACATCTAATCAAAGCAAAAGAAAGGATGGCAGAAAGTTAGGAATAATCCAAACTACAAAGTTCATTTTGTATACTGCAGGCGGTTCTATTTCTTTCTTGATCGGGGTTCTGGATATGGGCTTATATGGTTCGAGTGAACCAGGATTAGATTTGGAGTGATAAATTAATCAATCATACCCTGGGCTTCCCCCAAGGTGATACCGAAGGTTACCTCCTTTTGTGCACCCCTCACCTCCTCCATGAGGATGATCCACTGGATTCATTGCAAATATGGACGGAGAGCGGCCTCAAGTTTTTCGGGGTCCTCGAGATCGCATTTTAGGCCGAGTAGAGATGCTTGGGAGTTTAAAACAAATACGATGAACATGGACATGGACATGGCCAAGGCTCTAGGATTTTTATATTTGTTTATTGCATGCATCTCTTCCATGGTCTGTTGCTATATTATGTGTATGTGTATACTTATTAGTGTTGTCTGGAAGGAAGAATCATAATTTGTTTGTGTTGCCTGTAAGTTTTATTTATTTTGAGTAGGTTGTGTTTCAAGTTAGTTTGTTCATGCTAACTTCAGTAGATGTAATCTTTCACTCTAGAGTGCACAAATTTTACATAAAGAGTTATGATGTTTTGCTGTACATTTGGGAGAACTGGAATTAGCAGGACTCTCATCTTGTAACATGCCTAGAGGTAACAAATGAGATGACCTTGCAATATATGGAACTGGTTCTAACCAATTAATTGCTGGCTCAATCTTAATGTAACATGGATATGAGGTTTACACTTTTTTCAGTGGGATATCTAGTGGGCATTATAAATATAATTCTCTTTCAGTTCTGAATGTGGACCGTTCCAGGTACAATGTTGTATGGACCAAAAGTGTCTGATTGATGTTCTCTTAACATGTTTTTGTGTTTTGGAGTAAAACAACATGGATCGATAGTGTGTGTGTCAAAACAAAAAACATGGATTGATAGTTGGCACAGTAGCTTCTGATTTTTTGCAGTGGATTTGGAGATATGAACCATGATTAATTTTGATCAGTATCCGTCTATGCGATATTTTTGAAACCATGGCTAAAGATCTCCTAGCTAACGTGCGTAAAGCACCTAAATACCAACCTTATTTTAATTGTCTTACACATCTGTGATACATCTGAGTTATTATTTTATAAAGGCACAACTGTGCAAGAGATGAAACAATCTGTAACAGATGAGATGCTTTCAGTATTTGAGTTTGACATGCTAGGTTTCAGAGGTTCAAGAGCCTTCTAATAGTTTCTATTTGGTGTGCTGAAATTGACTGGAGATAAGAAATATTATATGCCATGGTTATAAAGCCAGTTCAATTCTACACCAGCTATGTTATTGAAGTCAATAAATGGTTGAACCGACTAAGCTAATGTATTTACCACCAATTTTATCCTCTTTGGGGCTAATGTGGTCAAGATGGGTACCAAGATGTTTGGCTGGCAAAAGTTGAGCTATGCTATTGCGTTGCCGAGGCAAGCAAAGTAGGCTGGTTAGGTCCAGAATTTATAACTGTGGCAGATTCCAAAATGCTTAATCTACCGTAATAGCAGCTTTGTATGTATTTATTATGTCAGCATGCTGATTTCCCTCAAACCAAGAAAATCTTTTTGAAGGTCAATAAATATGCTGAATATGGACTAGTCAGTTTGTTTACTTTTGTGATTCAGTGAATAATATATTTATCAATGTACACTGACACGCCTGGATAGCGTGTTGCATATTGGAAAGCGCTTATACCTTTCCAAGTTATCGTCGCTACGATAACGTTCTTCCATGCAGAAATTTAATTATGGACCATTTTATTGAGAGAAAGTTTGGTTTGAGCCATTCGACATTGTTCTTTCTCTGGTGTTTTGATTTTCTTTCCGTAGTAGTCATTAACAATGACCTATATATTCTCCATATATTGGAATTCTTCTATGTGTTGTCCGGTGGGAGCCTTATTGTGCTACTATAAACACTTAAACCGTCATTTCTCAATTCTGCATGGAAATTATTTCTAACTGAATCTAACTGATTTTCTTTTGTCGTTATCACCGTGTTTGGTATCTTACTGTAACTTATGTTCAGAATATCTAGTTCTTTCCTTGCTTGCCTTCTCATTTGTATTATCTGTGTCATATTCATTTTATGAGTTTCTTTCATGAATATCATGCTGCCAATGTCTGTCTGTCTGTCTGTCTTGTAGCATGCTTAATAATTGCATCAGGGCAACTGTTATCAGCATCTACTTTCAACCTGTCATACATTTTCACTGGCAGCGTCTGCATTGTAGTACCACCCTGTTACTCACTTTATTGAGTGGTACAGGCTGTATGCCTATATCTGGAATTGCACATGCTGGTCTTTGATCTAGATTTCTGGGTGCCTTCTAGAGTTTGGTCCTTTGCCTATCTGAATCTATGATGAGAGAAGACACTTGCTACTAGCTAGTACTAGCTAGTACTAGCTAGAGTTTGGGCCTTTGCCTATCTAACTCACCTGAAGTTGAAGTCATGCCTAATTATTTCACTTCACTTAGGCTGGTCATAGTGGGGAGTAACTTATACTAGTGTCATGCATATGACACTAGTCTAAGTTACTACCTTCATAGTGCAAAGTATCATAGTAGTGGTGTCATAGATCGCTTCATTTATTAGCATATAGACTCATTTTACCTCAGGAAGAGCTATGTTACAGTAACATATTATGTTACTCCAAACACCTCTTTCCTCATTAAATACTTGCCACATAAGCAAAATTGCCTTGGGATGTGTTAAGTTACTAGCTAAGTTACCCCCACTATGACCAGCCTTAGTATCATCATAACAAGGATTACTGATTCAACACTGCTTAATTTGCCAGGTCTTGTGGTCACGCTGCAGCAGAGGCTGCACTCACTTCATTTCTGCTCTTCCTTGGAAGTCCCTTCCTCTTTTGTTTCGGAATATTTTCTGGTTGTAAAAGATGATGGTGGCAATAATATGGCTCTTGCGGAGTAAACCGATGCACCTACCTTGTAAGTTGTGCTTCAGAAGTCAACCAGCCTAATGCTGATATGTCATTGAATGAAGTTATGAAAAACATCAAATCTTATGCTGGAATCGGCACATGACCTACCTGAGCTGCAAACAACATTTCAATTTGGACATACCAATGGAATGATTTCTTTATGCAATGCAGAACATGGTCTACACATGGCTTGGGGTTGTAACTCCCATTCTCATGCCTTTTAAGTTTCTATTTTTGAGATATGCGCTCGTGAACGGCTGGTTCATCGTGGCTGTGTGCGTGCTGTTTTACACAGCTGGCTCATTGTGGCTGGTAAAGCGCAAGCTGCATCATCAGAGTTGTGCATACTGAAGGAAATCGTAATCGAAATAGCCTGCCTTGGTCAAATCCAGCTAGAATTTAGCTTAGAGCTACTGATTGTGATGGCCCTAAAAATTGCTCAGCAGCGGCCGTCTGATCTTTTGCTTTACCACCAGCCTTACTACCTTTGGTGGTGAATAAGTGAGCATGCATGCAGCATGCATGCATGTGTACAATGGTTTGCATGTTTCTTGTGCTTGTCTCTTTAGCTCTACCGCATGCATGCCGCCTGATTTGCTGCTACCGGTGGGATCAGAGACGGTCGAACCTTTGAAGCATGTTGCAGGAAGCAGCGTGACGTCGTGGTCTCGTGGGGATTGTCATGATGCATTACTCGCTGCCACTAACGGTCAAAAGTCTGGCAAGATGGCCAGACAGGCGGGGACCCTGGCTAACTTTGTCACCTTGTCTCTGCAACAGTGCTCTTTAGTCCTTGGCCATGTGATTGTGATCGAGTACCAAGTCCTTTGTGCTAGACTAGATCTCCTGGTTTATGGCACGGGGGGTCATGGTCATGGGCCGTTCGCTGGCTACAGGAGGAGTACCGGGTCGAAAGGAGCAGCTATTGCGACGGCGCACCAAAACTTGAGTAGGTGCTACCACACGCGAAGACTTGTGACGTGTTTGGTTGCTCGCATACACCCCAACCAAATCCGTGTAGGAAGAAAAGGTCTGTTTGGTTGCTTGTGTTCACGGTTTGGTCTGCATAGCACGAAAACTAAAGCACCTTGGGCCAGGCCCGCTGGGAACCTCCGAATCGACAATTTTTTCACAGCCAGGCCGTGGGATGCACGTGGACAGCGCCGACTGCATGTGAGGAGCCATGCTCGAGACATTGCGTTGTTTCTTGAAGCACCGGCTTTAATTACCCTCACCTTCCCTCACCGCTCTCCACTCTCCCACTATCACATTAGCGGCGGCGATCAGCGGAGCGGAGAAAAGCAAGAAGAGCACCGGTGTCCATCACTTGCAGCACTTCGGCAATGGCGGTAAGACCTATTTTGACCTCCTCGCTAATGATTTTCGTATTCGATCCGCGTTTAAGATTGGATTTGCGCATTTGATCCATGTGCTAGGGGTATGGTTGATTGTGGGGGTTCAATAGGGTTGATCGGCACATCTTGATGAGTAGCAAATAGCGATGGATTTTAGGGTTTTAATTGGGATTGAGTACAATGGGAATGGTGAATTGAGGTAGATCTTACATAGTAGCGCTAAATCCTAGCCGCAGTGACCATGGAGGTCCTTGGAACACCGGGGGCTTGGGCCTTGTAGTTGTCCTTCGGCTCAATGGTAGCATGCACCATCTCCTCATCCTTGTCGTCGACTAGAACAACCGGCATAGTACGGTGACCTGGCTCCGTCACCCTGACCACCACCTCCACCGCTTCTTCTTGTTCTTCCTTCAGCTCCAGAACGATGACGGCTGGCGATACCGCGGCGACTGATTGGTCTTGACGAGCCGTGTACCCCCTGTACTTGGCCCATCTTGCTCTCTGACTAGCATCACCGGACTCGGCCTAATCCATGGCCCAATGTAGTATGTCCACTGACATAACGCCTTTCACTGGGTCAGGAATCAACATATTCAACTCCTCCGCCGTTGCCTTCTTTACCACAACGTTTGCCTCCTTATGCATGTCCTCGATGCTGGTGAAGTTAAAGCACGTTTCTATGGTGTTCTCAAACTTGGTGTGATCACTGAGCGAGCGCCCAAGGAAGAAAGCCCTCCAACCAATGCCCCTGGGGAAGGGGTTGGGGATGGGGTTCATGGCGATGAAGATATGAAAGAGGAGTGGCTAGTGAGAGACAGAGAGGGTTAATTGTGTGCGGTGGTGGGTAAGTACTAGAGCCTTTGGGCGAGTAAATATAGGGGCTCTGGACGATAGGATTGAATGTTGGTCAACCTTTTTTACTTTGTGCTTTTCATAATGCAGACCAACCAAGTGCAAGAAGCACGACGACACCTTCGCCATGAACGTCTAGAGATCTCTCCGTTGCCTGATTGCACATGTTTTGAGTTAAACTGGTTCCCGCTTGCTTGTTTAAGACCATGTCATGCTGGTTTGGTTTAAGACTACTTATTTAATGTTTCGTACTATGTTTAACTTGTTTCTATGCTATCTTTGTGTGTCTCTGATTTGTTCTGCCTACTAGTGTGCTGGTAACCTCACCATCTCCACGTGGAGGTTACCAGACAACATGTGTTGCATGTACCCAAACAGCCTGCCTTGTGTTTCAGTCTAAACAAGCCCGCAATCAAACAACCTGCCTTCCATTTTGCAGTAGGTAGGCTAAAGGGTATGCAGGCGATCAAACAACACGTAGATGCAATATAGATTCGAGCAACCAAACACGTCATTGGTATTTGGTAGATCCATCCAGGGCCAGCAAGTCTCGGACGCGTCCCATTCATCTTGTACGAGTACTTGCTAGCAATGTCCAGGAAGCGTGACAATGAATGAAACATGGTCGAAAGAAGACAAGGGGGATAGAGGATCGACTAGGACGGTTACCAAAAACACAGGAAATGTTTGTGCCTACGCCGTGCTCCTCGTCATGTGGCGTACTGCCAGCACGGTGGTTGTCGACATGTCGATTGATTCTTGCCGGTCGCATCGGCATCAGCAGGGTACTTACAGTAACAGTTGCGCCACGCGATGCACAATTTGTACGCACGCGCAGCACTGCTCCCCTAGTTACAGTGAGAAAGTCGGTAATATGTGGTGTTCTGGCCAGAAAGAGACGTGCTTGTCCAGACCTGGGTCCGCGCCCGCAGGCCGTGTAACGGTGTGAGGTATACATGTGTGGCTTTTGCTCTGTGCGTGCCCCGCCCCGGCAGCTGCTTTGTGCGATTGTGCGTGCCTGCCTGCCGGTCAATCGGCCACGCCCCACGGATCTATGCACCTTCGGGAATAACCGCGCAAAGTGCGTGGCGACAAGCGGATGGAAACATGCTAACACGCATGCATGTTAGCGGCCGCGCGCGGGGTGGCGCGTTTGGATCGGTCTGCTCCGTGCATCGCTCTCTCCAGATGAGATCTCTTGCTTTTTTTTTTGTGAGGAAAATGAGATCGCTGGCTGGCTGGCTGGCTAATGGCTTTCCAGTGGGCCGGAGACAGCATGCACAAAGACGACGCGGGTATGCTACTACGTAGGACCGAGGATCAATGTCGCCTGCAGCCACCTTTTGCTGTCCCGCGTGTTGTCGACGCCGACTGTCAGAACGTGGTGTCCCTAGCTCACTCACAGCGATGACCGCCAAGTAAGCTCTATATCCGCGACATGGATGAGGTGACTGAGAGGACCGCTTACCTCAAGACGAAAGATGTCTTCATTTTTCAAACAACGGTCTACAGTCATGTAGCACATATTTTGGTTGTCTTAATTAGGGAGGATTGGCCGAAGCTTATGAATTTGAGCATGGTATGAATATAACCTTTGATATTGCCATCTTCCCTCGAAATGATTAAGAAATTTGGGTGGTTTTGGACATGATTCTACTTCTTCCTCCGCGTGAGTTTCTTAAACAAACAAACTTGTCAAATAAACTTGATATTACTTACCTTGCTCCAAATAAACTTGTCAAAAATAGTTGTGATTCACCCCTACTTATCTTGCTTATTTAAAATTGATAGCTTATTTTCTAGCTCCAAGAAAATACGAAAGATAGTAGATGACACATATACACTGCTGGCAAAATGCTTACTTGGGAGGAGAATTGGTACCTTGTCTCCTTTGTTCATAGTATTGAGTCACTTAAGGGCACTTACGGAGCTGGACGAAATGATGCATGATACCTGCCACTAGTCCACACCTTAAAGAATACCAACATTCGTAGAAAATGCATGGTAAGATTTTTTTTCTATTGTGCCACTAGTCGATCTTTTTCTTTCACTGTTCTTAAATAAACTACACATCTTACTATGTTATTATTATGTTCTTGAACAGAAAATCCCAAGATGTATTGTGCCCGCGGTGATGGATGACCATGGTGGGATGCCAATTATTTGCCATGACAAGACCAATTTCAGACGCACATACTTCACTGCAGCCCTACCAGATGGACTTGTCTAAATTGATGGATGGAGGCGAATACTGAATGAGTGCAAGCTGGAAATTGGAGATCAGTGGATTTATGTACTCCACCATGGAGATGCAGGGGTTTTCTATTCTTCACATATATTCCTAAAGGAGAGAAGTAGTGCGCTAGTAGTTGCCATGGTGGATACTAAGTAGTGGACATATTGTCGATCGTGTTTTGAGCTACTATGTACTAGCTACTATTGAAAATATGCCCTAGAGACAGTAATATTTGTATTATTTATTTATAAGTTTGTAGTTGATGTTTATATTCTATGCTATAACTACTATGGTTGATTCATATGTAAACTCATTAACATGTGTAGAAGCATAAGCGGTAAAACCGGATTTCTAATCTTGCCTCTAGGACTAGTTCAATTGTTAATTTGATGATTCCGTTTTCCTAATCATGGGCATATGCGAGTAACATTTTAGAGCGTGATGTTGGTAGAACACTCGTGTTGAATTGACCCAAGCTGTTTATTATACTTAGAGATTATATCGTCTGAAGTCTTTAGTTCATAACACATGAATTAAAATATGTATGGTTCCTTAGACCATGATAGTATCGAGTCACTCCATACCATACATTGCACTTTGGGGTTGTTCCAACGTCATCCGTAACAGGATGATCATATGACAACTTATGGGTTCATCGAATATGTATGACGAGAGACTAGATAACTTGAGGTTGGGATTTGCTCCTCCGTCTCGATGGAGAGTGTAAGTGCGTCTAGTGCCACCCCTAGTTGGTTTTGGAGTATTGACGGTAAACTTGGTTGAGGGACTAATGTGTTTGTGAGATTCACAGGAGAACACATGTAGAAGTCCCCATTGATTTGGTTTACCAATCGAAGATGACACCAAAAATGTATGAAGACATTGAAGACAATGGTGGTTCGCGAAGGCATTCGTGTCGAAGATAATAATACGCGAAGACATTCGCTTGAAGACAATGGAGCGCGAAGACATAGTTCTCTCGTAGTTTCAATTTCTTCATTCTTGAGTCATAGGAACCACCGAACTGTTAAGTGGGGTCGAGGTAAACAAAGTTAGAAAACTAACATGATGCTCAACCTAATATCCTATATCTTCGAGCGAAGACAACCGAGAGCAAAATCTCTTCCAGAGTTGGTAGAGTCTGCTTTACCTGGAGCTCAAATAAAGTTGCCGCATGGGTTCAAATTCCGACCGTTTGAACACGTGTCAGTTCCCCAATGACCCAGGGTCATTTCGGACAAATCATGTCGGGCTGCCCTGGCTATAAATAGCCGCCCCCTCCCACTATAAGTTGGTGGCTGCTCCGAGTTAAGAGTATGACTTTTGTTGTTTAAGAGCAACCCATCTCCGAAGCCTTTTAGAGAGAATCCTTGCGAGGACAAACCCAAAACACCCAGAGCCCTAACACTAGTAGAAAACCGGGCAATAGCACCGGTTCGTAAGGGCCTTTAGTGCCGGTTATGGAACCGGCACTATTATTTCGGCACTAAAGGCCCCCCCTTTAGTACCGGTTTAGCACGAACCGGTGCTAAAGTGCCACCACGTGGCACGAGCCAGCTCCGGGGGCCGGGAGCCCTTTAGTACCGGTTGGTAAAACCAACCGGTACTAAATGGTTTGGGGGGTTTTTGGTTTTATGATTTTTTTCATTTAATTTTGTGTTTTCCATTTTAATTCTTTTTCGTTTGCTGATATTTTATGGTACTACACATTGTACATGTTATGCATATATATATATATATATATTTATATATATATAGAATTTCTAGTAGAACCAATCATATATATATCATCAATCATGTCTCACAAACCAACATATTAATTCACACATACACACATGTATAGCTATATATATACACAATTTCTCCTACATATGCATATGTTGCCTTTGGAGCCAGTGTCATTATAGCCTGATTGGTGCCTTCGGAGCACCAGACAATTGGAAGTGGTTCATGACTTGGTCGATGGGGGCGGTAGCGGGTAATAGTATTCTCCCTTCGGATTTATGACCTGGTCGAGCAAAAATCCCGCTATTTCCTCTTGAAGTGCTTGTACGCACTCCGTTGGTAGGAGCTTGTCCCGCACCTCATTGAACTGTTAAGAAGGAGATCAATATGCATGTGTATTAGTTGTGTGACTAGATATCGATAATGGTGTAAAAATTGTGAATAGTGTTCTGACAAGCGTACCCATTCCTGTCTTTGAGATCTGCTCCTTTCGGACGCCATCATGCGAATGTTCTCGCAAACACAGTATGCACACAGATCAGTCCCCTGCGCCTGCTTCAGGGCCTTTATTACGAGAATGGAATTTAATTTGATCAGATAATAATTAATCAAGCATGATAATTAAAGAGATGGCAGCTAACTAGCTAGCTATAGTACTACTTAATTACTTACCTTGGATCGAAACCATTTCAGCTGTGGTTTCCATTCGCCTTCCGTGACGCTGATGAACCTTGCCCAAGCCCTGCCCGTCGACAAAGAAAATGAATAAAGGGGTTATTAAATAGTTCATATCATGAAATGACGAACTAAATAGGCCGAGATATGTAGTTATAAATAATGATTGAATTTACCTGTTGACTATCCCATACAAGATGTTGTAGTTAGCTTTTGCTGTGAGTAGCGAGTCCAGTATTTCAACTGTTCCGGCGTCAACTTTAATGATACACAAGATCCAGTGAAATCTGCATGCACACACGTTTGCATGTCTTAATTAAGCGGGCATATGTAAGCAAAAACATGTAGCTAGCTAGTAGGCAAAAAACAGAGAATTTGTAGTACAAGAAAGTGTGACTCACTCGAAGTTGTAAGGAAGTAGTATATCTTCATTGTATTTGAGGCGCTTCAAGAACTCTAGCATGCTCTCCTCTACCTCTTTTTCATAATATGGATCTAATTTCCATGTGTATTGATTAACGGTGTTTGGGTCAATGAACCCAATGCCATAGCGTCCACCTTTTCTCATTTCATACATCTTCATCCTGCATAATACCACAGAAAAAAATATAGTGAGGATAATTACACGTAATGATAGATCAAAAGGATCACTACAGCTAGCTTGAGACTTAAATTATAGAAAGAAATCACTTACAGACAATAGCAACTGACGATAGATTTGTCGAGTGCGTCTTGATTGTATAACTGAAACAGTTCAGAATACTCAACGGCCACAGCTTTCTCATGGTAGTAATCATCCTTCTTGACATATACCATGAGGGACTCTCGATCGGATCTCTTGCAAATGTCCATGTACCATTGATGCAATTCATACATTCTCGTTGGGAGCTTCTTGACATCTTCTGGCTCGACCAAAGGTTGGACCCGGACAAATTTCCGTTTTATTTCCTCCTCTGTAATCGGAGGCATGTCCTTGATCTCGAGGAGTTGTCCAACAGTGATCTTGAGTTCTTCAGCCTGCATTATATGCTCCTAGGTTATTACCACATCGCCCACCTCGGGAACGTAAACTGTTTGGCCACAATAATATTGGGCGCGCGTACTATCACGTGTTGTTGGCGGCACAACAAGCGGGGGGATCGATTGCGCCGCCTGTTTTCCCAGCTGGGCAACGGTTTTCCCGCATTTTTTGACAGCTGCTTGTTGTTTGCTCGAGCTCGAGCTCGCCTCCTTCTGTAGACGTTGTCGATGTAACTTCCTGATGTGGCGCTCATAGTCTGAGTCAACAGGCTTAGGAGCTGGTGGTTGAGCCATACGAATGAAGTGGTCAACTACTTCCACAGGCACTTTCTCCCTTGGCGGCGGTGGCGGTTTCGGTCCAAAATGGGCGTCGACTTCTGCCCGCACTATGGCATTGGTTTGCTCCTCGGTCCTATCGTAAGCCCTCACAGGAAGAGGAGTACTGAGGTTTGGACCATATTTATATCGCTTGGCTCCGCCTGTACTTCCTGTACTATGACCTCGACTCGTACCACTACGCACCATAGCTGCGGGGTGTCTCTTCTGCGATTGCTGAGGCGGCGGAGACGGCTGACGGGGCTGAGTTGGACGAGGAGGAGTGGCCTGAAGCTGTGCCGGACTTGGAGGAGTGGACGTCTGACGCTGTGTCGGACTTGGAGGAGGAGTGGCCTGACACTTTGCCGGACTTGGAGGAGGAGGAGTGGCCTCACGCGTTGGTGAACTTGGAGGAGCGGGAGTCTGCTGACTCGATGGTGGACTTCGACGAGGAGTCGGGTGACGCGGTGTCGGTGGCCTTCGAAAAATGATGCAATCCTTGCTCCATAGGATGATACGATGTTTGGCATCTCCGAGTATGTGCTCCTCGTCACCTCCAGGAATGTCAAGCTCTAGCCCCGAATATTGGTCCGCCACCTCATCAACCAAGATACGAGCATAGCCCGCTGGAATCGGGTTGCAATGGAAGGTTGCCTCGGGGGAATTTGAAAAAGCAATTGCGTCCGCCACCTTCATGGATATGTTCTTCATTTTGAAGTGTAGCTCGCAGTTAGTGTTCTCCGTGATGTCATCCACGGGGTATCTATCCAGCACTACTACGTCGCCCGGGGCGGAACCCACGCTGCTTCTCGGCATGGATGGGGCGGTGGTATCCAAGGCTGGATCATCCGCTAGCTGCTACAGCTGCTGAGACCCCCTTTGCTGGCTAAGTGAGTCGATCTGCTCCTGCTGCCGCTGGAATTTAGCTGCCAATTCCGCTTGACTTGCTTCTAGGCCTTGAAGGCGTTCATAGTCCCGCTTCCTCTGCTCCTCCTCCATCTTCCTCTTCTTGTCCTCCACAATCTTCTTTCTCGCACGGGTTCTGTAGTCCGCGTTCCAGTCCGATACCACGGAATAGCGCCCTTGCCTCGTGTTCTTCTCGGGTGTTCAGGATTTCCCAGGGCACGCGTAAGCTCGTCGTTCTCTCTGTTGGGCTGGAACACCCCCGATCGAGCCTCTTCTATTGCAACAAGTAGCGCATCCTCGGCTCCCTTCAGACATGCCTTCCTCGAAACATTGCCTGTCTTCGGGTCCAACTCCCCCCCATGCGCATAGAACCAAGTCCTGCACCTGGGGGGCCAGTTCTTAGTAACCGGAGTGACACTTGCATCCTCCATCTCTTTCTCAGACTTATCCCACTTAGGCATTACCACCGCGTAGCCACCTGGCCCCAGCTTATGGAACTTATCCTTTTTTCCGGCATTGGCCTTGTTTATTCTCGACCGTTCCTTAGCTAATTCTGAATCCTTGAATTTCACGAAATCGTCCCAATGAGCACTTTGATTCTCTAGTATCCCCTCGAATACTGGAGTCTTCCTTCCTCCCTTGACGTACTTCTCCCACGTCATTCTCTTGTGGTTCTTGAATGCAACCGCCATCTTCCTAAAAGCAGCGTTCTTGACTTTCCGCACATCTGCTTCTGTCATATTATCTGGTAGGGTGAAATGTTCCATGAGAGTATCCCAAAGCAGTTTTTTTATTATCGTTGACAAAAGTAACATCTGGACGTGGCTTCGCTGGCTTTCTCCATTCTTGAAGGGAGATCGGGAGTAGGTCCTTCACAAGAACTCCGCACTGACGAACGAACTTGTCCGCAATCTTCTTAGGCGCTAATGGTTCTCCATTAGGTTTGAATGCCTCGATATTGTACTTTACGCCCTCCTTCAACTTTTTGTTCGGGCCTCGTTTCGTCCTTTTGCTCGATCCGGATGGCTGAAAGAAGAAAGATCGATTCGTTAATATATCTTCAACTCATTTAAAACATGCGATGATCACCAGATTCCTGCTTATATAAATATATATACCTCGTCGTAGTTCATGACTTCATCTTCTCGGTCGTCGCGATCGAATATCATATCACCCTCTCCGGTGTTGTTTAGAAATTCGGAGCCGTCAAAATCTTCTTCATTCTGATCATCATCTGGCCCGCGTATGATATCGAACATGGTCTGTTCTCTCTCTCTGTCGGTATTGTCCGCCATAGCTTTTATTTAACTATGCCAAAAGAAATATAAAACAATTTAGTATAATCTCGAATACATCGTCTCGAATAATAGATATAATCTCGAATACATGCATCATCTCGAATAATAGATTTAATCTCGAATACGTCATCTCGAATAATAGATATAATCTCAATACATCGTCTCGAATAATAGATATATATATAGTCTCGAATACATCGTCTCGAATAATATGTCACTAGCTAGCTAGCTAATAAAGATCGAATACTACAGAGTAATCTAGGTGCGGGCGGTGGACACCCAAAGAGAAGGAACCATCACTGGATCATAGCTCGGGTGATCTCCCCAAAGAACCTGCCAGGTATTAGAGAACCTGACGTCCATAGCAGCCATGTAGCGACGGACGTGCTCGTCCTCCTCCCTGACACGGCGACGTACCACCTCCGGCGGGGCCGGCTCCCTCCGCACCGAAAGTGGCCCACGTGAATGCCACCAAAGGATATGATGGTCGACGACGGGACCCGAGTTCCTCACCAAGCGTCGCGCCCCTGAACGTAGCACCTCCCAGTGCCAGCCCGACGGAGCCCAGTCCCGGACATGGGTCCTCTGAAGTAGGACGTCGTCGCGAACGGGTCGACGGCGAGGATGCGGGCCGGGCATTGTCGACAACAAATACTATATGCAAATTAAATGTAACACTAATTATGCTAGCATTGCATATGTCAAAATTCTATATGCTATTTCATACTAATTAAGCATCTAACACTAAAAACAGAAAAAACAACTTCTATACACCCATTAAAAACAGAAACAACATTATATAAAAAAATTCCATACTAATTAAACACTAATTATATCCGGGCTCACTAAAAACACTAAGCATCTAACACTAAGCATTGCATATGTCAAAATTCTATATATATATATATATATATGCTATTCCATACTAATTAAACACTAAGCATCGATCTAATTAACACTAAAAACAGTGTGTGTGTGTGTGTGTTCATATCATGCATGCTTGTGTGTGTATATATGGGCTCGGGGGCGGCGCCCATGGTGGCCACCGGGGGCGAGGGAGAGGGGTTAGAGGGGGAGAGCTCACAGCGGGGGGACGGCGACGGCGAGGCGACGGCCCGGGGCGTGACGGGGGCGCGGCGACGCGGGGACGGGCCCGGGGCGGCGACGAAGACGAGGGCGGCGACGGCGACGGGGGCGGCGATGGGGATGAGGGCGGCGACGAGGATGGGGTTGGCGACGGCAACGGCGCGCGACGGGGGCGGCGTAGGACGGGGGCGGCGACGACGTCGAACGATCGGGAAGAAAACAAAGGGAGAATGAAATTTTGCGAAGTGCTGTATATATAGAAGCCACCTTTAGTACCGGTTGGAGCCACCAACCGGTACTAAAGGCCTATTTTGGCCAGGCCAAGCAGCGGGAAGGGCAGGCCTTTAGTACCGGGTGGTGGTTCCAACCGGTACTAAAGACCCCCCCCCCCTTTAGTACCGGTTGGTGCCATGAACCGGTACTAAAGGGGGTGCGCTGGTGCAGGTGCGGTGCGCAAGTTTAGTCCCACATCGCTAGCCGAGGGGCGACCGCACTGGTTTATAAACCCCCGTGCGGTAGCTCTCTCGAGCTCCTCTCCAAAGCAGGCCTACTGGGCCTACATGTTGTATGCTGCCCTGTGGGGCCTATTGGGCTTGCGGACCTGCATCCTGGCCCAATAACAGGTTGGGTTTCTAGTCGTATGCAGGCCGCTGTGGCCCAGTAGGTGGGCTTTTTTTATTTAGTTTTTTCTTTTCTGCTTTATTTATTTTGTTTTATTTATTTTTAGTTGTTTTTTGCTGTATTTAGAGTTTCTTTGTGAATATTTTTGATAGTTTTTAGAAACTTTCAGTTAGTGCCGGTAGTTTTTAAATTTGAATAGTTTATATTTTGAATTATTTGAAATTTGTGTGAATCGCTAGTTTGTGAATAACTTAACTTTAAAAATACATTTTCCAATGATTCTTTTTTGTTATGTTTAATATTAGTGTGTTTTATCATTATATTCAATTTGGTAATGCTTAAGTTATTTAAAAAATGAAATGACTTTGTAACGGATGAGTTTTCGTCCGAAACCCTGATACTTCGAAACAGATTGACCATTTTGTACACGAAGTGCATTAAGTTTTTGCGGTAACCCTCTCTACTTTTTTGCACATGCTATGTGGGTGAAATTATGATGCCATGCCAACTTTCATCCTTTTCTGAGTTCATTTGAAATGCTTTTCAACTTCAGGGTCATTTAGCTGAAAAAACAGTAAATGCATGAAAGAATTTGCTTGCATCCCAGATCACATCCCAGATCTTCGGGTGTGAAACTTTTTCTTCGCGTCTGTCCCTTTGCGTCGTAGCCATGGAAAATCTTCATCATTTAACGGGATGCTCGGGTCAATATTCACTGTGAATGGAGCAATTTCATCAAACTTTTCATAATCTTCTGACTTGTCTGTCTTGTCATCCACTCCCACGATGTTTCTCTTCCCAGAAAGAACTATGTGCCGCTTTGGCTCATCGTACGATGCATTCGCTTCCTTATCTTTTCTTTTTCTTGGCTTGGTAGACATGTCCTTCACATAGAAAACCTGTGCCACATCATTGGCTAGGACGAATGGTTCGTCTGCATACGCAAGATTGTTGAGGTCCACTGTTGTCATTCCGTACTGCGGGTCTTCCGTTACCCCGCCTCGTGTCATATTGACCCATTTGCACCGAAACAAAGGGACCTTCAAACCACGTCGATAGTCAAGTTCCCATATGTCCTGTATATAACCATAATATGTTTCCTTTCCCGTCTTGGTTTCTGCATCAAAGCGGACACCACTGTTTTGGTTGGTGCTCTTCTTATCTTGGGCGATCGTGTAAAATGTATTACCATTTATCTCGTATCCTTTGAAAGTCATTATATTCGAAGATGGTAACTGGGACTGCAAGTACAGGTCATCTTCAATAGAGGTGTCATGCATGGTACGTGCTTGCAACCAGCTGGCGAAACTCCTGGTTTGTTCACGTGTAATCCAGTCATCAGACCACTTCGGGTGTTTGGAGCATAGCAAATTCTTGTGTTCATCCATATACGGAGCCACCAAGGCGGAATTCTGTAGAACTGTGTAGTGTGCTTCAGTGAGAGAATGTCCGTCCATACATATTATTTGTTCCCCTCCTAGCGTGCCTTTTCCATCCAGTCTGCCCTTATGCCGCGATTCAGGAACACCAATCGGCTTAAGGTCAGGAATAAAGTCAATACAAAACTCAATGACCTCCTCATTTTGACGGCCCTTGGAGATGCTTCCTTCTGGCCTAGCATGGTTATGAACATATTTCTTTAAGACTCCCATGAACCTCTCAAAGGGGAACATATTGTGTAGAAATACAGGACCCAAAACGTCAATCTCTTCGCATAGGTGAACTAGGACGTGCGTCATGATGTTGAAGAAGGATGGTGGGAACACCAACTCGAAACTGACAAGACATTGCACCAAATCATTCTGTAACCTTGGTATGATTTCTGGATCGATTACCTTCTGAGAGATTGCATTGAGAAATGCACATAGCTTCACAATGGCTAATCGAACGTTCTCCGGTAGAAGCCCCCTCAATGCAACCGGAAGCAGTTGCGTCATAATCACGTGGCAGTCATGAGACTTTAGGTTCTGGAACTTTTTCTCTGCCATGTTTATTATTCCCTTTATATTCGACGAGAAGCCAGACGGTACCTTAATACTGAGCAGGCATTCAAAGAAGATTTCCTTCTCTTCTTTGGTAAGAGCGTAGCTTGCATGACCCTGATGTATGCCGTCTTTTCCATGCATACGTTGCTGGTCCTCCCGTGCCTCAGGTGTATCTTTTGTCTTCCCATACACGCCCAAGAAGCCAAGCAGGGTCACACAAAGATTCTTCGTCACGTGCATCACATCGATTGCGGAGCGGACCTCGAGGTCTTTCCAATAGGGCAGGTCCCAAAATATAGATTTCTTCTTCCACATGGGTGAGCGTCCATCAGCGTCATTCGGAACAGGTTGTCCACCAGGACCCTTTCCAAAGACCACCTTCAAATCCTTGACCATATCATGTACATCAGCACCAGTACAGTGGCGAGGCTTCGTCCGGTGATCCGCCTCACCTTTGAAATGCTTGCCTTTCTTTCTTACGGGATGCCTGCTCGGAAGAAATCGACGATGTCCCAGGTACACATTCTTCTTACAATTAGTCAAATATATACTGTCGGTATCGTCCAAACAGTGCGTGCATGCGCGGTATCCCTTGTTTGTCTGTCCTGAAAGGTTACTGAGAGCAGGCCAATCATTGATGGTCACGAACAGCAATGCCTTTATGTCAAATTCTTCCCCCATGTGCTCATCCCACGCACGTACACCTGTTCCATTCCACAGTTGTAAGAGTTCTTCAACTAATGGCCTTAGGTACACATCAATGTCGTTGCCGGGTTGCTTAGGGCCTTGGATGAGCACTGGCATCATAATGAACTCCCGCTTCATGCACAACCAAGGTGGAAGGTTATATAAACATAGAGTCACAGGCCAGGTGCTATGGTTGCTGCTCTGCTCCCCAAAAGGATTAATGCCATCTGCGCTTAGACCAAACCATACGCTTCTTGCGTCATCTGCAAACTCCTTCCCGTACTTTCTTTCGATTTTTCTCCACTGCGACCCGTCAGCGGGTACTCTCAACTTTCCGTCTTTCTTACGGTCTTCTCTGTGCCATTGCATCGCCTTGGCATGCTCTTTGTTTTGGAACAAACGTTTCAACCGTGGTATTATAGGAGCATACCACATCACCTTGGCAGGAATCTTCTTCCTGGGGCGCCGGCCCTCGACATCACCAGGGTCATCGCGGCAGATCTTATAGCGCAATGCACCACATACCGGGCAAGCGTTCAAATCCTTGTACTCACCGCGGTAGAGGATGCAATCATTAGGGCATGCATGTATCTTCTGCACCTCTAACCCTAGAGGGCAGACAGCCTTCTTTGCTTCGTATGTACTCTCGGGCAATTCGTTGTCCTTTGGAAGCATATCCTTTATCATTACCAGCAACTTTCCAAATCCCTTGTCAGATACAGCATTCTCTGCCTTCCATTGCAGCAAATCCAGTGTGGTGCCCAGCTTTTTCTTGTCACCTATGCAATTCGGGTACAACAATTTTTTGTGATCCTCTAACATGCGCTGCAACTTCTTCTTGTCCAAATCACTTGCGCAGTTTCTCTTTGCATCGGCAATGGCCCGACCTAGATCATCAATGGGCTCATCTGATGCCTCTTCTTCAGCTTCTTCCCGCATTGCCGGCTCAGCTTCTTCCCGCATTACCGGCTCAGCTTCTTCCCCCGTTGTTGTATCATCGTATTCAGGGAACCCATGGCCAGGATAGCTGTCGTCGTCCTCTTCTTCTTCATTGTCTTCCATCATAACCCCTCTTTCTCCGTGCTTGGTCCAAACATTATAATGGGGCATGAAACCGGACTTAAACAGGTGGACGTGAATGGTTCTTGACGTAGAGTAATTGTGACCATTCTTACAGCGAGCACATGGACAAGGCATAAAACCATCCGCCCGCTTGTTTGCCTCAGCCGCAAGCAGAAAAGTATGCACGCCATTAATGAACTCGGGAGAGCATCGGTCATCGTACATCCATTGCCGGCTCATCTTCATTACACAACACCAAATAGACCAAATTAATACAAGTTCATACAATTAATACAAGTTCATACATAAAGTTCATACAACACTTAAATCCAACAAACAAATAACTCTCTAGCTAAAGCATTTAAATGCAACAACAAATATGATCAAGATCGCAACTAAGGTAACAATGGATCCAACAGCATAATGATACCGAGCCTCACTATCGATGGCATATTTTCTAATCTTTCTAATCTTCAAGCGCATTTTCTCCATCTTGATCTTGTGATCATCGACGACATCGGCAACATGCAACTCCAATTCCATCTTCTCCCCCTCAATTCTTTTCAATTTTTCTTTCAAGTACTCGTTTTCTCTTTCAACTAAATTTAACCTCTTGGCAATAGGGTCGGTTGGAATTTCCGGTTCACATACCTCCTAGAAAAAAATTTCTATGTCAACTTGATGGGCATAATTTGTCATAAACACGAAATGCAACTAGTTTTAAAAGAGAATATACATACCACATCCGAATCATAACAAGGACTAGGGCCGACGGGGACGGATATCAAAACCATGGCACTATATGTATAACAAACAACGTATTATACGAGTAACTATATATCCAAATCACACAAACATCAATTTTTATATAAAATTTCATGAACAAGAGGCTCACCACAATGTGGTGCCGGCAACGGGACGGTGCGGGCGATCGACGGTGGCTACGATGGAGATTTAGAAGGCACTAAGTAAACCACACCTACATATGCAAACTAAGTGTTATTTTTGACCTCAAATTGCATATAAATCAAATACTAGCACATATATATATCCTCCCAAATTAATCACTATATAAACCAATGCAAGAGCTAATCTAGCAATGAGAGATGAAAGGACAAAGTTGCTAACCTTTGTGATCATTTGAATGGATGAGGGCCTTCAAATCTTGACAAATTTTGGGCAAATTTTGTGATGAACTCGAGAGGAAGAAGGGAAGAACAGAGGAGAGGGAGAGGGGAAAGGGGGAAGAACAGAGTGCTGGTGGACGAAGGGTTTATATAGGACGACCTTTAGTACCGGTTCGTGCCAAGAACTGGTACTAAAGGGGCTGGAGGGGCCCCATTCTGTCAACATCCTGCCACCACTCTCATTAGTACCGGTTCGTGGCACGAACCGGTGCTAAAGGTTAGCCACGAACCGGTACTAAAGGTTAGCCACGAACCGGTACTAATGATGGAGGCCCGGCTAGCCGTTGGAACCGGCACTAATGTATACATTAGTGCCGGCTCAAATACAAACCGGCACTAATGTGCTTCACATTTGACCCTTTTTCTACTAGTGTAAGAGTGTTAAGCATCAATGAAGCCTTTCTGTTTTGCGTGAACTAAAGATTTATTACACTTGAAGACTGTGATCTTCTAGTCGGTTAGGCATCGCATTTTGAGCATCCAAGAATCATTGTGGATCGCCGGTGAACGAAGTCTGTGAAGGTTTGGAAGTCTACCTTGAAGACTTACCTGAGTGATTGGGCGAGGTCTAGGTGACCTTATCTCAAGGGGAATAATGTGAAGTGATAACCCACAAGTATAGGGGGTCGTTTGTATCCTTTTTTGATAAATAAGAGTGTCAAACCCAACAAGGAGCTAAAGGTAGAATAAATATTCCCTCAAGTTCTATCGACCACCGATACAACTCTACGCACACTTAACATTCGCTTTATCTAGAACAAGAATAAAACTAGAAGTACTTTGCGAGAATAAAACTACAAATAAATTGTAAGATAATAAATTTAGTAGTTTATTAGATATCTTTTGTCATACAAGAAAGTCATTTGTCCCTAGACGATCGATAACTAAACCGGTAATCATTATTGCAATTTTATATGAGGGAGAAGCATGAGCTAACATACTTTCTGTACTTGGATTATATGCACTTATGATTGGAACTCTAGCAAGCAACCGCAACTACCAAAGATCATTAAGGTAAAACCCAACCATAGCATTAAGTATCTAGTCCTCTTTACTCCCATACGCAACAACCCCCTTACTAGGGTATAAGTTTCTGTCACTCTCGCCACCCACCATAAGAGAATCATGAACGTATTGCAACACCCTACAACGGGGATCTCTCACGTTTGCGCGAAACGGAGGTCACCATAGGACAACACCAAAATAAAATATGCAACTCAAACCAATCATGATCATCAATCAACCAATAGGACAAAACAGATCTACTCAAACATCATATGATAACCACATATCATTGGATAATAATATATAGTGTTGAGCATCATGTTTAAGTAGAGAATTGCAGCTGGAATAGAGAGGTTACACTGCTGCATAGAGGGGGAGAAAATTGGTGTTGATGGCAGCAAGGTTGTTGATGTAGATCGCCGTCATGATCCTTGCCCCGGCGGCACTCTAGCGCCACCGGGAGAGAGCGGGAGAGAGCCCCCCTCCTTCTTCTTCTTCCTTGGCCTCCCCCCTAGATGGGAGGAGGGTTTCCCCTTTGGTCCATGGCCTCCATGGCAGCGGAGGGGTGAGAGCCCCTCCGAGATTGGATCTGTCTCTCTGTTCTCTTCTGTTTTGCGTTCCTGTTTTCTGGCCCATCACCATTTCTTAAATATCCGAAGATCCGTAACCCCGATTGCGCTAAAATTTTAACACGGTTTTTTTTTCCGGATATAAGCTTCCTTGCGGCTGAAGAAGAGCCCCAACCGACTTACGGGGTGCACACTCAGCACCACCGCGCGCCAGGGGGTAGGTCGCACCTTGGTGGGTAGTGGAGGCCGTGGGCCTCTGTTTGCATTAATTCCACGTCCCAAAAATCACATATATTCTAAAATAATTCTCCGTAAATTTTTATCATGTTTGGACTTCGTTTGATATGGATATTATGCGAAACAAAAAACATGCAACAAACAGGAACTCACACTGGGCACTAGATCAATATGGTAGTCCTAAAAAATAATATAAAATGTTGCCAAAAGTATATAAAAGTTGTATAATATTAGCATGGAACAATAAAGAATTATAGATACGACGGAGACGTATCAGCATCCCCAAGCTTAATTCCTTCTCGTCCTCGAGTAGGTAAATGATACAAAAGATAATTTTTTTATGTGGAATGCTACCTAGCATAATCTAGATCATATATCTAATCATGACATGAATATTAAGACACAAGTGATCCAGCCAAAATTATGCCATGACTTGTTAGAATTGCTCTATATACTTCACTTAAATTTTAATGAGCTATGGAAGTGCTCTAGTGCTTCACTTATATCTTTTTGAGCATGGTGTGCTTTAATATTTTTGAAGAAATGCTCTCTTGCTTCACTTAGATTTATTTGAGAGTTAGTAAAATTTTCAAGAAATTCTCTCTTGCTTCACTTAAATTAGTTTGAGAGAAAGAAAAATTATGCTCATGATCTTCAATTACATTTGTTTTTGAAGGAAATATGCCCTAGAGGCAATAATAAAGTTATTATTTATTTCCTTATATCATGATAAATGTTTATTATTCATGCTAGAATTGTATTAACCGGAAACATAATACATGTGTGAATACATAGACAAACAGAGTGTCACTAGTATGCCTCTACTTGACTAGCTTGTTAATCAAAGATGGTTATGTTTCCTAACCATGGACAAAAGAGTTGTTATTTGATTAACGAGGTCACATCATTAGTTGAATGATCTGATTGACATGACCCATTCCATTAGCTTAGCACCCGATCATTTAGTATGTTGCTATTGCTTTCTTCATGACTTATACATGTTCCTATGACTATGAGATTATGCAACTCCCGTTTGCCGGAGGAACACTTTGGGTGCTACCAAACGTCACAACGTAACTGGGTGATTATAAAGGAGCATTACAGGTGTCTCCAAAGGTAGATGTTGGGTTGGCGTATTTCGAGATTAGGATTTGTCACTCCGATTGTCGGAGAGGTATCTCTGGGCCCTCTCGGTAATGCACATCACTTAAGCCTTGCAAGCATTACAACTAATGAGTTAGTTGCGAGATGATGTATTACGGAACGAGTAAAGAGACTTGCCGGTAACGAGATTGAACTAGGTATTGGATACCGACGATCGAATCTCGGGCAAGTAACATACCGATGACAAAGGGAACAACGTATGTTGTTATGCGGTCTGACCGATAAAGATCTTCGTAGAATATGTAGGAGCCAATATGGGCATCCAGGTCCCGCTATTGGTTATTGACCGGAGACGTGTCTCGGTCATGTCTACATTGTTCTCGAACCGTAGGGTCCGCACGCTTAAGGTTTCGATGACAGTTATATTATGAGTTTATGAGTTTTGATGTACTAAAGGAGTTCGGAGTCCCGGATGAGATCGGGGACATGACGAGGAGTCTCGAAATGGTCGAGACGTAAAGATCGATATATTGAACGACTATATTCGGACATCGGAAAGGTTCCGAGTGATTCGGGTATTTTCGGAGGTACCGGGCAGTTACGGGAATACGGGGAAGAGTATTGGGCCTTAATGGGCTTTAGTGGGAAGGAGCCAGGAGGTGGCGTGCGCCCCTCCCAAGTCCAGTCCGAATTGGACAAGGGTTTTGGGGCGCGGCCCACCTCTCCCTTCCTTCTCCACTTCCCTCCTTTCCCCCCTTCTCCTAGTTGGACTAGGAAAGAAGGAGTCCTACTCCCGGTGGGAGTAGGACTCCCCTTGGCGCGCCAACTCCTAGGCCGGCCGCCCCTCCTCCCTTGCTCCTTTATATACGGGGGCAGGGGGCACCCCATAGACACACAAGTTGATCCTTGGTGATCGTTCCTTAGCCGTGTGCGGTGCCCCCTGCCACCAAATTCCACCTCGTTCATATCGTTGTAGTGCTTAGGCGAAGCCCTGCGTCAGTAGTACATCAAGATCGTCACCACACCGTCGTGCTGACGGAACTCTTCCTCGACGCTTTGCTGGATCGGAGCCCGAGGGTCGTCATCGAGCTGAACGTGTGCTAAGAACTCGGAGGTGCCGGAGTAACGGTACTTGGATCGGTCGGATCGGGAAGAAGACGTACGACTACTTCCTCTACGTTGTGTCAACGCTTCCATTGCGATCTACAAGGGTACGTAGATCAGACTCTCCCCCTCATTGCTATGCATCACCATGATCTTGCGTGTGCGTAGGAATTTTTTTGAAATTACTACGTTACCCAACAGTTTTAGCTTATCAAAAGCAACACATAAAAATTAGTTCCAAAGTGATAGATATCCAAGAAGAATATAATAAAAACTTTCATGAAGATCATTGGACAAAATAAACTTGATTATTTGTAATAGTTTTGAGACATGACGATGTGATATGTGAGTCATGTTGATGAGTAATTATGCTTTAGTAAGAATATTGGTGTTAAGGTTTGTGATTCCCTATGCAAGCACGAAAGTCAATAGTCATCTAATGAAATTACATCCTACTTGTGGTGCATTATTTGGTGTTAATTATGCTCAATGCTCGCTTATGAGATTATTCGTTTCTTGGTTGGTCGATTCTCAATCTTTTGCTGGCCTTCATTTTGCACTAAGTATGATCACTACTTGTGCATCCAAAATCCTTTAAACCAGTTTTGCCACATGAGTCCACTATACCTACCTATATGCGGTATTCTTTTGCTGTTCTAAGCAAATTTGTATGTGCCATCTCTAATTTTCAAAATAAATTTCTCTTTTGTGTGCTCGTACCGCTCGTGAGGCGGTGAGAGGTGACCAATATTTTCCATGCTAGATGTATTATTCTCACGATGAGTGTTTATTCACTTGTCATTACACGAGAGTAAGGCAAAGGTATTAGGGATGCCCAGTTCCGAAATGAGAAATGAATTTACTTCATGTTGTCAAATAATAAATTCCTTGGAAGGTGTTGGTATGGAGGGCACCCATGGATACGGTTAGCCATGGAAAGTGAAAGTATGGTGGAAAAAGGAATAAACTTTATTTTCTGTTTGGGAACCACCTATGATATATCTAGCATTGAAAGTGTTGGGAGCTATAAGTCATTTTCGTTGGTGGGAAAAATATGCGTCTCAAAATGTTTTTATCTCTCAATTTCCGCTTTGAGCTTTGACACCTCTACAAATCCCTACTTCCCTCTGCGAAGAGCTTTTCTTTTAATTTATGCAATTTCTATTTTTATTTGAGTCTCCATCATATTTTCTTATAAAGCACCAGCTAGGGGGGCACTATGATCATACTTGAGCATTGGGTGTAGCTAATATGCGAGTGTGTTTCATGAATGGATCAATGATTGAGCATGATGGGCTAGGGATAACTTATTTTAGCGTTGATATTTTGAAAGACATGGTTGCTTGTTGATATGCTTGAGTATTTAAGTCACATGTCAAAACTAGACTATTGCTTTGAACCATATAAAAGTCCAAATGTCCATGCTATAAAGAAAAGAATATGAGATGGCATGTTAGGCAGCATTCCACATCAAAAATTCTGTTTTTATCATTTACCTACTCGAGGACGAGCAGAAATTAAGCTTGGGGATGCTGATACGTCTCCAACGTATCTATAATTTTTTATTGTTCCATGCTGTTATATTATCATTCTTGGATGTTTTATAATCATTTTATATCATTTTTGGTACTAACCTATTGACATAGTGTCAAGTGCTATTTGCTATTTTCTGCATGTTTTTTTACATCGCAAGAAATCAATACCAAACGGAGTCCAAACGCAGTGAAACGTTTTGTGGATTTTTTGGACCAGAAGACATCTAGTGGGCCGGAGAAGCGCTTGGGGGTGCTTTGAGGGGAGCACAACCCACCAGGGCGCGCCTGGAGGCCCAGGCGTGCCCTGGTGGGTTGTGCCCACTTCGGGTGCCTCCCGAACCGACTTTTTGCTCTATAAATACCCCCAATATTCCAGAAACCCTAGGGGAGTTGACAAAAATCAATTCCAGCCGCCGCAGAGTCTAGAACCACCAGATCCAATCTAGACACCATCATGGAGGGGTTCATCATGCCAATTGGTGCCTCTCCGATGATGCGTGAGTAGTTCTTTGTAGACCTACAGGTCCGTAGTTAGTAGCTAGATGGCTTCCTCACTCTGTTTTGATTCTCAATACAATGGTCCCTTGGAGATCCATATGATGTAATTCTTTTCCGGTGTGTTTGTTGGGATCAGATGAAATTTGAGTTTATAATCAGATCTATCTTTTTATCCATGAAAGTTATTTGAGTCTTCTTTGATCTCTTACATGCATGATTTCTTATAGCCTCGTATTTCTTCTTCGATATTTGGGTTTTGTTTGGCCAACTTTATCTATTTATCTTGCAATGGGAAGAGGTGCTTTGTGATGGGTTCGATCTTACGGTGCTTGATCCCAGTGACAGAAGGGGAACCGACACGTATGTATCATTGCCATTAAGGATATAATAAGATGGGGTATATTTCTACATAAATAGATCTTGTCTACATCATGTCATCGTTCTTATTGCATTACTCTGTTTCTCCATGAACTTAATACACTAGATGCATGCTGGATAGCGGTCGATGTGTGGAGTAATAGTAGTAGATGCAGGAAGGAGTCGGTCTACTAATCTTGGACGCGATGCCTATATAATGATCATTGCCTGGATATTGTCATGATTATTTGAAGTTCTATCAATTGCCCAACAGTAATTTGTTTACCCACCGTTTGCTATTTTTCCCGAGAGAAGCCACTAGTGAAATCTACGCCCCCCGGGTCTCTTCTTTTATATATTGCCTTTGCGATCTATTTTATTTGCCTTTTATTTTCAGATCTATTAAACCAAAAATACCTTGCTGCACTTTATTTTATTTGGTGTTCAATCTATGAATTATTACAACTCTCTCACGTCCGTTTGCCAATTTCTGGCACCGTTACCTAAAAAGGATTGACAACCCCTTTAACACGTCGGGCTGCGAGTATTTTTATTTGTGTGCAGGTGTTGTTTACGTAGTGTTGCTTGGCTCTCCTACTAGTTTGATAACCTTGGTCTCATCACTAAGGGAAATACCTACCATTGCTGTGCTGCATCATCCCTTCCTCTTTGGAGAAATACTGCCGTAGTTCTAGCAGACATCAGCAATCCCTTCATGGTCACGAACAAGAGTGAGATCTAATAGAGATACGTATAAAAGACAAACAAAAAGGCAAACTAAAGTAAATATAAAGACATTGAAGCAAGGTAGTTTTTTTGGGTTTTTTGGTTTATAGATATGAAAATATATGATGAAAAATAGACCCGGGGGCCATAGGTTTCACTAGAGGCTTCTCTTTTGAAGATAACATACGGTGGGTAAACAAATTACTATTGAGCAATTAATAGAAAAGCACAAAGTTATGACGGTATCTAATGCAATGATCATGAATATAGGCATCACGTCCGTGTCAAGTACACTGACTCCTGCCTGCATCTACTACTATTACTCCACACATCGACTGCTATCCAGCATGCATCTAGAGTATTAAGTTCATAAGAACAGAGTAACTCCTTAAGCAAGATGACATGATGTAGAGGGATAAACTCAAGCAATATGATATAAATCCCATCTTTTTATCCTTGATGACAACAATACAATACGTGCCTCACTACCCCTTCTGTCACTGGGTGAGGACCGCAAGATTGAACCCAAAACTAAGAACCTCTCCCATTGCAAGAAAAACCAATCTAGTTGGCCAAAACAAACCGATAGTACGAAGAGAAATACAAAGATATCTTAACCATGCATAAAAGAGTTCAGAGAAGACTCAAATAATATTCATAGATAATCTGATCATAAATCCACAATTCAACGGATCTCAACAAACGCACCGCAAAAGAAGATTACACCAGATAGAACTCTAAGAACATCGACGAGAACATTGTATTGAGGATCAAAGATAGAGAAGAAGCCATCTAGCTACTAGCTATGGTCCCTTAGGTCCGTGGTAAACTACTCATGCTTCATCAGAAGGGCGACAAGGTTGATGTAGAAGCCCTCCGTGATCGAATCCCCCTCCGACGGAGTGTTGGAAAAGGCCCCAAGATGGGATCTCACGGGAACAGAAGCTTGCGGTGGAGAAAAGTATTTTTGGTGTTCCCTCTGTTATAGGGGGAATATTTGAGGATTTATAGTGCTGAGATTAGGTCAAGACGGTCCATGAGGGGCCCACAAGCCAGGGGGCGCGCCCCCACGGCTTGTGGCCGCCTCGTGGGTCTTCTGGCCTCCTCTCCAAGTCTCGTGGGTTTCTTCTGGTCCAAGAAAAATCACTGTAAAGTTTTATTCAGTTTGGACACCGTTTGATATTCCTTTTCTGTAAAAGTCAAAAACTAGGAAAAAACAAAAACTGGCACTGGGCTCTAGGTTAATAAGTTAGTCCCAAAAATAATATAAAGTATCATATTAATGCATATAAAACATCCAAAAAAGAGAATAACATAGCACAGAACAATAAAAAAAATTATAGATACATTGGAGACGTATCATCGAACAGTACGGCGAATCGGCTCGGCAATTCTGGAACCAGTTTTGACCAAAAAGAACCAGATAGTCGACTGTCCTGACGCTGAAGCCATAGTCGCATTCAGACATAGTATCCGGGACGAATGGCTTGCATGCCAGCTCGGCTAGGATAAACCGAGGACAATGGCGGCTCTCACATCCCTCATGACCCGCTTTTATGAGGGCGAAGATAGTTGGTTGGCTTGCAGAAGCACCAACCCAGAAGACCCCGACACTTCAGAAGTCCGGGATGACAACGGAAAGCCACATCGCAATAAAAGTAAGCATTGACATAACAATGCCGAGGCTGATGACACGACAGTAAATGCCGGATTTCATAATTCCAAGTCAGGGCCGCGAAAGAAGCCCTCTAAAGGAAACCAAGATGGACCCACTAAGTTGGATGTTATCCTGGATAGGCCATGCCAAATGAAGGAAATATGCCCTAGAGGCAATAATAAAGTTGTTATTTATATTTCCTTATATCATGATAAATTTTTATTATTCATGCTAGAATTGTATTAACCGGAAACTTAGTACATGTGTGAATATATAGACAAACAAAGTGTCACTAGTTTGCCTCTACTTGACTAGCTCATTGAACGATGGTTATGTTTCCTGACCATAGACATGAGTTGTCATTTGATTAACGGGATCACATCATTAGAGAATAATGTTATTGACTTGACCCATCCGTTAGCTTAGCACGATGATCGTTTAGTTTGTTGCTATTGCTTTCTCTATAACTATACATGTTCCTATGACTATGAGATCATGCAACTCCCGAATACCGGAGGAACACTTTGTGTGCTACCAAACGTCACAACATAACTGGGTGATTATAAAGGTGTTCTATAGGTGTCTCCAATGGTATTTGTTGAGTTGGCATGGATCAAGATTAGGATTTGTCACTCCGATTGTCGGAGAGGTATCTCTGGGCCCTCTCGGTAATGTACTTCACTATAAGCCTTGCAAGCAATGTAGCTAATGAGTTAGTTACAGGATGTAGCATTACGGAACGAGTAAAGAGACTTGCCGGTAATGAGATTGAACTAGGTATTGAGATACCGACGATCGAATCTCGGGCAAGTAACATACCGATGACAAAGGGAACAACGTATACCGTTATGCGGTTTGACCGATAAAGATCTTTGTAGAATATGTAGGAACCAATATGAGCATCCAGGTTCCGCTATTGGTTATTGACCGGAGACATGTCTCGGTCATGTCTACATAGTTCTCGAACCTGTAGGGTCCGCACGCTTAACGTTCGATGATGATCGGTATTACGAGTTTATGTGTTTTGATGTACCGAAGGTAGTTCGGAGTCCCAGATTTGATCACGGACATAACGAGGAGTCTCAAAATGGTCGAGACATAAAGGTCGATATATTGGAAGCCTATGTTTGGACATCGGAATGGTTCCGGGTGAAATCGGGAGTATACCGGAGCACAGGGAGGTTACCGGAACCCCCGGGAGGTATATGGGCATTATTGGGCCTTAGTGGGAGAGAGGGGAAAGGAGCAAAGGAGGGGCACGCCCCCCAAGCCCAATCCCAATTGGGAGGGGGTCTGGCCCCCCTTTCCTTCCTCCTCCCTCCTCCTTCCTTCTCTCCTAAATCCAACAAGGAGAGGGGGTGGGGGAATCCTACTCCCGGTGGGAGTAGGATTCCCCTTGGGGCGCGCCTAGAGAGGCCGACCCCCTCCTCCACTCCTTTATATACGGGGGAGGGGGGCACCCCATGGACACACAAGTTGATCATTGATATTTAGCCGTGTGCGGTGCCCCCTCCACCATAATCCACCTCGGTAATATCATAACGGTGCTTAGGCGAAGCCCTGTCCCGGTAGCAACATCATCATCGTCATCATGCCGTCATGCTGACGAAGCTATCCCTCGAAGCTCTACTGGATCGTGAGTTCACGGGGCATCACCGAGCTGAACGTGTGCAGATCACGGAGGTGCCGTACCTTCGGTGCTAGATCGGTCGATCATGAAGACATACGACTACATCAACTGCATTGTCATAACGCTTCCGCTTACGGTACAAGGGTACGTAGACGATACTCTCCCCCTCGTTGCTATGCATCACCATGATCTTGCGTGTGCGTAGGATTTTTTTTGAAATTACTGTGTGCCCCAACATTGGCATCAGAGCCAGGTTTATGCGTAGATGTTATATGCACGAGTAGAACACAAAGGAGTTGTCGGCGTGGGTATATACATATTGCTTGCAATCACTAGTTGATTCTTGCTTCAGCGGCATTGTTGGATGAAGCGGCCTAGAGCGACATTACGCGTACGCTTACGTGAGACTCGTTCTACAACGTGCTTCGCACATAGGTGGCTAGTGGGTGTCTGTTTCTCCAGCTTTAGTTGAATCGGATTCAATGAGCAGGGTTTTTTCTGAAGACCAAAAAGAAATCACTATACCGCGTTGTGGTTTTTGATGCGTAAGTAAGAACAGTTCTTGCTCTGCCCGTAGCAGCCACGTAAAACTTGCAACAACAAAGTAGAGGACGTCTAACTTTTTTTTGCAGGGCATGTTGTGATGTGATATGGTCAAGACATGATGCTAAATTTTATTGTATGAGATGATCATGTTTTGTAACACAGTTATCGGCAACAGGCAGGAGCCATATGGTTGTCACTTTATTGTATGAAATGCAATCGCCATGTAATTGCTTTACCTTATCACTAAGCGGTAGCAATAGTCTTAGAAGCAATAGTTGGCGAGACGACAATAATGCTATGATAGAGATCAAGGTGTCAAGCCGGTCACGATGGTGATCATGACGATGCTTTGAAGATGGAGATCAAAGGCATAAGATGATGGCGGCCATATCATATCACTTATATTGATTGCATGTGATATTTATCCTTTATGCATCTTATTTTGCTTAGTTCGGTGGTAGAATTATAAGATGATCTCTCACTAAATTTCAAGGTATAAGTGTTCTCCCTGAGTATGCACCGCTGCTATAGTTCATCGTGCCGAGACACCACGTGATGATCGGGTGTGATAAGCTCTACGTTCACATACAACGGGTGCAAGCCAGTTTTGCACACACGGGATACTTGGGTTAAACTTGACGAGCCTAGCATATGCAGATATGGCCTCAGAGCACTGGAGACCGAAAGGTCGAGCATGAATCATATAGTAGATATGATCAACATAGTGATGTTCACCATTGAAAACTACTCCATCTCACGTGATGATTGGACATGGTTTAGTTGATATGGATCACGTGATCACTTAGATGATTAGAGAGATGTCTATCTAAGTGGGAGTTCTTAAGTAATTTGATTACTTGAACTTTAATTTATCATGAACTTAGTACCTGATAGTATTTTGCATGTCTATGTTGTTGTAGATAGATGGCCCATGATGTTGTTCTGTTGAATTTTAATGCGTTCCTAGAGAAATCTAAGTTGAAAGATGATGGTAGCAACTACACGGATTGGGTCCGTAACTTAAGGATTATCCTCATTGCTGCACAGAAGAATTACGTCCTGGAAGCACCGCTAGGTGACAAACCCGCTGTAGGAGCAACGCCAGATGTTATGAACACCTGGCAGAGCAAAGCTGATGATTACTCGATAGTTCAGTGTGCCATGCTTTACGGCTTAGAACAGGGACTTCAACAACGTTTTGAACGTCATGGAGCATATGAGATGTTCCAGGAGTTGAAGTTAATATTTCAAGAAAATGCCCGGATTGAGAGATATGAAGTCTCCAATAAGTTATATAGCTGCAAGATGGAGGAGAATAGTTCTGTCAGTGAACATATACTCGGAATGTCTGGGTACCACCACCACTTGAATCAACTGGGAGTTAATCTTCCTGATGATAGTGTCATTCACAAAATTCTTCAATCACTGCCACCAAGCTGCAAGAGCTTCGTGATGAACTATTATATGCAAGGGATGGATAAGACGATTCCTGAGCTCTTTGCAATGCTAAAGGCTGCGGAGGTAGAAATCAAGAAGGAGCATCAAGTGTTGATGGTCAACAAGACCACTAGTTTCAAGAAAAAGGGCAAAGGGAAGAAGAAGGGGAACTTCAAGAAGAACGGCAAGCAAGTTGCTGCTCAGGAGAAGAAACCCAAGTCTGGACCTAAGCCTGAAACTGAGTGCTTCTACTGCAAGCAGACTGGTCACTGGAAGCGGAACTGCCCCAAGTATTTGGCGGATAAGAAGGATGGCAAGGTGAACAAAGGTATATGTGATATACATGTTATTGATGTGTACCTTACTAGAGCTCGCAGTAGCACCTGGGTATTTGATACTGGTTCTGTTGCTAATATTTGCAACTCGAAACAGGGACTATGGATTAAGCGAAGATCAGCTAAGGACGAGGTGACGATGCGCGTGGAAAATGGTTCCAAAGTCGATGTGATTGCCGTCGGCACGCTACCTCTACATCTACCTTCGGGATTAGTTTTAGACCTACATAATTATTATTTTGTGCCAGCGTTGAGCATGAACATTATATCTAGATCTTGTTTGATGCGAGACGGTTATTCATTTAAATCAGAGAATAATGGTTGTTCTATTTATATGAGTAATATCTTTTATGGTCATGCACCCCTGATGAGTGGTCTATTTTTACTAAATCTTGATAGTAGTGATACACATGTTCATAGTATTGAAGACAAAAGATGCAGTGTTGATAATGATAGTGCAACTTATTTGTGGACTACCATTTAGGTCATATTGGTGTAAAGCGCATGAAGAAACTCCATTCTGATGGACTTCTGGAATCACTTGATTATGAATCACTTGGTACTTGCGAACATGCCTCATGGGCAACATGACTAAAACTCCGTTCTCCGGAACAATGGAGCGAGTAATAGAGTTATTGGAAATCATACATACTGATGTATGTGGTCCAATGAACATTGAAGCTCACGGCGGATATCGTTATTTTCTCACCTTCACAGACGATTTGAGTAGATATGGGCATATCCACTTGATGAAACATAAGTCTGAAACATTTGAAAAGTTCAAAGAATTTCAGAGTGAAGTGGAAAATCATCGTAACAAGAAAATCAAGTTTCTATGATCTAATCATGGAGGTGTGTATTTGAGTTATGAGTTTGGACTTCATTTGAAACAATGTGGAATAGTTTCGCAACTCACGCCACCTGGAACACCACGGCGTAATGGTGTGTCCGAACATCGTAATCGTACTTTACTAGATATGGTGCGATCTATGATGTCTCTCACTGATTTACCGCTATTGTTTTCGGGTTATGCTTTAGAGACAGCTGCATTCACGTTAAATAGGGCACCATCTAAATCCATCGAGACGACACCTTATGAACTGTGGTTTGGCAAGAAACCCAAGTTGTCGTTTCTTAAAGTTTGGGGCTGCGATGCTTATGTGAAAAAGCTTCAACCTGATAAGCTCGAACCCAAATCGGAGAAATGTGTCTTCATAGGATACCCAAAGGAGACTGTTGGGTACACCTTCTATCACAGATCCGAAGGCAAGATATTCATTGCTAAGAATGGATCCTTTCTAGAGAAGGAGTTTCTCTTGAAAGAAGTGAGTGGGAGGAAAGTAGAACTTGATGAGGTAATTGTACCTTCTCCCTTATTGGAAAGTAGTTCATCACTGAAATCAGTTCCAGTGATTCCTACACCAGTAAGTGAGGAAGCTAATGATGATGATCATGAAACTTCTGATCAAGTTACTACCGAACCTCGTAGGTCAACCAGAGTAAGATCCACACCAGAGTGGTACGGTAATCCTATTTTGTAAGTCATGTTACTTGACCATGATGAACCTACGAACTATGAGGAAGCGATGATGAGCCCAGATTCCGCAAAATGGCTTGAGGCCATGAAATCTGAGATGGGATCCATGTATGAGAACAAAGTATGGACTTTGGTTGACTTGCCCGATAATCGGCAGGCCATAGAGAATAAATGGATCTTCAAGAAGAAGAATGACACTAATGGTAATGTTACTGTCTATAAAGCTCGACTTGTTGCAAAAGGTTTTCGACAAGTTCAAGGAGTTGACTACGATGAGACCTTCTCACCCGTAGCGATGCTAAAGTCCGCCCGAATCATGTTAGCAATTCCCACATTTTATGATTATGAATTTGGCAAATGGATGTCAAAACTGCATTCCTTAGTGGATACCTTAAAGAAGAGTTGTATATGATGCAACCAGAAGGTTTTGTCGATCCAAAAGGTGCTAACAAAGTGTGCAAGCTCTAGCGATCCATTTATGGACTGGTGCAAGCCTCTCGGAGTTGGAATATATGCTTTGATAGTGTGATCAAAGCATATGGTTTTGTACAGACTTTTGGAGAAGCCTGTATTTATAAGAAAGTGAGTGGGAGCTCCGTAGCATTTCTGATATTATATGTAGATGACATATTGTTGATCGGAAATGATACTAAATTTCTAAATAGCATAAAAGGATACTTGAATAAGAATTTTTCAATGAAAGACCTCGGTGAATGTGCTTATATATTGGGCATCAAGATCTATAAAGATAGATCAAGATGCTTGATTAGACTTTCACAAAGCACATACCTTGATAAAGTTTTGAAGAAGTTCATAATGGATCAGGCAAAGAAAGGGTTCTTGCCTGTATTACAAGGTGTGGAGTTGAGTCAGACTCAATGTCTGACCACTGCAGAAGATAGAGAGAAAATGAAAGGTGTTCCCTATGCTTCAGCCATAGGCTCTATCATGTATGCAATGCTGTGTACCAGACCTGATGTGTGCCCCGCTATAAGTTTAGCAGGGAGGTACCAAAGTAATCTAGGAGTGGATCACTGGACATCGGTCAAGAACATCCTGAAATACCTGAAAAGGACTAAGGATATGTTTCTCATATATGGAGGTGACAAAGAGCTCGTCGTAAACGGTTACGTCGATGCAGGCTTTGACACTGATCAGGATGACTCTAAGTCACAAACCAGATACGTGTTTTTATTAAATGGTGGAGCTGTTAGTTGGTGCATTTCCAAGCAGAGTGGCGGGATCTACGTGTGAAGCGGAATACATACCTGCTTCGGAAGCAGCAAATCAAGGAGTCTGTATGAAGGAGTTCATATCCGATCTAGGTGTCATACCTAGTGCATCGGGTCCAATGAAAATCTTTTGTAACAATACTGGTGCAATTGCCTTGGCAAAGGAATCCAGATTTCACAAGAGAACCAAGCACATCAAGAGACTCTTCAATTCCATCCGTGATCAATTCAAGGAGGGAGACATAGAGATTTGCAAGATACATACGGATCTGAATGTTGCAGACCCGTTGGCTAAGCCTCTCTCACGAGCAAAACATGATCAGCACCTAGACTCCATGGGTGTTAGAATCATTACAATGTAATCTAGATTATTGACTCTAGTGCAAGTGGAGACTGATGGAAATATACCCTAGAGGCAATATTAAAGTTGTTATTTATATTTCCTTATATCATGATAAATGTTTATTATTCATGCTAGAATTTTCTTAACCGGAAACTTAGTACATGTGTGAATACATAGACAAACAAAGTGTCACTAGTTTGCCTCTACTCGACTAGCTCGTTGAATCAATGATGGTTATGTTTCCTGACCATAGACATGAGTTGTCATTTGATTAACGGGATCACATCATTAGAGAATAATGTGATTGACTTGACCCATCCGTTAGCTTAGCACGATGATCGTTTATTTTGTTGCTATTGCTTTCTCCATAACTATACATGTTCCTATGACTATGAGATCATGCAACTCCCGAATACCGGTGGAACACTTTGTGTGCTACCAAATGTCACAATGTAACTGGGTGATTATAAAGGTGCTCTACAGGTGTCTCCGATGGTATTTGTTGAGTTGGCATGGATCAAGATTAGGATTTGTCACTCCGTTTGTCGGAGAGGTATCTCTAGGCCCTCTCGGTAATGTACTTCACTATAAGCCTTGCAAGCAATGTAGCTTATGAGTTAGTTACGGGATGTAGCATTACAGAACGAGTAAAGAGACTTACCGGTAACGAGATTGAACTAGGTATTGAGATACCGATGATCGAATCTCGGGCAAGTAACATACCGATGACAAAGGGAACAACGTATACCGTTATGCGGTTTGACCGATAAAGATCTTCGTAGAATATGTAGGAACCAATATGAGCATCCAGGTTCCGCTATTGGTTATTGACCAGAGACATGTCTCGGTCATGTCTACATAGTTCTCGAATACGTAGGGTCCGCACGCTTAACCTTCGGTGACGATCCATATTATGAATTTATGTGTTTTGATGTACCGAAGGTAGTCCAGAGTCCCGGATTTGATCACGGACATAACGAGGAGTCTCGAAATGGTCGAGACATAAAGATCAATATATTGGAAGTCTATGTTTGGACATCGGAATGGTTCCGAGTGAAGTCGGGAGTATACCGGAGCACCATGAGGTTACCGGAACCCCCTGAGAGGTATATGGGACTTATTGGGCCTTAGTGGGAGAGAGGGGAAAGGATCAAAGGAGGCCCCCCAAGCCCAATCCGAATTGGGAGGGGGTCCGGCCCCCCTTTCCTTCCTCCTCCCTCCTCCTTCCTTCTCTCCTAAATCCAACAAGGAAAGGGGGGGGGGAATCCTACTCCCGGTGGGAGTAGGACTCCCCTTGGGGCGCGCCTAGAGAGGCCGGCCCCCTCCCCCTCCTCCACTCCTTTATATATAGGGGAGGGGGCACCCCATGGACACACAAGTTGATCATTGATATTTAGCCATGTGCGGTGCCCCCCTCCACCATAACCCACCTCGGTAATATCGTAGCAGTGCTTAGGCGAAGCCCTGTTCCGATAGCAACATCATCGCCGTCATCATGCCGTCGTGCTGACGAAGCTCTCCCTCGAAGCTCTACTGGATTGTGAGTTTGCGGGACGTCATCGAGCCGAACGTGTGCAAATCATGGAGGTGTCGTACCTTCGCTGCTATATCGGTCGATCATGAAGACGTACGACTACATCAACCGCGTTGTCATAACGCTTCTGCTTACAGTCTACGAGGGTACGTAGACGATACTCTCCCCTCTCGTTGCTATGCATCACCATGATCTTGCGTCTACGTAGGAATTTTTTTGAAATTACTGTAGTCCCCAACACCAAATACATGGCACTGCAGACAAGCCTGCCAACCACACCCATTGTAACTGTTGGGTGATTAAGCAGGCCGACAAGCTCATAGCCGAAGACGCATGCAAGAGCCCTCGCAGCAAGGATGACGAGGAACCTCGCAGGCCGAACAACGGAGCGCAGAAACAATTCCCTCTTGAGGTTAAAAAAGTGAACGTGATCTATGCCACTCATAGACCCAAGAAGGAGAGGAAATGTGGACTTCGGGACGTCTATGCGATAGAGCATGTAGCCCCAAAATTCAATCCATGGTTGGCATGTCCGATCACCTTCAATTGCAAGGACCACCCGACCAGTATCCGTCATGGAGGATCGGCGGCTTTGGTCCTCGACCCAATTATTGACAACTACCACCTCACTAGAGTCCTAATGGACGAAGGGAGTAGCCTTAACTTGATTTATGGAGATACTATCTGGAAAATGGGGATTGACCCATCAAGGATCAAACCCAGCAACACCACCTTTAAGGGGGTCATCCTCGGCACCGAAGCCCGCTATTCGGGCACCCTCACTTTGGAAGTAGTATTCGGCTCTCCGGATAACTTCCGGAGCAAAGACTTGATCTTCGATATCGCGCCTTCCGCAGCGGCTATCATGCCCTCTTAGGCTGAACGGTTTTCGCTCATTTCAATGCCGCCCCCATTATGCCTACCTTAAATTGAAGATGCCTGGATCTAGAGGCGTCATCACAGTCAATGGCAACACAGAGCGCTCTCTTCAGACGGAAGAACACACTGCGGCCTTGGCAGCCGAAAACGAAGGGCCGAAGTGCCAGCTCGCCTTCAAGGCACATGAGTCAAACAAGCGAGCACGGGCCCTATCTCTGGCCAAGGGGCCTCCCTGTGTTCGACGAATTTAGGAATACGCCCCCATGGCCTGTCCACCACATAAGCTCACCACGTGCCTCGTCATCACAACGTCACGCTCAAAGTACCATGGGCATCTATGGGGTTTATCACCAAGAGTTCGGTTCAACCGCACTTTGGAATAATGCATCTTTGAATGAAGAACAAGTACCATCTAGGACCTATCCGGCATCAAGCCCCACCAATACAATGAACTTTTGAAGACTCCCTTTCAAGGACCCATCAGCGGATAATCAACCCATGGAGTTATTCTCTCCAATAGAAGCAAAGGCGCAGACGTGCAGTAGGGCATAGACCGGGAGTTAACCCACGCATCAAGGCCCTACGTAAACCTTTCATCTCTAAATGTTTTCTTAAAAGATAAATTATCTTTTCCAACACTGTGTTTGGCAATTCTAATTGTACGACTACACATCATGAGCTCACGGGAAATAAAAGCAAGGCTTTTTCAGGTCCTTATATAGTTATTTGTACTACACACCTTTTCCCCACTCTTCGATCTTGTCTTAAAACCCATCTGGCATATATCCACCCCCATGCAAACCGGCTAATAAACCAAGGGCTCGACCATAACAGTCGCCCTACATGCTAAGTTCGGCACTTGACTTTCCAATGTGTTCGGCGTCTCGGATATTGCAATATATGCACCGGCTCCGAATTATGGCTTGAGTCAATAGTTAGGTTGCCCCGCTCCTGTGCTTACCGTCTTACGTTCCGCATGTTTGGCTAAGAAGGTAAAGGGGGAACCACTATGATTGTACTTCTACCTAGCTCGGTCAAGTGCCTCAGTGGAAAAAGCCAAAAATTGTCTGTCATAATAAGCGTGAACTGGTCTGCGATCCGATGACTGGTGTCAAACCCAAAATCATTGGAGATTAGACCGTGTAATACGAAGGGTTTGCCCTTGCACAAACCAAGTGGTAGATGCCTGATCCTCGGGTTTGCCTCACATTGGCCCACACTAGGGGCTGGTTATCAGCCCCCGTAGTCAAGCTCCTATGGCTAAGTGAAAGTCATAAAGCCGCATAGTCGGATTGCCTGGTTCTCCTCCTACACTACTGCCTTTGGGCACCGAGACATTGGCTAAGGGTTACAGTGTGAAGGATGGAACACCCCTTGTAGCATCTACGTGGGGGCTGAAGCCGAGGACTGGTAACTTTCAGGATAAAAACGGCTGCACAGGAGTCAAAAATAACATAACACACATAATTGTGATATAACCATACATGAATAACTACATAGTAAAGCATAACGGTTCAGAACCATAGTTTAAATACATCACGACACAGCTACTCAAGGAGTACATCCTTCGTACATAGTGCCTCTATGGCCCGAGCACCATCCATCACGGCGGAGAAGTACTGCTCTGGGCACCTGTGCTCCTTTCTAGCTGGGGGCGGTCCAGTGGCCATCTCGACGGGCTTTATCTTTGGCTGGCGCACCATGGTCTTCAAAAACGCCATCCAGGCCCCCTAGATACACACCGAGCGCTTCATGGCTTCAACACGAGTGGCAGAATGACATAGCTTCGCCACCAGACCAAAGTAATTGTTCAATATGGGCTCAGAGGGCCACAGCCGGACACAGATGTCCTTCATGGCCGGTTCCGCCATCCGGTGGAGCTCCATCAACTGCTTCATCTGATTCACAAGGAGGGGAGGGTGCTCTTGCTCTTGGAACTATGCCCAGAATAGCCTCAGTTCGTAGTCACCCTCCCGAGCCGCTTAGTGCCGGGAAGCATCTGCCGCACTCCTTAAGAGATCTGTAAAGGTGCCTGTGGAACGCCACACTCGGGTAAGCAACGTGAACTTCCGGCCACCGAAGAGACTCTGCAGTAAGTACTGCTTACCATTAGCAATTTGCTTCACTTTTTGTAGCTCCTCCCGAGCACCTTGCGTCTCTGTCTGTGCGTCTTGGACTTCCGTCTTCATCTTTGCCAGCTCAGCGCGTGCTCCTTATTCTTCTGCTCAAGGTCCTCACATTTAGTGATGGCATCCCTGAGCTCCTTTTGAACCTCGGCCACCCTGGCCTCATGCTTCTCACTTTCATTCTTCACCGACGTGAGTTCGACGGCCATCTGTTCGGCAGCCGCCTTCTATTCGGCTGCGTCATCTTTCGCCTTCCGCACTCGGCCCTGAGGTCCTCGACCTCCGCGGCACCGGCTGCAATGATTTTTCTTACTTAGGGGATCATCCTGAACAATCTACTTACCATAACTTATGCAAATGACTATGTTTCGAACAGACTAACCTTGTGCTCTGTCGAGCCACTTGTTGATGAGGTTGAGCTCTTCTTCGTAACCCTTTAGCTTCCGATTGATCTCAACCAACTCAGCGGCATTGGCAGCAGTCGCCGATGCCGAAGCCTGTAAAATAGAAACACGATGACACTTCGGCTAGTGTCTTTACAATTTCGATCCTCTGCCAGGTTTCTTCACAACCTGCCAGAGTCTCGGGGCCTGCTACATATAAGGATTGCTTGAATCTTACTTAGAAAGCAAAAAACATTACTTTGTGTTACCTCAAAGCCTGTTAGGAGGCCACCAAAAGCATCTTTCAGCCCGCTATTAACAGACCGAACGCTTTGCATAACCACCCATCAGGGTGCGGTGTTCCGCGACTATGGAGGAGCTTTTCATACCCTCCTCCATCATGTCCGGCCAATCAATCATGACCCGTCCCCCGGTGTTCGGTGCTGGCGGCGGGGCCCCTACTCCTCCTTCGGTGGGAGGCGGCGGCAGCGCTTCAAAGTGCTGTTCAGGCCCAGAACCATCATTTGGGAGGGCTCGGCTTGCCCGAGCTCCTTCTCCTCGGCCATGTCGATATCCTCACCCCCCGTATTTGGCACGGATGGGGTCCTTTGAGAAAACACCTTCCCAATCTCTCCAATGACCGAAGAGGGTGCGGCTTCTGATGCGCCTTCGCTCTCCGCCAGATCAGTTGGCAGAGAAGTACCCCCAGACATCTGGTGGTTGGGGTGGTCGCGCACCAGGTTGCAATGTGAAGGCATAGATGATTTTAGTAATGGGTTAGTATCATCACCCAGACGAGTCTTCGGACTCTTACCTTTCGCCGCGGGGCTTGACCCTAGGAACTTTCTCCGTGATTTGCTCGGAGGCTGCAGACTCTTCATCAAAGTCTGAACTATCATTGAGCAGGACCAACTTCCCCTTGCCCCTCTTCTTCGGAGCTAGAGAAGGGTTTTCCACTTTGGCTTCGCTCGGAGCAACTCTCTTCCTGGTGCGGGAGGAGCTTCTCTCCTCCTCTTTTTCTTCTTCCTGCCCCCCTCTTGTGCGGAGGGGGCATTAGTGTCCCCGGACTTAGTGTCCGGAGGGACTCGTGGGCAGAGGCCTGATACGTCCATTTTGCATCATGCTTTTATATTGATACTTATTCCATTATGGGCTATTATTACACATTATATCACAATACTTATGCCTATTCTCTCTTGTTTTATGAGGTTTACATGAAGAGGGAGAATGCCGACAGCTGGCATTTTAGACTACAAAAGGAGCAAATATTAGAGACCTATTATGCGCAACTCCAAAAGTCCTGAAACTTCATAGAGCATGTTTTGGAATATATAAAAAATATTGGGTGAACAAAATACTAGAGGGGGCCACCAGCAAGCCACAAGGGTGGAGGGCGCCCCCCCGTTCTTGTGGGCCCCCTGGCAGGCCTCTAGTGCCCATCTTCTGCTATATGGTGTGTTTTGACCTGGAAAAAATCTGAATGAAGCTTTTGGGATGAAGCGCCGCTGTCTTAAGGCGGAACCTACGCAGAACCAATATAGGGCTCCGGCGGAGCTGTTCTGCCGGGGAAACATCCCTCCGGGAGGGGGAAATCGAAGCCATCATCGTCACCAACAATCCCCTCATCGAGAGGGGGTCAATCTCCATCAACACCTTCACCAGCACCATCTCCTCTCAAACCCTAGTTCATCGCTTGTATTTGATCTTGGTCCCAAAACCTCAGATTGGTACCTATGGGTTGCTAGTAGTGTTGATTACTCCTTGTAGTTGATGCTAGTTGGTTTATCCGGTGGAAGATTATATTTTCAGATCCTTAATGATAATTAACACTCCTTTGATCTTGATCATAAATATGTTTTGTGAGTAGTTATGTTTGTTCCTAAGGACATGTGAGAAGTCTTGTTATAAGCAATCATGTGAATTTGGTATTCGTTCGATATTTTGATGAGATGTATGTTGTCTTTCCTCTAGTGGTGTTATGTGAATGTCGACTACATGACACTGATGTCGCTTGAAGCTACGTCGGTATTTCCCCGAAGAGGAAGGGATGATGTGATAACCCACAAGTATAGGGGATCGCAACAGCTTTCGAGGGTAGAGTATTCAACCCAAATTTATTGATTCGACACAAGGGGAGCCAAAGAATATTCTCAAATATTAGCAGCTGAGTTGTCAATTCAACCACACCTGGAAACTTAGTATCTGCAGCAAAGTGTTTAGTAGCACAGTATTATGATAGTGGTGGTAGCAGCAACAAAAGTAAAGACAGCAAAAGTAATGTTTTCGTTATTTTGTAGTGATTGTAACAGTAGCAGCGGGAAAGTAAATAAGCGTAAACCAGTATATGGAAAACTCGTAGGCACCGGATCAGTGATGGATAGTTATGCCAGATGCGGTTCATCATGTAACAGTCATAACATAGGGTGACACAGAACTAGCTCCAATTCATCAATGCAATGTAGGCATGTATTCCGTATATAGTCATACGTGCTTATGGAAAAGAACTTGCATGACATCTTTTGTCCTACCCTCCCGTGGCAGCGGGGTCCTATTAGAAACTAAGGGATATTAAGGCCTCCTTTTAATAGAGAACCGGAACAAAGCATTAGCACATAGTGAATACATGAACTCCTCAAACTATGGTCATCACCGGGAGTGGTCCCGATTATTGTCACTTCGGGGTTGCCGGATGATAACACATAGTAGGTGACTATAGACTTGCAAGATAGGATCAAGAACTCACATATATTCATGAAAACATAATAGGTTCAGATCTGAAATCATGGCACTCGGGCCCTAGTGACAAGAATTAAGCATAGCAAAGTCATAGCAACATCAATCTCAGAACATAGTGGATACTAGGGATCAAACCCTAACAAAACTAACTCGATTACATGATAAATCTCATCCAACCCATCACCGTCCAGCAAGCCTACGATGGAATTACTCACGCACGACGGTGAGCATCATGAAATTGGTGATGGAGGATGGTTGATGATGACGACGGCGACGAATCCCCCTCTCCGGAGCCCCGAACGGACTCCAGATCAGCCCTCCCGAGAGGTTTTAGGGCTTGGCGGCGGCTCCGTATCACAAAACACGATGATTTCTTCTCCCTGATTTTTTCTCTCCGAAGGCAAATATATAGAGTTGGATTTGGCGTCGGAGGGCATCCAGGGGGCCCATGAGGTAGGGGGGCGTGCCCTAGGGGGGGGGCGCCCCCACCCTCGTGGGCAGGGTGTGGGCCCCCTGGTCTTCATCTTTGGCGAGGAGTTTTTATTATTTTTTCTAAGATGTTCCGTGGAGTTTCAGGTCATTCCGAGAATATTTGTTTTCTGCACATAAAACAACACCATGGCAATTCTGATGAAAACAGCGTCAGTCCTGGTTCGTTCCATTCAAATCATACAAGTTAGAGTCCAAAATAAGGGCAAAAGTGTTTGGAAAAGTAGATACGACGGAGATGTATCAACTCCCCCAAGCTTAAACCCTTGCTTGTCCTCATGCAATTCAGTTGACAAATTAAAAGAAAGAAAAACTTTTACAAACTCTGTTTGCTCTTGTTGTTGTAAATATGTCAAGCTAGCATTCAAGTTTTCAGCAAAGATTATAACTAACCACATTTGCAATAATTCTCAGGTCTCATGATTACTCATATCAATAACATGATCAACTAGCAAGCCATAATAATAAATCTCGGATGAAAACACTTTCTCAAAACAATCATAATATGATATAACAAGATGGTATCTCGCTAGCCCTTTCTGAGACCGCAAAACATAAATGCAGAGCACCTTTAAAGATCAAGGACTGACTAGACATTGTAATTCATGTAAAAGAGATCCAATCATAGTCACACCCAACATAGATTAATAGTGATGAATGCAAATGACAGCTGTGCTCTCCAGCTAGTGCTTTTTAATAAGAGGGTGATGGCTCAACATGAAAGTAAATGGATAGGCCCTTGACAGAGGGAACCAGGGATTTGTAGAGGTGCCAGAGCTCGGTTTTGAAATAGAGATAAATTGCATTTTGAGCGGTATACTTTCATTGTCAACGTAACAACTAAGAGATGGCGATATCTTCCATGCTAAACACATTATAGGCGGTTCCCAAACAGAATGGTAAAGTTTATACTCCCCTCCACCAACAAGCATCAATCCATGGCTTGCTCGAAACAACGAGTGCCTCCAACATACATCAGGTCCCAGGGGGAGATTTGTTTGCAATTAATTTGATTTAGTTTGCATAAAGCATGAGACTGGGCATCCTGGTGACCAGCCATTTTCTCGTGAATGAGGAGCGGAGTCCACTCCTCTTGAGAATAACCCGCCTAACACGGAAGATAAGGACATCCTTGGTTGATACATGAGCTATTCGAGCATACAAAATAGAATGTTTATTTGAAGGTTTAGAGTTTGGCACATACAAATTTACTTGGAACGGCAGGTAGATACCGCATATAGGAAGGTATAGTGGACTCATTTGGAATAACTTTGGGGTTTAAGGGATTGGATGCACAAGCAGTATTCCCGCTTAGTACAAGTGAAGGCTAGCAAAAGACCGGGAAGCGACCAACTAGAGAGTGACAACAGCCATGTACATGCATTAAAATTAATAAACATTGGATGCAAGCATGAGTAGGATATAATCCACCATGAACATAAATATCATGAAGGCTATGTTGATTTTGTTTCAACTACATGCGTGAACATGTGCCAAGTCAAGTCACTTAAATCGTTCAAAGGAGGATACCACCCCATCATACCACATCATAATCATCGCAATAGCATGTTGGCACACAAGGTAAATCATTATAACTCATAGCTAATCAAGCATGGCACAAGCAACTACGATCTCTAATTGTCATTGCAAACATGTTTATTCATAATAAGCTGAATCAAGAACGAGGGACTCATCATATTTACAAAAACAAAAGAGGTCGAGTTCATACCAGCTTTTCTCATCTCCGTCAGCCCATCATATATCATCATAATTGCCTTTCACTTGCACGACCGAACGGTGTGAATAATAATAAGAGTGCACGTGCATTGGACTAAGCTGGAATCTGCGAGCATTCAATAAATAGGAGAAGACAAGGCAATATGGGCTCTGGGTTAATTCAACAATAATGCATATAAGAGCCACTTCAACAATTTAATTATGGTCTTCTCCTACTGACCCCCAAAGAAAAGAAAAGAAATAAAACTATTTACACGGGAAAGCTCCCAACAAGCAAAAGAAGAACGAGAAATATTTTTGGGTTTTATTTTTAATTATTACTACTACTACAGCAGAAAAGTAAATTACTACTAATTTTTTTGGTTTTTCTTAAGGTTTAACAATCACACAAGAAGAAAGCAGGAAAAAGGAAATAGACTAGCATGTATATTACAGTGAAAGAGTATGAGCACCGACATCTAGCAACGAGTGTGTGTGAACATAAATGTAATGTCGGCGAGAAATACGTACTCCCCCAAGCTTAGGCTTTTGGCCTAAGTTGGTCTATTGCCAGGGATAGCCTAGCTGATATCCATAATAATAGTTGTAGCCGGGGTCGTACTGCGTCGAAGGATAGTTGGGATCATACTGATGTGCATCGGTTATCGCCTGCTGAGCTACAACGTGGAGTCGAGTTGCCTCCGCTCTCCTCTCGTACTCTTCTGCCTCCTCTCTGGTAATAACATATCTTCTTTTTGTCTGTGAATCAAAGAAGGCAGGAGCAGGGAGAGTAATACGGAAAACACATCGTTTATCAAAAATTAAACGATATAAGAGAGGTGATTCAGGCCTCTCGACAAACTGGTGTGAAGCCATAGAGTCATAATCTAAATATCCAGGAGGCAACTCCGTATCACCCTCACGAATGTCTATCTCAAGAAAATGAGCTAAGCGGGTTGCATAAATTCCTCCAAAGAAATCTCCATTATGTCTATTATGATGCAACCTACGAGCTACAATGGCTCCCATATGATAAGATTGGTATCCTAACACATCACTCCTAAGAATGCTAAGATCAGGGACACACATGTGACATGCTCCATCCTTAGCATTTATGCATCTATCGATGAAGAGAGCAAAATAATGTATAGTAGGAAAGTGAATGCTCCCTATGGTAGCCTACATTATATCTCTAGATTCCCCCACAGTTATACTAGCAAGAAAGTTTCTAAATTCAGATTTAGTGGGATCCCTAACACTACCCCATGATGGAAGTTTGCAAGCAGAAGTGAAATCCTCTAAGTCCATGGTATAAGATTTGTCATAGAGATCAAACATGACTAAAGGAGAATTACGCGAAGATGAATACTCAAACCTCCTCACAAATTAACTTGTGAGATCATGATACTGGGGGCATTTGTTAGCCTCAAAATCCTCAAGACCGGCATTGCGCAAATATGCTTTGAATTCTTCTTTAATTCCCGCACGGTCCATAAAATTTTCCGACGGCCATTCGCAAGGCCGTACTGGAGTGTCTCTTGGTGGATCCTCGTTAGCATCGCGCATAGCAATCCTGGGTCCTTGCTTCTTAGAAGAACCACCTTGGAACATCTTCCTAAGCATATTGTTTTTCTCTGAAAAATTCTGAAATTTTTAGTAACTTCAAAATAAAAGTAAACCAAACTCAATAATACTGATAGCAACTACTCCTACAAGTGCCTTGAGCCTATATCAAGCATTAGAACTACTTGGAACCATATAAATTTGGCATGCAAGCTCAAGAACATGGTCACCTATGCAGCACAAATTTGCAAAGAATAAAGCACTAGAACAAAAACTAATTGGATCAATGGAGGAGTCACATACCAAGGAATAATCTCCCCAAGCAGTTTTGCGAGAGGTGCTTTGAGCAAGGAGATCGAAAATCACAGCAAAAGTGGCTGAAACTCGTGCTTGAGTTGGTTTTTCGGGTTTGTGTGAGACAGAGGAAGAAGATGGGTGCTGGGATAAGCGGAGGAGGGCCACCATGGGCCCACGAGGCAGGGGGCGCGCCCTAGAGGGGGGGGGGGGGGGCGCCCACCACCCTCGTGGCCAGGTGGCAGCTCCTCCCGCAGTAATTTTTGCACAGTAAATCCTCAAATATTCCCGAAAAAATCATATTAAATTGGCATGGCATTCTGAGGACTTTTATTTTCGGGATATTTTTATATTGCATGGATAAGTCAGGAAACAAATAGAAAATACTATTTTTACTTTATTTCTACTAATTAATAGAAAGTATAGAGAGGGTACAGAAGGTTGTGCTTCTAGTTTCATCCATCTCATGCTCATCAAAAAGAATCCACTAACAAGGTTGATCAAGTCTTGTTAACAAACTCATTCCGATAATCATGAAAACGGAGAAATTTCGAATAACACTAAGTTACCTCAATGGGGATATGCACATCCCCTATAATAAGTATATCATATTTCTTTTTGACAGTAGGAAGAGGAAATTCAAAACCTCCAATTATAATCTATGGAATTTTTTCAATGGAGTTGATACTATGAACTTGAGGTTGTTTCCTCAGAAAGTGTACCGTATGCTCATTACCATTAACATGAAAAGTGACATTGCCTTTGTTGCAATCAATAACGGCCCTTGCAGTATTAAGAAAAGGTCTTCCAAGAATAATAGACATACTACCATCCTCGGGAATATCAAGAATAACAAAGTCCGTTAAAATAGTAACGGTTGCAACGACAACAGGCACATCCTCACAGATACCGATAGGTATAGCAGTTGATTTATCAGCCATTTGCAAAGATATTTCAGTAGGGGTCAGCTTATTCAAGTCAAGTCTACGATATAAAGAGAGAGACATAACACTAACACCGGCTCCAAGATCACATAAAGCAGTTTTAATATAATTTCTTTTAATGGAGCAAGGTATAGTAGGTACTCCGGGATCTCCAAGTTTCTTTGGTATTCCACCCTTAAAAGTATAATTAGCAAGCATGGTGGAAATTTCAGCTTCCGATATCTTTCTTTTATTAGTAATGATATCCTTCATATATTTAGCATAATGATTTGTTTTGAGCACATCAGTTAATCGCATACACAAAAAGATAGGCCTAATCATTTTAGCAAAGCGCTCAAAATCCTCATCATCCTTTTTCTTGGATGGTTTAGGAGGAAAAGGCATGGGTTTCTGAACCCAAGGTTCCCTTTCTTTACCATGTTTCCTAGCAACAAAGTCTCTTTTATCATAACGTTGATTCTTTGATTGTGGGTTATCAAGATCAACAACAGGTTCAATTTCTACATCATTATCATTACTAGGTTGAGCATCATCATGAACATCATCATTAATATTTTCACTAGGTTCATGTTCATTACTAGATTGTGTTTCAGCATCAGACATAGATATATCGTTTGGATTATCAGGTGGTTCAGCAATAGGTTCACTAGAAGTTTGCGCAGTTCTATTATTTTCTTTTTCTTCTTTTTAGAAGAACTAGGAACATCGATATTATTTCTTTGAGAATCTTGCTCGATTCTCTTAGGGTGGCCTTCAGGATACAAAGGTTCCCGAGTCATTCTACCAGTTCTAGTAGCCACTCTAACATCATACACATTTTTCTTACTATTCATTTCATCAAGCACTTCTTTTTGAGCTTTAAGCACTTGTTCTACTTGAGTGGTAACCATAGAAGCATGTTTGCTAACAAGTTTAAGTTCACCTTTAATATTAGCCATATAATCACCCAAGCGTCTAATCATATAAGCATTTTCTTTTAATTGTCTACCAAAATAAGCATTGAAGTCGTCTTGCTTAAACATAAAGTTATCAAACTCATCCAAGCACTGACTAGCAATTTTAGTAGGAGGGACTTCAGCTTTATCATATATATAGAGAGAATTTACCTTTACTACCTGTGTCGGGATATCGGGATCAGGAGGTTCTTCAATAAATAAAGAATTGAGATCATATGTTTCTTCAACAGGCGATATATTTAGACCATGTATTTCTTCAATAGGAGGTAAATTCTTAACATCTTCAGCTTTAATACCCTTTTCTTTCATAGATTTCTTTGCCTCTTGCATATCTTCAGGATTGAGGAATAGAACACCTCTCTTCTTCGGAGTTGGTTTAATAATAGGCTCAGTAATTGGAGCAGGAGTTGGCTCAGGAGCTAGCTCAGGAGGTGCCCAATTATTTTCATTTGTCAACATATTATTCAATAGAATTTCAGCTTCATCTGGTGTTCTTTCCCTGAAAAGAGAACCAGCACAGCTATCCAGGTAATCTCTGGAAGCATCGGTTAGTCCATTATAAAAGATATCAAGTATTTCAGGTTTCTTAAGAGGATGATCAGGCAAAGCATTAAGTAACTTGAGAAGCCTCCCCAAAGCTTGTGGGAGACTCTCTTCTTTAATTTGCACGAAGTTGTATATTTCCCTCAAAGCAGCTTGTTTCTTATGAGCAGGGAAATATTTAGCAGAGAAGTAATAAATCATATCCCGAGGACTACGCACACAACTAGGATCAAGAGAATTAAACCATATCTTAGCATCACCCTTTAATGAGAACGGAAATATTTTGAGTATATAGAAGTAACGCGATCTCTCATCATTAATGAACAGGGCAGCTATATCATTTAACTTAGTAAGATCTGCCACAACAGTTTCAGATTCATAGCCATAAAACGGATCAGATTCAACCAAACTAATCATATCAGGATCAACGGAGAATTCATAATCCTTATCAGGAACACATATAGGTGAAGTAGCAAAAGCAGGGTCAGGTTTCATTTTATCTCTAAGTGATTCTTCGTTCCATTTAACTAATAACCTCTTAAGCTCATATCTATCTTTGCAAGCTAAAATAGCGGCAGAAGATTCCATATAAAAAAGATAGCCCCCAGGGATAACAGGCATATTTTCATCATCACTATCATCATCGTATTCATATTCAATAATTTCTTTTTCTCTAGCCCTAGCAATTTGTTCATCAAGAAATTCACCAAGGGGCACAGTAGTATCAGGCATAGAAGTAGTTTCATCATAAGTATCATGCATAGCAGAAGTGGCATCATCAATAACATGCGACATATCAGAACGAATAGCAGAAGTAGGTGTAGGTGTCGCAAACTTACTCATAACAGAAGGTGAATCAAGTGCAGAGCTAGATGGCAGTTCCTTACCTCCCCTCGTAGTTGAGGGATAAATCTTGGTTTTTGGATCTCTCAAGTTCTTCATAGTGATAAGCAGATATAAATCCCAAGTGACTCAAAGAATAGAGCTATGCTCCCTGGCAACGGCACCGGAAATTGGTCTTGATAACCCACAAGTATAGGGGATTGCAACAGCTTTCGAGGGTAGAGTATTCAACCCAAATTTATTGATTGGACACAAGGGGAGCCAAAGAAAATTCTCAAGTATTAGCAGCTGAGTTGTCAATTCAACCACACCTGGAAACTTAGTATCTGCAGCAAAGTGTTTAGTAGCACAGTAATATGCTAGTGGTGGTAGCAGCAACAAAAGTAAAGACAGCAAAAGTAATGTTTTTGGTATTTTGTAGTGATTGTAACAGTAGCAGCAGGAAAGTAAATAAGCGTAAACCAGTATATGGAAAACTCGTAGCAACCGGATCAGTGATGGATAATTATGCCGGATGCGGTTCATCATGTAATAGTCATAACATAGGGTGACACAGAACTAGCTCCAATTCATCAATGCAATGTAGGCATGTATTCCGTATATAGTCATACATGCTTATGGAAAAGAACTTGCATGACATCTTTTGTCCTACCCTCCTGTGGCAGCGGGGTCCTATTGGAAACTAAGGGATATTAAGGCCTCCTTTTAATAGAGAACCGGAACAAAGCATTAGCACATAGTGAATACATGAACTCCTCAAACTATGGTCATCACCGGGAGTGGTCCCGATTATTGTCACTTCGGGGTTGCCGGATCATAACACATAGTAGGTGACTATAGACTTGCAAGATAGGATCAAGAACTCACATATATTCATGAAAACATAATAGCTTCAGATCTGAAATCATGGCCCTCGGGCCCTAATGACAAGCATTAAGCATAGCAAAGTCATAGCAACATCAATCTCAGAACATAGTGGATACTAGGGATCAAACCCTAACAAAACTAACTCGATTACATGATAAATCTCATCCAACCCATCACCGTCCAGCAAGCCTACGATGGAATTACTCACGCATGACGGTGAGCATCATGAAATTGGTGATGGAGGATGGTTGATGATGATGACGACGACGAATCCCCCTCTCCGGAGCCCCAAACGGACTCCAGATCAGCCCTCCCGAGAGGTTTTAGGGCTTGGCGGCGGCTCCGTATCGCAAAACGCGATGATTTCTTCTCCCTGATTTTTTCTCTCCGAAGGCAAATATATAGAGTTGGAGTTGGCGTTGGAGGGCATCCATGGGGCCCACGAGGCCCTCGTGGACAGGGTGTGGGCCCCCTGGTCTTCATCTTTGGCGACGATTTTTTATTATTTTTTCTTAAGATGTTCCGTGGAGTTTTAGGTCATTCCGAGAATATTTGTTTTCTGCACATAAAACAACACCATGGCAATTCTGCTGAAAACAGCGTCAGTCCGGGTTAGTTCCATTCAAATCATACAAGTTAGAGTCCAAAACAAGGGCAAAAGTGTTTGGAAAAGTAGATACGACGGAGACGTATCATGATGCAGCACAACGACGGTAGGTATTACCCTCAGATATGAAACCGAGGTTATCGAACCAGTAGGAGAACCAAGCAACACAACGTAAACATCACCTACACACAAATAACAACTTCTCACAACCCGACATGTTAAAGGGGTTGTCAATCCCTTCCGTGGTACGGCGCCTCAAGATAGGCAAACATACGTGAGGTAAATTTGTAGTAGATTGATAGATCAATTACCAAATAAATAAATGAGAATATTGCAGCAAGGTATTTTTGGGTTTTTGGATTAACAGATCTGAAAATAAACGGAAAGCAAAATAGGTAGCAAAGGCAAATAATATGAGAAAGAGACCCGGGGGCCGTAGGTTTCACTAGTGGCTTCTCTCGAGAAAAATAGCAACCGGTGGTTGAACAAATTACTGTTGGGCGATTGATAGAACTTTAAATACTCACGACGATATCCAGGCAATGATCATTAGATATGCATCACGTCCAGGATTAGTAGACCGACTCTTGCCTGCATCTACTACTATTACTCCACACATCGACTGCTATCCAGCATGCATCTAGTGTATTAAGTTCATGGAGAAACGGAGTAATGCAATAAGAACAATGACATGATGTAGACAAGATCTATCTATGTAGAGATAGATCCATCGTTTTATCCTTAGTAGCAATGATACATACGTGTCGGTTCCCCTTCTGTCACTGGGATCAAGCACCGTAAGATCGAACCCACTAAAAAGCACCTCTTCCCATTGCAAGATAAATATATCAAGTTGGCCAAACAAAACCCAAATATTGAAGGAAATATGCCCTAGAGGCAATAATAAAGTTGTTATTTATATTTGCTTATATCATGATAAATGTTTATTATTCATGCTAGAATTTTCTTAACCGGAAACTTAGTACACGTGTGAATACATAGACAAACAAAGTGTCCCTAGTATGCCTCTACTTGACTAGCCCGTCAATCAAAGATGGTTAAGTTTCCTAGCCATGGACATGTGTTGTCATTTGATGAACGGGATCACATCATTATAGAATGATGTGATGGACTAGACCCATCCGTTAGCTTAGCACTATGATCATTTAGTTTATTGCTATTGCTTTCTTCATGACATATACATGTTCCTATAACTATGAGATTATGCAACTCCCCAATACCGGAGGAACACTTAGTGTGCTATCAAACGTCACAACATAACGGGGTGATTATAAAGATACTCTACAGGTGTCTCCGATGGTGTTTGTTGAGTTGGCATAGATCGAGATTAGGATTTGTCACTCCGATTGTCGAAGAGGTATCACTGGGCCCTCTCGGTAATGCACATCACTATGAGCCTTGCAAGAAATGTGACTAATGAGTTAGTCACGGGATGATGCATTACGGAACGAGTAAAGAGACTTGCCGATAACGAGATTGAACTAGGTATGATGATACCGACGATCGAATCTCGGGCAAGTAACATACCGATGACAGAGGGAACAACGTATGATGTTATGCGGTTTGACCGATAAAGATCTTCATAGAATATGTCGGAACCAATATGATCATCCAGGTTCCGCTATTGGTTATTGACCGGAGATGAGTCTCGGTCATGTCTATATAGTTCTCGAACCCGTAGGGTCCGCATGCTTAACGTTTGATGACGATCGGTATTATGAGTTTATGTGTTTTGATGTACCGAAGGTTGTTCGGAGTCTCGAATGAGATCACGGACATGACGAGGTGTCTCGAAATGGTCGAGACATAAAGATTGATATATAGGAAGGTTATATTCAGACACCGGAAATGTTCCGAGGGTCACCGGATAAATACCGGAGTATTGGGGAGTTACCGGAACCCCCGGGGGTCAATGGGCCTTCATGGGCCTTAGTAGAAATAGAGGGAAGCAAGGGAGCTATGGGGCATGCCCCCTAGGCCCAAACCGAATTGGTTTAGGGCTTGGGGGGCCGGCCCCCTCTTTCCTTATCCCCTCCTCCTCTTTCCTTCCCCTCCTGGTTGGACTAGGAAAGGGTGAAGCTACTCCTAGTAGGAGTAGGATTCCCCCCTTGGGGCGCACCCTATGAGGCCGCCGGCCCCCTCCCCTTGCTCCTTTATATACAGGGGCAGGGGGCACCCTACACACAGAAGTTGACAGTTGTCTTAGCCGTGTGCGGTGCCCCCGTCCACCATAATCCACCTCGGTCATATCGTTGCAGTGCTTAGGCGAAGCCTGTTCCAGTAGCTTCATCATCACCGTCATCACGCCGTCATGCAGACGAAGCTCTCCCTCGACACTTAGCTGGATCAAGAGTTTGTAGGACATCACCGAGCTGAACGTGTGCAGATCGCGGAGGTGCCGTACTTTCGGTGCTAGGATCGGTCTGATTGTGAAGATGTTCGACTACATCAACCGCGTTGTCATAACGCTTCTACTTACGGTCTATGAGGGTACGTGGACAACACTCTTCCTCTCTCGTTGCTATGCATCACCTAGATGGATCGTGCGTGTGCATAGGAAAATTTTGAAATTACCGCGTTCCCCAACAGTGGCATCAGAGTCAGGTCTATGCGTAGATGTTATATGCACGAGTAGAACACAAAGGAGTTGTGGGCATGGGTATATACATATTTCTTGCCGTCACTAGTTGATTCTTGCTTCAGCGGTATTGTTGGATGAAGCGGCTCAGACCGACATTACGCGTATGCTTACGCGAGAATGGTTCTATCGACGTGCTTTGCACACATGTGGCTAGTGGGTGTCTATTTCTCCAACTTTAGTTGAATCGGATTCAATGAACATGGTTCTTTTTGAAGATCAAAAAGCAATCACTATGCCGTGTTGTGGTTTTTGATGCGTAGGTAAGAACGGTTCTTGCTATGCCCGTAGCAGCCATGTAAAACTTGCAACAACAAAGTAGAGGACGTCTAACTTGTTTTTGCAGGGCATGTTGTGATGTGATATGGTCAAGATGTGATTATATAAATTATTGTATGAGATGATCATGTTTTGTAACGCAATTATCGGCAAGAGGCAGGAGCCATATGGTTGTCGCTTTATTGTATGAAATGCAGTCGCCATGTAATTGCCTTACTTTATCACTAAGTGGTAGCGATAGTCGTAGAAGCAATAGTTGGCGAGACGACAATGATGCTACGATGGAGATCAAGGTGTCAAGCCGGTGACGATGGTGATCATGACAGTGCTTTGGAGATGGAGATCAAAGGCATAAGATGATGATGGCCATATCATATCACTTATATTGATTGCATGTGATGTTTATCCTTTATGCATCTTATTTTGCTTAGTACGGTGGTAGCATTATAAGATGATCTCTCACTAAATTTCAAGGTACAAGTGTTCTCCCTGAGTATGCACCGCTGCGACAGTTCGTCGTGCCGAGACACCACGTGATGATTGGGTGTGATAAGCTCTACGTTCACATACAACGGGTGCAAGCCAGTTTTGCACACGCAGAATACTCGGGTTAAACTTGACGAGCCTAGCATATGCAGATATGGCCTCGGAACACTGAGGCCGAAAGGTCGAGCGTGAATCATATAGTAGATATGATCAACATAGTGATGTTCACCATTGAAAACTACTCCATCTCACGTGATGATCGGACATGGTTTAGTTGATATGGATCACGTGATCACTTAGATGATTAGAGGGATGTCTATCTAAGTGGGAGTTCTTAAATAATATGATTAATTGAACTTTAATTTATCATGAACTTAGTCCTGATTGTTTTTGCATATCTATGTTGTAGATCAATTGCTCGCATATAGCTTCCTCGTTTTATTTATGATATGTTCCTAGAGAAAACTATGTTGAAAGATGTTAGCAGCAATTATGCAGACTAGCTCCGCGATCTGAGGATTATCCTCATTGCTGCACAGACGAATTATGTCCTTGATGCACCGCTGGGTGACAGACCTATTGCAGGATCAGATGTAGACGTTATGAACGTTTGACAAAGCTTGGTATGATGACTACTTAATAGTTTAGTGCACCATGCTTTACGACTTAGAACCAGGACTTCAAAAATGTTTTTGAATGTCACAGAGCATATAAGATGTTCTAAGAGTTGAAATTGGTATCTCATACTCATGCCCGTGTCTAGAGGTAGGAAACCTCTGACAGTACTTTGCCTACAAGATGGAGGAGAATAGCTCAACCAGTGAGCATGTGCTCAGATTGTCTGGGTACTACAATTGCTTGAATCAAGTGGGAGTTAATCTTCCAGATAAGATAGTAATTGACAAAGTTCTCTAGTCACTATCACCAAGTTACTAGAACTTAGTGATGAACTATAATATGCAAGGGATGACGAAAGTAATTCCCAAGCTCTTCGCGATGCTGAAATTGGCGAAGGTAGAAATCAAGAAATAGCATCAAGTGTTGATGGTTAACAAGACCACTAGTTTCAAGAAAAGGGCAAAGGGAAAGAAAGAGGAACTTCAAAGTAGAATAGCAAGCAAGTTGATGCTCCCATGAAGAAGCCCAAAGCTAGACCCAAGCCTGGAACTAAGTGCTTCTACTGCAAAGGAAATGGTTACTGAAATTGGAACTTCCCTAGATACTTGGCGGATAAGAAGGATGGCAAAGTGAACAAAAGTATATTTGATATACATGTTACTGATGTGTACTTTACTAGTGTTTATAGCAACCCCTCAGTATTTGATACTGGTTCAGTTGCTAAGAGTAGTAACTTGAAACGGGAGTTGCAAAATAAACAGAAACTAGTTAAGGGCGAGGTGATGATGTGAGTTGGAAGTGATTCCAAGGTTGATGAGATCACCATCGCACACTCCCTTTACCTTCATGATTAGTGTTGAACCTAAAATAAATGTTATTTGGTGTTTGCGTTGAGCATAATATGATTGGATCATGTTTATTGCAATACGGTTATTCATTTAAGTCGAAGAATATTTGTTATTCTGTTTACATGAATAAAACTTTCTGAGGTCAAACACCCAAGGTGAAAGGTTTATTGAATCTCGATCGTAGTAATACACATATTCATAATATTGAAGCCAAAATATGCAAAGTTAATAATGATAGTGAAACTTATATGTGGCACTGCCGTTTAGGTCATATTGGTGTAAAGCGCATGAAGAAACTCCATGCTGATGGACTTTTGTAATCACTTGATGCTTGCAAACCATGCCTCATGGGCAAGATAACTAAGACTTCGTTCTTCGGAACAATGGAGCGAGCAACAAATTTGTTGGAAATAATACATACTGATGTGTGCGGTCCAATGAGTGTTGAGGCTCACGGCGGGTATCGTTATTTTCTAACCTTCGCAGATGATTTGAGTAGATATGGTTATATCTACTTGATGAAACATAAGTTTGAAACATTTTGAAAAGTTCAAAGAATTTCAGAGTGAAGTAGAAAATCATCGTAACAAGAAAATAAAGTTTCTACGATCTGATCGCGGAAACAAATATTTGAGTTACGAGTTTGGTCTTCATTTGAAACAATATGGAATAGTTTCGCAACTCACGCCACCTGGAACACCACAATGTAATGGTGTGTTCGAATGTCATAACCATACTTAATTAGATATTGTGCAATTTATGATGTCTCTTACCGAATTACCACTATCGTTTTGGGGTTATGCATTAGAGACAGCTGCATTCACGTTAAATAGGGCACCGTCTAAAAATCCGTTGAGATGACACCATATGAACTATGGTTTAGCAAGAAACCTAAGCTGTCGTTTCTCAAAGTTTGGGGTTGCGATGCTTATGTGAAAAAGTTTCAACCTAATAAGCTTAAACCCAAATCGGAGAAGTGTGTATCCATAGGATACCCAAAAGAAACTATTGGGTACACCTTCTATCACAGATCCGAAGGCAAGATCTTTTTTTGCTAAGAGTGGATACTTTCTAGAGAAGGAGTTTCTCTTGAAAGAAGTGAGTGGGAGGAAAGTAGAACTTGATGAGGTAATTGTACCTTCTCCCGAATTGGAAAGTAGTTCATCACAAAAATCAGTTCTAGTGATGCCTACACCAATTAGTGAGAAAGTTAATGATGATGATCATGAAACTTTAGATCAAGTTACTACCAAACCTCGTAGGTCAACCAGAGTATGTTCCGCACCAGAGTGGTATGATAATCCTATTCTGGAAGTCATGTTACTAGACCATGACGAACCTACGATATATGAGGAAGCGATGATGAGTCCAGATTCCGTGAAATGGCTTAAGGCCATGAAATCTGAGATGGGATCCATGTATGAGAACAAAGTATGGACTTTGATTGACTTGCCCGATGATTGGTGAGCCATTCAGAATAAATGGGTCTTCAAGAGGAAGACAGACGCTGATAGTAGTATTACTATCTACAAAGCTCAAATTGTCGTAATAGGTTTTCAACATGTTCAAGGTGTTGACTATGATGAGATTTTCTCACTCGTATCGATGCTTAAAAGTCTGTCCGAATCATGTTAGCAGTTGCCCCATTTTATGAAATCTGACAAATGGATATCAAAACTACATTCCTTAATGGATTTATTAAAGAAGAGTTGTATATGATGCAACCAGAAGGTTTTGTCAATCCTAAAGATGCTAACAAAGTGTGCAAGCTCCAGCGATCCATCTATGGACTGGTGCAAGCATCTCGAAGTTGGAATATATGCTTTGATAAGTTGATCAAAGCATATAGTTTTATACAGACTTGCGGTGAAGCATGTATTTTCAAGAAAGTGAGTGGGAGCACTACAACATTTCTGATAAGTATATGTGAATGACATATTGTTGATCGGAAATAATGTAGAATTTTCTGGAAAGCATAAAGGAGTGTTTGAAAGGAGTTTTTCAAAGAAGTACCTCGGTAAAGCTGCTTACATATTGGGCATCAAGATCTATAGAGATAGATTAGGACGCTTGATAAATTTTTCAACGAGTACATACCTTGACATGTTTTTGAAGTAGTTCAAAATGGAACAGTCAAAGAAGGAGTTCTTGCCTGTGTTGCAAGGTGTGAAGTTGAGTAAAGACTCAAAACCCAACCACGACAAAAAATTGAAAGTGGATGAAATGTCATTCCCTATGCCTCAGTCATAGGTTGTAGGAAGTATGCTATGCCATGTACCAGACCTATTGTATACCTTAGCATGATTTTGGCTAGGGAGTACAACAGTGATCTAGGAGTAGATCACTGGACAGCGGTCAAAATTATCCTTAGAGGACTAAGGAAATATTTCTCGGTTATGGAGGTGATAAAAGAGTTCGTCGTAAAGAGTTACATCGATGCAAGATTTTTACACCGATCTAGATGACTCTAAGTCTCGATCTATACACATATTGAAAGTGGGAGCAATTAGCTAGAGTAGCTCCATGCAGAGTATTGTAGACATAGAAATTTGCAAAACACATACGGTTCTGAATGTTGCAGACCCGTAGACTAAACTTCTCTCACAAGAAAAACATGATCACTCTTTGGGTGTTAATCACATAGCGATGTGAACTAGATTATTGACTCTAGTAAACCCTTTGGGTATTAGTCACATGAAGATGTGAACTAATTAATCACATAAAGATGCGAACTATTGGTGTGAAATCACATGATGATGTGATCTAGATTTTTGACTCTAGTGGGAGACTAAAGGAAATATGCCCTAGAGGCAATAATAAAGTTGTTATTTATATTTCCTTATATCATGATAAATGTTTATTATTCATGCTAGAATTGTATTAACCGAAAACTTAGTACACATGTGAATACATAGACAAACAAAGTGTCCCTAGTATGCCTCTACTTGACTAGCTCGTTAATCAAAGATGGTTAAGTTTCCTAGCCATGGACATGTGTTGTCATTTGATTAATGGGATCACATCATTAGAGAATGATTTGATGGACTAGACCAATCCCTTAGCTTAGCACTATGATCATTTAGTTTATTGCTATTGCTTTCTTCATGACTTATACATGTGCCTATAACTATGAGATTATGCAACTCCCAAATACCGGAGGAACACTTAGTGTGCTATCAAATGTTACAATGTAACTGGGTGCTTATAAAGATGCTCTACAGGTGTCTCCGATAGTGTTTGTTGAGTTGGCATAGATCGAGATTAGGATTTATCACTCCGATTGTCGGAGAGGTATCTCTGGGCCCTCTCGGTAATGCACATCACTATGAGCCTTGCCGGAACGAGTAAAGAGACTTGCCGGTAACGAGATTGAACTAGGTATGATGATACCGACGATCGAATCTCGGGCAAGTAACATACCGATGAGAAAGGGAACAACGTATGTTGTTATGCGGTTTGATCGATAAAGATCGTCGTAGAATATGTAGGAACCAATATGAGCATCTAGGTTCCGATATTGGTTATTGACCAGAGATGAGTCCCGGTCATGTCTACATAGTTCTTGAACCCGTAGGGTCCGCACGCTTAACGTTCGATGACGATCCGTATTATGAGTTTATGTGTTTTGATGTACCGAAGGTTGTTCGAAGTCCTAGATGAGATCACGGACATGACGAGGAGTCTCGAAATGGTCGAGACATAAAGATTGATATATTGGAAGGTTATATTCGGACACCAAAAAGGTTCCGAGGGTCACCAGATAAATACCGGAGTACCGGGGAGTTACCGGAACCCCCCGGGGTGTCAATGGGCCTTCATGGGCCTTAGTGGAAATAGAGGGCAGCAAGGGAGCTATGGGGCGCGCCCCCTAGGCCCAAACCGAATTGGTTTAGGGCTTAGGGGGCCGGCCCCCTCTTTCCTTCCCCTCCTAGTTGGACTAGGAAAGGGGGAACCTACTCCTAGTAGGAGTAAGATTCCCCCCTTGGGGCGCACCCTATGAGGCTGCCGCCCCCCTCCCCTTGCTCCTTTATATACAAGGGCAGGGGGGCACCCTAGACACACAAGTTGACAGTTTTCTTAGCCGTGTGCGGTGCTCCCGTCCACCATAATCCACCTTGGTCATATCGTTGCAGTGCTTAGGCGAAGCCCTGTTTCGGTAGCTTCATCATCACCGTCATCACGCCATTGTGCTGACGAAGCTCTCCCTCGACACTTAGCTGGATCAAGAGTTCATGGGACGTCACCGAGCTGAACGTGTGCAGATCATGGAGGAGCTGTCCTTTCGGTGCTAGGATTGGTCGGATCGTGAAGACGTTCAACTACATCAACCACGTTGTCATAACGCTTCCGCTTACGGTCTATGAGGGTACATGGACAAACAATCTTCCCCTCTCGTTGCTTGATAGGTCTCCAACGTATCTATAATTTTTGATTGCTCCATGCTATTATATTATCTATTTTGGATGATTATGGGCTTATGTTTACACTTTAAAAATTTATTTTTGGACTAACCTATTAACCGGAGGCCCAGCCCAAATTGCTGTTTTTTGCCTATTTCAGTGTTTCTCTGAAAAGGAATATGAAACGGAGTCCAAACGGAATGAAACCTTCGGGAACGTGATTTTCTCAATGAATGTGATCCAGGAGACTTGGAGTGGGCATCAACAAACAATCGAGGAGGCCACGAGGCTGGGGGCGCGCCTACCCCCCTAAGCGAGCCCTCCACCCTTGTGGGCCCCTCGTTGCTCCACCGACGTACTTCTTCCTCATATATATATATATCCATATACCCCACAAACATCCAGGAGCACCACGAAAACCTAATTCCACCGCCGCAACCTTCTGTACCCAAGAGATCCCATCTTTGGGCCTTTTTCGGAGCTCCGCCGGAGGGGGCATTGATCACGGAGGGCCTCTACATCAACTCCATGGCCTCTCCGATGATGTGTGAGTAGTTTACTTCAGACCTTTGGGAACATAGCTAGTAGCTAGATGGCTTCTTCTGTCTCTTTGGATCTCAATACAAAGTTACCCTCAATTCTCTTGGAGATCTATTTGATGTAATCTTCTTTTGCGGTGTGTTTGTCGAGATCCGTTGAATTGTGGGTTTATGATCAAGTTTATCTATGAAAAATATTTGAATCTTCTCTGAATTCTTTTATGTATGATTGGTTTATCTGTGCAAATCTCTTCGAATTATCAGTTTGGTTTGGCCTACTAGATTGATCTTTCTTGCAATGGGAGAAGTGCTTAGCTTTGGGTTCAATCTTGCGGTGCTCGATCCCAGTGATAGAAAGGGAAACGACACATATTGTATTATTGCCATCGAGGATAAAAAGATGGGGTTTATATCATATTGCATGAGTTTATCCCTCTACATCATGTCATCTTGCTTAAGGCGTTACTTTGTTCTTATGAACTTAATACTCTAGATGCATGCTGGATAGCGGTCGATGTGTGGAGTAATAGTAGTAGATGCAGAATCATTTTGGTCTAGTTGTCACGGACGTGATGCCTATATACATGATCATACCTAGATATTCTCATAATTATTCTCTTTTCTATCAATTGCTCGACAGTAATTTGTTCACCCACCGTAATACTTATGCTATCTTGAGAGAAGCCACTAGTGAAACCTATGGCCCCCGGGTCTATTCTCCATCATACAAGTTTCCCATCTAGTTTATTTCGCAATCTTTACTTTCAATCTATATCATAAAAATACCAAAAATATTTATATTTTTATCTTCATCATCTCTATCAGATCTCACTCTTGCAAGTGGCCGTGAAGGGATTGACAATCCCTTTATCGCGTTGGTTGCAAGGTTCTTATTTGTGTGTGTAGGTACAAAGTAACTCGCGCAAGGTCTACTACTGGATTGATACCTTGGTTCTCAAATACAGAGGGAAATACTTATGCTGCTTTACTACATCACCCTTTCCTCTTCAAGGGAAAACCAACGCAGTGCTCAAGAGGTAGCAAGAAGGATTTCTGGCACCATTGTCGGGGAGATCTACACCAATTCAAGACATAACAATTTTGTGTTGTGAAGTTTTCAAGCTTTGGGTAAAGATTTGATGGATTATGGAACAAGGAGTGGCAAGAGCCTAAGCTTGGGGATGCCCATGGCACCCCAAGGTAAAATACAAGGACACCAAAAAGCCTAAGCTTGGGGATGCCCCGGAAGGCATCCCCTCTTTCGTCTTCGTTCATCGGTAACTTTACTTGGAGCTATATTTTTATTCGCCACATGATATGTGTTTTGCTTGGAGCGTCTTGTTTGATTTGAGTCTTTGCCTTTTAGTTTACCACAATCATCCTTGCTGTACAGACCTTTTGAGAGAGACACACATGAATTGGAATTTATTAGAATACTCTATGTGCTTCACTTATATCTTTTGAGCTATATAGTTTTTGCTCTAGTGCTTCACTTATATCTTTTAGAGCACGACGGTGGTTCTATTTTATAGAAATAATTGATCTCTCATGCTTCACTTATATTATTTCGAGAGTCCTTTAGAACAACATGGCATAATAAAAACTTTCATACAAGTGCATTGAATACTATGAGAAGTTTGATACTTGATGATTGTTTTGAGATATGGAGATGGTGATATTAGAGTCATGCTAGTTGAGTAGTTGTGAATTTGAGAAATACTTGTGTTGAAGTTTGTGATTCCCGTAGCATGCACGTATGGTGAACCGTTATGTGATGAAGTCGGAGCATGATTTATTTATTGATTGCCTTCCTTATGAGTGGCGGTCGGGGATGAGCGATGGTCTTTTCCTACCAATCTATCCCCCTAGGAGCACGCGCATAGTACTTTGTTTCGATAACTAATAGATTTTTGCAATAATTATGTGAGTTCTTTATGACTAGTGTTGAGTCCATAGATTATACGCACCGTCACCCTTCCACATTTGCTAGCCTCTCTAGTACCGCGCAACTTCCGCCAGTACCATAAACCCACCATATACCTTCCTCAAAACAGCCACCATACCTGCCTATTATGGCATTTCCATAGCCATTCCGAGATATATTGCCATGAAACTTTCCACCGTTCCGTTAGCTATGACACGCTTCATCATTGTCATATTGCTTTGCATGATCATGTAGTTGACATCGTATGTGTGGCAAAGCCACCGTTCATACTTCTTTCATACATGTCACTCTTGATTCATTGCATATCCCGGTACACCGCCGGGGGCATTCACATAGAGTCATATTTTGTTCTAAGTATTGAGTTATAATTCTTGAGTTGTAAGTAAAAAGAAGTGTGATGATCATCATTATTAGAGCATTGTCCCATGTGAGGAAAGGATGATGGAGACTATGATTCCCCCACAAGTCGGGATGAGACTCCGCACGAAAAATAAAAAAATAGAGTAAAAAGAGGCCAAAAAAGAAAAAAAGAAGAAGGCCCAAATAAATAAATAAAATGAATGAAATGAGAGAAAAAGAGAGAAGGGACAATGTTACTATCCTTTTTACACACTTGTGCTTCAAAGTAGCACCATGATCTTCATGATAGAGAGTCTCCTATGTTGTCACTTTCATAAACTAGTGGGAATTTTACACTATAGAACTTGGCTTGTATATTCCAATGAAGGGCTTCCTCAAATTGCCCTAGGTCTTCATGAGCAAGCAAGTTGGATGCACACCCACTTAGTTTCTTTTGTTGAGCTTTCATACACTTATAGCTCTAGTGCATCCGTTGCATGGCTGTAACACCCTCGATGCGACTATATCTCCCACGTGTCGAGGCACGACTTAGAGGCATAATCGCATTGAAGGCATATGTCGCAAGTGAGGTAATCTTCACACAACCCATGTAATATAATAAGGAAAGAGTTACATAGTTGGCTTACAATCGCCACTTCACACAATTACATGAATAAAGCATTACATCAACCAAATACACTCATGGTCCGACTACGGAACCAAAATAAAAGAAGAACCCCAAATGCGACAAAGGTCCCTGATCGACCCCAACTGGGCTCCACTACTGATCAACTAGAATGAAACAACACAAAGGACAAGATCTTCAACGAGCTCCTCCTGAGCTTGGTTGCGTCATCTACTCGGACTCATCGGCACCTGCAAACTGGTTTTGGAAGTATCTGTGAGCCACAAGGACTCAGCAATCTCGCACCCTCGCGATCAAGACTATTTAAGCTTATGGGTAAGGTAAAGGTATGAGGTGGAGCTGCAGCAAGCGACTAGCATATATGGTGGCTAACCTATTCGCAAATGAGAGCGAGAAGAGAAGGCAAGGCACGGTCGATAAAAGTATGATCAAGAAGTGATCCTGGACTACCTACGTCAAGCATAACTCCAACAACCGTGTTCACTTCCCGGACTCCGCCGGAAAGAGACCATCACGGTTACACACGCGGTTGATTCATTTTAATTAAGATCAACTTTAGGTTTTCTACAACCGGATGTTAACAAATTCCCATCTGCCCATAACCGCGGGCACGGCTTTCGAAAGATCAAATCCCTGCAGGGTGTCCCAACTTAGCCCATGACAAGCTCTCACGGTCAACGAAGGAATAGACCTCCACCCGAGACATTCCGATCAGACTCGGTATCCCAGTACAACAAGACATTTCGACAGGGTAAAACTAAACCAGCAACACCGCCCGAATGTGCCGACAAATCCCGATAGGAGCTGCACATATCTCTTTCTCAGGGCACACTCAGATTGTCCAAACTTCCGGTAGGCCATCCCAGAGTTGCCCCTGGTAGCCACCGGCGGCTGACGTTTCGGACCAACACTCAGAGGAGCACTGGCCCGGGGGGGGGGGGTAAAAATAATGATCACCCTTGAGTCTGCAGAACCCAAGGGAAAGAAAAGGCTAGGTGGCAAATGGTAAAACCAATGTTGGGCATTGCTGGAGAAGCTTTACATAAGGCGAACTGCCAAGGGGTTCCCATTATAGCCCAACCGCGTAAGGGACGCAAAATCCGGGAACATAACACCGATATGACGGAAACTAGGACGGCAAGAGTGGAACAAAACACCAGGCATAAGGCCGAGGCTTCCACCCTTTACCAAGTATATAGATGCATTAATTAAATAAGATATATAGTGATATCCCAACAAGTAAATAAATGTTCCAATAAGGAACGATCTCCATGTTCCAACAAGGAACAAACTTCAATCTTCACCTGCAACTAACAACGCTATAAGAGGGGCTGAGCAAAGCGGTAACATAGCCAATCAACAGTTTGCTAGGACATAGGAGGGTTAGGGGCTGAACATGGCAATTTGGGAGGCTGACAAGCAAGTGGTAGGCATCGTAGCAATGGCATAGCAAAAGAGCGAGCAAACTAGCATAGCAAAGATAGTAGTGATTTCGAGGGTATGATCATCTTGCCTGAAATCCCGCAAGGAAGAAGAACGAGTCCATGAAGAAGACAAACGGACGTAGTCGAACGAATCCTCACAACACGACGTTATCGGAACCAACGCGAAGAAGCAATCACCAGAAAAGAAACACACAACATAGTAAACAACCACGACATCAACATGGCATGATGCACAAACGAGAATGATGCACGTCCGGTTTAAAGAGGGCATGGCATGGCAAAATGCACAAACAATTCTACAAATTAAGTGGAGCACAATATGCAACGGAGTTGCATATTGAAGAAAACACCACATGACTTATTTAGTTCAATCTTGTTTATGTACCCAACAATATTAAATGTTGATTAACATGGCAAGGGGTGAAGCAAAACAAAACTACCTATCTAGGCAAGGTTAAATGAGGCCGGAAGCAACGAACAACAATTCCGGTAAATCCCCATAGCATAAGTTAAGGTTTGGTCCTGAGCTGACCTAAACACAACTTTAGAGTTGTTAAACATGCAAGATGAGGCCACCACGTTAAACTAGGCAAAATTCTACCCCATTTACATATAAAGTTTATTTAATTCGGAGCTACGGTTATTTAGTTATGAATTAAACCGTTTTAGCATGGCATAGGGGCAAATTTAATCAAACACCATTTTAGACATATTAAACATGGATGAAATTTGGATATTATTAATCTACACAAAATTCTACGCAACTTTCATATATTAAGTTGTCCCATATGATGCACATATCATGAGTTATTATATGCATGAAGCTCGGGGACTTTTCTGCAAAACTATAATTCCTTGGATAAATAGACAAATTCGCAGACAGGGAAAAAACAACATGGGCTGAATCTGGCAGGCCCAACCGCATAAGAGAAAAAAAAGGGCGGGGCGCTGGGGGTCGGCTCACCCCTTGGGCTTCGGCCCGCTCGCTGGAGAGGTAGGCCGACAGGCTGGGCCTTGGAGAGGACGGAGGCCCGCAGGGGCGCTGGCGCGCTGGGCTGTGGATGGGCCAACGAGGCCGGCTGGCCCAGGCGAGCGAGGGAGGCAGCCCAGGCGAGCGAGGGCGTCATCCTCCTCGCGCCTGGCGCGCGAACAGGAACGGGGCGGCGGCGTCCTAGGTCAACGGTGAGGCGGCAGCGGGGACTCCGGCAGGCGGGCACAGCGGAGATCCGCGGGAATGGACGGATCTGGCCACGGGGATCCCAGATCCGGTGACAGAGGAAGCTGAGCGGCGACGAGGAGTTCCGGGCAGCGGCGTCATCCATGGCCAGAGAGAGAGAGAGAGAACTGTAAGAGAAAGACGAAGGGAAATGAAGGAAGGGAGGAGAGGGCGACCGGGACGTGACCTGGGCGACGTCGCGGAGCAGGGGTCGCCGGCGATGACTCCGGCGCCTTGTCGGCCAGTGGCGGGGCTGGACGGGGAGAGGACCTCCTGCGCGAGGCTCGGGAACCAGGCGCGGGGCTCTCGGAAGCGGCGGCGGGATCCGGGCTTCGATGGGCTCGGCGGGCCCTAGATGGGCTTGGCAGGGCCGCAGGAGGTGGGAGGAGGCCAGGGGCGATGTGGCATCGTTCTGTTGGCTGCAGGTGACCACGCGGTGGCGGCTGGCCACTAGGAGCGCGCCATGTGGCGCCGGCGAGGTGGGGATGCGGGAAGAGGCCAAGGGCGGCGGCGACAAGTGGAGGCCAGGGAGGAGTTCGGCGCTGAAATTGAGGGGAGGAGGGCTAGAGGTAGGTGGATGGCTAGGGATGCCAAAAATAGCATGGAGGGGGTCTACATATAGACAAGGGGGCTAGGTTAGGGGGATTTTGTCCGTTTCGGAGCCGTTCGATCCCGATCGGATGACCCGAAGCGGAGAGGGGTTAGATAGGTGGGCTAGTGGGCTGTGAAGAGAGGTTGGGCTGAGATGAGAGGAGAGGAGTGCAGCCCGGCAACTGCTTCCGGAGACCGAAAACGTCCGACGTTTTGATCGGCTACTATTGCCGCTATATTTATCCGTTGGGGCTTCAAACGAACTCCGATTGCGATGAAACTTGACAGGCGGTCTGTCTACACTATAATAAGACCGCACACCAAATTTCAACCCATTCCGAGAACATTTTCCGGCCACTTATAAAATACTATTTCGGACATGCCGCGGGCGCGTGCAAGTGTGTCTGCGCTCAGAACGGACAACGGACGGAACTGGGGAACCCGGACGGATGCAAGTTTTGAAAACATGATGATGCAATGCACATGATGACATGATGAAATGCAACACGCAAGCAAATGACATGGCCACGACGGCGAATAACTGGACGACACGTGGCACATCGGTCTCGGAGCGTTACAACACTCCACCACTACGAGAGGATCTCGTCTCGAGATCTAGAATGGCACCGGGGGGAACAACGGAAGAGAAAAGAGGAGAGGTAAAGCTAAGTTGCTTCTTTGACAAACGAGTGAAGCCACGAACCTTGAAAAGGTTAAGCCATATCGATAAAAGAGTACAACGAAGATGAACAAAGTCGGAAACAGTCCATTAGAAAAGAGAGACAACGAGCATTGCGAAACCCTTGAGAATGAAGGGCAAATATATATTGAAAAACACTCCGGTTAAGGAAGAGGCTCAAGGAAAAACCAAAATTCGGGCAGCACTCCAGTTGAGAAGAAAAGGAATTGAATAATAACTTGATAAGACGAGAAGATACTTGATAAAATCACAACACACTGCCACCGTAACTATTGAATGAATGGAACAAGGGGTAAGAAAGATCTCAGACAGCACTCCGGTTAAGAAGGGAGTCAAAATTTGATAAGATGAGAGAGCTCAAATGAAAACACGACACTCCGGTTGAGAAAAGGATGCAAGACTTGATAAGGCGAAAAGAACTTGAACAAAGGGGCACAATACTCCGGTTAAGCAAGATAGGGAAGGAATAGTACAATTTGGGCAGCACTCCGCCTGTAAATGGAAGGAATTAAACTTGACAAGAAGAGAGGTTACTTGAAAAGAGGACACAACACTCAGATTAAAAGGATAGGCATGGAAAAGATCATGATCTTTGACAAAACGAGATGATGGGTGAAAATAACAACATCACAATACCTCCGGAATGAAAGAATAGAAGATAGATAATAGAAATAGGAGAATGGAGACGAAAATGCCAACTTCTGCCACAAAAGAGTTTGGAAAGGCATCTTTAGGAGAAGGGTTGAACGGAGTTGTTGGAAAAATCACCAACGAAAAGAATAGGTTGATATGGTCTTATGGAATACATCTCAAATTATGAGGTGACAACCTGCCACTCACGGGAAGAAGAATTGAATTGATAAGAACAAGGAGACAGAAACTTATTTCACCGGGAGGATAAATGAAGAACTTGGATCATTTATGAGCACCAAAATTAGCAACAATCCTTAGGGAAGGCTATAGGTGAAGCATGACCCAAGATACCCCAATGACGAGATTTGTGGATTAAAATATCCCAATCTTGACAACATGTGAATCATGAAAACATGAACTCAAATTATCAAGAATGGCATAATACCACCTCAAAAGATATGCGTGCAAGAATTGCACTCCGGATTACAATATGAAGAAAGCTTGAGCTTCTTAAAAGAATCTCGATGAAAACTTTGAGAAGGAATTAAATCCTTTATGAACCATCATGTAGAGCCTCCATGAAGAACTCCGGTAATAAAAAGATTGATCCAAAAGAAATAGAAGTTGAGAACATAAGGTGAATCCTTGTAAAGATTAGATGGATCTTCGCGGTGAAATAAATTGAGAGAGCTTGGAACTCCGGAAAGGAAACGATGAAACAATTGGAACCAAGAATTTTGATGAACCTCCGGAATAAGGAATTAATCACTCGGATGAAACAAGAATAAGAATTATGTTATGCTTATCCTTCATCAATTAAATTGATGACACTCAACGGATTTGGCATATTACTTATTCTTGTAGAAAAGATTAAGAGAGATATAACATCAGACTTGGGAAGGTATTGAACGAACCACCGGAAGGGTTGAAACAACGAATAAAATTGATATGATAAGAAAGGAAGAGAAATCTTGAACGAACCACCGTAAGAAATGAAAATGAACGAAGAGAAGATAAGGAAACACTGGGACGAATTAGAGAACAAATGAAGATACTTGAGGGGAATTTACATAAAAGAGAATGAAGAGATCACGAGCCGATTAAAGATCACTTGAGCGAAACACCGGTAAAATTGAAGAACGAGAGCTGAAAGCTGAGAATGAATAAATCTTAGATGATGGACTCCGGATAACAACTGAGAAGACTCTTAAATTGCTCCGGATGGGTAAAAGATTCTGACAATCGAAAACAATTACGAGAGGATGGCAACAAGCTAGAATCACGAATCTTGAAAGAATGGAGCAAGATTAAAGAGAAACTCTTCTTCGGTCTTCAAAATCTGAGAATGACGATGAGAAACACCAACAATAATTGTAGAGGCACTCCGGAATGATTAAAAGAGGAGAGGTTGAGCCAACGATGAAAAAAAAATTAACCGATCTTGGAGAAAGACATTTGACTGATGACAATTCATTCTTACGTCAAACTTTAAAAGGAATTTAGGATAGCTCCGAGAAAATAAGAGGAGTCAGGTAAGATCCTGGGAAAAACCTGTGGGTTAGGGCCCACTCAAAAGAAACACCGTTGAAATGATTTAAAAAAAGAGAAAGCACCGGTTGAATTAAATGGCTTGAATGAGAAAACATCCCCGAAAGATCTTGAACGAATGCATAGAGGAAAACACGAATCTTCGAGATATCTTGAGCACTCCGGAACAAATGAATAGCGAGAAGTGAAAGATTAAGAATTGCACTCGCATAAGAAATCATTGAAATGAGGAAAAGGATATGATCAAACGCCGAAAACTTGAATTGGTTCCACCGGAGAAGAAAAGAATGGATAAAGAAGAACGAGTAGAGCATCTTCATGAGAAACACCGGGTAAAACATGAAGGAAAAAGAATGAAGAGACTTCCATCAATACAATGGATACCTGAATAAGACATCGGATTCCTTGAAGAAAAACAAAGGGAGGGAGGGTGGGAAAAACAAAGACAACTTGGAGACGGATGACACCGTTGAGAAAAACTGAGATTGAATCTTGCGGATGTTGAAAAGAACAGATCCACTTGAGGAGAGACACACCGGATGAAACGAATTAACAAAAACAATCTTGATGATCAAGAAGGATTAGTATTCACATAGGGATATGAGAACACCATTTGGGGAAGGTATGGAATCAACATTTGACTTCGAAGCAACTCGAATACCACAACTCAAAACAAAAACTAAAGGATTGGCTTGCAGAATAAGCCGGAACAAACATATGATAGAGATTTTGTCCGAAGTTTTCGTGGTGGGACCTACACGGGCTCGATCGTACAGCACCATCATGTACAAGGCAGTGCACATGACATACGAAGCGTCCCCGAGTTAGCATAGCCAAGGACTCTTTAAGACACAACGAGACCACTGTAAAATCGACCGTGAATAGGCGAACCACTAGACGTCGAACCCCAATTTCATATCATACATCTGTTGGAAGGATATCCTAAGAGCTACTTGAATTCCCACCTATGAAACTCCCGAAACTTTCCGGTTATGCAATCAGGTGTTGAGGATACAGGGGAAGCATAATATCTCACCCAAGCTAGCAAATCCTACATCCAGCTGCATCCATCCTTCAACACATAACTAAGAAACCTTCAGAAACCATCTATCTCAACCTTCGAAAAGCATCCGTTATACAAGTTATGGCGATACTCCCGAACTCCCGCCCCAGTACTGGGTGGCATCGAGGTTATCTCACCAACGAACTGCATAAAAGAGATTTTCGATGTCGCGCACATATCTCAAGTATACCAGAATTGCAACGATAAAATTATGACGACAACACCTCAGAGCTCAACTCCCCGGGACACTTCCACTAAACCCCTGACAGGAGGCACCAAGACAGTATTCTCATCATAAGCCATCAGAACAAAACCAAGATACTCGCGTGATCCTAAATTTTTTTTAGTGAAATTTGAGAAGAGAAGAGTCAAAACTCTACGTCAGGATGCCTTACCAGAGCGACCAAGGGACTGGGGAGTAAAAAGAATTCCTAAATTCTCCGATATATAATTCCTAAGGACTCAAAACATTTTTCTAGACACAACTCGGCTGCTAGAAACGATCAAGCAATGGGGGCTCCTAAGGTCGGGGAAGGCTCCGATTACCAACTTATAACACCCTCGATGCGACTATATCTCCCACGTGTCGAGGCACGACTTAGAGGCATAATCGCATTGAAGGCATATGTCGCAAGTGAGGTAATCTTCACACAACCCATGTAATATAATAAGGAAAGAGTTACATAGTTGGCTTACAATCGCCACTTCACACAATTACATGAATAAAGCATTACATCAACCAAATACACTCATGGTCCGACTACGGAACCAAAATAAAAGAAGAACCCCAAATGCGACAAAGGTCCCCGATCGACCCCAACTGGGCTCCACTACTGATCAACTAGAATGAAACAACACAAAGGACAAGATCTTCAACGAGCTCCTCCTGAGCTTGGTTGTGTCATCTGCTCGGACTCATCGGCACCTGCAAACTGGTTTTGGAAGTATCTGTGAGCCACAAGGACTCAGCAATCTCGCACCCTCGCGATCAAGACTATTTAAGCTTATGGGTAAGGTAAAGGTATGAGGTGGAGCTGCAGCAAGCGACTAGCATATATGGTGGCTAACCTATTCGCAAATGAGAGCGAGAAGAGAAGGCAAGGCACGGTCGATAAAAGTATGATCAAGAAGTGATCCTGGACTACCTACATCAAGCATAACTCCAACAACCGTGTTCACTTCCTGGACTCCGCCGGAAAGAGACCATCACGGTTACACACGCGGTTGATTCATTTTAATTAAGATCAACTTTAGGTTTTCTACAACCGGACGTTAACAAATTCCCATCTGCCCATAACCACGGGCACGGCTTTCGAAAGATCAAATCCCTGCAGGGTGTCCCAACTTAGCCCATGACAAGCTCTCACGGTCAACGAAGGAATAGACCTCCACCCGAGACATTCCGATCAGACTCGGTATCCCAGTACAACAAGACATTTCGACAGGGTAAAACTAAACCAGCAACACCGCCCGAATGTGCCGACAAATCCCGATAGGAGCTGCACATATCTCTTTCTCAGGGCACACTCAGATTGTCCAAACTTCCGGTAGGCCAGCCCAGAGTTGCCCCTGGTAGCCACCGGCGGCTGACGTTTCGGACCAACACTCAGAGGAGCACTGGCCCGGGGGGGGGGGGGTAAAAATAATGATGACCCTTGAGTCTGCAGAACCCAAGGGAAAGAAAATGCTAGGTGGCAAATGGTAAAACCAATGTTGGGCATTGCTGGAGAAGCTTTACTTAAGGCGAACTGCCAAGGGGTTCCCATTATAGCCCAACCGCGTAAGGGACGCAAAATCCGGGAACATAACACCGATATGATGGAAACTAGGGCGGCAAGAGTGGAACAAAACACCAGGCATAAGGCCGAGCCTTCCACCCTTTACCAAGTATATAGATGCATTAATTAAATAAGATATATAGTGATATCCCAACAAGTAAATAAATGTTCCAATAAGGAACGATCTCCATGTTCCAACAAGGAACAAACTTCAATCTTCACCTGCAACTAACAACGCTATAAGAGGGGCTGAGCAAAGCGGTAACATAGCCAATCAACGGTTTGCTAGGACATAGGAGGGTTAGGGGCCGAACATGGCAATTTGGGAGGCTGACAAGCAAGTGGTAGGCATCGTAGCAATGGCATAGCAAAAGAGCGAGCAAACTAGCATAGCAAAGATAGTAGTGATTTTGAGGGTATGATCATCTTGCCTGAAATCCCGCAAGGAAGAAGAACGAGTCCATGAAGAAGACAAACGGACGTAGTCGAACGAATCCTCACAACACGACGTTATCGGAACCAACCCGAAGAAGCAATCACCGGAAAAGAAGCACACAGCATAGTAAACAACCACGACATAAACATGGCATGATGCACAAACGAGAATGATGCATGTCCGGTTTAAAGAGGGCATGGCATGGCAAAATGCACAAACAATTCTACAAATTAAGTGGAGCACAATATGCAACGGAGTTGCATATTGAAGAAAACACCACATGACTTATTTAGTTCAATCTTGTTTATGTACCCAACAATATTAAATGTTGATTAACATGGCAAGGGGTGAAGCAAAACAAAACTACCTATCTAGGCAAGGTTAAATGAGGCCGGAAGCAACGAACAACAATTCCGGTAAATCCCCATAGCATAATTTAAGGTTTGGTCCTGATCTGACCTAAACACAATTTTAGAGTTGTTAAACATGCAAGATGAGGCCACCACGTTAAATTAGGCAAAATTCTACCCCATTTACATATAAAGTTTATTTAATTCGGAGCTACAGTTATTTAGTTATGAATTAAACCGTTTTAGCATGGCATAGGGGCAAATTTAATCAAACACTATTTTAGACATATTAAACATGGATGAAATTTGGATATTATTAATCTACACAAAATTCTACGCAACTTTCATATATTAAGTTGTCCCATATGATGCACAGATCATGAGTTATTATATGCATGAAGCTTGGGTACTTTTCTGCAAAACTGTAATTCCCTGGATAAATAGACAAATTCGCAGACAGGGAAAAAAACAACATGGGCTGAATCTGGCAGGCCCAACCGCATAAGACAAAAAAAAAAGGGCGGGGCGCTAGGGGTCGGCTCACCCCTTGGGCTTCGGCCCGCTCGCTGGAGAGGTAGGCCGGCAGGCTGGGCCTTGGAGAGGACGGAGGCCCGCAGGGGCGCTGGCGCGCTGGGCTGTGGTTGGGCCAACGAGGCCGACTGGCCCAGGCGAGCGAGGGAGGCAGCCTAGGCGAGCGAGGGCGTCATCCTCCTCGCGCCTGGCGCGCGAACAGGAACAGGGCGGCGGCGCCCTAGGTCAACGGCGAGGCGGCAGCGGGGACTCCTGCAGGCGGGCACGGCGGAGATCCGCGGGAATGGACGGATCTGGCCACGGGGATCCCAGATCCGGTGACGGAGGAAGCTGAGCGGCGATGAGGAGTTCCAGGCAGCGGCGTCATCCATGGCCAGAGAGAGAGAGAACTGTAAGAGAAAGATGAAGGGAAACGAAGGAAGGGAGGAGAGGGCGACCGGGACGTAACCTGGGCGACGTCGCGGAGCAGGGGTCGCTGGCGATGACTCCGGCGCCTTGTCGGCTAGTGGCAGGGCTGGACGGGGAGAGGACCTCCTGCGCGAGGCTCGGGAACCAGGCGCGGGGCTCTCGGAAGCGGCGGCGGGATCCGGGCTTCGATGGGCTCGGCGGGCCCTAGATGGGCTTGGCAGGGCCGCAGGAGGTGGGAGGACGCCAGGGGCGACGTGGCATCGTTTCGTTGGCTGCGGGTGACCACGCGGTGGCGGCGGGCCACTAGGAGCGCGCCATGTGGCGCCGGCCAGGTGGGGATGCGGGAAGAGGCCAAGGGCGGCAGCGACAAGTGGAGGCCAGGGAGGAGTTCGGCGCTGAAATTGAGGGGAGGAGGGCTAGAGTTAGGTGGATGGCTAGGGATGCCAAAAATGGCATGGAGGGGGTCTATATATAGACAAGGGGGCTAGGTTAGGGGGATTTTGTTCGTTTCAGAGCCGTTCGATCCCCATCGGACGACCCGAAGCGGAGAGGGGTTAGATAGGTGGGCTAGTGGGCTGTGAAGAGAGGTTGGGCTGAGATGAGAGGAGAGGAGTGCAGCCCGGCAACTGCTTCCGGAGACCGAAAACGTCCGACATTTTGACCGGCTACTATTGCCGCTATATTTATCCGTTGGGGCTTCAAACGAACTCCGATTGCGATGAAACTTGACAGGCGGTCTATCTACACTATAATAAGACCGCACACCAAATTTCAACCCATTCCGAGAACATTTTCCGGCCACTTATAAAATACTATTTCGGACATGCCGCGGGCGCGTGCAAGTGTGTCTGGGCTCAGAACGGACAATGGACGGAACTGGGGAACCCGGACGGATGCAAGTTTTGAAAACATGATGATGCAATGCACATGATGACATGATGAAATGCAACACGCAAGCAAATGACATGGCCACGACGGCGAATAACTGGACGACACGTGGCACATCGGTCTCGGAGCGTTACAATGGCAATCCCTACTCATTCACATTGATATCTATTAATGGGAATCTCCATAGCCCGTTGATACGCCTAGTTGATGTGAAACTATCTTCTCCTTTTTTGTCTTCTCCACAACCACCATTCTATTCCACCATAGTGCTATATCCATGGCTCACGCTCATATATTGCGTGAAGATTGAAATTTTTTGAGAACATCAAAAGTATGAAACAATTGCTTGGCTTATCATCGGGGTTGTGCATGATTTAATATTTTGTGTGATGAAGATAGAGCATAGCCAGACTATATGATTTTGTAGGGATAACTTTCTTTGGCCATGCTATTTCGAGAAGACATGATTGCTTAGTTAGTATGTTTGAAGTATTATTATTTCTATGTCAATATTAAACTTTTATCTTGAATCTTTCGGATCTGAACATTCATGTCACAATAAAGAAAAAATTACATTGAGAAATATGTTAGGAAGCATTCCACATCAAAAATTCTTTTCTTTATCATTTACCTACTCGAGGACGAGCAAGGATTAAGCTTGGGGATGCTGATACGTCTCCAACGTATCTATAATTTTTGATTGCTCCATGCTATTATATTATCTATTTTGGATGATTATGGGATTATTTTTACACATTTATATTATTTTTGGGACTAACCTATTAACCGGAGGCCCAACCCAAATTGCTGTTTTTTTTGGCTATTTCAGTGTTTCACCGAAAGGAATATCAAACGGAGTCCAAACGGAATGAAACCATCGGGAACGTGATTTTCTCAATGAACGTGATCCAGGAGACTTGGAGTGGGCATCAAGAAACAATCAAGGAGGCCACGAGGCAGGGGCGCGCCTACCCCCCTGGGCGCGCCCTCCACCCTCGTGGGCCCCTCGTTGCTCCACTAACGTACTTCTTCCTCCTATATATATCCATATACCCCGCAAACATCCAGGAGCACCACGAAAACCTAATTCCACCACCGCAACCTTCTGTACCCAAGAGATCCCATCTTGGGGCCCTTTCCGGAGCTCCGCCGGAGGGGGCATTGATCATGGAGGGCCTCTACATCAACTCCATGGCCCCTCCGATGATGTGTGAGTAGTTTACTTCAGACCTTTGGGACCATAGCTAGTAGCTAGATGGCTTCTTCTCTCTCTTTGGATCTCAATACAAAGTTCTCCTTAATTCTCTTGGAGATCTATTCGATGTAATCTTCTTTTGCGGTGTGTTTGTCGAGATCCGATGAATTGTGGGTTTATGATCAATTTTATCTATGAACAATATTTGAATCTTCTCTGAATTCTTTTATTTATGATTGGTTTATCTTTGCAAGTCTCTTCGAATTATCAGTTTGGTTTGGCCTTCTAGATTGATCTTTCTTGCGATGGGAGAAGTGCTTAGCTTTGGGTTCAATCTTGTGGTGCTCGATCCCAGTGACAGAAAGGGAAACGACACGTGTTGTATTGTTTCCATCGAGGATAAAAAGATGGGGTTTATATCATATTGCATGAGTTTATCCCTCTACATCATGTCATCTTGCTTAAGGCGTTACTCTGTTCTGCTAAACTTAATACTCTAGATGCATGTTGGATAGTGGTCGATGTGTGGAGTAATAGTAGTAGATGCAGAATCGTTTCGGTCTACTTGTCACGGATGTGATGCCTATATACATGATCATGCCTAGATATTCTCATAATTATTCGCTTTTCTATCAATTGCTCGACAGTAATTTGTTCACCCACCGTAATACTTATGCTATCTTGAGAGAAGCCACTAGTGAAACCTATGGCCCCCGGGTCTATTCTCCATCATACAAGTTTCCCATCTACTTTATTTTGCAATATTTACTTTCAATCTATATCATGAAAATACCAAAAATATTTATCTTATTATTATCATCTCTATTAAATCTCACTCTTGCAAGTGGCCGTGAAGGGATTGACAACCCCTTTACCGCGTTGGTTGCGAGGTTCTTATTTTTGTGTGTAGGTACGAGGTGACTCGCGCGTGGTCTCCTACTGGATTGATACCTTGGTTCTCAAAAACTGAGGGAAATACTTACGCTGCTTTACTGCATCACCCTTTCCTCTTCAAGGGAAAACCAACGCAGTGCTCAATAGGTAGCATTGCTATGCATCACCTAGATGGATCTTGCGTGTGCGTAGGAAATTTTTGAAATTACCGCGTTCCCCAACAAATATCAAAGAAGAAATACGAGGCTATAAGCAATCAGGCATAAAAGAGATCAAAGAAACTCAAATACTTTCATGGATATAAAAAGATAGATCTGATCATAAGCTCAAAGTTCATCGATCCCAACAGACACACCGCAAAAGAGTTACATCATATGGATCTCCAAGAGACCATTGTATTAAGAATCAAGAGAGAGATAGAGAGAGAGAGAGGAAGCCATCTAGCTACTAACTACAGACCCAAAGGTCTACAAAGAACTACTCACGCATCATCGGAGAGGCACCAATGGAATGGTGAACCCCATCCGAGATGGTGTCTAGATTGGATCAGGTGGTTCTAGACTCTACGGCGGCTGGATCAATATTTCCTTGACTCCCCTAGGATTTCGGGAATATTTGGGTATTTATAGAGGAAATATGTGGTCCGCGGGGCACCCGAGGTGGGCACAACCCACCAGGGCGCGACTGGGCCTCCTGGTGCGCCCTGGTGGGTTGTGCCCCCCTTGGGGCACCCCCCAGGCATAGCTAGGGACCGTCGTGTTCCTTTTGGCCCTTAAAAATTCTCCATAAAGATTTGTGGCATTTGGACTCTGTTTGATATTGATTTTTTGCGATGTAAAAACATGGAAAAAATAGCAACGGGCAGTTGGCACTATGTCAATAGGTTAGTACCAAAAAATGATATAAAATGATTATAAAACATCCAAGATTGATAATATAACAACATGGAACAATAAAAAATTATAGATATGTTGGAGACATATCAGCATCCCCAAGCTTAACTCCTACTCGTCCTCTAGTAGGGAAGTGATAAAAACAGAACTTTTGATGTGGAATGCTGCCTAACATGTCATATCATATTTCTTTCTTTGTAGCATGGACATTTGGACTTTTATATTGTTCAAAGCAATAGTCCAGTTTTGACATGATAATTTAAATACTCAATCATATCAACAAGCAACCATGTCTTTCAAAATATCAACGCTAAAATAAGTTATCCCTAGCCCATCATGCTCAACCATTGATCCATTCATGAAACACACTCGCATATTAGCTACATCAAATATTCAAGTACGATCATATTGCTTCCTAGTTGGGGCTTTTATAAGAGAAGATGGAGACTCAAATTCAAAAATAAAAATTTCATAAAGTAAAAGAAAGGCCCTTCGCAGAGGGAAGTAGGGATTTGTAGAGGTGCCAGAGCTCAAAGCGAAAAACTTAGAGACAAAAAACATTTTGGGAGGTGTATCCATCCCACCAACGAAAATGACTTAGAGTTCCCAATACTTTCCATGCTTAGATATATCATGGGCGGTTCCCTAACAGAAAATAAAGTTTACTCCTTTTTCCACCATACTTTCACTTTCCATGGCTAGCCGTATCCACGGTTGCCCTCCATACCAACACTTTCCAAGGAATTTATTATTTGACAACATAAAGTAAATTCATTTTTTCATTTCGGGACTGAGCACCCTAATACCTTTGCCTTACTCTCGTGCAATGACAAGTGAATAAACACTCATCTCGAGAATAACACATCTAGCATGGAAAATCTTAGCCACCCCTCACCGCTCCGCGAGCAAAACAAACACACAAAAGAGAAGTTTATTTTTGAAAATTAGAGATGTCACATGCAAATTTGCTTAGAACGACAAAAGAATACCGCATATAGGTAGATATAGTGGACTCATGTGGCAAAACTGGTTTAAAGGTTTTTGGATGCACAAGTATTGATCATACTTAGTGCGAAATGAAGGCTAGCAAAAGATTGAGAAGCGACCAACCAAGAAACGAATAATATCATAAGTGAGAATTAAGCATAACTAACAACGAATAATGCACCATAAGTAGGATATAATTTCATTGCATAACTATTGACTTTCGTGCTTGCATAGGGAATCACAAACCTTAACACCAATATTCTTACTAAAGCATAATTACTCATCAAGATGACTCACATATCACATCATGATATCTCAAAACTATTACTAAGAATCAAGTTTATTTTGTCCTATGATCTTCATGAAATTATTTATTATATCCTTCTTGGATACCTATCACTTTGGGACTAATTTTCATGTGTTTCTTTTGACAAGCTCAAACAAATATAAGTGAAGATCATGACCATAATTTTTTCTTTCTCTCAAATTAATTTAAGTGAAGCAAGAGAGAATTTCTTGAAAATCTTACTAACTCTAAAATAAATCTAAGTGAAGCAAGAGAGCATTTCTTCAAAAATAGTAAGCACACAGTGCTCAAAAAGATATAAGTGAAGCACTAGAGCAAGTCAATGGCTCATAAAAGATTTAAGTGAAGCATATAGAGCAATTCTAACAAGTCATGAAATAATTTTGGCTCTCTCAAATAGGTGTGTCTAGCAAGGTATCAAGACTTAAAACACAAAATAAAACAAGCAAAGACTCATGTCATACAAGACGCTCCAAGCAAAACACATAGTATGTGACGAATAAAAATATAGTTTCGAGTAAAATACCGATGGTCGTTAGAAGAAAGAGGGGATGCCACTCGGGGGCATTCCCAAGCTTAGTTGGTTGCTCACTTTTGGATAATAGCATGGGATGCCGGGGCATCCCCAAGATTAGCCTCTTCTACTCCTTATTCATTCATCCATCATAAGATAACTCAAAACTTGAAAACTTCAATCACACAAAACTCAACAAAAACTTTCGTGAGATCCGTTAGTATAAGAATAATAAATCACTACTATAAGTTCTGTATCAAACCAATTCATATTTTGTTCTTGCATTATATCTACTGTATTCTAACTTCTCTATGGAAAAAAACTCATCAAAGAAAACCATAGATCCATCAAAATAAGCACACAACACAAAGAAAACAGAATCTATCAAAACAAAGCAGTCTGTAGCAATCTGACTATTTCGAATACTTCTGTAACTCAAAAAATTCTGAAAAACAACCTGAGAAATTTTTATATTGATCTACTGCAAGTGGAATGAGTATTTTATCGCTCTTTGGTAAAAAGTGATAATTATTTTCATGAACGCAAAAGTTTCTGTTTTTCAGCAAGATCAAACAACTATCACCCAAGAAGATCCTAAAGGCTTTACTTGGCACAAACACTAACTAAAACATAAAAACATAGTCGTAACAGTAGCATAATTGTGCTAACACTCAAAAACAGGAAGCAATAAGCAAAAATAAATTTTATTCATTGGGTTGCCTCCCAACAAGCGTTATAGTTTTACGCCCTTAGCTAGGCATAAAGCAAGGATCTAAGTTTTGTCATCTTTGTCCAACTCTTCAATCAAACACTTAGAATCCTTCAAAGATTTAGAATAAAGATTTTCAATAAAAACACTTCTAGGAATAAATCCAAAGATTTCATTCTTGCAAAAAGGATCTCTTATCACTTCAACAAAATCCGGGTGAATACCAATCATCTTAAGATCTTCTTTATTACTATTACTAGAGGTTGCACCCTTGTTCTTGGAAGCTCTACCAATTTTTACAGGAGTTTTTTTCGATAGTTTTAGCAGAAGCGAAAGCCGTGCTTAGATTACTAAAAATTTCTTCTAATTTATCGATCCAAGACGGGCTTTCTTCTATCCTTTCATGAATTATGGTACCCTTTTCCCTTAACAACTTAAGAATATCTCCCGCTTTTGACCCAATATCTATAATTTCCATATGATCTTCGGTGAGCATATTCTTTTCAATAGCATCTAGTCTTTCCATAACATGCTCAAGAGTCAAAGTTGTTTCATTAATCATGAGGGGTGATGAGCCCACTAAATTTCCCATAGCATTAAAGGCATTAAGAGAAGAACACATTAAAAAATTTCCACCGGTAATCGTATCAAGGACGAATTACCAAGTGGTGATGCTAACATAAAAACAACGAAGAAGAACAACGGTGGATTGCTTACGGGTAGATCTATTATGAGAATTGAAAATCCTATACAAAGCATCTTTTAAATTTTCTCCTCCCCTTTGTTTAAAGTTGGAGAACCTTGTTCTCGAGAGTGCAAGCAATAGAGGAAGAACTATCCATAATGATAATAATGACAAATGGGGTTGCACACAAAGACGGATCCAGCAAGAAAACGGCGAACGGAAAAAAGAGGGGCGAATAAAACAGCAAATTTTTGTGAAGTGGGGGAGAGGAAAACGAGAGGCAAATGACAAATAATGTAAATTGCGAGGAGATGAGATTTATGATTAGAAACATGGTATATGTTGAAGATCCTCCCCGACAACGGCGCCAGAAATTCCTTTTGATGTCGCTCGAAGCTACGTTGGTATTTCCCCAAAGAGGAAGGGATGATGCAGCACAACGGCAGTTGGTATTTCCCTCAGATATGAAACCAAGGTTATTGAACCAGTAGGAGAACCAAACAACACAACATAAACAACACCTACACACAAATAACAACTTCCCGCAACCCGACATGTTAAAGGGGTTGTCAATCCCTTCCGGGGTACGGCGCCTCAAGATAGGCAAACGGACGTGAGGTAAATTTGTAGTAGATTGATAGATCGAACGCCAAATAAATAAATGAGAAAAAATTGCAGCAAGGTATTTTTGGGTTTTTGGATTAATAGATATGAAAATAAACGCAAAGGAAAATAGACCGCAAAGGCAAATAATATGAGAAAGAGACCCGAGGGCCATAGGTTTCACTAGTGGCTTCTCTCGAGAAAAATAGCAAATGGTGGGTGAACAAATTACTGTTGGGCGATTGATAGAACTTCAAATACTCATCACGATATCCAAGCAATGATCATTACATAGGCATCACGTCCAAGATTAGTAGACCGACTCCTGCCTGCATCTACTACTATTACTCCACACATCAACCGCTATCCAGCATGCATCTAGTGTATTAAGTTCATGGAGAAACGGAGTAATGCAATAAGAACGATGACATGATGTAGACAAGATCTATCTATGTAGAGATAGACCCCATCGTTTTATCCTTAGTAGAAACGATACGTACGTGTCGGTTCCCCTTCTATCATTGGGATCAAGCACTGTACGATCAAACCCACTACAAAGCACCTCTTCCATTGCAAGATAAATATATCAACTTGGCCAAAAAAACCAAATATCGGAGAAGAAATACGAGGCTATAAGCAATCATGCATAAAAGAGATCAAAGAAACTCAAATACTTTCATGGATATAAAAAGATAGATCTGATCATAAAGTCAAAGTGCATCGATCCCAACAAACACACCGCAAAAGAGTTACATCATATGGATCTCCAAGAGACCATTGCATTGATAATCAAGAGAGAGAGAGAGAGAGAGAGAGAGAGAGAGAGAGAGAGAGGAAGCCATCTAGCTACTAACTACGGACCCGAAGGTCTACAAAGAACTACTCACGCATCATCGAAGAGGCACCAATGGTGGTGGTGAAACCCATCCAAGATGGTGTCTAGATTGGATCTGGTGGTTCTGGACACTGCGGCGGCTGGATAAATATTTTTTCGACTCCCCTAGGGTTTCGGGAATATTTGGGTATTTATAGAGCAAAGAGGCGGCCCGGGGGGAACCCGAGGTGGGCACGACCCACCAGGGCGCGCCTGGGCCTCCTGGCGCGCCCTGGTGAGTTGTGCCCCCTCGGGGCACCCCCCAGGCGCAGCCAGGGCCCGTTGTGTTCCTTTTGGCCCATACAAATTCTTCGTAAAGTTTCGTGGCATTTGGACTCCGTTTGATATTGATTTTCTGCGAGGTAAAAAACATGGAAACAACAACAATTGGCACTTGGCACTATGTCAATAGGTTAGTACCAAAAAATGATATAAAATGACTATAAAATGATTATAAAACATCCAAGATTGATAATATAACAGCATGGAACAATCAAAAATTATAGATACGTTGGAGACGTATCAGACACTTCACCATTATTTAGGCCTAGGGGAAGGCATTGGGAAGTAATAAGTAGATGATGGGTTGCAAGAGTGATAGAATTTTAAACCCTAGTTTATGCATCGCTTCGTAAGGGCCTGATTTGGATCCATATGTCTCATGCTATGGTTAGGTTTACCTTAATACTTCTTTCGTAGTTGCAGATGCTTGCGAGAGGGGTTAATCATAAGTGGGGACTTGTCCAAGGAAGGGCAGCACCCAAGCACCGGTCCACCCACATATCAAATTATCAAAGTAGCGAACGCGAATCATATGAGCATTATGAAAACTAGCTTGACAGTAATTCCCATGTGTCCTCGGGAGCACTTTGCTTTATATGAGAGTTTGTCCAGGCTTGTCCTTTGCTATAAAAAGGATTGGGACACCTTGCTGCACCTTAGTTACTTTATTTACTTGTTACCCATTATGATTTATCTTATCACAGAACTATCTATTACCGATAATTTAAGTGCTTGCAGAGAATACCTTGCTAAAAACCACCTGTCATTTCCTTCCGCTCCTTGTTGGGTTCGACACTCTTACTTATCGAAATGACTATGATAGATCCCCTATACTTGTGGGTCATCAAGACTCTTTTCTGGCGCCGTTGCCAGGGAGTGAAGCGCCTTTGGTAAGTGGAATTTGGTAAGGAAACATTTATATAGTGTGCTGAAATTTATTGTCACTTGTTACTATGGAAAATAATCCTTTGAGGGGCTTGTTCAAGGTATCTTCACCTTGACTGGAAGAGCAAAGAGTTGCTCCTCAACCTACTGCTCCTATTGAAAATATTTATTATGAAATTTCTTTGGGTCTGATAGAGAAACTGCTAGCTAATTCTTATGCAGGAGATGGAACATTACATCCTGATATGCACCTAATCTATTGGTATGAAGTTTGTAGATTATTTATTTAAGCTTGCAGGTATGCCCGAGGATGTTGTCAAGAATAAGGTCTCCCCTTTATCTTTGAAGGGAAAGGCATTGGCATGGTATAGGCTATTGGATAATATTGGATCATGGAACTACAACCGATTGAAATTGGAATTTCATCAGAAGTTTTATCCTATGCATCTGGTTTATTCGGAATTATATATATAATTTTTGGCCTCGTGAAGGAGAAAGTATTGCTCAAGCTTGGGGTAGGCTTAAGTCAATGTTATATTCATGCCCCAATCATGAGCTCTCAAGAGAAATTATTATTCAAAAAATTTATGCTCGGCTTCTCATAATGATCAATCCGTGCTCGATACTTCAGGTACTGGCTCCTATATGAAGAAGGATATTGAATTCAAATGGGATTTATTGGAAAGAATTAAACACAACTCTAAATATTGGGAACTCGATGAAGGTAAAGATTCAGGTATAAACCTTAAGTTTGATTGTGTTAAATCTTTTATGGATACCGATGCTTTTCATGATTTTAGCACTAAATACGGACTTGACTCTGAGATGGTATCTTCTTTCTGTGAATCTTTTGCTACTCATGTTGATCTTCCTAAGGAGAAGTGGTTTAAATATCAACCTCCCATTTAAGTTAAAGTAGTAGAACCTATTAAAGTTGAAGAAGAAACTATTACCTATAATGTTGATCGTATTATTCCTACTGCTTATATTGAGAAACCACCTTTTCCTGTTAGGATTAAGGATCATGCTAAAGCTTCAATTGTGGTTCATAAGAGTTATACTAGAACACCTACACCCCCTGAGCAAATTAAAGTTGAACCTAGTATTGCTATGGTTAAACATCTCTTGGTTCATAATATTGATGGGCATGTTATTTATTTCTGTGATGAAGCTGCTAGAATTGCTAAACCAGATATGAAAGATAAACATAGACCTATTGTTGGCATGCCTGTTGTTTCTGTTAAAATAGGAGATCATCGTTATCATGGCTTATGTGATGTGGGTGCTAGTGTGAGAGCAATTCCTTATACCTTTTATAAAGAAATTATGAATGATATTGCACCTGCTGAGATAGAAGATATTGATGTTACTATTAAGCTTGCCAATAGAGATACTATATCACCAATTGGGAATGTTATAGATGTTGAAGTCTTGTGTGGGAAGATAAAATATCCTGCCAATTTCCTTGTTCTTGCTTCCCCACAAGATAATTTTTCTCCCATTATATTTGGTAGACCCTTCTTGAATATTGTTAGTGCTAAGATAGACTACGAGAAAGATATTGTTACTATTGGTTTAGGGGATATGTCTCGTGATTTTAATTTCTCTAAATTTCGTAGACAACCCCATGATAAAGAATTGCCTAGTAAGGATGAAATTATTGGTCTTGCTTCTATTGCCATGCCTCCTACTGATCCTTTAGAACAATATTTGGTAGACCATGAAAATGATATGTTTATGAATGAAAGAAGGGAAATAAATGAAGTATTCTTTAATCAAGGGCCTATTTTGAAACACAATTTTCCTATTGAAATCCTTGGAGATCCTCCTCCACCTAAGGGTGATCCCTTGTTTGAGCTTAAACAATTACCTGATACTCTAAAATATGCTTACCTTGTTGAAAAAAGATTTATCTTATTATTATTAGTGCTAACCTTTCAGAGCATGAAGAAAAGAAATTATTGAAAACTTTGAAGAAGCACCATGCCGCTATTGGATATACTCTCGATGATCTTAAGGGCATTAGTCCCACTCTATGTCAGCACAAAATTAAATTGGAGAAAGATGCTAAACCAGTTGTTGATCATCAATGACGGTTAAACTCTAAGATGAAATAAGTGGTAAGAAATGAAATACTAAAGCTTCTGGAGGCATGTATAATTTATCCTATTGCTGATAGTCAATGGGTAAGTCATGTTCATTGTGTCCCTAAGAAGGGAGGTATTACTGTTGGTCCTAATGATAAGAATGAATTGATTCCTCAAAGAATTGTTACAGGTTATAGAATGGTAATTGATTTTCGCAAATTAAATAAAGCTACTAGAAAAGATCATTACACTCTACCTTTTATTGATCAAATGCTAGAAAGATTATCCAAGCATACACATTTCTGCTTTCTAGATGGTTATTCTGGTTTCTCTCAAATACCTGTGTTAGAAGATGATCAAGAGAGAACCACTTTTACTTGCCCTTTCGGTACCCTTTGCTTATAGACGTATGCCTTTTGGTTTATGCAATTCTCCTGCTACCTTCCAAAGATGTATGACTGCTATATTCTCTAATTTTTGTGAAAAGATTGTTGAGGTTTTCATGTATGATTTCTCTGTTTACGTAACTTCTTTTGATCATTGCTTAAGCAACCTTGACCGAATTTTGTAGAGATGTGAAGAAACTAATATTGTCTTGAATTGGGAGAAGTGCCACTTTATGGTTAATGAAGGTATTGTCTTGGGACATAAAGTTTCTGAAAGAAGTATTGAAGTTGATAGGCAAAAGTAGATGCTATTGAAAAGATGTTGTGTCCTAAAGATATCAAAGGTATAAGAAGTTTCCTTGGTCATGCTGGTTTCTATAGGAGGTTTATTAAATGCTTCTCTAAAATTTCTAGGCCTCTCACTAATCTCTTACTAAAAGATGTTCCTTTTTTTTTTGATGATGATTGTGTAGAAGCATTTGAAATACTTAACAAAGCCTTGATTTCTGCACCTATTGTTCAACCACCTAATTGGAATTTACCCTTTGAAATTATGTGTGATGTTAGTGATTATGCTGTTGGTGCTGTTCTAGGACAAAGAGTCGATAAGAAATTAAATGTTATTTAGTATGCTAGTAAAACTCTAGACAATGCCCAGAGAAATTATGCTACCACTGAAAAGGAATTTTTAGCATCTGTATTTGCATGTGATAAGTTCAGACCTTATATTGTTGATTCCAAAGTAACTGTTCACACTGATCATGCTGCTATTAAATTCTTATGGAAAAGAAAGATGCTAAACCTAGACTTATTAGATGGGTTCTCTTGCTACAAGAATTTGATTTGCATATTATATTGATAGAAAGGGAGCTGAGAACCCCGTTGCAGACAACTTGTCTAGGTTAGAAAATGTTCTTGATGACCCACTACCTATTGATGATAGCTTTCCTGATGAACAATTAAATGTCATAAATGCTTCTCGCAACACTCCATGGTATGCTGATTATGATAATTACATTGTTGCTAAATTTATACCACCTGGTTTCACATACCAGCAAAAGAAAAAGTTTTTCTATGATTTGAGACATTACTTTTGGGATGACCCACATCCACTACAGGAATCAGCAGTTTTGCCGTCTAGCGATTACAGACGGCAAAGAGCGAAATACAGATGGCAAAGACTTTGCTGTCAGCTAGTTGACGGCAAAGTTAGACGGCGAAGCATAAATCGGCAAAGCAAAACTTTGCCGTCAGCTTTTTGTCGGGCAGACGGCAAAGACTTTGCCGTCAGTGAAAGCAGTTTGCCGTCAGCCATACAGTGTAGACAACAAAAAAAGGAGTAAATGGTGTTATTAGATGTTGTGTACCTACGCATGAACAGGGACAGATCCTACACAGGTGCCACTACGAGTCTTACAGAGGACACCACGCTGGAGACAGAACTACACATAAGGTATTGCAGTACGGTTTCTATTCGCCCACTCTCTGTAAGGATGCCCGTAAGTTTGTCTTATCTTGTGATGAATGCCAGAGAATTGGTAATATTAGTAGACGTTAGGAAATGCCTATGAACTATTCACTTGTTATTGAACCATTTGATGTTTGGGTCTTTGATTATATGGGACCTTTTCCTTCCTCCAACGGGTATACACATATTCTAGTTGTTGTTGATTACGTTACTAAATGGGTAGAAGCTATTCCAACTAGTAGTGCTAATCATAACACCTATATTAAGATGCTTAAAGAAGTTATTTTTCCGAGGTTTGGAGTCCCTAGATATTTGATGATTGATGGTGGTTCACATTTTATTCACGATGCTTTCCTAAAATGCTTGCTAAGTATGATGTCAATCATAGAATTGCATATGCATATCATCCTGAGTCTAGTGGTCAAGTAGAATTGAGTAATAGAGAGCTTAAATTAATTTTGCAAAAGACTGTTAATAGATCTAGAAATAATTGGTCTAAGAAACTTGATGATGCATTATGGGCTTATAGAACTGCTTATAAGAATCCTATGGTATGTCTTCGCATAAAATGGTTTATGGAAAGGCTTGTCACTTACCTCTTGAACTAGAACATAAGGCATCTTGGGCTATTAAAGATCTCAATTATGATTTCAAACATGCCGGTGAGAAGAGGTTATTTGACATTAGCTCACTCGATGAATGGAGAACCCAAGCCTATGAGAATGCCAAGTTGTTTAAACAAAAAGTTAAAAGATGGCATAACAAAAGGATAGAAAAGCATGAGTTTAATATAGGTGATCATGTTTTGCTATACAACTCTCATTTAAGACTTTTTTTGCAGGAAAGCTTCTCTCTAAATGGGAAGGTCCTTCCATTATCGAGGAGGTCTATCATTTCGGTCAAAGAATTCGAAGGCACAAATCCGAAGGTGGTAAATGGTCGAAGAATCAAACATTATATCTCAGGTACTCCCATAAATGTTGAGACCAATATAATTGATATCATAACCCCGGAGGTGTACATAAGGGACACTTTCCAGAATGATTCAGACTCCGAAAAGGAATAGGGATGTGGTACGGTAAGTAAACTGACTCCAAACCGTTTCCAATAGCAAATTTTCTCCGTTTTGGAATATTTAAAAAATTAGGAAAATTAAAAGTAGTCCGAAAGAGACACGACGCCACCACAAGGGTGGAGGGCGTGCCCAACCCCCTGGGCGCGCTCCCCGTCCTTGTGGCCACCTCATGTGCCCTCCGGACTCCGTTTTCTTACACAATACTTCTTATGGCCGGTATAAATTCATTATATAATCTCCCGAAGGTTTTGACCACCGTACCACGACAAAATCCTCTGTTTTTGTTTCGAGCTGTTTTCTGGCAGATTTTGCAAGGCCAGGCATCATGTCATCCCCCTCCTCCAACAACGCGGGTGACGATGCTTGGCTAATGAAGATATAGATGAAGAGAGATGAACTTGGGGAGATCAACGAGGGTGATAGCATCAAGAAGGCAGCGGATGATCAAGTCCCGGCGGCAGAAGAAGAAGACATCCTTCAACCATACTACAATCGCCTTACCCCTGCTGAAATTGAAGCTTTCAAGATCATTGAAATAGTTCGTGTGCAAAATAAATATCTCACTCGTGAAAATATTCTGTTTCAAGAGCATATCGCCGCACTCAAGGGCATTATTCGCAAATTGGAGTATCTCCTACACTCGATGTGCGACACCACTTCATCAACAACTCCTTCATCACCACCTCCAAAGAAAGAGACATAATAGATGGGTATGAGCACTCCCCTTGGCAACTGCTAAGCTTGGGGAGGTGCCCCGGTATTGTATCGTATCACCATCACACCTTTATCTTTATCGTTTTTCTTAGTTCGATCCTTTTTGGTTATATCTTGATCTAGTAGAATAATTTTTTTAGTATGATCTAGCTTTGAGTTTTGTTTCGATCTCTATCTATGTAATCGAGTCCGTGAGTTATATAATAAAGAGTAGTTTTGACTTGATGGCTTTTCTTTCTTGCTATGATCTTGAGGGAATTAAATAAAAGAAAGAATAAAAAGAAATAAAGGGATCATATATTGTTCTTATGGAGAGTAATGACTTCACATATAAAGACTATGATGAATAAAAGTTATTGAGAGTTGACAAACATAGTTTTGGTCATTGTTGCAATTAATAGGAAGTAATAAACAAAGAGAGGCTTCACATATAAATATACTATCTTGGACATCTTTTGTAATTGTGAGCACTCATTAAAATATGACATGCTAAAAGGTTGATGTTGGACAAGGAAGACAACATAATAGGTTATGTTTTCTTATATCCGAATAGAAGTTATATTGTCATGGATCATCCAACATGTTGAGCTTGCCTTTCCCTCTCATGCTAGCCAAATTCTTTGCACCAAGTAGAGATACTACTTGTGCTTCCAAACATCCCTAAAGCCAGTTTTTCCATGAGAGTCCACCATACCTGCCTATGGATTGAGTAAGATCCTTCAAGTAAGTTGTCATCGGTGCAAGCAATAAAAATTTCTCTCTAAATATGTATGATCTATTAGTGTGAAGAAAATAAGATTTATACGAACTTGTGATATGGAAGAAATAAAAGCGACGGACTACATAATAAAGGCCCTTATCACAAGCGACAATATAAAGTGACGTTCTTTTACATTAAGATTTTGTGCATCCAACTATAAAGGCGCATGGCAACCTCTGCTTCCCTCTGCGAAGGGCCTATCTTTTACTTTTATCTGCTACACATATACAAGAGTCATGGTGTTCATCACCTTTCCTTTTTATACTTTTTTCTTTGGCAAGCACTATGTGTTGGAGATATCCGGATATATATATATATATATATATATATATATATATATATCCACTCAGATGTAGGTTTTTATATAGTATTATTGTTGACATTACCCTTGAGGTAAAAAGTTGGGAGGCGAAAGTATAAGCCCCTATCTTTCTCTGTGTACGATTGAAGCTTTGAACCCATAAGTATCGCGTGAGTGTTAGCAATTATAAAAGACTAAATGATAGTTGAGTATGTGGACTTGATTAAAAGCTCTTTAATTGACTCTTTCCTATGTTATGATAAATTGCAATTGCTTCAATGACTGAGATCATATTTTGTTAGTTTTCAATGAAGTTTCTGATTCATACTTTATCTTGTGAATGAATTGTTACTTTAGCATAAGAAATTATATGGAATTATATGTTGCTGTTCTAAAGATGATCATGATTCCCTCATGTCCGTATTTTATTTTATCGACTCCTCTATCTCTAAACATGTGGACATATTTTTCGATATCGACTTTCGCTTGAGGACAAGCGAGGTCTAAGCTTGGGGCAGTTGATACGTCCATTTTGCATCATGCTTTTATATTGATATTTATTGCATTATGGGCTGTTATTACGCATTATATCACAATACTTATGCCTATTTTCTCTTATTTTATAAGATTTACATGAAGAGGAAGAATGCCGGCAACTGGAATTCTAGACTGGAAAAGGAGCAAATATTAGAGACCTATTCTACGCAACTCCAAAAGTTCAGAAACTTCACGGAGCATGTTTTTGGAATATATAAAAAATATTGGGCGAAGAAAATACCAGAGGGGGGCCATCAGCCAGCCACAAGGGTGGAGGGTGCACCCTACCCCCTGGGCGCCCCCGTCCTTGTGGGCCCCTTGGCAGGCCTCCGGTGCCCATCTTCTGCTATATGGTGTGTTTTGACCTGGAAAAAATCAGAAGGAAGCTTTCGGGATGAAGCACCTACGTCTCGAGGCGGAACCTGGGCAGAACCAATCTAGGGCTCCGGCAGAGCTGTTCTGCCGGGGAAACATCCCTTTGAGAGGGGGAAATCGAAGCCATCATCATCACCAACGATCCTCTCATTGAGAGGGGGTCAATCTCCATCAACATCTTCACCAGCACCATCTCCTCTCAAATCCTAGTTCATCGCTTGTATTTGATCTTGGTCCCAAAACCTCAGATTGGTACCTGTGGGTTGCTAGTAGTGTTGATTACTCCTTGTAGTTGATGCTAGTTGGTTTATCCGGTGGAAGATCATATTTTCATATCCTTAATGATAATCAATACTCCTCTGATCTTGGTCATAAATATGTTTTGTGAGTAGTTACATTTGTTCCCGGGGACATGGGAGAAGTCTTGTTATAAGTAATCATGTGAATTTGGTATTCATTCGATATTTTGATGAGATGTAGGCTATCTTTCCTCTAGTGGTGTTATGTGAACGTCGACTACATGACACTTCACCATTATTTGGGCCTAGGGGATGGCATTGGGAAGTAATAAGTAGATGATGGGTTGCTAGAGTGACAGAAGCTTAAACCCTAGTTTATGTGTTGCTTCGTAAGGGGCTGATTTGGATCCATATGTCTCATGCTATGGTTAGGTTTACCTTAATACTTCTTTCATAGTTGTGGATGCTTGCGAGAGGGGTTAATCATAAGTGGGAGGCTTGTCCAAGGAAGGGCAGCACCCAAGCACCGGTCCACCCACATATCAAATTATCAAAGTAGCGAACATGAATCATATGAGCATGATGAAAACTAGTTTGACAGTAATTCCCATGTGTCCTCGGGAGCGCTTTGCTTATATAAGAGTTCGTCCAGGCTTGTCCTTTGCTATGAAAAGGATTGGGCCACCTTGCTGTAACTTAGTTACTTTATTTACTTGTTACCCGTTACGATTTATCTTATCACAAAACTATCTGTTACCGATAATTCAGTGCTTGCAGAGAATACCTTGCTGAAAACCATTTGTCATTTCCTTCTTCTCCTCATTGGGTTTGACACTCTTACTTATCGAAAGGACTACGATAGATCCCCTATACTTGTGGGTCATCAAGGCCCTCCCTGGCCTTGTGGGGTTCTTTTTCTTCTCCTTCTTCTCTAGTGCCTTGTAAGGTGCCACTATCAGCATCTCAATCAGTTGGGAAGACCTGGGGTCTTTAGGCAGCGGGGCCGGACTGCCCATCTTCACATCTTTCTTCAGCCAACCCTAGAGGAATAAGAAACATGGGATTGTGAGCCGTAATGGAAAAGCGAATATCCAAGCATAAGGGAGAATGGTATCACATTACCTCCTTGGGGGGGGGGGTGTGTTCGGCGTCGAGTCCGACGTCTTCCTTCTTCTTTCTTAGCTGGGCAAGTCTCCCGAGGCTTGAATAGTGCTCTCCACAACTTCTCACGGGTGGTTCCGTGGAAATACTGCATGGAACGGTGGCCTCCGGGCTTCCAGCACCACATCGGGGTAGCCCGGAGCTGGCAAGGTAGCAGACTGCGATGGAGCATGATCTGGACCACGTTGGTTAATGTGACCCCGCCTCTATCATGTTGGTGACACGTTTTTGCAACACCTTCACCTCGGCGACATGCTCCTAATCAAGGACCTTTTTGGTCCACGAGGTTAACCTCGCGCGGGGGGGGGGGGGGGGGGAGGGGTTCGGATCTGAAATCCGGAGGAGCCGCCGAGGTCGCCTCACGGGCTCTGTGATGTAGAGCCACTCTTAGTGCCAGATCTTGACCGTATCAACAAACACGCCCTCCGGCCAGCCGAGTCTGGTAAGCTTGCTCACCATGGTGCCCCCGTAGTCCGCATGCTGGCTGTCGATGATCAGCAGCTTAATATTGTAAACCTTCAGCCATAGGCCGGAGTGCGGCTGGAACCGGAGGAAGGCCTCACAAATGACGATGAAGGCGGATACGTGGAGGAAGGAGTTCGGAGCCAGGTCATGGAAGTCGAGCCCATAGTAGAACATCAACCCTCGAACGAACGGGTGGAGGGGGAAACCCAGCCCTCGGATGAAGTGGGGAACGAATACCACCCGTTCGCCGACGTGGGGCGTTGGCACGAGCTGGCGCTCTTCGGGGGCCCGATGAACGATGTTGGGGGAAATGAAGCTTGCCCGGTTCAGGTCCTCTTTGTAATTGTTGGTGATGCATGAGGCCTCCCACTTGCCCTTCGCTCCAGATCCGGCCATTGTCGAACTTGACTTCGCGGTAGATGGATTGGAGTGCTCGAGCTCTGTAGATTGGGAAGGCTGTGGCGAGAGGAAGAAGAAGGCGTATGGGGACAAACCGTGGCTGCTCTCTTTTATAACAAGTCGTAATACCAAGAGTCCTGTAAAGGCGCCACCAGCCTCGCCTCTTCCCGATATACTCGTGACGTTATGCGCGAGTGGGGTGCTGTCAATCATTGATCGAATCCCTTAAAAATGGGACACGATCTCCACCTCGAAGGGACGTGTCATCAAAGGGGCGGCCTCGAGCCACGCATCGAGTCTTCATGTTTATGATGGGATGCGACCCTTCATCAAAAGTAGTCAGTTAAAGATAATGTTCGCACTCGAACGATTGACCTTCAAGGCTAAGTTAAACAGATAGTTCGGAATCTGGATACGGCTTGGTGCATGGCCGAATTGGATCAAAGCATCGTTTGAAGACTTCATTAGAGTAGGATTATTCCAAATACTCGAGAGAAAGGAACTCGCCTGCAAGCCAGAGTCTGCAGTCATGGGGGATATAGGAGGCTGGCGTTGAAGGCTAGTTCGGGGGCTACTGAGGGAGTTCTGGACTAGGGGTCCTCGGGGTGCTGGCTCATTTCATATGGGTCGGACTGTTGGGCCGCACCGTATCTGGACCGAAGACCTTTTGTGCCTTGGTGTGTACCCCAAGTCAAGATGGAAGATCCGGCGTCTCCTTGATATAACCGACTATCTCTAAACCCTAGTATCCCTGGTGTCTATATAAACCAGAGAGATTAGTCCGTAGAGGCTAGGAGAAGAATCACCATCCTACTAGCTAGGGTTTAGTTCCTCTGATCTCGAGGTAGATCAACTCTATAAACCCCATATACACAAGAAATATAATCAAGCAGGACATAGGGTATTACCTCCTAGAAAGGGCCCGAACCTGGGTAAATATCGTGACCTGTGTCCCTTGTTCCTCATCGATCCAAGATACACAGTTCGGGACCCCCTATCCGAGATCTGTCGGTTTTGACACCGACAGTGGGCACTAGCAAAGGCTCGCCACTGGAACATATTGCAGCAGTGGCGGGCTCCCTGCCCGCCACTCTTGGACTATTAGCAGTGGCGGGCACCTACCCAAGCAAAGCCCGCCACTGAAGGCCTTTTGTCACTCTTAGGCATTCATGCACTAGTGTTTGGGGATCCTTCGTTCCAACCAAGCTCTATTATTCAAGGACCATCTTAACATTGATAATGACGCTACCTCTCCATGATGTGGTGCTCCTTGTGAGGATGGGGTGCATATTTTCCTCCAATGCCGTGATGGGGAACAGATGTGGATGGCTCTCGGTCTGGCCACCCCCCACTTCATCAACCTCATTTGGGATGCTCATGTTTCGGACAACCTCGACGACCACATCTAGAACTTCGCTGCTCTCTTCGTCTTGTGAAAACTTTAGGACTCTGAATGCACATGTCTTCCGCAATGAGAACCGCTCCACCACTACAACCATTAGGAACAATTGTAGCTCTCTAAAAGGACGCTGCCAATGTCATGGTGATTTTACCTCTCCTCGTGCCCTAGGGCGACACTGTAAACTTGCCTCCGAGCACCCCTTCAGAGTAATATTCAGGCGGTGATCCTCTCCCCCGGCGATGTTCAAAGAAACATGTCAATAAATAGGATCAATTAAGTCCGACGGTGGTGGTTCAGAATAGGAGCAGAAATGAATCAATGGATTGGTAGCAGAAGTCAAGGTACACGGCGACAGAATGAGTGTGTGGTCACACATATACTAGTCAGAAATTAAGCTCGTTCTCTGAGATACTACAGTATATCTCTTCTCTCATGACAGTAAGCAGTTACTTTCCTACAAAAAAAAAGACAGTAAGCAGTTACAGCGCCTAGCCTGTAGTGTACGTACGTTTATCCCTGATGACAAGTGAGAAAGTGACAAGCACGTATGATTAAATGAAGCATACGGACGGCATAGAGCGATCGAGAGTGTCTGCGATCGAGACGCTCACTGCTCGCAGTCATGCAGCATCATGCATGCTGCATGCAGTGCTAACCGCCAAAAGGACGGACCCGTCGCAACTCCTAAGATCTATCCACATGCATGACACATTGCCAGATTCACGCTGGCAACCTACCCAAAACCTAGCTGTGCGGCCGCCAGCCGGAGCCGGTACGGTGCGTCGAATCGTCGATCAACGGCAATCAATATTTACTGTCGCCGAGTCAATATAAGGACCGGCCTATCTGCACTTCTGCAGCACAGCACCGACCGATCCATCTACTGCGGCGCGGCTCATCTTTCGCGTGCGTACGAGAGCGAGACGACATGATCTAACTAGGCAGAGCGAGCAGTGTGGCAGGACGCGGATGAAGAGGCGCCCGGCCCGGCAGGGGTGGGAATGGGGATTGGGATCCATGCATGCCCTCCGCCCTGCCATTGCCAGCGCTATCTGTGCGTGCATGCATTCCGCTCCATGGCAGTTGCAGCAACGATGCAGATCGATAGAGGGCGCGCGCGCACACACTCACAAACTTAAAAAGGTCACCAAAGCTCAGTATTCACTGCGCTCCGCTAGTGGCGGGTGACCCCAGCACTGCGTCTGCCTCCCACACACACCGCAGGACCACGGTCGGCTACCTCCTTTTCAGCTACGCCCTGCGAGTATGCAAGCCTCTCGGCAGCGAGCGCTGAAGCATGCAATTACTGGCTGGCCGCTGGTGAGACGAGCTCAAAAGGAAAGGGGCAGATATGTGATCGATCGTCGTGCATGTATGTAGCAGGGACACTGGCGGCACTACTATGGCTGCCGCCCACAGGCAGGCACAGTCACGGCAGCTCTGATTGCATGTCTTTTAGTGTCCATCTCCATGGAGCAGGTGGCCGGGGAGATATTTAGTCATAAGGGGATTGGTCCTAGAACTAGAACGCCTTCAACTCCAAACATGCATGGGCCTGGTATGTAGCCATGTGCAAATAAAGTTGCCTTGGCAAACGTTCTTCATGGATTATTTCTTTCCCCGGCCAAACATTTTACGCCAAGGGGTATGTAGTACTCCTTCCGTTCACAAATATAAGATGTTCTAACTTTGTTTTAAAGAGGCCGGGGAAGTGAAATTCTCCCCCATTTTAAACACGACACGATAGCCCGTACCCCCGCGTCGCCCCGCTAGGGCGACACGGGGCGATCTCGCGCCGCCGCCCCTCGTCGTCACCACGTTCCTCCTGTCCTCGCCGCTGCCAGAGGCTAGCGCCGGGCAGGCCCTGGGCGCAGCCAAGGAAGGTGGCGGCGGGGAGCTTCTCACGCTCGGGCAGGCGCATGGATCGGATCCGCCAGATCCGTCCGGCCCGGGCATAGGGTTTGAGGCGGCGACCTCTGCTGGTGAGGGCGGTGTCGTCCGGGAGGCGGGCGGCGCTCGCCAGAGTTGTGGACCGCGTCTTCTCGGCCGCGCGGGCGGCGAGTTGGCGCTGGATGCGGGCGCCACGTGGAGGGATCCCCTGCTGCTCTCCTTCGCCAGATTTGAAGACGGCGCCCTCGTGATGCTGCTTCCTCCTCGTCAATCCGGCCGGATCCGGTGGCGGACTGCGCGGATGTGGGGTTGGGATCTCTGGATCGGAGTAATTTCTTGGCCGGCTGCGGCGGCCACGACGCCGGCGGCGCCCCAAGCGATGTTTCCTTCTTGAAGGCGGCTTCGAAATCCAGCTCCCTCCCCCTCGTCCTCCCCCTGCACCCGGGTGAAAACCCACAACTTTGGTTGGGCGGCGGCGGTGCCCGGCTCCGTCACCTTCTTTAAGGCGCCGCTTTGGGTCCGCGGGGAGGTGGGACAGCTGCAGCGCGTTCTTGGCGTTCGTGATGGCGGCAGTTCTCTTTAGTGGTGTCGCTTCGCCATGACGGTCGTCTGGTCTGGCTCTCGTGGTGATTGTGGTGCCCAACTCTTCGCCGTGCCTTTCTGGGGTGCTCCCATCCCGTTCAGAGAGGCTGGAGGTGGAACGGCTTCATCTTGCATGGAGCTTCGATGGAGATGTTAAGTCATGCCTCCGTTTCTTGATATAAGGTGTATAGATTTTTGAGAAAAAGTCCGAAATATAAGGTGTATTGCATTGCACCACTCGTTTGGATATATTTTTTAGGGATTTGATTACATTTCCTTATATCGGGCAAGCTCCTCTATTTCCTCATGTCAATTAGTCAGGTGTAATCTTGCCAAAAACTTGTGAAATTTTCCCTCCACACGCGTTCTTTAATTTCCATGCCAAAAACTATACACCCTATATTTAGAAACGGAGGGAATATTATATTTGTGAATAGAAGGAGTATATATCATGCTAATGCACGACCAATTGGTGTTTCTGTACGCTAAGTTACAACACAAAGGTGACCATTTTCTCGTCCGCCCCCTCCCCTCTCTCTCTCTCACACACACACACATACATGCGCGCTCGCACATTGATTTTTACAGTACTTATTAGGAGCATCTCCAACAGTTATTGTAAAAAAATCCCGGCCGTAAGAGCGGTTTTATGCATATTTATTGGAAGTTGTCTAGTGAGGTATTTTCCCACTTCCACTAAACATCTTCCCTTAAGATCAGTTTTTTCTATTTCCTATTAAACAAGCATATAAGTGGCACATGCACGTCGGGAGAACTCATCGGGGTCACGGTCCACTATGGTGGCTCATCGGAGCTAGCGGAGACGGCTGGTGGTGGGGCTCGGGAGGCGGCGGCGAATGTCTCAGTATTCGGCTAGCAAGTGTAGGGGCAGTGTGGCGGGGAGGCGACAGGAGGGTGGTGGTGGTGACGACGACCGGAGGTGGCGGTGATGGCGCGCGGGTCTCCAGCAGCAGCCGGGTGCTGCCGGAGCACACGCGGCCAATGCGGCGCGACAACAATCCATGGTTGCGGTCGGCGACGCATGCGGGGAAGGCGGTGGGGCAGAGGGGCCGGTGCGGGGAGGAGGTAGCTGTGGCTGGCACATGTGGGGGAGGTGGTGGGACGGCGGGCGCAGGTGCTGGGAGGCGGTGACGGGGTGATGCGATAGGCAAGTTTGGAGGCGTCCTGAAACTTTAGCGACTGCGTCCCGCCAACGCTTAACGGAGGACTCATGTTCCCACAGATGGAGAAGAAGTTTGAAAGTGTTTATTGGATCCCGTAAAAAAATTGCGCATTTACGGAAATTGTTGGAGAGTTTTTTTTGTCCAACTTCCGCTAAACGGTAGTTATTTTATGGATGGAAACTTTGTGAGATGCTCTACGAGTTTGGGGACCTTACTTTGTTTGGTGTCTTTGGTCCCATTATACTATTGAATTGTCCAAGGGGACCTCTGTATACATATACCATGATGTTGTGATGACCTCTGAGGTTTGTCACTTAATTGATGTGACTTGCACTCTTCCTCACACTATCAGCTAGTGGGAAGGCGTTTGGGACGAGATGATCGAGTAATTCCGAATTTCCGAGGATATCACGCATGGTCGTGCTAGTCTGCAAAGTAGGCATCAAGAGGATATGGGGGGATGCTCTCCGCGCACAAATTTTATGCATATGATACATGCATGACTGTCAATGTGGTGTAAGGGCGACAGATATGATATGGCTCGTCCCTTCCATTTGGGTATTATGTTGCAGTGATGCAGTATATGCATGCATTTGCATCCCAATGAACTGCAGAGTGCAGAGAATTCTGGGTCCTTCTGATATATTATTTCAGTTATAACACGTCCGTACGTGTTCCTGAAAAGAAGTACTAAAAGTGAGAAAAAGACTAAGGACAAATCTTTGCCAGTCAATGTCAAATGAATGGCTAAATGAGAGAGGGAGGGCTATACCTAGTATACGTATAAGACACGTTTAACTAACGGGAAATTAGATATACAAACAGTTCCTTTTTTTCTGTGAATATGCAAGATTACATATCATGTGTTGATAGAAAGTGCGTGAAATGGTTACAACATGCAACTCACAAGCCACATACACGAGCCGGCGTGGCAGCAAGTGCGTGAGCAAAAGAAGGGTGCTCCGCCCTAAAACGCAGACCCTGTGACTGTGGTAACCGAAAATGGTACACTTACGCGCAACTTCCACGGAAAGCTGGCTACGCTCTGATGTGGCAGAAGGAGACAGCGATGTGAGCCCGCAATTCACGTAGAGTGAAAAAAATAAGCCCCAATCAGTTGGCTCCCCCTCCACGCGTAGATGATTTCCGTGGGTCGGCCATCCGTAAGTGTAGCATCGCTGCTGTGGTAACAATAGATCGATCCCTCTGGGTTAAACGTGCAATTTAGGGATGGGTGACCATCCGAAAAATTCTTATTGAGTGCACACAAATGAGGACAAAGTGTGCATCAATGCAGGAATTAAAGACTTGTGTCAGTCTATGACTTCAGAAAAAACAACTATCGGTTTGGGTGTTACAATCTCTTTCAATACGAACACACTTGTATTATTTGTATTTCATGCATATTATATATTAATAGAGTGGCCATTGGTCAAAGCCTTCTATTAAACAATTATGCATTATATTTCAGGCCGAAGGGGATCACATAAAATCTTGCATTGTCATTTTCCACTAATTTTCTCAATTTTTGTCATTTCTGGCACACATGTGTATTATTGCTTGATGGTATTTACAGTGAAGCAAATTAATAATAATGAATCAGAAGGGACTAGTATAAAACAAGACCTTGCTCAATAACAGGAATGACATGATGACATCCATGATCCAATTAGAGTAAATATACTTCATACTGAGTCTACTTGGTATTAGCGTAGAATAATATACTTTGAAACAAACATATTTTAGAAATTTGAAGAAATAAGGTGCATATGTTATGTAAGCTATTTGTGTAGTATGCACAACTTTTCTCAACATAGGCAGAAAGAACATATGTATTTATTCGTAAAGAGAAGGAAAGAAATCATCAACAAAACTATTGGATTCACACGACATCACCATAAAAGAGATGAGAACAATCTTAATATTCTTCTAATATACCACATTGGATTTTTACTTTTGAAAAGGAGGATTGCATCAAGTGATGCACATGGCCATTTATTAAAACAAACCAAGTATCAAAGTGTCACGAGCAGCTCCAGTACAAAGAAAAGAGAGCAAAATTTACATGATGAATGTCACAACCAGCACAAATAGTAAAAAAAATGCTTACATACTTATTTTATTATTGGATCGCCATCCAAACGGTTGTACGTATTCTGTGCTACTGTCTCACATTGGTTGCACCCAGAGCGTAACTCCCTCACTTCCTGCATGGGATATGGCCTCTCCCACTTATCATAATCAAGTATCATGCAGTGCTACAAATGCATTAATATTGATGTGACACTATAAATAATGATGAGAGAGATGATACCAATAGCATTGTTTACAGTATAATACCACACAGAACAAGCAAATTTAATGCCAAGTACACCTTGTACGCAACTTTATATTGAGATTATTTCTATAAATTAATGAATAAGTTGGCATACTGATATTATGCTATGATATTATGCAACGAGAACTTAGTAACCATGCATGCACTATGATACTACCCAGAGTGAATTGCAAAAAACCACTACATTTGGGGCATCATTTGCAAAAAACCACGAGGTCGCTAATCATTTGCAAAAAAACACCGCAGATTCGGTAAACTTTTTGCAGTTTGCACTGAACGGCCGATTTGCTTCGTTTGACTCGTTTCCGACAGCCGGCGCCCGGTTCCCCCCTACATGGCATAACGGACGGGAGATGGCGCCGTCAGCTCGAGACGACTTGGTTGGCTCACAGGCCGACCGCGCCGCCCCCACTCCACTTCTCACTCACTCGCTCCTCTGTTTCTCTCTCTCGCACTCTCAACCTTGCTCTGCCTCCTCTTGTCTCCGCTCGCCTCTGGCCGCCATGGTGTCTTGGAGCGACGGCGAGAGCAGTGAGGACTCCGACGTGCAGTTCATCTCTTCCTACGACTCCCCTATTAAGGCCAGTTGGTTTCACCAGGACTGCATTAGGGTTTCGATTTGGGCATTTTTTATTTAGGGTTTCAACTCAATTTGAACCAATACATTTGTGTTGCCCAGATCCCGGCAACAATCGGTGACTCGTTGTTCACTGGTGCTGCTGATGATTTGAGGGTGATGTGCGAGCATGGCAAGCCATGGAAGAAATGTGTTGCATTCGAGGGGATAAGCACTGGGAGGAGGTTCATTGCTTGTGCCTTAGAAGTAAGTTAGCAAATTAGTTGCAAATTGATACCTCTCCTGTGTAGTACAGCTCATCTGTTCTAGGGTTAACTGTTCATGTTCTAGGGTTTACGGTTCATTGTTCACAGTTCCTGTTCAGTGTTCATAGATACTGATTTTTGTTCATAGTCAATGTTCATGTTAGGGAACATGCTCACAATAATTGTTGTTTAATTTTGTCAGTTCAATTGATCCAACTGAATATGCATCTTAACTGTAACATGAACTTAACTGAACATGTAACATGTGACAGCGTGTTTGAACTACTTTATCTTGTATTGTAGGGAGCTAATAATTGTGGATTAGTGCAGTGGGTAGACGAGGAGTGGCTAGATCATCTCAGAATTCCCTCCACAAACTAGTGTGCAATTGCAGTTAAAACTACTGAGCCATTCTGTTAAAATTAACTAGAGTTACAGTTAAGTTAAAAAGAACTTTGCAGTTCAAATTCAGTTAGCTTGACTGAATAATTAAGGGCAAGCTAATTTGCATTTAGCAACCACTACTGTAACCCTATAATTCTAACAAAATACCTACAACATAATCCCCAACTCTGTAACAGTTACACTCTAACCCTAGAACCCTAACCCTAGAATCCAGATTGGGGAAACGGTAAGGAGGGGGAGAGGATGGATGGCTTACACCACACCGCCGAAGGAGGATGCAAAGTGATGGCTGCCCGTCGGATTTGCCTTCACCACCTTCACGAATGCCCTAGCTGCTCGCGTACTCCGGGGAATGGGGAGGAGGAAGTGCCTAAGAAGGATTCGAGCTCCCGCAGTGCACGAGTGGATCTTCGTCGCCGCCACCACTAGCATCGCCAGCAGAAGCGGCGGCTCCGCCGCCGCCGTCGCCGCCTCTAGGTTTTGCCTTCCCCATGGAGCCCGAGGGAGAGCAGAGAGTGAGAAGTGGAGTGGGGACGGCGCGGTCGGTCCGTCCGACGCGATCCGACCAAGTCGTCTCGAGCTGACGGCGCCGTCTCCCATCTGTTATGCCACGCAGGAGGAAACTGGGCCCCAGCTTTTGGAAACACAATCAAACGAAGCAAATCGTCCGTTCAGTGCAAACTGCAAAAAGTTTACTGAATGTGCGGTGTTTTTTTGTAAATAATTAGCGCCCTCGTGGTTGTCTACAGACGATGCCCCAAATGTGGTGGTTTTTTGCAATTCACTCTACTACCATCATGAGAGGCGTAAGGCTACTCATAGTGGGGAGTATCATATACTACTATCATGCATATGATACTACTGTATGATACTATCTTCGTAGTGCATAGTATAATAAATGATCTTATTTATCGCCGTACATGACACATAGTAGGATAATATTTATTATGATATGATATCTATCTATGTTACTCTAACCTTTTCTCTCTTTTTTAATTGTCTACCACATCAGCATGTTTGATAGTCTCGAGTACATGATACCGGCTAAGATACCACCATGGCCAGCCTAATATGTCAACATATACGCATGGTCTCCTTAGGACAGAAGAGGCCTTGGTCATGGGCCCAAGAATTTTTATACTAATTTCTAACAGAAGGAACTATATTGAGCGAAACTTGAAGGCAGTCAAAAAAAACTACCCCAGCTATAGAAGCGAAGGAATTGGCGGGAACCAGAAGAGCAACATCACTCGGCGCATCCTTGGATACTGAAATTTGATGAATACGTGAAGACTGAAGATGAACTAGTCTGAATCAATTCATCCAACTTCACATGGAAATGATTCTGTCCGATTATTTCCCTCCTTTGTTGGTCCAAATTTTATGTCTTTACTGTGGATAAAAGCTGGAGTGGTCCTGCTCTAGTTGATGCTGCAAAGAAGAATGGTCCCTAGCCTAAACTAGGTAGCCTCCTAGACCTCGATGTCGAAAGATTTGTAAAGGTGCGCGCGGTAGTGTATCCGGTCCAAATATTGGAAAGCCCAATATGTAAGCAATCTAGCAACATATCTCAAAGTTGTGCATGCACTCGCCATGCTTCAGCCTTAAGGCGCTGGCAAATGGCAGAATTCACAACTTGCTCTTGCAAGCTTCGGATTCTAGCTTCTAAAAAGGCAAAGCGGCTGGCATGCTAGCTAGCTAGCTAGCTAAGCTAGCTGCTAAGTGCTGATAATCCATAGGCACAAGTGTTGCATGTCAATGTCAACGAAAATTTCGCCGCTCCTTGCCACTGCATGCATACGCGCGCGGGTAAATGTTAGGTCAAGCATATTTTATCTTATCATTTCATGCGAAATAGTACTTCCTCGTACCAAAATATAAGATGTTTTTGCAATACAAATTAAACTACAAAAACATCTTTTATCTTGGTACAGAGGTAGTACCATCAAAGAATGCCTCCAGCAAAACTATGTCGCAGCTCGCAACACTAAATAGGAACAAATA